>JAWNPB010000133.1:237500-1587500 GCA_035045355.1 Drosophila lacicola
GCGCAGCGCTGCGATTCCAGATGAGCGATAAAATCTTAAAAAAACTTTATTTGTTTTTGTAATTTCACTGTATTTAATTGCACTAAATACATATTTGTACTCATTCCTTTTACATGTATAACAATTATGAGCAATTAGCAGATATTTAATATCTAATTAGTGTACTTCGAAGCATTTGCATTTCCAATTGGAGACCATAAAAATGATAACTGGCAAAAACAAATTGCAAGCGAAGCCAAAATGCAGTTTCCAGTTAGAAGTTGGAACATGGCATTGTCATGGCAACAACAACAAAAACAACAACAACAGAATAAAAGCAAGGGCGTGCAAACAAAACGCACGGCTGACTGAGCCAACAACAAAAGTACGAAAGCACAAAGAGCAGACAGAACAACAGCAAATCTCCCTCTCTCTCTCTCTTTATCTGACATTTCTGTACCTCGACTCTCGCTCTCTATCTCTCTCTCTGTTAATGATGCTGAGCAAGTTCAACCAGCTGCTTCAACTACAACAACAACAACAACAACAACACTAGCAGACAGCGCAACGCTGTCACGTTAAACGATTGAATTAAATTAAGGCAAATTCGCACAATAAATTTAATACACAACAGCACTTAGAGGCGAAGCGAACAAGAAATTCTAAAAATAAAACTTTTGATAAGCCGGCCGAATGTGACGTTAGTCGCAGTGTCGCAGCGGCGCCGACGCAATAAGCTAAAAATAACGCAAAAACCTGCGACTGCGTGTCTGAAGAGAGCATGCGGCAGGGGGGAGGGGGGAGGGAGGAGGACTAGAGTCTACTGGGCAGCACTTGTGTCCGCAAGCCAAAAATGAGTATCGAGTACATTGTGTATAGAGGCATGCACTCATACATATGTACATACAAACATTTGAAAAGTAGAGCGCGCCAGTATTTACCGTTGTTGTGAAAAGCTAAAAGCGGTTGACATGACATGCTGAAAACTAAAACTGAACGAAAACTAAGCAGCTGCATCGTCATTTGCTTTTATCAGCTTTTCACACAGATATTAACACCAAGCAGAGAAACAGAGACAAAGTCTGTACTCAAACGGAGGAGGAGGATCTTGTGCTCATTTTTCATGTACACACAAAATTATCAGTTGGGTAAATTGTTTACCATTTACTGAATGCAATTCATTTGTTGGACTTGTGTACTTACGAGTGCGGTTTAAATTGTTTTGCAATGATTTATAAACTTTTGTCAATTACTCGATATCACTGTAGCGTCACGCCGGTGATTCAATCGACTAACCAGTCGGTCGATTGGAGCGAAACAAATTATGTACAGCCGCAGCGGTACATTTGAACACGCATTGGTGAGCTTTTTTTTCACTGGCACTAACACAGACGCAGCAACAATAACAAAACGCGGCGGAAACGCAATGCAAGCCGAAAACAAAAGCTCAGCTTAACACTAACAACTGTGACGCGACGCGATGCGACGCAGCAGCCAGAACTTTAATTTACCAACATGAACCGACGTCGAGCAGCGCAGACAAAAGACTGAGTTGAAGTTGCGCCAATGCCGAAGCCGAAGCCACAGCCACAAGAGACGAACGATAACAATCGAGTGCGAGTGCGAGTGCGAGTGCGACTGCGAGTGCTCGAGCTGCTCTCCGTTTCGAGCATGTGGTGAATGCGGGTGTGTGGGCGGGCGGGTAATGTTGTTGTAAGTGCAGTGCGGGAGAGCAGCAAGAAACAATTGCTTAAAAGGGAAAGGATCGCAGTTAGTCAAAAATTGTAATGTGAACTTGTCAATGTCATGCGAGAGCGCCAGCAAAAGACTACCAAAAGAAAGAGAGACAGAGAGAGACGGGTAGAGCGTAAATTAAATTCTTTAATGAGAGCTTTATGCAGCTCCAATTGCTAAAGTAATTTCTAACATTTGCAGACCAATGTCACAGAGACATTAACATTGATGAGCTCAAATTGAATAGATCTGTCCGACTGGATTCTAGTGCTAATAAGGTGGTTGGCAATGCGGGTACCGTTAGACGCCAATGGCTGGCTGGATGGATGGATAGATTATTGGCTCGATGGACGCGGAAATGTGAATAGCGATAGAAAATTGCTTTATGCACCGTTTTCACGTTTGCTCCAAATGCCAATGTTGGTTCTCTTGCTCGTTCTCTACTCAACCAATCAGCAGTCCGCAAGTTCAATGCCATTCTACGACTGCAGTCAACAGCACTCAAACGACTACTAGTATTTACTGAAGTTAACTGAAATTTGGAATGCAAGTTGTAAGATAAACATAAACAAGGCGCGTGGCAGCTATAAATGCAAAGCACACACACACACACACACACACAAACATATTTATGGCGTAGGATGTAGAGACTGGAGAGTTTTGCGCAGGCGAAAAGAGCAGGCAGAATTTTAAAGCTTTGCGCAAATTTAAGTTTGACCTGCGAGGGATTGCATTCAATCGATAGGATTGCAATAGACTAACGAACAGGTGTAGGCTCAATCAATTATCAAGAAGATAATAATAATAATTGACTGATCGGAGCTTTTTGGAATTTCAGCTCATGGAGTATATTCCTCGCAAAAGTGAATTATTTTTTTAACTTACCCGAGTATCCCCATCATATTGTTTAATTTAGCACATGACTCACCTGCAAAGAAACGGAAAAGGTAAGACAACAAATTAGAAGCATATTTGCTTTAAGCATGTAAATAAATTAAGTCTTAACACAAAATGTCACTTAAAAATGTCGCAGCAAATAAAACCAAATCAAATTCAAGCCTTTTAGCAAGTCAATGTCGAGAAAAACGGCAAACAAAATTAACTAATTAATTAGAGCAGCAGCAGCAGCGCTGATAAGAGCCAAAGGCAAAACAAAAGCAAAGTGAATAAAAAGGGCTCGCTGTAACGGAAACTTTAGCAAAAACTAACTTCAAAGCTCTGCCCGTCACTCAAAAGATGCACGACTGAAGAGGGGGAAGTGCGGCGAGAGCGGCGACTGTTCAGAGCGAAGCAGAGAAACGTTTTTATTTGCAAGAGGGGTGCGGGGGGTGCGGGCGAGCGTTCAGAGCGCAGCAGAGAAACGTTTTTATGTGCGTGTGTGGGCGCGTAGGGTATTTAATCGTCTCTTTTGCGGTCCTGACTTATGAGACCCGACAAAGCAGCTACATTTAGCAGGTTTCTGTGTTTGAATGCTCCTTCGCAAAAAAAAGGAGTTTTAATATTAAAGCGGACTTCTGCGTAGTTTTGCCGTCCGAAACTCAGGCGAAATCGCCATATTGAACAGGGTCGTTACGAGCTTTATAACGTTGACAACCTCTTTCGGCTATTACACTTTGCATAGTGCTACATTTAGCAGGTTTCTGTGTTTGAATGCGCCTTCGCAAAAAAAAGGAGTTTTAATATTAAAGCGGACTTCTGCGTAGTTTTGCCGTCCGAAACTCGGGCGAAATCGCCATATTGAACAGGGTCGTTACGAGCTTTATAACGTTGACAACCTCTTTCGGCTATTACACTTTGCATATCAAAAAGTCATCTGGGTTTTCATGTCACATGCAAATTGCGAAAAAACCCGGCGAAAAACTTTTATAAAACCATTTAAGCACGAGCCAAAAAACTTTGAGCCCTGCGACGGTTCCGAGAATGTAATTATGCAGATTTATTGCGCATCAAAAAGCCTTGTTTTTGCAGTAAGAAGAAGAAAAAGGTAACAACAACCTGTTTGTGGGCGCTTACCTCAGTAGGGATTTCCTCAACACAAACAACTTGCGCTGGACAAATGCTGCTGCGATCAGGTGACAACGGGACTTTCGACATTTACTATTTGGTTCTTGGACTTTGAAATTTCCATACAAAGTTATGCGAAAAAAAATAGTCCGACGTTTTCTATTGTGTGTGTGTGTGTGTTTTCTTTTTTTTTTTTGTTTGTGTTTGTGTGTGTGTGCGGCAAGCAACAAGAAACGTTCAACAATTGTCGGGCTAGGGAAATTTGATAAAAGACTGAGTCTATTTAAAGCAAATTTTGAAACTCGAACCGTTGGCCTACTCGATCAGCATGATTATCCCATTTGTCAGGTGTTCAGGCCAGCACCAATCTAACCTATCTTTAGGGGTATTCATATTGTTTCTCCGCAGGCAACGGGCGACGGATTAACGAGACGAAGAGTGCGCAATGCGCCCCCCCCCCCCTCCCCTTCCGGATGCAGCGACGCCAACGCTAGCGGCGACGGCGACGCCTACGTTGTTTGCGGCCTACGTATTGCAGTCAAAAGAACCAAAGCAAAACGAACGATCAAAAAGTAAACAGAAATTGACAGGCACTGATCGAATACGAAATACCACGCAAGAGAATTTTCTAAATATATCTAAATAGTTTTAAAATATATATAATGGCATTTACTATACAGTGACATTAGAAATTTAAATTATTAGAGACAGTGACCGAATATGAAATACCCTTAAAAAAAAAAAATTATTTTATAATTAAATAAATATTTTATAAAAAAATAAATACAATAGCATTTAGTTTATTAGAGAACTGGTTTTTTGCTCTTTGTTAAAAATTGATCACACATGAAATACCCCGCACGACAAAACTTTTTGCTTTGGCAGTAGTATACCCCATTCATTCGACGCTTATACGGGGTATTTACATGCAAACAGTATTTGTTGTCAGTTGCCTCTTGCCAGCATTCAGTCAATCAGCCAGTCAGTCAGTCAGTCAGTCAGACGTATTTACTGTCTCTATGTCCCTGTCTGCCTCCTTCTCCCACTTCTTCCCCCTTCTCAGTTAATGGAGGCAGCAGAAACCACCAAACAATCAGTTGGCAATTTTCTTTTATAACCAAATGAATGTTGAAATACTTTAACTGTTATTTCGTGCATACGTGCATATAACCTTTATAATACGGTTAAAAGGCAACGCTCTGACAGGGACCAGAGCAGGGGCAGCGCGGGGAGAGGAGCGGGGAGCGGGAAGGCGTATGGAAACACAATTATGTTGGATCACTCACGTTTGCGAAGGATACGCAGAGAAACATAAACCAAAAGCAGCCACAGGTAAATGGCAAAGTGTGTACTCACGTATGCGTGGGTGTCGAATTTGTTGTGTGCGTGTGTGTGTGTGTGGTGTTTGCTGCTGTCAGAATGGATCCACAATTGGATATAGCGAAAAAATGAATCGCGTTTTTCGAAAGTATCACAATTAAGATGAGGTTATATTCGAGAAAGAACAGAAGATGAAATACCCTGGCGAACTATTCCTGGACTCTTACTAGTATTTAACATACGATATATTTGACATTAATGTTACGTAACACTGATATCGATGACATATCGATAGACAGCTGTTAACAGGGGAGAGAAACTGAAACTGAATAAATTCAATTGTAGATGATGGTTCAAAATATTATGCGTTAGCTGGATGCTGATAAAGCTTTTAAAAATTATTGGATCTTTACACATTTAATGACTTATTTAAACTAGGCTCTATTTGGGCACTGAAAAAATGAGTTTTTTGCGATTATTGAATCAAGATATTCCAAGAAATAGCTCATTTTGCAAAAACTTCACTTGTCATACTCGTTAAGGAGAGGAAACTGAAGTTCAGAGCACATTTAACTACTCGAAGGGATAGATAGACTAGACTAAGCCTGGGCCACACAATGACTTGGAACTCTTGGAACTACCGAAAAACCACTCACAAATTCAAGTAAATGTAAATACGTAAGCTCCCATGGAGAAGAAGTAGAAGAAGAAGCAGCAGAGGATGACGACTCTCCAAAAAGTGGCAACAACAACAAATGCAGCAGGACAAGAATGAAGCTTAGCAAAAAATGCGTTAAAAGCTGCTGCTGTTGGTGCGTTGAACTTGGCCAACAACAGGGGAGAGGGGAGGAGGGGAGGAGGGGAAGAGAGGGCTGTAGGCGTGGCGCCTTTAAGTGAAATGAATGGCAAAAAAAATTAGCCAACTAACGAATTTATTTGACAAACAACCTGAGCTGAGCAAAATTAAATACCTGACAAAGCGCAAAACTATTTTTGACAGTAAAAAAAAAACTATTTCAGCCAGACCTGAACTTAACCTGGTTTATTAACATTCCGGCAAATGTATTTAAAATAACTGTTGCCCGAAATGTTTATATATAAAGATACTATATATATACTGATAATCATATATGTGCACTCACGCCAAATTGTTGCACCTTTTTTCGCTTTGAGTAATTTATTAAAGTTGTTTTGCTTTTGTTTTTGAAATTTTTCGCTAAATTTTCTACGAGAACGAAACGATCCGCCGACGCGCGTACACTGCGAACTGCTGGATATCCCTGTGCGTACTGCGCGAGATGTGGCCAGATTCAGACTGCAGCCAAAGCACAGGCAACACCCAGCGCTGAGCAACATTCGCCACCAGTTGGAGCTGGAGCTGGAGCACGGGCAACAGCTGATATTAGCAGTAGCCGGTTTTTTCTATTTTTCAACTTACAGTCAGCGGCGAATTGCCAACTCGCTCTAACTGCTTCTCTCTGTGAAACTCGTGTGCACTGAGAAAAATCAGGTAAATTTGTGGCAAAATTTAATTTGAAATGCGCTGAACTTTACTTGAGATAAATATAAGCTTGGATTGATTAAATCATTTATTTATAATAATAACTAGATTTTTGCTATTACTTTATCAGCTACAAATTATGTTGTGCATCTGGCAATGCTGTTCAAAACTCGCTCTCTTGCTCTCTTTGGCCCTTTGCATTCGCTCGCGCTCTCCGTGCCTGGCGAATTCGCCGCGACCACTAAACCAAGCGAAAAAGCGAAGCGTTACAACAACAAAACGGCTGCAACCCTTAGAATTGGGGCCAGTGGCATTTTGTTTGTACCTGCGCAGTGCGAGTACCCCCCCCCCCCCTCTCTCTCTCTCTCCCACCCACAAATATAAACGATTTACACGCGTTTCGCTTGCAACGGCGACCACAGCACATTGAACGGCTACAAATATGTTTGCATGGCATGCAACCAAGGGAAGGGGAGTGGGCGGGGGAAGAGGTTTTACCGCAAACGAGCGGCGCAACAGTAGCCAAAGAGCCAAAGAGAGCGGCCCACACTTGACCGCAGTCTATGTTGGTATGTGTAACAATGCGTGTGCGTGTATGTATGTGTGTGTGTGTGTGTGCGTATGAGTAATTTGTAGTGCAAAACTAGGCGAAGGCGCATTGTGTCTGCTTTGGCTGTGATAATTATTATCACTGAAAGGATATTTCGAGTCGCGCGCATAATTAGGAGCGAGTTGTGCAACAGCTACAAAACGCCCACTTGGACACGCCCACAATGTATGGCAATAGCTACAAATAGAACTTGGGCGAGGGGCAATTTTAACTAGTTCTCGCGAAAATATGACACTGTAATATACCCTGTAAATAGGTCTAAGATGGTATTAAAAGCTTTTTTTGCTCTAACTGGGGTAAATAGATAGAACATGGCTTTCCATGATAACTAATATATTATGACACTGAAATATACCCTGTAAATAGGTTTAAGATAGTATTCAAAGCTTTGATATAACTTTTCCACAAAGATCTTTAATTCGATCAATTGGTAATTAGATAGAAGTTGGCTTTCCATGATAACTAATATATTATGACACTAAAATATACCCTGTAAATAGGTTTAAGATAGTATTCAAAGCTTTTTTTGCTCCGACTGGGATAAGATCTTTCACAATTGATATAACTTTTCCACAATGATCTTTAATTCGATCAATTGGTAATTAGATAGAAGTTGGCTTCCCATGATAACTAATATATTATGACACTGAAATATACCCTGTAACTGGGTTTAAGATAGTATTCAAAGCTATTTCCGACTGGGGCAATTGATATATAACTTTGATATAACTTTTTCACAAAGGCCTTTAAATATAATATAATATATAATATATAATATATAATATATAATATATAATATATAATATAATATAATATGACACTGTAATATACCCTGTAAATAGGTTTAAGATAGTATTCAAAGCTTTTTTTGCTCCGACTGGGATAAGATCTTTGACAATTGATATAACTTTTTCACAAAGATCTTTAATTCGATCAATTGGTAAATAGAAATTGGCTTAGAAATTGGCTTCCCATGATAACTAATATATTATGACACTGAAATATACCCTGTAAATAGGTTTAAGATAGTATTCAAAGCTTTTTTTGCTCTAACTGGGATAAGATCTTTGACAATTGATATATAACTTTGATATAACTTTTTTCCCACGATAGCTTTTATAATTTGAAGGGAAAACAACTTGGTATTAAAATTATAATACCCTCTGAGCTGAGCTGAAAAGCAAAGCCTGCTTGTCTTTTCCGGTTGTTGTAGGCTGCCAAGGAGCCTTATTTATGACAGCAGGCGAATTGCGGTCGTGTCGAGAGCTCCAGCTTAGGCATATGGCATATGGCACATGGTAAAAGGAACTTAAACAAATTAGATTTGTGACATTTTTATTGCTATTTAGTTTTGCCAGCGCTGGGTTCACGGCAGGTGAATGAACTTTCGTTTGGGTCACAGATTAAAGTCAAAAAAAATAGTATGCTTTAAAGTTTCCATTATATTGAGTTTGGAGTGTGTTCCAATTGGATTGGATTGGATCCATTATATTGAGTTTGGAGTGTGTTCCAATTGGATTGGAGCCAAAAGTGGATATAATAACTTGAAGCAGCCCCAAAATTTTTGAGAGCACAACTTTTCCATTAAGTGGCTTTCATTAGCTACGCGAAATTTGTTGTAGACCAAGAAAAGGTCACAAGGAGCGACCTGCAGTTGAATGTCCTTTTTATGTCAAGTCAACAGACGACAACAACAACAACAACAATTGGAGGAGAGGCGCCCCGACAATGTGGCAAGACTTTCGATTTTTTGTTGCTTTTGTTGCTGACGACTTTTTCGTGCTCATTTTCTATGCGATTTTCGTCTGGCGTGGGAAATTTTTTTTGTCAACAAGGATTACACATATTGTGGAGAGGATATCGTATAAGAATATCCCAACCTTACATTTACTAAATAATAAACTAAATTATTTCAAAATTTCACCCTAGAAAATAACGTAAATCAAAACTAATTTTCAAATAGCTTTTAACATCAATCACTATCCAACAAAATATTGGTTAAATTCTATTTCAGCTTAGCTGGGTTTCCAACCCATATGTAGTCAATTGCCCAACCTATTTGAAAAGCTTTCGAAGTCGAGAGCTAGCAAAAGTTTCAGTCAAGACGCAAACCCCACAAGTGAGATTCACATTTTTCGAAATATTTAAAAATTGTAACTGATTAAGCGGAAATATCTGAAAAATTATGAATTTAGTTAAACATTTGTTAATAGTATTTACAAAAATTAAGTTTTGGCTTTTGGCAGCGGCATTTTAGCAACAAATACGTTAAAAAGACACAAAACTTGTTTACTTTTTTTTATTAGTCAAATAATTTTGGCAATAAGCTGGAAAAAGGAGCGGATTATTATTACAGATCTTTAACTAATGCAGATAAAATTATATAAAACGCACAATTAAGCAAAA
Source organism: Drosophila lacicola (assembly GCA_035045355.1). Classification (NCBI taxonomy): domain Eukaryota; kingdom Metazoa; phylum Arthropoda; class Insecta; order Diptera; family Drosophilidae; genus Drosophila; species Drosophila lacicola. Next base: position 247,055 of record JAWNPB010000133.1, read on the forward strand.
AAAAATACAAATAAATAATAAAACAAAACATGGACAATAATTTTTCACGTTTTCCGTTTCGTAAATAACATTTTATTATTAATATTTATGTGTTGGCGTTCGTCCGTTTTTGTTTTTATCAAATTTAACATGTATAGAAAAGATTAAAGCAATTAAAAACTTCTACTTAAGGAAAATCGTTATTAGCATCATAATTATATGAAAAACTTAGACTATTAAATTTTGAGCTGAAAATATACAAAGAGATTTTGGAAATATTTCATGATTAGTCAATATATGAATATAAAATTTGTTTTTTGTTCGTCGATTTCTTTTTTTTTTTGATCGTGTGCTTAGAAAATATTTATATATTAATTATTAAATAGAACATAATAAAGCAGACATTTAAAAAATCATTGGCACAAGTTGCAGTCAAATTAACAATAAAAAAAATGCGCATTAAGTAAATCGAACGAAAATTATGTGTTAAAATAACGGTTAGTTTTCGGATGTGGATGAAATGCATTTGCACAGTGGTTCTTAAGCCATAAATATACAACTAAATTATAATATAGTATAAATAAGAATACTTTTGGGCTATATAAAAAGAAAATAATCTAACTTTTCGATATACATTAATAAAATGATTCAAAAAAATGAATAAATAATTTGTGTTTTCTGTTGAACAACAATAACAAGAACAACAAACAACTACAAACACAACAAGTTGTGCAATAACAACCAATGTGTGTGTGTGAGTGTGTGTGTGTGTGTGTGCTCAGGCGAGCGCAATTGCCACAATGATAATCACACCAATTACGATCAGGCACAATGTGAGCAAATCATTGGGCGTAATCAGGCCCACGGTGCAGGCAACAAATACGTGCTCGAGTGTCGTCAAACCGCTTCGCGTCACGCCGCCGAGCCCCGCCCCCGCCCCCGCGCCCGCTGCCGCAGCTGGACCTCGCATCTCTCCAAAAACGGAGAGCGCTTTCGAGCTTGTCGTTGGCCGTTCGTCTGTCAACGCCGGAAGTCCTTGGCGACGGCGCGTCTCAATTTCATTGGCTTCGCCGTCGACGTCGCTGTCAACGTCGCTGTCGCCGTCGCTGCCGCCGTCGCTGCCGCTGCTGTGCCGCTCATTACGTGTTAAAGTATCCCTAATTGGCATATCATCGCCCTCGCCCTCTCCCTCTCTCTCTTTCTTGACAACTGTTGTTTCACTCTGCTCTTGCTCTGCTCTGGTATCGTAATTGAGTCTCAGCTCGGAAATGCTCAGGTTTATTTGCGGAGTCTCGTAAACGATGCTCTTTTTGCGCTGAACTAGTTCACATTCGGCAAGTTCATTAAATGCGCGTTCGTCAATTTTTATTTCTTCGAGCAAAGCTTCGTCCAGAGCAATTGACACTAAATCATTTTCGTCAAGTTCGTTTTCATCGCAACTACTGTCGTTAAGTTCTTTTCTAAGAGATTCACTCGCTAGGTCATAAACTGCCTGGCTAAACGCGGGCGTTTCGTCAAGTTTTTGCTCAGCAATAAGTTCACTTGTAATCTTCGATCTATTCTCGGTTTCGTTAAGTGCCGCCTCTTGCAGCTCGTCCAGAGCAATTGACACTAAATCATTTTCATCGCAACTACTGTCGTTAAGTTCTTTTCGAAGAGATTCACTCGCTAGGTCATAAACTGCCTTGCTTAACGCGGGCGTTTCGTCAAGTTTTTGCTCAGCATTTAGTTCAATTGGAATCCGGGTTTCGTTAAGTGCCGCCTCCTCACGCAAGCTCTCGATCAGCTCCTCCTCTGTGGGCAAACGTGGAAACTCTTCAGCCTCCTGCTTAGCCCCATCATCGTCTGTACTTATCGAAACCTCGGACACGTAGTGCTCCCTAACCTCAAAGCGACTATTGTAGCTGGTTTGCAGCTCAAGGGAGGCATTCGCATGGGCTGCAAGCGGAAAATCAGCTAGACTGGCGTTACCCGAGTCCGGATTGGACGATGTTTCCTCCAACTCCGAACTTAACGAATCGAACTGGGCGCTAGGTGGCGCCACCTCGGGCCTATCCATTACAATGTCTATTTTGCTGGCATAGATCCGATTGAAATTGGGCGAAAGCTTTGTCTCGGTTTGTGTCTGCTCCAGTTCCAGTTCCAGTTCCAGTTCCGGAATGGTGGCTAACTTATAACTATGACTACAAGAGTTACTAGCACTGTCATTAATGGTTATGGATGCGGTTGGGCGACAGGTGGCGCTGCTGTTAACATCGAATTGAGGTTCAAGTTTGGGATCAACAACATTCAAAACTGGATTAGTATTGGCGTTAGCTTGGAGGAGCGTAGCGGAGCGAGCAGAGCGGGGATTAGTAGCGGCATCTGAGGAGCTCGTCTCTGCGACTTGTGCTTGGGCGGGGGCAACGCCTTTACCTGTTGGATTAACCGGAGGCGGAGGCAACTGCTTCGCTGGCTTCTCCTCGATGCCAAAGATGGCGGCCAGCTCCTCGCTGGAATTGTACTGCGACGGCGACGATTGCACCGGCGTCAATTGCAACGGAGGCGACGAGGCGGACGACGAGGCGGATGACGACGTGGTTTGATTTTCGCTCGTGTTGTTGTTGTTGTTGTTGGTTGTGCTTGTGGTTGTGTTGTTGCTTGTGGTGCTGTTTGTGGTGTTGTTGGGCGTCGTTTCGGCATCGTAGGACGTGGTGCTGAATGTCTTGATGGGATCGGTGCTGGGTGCATGATAATCGCTGCTCTGCGACTTGATGTAATCGCTCGACGAGTACGGATTAAACGACGTTATGCTCGAGGACAACGGCCGGCTGGCGTTCGACGGGCTCCCAGATGACTTGGCCAAACAATCGCTGCTCGAGCTGAACGAGGATGCGGTGGTTGCCTGTTGACTGCCACGCCCACTTCCGCTGCTCATGCTGGGCGCCGTGGTGCGCTGATCATCCGTGCCGGATGCAGTTGTTGCTGTTGTTGTCCTGCTGCAGCTGCTCCGCGCCTGACGCTCGCACTCCTGCATAATGCGATCGATATCGTCGAGCGTTTGGGATTTGGCCTGCGCCCGTGTCCGTGCCTCTGCAATGGGACAAATGAGAGTGGCATCAGCGTGGACTCCAGTTGCTCCAGCGCCAGCTGTGCTCATATTACACGCGGCCAGATTGTCGTAGTCCGGCGAGGGCTCCGGCTTCGGCTCCAACTCCGGCTTCGGCTCCAATTCCGGCTCCGGCTCCGGCTCGGCCAGTTCGCTGAGCTGTCGCATGCAGCGCTTGGCAATCGCCTCGATCTTGTCCGACTGTATGGGATCCAGTTTCCGTATGAGATGCGGCATCACCAGCTGCTGCTGCTGCTCCTGTTTCACCTGGCGCGCCTCGTGCACAATTACGGGCGGTTCGGTGGTAACAATATCCTTGAGTATCTTCTCGCAAACCGCATTCGCCGCCTCGGACACCTCGTCGATGGCGCGTATCAGTTTGCCCTCCTTCTGCAATTTTCGCGGCTGCTCCGTACTGTCCGGCTGATTTTGGTCGGGCAGCGTATCGAGTAGCAGCTGGCCACAGCGCTTGGCCGCCTCGGAGACGGCCTCGATCTGTTGCAGTTCGTGCTCGAGTTTTTGCTGCTCCGGATTCAGTTTGGGCAGCCGCCGGGCAGCCGTAATGAGCGCCTCCTTGCGCAGCTCGTCCAGCTCCTGGGTCAGCTTGATGCTGCTCGCCTGCGCATCCTGCGCTATCTTGTTCAGCGCATCCTCCAGCATTGGCTCGGGCGTCAGACTCTTCCTAGGCGCCGGCACTGGCGGCAACTTGACCGACTCCTCCACATGGCCCAGTCGCTCCGGCAGCTGTGCTATGGCCCCGCCCTGACTCGGATGCCGGAAGGGTATTTGCGGCTTCCTGCTCAGCTCCTCGTCCTGTGCCTTCAGCTTGCGCAACAGATCCAAGGTGCCCGGAATATCGCTGGTGTCACTCGCCTCCGTCACGCCCAGATTCGACATGGAACCGGCCCGTTCAATGCTGCGCGACAACTCGATATAACTGCTCAGATCTCCGCCGGAAGGCTTCGCTGCGGCACGCTGTATCAAATTGTAAATGTTGGCGGATTGCGTGCGCGTCGCTCGCTGTTTTTTCTGCATGGGATACATAAAGCTGGACTTGGGTCCGGGCGGATCTTTGCGCAGCGCACGCACCGCCAAATCATCCTTGACAATGTCCGGTGAGCAGCCGTTCCGCTGCTGCTGCTGCTGATTCCTCTTCTGCTGGCCGACCGACTCGACGTGCAGATAGTCGCTCTGCGGCGCCGGCACAATCGGTCCGACGGGTATCCCAAAGGGCGGCTGCCTGTCCGCGGCGCGATACTGCAAATTGGCCAGCTGCAGTTGGCGATAGGCGACATCGTCGCGCACCAAATCCGGCTCACCCGTCGGCGAATCCTCGTCCTCGTAGTCATCGGCATGGGCCAACGCGAATTTCTCAAAGTCACGCGGCGACGCCAGACGCGGCTTAGACTCCAACTGGGACTCCGACTTGGACTGTGATTTAGTCTCCGACTGGGACTCCGCCTTGGTCTCCGACTGGGACTCCGCCTTGGGTTCGGTGAGGCCGAGCGACTTGTAAATGGCCTCCAGCTCGTTGATGGCCTCCTCCAGATTGGCGGGCTTCTTGCGCGGCAAATAGATGGGCGCCGGCGCCTGCTGATGCTGTTCCCGCTTCTCGGCGACATACTCCTCGTACTTGTTGGTCAAATCGTCGCCGGAACGACGCTGATAATGATGCGGCATCGAGTTGGTCTTGTGCACATCCCGATGTCGTATCTCCACATAGTTTTGGCCGGGCTTGATGTGCAAACTGCCGCAGATGACGTTGTCCGACTCCGGAGCGGCAGCGGGAGGAGGAACGGGAGCGGGAGCGGGAGCTGCTCGCTTGGGCTTCTGCACCTCGGAGTACATGGGCATGGGATAGCTGCGCAGCTCGCTGATTCGCGAACTGGAAATCGAACGCGGCTTAACCAGGGGTTGCCCCTGCTTTGATCTCTGCTGCTCCCAGTCCACGCTGGAGGTCGGCAATCCGCTCTTGGAGGTGCGCAAAACGCCGCTGGACGCGGGCTCACGCAATCCGCCGTTCGGGTCCAGCAGGTGGATGGGCTTCCTGGACCGGGGCGTCGCATCGGCCACATAGTGGAAGTCGATGCCATTCGGCAGCGACTTCTTGCCCGGCAGAGCGTTCCGCTCCGAGCGGCTAATAAAACGACGATGATGCGACGCCTGCGACGGCTGCGACGGCTGCTCGGTGACCGGAGCACTGGCTATTGATCCTCCTCCGCCTCCTCCTCCGCCGCCTCCTCCTGCTCCGCCTCCGCCTGGCTGTGAATTGAGCGAGTGCACGGATTGGTAATGCGGTGGCTGCCACATCCGATCGTCGGACACGCAGCGTCCGCCCTGATCGAAGGCATAGGAAACGGGACGCAAATCGCTGGAACTGTATCCCGCATGGACGCGCCGCAACGGATCTCTCGGCGGCGGCGGCGGCGGCAGCAGCACGGGCTTCCGTCCGTTCACATTCTGCAAATGCATTTGGCTGTCGTAGCTAATGCTGCGCTTCGCATCGTTCTGCATGGCGTTCTGCAGGGGACGCGACTGCGGCTGCCATTGCACATAGCCGGAGACATGGCTGGGATCAGGAGGAGGAGCTACCGCCGCCTGGTAGATGGACAAGGGCAGCGGCTGCGTCTTATAGCGCTGCGTCTGCATCATCACCTGCTGCTGGACAGGTGCATTGCCGTGGCTCACCTCGCCGTCGCGTGACAATCTTTTGTAGTAGCGCTCGTTGCGGGCGGCGCGACTGCGTCGACTCTGGCCGGATGCTCCCTGTATGCTCTCGTCGCTGCGATACTTGGAGAAGGTGGAGGAATTGAGCGATATGATCTCCTCCTCCGCCTCCTCCTCGCTGGAGTGGCCCGGCAACTTGCCGCGTTGACCGGAGCGGGATTTGTGGGGCGGCGCCAAATAGAGCCGGCGATCCAGGGAGTTGCTGGAGCGGCTGTAGTAGCCGGGCTGGTTCTGATAGTATGGCTCTATCTCCACGGGCAAAAAGAACTCGTTGTCTATGTGCTGCGGCTGGACGGGATGCGTTTGGGCTGCCGGCATCACGATGTGATCGAAGTTGGGCGCCTTGTTGCTGCTCCGTCCGGACTTGGCTGGATGGGCTTTGGCTTTGGGTTTCGTTGAGCTCTGGCGCTGGGCGGGCACAAAGCCCGCCTTGCGGTCCTCCTCGCTGGAGCTGGCGCTGGCGCCATCCGCCGCCGCCGCCCCCGCCGCATCCTTCTTCTTGCGAAAGAGTCGTCCAAAGGACCATTTCTGTTTATGCGACAGCTGCTGCGAGGATCCGGATCCGTTCATCCGCAGACGCTCCATCTCCAATTCGTTGTCGGTTGTATTTCTTGTTGTTGTTGTTGTTGTTGCTGTTGTTGCTGTTGTTGTTGTTGCTTGGTTTGTGGCTTTCGTGTCGTCGTCTTTGGGCAGCGGCAACTGGGGACGCCAACTTGTTTGAACAGTCTACAGAGCGAGAGAGAGAGAGAGAGAGAGAGAGAGAGAGAGAGAGGGAGAGAGAGAGAAATATAAATTAGTTACAGTCAATAGCCGGCTAAATCAAGATAAGTTTTATTTAAACATTTGTTTTATTTGCACTTAATGGGCCTACAAATTTGATGTGTGTTGCCTGTTTAGACAAACGATAAGATTTCATTTAACTTGACTTAACTTAATATTAACTTGGCTCAAAGAGAAGCCGGAGATAAGCAGAGCCCAACCCAACCAAGTTCCATCTTGGCGAAGTGTCTTGTGTCTTGCCTTTACATATATATTAATGTCATACACTGGCAGAAAAACTGTACAACAATTGTTTTCAAAAGCTTTTCGAGTCTGTGGCATTTAAAAGGGTTGCAAATCTTGACATATTTGTTGTTTTTTTAAACACTTTCAAATTATAAAAATGCTATGCACTAAGAGAAAAACCTTACTTAAGTTACAAGAGTATTTAAACAGAAAGATTTAAATGCCTGTATATTTATATTATGTCATACACTGGCAGAAAAATTGTACAACATTTGCTTTCATTCAAAAGCTTTTCAAATCTGTGGCATTTGTAATAGGATTTCTAAAACCCAACCCAGAAATATTATTTGTTGTTTTTGAAATAATTTCAAGTAAACAAATGCTATGCACTAAGAGAAAAACCTTATTTAATTTACAAGCGTATTCAAACAGAAAGATTTAAATGCCTTTTATATATATTTAAGTCATTTACTGGCAGAAAAATTGTACATTCTTATTCAGAAGTTATACGAAAACTATCTTGAAATATTTGTTTATTTCTAAATACCTTCAAATATAAATCTGCTATGCACTAAGAGAAAAACTGTGTTCATTTAATTTACAAGCGTATTCAAGCAGAAAAATTTGCTGTTTTATGTTTTATTTTTAATGGACGTGAGTTGACATGACAACAATACAGATTACTTTTTCCGAGCTGAGACTGAGATTTGCCGTTGCACTTGGCGCACTTTTTCTTGCAACTTTTTCTTTATCGATCTAGAAGAAAATTAGCATACAGCTCCCACGCCAGAAGAGAAGTCTTCGAAAGAAGAAGAAGAAGAAAAGTCTGTGTCGAGCGGAAGTAGCTAATTATCATACAATTATCAGATACTTAGCATAATACTAATTGCTTTAGCAGAACCTAGAAGCGAAGCGTTGTAAAGATAGCAAAATGTGTTATCAATCAAGATAATAAAAATTGTTGTATAACAAGTTCTTAAAACATTAAACATTAAACGAGGCATAAATTTAATCTAATCTCAAGTTGAGAAGAAAAAAAAACTACTCAGTCTCAATTATTATTTTAGTTTTCATCTGATTCTCATATACGAATCATATACAAAAATAAACGAAATTGCGTGTGAAATTCAATTTCTTTTTGGTGTTTTGTTAATTATTTGTTTAATTTGGGATTTTTGTTTATAGTAAAAAAAAGCTCTAAAATTGGGCGTGGGATTCATATATATATATATATATATATGAGACATCATTTCCGCTGCTGACGATCTTTAAACATGATGTATAAAAAGCAGACGATGCAAAAGGGGCAACAGTTGTCTTCGACGGGCTTATTAAAGGCAAATAAACAAGCGCCAAATGTAAACACGATGTGGAATAAGAGCGGAATACAATTCCATTACGATAAAGTAAAAGGAAATTAAAGTCTTCATTGGGATGCACTGAGCGAAATCCGGAGTGTTTGACAATTTTATGATCCACTTTAAGTGGAATCTGCGGAAAAGTCGCGTTAAACCATAAACTATTTCAACACGTGTTGTTTTGGTTACATTTACAAAATGATTTATGGACGAAACTTGATTCTAAAAAAACCACATAAAAGTCGTAACAACTACGTGACTCAGTTGAAAGACAAATATTATATTTTTTGTATATATATTTGTGTAAAATGTAGTAGAAGAGAAAAATTTGAAAATTTATGGCGTCGCAAAGCAGCTGCGTAATGTCGGGCAGATTGCCAAGGCACAAATCACTCATACGCACTGTGTGCAACGCGTGTCTATGGCGCAAGCTAAGCAAACACACAATAGAAACACGCACACACAACACACACCACACACACCGAGAGTGTGAGTTGGGTAACTAAAAATAAGCACGCAAAACTTCAGCCGCTAAATTGTACAATTTTGCTTCAGCCCGCAAAAAAATGCGAATTAGATTCCCAATCGAAATGCCAAATCTGAATTGAAGCTCAACACACACAACACAACAAAAACGGCAACATTTGCGCAAAATGTATAAATAAATATATGTTTCAAGTGGCAAGCAGCAAAATTTACGCGCGATTCTAAACTATATGGAAATGGAATCCGAAAGTGTTCTGGGCCGAACACACGCGTCCACTCGACTGATACGAGGACACGAAAAACTGTTCACAATCTCGACGATCAGCCGCGCCGAAAGCTTTCCGACTGGAAACTCTTCCCAACTGCAAAGAGAGCAGAGAGCGTGTGCTTGCTTAAGAGAGCGCGAGAGAGTTGCGTGAGATCAGAAAATTTACGCGCGATTTGAAACTATATTGGAAATGAAATCCGAAAGCATTCACTCGACTGATAGGACACGAAAAACTGTTCACAATCTCGACGATCAGCCGCGCCGAAAGCTTTCCGACTCGAAGCTCTTTCCAACTGCAAAGAGAGCAGAGAGCGTGTGCTTTCTTAAGAGAGCGCGAGAGAGATCTCTGGGGAGCAGCAGCATCATTTCAATTAAGTAAATAGTAACTAAATCTAAATGATTTTCGATTTCGTTTTAAGATCAATTTGGGCAAGTCAACGACAGGAAAAACTGTTCACAAGTGCGGCCGAAAGCTTTCCGACTGGAAGCTCTTCCCAACTGCAAAGAGAGCAGAGAGTGAGCGCGAGAGAGATCTCTGGGGAGCAGCAGCATCATTTCAATTAAGTAAATCGTAACTAAATCTAAATGATTTTCGATTTCATTTTAAGATCAATTTGGGCAAGTCAACGAACTGCTCCGAAAGTGTTACGTGGCCCCAGAGGCGCTTTTAATTAACGCACAAATTGAGAGCACAAAATGTTCGTGTGGAAAAGTTCTTTGCCCAAACCACCCACTCATATATATGGAAAAGTCAATGTAGATCGGAAAATGTGTGTCACCTGAAATTACGGAAAAATCATTAATGCCAAGAATTTTACATGCCATGCCATGTGAAATCAAATGAAAATGTGGCCCAAAGTTATGACTATGGAAGTGTGTCCGTTTAAATAGATTGAATAAGGTGGAAAACTTGAAATCTTTCGAAGCTTGTTCCAATTTCGTCGAAATTTGTTTTTTTTTTTTTTTTTTAAATAAATGATTCACGTTAGACATTTTGTAGGTTTTCGCTGTCAACGAAGTACAAATATTTGTACAGACTTTTGAAAAATGGAACGAATGCGGAAGATATTTGCGCTGTCGAAAAGTGAGAGCAAATTACGGCCCGATCTAAATATACATAAACTTACTTTCTATATATAGATCCGTTTGTAAGTAAGTAAAGCTAAGTAAAGCTAGAATATGGGTCAGTGTGCATTTTTGGCCAAGTTGCTGCGATCCACAAACTAAGATATTTAATTGCTTGAAAACTGAGTCATTTTTTTGTTCAATAAATAAATATAAATGCGAATCTTAATTAAAATGGCAAACGATTTGCAGCTGTTCGAATAGAAAGTTAATGAACTGCATCTGCACTGAATAATAATTTCAAATAAAAAGTTTAATGACTTTTGCCTTATTTCGCATGATCGAGAATTTAATTTTGCTTGCTGATAAATTTGTGTGGGACAGCGCACAAATGTCTGATAAACTGGAATTTGGTTGTCGCTGTGATCAGGAATATATATCTATAATGTATATAACTTGACAGTTGTTTAATATAAATATAATATAGCCCGGCCTTGCCCGTGGCACGTATGTTATAAAATCAACGTTCTCAAAAAGCTTTGAAAATGATTTTGAAACTTATCGGACGGTAAACAAACAACTTTCATTCATCCGTTTTCCGCCAATTTACCACTGTTGCGGGTGGAATTTCCCAAATCGCTGAAATACGTATTCATTATATTCTTGTGTAGAGCTTTGAAAATAAGTTTGAAGCAAATCGGACACAACTTAAAGCTTCGCACAAAAAATCTTTAAATCGCATTCCCCCCGAAGAAGTTTAAATTCTGCGAAAAGTGTGAAACACGTTTCAAATGATTTTTCTTATAGATTTCTGGAAATGAATTTGAGCGCGAAACGTCACCCACCAAATCTTTGACCTCCATTTCCACCAAGGAGGAATGGATTTTCCTAAAAGTGTGAAACACCCCTCAAATGAATTTGAACAAAGATCTTTGAAAATAAGTTTGAGGCCGATCGGATGGTAAACAAAAAAGTTACATACAAACGTTTTTCGCGATTTTTCCACACTTGCGGGTGGAATTTCCCGGTGGAAAACCCCGTCTTAACGTGCACCTACATCACATAAATTAACTACAGTGAAAATTTCAGCTTCCTAGCTCTTACGGTTTGGGCTGTGCGTTGATCACCAATCAGTCAGTCAGTCAGTCAGTCAGTCAGTCAGTCATTCAATCAGTCTCGTCAGTCAGTCAATCAATCAGTCAGTCGGTCAGTCCGTTAGTCTTTCAGTCAGTCAGTCAGTCGGTCAGTCGGTCAGACAGTAAATTAGTTATTTAGTCAGTCAGTCATTCATTCAGACAGACAGTCATTCAATCAATCTGTCTGTCAGTCAATCAATCAGGCAGTCATTCATTCAGACAGATAGTCAGTCAGTCAGTCAGGACAAACAGTTTTATATATAGAGATTATAATAAACCTAACGAAATTAGAAGTAGACAACAAGTGGGCATCGTCTCAAAAATGTTTCCACTTGTTGGTTGGAGAAGGCGTCGAGCTCGTCACGCCGACTGCTTATAACGAATTAGGGATGCTTCAAGTTGCATTGTGGCAACAACAACAACAACAACAACACACAGTTTCCCTTCATGCATAATCCATACTAATTTCCCCTAGACCTCAGCCGTTGTAGGGTCAATGACAGGCTTTAAACGGCGGCGGGGGGCAGTTCACAAAGTTGGTCAACTGGAAAAAAGGAGTCAAATGGGAAAAGCTGGAAAACTGAAAATATTTTATTTATGCACAGCACGTGTTGCATTTTGTGCTGCGGCAAGCAAGAATAGACCAAAAAAAAAGCAACTTGTGGCAACATATTTGTTTATCCAGCGAAGCTAATGATCAGTGCGTGATATTGTTGTTGTTGCTGTTGTTGCGCTGCGGGACCGGGCAACGACGGGTGTTTTAACGGCACCAGGAAGTCGTATAGTAAACGCTTTTGTAATTCTAACATATTTTACATATGCAATTTTCTGCTGATGGATAATATTATGAAAGGCAGCGAGGAAAAGCGTGAAAACTTTAGACTAATCGAACGTATTTATTTTGTGCTCGTTTCTATAAAATATTATTTTCCTGTTTTCGTAAAGTCTTGAGCAATCAAAAAGCAGTCGCCATAAAACTAAACATTTATTTTCGATATTTTGTTCATATTTACAACAATTTTGCATATTTGTATAATGGCACACAAAACAAACTAAATTTGAAATCAGAAACGCGTCGCTTTCATTTTCAAATGCTCGGGTTCAATGAACTTCAAAAAGTGTCCGAAAAAAGGCAACCAAAAACATGTTTAATAAAACAATATTTGACACGCATCTGAAGAGGAGTCCGCAGAGTTGTGGCAGGGCCAGAGTTGGCCTATTGGTTTATTATATTTATATTATATTGTGCGAACTATTCAACTTTCACTGGACGTCATTAATTTTCACCCGTTTCGGGCGCTAGAGGGAAATAATCAACACACACACACACGCAGATCTCGACATGTAAATCGATTTTTAATTGCCCCCCCCCCCAAAATGTGTCTTGGTTTTGTTGTTGCCACTTAAAAGTCGTACAGTCGCTTTATTTAAATATGATACACAAATTGAATGAAGGGCCCGGACTAATTTGTAGCATTTATTTATATGAAAAATAACAAAAAATTTGCATAATTACGCAAATGTGTTAAAGACTTTTGGGTACAAAAAAAAAAAAAGCTTATGATATGTGATATGCGACTGTCTACAAATGTGGGAACATTTCCCAATTAAACGGAGCGACAGGTGAACCTCCAAGTTGATATGATAAATGAGCACCGTGTGACTTTATTTAAGGTATAATTAACACCCTAACACGTTGTGCTATAAATAAAAATGGCACTCCACGCATACAATAAATGTATTCACACTCTTCTTTTGGTTTATTTTGCAATTAAGTGAAAAATTTCTAGATTTTTACGAAGATACATACATACATACGCACATACCCAAATCCAAAAAACAAACATAAAAAACAGTACACTTCTAGCTAAGCATGAAACACTGCAGAGCCTACTTGAATGTTTGAGAATCGAGCAGGAGAGCACTTGGCAGAAATTTGTTGCTACCCTCAAATATCCTATCATCAAATTGATATGATATTTTAATCTCTAGATTAATCCGGCATTCAAAACTGAATTTCGAAACTCATGTCAAAATTCATGTAAAAATCTTGCCCCTAAAATTCGTATATAGCCATAGGTCGAAATTTCCCATCCCCATAACTCGGTCAAAACTCAACCGATTTTCATGAGGTTTGGCTTTTTCTTCATAGTTTTCCCTCTAGATTAATCTGGCATTCAAATCTGAATACCAAAATTTTAGTCGAAATTCATGTCAAAATCTTACCCCTAGATTCGTATATAGACATACGTTGAAATTTCCCATCCCCATAACTCGGTCAAATCTCAACCGATTTTCATGAGGTTTGGCTTTTTCTTCATTGTTTTCCCTCTAAATTAATCTGGCATTCAAATCTGAATACCTAAATTTTAGTCGAAATTCATGTCAAAATCTATCCACTAAGATTCGTATATAGACATAGGTCGATATTTCCCACCCCCATAACTCGGTCAAAACTCAACCGATTTTCATGAGGTTTGGCTTTTTGTGCATAGTTTTCCCTCTTAATTAATCTGGCATTCAAATCTGAATACCAAAATTTTAGTCGAAATTCATGTCAAAATCTTACCCCTAATATTCGTATATAGACATAGGTCGATATTTCCCATCCCCATAACTCGGTCAAAACTCAACCGATTTTCATGAGGTTTGGCTTTTTGTGCATAGTTTTCCCTCTAAATTAATCTGGCATTCAAATCTGAATACCTAAATTTTAGTCGAAATTCATGTCAAAATCTATCCACTAAGATTCGTATATAGACATAGGTCGATATTTCCCACCCCCATAACTCGGTCAAAACTCAACCGATTTTCATTAGGTTTGGCTTTTTGTGCATAGTTTTCCCTCTAAATTAATCTGGCATTCAAATCTGAATACCTAAATTTTAGTCGAAATTCATGTCAAAATCTATCCACTAAGATTCGTATATAGACATAGGTCGATATTTCCCATCCCCATAACTCGGTCAAAACTTAACCGATTTGCATGAGGTTTGGCTTTTTGTGCATAGTTTTCCCTCTAAATTAATCTGGCATTCAAATCTGAATACCTTATCTTTAGTAGAAATTCATGTCAAAATCTATCCACTAAGATTCGTATATAGACATAGGTCGATATTTCCCATCCCCATAACTCGGTCAAAACTCAACCGATTTTCATGAGGTTTGGCTTTTTGTGCATTGTTTTCCCTCTAAATTAATCTGGCATTCAAATCTGAATACCAAAATTTTAGTCGAAATTCATGTCAAAATCTTACCCCTAAGATTCGTATATAGCCATAGGTCAAAAGTTCCCAGCCCCATAACTCGGTCAAAACTCAACCGATTTTCATGAGGTTTGGCTTTTTGTGCATAGTTTTCCCTCTAAATTAATCTGGCATTCAAATCTGAATACCAAAATTTTAGTCGAAATTCATGTCAACCCCTAATATTCGTATATAGACATAGGTCGATATTTCCCATCCCCATAACTCGGTCAAAACTCAACCGATTTTCATGAGGTTTGGCTTTTTGTGCATAGTTTTCCCTCTAAATTAATCGGGCACTCAAATCTGAATACCTAAATTTTAGTCGAAATTCATGTCAAAATCTTACCCCTAAGATTCGTATATAGCCATAGGTCAAAAGTTCCCATCCCCATAACTCAGTCAAAACTCAACCGATTTTCATGAGGCTTGGCTTTTTTTGCATAGTTTTCCCTCTAGATTAATCTGGCATTCAAATCTGAATACCTAAATTTTAGTCGAAATTCATGTCAAAATCTAACCACTAAGATTCGTATATAGACATAGGTGAAAATTTCCCATCCAATTTTACAAATTTTCGATTGGTTCAGGGTATAAAAAATGGCACTCTGCGCATATAGTAAAAGTATTTACACTCTTTTTGGGTTATTTTCCATTAAGGTAAATCATTTCCAAAGAACCAAAACATATTACCACCAAGACTTATGCGAACATATAACACTATGCAGTATTTCAGGTGTGTTTGAAGCAAATCCTCTATAGTTTCTATATACATATGTATCATATATGTATATACATACCTCCTTTTGAGGCAATTGCAATGTTTTCTGTGTCTCAGATTTACCAATCAAGACTCTGACTCTGATTGGCAAAGACCTTGACCCAGCTCTACTAATAAATGCCCGTTTACCGGAATTACTTAGTTGTGTACTATGTTTATAAAATTGCTTTAAGACATTGTACACAAACAAAGATTATGCCTGGGCCAAAAAAATACTCACGCAAATTGTGCAAAATTGTGAGAAACGTGCGTCGTCGTTTAGAGTCTCGCAATTTCCGTACTTTTATAGCATTTGCCATGGCCCCGAAAAATTCACATGCACTTGTTTATTTAACACAAAATAAAAAATCCCAGCCATACTACGTAAGTTCAATATAGCTTGTACTATATATTATTCTTTGAGATGTGCGCCAGAGATGATCAAATAAATAATTTTTAGCCCTAGGGATGAGATTTGGTTTAATTTAAATGTTATTTAAGTTTCGGTATTAACACATAGTTTTATCAAGGAATACTTGTTCTTAATTTTAAACCGTGTACTAAAGTTTTAGGGTAAAGTAGAAAAGCCGAAGAATGCCAATCATTGTTTAAATCCTATTATTTTTCTATGCTGTCAAAGGCGTGTGTTTAGTTTAACTCGATATTTTTCATTTATTTTCACTAATTTGCTTTTTGCTAAATATTTTTTTCTTGCATTTGAAATTCGTTTGCTTTTGATTTTGAATATGCTTCACTCACCAAAAACGTTCCGCAAATGTCTTGGCAGACTGGCAGAACTTAAGATGAGCAAATTTTCAATAATGTGCGCAAAAATTGTGTATATATAAAAGATATATATGTGTATATACTGCAGTTAAAATTGGTCCATTTAAATACACATCAGTTTTAGTATATACCTGGCGATCAAATGTTTATCGAATGATTCATAAAATCATTCACACAATTATGTGAATAGATAAATAACATAATTTACTCTACGATATACAAGAGAGCAACAAAATAGGCTAAAACTGCACTAAACCATAAAAAATTAATGCAATGGGAGATGGGCTGACATCCTTTGGGGCTAATCATGGTTGCCGGATGCAAACGCTTTGCATTTCCGGCATTTGCAGGCCCCAGTTATAATTACGCCGCATAATTGAATAGCCACAGAGCATATATTATATTGCCTGTAATCGGGGCTGAACGACGCATGGAAATGCCGGTGGAAATTATATAGTAGATGGTCAAAGCGAACTTTCAATCTTTACAGTTCGCTAGGCTGTTGGCCAACAAACTGTGAACAGAAATTGAACACGTGCCCATTTCCTTTACCCACCTGCTGTCTGACAGGTGTTCTACATTTTTCGACTGTGCTTTTAGAACTGTAAATTGTGTGCGATGCGGCTGCTTTTGTGATTTTGTGGCCCAAGGTTCGACCCTCGCGTTAAAGTCTTTTGGGTACAAAAAAAAAAAAAGCTTATGATATGTGATATGCGACTGTCTACAAATGTGGGAACATTTCCCAATTAAACGGAGCGACAGGTGAACCTCCAAGTTGATATGATAAATGAGCACCGTGTGACTTTATTTAAGGTATAATTAACACCCTAACACGTTGTGCTATAAATAAAAATGGCACTCCACGCATACAATAAATGTATTCACACTCTTCTTTTGGTTTATTTTGCAATTAAGTGAAAAATTTCTAGATTTTTACGAAGATACATACATACATACGCACATACCAAAATCCAAAAAACAAACATAAAAAACAGTACACTTCTAGCTAAGCATGAAACACTGCAGAGCCTACTTGAATGTTTGAGAATCGAGCAGGAGAGCACTTGGCAGAAATTTGTTGCTACCCTCAAATATCCTATCATCAAATTGATATGATATTTTAATCTCTAGATTAATCCGGCATTCAAAACTGAATTTCGAAACTCATGTCAAAATTCATGTAAAAATCTTGCCCCTAAAATTCGTATATAGCCATAGGTCGAAATTTCCCATCCCCATAACTCGGTCAAAACTCAACCGATTTTCATGAGGTTTGGCTTTTTCTTCATAGTTTTCCCTCTAGATTAATCTGGCATTCAAATCTGAATACCAAAATTTTAGTCGAAATTCATGTCAAAATCTTACCCCTAGATTCGTATATAGACATACGTTGAAATTTCCCATCCCCATAACTCGGTCAAATCTCAACCGATTTTCATGAGGTTTGGCTTTTTCTTCATTGTTTTCCCTCTAAATTAATCTGGCATTCAAATCTGAATACCTAAATTTTAGTCGAAATTCATGTCAAAATCTATCCACTAAGATTCGTATATAGACATAGGTCGATATTTCCCACCCCCATAACTCGGTCAAAACTCAACCGATTTTCATGAGGTTTGGCTTTTTGTGCATAGTTTTCCCTCTTAATTAATCTGGCATTCAAATCTGAATACCAAAATTTTAGTCGAAATTCATGTCAAAATCTTACCCCTAATATTCGTATATAGACATAGGTCGATATTTCCCATCCCCATAACTCGGTCAAAACTCAACCGATTTTCATGAGGTTTGGCTTTTTGTGCATAGTTTTCCCTCTAAATTAATCTGGCATTCAAATCTGAATACCTAAATTTTAGTCGAAATTCATGTCAAAATCTATCCACTAAGATTCGTATATAGACATAGGTCGATATTTCCCACCCCCATAACTCGGTCAAAACTCAACCGATTTTCATTAGGTTTGGCTTTTTGTGCATAGTTTTCCCTCTAAATTAATCTGGCATTCAAATCTGAATACCTAAATTTTAGTCGAAATTCATGTCAAAATCTATCCACTAAGATTCGTATATAGACATAGGTCGATATTTCCCATCCCCATAACTCGGTCAAAACTTAACCGATTTGCATGAGGTTTGGCTTTTTGTGCATAGTTTTCCCTCTAAATTAATCTGGCATTCAAATCTGAATACCTTATCTTTAGTAGAAATTCATGTCAAAATCTATCCACTAAGATTCGTATATAGACATAGGTCGATATTTCCCATCCCCATAACTCGGTCAAAACTCAACCGATTTTCATGAGGTTTGGCTTTTTGTGCATTGTTTTCCCTCTAAATTAATCTGGCATTCAAATCTGAATACCAAAATTTTAGTCGAAATTCATGTCAAAATCTTACCCCTAAGATTCGTATATAGCCATAGGTCAAAAGTTCCCAGCCCCATAACTCGGTCAAAACTCAACCGATTTTCATGAGGTTTGGCTTTTTGTGCATAGTTTTCCCTCTAAATTAATCTGGCATTCAAATCTGAATACCAAAATTTTAGTCGAAATTCATGTCAACCCCTAATATTCGTATATAGACATAGGTCGATATTTCCCATCCCCATAACTCGGTCAAAACTCAACCGATTTTCATGAGGTTTGGCTTTTTGTGCATAGTTTTCCCTCTAAATTAATCGGGCACTCAAATCTGAATACCTAAATTTTAGTCGAAATTCATGTCAAAATCTTACCCCTAAGATTCGTATATAGCCATAGGTCAAAAGTTCCCATCCCCATAACTCAGTCAAAACTCAACCGATTTTCATGAGGCTTGGCTTTTTTTGCATAGTTTTCCCTCTAGATTAATCTGGCATTCAAATCTGAATACCTAAATTTTAGTCGAAATTCATGTCAAAATCTAACCACTAAGATTCGTATATAGACATAGGTGAAAATTTCCCATCCAATTTTACAAATTTTCGATTGGTTCAGGGTATAAAAAATGGCACTCTGCGCATATAGTAAAAGTATTTACACTCTTTTTGGGTTATTTTCCATTAAGGTAAATCATTTCCAAAGAACCAAAACATATTACCACCAAGACTTATGCGAACATATAACACTATGCAGTATTTCAGGTGTGTTTGAAGCAAATCCTCTATAGTTTCTATATACATATGTATCATATATGTATATACATACCTCCTTTTGAGGCAATTGCAATGTTTTCTGTGTCTCAGATTTACCAATCAAGACTCTGACTCTGATTGGCAAAGACCTTGACCCAGCTCTACTAATAAATGCCCGTTTACCGGAATTACTTAGTTGTGTACTATGTTTATAAAATTGCTTTAAGACATTGTACACAAACAAAGATTATGCCTGGGCCAAAAAAATACTCACGCAAATTGTGCAAAATTGTGAGAAACGTGCGTCGTCGTTTAGAGTCTCGCAATTTCCGTACTTTTATAGCATTTGCCATGGCCCCGAAAAATTCACATGCACTTGTTTATTTAACACAAAATAAAAAATCCCAGCCATACTACGTAAGTTCAATATAGCTTGTACTATATATTATTCTTTGAGATGTGCGCCAGAGATGATCAAATAAATAATTTTTAGCCCTAGGGATGAGATTTGGTTTAATTTAAATGTTATTTAAGTTTCGGTATTAACACATAGTTTTATCAAGGAATACTTGTTCTTAATTTTAAACCGTGTACTAAAGTTTTAGGGTAAAGTAGAAAAGCCGAAGAATGCCAATCATTGTTTAAATCCTATTATTTTTCTATGCTGTCAAAGGCGTGTGTTTAGTTTAACTCGATATTTTTCATTTATTTTCACTAATTTGCTTTTTGCTAAATATTTTTTTCTTGCATTTGAAATTCGTTTGCTTTTGATTTTGAATATGCTTCACTCACCAAAAACGTTCCGCAAATGTCTTGGCAGACTGGCAGAACTTAAGATGAGCAAATTTTCAATAATGTGCGCAAAAATTGTGTATATATAAAAGATATATATGTGTATATACTGCAGTTAAAATTGGTCCATTTAAATACACATCAGTTTTAGTATATACCTGGCGATCAAATGTTTATCGAATGATTCATAAAATCATTCACACAATTATGTGAATAGATAAATAACATAATTTACTCTACGATATACAAGAGAGCAACAAAATAGGCTAAAACTGCACTAAACCATAAAAAATTAATGCAATGGGAGATGGGCTGACATCCTTTGGGGCTAATCATGGTTGCCGGATGCAAACGCTTTGCATTTCCGGCATTTGCAGGCCCCAGTTATAATTACGCCGCATAATTGAATAGCCACAGAGCATATATTATATTGCCTGTAATCGGGGCTGAACGACGCATGGAAATGCCGGTGGAAATTATATAGTAGATGGTCAAAGCGAACTTTCAATCTTTACAGTTCGCTAGGCTGTTGGCCAACAAACTGTGAACAGAAATTGAACACGTGCCCATTTCCTTTACCCACCTGCTGTCTGACAGGTGTTCTACATTTTTCGACTGTGCTTTTAGAACTGTAAATTGTGTGCGATGCGGCTGCTTTTGTGATTTTGTGGCCCAAGGTTCGACCCTCGCGCCGCATTAGTTGCAATTATTGTGGCCTCTTGACATTCTTCTTTATAGTATATATTTCAGCACTCACGCATTATCGATCCCTGCTAAACCACTTGACTTGGGGGAGAGGGTCTGAAACTTAAATTGTCATCGATTTTGTTTTCGATAAAAACAGAAACGGGGGGAATTAAATTTAGCTGACGAACTTGCCCTTAAGAGGCTTCAATGCAAGCGCGATTAGCTAAAGCTTAACTAATTAAAAACCTAGCAAATTCTCCTCGATTCCCTCCGTTTCTCGCTCTAATTGGCTTAAAAATTACATTTACGCACGTTGAAGAAGAAAAAAATGCAATTTCAAATCAAATTCAGATATTATTTGCTTTATGTAATTGCGTGTCGGTTGCATCTGGCTCTGACTCTGACTCTGTCTTTGGCCCTGGCAGCATATCAACAATTTCTTTTCTATAGAAATCGTAATTTTATTTACCATTTTATAGTTTACCAGCGCAGTGTGTGGCGTGGAAAATGCAGAAAAAAAGAACAACAACAACATACGTAGAAACACAATGGATGGAAAAAAATCGGAATTAAAAACGCGCTGTACAAACAATTCATCGTACACGCAGAGCACAACAGTGAACACTAGCTATGAAGACCACAAATCAGGGCAGACAAAAAGCAGATAAACTAGAGAAATAAATAAACGTTAATAAATAAATAAATGTAGCATTAAAAAACACGAGCCCCAGCTTAAGATTTAAGCCCGAGTTTATGCCAAGACCTGATTTTGGTTTCTTATAGTGTATTTTCACTGTTTTGCTGAAGCCACACAGACACAGACAGAAATTCCCCGAGAAATATTTGATTTTCTCATTATGTACATTACTTGTTTTGCTTTTGCTTTTTATGAGACTTTTGCTTTAGTTGTGCGCCAGCATCACGTAATAAATTTCATTATGAGCACAAAAATTTGGTTCGCGTTTACGTGCAGATGTTATAGAGTCAAAAAACCTCTGCTTACTGTGTTTAACAAGCTTTGATTTGGCCAAGTTTTAAGTTTGAAATTAAATTCAATAAAATAAGCAAGTATGTGGTATTCGACTAAAGAGATGTTGGAGCTGTATTCAAGCCCTAAAAGCAACAATTACACAATATTTTATACCTTGTCTCAAAACAAAAAACATTTGTTTCGTGTATGCCAATAAAAAGCCCATTTCATCAATGTCATGTCATGTTGCACACTTTGTACATAAGGGAACCCACATCAGATAGTT
The DNA here is from genome assembly GCA_035045355.1 of Drosophila lacicola. Classification (NCBI taxonomy): domain Eukaryota; kingdom Metazoa; phylum Arthropoda; class Insecta; order Diptera; family Drosophilidae; genus Drosophila; species Drosophila lacicola. The sequence goes on from JAWNPB010000133.1 coordinate 268,804, forward strand.
GGAGGAACACGTGCGGCAATAATTATGTATGTTGGGGCCCAATAATAATTTTGCTTAATAATGCAGCAATCGAAAAGAAATACAAATGATTGAAAGAGCTGGGGATGGACATGTTAGGTTCAGCCGAAACGATTATGGTCGATTAGGTTAATGAATAAAAATGAATGAAAAACAAGAGGCAAGCACCAAATTAACGAATATTAAATACCCTAAGCCCAGTTAATCAGCCAAGTAAAAGCTTTTTATATATTTAATACGTTATACTTAAATAACCTTTAACAAATAAAAGGTTTTTACATATTTAATCTGAGATTTAGCAAATCATCAAATTTGTTGTACTTAATCTCATAAAATTGAAAAGTAAATTTTAACTATTGACAGTTGTCAATTAGTTGCATAAATATATGGACTTGCAAATAGCATCAGGCCTTGCCTTGCCTTGCCTTGTTTTGCCTGATTTCATGTCTAAGTCTCAAGTCGGGCCGAGACCTCAGCCTGGCCTTAGTCAGCCAAGTTGATCAAGAAACAAGTTTCCGATTGTTTGTTGTTATCGAATTACATTCGCTTCGCGTGTTTTATTGAGAGTTCCGCTAACGCAACGCTTTTAAATGTACTCTCCACAAAGAACTATGGTAAATTAAATTAATAAACTTGACTATATATTTAAATTTGTTCGTCGAAGTCGGAAAGCACCGGCAAGATTAAGGTGAAAAACTGTTGGACAATGAACTTGAATCCCCAAATACATATATTCAAATCACAGCGGACTCGAACTCGGTCTCAGCATTATTGATAATGCATGAAATGTGACTGTCACAGATAAATCATACAAGTTGCACCTTTAGCCAACTAATGGGATTGTATAGTTTTATGGAAAATTTTCCAAAAAAACAGATAGGAACACACGACTAGCGGCCAAGTCTTAACGTTCTTCAACAGGTAACAAATAGAAGGAATTATACAATCCTCTTTGCAGTCAGGTAGTCAATTGCTTGGCCTTTGTTGGCTCCGAAGTTCAAAGACATTTTCGATTCTTTGGGGGATTCGAATTTATCGAATTTATGTGTTGCGTGTGCCGCAGCCGTGATTCAGTGAACATAAAGGACTTCAGGGTAATTAAAATGATACATTTTTGTTCATTTTTATTGATGCCACACCCAGGAATTCAATGCCTTGCCCAGGCCAAAAGAAATTCCTCACCCTTAGCTTAAGCTGGATACAATTACTTTGGATCGGGTCAGCTTTGTCTGACTCGTTGTTAGCTATTGATTTTTATGTGCAAGCCAAACAAATCCGATCCGATCCAATCAGAACCCAACCCAAAAACCAAACCACAGACTTACGCTTGGGCTCAGTGAAATGCAAATGATTGAGCATCGGATCGCTTAGCTCGAGTGTGAATCTGGAGCAAATCAATATCAATATCAATATCAACATTAATATCAATATCAATATCAATATCAATATCAATATCAATATCAATATCAACATTAATATCAAGCTAGATGGGAAGTTGTTGACCCAGACAATAAAACAGGCTCAATGACAATTGCAAATCTTGCGAAGTTTGACATCAGAAATTGTTTAGAATTTATTTTAATTTAATAAGAAGAGAAAACCAACTTTTCAGTTTCACATGGGAAGCTTGAAATATTAGATTGTTTAGAATTTATTTTATTTCATTTAGAAGTTGTATATGAGAAGTTTTAAATCTTAAATTGTTTAGAATTTATTTTATTTTAATACGAAGAAAACCTAACTTTTCAGTTTCATATGAGAAGTTTTAAATCTTAAATTGTTTAGTATTTATTTTATTTTAAAAAGAAGAAAACCCAACTTTTCAGTTTAATATGGTAAGTCTGAAATCTTAAATTGTTTAGTATTTATTTTATTTTAAAAAAAATAAGAAAACCATCTGTTCAGTTTCATATGGAAAGTTGTTGACCCAGACAATAAAACAGATAAGACCCAGCCTCAATGACAATTGCATAACTTGACTTCTAAAAGCGGAAATTGTTTAGAATTGATTTTATTTGAATAAGAAGAAAACTCAGTTCTCCCAGTGCGGCAGACTGTCAACTGATTCCATTTGATGTATAGCATTTATTAGGCCCCAAAATCCGCTGCACCTTATCGTTTTTTGAGCACAGATCATTTGTCAAAGTGTCATAGTTTCGATTGTTGTTGTTGTTTATAGTTTGGCGTGGCATCTTCTTTTTATTTATATTTTTTTTTATTTTTTTTGCCCTCGCATCGTCGAAATCTGAGCAATGTTATTGTCTGAAAATTGAGCAACATGCTCGGGTTCGGTATGCGGGTGAGATGGGTTAGCTGAGATTAGCATTCCAGCAACTCGAATGAACTCGAATCAAATAGCATAGAATGAGAATGTGGCGAGGTTTCGAATGTAGCCAGACAGTAAACAAAAATGAGCAGGTTTTTTTTTTCTGTTGAGGATTAAGCAATGGCCGGTAGCTAAAGTCAAGGCAGTCGGAGAGATGCGCTCGCAAAGATTCAAATAATAATAGGAATAGGCACAATAAAAGGCTGAAAACCGGTCTCCAAGCAAACCGGTTCGAAGCAGGACTTTCACATGAGAACCTTTAAATCAAATCCAAACAATTGCAAATACAGACATTATATAATTTCTTTTTAATAAATTTCCTATAATCGAATGATGATTCACTTAGCCATAAAAGTAATTGAATAAGGTGCCTCAACACCTGTTGCCGCTTTTGGTATTCCGACGAAGCACTTGACACCTGAAGTGTCGGCTCTTGTAAATTACTCCAACAACAACAACAACAGCAAATCGAACTCTTAACTAATAGCTGCCCAATCAGTTTTCAGTTAACCGAATTGTCATAATATTGAAATTTTCAATTGATTTTCGCCAGCCCACATTCAATTTGCGGCTGGCCCACAAATTGTTGTCAAGCGTTGGCGAAGAAATTGCTTTCATATTGTTTTGATTTATGTTGAAATTATTTTTGGACCCAAAGCGAAGCCCAACGACTTTTCAAATGCTTGTCGAGCATTGATTTTTGCCAACTCACAAACTGAAACTGGGTTAATTGGATTTGGCCTCTAACAGTAAAAGGGCCTACACACAGCATTAATCGAATTTTATGTGTAGGCATCGAAGCAGGAATAAGGCGGGAGCGTGTGTGCAAAATATAAATCGAAAGAAAAACCTTTCTATTAAGTACAAAATCCGAGTGAGAATTCGAGATATGGTTGGATACAAATATTATAGCAAATAGCATTGATCTTATGATCTTTATGTGTAGGCATCGAAGCAGGAATAAGGGAGAGAATGTGCAAAATATAAATCGAAAGAAAAACCTTTCTTTTAAGTACAAAATCCGAGTGAAGAATTGAGATATAAAGTAATACAAATATTATAGCAAATATCCTACATCTTGTAATATGCTTAGCTATATTTATAAAGAATCGAAAATGATATTTGCAGCTTTACTTTTTATCGAACTTAAACCTTTCTATTAAGTCGGAAATCCAAGTCAAAAATTGAGATATGTTTGAATGGGGCAATTGATCAAAAGTGGTAAAGTAATAAAAATATATATATAGCAAATATATAATCTATCTATAATGCTGGATTTGGCGACCATTCCATAAAATAAATATAATATATTGTATATATAAGAGATTGGAAAATGAACAACTTTTTATCTGACTTAAACCTTTCTATTGAGTCGAAAATCCGAGTGAAAAATTGATATTGTATATTTGAATGGGGCAATTGATCAAAAGTGCTCGAGTAATAAAATTATTATCCCAAATAACATTGATCTTATAATATTCTTAGCTAAATTTACAAAGAGACTCTCCAATTATATTTGCACAGCTCAACTTCTTGTCCAACTTAATGGCAACATTGCCAAATACAAGGTAAAAATTGTTCTCCGTTTTGGTATACTCTCTAATTAAAAGTCCACAGGTTCTATGCACATTTTCCAGCTGAAAGACATTTTCACCCAATTATGTGTGCATTGTGAAAATGTGCCGTTAAAATGTTTTTTTTGGCATTCTTTTCGAATGGTATTTTGTTTGTGGGTTTGGATTAAATGCATTGATCATTAAGAATCTTACGAAAAGAAAAAATAGAAACAAAAACTAGTTTAGACAAAGGCAGCAGAACTAGCGGCAGCTTCCTGCCTGATCTTACCGTTGCGGCTCCACAGACGAATGCTGAAGGTAAGCCACATTTTCGACACCGAAACCAACACACAAACAAAGACACCTGCTGCTGCTGGCCAAGTCAAGTTAGCCAAGTCAAGCAACAACAATCTGATGCTGAGGCAAGTCCAACTCAGGCAAACAATGAGCCAGACTGTGGCTGTGCTTGTGGTATGCGCTTTATAATTGTACAAAACTGACCCACTTTGTGGCACAAGTTGCATGCTGGCCACTATCTAGACTTTTGGTAACAATGCATTAAGCCACACTAATAGAGCCTGTTGTTGTTATGTGGCTACAGTAGCTTAGCCCAAACTATCTGAGGGCGTTCCAAAAGCCCGCATCGGACTAAGATACACAAAGGTAAGGAGAGGGGGAGAGAAAGAGAGGGAGGGGGGCTTTAAAATGCTTTTAAGCGGGGCAGATAATACCCTATAATTTATGGACACGTTCACGAGTCTCTAAACTTCTTTTGTTCTCACTCAAGAATTGGAATCCCAATAGAACTGTGGCTTACAGCTTCAGATAAGCTGGAGAAACCCGAAAAAAAACTCAATTCATTTGAATTTTGAATCATTTATAACAAAATTGTTTTTATTTTTCGGTCACCTTAAGGAGAAAATAGTATAAATTGAGGAGTTGAACACCTTGCTATAATGGAGAAGCTGCGCGAAATGCTTGGTCAATTGTTCACTCGAAAGTATTCGGTAGACAGGCCAATGGTGGACGAGAACGAGGAGGTGAGCGAGGAGCTAAAGACCAAGGATGTGGTGGATCTAATGCAGCAGCAGCAACAGCAACAGCAGCAGGAGGATCAAGAAGAAAAACCAAATTCATCATCGTATAAGCAGCCGGACAACGAACGAGAATCACATTATGATAATCACAGGCAAAACCAACCAAGTCCGTATCCGTTGTCAACGGCAGATATGCCAGTGGAAGCGGGACCACACGATAATTATATCGATTCGAGCATTAGCTATAATATGCAGTTTGTCGATTTTATCGATCGCAATGCACCGCACGGTTTTGCCCAGAAACTGGAGAGCATGTGGCCCTACCTGGGCCTCAGCTTTGTCACCTGGCCCAGCTATTGGATGTGGCGCGGCTATCAGTGGCAAACCAAGCGCCGCACCGAAAGGATCGGCATGTACATACAAAGGGTAAATCTTAATGAAAAATGTAATTGAATTGAATTAAACATTTCTCGGGCACAGACCTTTCAGCATGCCAAGCTGATGCAGGTGGCCATTCTGAGTCTCGGCCTGCTGATGGCCACCTCGGCTCGCGCCGCATCGGAGCCACTCGAAGTACACGAAGTCTCCTACAGATCGAAACGGAAATGAAACTATCTGAAGCAGCAGGCCGTGCCGGCAAATGGGGATAACAGTAGATAAAAAAAATTACGAAACATTTCAGATTAACTCGAGACAGCATCAAAATTTGTAGCGAAATTCAACAGAAAATATATATACAAAATCATGGGCATTACGAACTTCTTCGAGAGCGTCAAAAATTGGACAGTGGCGCGCGTCCAAGGCACGCTTGGGTCCAAGGACGAGGAGCGCGAGGATGTGCGACGTTTCCCCAACCTGGGCGAGGACATACAACAGGTGGTGCATACGCCGGAATTTGAGCAGGTCCTGGACGCAGCCTCGCCATTCCTGCTGGCCAGCATGGGCGCCTGGCCGGGTTATTGGCTCTACCGGGGCTTCGATTATCACTCGCACAGGGCGCACGTGCCGCTGCCCGTCTACATCAGACAGGTGAGTAAAGAGTAACATCTAATTAATTTAATCGCAATTCCTTATCACCTGCGTAGACTTTTTACCAAGCCAAACTGCTGCAGCTATTGATTATCATGACGGGCATCATCAGCATGGTCAGAAATCACAATAATTTGCGCATTTTTCCCGTTAGCAATAAGGACGAGTAAAATCAGTTCAAATTGTAAACAAATCAACAAAAGTTGGTGGCAAATCTAAAAAAAACCCGGAAGTTCGTATTATTGCGGCCCCTTTTTTGATAATAAAAATTCCTCCCATTTCATATTTTAATAAATGCAATTGATTTTAAATGAAGCTAATCTCTTATTCAAAACCAAGCCGGGCTAAAACTTATTATTGTTGCTGCTGTTGTTGTTGTTTCTTGGCCTCGGTCTTGAGCATTTTGATTTCTTTGACCAGAGCCTGCGGTTCGATGCCAGCGCCCAAGAGTTCGATGCTTATCCGGATGGCATCGGGATTGAGGCCCGCGTTGACCAGCTCGGACATACCATGGATTACTTGGACGAGCTTTTCGGTATCTTTGGCACGGCCATGCGAATTTATAGATTCCTGGTTGGACATGTTCAAAAATCACATTAACAAATTTGTTCCGAGTTCAAATCAAAAGCCACACAAATTTGCTGCTTATGTCTCAGACTGCTTAGAGTTCCCACAATAGCTAACAAAAGGAATCATTTGGAAAGCATCTTCAAGGTTAGAGTAGCTAACAAAGAGAATCATTTGGGAAGCAGCTTCAAAGTTTGCCTTCTCCTTAACTCGAGTGTCTACAAATCTGAATATAGGTATTTTTTAACAAGGTTTCAAGTTCAAAGTTCACCAGCATTACTAATGAGCCGGCTAATCTAGTTAACTGTTGTAAATCAAAACAAACAACACCACGCACACATACACACACCCTACACACACACACACACACCCTACACACACAAAAACACAACTGCAAATGTCGCCGCCGGCCAAGTGGAAAGATAAATTAGCTACAAGTTAAACAAATTACTTATGTTTTCAGTTTTGAATTGCAGCACGCAGAGCAAAGTGGAAAAAAACACACTGAAAATCACAGTCAGCGAACAATTAACAAGTAAACACGAAACTTAGATACCCTGCAATATAAGTGCATATACATACATATATAAATATTCGTGAAACTCAACTCAAAACCAAAATTTAATTTACAGATTATAAAAATTATTTCATCTAACAGTTAATGTGTTGCAAACCTCATAACTAATCAAATGTGCCCCAATTATTATTTATTATATATTATTATTTATTATATATTATTATTTATTATATATTATTATTTATATTATAATATTAATATTATTATTTATATATTAATATATGTTTTATTGATGTATATTTTATTTATTTATTAATGGCGGACAAAACGCGTGTCTACCTAATTATTTAAATTAAATGCTCAAATCCTTGGTTAGAATATACTATTTATTTATTAACATTAACAACACCGACACGATGCAGATGTCCGGCCAGCTATGCCCCTAATTAGTAGTGTATTTCAAGCCTCTTACGAGATCATTTATTAAAGTACAGTTTTTGTTGTTGTTGTGATAAGTAAAAGCGTTTTGGTGATCTATGTGATCTATGTGCTCTGTTGTATATCAAGTATCTGTGTTATAGTTGTTGTAGCTTTGGTCTCACCTGTATGAGATACATTCTGAAGCCGTTGCTGGTGTTGTTGCCCCGAGAGTTTTACACACACAAACACACACTGACACAAAACGCAGATGAATATAATTATGCAGCAGCGTCTTAGAGAGGGTTGGGCCAGAGACAGGTATCTGTTGGTATCTGCAACTTGGTATCTGTATCTGTATCTTTATCTGTACACGTTCTTGTTATTGCTTTGCTCTACTTGGAATGCAGCTCGCGTTTTTTATGACGCTGCCGCTGCTGCTGCTGCCAGTCTATTTGCTTTCGAGTTTAGAGCAATTGTTTCAATTAAATGGAAATTTGTTAACTTTCTCACTTAATGAAAATAAATTGAACACAATACAAAAACGTTTTTGGTGGCTTGGCAAATGTTCAACTTCGGTAGAAAACGAAGCGATTTCCAGCGCGGAGTAAATAAAAATGGGTTTTTTTTTTTTGAGGGAGTCGGAGTTCCTGTGTCTTATTGTACAGTTTTATATAGTCTGGCTATATAAAGGTAAATAGTCAACAGCTCAAAATTGTTAAATGAAAAAATTAAAAGGGCCGATAAACTAGGTGCAATGCTCGTATTTAGTTCTTTATATATTTATAGCCATTTTTCTTGATGGGGTTGGTTGGACAACCAACAGCAGCTGTTTCTTGTATTACTGTCCACTTTTTGACACCACGTATATTATATTATTTGCCTGCGTCACAGTGTTATGGATTGTCGTTAGTTGTACACACGGTTCACTATGGCAATTTGTCCGCTCGAAATGCCTTTACAAGTTGTTCCATCGAATCGATCAAACAAATTTCAAACACGACCGCGAGCTCAATGCATTGGAACTTGAGCAATTTATTAATCCATTGTTATTTGTAAACATTTAGAAAATTATATGTTTTATTAATCAATTTTTTTTTTTAGTATTTACAGTTCGTTGAATTTTTGTTTTTAGACGAGTTAAGTTTGACTTTCTTCTTATTTTTTGTTAAAATTCGGTTTATATTTATTTCAACACATCTGCGGTGTTTCCTCTGCAGGAGTCGAGCGCGAACTAAACGTTAGAGATCCAAAAGTTCAGCTACAGACCCCGTAACATAACTGATACGAATGTTAATACTCGAAATGGAACTGTTAAACTCAAAATGGCACTGCTGTTGGAACGCGTTTTGTGTCTGGTTGAAACGAATACCACACATAACATCATCATGACGTTCGAACGGGCGAGTGTTTGTTGTTGTCCAACCGAATACCATGGAAATGCGTGCATGAGTTATGTTCGAGCTGAGTAGCCGCGCATTCGATTTAGTTGCGTTGCGCTTCAAAATGTGAGGAAAACAAACATTTCCTACGACAGCCGTGGAATTTGAATTATTTTCGGGGAGGGCGACCCAAGGCAGGAATTTAGTTCTTTTGATAGGTAATTTGTATTATGCGGGGGATTGGCTTAATGGGCATTAAATGGTTCAACTATTGGCAGGGCAAAGTAAAAGATTTTATTTAACTCGAAGCCAAGCTAGTTGCAAGAGAACAAACATTTCTTGTATTGTATTTAATTGAATCAAATGAAACCCGAACTTTTTATACTTTCCAACTTTTCGCATATCTTGTGCGCAAAATCTTTGCACAGTGGAACACGTTGCAACAGGTTCCTTTTGGCCTGTAGGCACGAAAAATAAAAGCGTAAGCATTATAATTATACTGGCCAAGAGACCGACTACCACAAAGTGAACAAACAACAATAAATTTAAGAGAAACAGGAAATTTTTTTGTACGATAACTTGTAAAACATTTCATAACCTGACACAAAATTGCACAAAATATGACGAACGCACAAAGCAAAGGAGTCAATAAACAACACAAAAAAAGAGAAGAAGAAAAAAAACCACTTAAAATGGGCGTGGCAAACAGCTGACTGCCAGAAAGTGACAACTGAAGTGGACACCCTTTTTGGCCAGCTGGGGCATTGTACTGCCTGATACTCTGATACTCCCATACTCCCTACTCCCAGCAATTAAGTGAAAATGAAACTTGCTGGGACAACAACTCTTATGGCTTGAATGTGTGGCAGGCAGCGTGATAAATGCGGTTATAAAAACCTGCAATCAAGCAGCTTACAAACGAAAGTGAAACAAAAGTGCCGACAAACCAACCCAACCAACCCAACCGACCAACCGACCAAACAACAACAACAACAATCCGAACTGAGCCGAGCATCAAGCGAAAAACTTGCAATTTCCATTTTAATACGCAACAACTTTCGGCTAGAGGCAGGCCAAAGGAATCGCGAGTCGAGAGTCGCGAGTCGTTTCCACAATCACAGCAAAACGTGAAGTGGATGCCATGTTGCCTCCGTCTCCGCCTCAATGGAATACCAAAGCGCTGAGACGCCCCTGAGATTTAAACGAGCTACAATCCCAGACAACAACACAGACAAGAGTTGCCCACCTACCAGCCCCTCGCTCCGAGGCTCTGCATCTTCGTTGTCTGATGGATCGGTGAGTCTGGGGCTTGATTGGCGCTACCAAGGAGCAGGGCGAGGAGTTGGGTATGTCATCAGCATAAATTTTAGTTCGCATTCATCATAATTTTCATGCATTTAATTTCGTGTTATAAATTGTCTGCCGTGTACAATGCATGGTCTTTGGCCAAAAGGGCGGCCTCGAATTAACTGAGATTCGCTTTCGTATACCCTGTATCCATTAAGTTGGCTACAAAGGAAATCACAAATTTGTGATACAGGCAGAAAATCTAACCTAAGGTGCAGGGTATACTCTAGTTGAGCAACTCTTAGAGACTCCTATATATATGTTCCTGATCGACTTTATATATCTGACATAGGAGATATTGGTTGAATGAGATATTTTCGAGATATTTCGACTTTCAAGTACTTCAATAATTCTTATAATGCCCAAAATCTTAACTAGACTACTATATCATATAACTCTATGGGAAGAATCGGTCAAAATTATTATTTATTTATTTATTTATTTATTTATTAGTGGTCGACAAAACGAGTGTCTTCCGAATTATTCAATACATTATATTTACAATTATGAAATGTAGATGCTAAAAGCCTAGATAGAGAACACAAATTTCTAATAGCATCACCGACCGATGGAGGTGTTTTATTTGCCAGTCCGGCCAGCTGTGCCCCTTTTCACAGCTAATTTTGTCAGTGACGCTATTAGAGCCTACGTCTAAAAAGAAGGGTGTAAGTAGGAAAAAGTGCTGTTAAGTAAAATTAAAAATAATCTTAATTTGCTATATTATTTAAGAATATATCATAAAGAGGAGAAAAGAAAGTAAAAAGATTGTTAATAAAGTAAAGAACTGTATGCTAGATATACAGAGTGTTAAGTAGATAGGATAAAGAGATAGTATTGAGAAAGTAATGGGAAATCACCGACCCGGTGGGGGAAAATTTACAGCCTGTCCGGCATGCTATGCCCCTGCTCATAGCTGGGAATGGTCAGTGACTTCCCGAAGGTATCCTGAAAGCAACGATTTTATTAGGGGTAGCGAAAGTTCGGTAGAGAAAACGTGATGCAAACTATTGTAATTTTTACATAGCACGCGAAAAGGATTGTGCATAGCGTAGTCTGTTGTGCACGTAGATAGAAATAAGGGGCGGTAATTTCTGGTTGGTCTAGCCGGAACAGAGAATTGAAGACGCCCTAGCAGAAAAGGAGAATCTATATCGCCAACAACCAACTTATGTAGAAAGACAACACCGAGAATTGTCCTACGGTTGGTTAACGACGGGAGGTTAAGAAGAAGCAGCCTGCTGGAATAGGATGGCAACCGAAGATTAGGGTCCCAATTTAAACCTCGTAAGGCAAAAAGCAGAAATTGCTTCTGAACAGATTCAATACGATCCTGGCTATTGTTATACTGCGGAGACCAGATGCAAGAGCAGTATTCAAGGATAGGGCGAACAAGAGAGATGTACAGAAGTTTCGTTATAAAAGGATCGTTAAACTCTTTAGACCATCGTTTATATTCTTACTCCTAAGTTAACTTTATATCGAAACGGACTACTCATCATATGCCCCATTTAATATAAATGCACTTTTAAGCCATAACGAGCCTTGTTATTTTTTTGGTCTTGAATTAATTTAGAAGTTGAGCAAAGATATAGATTGCAATTGGAGCAGGAAGACATTTCTGGGAATAGCTCTCAGCGTAGACCTATATAATTTTGGTTTTAACAGTTGGAAAGGTTTAAATGTTCACTTTAAACTTAACTTAATATAATATAATATAATATTAGAAACTGAAATTTGCCAAAAGGACAATTCGATCCATTGATCAGCTTTGTTAATGAGGCGACTTGAGCTGCGCAATCAGCTTGTACTTATGCACACAAAGTGTATCCACAGGATAGCAAATTAAACTTGGCATATAATCAGGCAGCAGACATGGTCATATGTCTGTTCGGTCTGTTCCCCGCTGGCTGAAGGTTAAATATCGTTAGGCGCGACAGCGGATCAGGTAGTTAGCCAGGTAGGCCGCAGTGGAAGATACGCAGTGAAAGATACGCAGTGAGTATCTGACGGATACACAAGTGCCGCGTGTGTATTTCATATTCGCAATCAGCGCAGTGCCGCCTGCGCAAATGAGGCATTTGCCTATGTTGCAAATGAATGATTTACGATTTTACGAGGCAGCGAATGGGGCTGAGCTAGTTTTATTGTCTATTCTATCAAGTCCTGGGGCTTTATTATTTTCTAGTCCTTTTTGTAAGGGTTTTTACTCCAGGGAGGGTGACAGGGCGGAATCTGGGCTTGTTATTTGATTTGTGATATTTTGGCGCACTTCGTCTGTGTATTTAGCAGAAAGGCTTTGAATCTTAATTCCAGATGGTTAGCAAATGCTTCCGCTTTTTCTAAGGCTGCTTTACACCAGTCATTATCATTCTGATTATTGTTTTGGCTTGAGGTATTGTTGTGATTTCTGACTGATAGGTTGGTTGTCTTTTGATTTGTTTGGTGAATCTCCAGAGTTTTTGCATGCGAATGGACTTATTGTGCTCTAAAAGGGACCCATCTAATGGACAGACAGGTAGACATAACCACGATAATCCCCCGACAGGAACTGGCTGCCTTATATAACCAGGTCCTAAGCAAATAGGCGACTGTTTTTATTAGCTTACCCAACCATATCCGTTTTCTGTGAAACTTACCTGCAAATAGATAAAAAACAACAGAGAAGACAGTTTATTAGTCATGGAGCAAAGAAAATGCATTTCACAAGGGGATATTATAACAGGCAAAAATATATGCGTGGAAATGATTAAGCAATTTCCGTTGACATGCAATTTGCCCCTCGATCCAACTCGCTTCGCATTCGAAAGTGCAGTGAAAGACAGCCGCAAATTACTTGCGAGCATAAATCAAGTTTATCCATTGAGGTTTTTCTATTGTTTTTCCTGCGCAGACACACGGTAGCCGCTTGTAATGACCAAAATGTGATATACGATGCCAATAAAGCCTAATGAGAGTCGGCCTAATCAGAGTCTGAACGCTGCCATTTGAGATGAAAGCTATTCTCCATATCAAAGCGAATGACGTAGCTTAATTCGATTAGCTCTAAATATAGTGAGTCCACTAAATCTAAAATAACAAGTAAGAGGCTCTAGTTGGGAGATCCCGAATACTGAATACTCTTCTACCAACTATTTGTATAATCTCAGCACGACAATTGCATTTAAATTGTGCCTTAAATTGGTAGGCAAAACAAATTGTTTTATTTACTTGATTTATAGCTATATATACTATTCAAGAAGCTATTTGTAAAGTTTGGTGTCTTCAGCTCTTATAATTTACGAGATTTGCTCATATAACAGTTTTTCGATATCGCTTTTTATCGATCGCTTGGCAACGGATCAAGTTATCGATTATCGGAAAGAAACTCTTACTGCGCGGGCACTAGGAAGAGCTACGTTCCAAATTTCAAGTCTTTAGCTCTTATAATTTACGAGATTTGCTCAAAAAACAGTTTTTCGATATCGCTTTTTATCTATCGCTTGGAAACGGGTAAAGTTATCGATTATCGGAAAGAAACTCTTACTGCGCGGGCACTAGGAAGAGCTACATTCCAAATTTCAAGTCATTAGCTCTTATAATTTACGAGATTTGCTCAAAAAACAGGTTTTCGATATCGCTTTTTATCGATCGCTTGGCAACGGATCAAGTTATCGATTATCGGAAAGAAACTCTTACTGCGCGGGCACTAGGAAGAGCTACGTTCCAAATTTCAAGTCTTTAGCTCTTATAATTTACGAGATTTGCTCAAAAAACAGTTTTTCGATATCGCTTTTTATCTATCGCTTGGAAACGGGTAAAGTTATCGATTATCGGAAAGAAACTCTTACTGCGCGGGCACTAGGAAGAGCTACATTCCAAATTTCAAGTCATTAGCTCTTATAATTTACGAGATTTGCTCAAAAAACAGGTTTTCGATATCGCTTTTTATCGATCGCTTGGAAACGGGTCAAATTATCGATTATCGGAAAGAAACTCTTACTGCGCGGGCACTAGGAAGAGCTACGTTACAAATTTCAAGTCTTTAGCTCTTATAATTTACGAGATTTGCTCAAAAAACAGTTTTTCGATATCGCTTTTTATCTATCGCTTGGAAACGGGTAAAGTTATCGATTATCGGAAAGAAACTCTTACTGCGCGGGCACTAGGAAGAGCTACATTCCAAATTTCAAGTCATTAGCTCTTATAATTTATGAGATTTGCTTAAAAAACAGTTTTTCGATAACGATTTTTATCGATCGCTTGGCAACGGGTCAAGTTATCGATTATCGGTAAGAAACTCTTACTGCGCGGGCACTAGGAAGAGCTACATTCCAAATTTCAAGTCTTTAGCTCTTATAGGTTCTGAGATCCTTGAGATCGGACGGACGAACAGACAGACGGACATGGCTAGATCGACTCGGCTATTGATGCTGATCAAGAATATATATATATTATGGAGTCGGAGATGCTTCCTTTCCTGTTATATACATTTGCACAAATACATTATAGAAATCTCATTTAAATCTTTATAATAATCTTCCAACTGAAATGCATTTCGATTTTTCTGCCAATAGCGCTTTGATGAAACATAAGCTTAAAGAATTCTGTCTTTAAAACAAATTAATTTACATTTTCTTTAAGTTTCTTTGCTTCTGTTATTTAAGCTAATATTATTTAATTTAAGATAAACTGAAAGCTAGCAGCATTGGTTAATAAATAAGCAAATAAATCTATTAAATTTCGAATATTTCTTTTTTAAACTCTTAAAGCGAAGCTAATAAGTTGGCTTTTTGGAGGCCGCCCGCGCTTAAAATCAAGATGTTCGACACCTGCTTGACCTGGGCTGCGCATTTGATGGATGGGACAGACTCAGAGTTGAGTGAGAGCCGAGCAAGAGTCAAGCAAGATAGATGCCAACTGCAAACATATTGGTGTGAAATTTGTTTGTTTTGCGAACTCAAAGATCTCTCTTTGAGGCGGGAGTCGCCGAGTTCAATGGACGTGGCGCAGACACACACAGAAGGGTCTCTTTTATATATCTTCATTTTTTTATGGACAGTTAAACAATTATATTTGGTATTTACAGCCAGTTGGGACTGGGCAGGCAGATGTAAAGATGATGCAATGCAAGAGTCGGAGGGGGTCGATGTGAAAAGGCAGCCAGGAGCGCAATCTTGCCACTTGGCACTTTCGTTTTTCTCTCTTGGGCAACTTTGCAACTTTCCAAATATCAGAGAGAGCTCACTATTTTGTGGTCAAGTTGTTGTATTTTGTGCAGCGGTCACGTAACGTAGTTTTGGCCATTATAAAATTCTCGGGCCCACACCCGCGCCCAACAATTCATTTATGAGGCCTGTCCCAATCACAAGTGAAAACTGTAGCCGCCGTGCATGGATTTAATCAGATTCTTCATATCTGCCAATATGCAATATGCGCCTAAATATAGCGCACTGTTGGACGTCAAATGCTTCTCCGGATCGCCAGCAGATGCAATCTAAGCCGCCGGCACGCATCGACGTCAAGTCAAATGCACAGACATGTTGAGAGGAGCATCAGGTTTTAAATGCTGTCATGCCTCCGATTACAGCTGGCGAGATTTGCGCCATATTCCGTACACAATTGAATCAAATTTTTATTTTATACAGCTAGATTTTTGACCGAATAATGGATGCCCTTTGAATCTACACTACAATTGCAATCGATTAACAATAAAATTTGATATTTCATATTGAAAAATTACTTTTTCCAAAATATTTTTGCAAATCCTAATTCCACTGTCAACATTTCATACATTTTTGCGAATGTGAAATATGTTACCTGTACGTTGTCCCATAAGGAACAACATTTTTCACATTTGCCAAAAAATTTAACATTTGCAAAAAATGTTGATATTCACCCCGAATAATAGCCTAATTTCACTGTCAACATTTCTTACATTTTTGGCGAATGTGAAATATGTTGCCTGCACGTTGTCCCATAAGGAACAACATTTTTCACATTTGCCAAAAAATTTAACATTTGCAAAAAATGTTGGTATTCGTCCCGAATAATAGCCTAATTCCACTGTCAACATTTCTTACATTTTTGCGAATGTGAAATATGTTACCTGTACGTTGTCCCATAAGAATACACATTTTGCACATTTTGAAATAATTTAACATTTGCAAAAAATGTTGGTATTCGCCCCGAGTAATAGCCTAATTCCACTGTCAACATTTCTTACATTTTTGGAGAATGTGAAATATGTTGCCTGCACGTTGTCCCATAAGGAACAACATTTTTCACATTTGCCAACAAATTTAACATTTGCAAAAAATGTTGGTATTCGCCCCGAATAATAGCCTAATTCCACTGTCAACATTTCTTACATTTTTGGAGAATGTGAAATATGTTGCCTGCACGTTGTCCCATAAGTATACACATTTTGCACATTTTGAAATAAATTTTACATTTGCAAAAAATGTTTGTATTCGTCCCGACTAATAGCCTAATTCCACTGTCAACATTTGTGTGAAGTGAAGAAGTGAATGTAAAGTTTGTAAATGTAACATACTTTGAGCATAGTGGAATTAGGTTGTAAATCAAATCAAATCGATCGGCTGTTTATTCAAAGAAGCGGTACTTTTGCCATATACATGTTAGCGACAACTGGGACACTTGCTAATGGAATCGCAGAATGTGAAATGTTGTAAATGTAACATATATTGAGCATAGTGGACTCCGGCCTAAGACAACCCGTGTGCAGAGCATCTGAAAGTCATCGAGTGCCGTTTTGTTTTTGTTTGTTTCATGTTTTCTCGTAAAATCCAAGCCTATAAAAGATAGCAACAGGTAATTGGAAAACTACGCCTGATATTTTTTTTTTTCAAAAATACTTTTGCGCCTCTGAAGAGTTGTTTTTATTTTTCTTTAGAGTTTCTACATACTATTTATGAAATCCCTGGCCCGTAGAGCTGGCCTTTTGTTTTCTGGCACTCAGTTCATTTGTAAAACACTCACGTGTCCCAACTTAGTCCCAAGCATAGAAAAAATTGAAGAAAAAATGCACAAGAGGCACGTTTCGAATTTGTAAGTTGCGGTTGCTGTTGTTTGTGGGATTTAGAAATTGTTTTATACGGGCATTTATGTTGTACATATTTATCCACGACAATGTCTTTGCGTATCAAAGTCAACTAAGTAAATCTCGCTGAAACTCAGTTGTTGCCAATCCTTCTAGACTCGACTCATGTAAGGTGTGTCATTTGATTTTTATTGTTATTGTTTGTTGTTGCGAATTAATTGCCAACTTATATGCAAATTGTGTAATAAGCATTTTGACATGCCTCGGGGAACAATGACAGACTGCAAATGCAAATGTTAACTTTAAAGCGACGAAACAATTTTCCTCAGCCCACGCAACTTGACAAAAACAACAACAACAATTGGAAACTATAACTAAATGTATTTTGAAGTGAACTTGAATGAAATGCCAAGCTCAAATTGGGTTACAGACAAGCCCAAGCTGCAATTATATCACATCAACATGGAGCATATGTATATATATACATATATATGATCGGAAACAGATCACAGATAAATTGTAAAACCCTCTAAAAATCTATTAAAGTTTGCTATTCGTCTAAAAGAGAAACAAATGAGGCACCTTATTTCAGATTGAGTTCAAAATAATTATGTTTTAACTGAAACTAGATCTATACTAATCAAGAGGAACTTGTCTTTAAAATCAATTGGTCTAGCTACGACAGCTTGAAAGAAACTCATTTATCTTAATTAGTATTTATTTTCAGTCTACATTTTGTACAGACCAGATTTGAAGCGCGAACACTGTTTAGCAGGTTTTTTGAAGATAAACTCAAACATTAATGAGGCCTGAAAGGTTTTTAATTAAAAGTATCTGCGGTCCTTCAAGAAAAATATAAAACAAAAAAGATTTAATTTGTTTAGATTTAATAATTCAATTTAATACGCAAAGCAAAGCGAGCCAACAAAGACATGAGAGTCGCCCAAATTGACGGAGCAAAACAATCAACAATTAACGCAAAATAAAGAAAATAAAAATTAAAGATTAATGAACCGAAATTGTAGACTAGAAATTGATCGGGGCTCGATGCGAAAATAGACTTTCACTTTCGCCTCCAAAATGGAAACCGTTTGCCATTTGATAAAACGAACCCTAAGCTGATATTTTTTTGTATCGAATTAAAGTATCTCAGACGGGCCTCACGCAATGTTTCCCTTCCCTTCCCTTCCCTTCCCTCCCCTACCCTTACCCCCACAATTTGCCCCTGGGCAATTGTTTTAATTGGATTGTTTATCGCTGCAACTGGAGACGGCGACGGAGGGGCGCGGTTGCCATGCCAGCGGCCTATCTTTAATATTTGTTTTTGTTTTTGTTTTGTTGACCTCTAAGAAACGCAACATTTGGCACATGCCCCCATTTTTTGATTGACCCAGTTTGAGCCAATAACAGATGGCAAAACGCACCTTGGATTAGCTTGAAGTTAGTTTGAAAAACTACAGAATATATTTGTTTGCAAAACTATCCCAAGGAACGCCGAACGAGTGTATTTTTAAAATAACAATAAATCGTGTTTTATTTTCGTATTTCAAAAATTATTTCAATGCTTTTGTTTTTCTTTTTGTCTGCACAACAAATATTAATGTCTAGCTGGGAATTTGTTTTGTAGCAGACAAATTTCAAGAAAAGAAAATATTTTGAAAGCGACTTTTTTTCGCCAAGGAAAAGTTGCGAAAAGGAAAGGAACTTATATATTGGAATTCTTTTCAAATAAATGCTTATATGCAGCTCTTTCTTTCCATTTTGTAACATTACCAAAATGAATATAGATCGGTTTCCTTAAAAAAAAAATGATTTTCTTGCGGGTTTCTCAATAATCATTTTTCAAATTTAACGAGCTATAATTACACGAGACAAGACAACGGAACGACCCTGATATTAAAAAGGCAGCACAGAGCGAAATACTATGTCACTTTAAATAATATATCTTTAAATAATATATCTTCAAGATTTTGCTCGAAAATAGTATGTACTTTTGTGACGGAAGCGCGCGTGTCCGTAAAATATACACGGAGCTGGAAAATGGCAAATAATACAAAAAAAATCGTACATGCAAAAGGGAAAAAAAAAAACGATCTTCCAATTGTTATTTTAACTGCGTTTTCTGCCAACGTTTTCGATATTGATGCCAAATGCGGAGCTGAATACAAATTGCGCGCACAATTTCAATTTCCTTGTCTACCAATAAAAGGCGAATACTTCCAAGTATTTAGTTAAATTCATGCATATACAACAATTTGACGTCAATTCGGACAGATCGAAATTAGATGGGCTAAAAGCCATTTTTGTTTTTTTTTTTTTCAGCCATATGAAAATGTGCGTTCAAAATGAATAATAAGTTGTGAAAAAGTCAAATACTTTGTGGTCAAAATTTGTATAAATCCAGCCAAGGTAAATACTTGATTAATCTAAACACGATTTCGTTTTTTATTGCGTTTAAAAATATTTTACCAATATATAGTCTATATATATATAGTTTAGTATAGTAATATATACAGTAAATATTGTGTCCAAAACTGTGTAAAAACTTCTCATAATTATTAACTGGCAACAGAGAAGAGAGCACATTTAAATATTATTATATATTTATTTTGCTTTAGATACATTTCTGCTGAAGTAGACTTGGGTAATTGCCAAAACGCAGCTGTTGGCGAACTTATGATGTCTTTTGAGACATTTGCAAATTGCACTCAACGCAGTTTCAACCCTCGAACGACAAGTTGACCAAGAGAAATGACTCAAGCAGCGACTGACAAAAGCGTCAAAGGGCGGCTTTCAAGGCAAATATGTTGGCTAGCAAAAGTCATAAAACCGGTAATGTTTAAATACATATACACATGTGTGTACGTAAATAAAGCGCACAGAAATATTTAGTTGCTGACCCTTAAAAAGCAATATTTGACATTTGTGCTCAAAAGATACATTTTTACGAGTCCAAAGCAAAGGCGAATGCAAATTGTTTCGATGCTAGAATGCCCTCTAAAGGCAACTGAGAAGTAAATTGACACGATGAGAATCGCATAGAAAGGCGCATTTGTATATTATGGCTAGAATGCCCTCTAAAGGCAACTGAGATGTAAATTGGTATGATGAGAATCGCATAGAAGGGTGCATTTGTATATTATGGCTAGAATGCCCTCTAAAGGCAACTGAAAAGTAAATTGACACGATGAGAATCGCATATACGATGGACCAAAAAAAAATATTTTGTAGAGTCGAACATTCTTGCCTCTAACAATTACATTCATTTGCACAACTTTACAGGGTATGGGGGGCATACAAAGGGTAAATGATTTAGTCTAATTCTCAATTGAAATTAGGCATGTGACTTGGGCTGCAGACAATTTCAAAGCATTTTCTAATACACATCTCTGTGGGTCTTAATTGCCGACGTCTGTGCGTCCAATTTTAGCTCAATGGAAACTGTTCGAAAAAAACAAACAAGAAAAAAACCATGGGAAGAAAAATCGGGTATTATTGAAAAGAGAACTATTATATAGAAGTTTTTATATGTAGATACAGTTCTCGACTGATTCATGATGAACGCGTTGTAACAGATACAAAACTGCGGCGGATATGCTCAAAAGTGTTTATAAACAATATTATGGCCGGAATCGGGTCGGGAGATATTGCTGGGGCCTAAGTTAACTGCTATACTCACACTTTTAGCGCGTACTGTATTGGCATTCAATTGTGCGGCGCGCTGCTGCCAAAGTATCCGAAAGTAAGTTAGAAAACGTTGCTTGAATCGGTTTGGTTTGGTTTGTTGTGGCTGCTTTTCGTGTCTCCCCGTTCACGTTGTCACAGAAACCCACGCGCCGGGCTTAAGGCACGACATAGTCAGAGGCGGCAACAAAACAAAACAAAAGATACTATTGATTCGTATGCGAAGTTATGCGGAGTCGTCTCTCTCTCTGGAATATGTTGTGACAGACAAGGGGCCTGAATTGTTGACAATCCAATTAGCGCTTCGTTGTTTAAAGAAGCCGCCAGATAAATTGTTAAATGCTCAACGGGGCGTATACGCGTTTCCGGTTATTTTGCATCTAACGCAACTAAACACATTTCGAAACACACTCGAAACTGATCAATGAATTTGATCTGATAAATTGGTAGAGCAGCAGCAACAACGCGACCACGGCGGAAAATCTTACGGAAAATGTTACGGAAAATGTTACGGAAACAACGGGAAAACTCGCGAAAGCGACGCGCACGGGCACACAACTAACGGAATACTAAACGTAATTTGGAAAAGCAACGGGCACAGTCTCACATCGGAAAATGAAAAAAATGAGCGGAGGTTAAGAGGAAAAGCACTGAAAATGCTCGGAGAGCAAAATGTAGCAAAATGTAGTGCGAACGTTTTGTTTATAGAAATTCAAATAGAGACTAGACGAGCAGCGGGGGGGAGGTAAGGGAGGGGGGGGGGGGGGTGCGAGCGGGGGATTTGGTCTAACTAGCTGAGCGAAGGCAAATAAAAGTGAAAGGATGATTTCCGCTAATCGCATGATAAATGAATACGTGTGTGTGTGTGTTCATGTGTGTGTGTGTGTGTGTGTGTGTGTGTGTGTGTGTGTGTGTGTGTGTGTGTGTGTGTGTGTGTGTGTGTGTGTCTGTGTGTGTGTGTGTGTGTGTGTTCATGTGTGTGTGAGTTTATATGTGTGTGTGTTTATGTATATGTGTGTGTTTATGTATATATGTGTGTGTGTGTGTGTGTGTTCATGTGTGTGTGTGAGTGAGTGCAAGGGTATTTGCAGACTGTTTAATGCACGTGTCTGCACGTGGCGCACTCACCTTGACAATGCAGCAGCAGCGAAGGCAGCAGAGGCAGCAGCGTCGACAGCGGCAGAGGGAGCAGCGGGGACAGCGTCGGCAGCGGCAGAGGGAGCAGCAGCGAAGGCAGCAGAGGGAGCAGCAGCGTCGGCGGCGCGCAGCGTTGTAAACAGATTGCAGCGAGGCTTGCAGAGTGTCCTTCGGCAGGCGTCAATATCCTTGCAGCGCGTCCTTGACGCGTATTGACCGTTAGATGCACGAAATTTTATTTAACACTACGATTTTGCGCGCACTTTAAACACTTTATAGAACTTTTTTGGCGCCAGTTGACGCCCGCGACGCGTTCGCTAAAAAAAAGCCGCTTGCCAGCCAGTAAAAAAAATAGACATAAACTTACACTTACCTGAATTTAAGGGGGGGCTAACTAGACGGCGTTGCTTAACTATAAATCACTGAATTTTGCACTTTTTAACACAATTATTGCTGCAGTTGTTGGCGAATAAACGCGCCGCACGAACGAAACAGCTGAGGGCCAGCAATTTGCGCGGAAGGGGAGGATTGGGTTGGATACCGTGCACCCTGTGGGATTGCAGCGGCGCCGGAGATATAATCTGTTGCCAGGCGTGGACGTTTATTAGCACGTTTCGCGACAAAACAAACAAATTACGATACGCGATTTAAAAATGTTGTATAAATAAACACGGCACAATTTATGCAGATAATTTCCAGCAAGTTAGCAGCAACACAATCAGTGCTGTGCAGGGTGCAGTTTTGAGTGTTGAGTAATGTTGCGCATTGCTCCACACTTAACAATTGCTCTAAATTGCGTTTATATTTAATACAAGTTAATTCTGCAGGTGGCGCCACAAATTGATTGTGTTCTGTTTCGGTTAATCGTTTGTTTGAGCACTGAGTTTCCTTCGATTTCCGGCAGGGGACGCCACGAAAACTAGCAAACTTAACGAAATAAATTACGAATTATCGATTGATTGTGTTCTGTTTCGGTTAATCGTTTGTTTGAGTACTGAGCTTCCTTCGATTTCCGGCAGGGGTCGGCACAGACACATGCAAACTTAACGAAATTGCGAATTACTGGTGGATTGTTGTTTCGGTTTTTTTTGGAGTCTTCAGCTTCCTTCGATATCCGGCAGGGGACGCCACGAAAACTAGCAAACTTAACGAAAGAAAATACGAATTACCGATTGAGTGTTCTTTTTCGTATTGAGCTTCCTTCGATTTTCGGCAGGGGGCGGCAGACACATGCGAACTTAACGAAATTGCGAATTACTGTTGTTTCGGTTTTTTTTGAGTCTTGAGCTTGCTTCGATTTCCGGCAGGGGACGCCACGAAAACCAGAAAACTTAGCGAAATTGCGAATTACCGATTGAGTGTTCTGTTTCGTTTTTTTTCAAAAGTATTGAGCTTCCTTCGATTTCCAGCAGGTGCCGCCACAAATACTTAACGAAACAGCATAATATAAATTTTGCTCACCCAACGAAAACTTTAAACCGATTTTACATTTTACTTTGTTTGTTAATTGTGATTCTATTGCTTGTTATCCTTTATTGAGACGATAAGGCTGTGGCACAAGGGACATGTCCGATGCCGTGTTATCTCCATGGGCGCGGCACAGTGATGGCAAGTGGAGCATAGCCAAATATTGCTTGTGGGCTGTGTGATGGGCTTCCCAGAAGCCACACAACCAGGGAAACGGGCGCCACACTCCATACACGATGGTACACTGAAACAAACAGGAAAATATATTAACTAAATCTGTTTTATGATGCAGTAAGCAGTAAGCGGCACCGACTTGTCTGGCACTTGGGCAGCGCATCCGTAGCAGGCGACTTTGTCCATTATGTGATCCTTGGGCTCATTTTTTGTGAATATGCTTACGGCCAGCTCCTCGTACGCCTGCCGTGTCTTTTCGGGCAACGTTTCAAGCGACTCCAGCTTCATGAATGCCCTCGAGCACGTGTCAAACGATCTGTCCGCACAGCTGGCCAAAGCCATCAGATTGTAAATGTCCTCCACGGGCAGAACATCGTCGTAGTCGCGCAGTCGCAGCGAGGTGACGACCGCGCTGTGCATTATGCCAAAGCGCAGCTGGCGCTGGGCGAGCAGCATATAATGATAGCCCTCGGCGCAGTGCCAGATGCGCTCGACAAAAGCGGCATCCTCCAGGCACATCGAGTCCAGCAGCCGGTTGCGATCGATGGCATAGTCCAATTGCGGCGTGGCCATCGCGGCCAGCGACCTGAGATGATCCTCGGCCAGCAGGGCGGCCAGTATGTAGATCTTCTTGATGCGCAGCGGCGGTGCACGCTTCTCCACCTCCTGCTCGGCCATTTTGCAGAGCAAACGTGCTGCATCCAAATGCCTGCCGGCCTTGCGCTGCAACTCAATTGCCTCCGGCAGGCGACCCTCGTTCAGAAGCTGTGCCGCGTGCTTGCCGAGGAGCACATTTACCTCGGGCATTTGATACTTTTGGGCCAGCTCCACGGCCTGGCCCCATTGCCGCAGATTGACGCACGCATTGACGGCGGCCTTCTGGTCGCCAAACTTCAGGTAAGCCTGCACAGCCTCCGAGCACATGCCTGCGGAAGTCGGAAGTCAGTTAGGTAAATTAACTTGGATTTAAATAAATGCTTGGATTTACCGACGGAGGCCAACATTTCGGCCAATTTGGTTAGCAGCGGACTCTTCTCCGGCAGCTTAGCCACACACTTTTCCAGCTCATCAAACTGTTCGAGGTGATAGAGAGCCTCAATGCAGCCCTCCAGATGGTGTGACTTTTCGTAATATTCCTTGGCGCTCGGCCACGACTTGAGATTGGCAAAATGATGACCGATTTCGCGCCACGCCGTCTCCATTTGCTGATCCGAGACGCCAGCGCCGCCCATGCGGTAAAGCTGGACCACGCGAAACCAATCGCAGAGCGTGATGCGTAAATCAATGGCCAGATCCCTAAAAAGATAACTTATTATAATCAATCAGTTTTTGATTTGTTGGACTTGTGGTCACCTGCGGTCAGCGTCCATGTAGAGCTTCTCGGCCTCATCGAACTCGCCGTAGAAGGCGGCAATTTCCGCGCGCTGCAAAATCTGCGAGCTAATATTTCGCAGACGCTTAATCAGCTTGATGCCCGGATAATTGGCACAGCGCACAAAGGCATTTTCGGCTGTGTCCAGCTCGAGTTGCTTCAGCGCCGACTCGGCCAGCAGGCGCCAGAGGCGCGGATGTGGATTGTCCTCTATGAATTGCTTGGCATCCTCGAGCCCGACATGCTCCAGCAGATCGTCCGTGTCGCGCAGCGACTTGACGCGCAGCTGCAACAGATGCGAGGCGTTCTGCAGCTCACCGATGCTGATGATGTCGTCCAGCAGGACGCTGGTTATTTCCAGATCCTCGAATGTGCATATGTAGCCGGAGCAGGAGATCGGCTCCTCGGGATCGTTGCCGCGAAAGATATACATGCGCGTCTTCTCCATCAAAGCCAGCAACAGGGGATTGTCCTTGGCCCAGCTAACGGCCCAAACATCCTTGCGCTCCACCCGGCTAAAGTTCAACTGCGTCTCCCGATTGTCGTCCAGCTCCAGCAGCGTCATCACACCCATCTGATCGATAATGGCAGCGCGCCTGCAGGAGCAAACAATTAGTAATTACCGCGGAGGAGTAGCAATCACAACTTACGTGGAATTGCAGTTGATGGCCATCTTGTTGATCTTCACGTGCAACGTGTGGCGATTCCTCAGCGATACGTTGCCAACGCTGTACTCATTTATGACGCCCGATTCGCGAGCGACCAGCAACAGCTTGTCGGACAGCGCGAGCGCACAAATTGGATCCTTGACGCTGCGCTGCGCGCCCTGCGCCAAATCCTTGGCCAATTCAACGCCCGTGGGCGTGTCATCAATGTGAAAGCGCCGCTCCTTGCGCGCCTTAACGCCATGCAGATTCGAAGAGCTCTGCAGGAGAGAGAATTAAGGTCGTGGTAGTAGAAAATTGCATATGCTTTAAGGTGAGTTGCGGAAGGAGACTAAATCGGGAGCAGTCGAAGCAAGTGACGCAACTTGGGAAACATATGCCGCGCTTCGGACAAAGTTTATAGATAACAAGTACAATATGTCTACAAATCCGGACAGCGATAACAGACCCTCGTGGCTGGAAGGAGCCTGAGCTATTCTTTGGGATCGGACCATGTCTTGTCAACCATAATATTAGTCTAGAAATCCAAAAGCAAGGCAGCTTTGACATCGGTCTGAGCACAGAATTTCTTACAGAGCTTGCCAGACTTCGCAAGAATCTTCTGAAGTCCAAGATAATGCAAGATGCACTGTGCAAATTCCGCCTAGAAGATGACGATACGACAGAGTACATTCTGGGAGACTGTCAGCCCGGCAGGAGGAGGATATATACTCAGTATAACAGAATTGAGGTCTCCTTAGCAAAAGGTAGAACTGGATAAAGAGCTATAACTCACAACAGAGTGAAAGCAGAATTAATAACAATTATGTGACAATAATAATTAAATAAATACCTTTGGGGTATGATAATGCCAAATGAGTATCTCTTCGTAGGAGGCAATCGCCACGTAGCCAGTGTTAATCCCCACGAAACGCGGCTTAATGTCCGTGTATTTGGCTGCAAGGCAAAACAAGGAGTCAATTTGAAGGACTCTAAAAGCGAACAAACTTACAGTCCACGGTCGTCCCAATGGAGTTGCACAGCAGCAGCTGATAGACTCTGCCATCCGGCGCCGAGCTGCTGTTTCCCTCCAACGTGCTAAGCGCAATTTCCTTAATGTTGCTGCTGACACACTCGACGCCCAGAACGCAATGCTCGTTGCTGGCCGCCAGGCAGAGCGTGGGCTCGACTTCCTTGAGGAAGCTCTGATTGGAGATTGTGTTCCAAAAGGTGATCACATTCATGGCGCTGCTTCCACTATTATTATTGTTGCTGCCGCTGCTGCTTCGGCTGTTGAGAAACACGACCGTTTTCTCAAAGTAGCACCAAATGTATTCGGGCCGGATGTTTGCAAAATAGATAAACGAGTCCACGGCCATGGCGATGCGCAGCGATTTGCCCTCCCAGCTGAGCGAGGTGATGTCGCTGCCAGGCACCTTTAAGGTGCGATGCAGCCTGCCCAGCGGCGAGTAGAAGCACACCTGATTGGTGTCGCGCAACGGACTAACTGCCTCCAGAGATGTACCACAAATGGCCAGCACGCTGCCATCGTGGTTCCACTTTGCGTCCACATTACGCATGCCAGTGTCAAAGATTGCGGGCGCTAAGGAAGAATTATCCCTGATTATTTATCTACAATACAGGCTGTGATTATTCGCTCACCGTCGTCGTTTTCGTTGCGCATAATCTGCACCTTGCCGTTCTCGTAGCAGATGGCCAGCACAGGCTGGCTCCGGCTGTTGGACAGATTGCCGCTGAACCAGCTGATGCTCCCAATTCGCTGCACGCGACTCGTCGAGTTGCCCAGGGTAATGCATTTAATGTTCAGCTTCAGCTGTGGATTAAACATATTGCTGCTAGACTAGCTCACATATAGATGTCTCAAAACCCACCGCAAAGTTGCCCTGATTGTCGTACAGGTGACACTCGCCGTTGGCCAGAGCAAAGAGGATCAATCGATTGTCGGGGCTCCATTGAACTCCAGTTAGTTGGGTGTTCTTGAGCTCCTTGCCGAAAATGCGATTGCCATCGACGGAGCCAACAATAATGGCCCCATCCTCATAAACAATACAGATTTTGGTGCCATCCGAGGTCCAGCTCATGCCGGCGACCGTCGATTTCTTGCGATCGTTGGTCATCTCCTCGTACCAGGCGCCTTTGTACAGCATCCAGACCATTATAACGCCGTCCACATCCGAGGATGTTAGCTTATGCTGTGCATCGTTCCACGTAACGACTTTAACGGACTCCTTGTGGCCATCCAAAGTCTGATTCATCGACAGATTCGACACCGCGGCCAATCCACCCTTGGTCTGGCCATTGCTGGCAGCTACAATGAAATTTTTTTTATTATATAAATATTAATTAGTGCATGCTAAGTGTTACCTTGATCCAGTTTGAGCACCTTGAGCAGTCCCTCCGTCCCGGCAACGGCAATGTATCCCTCCTCCTTGTTCCACGCAATGCAATTTAGCTTCACATTGTTTGGAATCGCAATCTATATAAATAAATATTATTAACTTTAATTTTGTTCAGTAAAATCATGTAAATTTACCTTTTTGCTCAAATAGACAAACATTTCGGGTTTTTCGTGTTATTTACGCTTTTTCGCTGGCCAATTTTTTTTTTCCGCTGCACCTGTTTATAAACAGTTACAGTTATGTTAAAAATGGTTGCCATGGAAACTTTTTGCAGGAAAATACTTTGCATTTACGAATTGGCATCTTGCTGCTGCGCATGCGCCGTGCACTTGATTGCTGTTTTGTTCATTTTTATTAAATTAAACATTTAAATTAAACAAATTAAATAACTTATGCTAACATTTCACTGCAGTTGGTTTTTACAAGCAATTCTACGAAGCGAATGGAGCGAAAAAGGAGAAATGTTCAAATGAACTAGTTAGTCGTTATGAACCGCATTGTGTTGGGCTAAAAAACGAGCTAGTTCATTTTTTCGATCTTAGCCGTTCGTTTGTTCCAAACCGTTACAAGTTTGAAATAACAAAATTCTTTTTATATTTATTCTAATTACAAAGAAAATATGCATATTGTTAAATTATAAGAAATAAAATAAATTCAAAATCTTAGAATTAGTTTTAATAAAAATAAATAAATAGTAGTATAGCATACATTAATGGAGAAATGGAGGAGAAATGTTTAAATGAACTAGTTAGTCGTTATGAACCGCATTGTGTTGGGCTAAAAAACGAGCTGGTTCTTTTTTCGATCTTAGCCGTTCTTTGTTCCAAACCGTTACAAGTTTGAAATAACAAAATTCTTTTTATAGGTAGACTCTAATTACAACGAAAATATGCATATTGTTAAATTAAAAAAAATAAAATAAATTCAAAATCTTAGAATTAGTTTTAATAAAAATAAATAAATAGTAGTACAGTATACATTAATGTACAGAAACATGTCTTAAAAATCGAATAAGTAGAAAAAAAAAAGGTAAATAAATAGTAGGAAAGTATAAATTATTATTTTGTTAAGGTCAATGTGCCGTATTTTTATAAACTCTGATTTATTTGTATATGGACTTTAGTCATGATTACTTTATCACCAAATAGATAATAAAAGCAAACAAAAATTTGATTGGAACTGTCAACTTTTCGGTAAGTAATTAATTCCTTATCACAGCAAAGCAAAATCTAGATAATCTGGTCTAGGCAATGCGAATACCCCGCTTATACAATAGATGAGCCACACTTGTTACCAGGAACATGTATGCGAGCAGGATAAAAACGGAGGCGCAGTCAGAGCGATTCTCCGGCTGCAGAAAGATATTAACGCCGCCCGTTAAAATATTGGCCAAGAGAAAGAACACAAGGCCATTCATGTTCAGGGAATTGCATATGACAAGGAGATCTCCTTTGTCCTTGGCACTGGCAGCTCCTGCAGCGATCAATGGACTCTTCTCCAAACTCTCAATGTCGCCCAAAGCGTCGTCAGCGTCATCATTGATGACCAGATGGAAGATAAAAATGCTTATGCACAGCATGGAAGTTATTAGGAACATCATCCACGAAACGTAGCCCAAATTGCAGGTGACGCGAGCGATGCCCACGGCATAGGCGCTGCCCGCCATGAGAAGCCAGCAGAGCACGGACATGATCAGCAGACTACGCACTTTTCCAACAATTTCCCTAAAGCTGAGCGAGATTTGGGCAACCAGCCATCGGCTGAGGCATATGGATAGCAGGTAAATGGCTACGAAGCCCGGCAGCGAGAAGAGACCTTCGCGATTGGCGCTCACAAAAGTGGAACGCGGCAAATCTTCGTTCATCACGTACTCGGATATGCCGCCAAAGGTTAGCGCCAGTTGATGACACGCCAGAACACCTGCAGCAAGGTAAATGCAATTAGTTAGGGTTTAATTGAGGTAATTTTCGAAAGAACTTACCGAGTGCCAGCGGCAAGAGCTGCGCGTCGCTGCGCGGCAAGAAACTGCAGAGGCTGCCGCATAGCTTTGTCAGGCCGAGCGTAAAAAAGGCATTCAGATGCCGTCCATACTCGTGCTCGTCCTGGCCATAGCCAACGATCAGGATGGCCACGACCCGTCCAATCCCAAGCAGAATCAGCGGCAGCGCGGAGCGCCAAATAATGCGCCGCAAATCGGAACAATTGCGCGGCCGCCGCGAGACCAAACCCATTGTGACCACAAACAAACCGATGCCGGTGTCCATGAGCTGGGCACCAAAGAGTCGACTCTTCCGGTACGGGCGATAGAAGCTGGCAAAGTCGACGGCGAGTATACAAACTGCCGTGATCAGGTGCGTCATGGAACGCATCAGAGTAAGCACAAAAGGCCGGCTGCCCAGCTGGAACTGAGCCCGGCTCGTGGCGCGCGACAACGGACGCGCACGTAGTAGGTACAACAATAGGAGGACCATCATCAATCCAACGAAATCGACACTAAAATCGCTGGCGACGGTCACAAAGAGAACGGTGGGCACCACAATCACTGCGAACTCCACAAGGTAGCAGAGTATTTGCCGTTTGAGGCAACCGGTTAAAACACGTGCCAGCACAATGCCCGAAAAGTTGGCCAAAATGACACAAAACGAGGCAAAACTCTGTTCGAGCGATTCGTAGGAGCGCTTATCAATGTGCTGTTCGGGTAGATCGTAGCTCGTCAATGCAATTCGTTCGCTGGCCATGATGTTTGCCCGGACACTGTCGGGCCATTTTCTATTGATAATTGATAAAAGCCTACTATGTCCGACGATAAGCTCTACGTCAAATTGGAATTATAATCGCTTCCAAATAGTGATAAAGTATGGATGGCATGATAAACGTTTCGAGCATTTGGAATTCGATTCTTTTTGCCGCTTAAAACTGTTTCTGGCAACGGTGGCTGAACAGTTGTGCAAATTGAACGCCAGCGCTCATGTGTAGTATTTGCGTAGCCCTGGCACTGTCAAGCGACTCGTAGGAGCGCTTATCAATGTGCTGTTCGGGTAGATCGTAGCTCGTCAATGCAATTCGTTCGCTGGCCATGATGTTTGCCCGGACACTGTCGGGCCATTTTCCATTGATAATTGATAAAAGCCTACTATGTCCGACGATAAGCTCTACGTCAAATTGGAATTATAATCGCTTCCAAATAGTGATAAAGTATGGATGGCATGATAAACGTTTCGAGCATTTGGAATTCGATTCTTTTTGCCGCTTAAAACTGTTTCTGGCAACGGTGGCTGAACAGTTGTGCAAATTGAACGCCAGCGCTCATGTGTAGTATTTGCGTAGCCCTGGCACTGTCAAGCGACTCGTAGGAGCGCCTATCAATGTGCTGCTCGGGTAGATCGTAGCTCGTCAATGCAATTCGTTCGCTGGCCATGATGTTTGCCCGGACACTGTCGGGCCATTTTCTATTGATAATTGATAAAAGCCTACTATGTGTACGCACCCAAATGTCCGACGTCAAATTGGAATTATAATCGCTTCCAAATAGTGATAAAGTATGGCATGATAAACGTTTCAAGCATTTGGAATTCGATTCTTTTTGCCGCTTAAAACTGTTTCTGGCAACGGTGGCTGAACAGTTGCGCAAATTGAACGCCAGCGCTCATCTGTAGTAGTTGCGTAGCCCTGGCACTGTCAAGCGACTCGTAGGAGCGCCTATCAATGTGCTGTTCGGGTAGATCGTAGCTCGTCAATGCAATTCGTTCGCTGGCCATGATGTTTGCCCGGACACTGTCGGGCCATTTTCTATTGATAACTGATAAAAGCCTACTATGTCCGACGATAAGCTCTACGTCAAATTGGAATTATAATCGCTTCCAAATAGTGATAAAGTATGGCATGATAAACGTTTCAAGCATTTGGAATTCGATTCTTTTTGCCGCTTAAAACTGTTTCTAGCAACGGTGGCTGAACAGTTGTGCAAATTGAACGCTAGCGCTCATGTGTAGTATTTGCGTAGCCCTGGCACTGTCAAGCGACTCGTAGGAGCGCTTATCAATATGCTGTTCGGGTAGATCGTATCGTTCGCTGGCCATGATGTTTGCCCGGACACTGTCGGGCCATTTTCTATTGATAATTGATAAAAGCCTGCTATTTGTACGCACCAAAATGTCCGACGATAAGCTCTACGTCAAATTGGAATTATAATCGCTTCCAAATAGTGATAAAGTATGGATGGCATGATAAACGTTTCAAGCGTTTGGAATTCGATTCTTTTTGCCGCTTAAAACTGTTTCTAGCAACGGTGGCTGAACAGTTGTGCAAATTGAACGCCAGCGCTCATGTGTAGTATTTGCGTAGCCCTGGCACTGTCAATGCCCAAACAGAATAAGAGGGCTCGTCAACAGTCAACAGTCAACTTGAAGTGATTGGGAGATATCAGGAATATTTATTGGACCTTGGATTGCTGATGGCTGCCGTTGCCCATAAAAGCCGCTGGTGGTTACCAAAGCGTTCCCGATTAGCCGTAAATGCTAAGGAATAGTGCGCTTCTGCATCCAGCTTTAATTATTATTGTCGGGCCATTTTCCATTGATAATTGATAAAAGCCTACTATGTGTACGCACCAAAATGTCCGACGATAAGCTCTACGTCAAATTGGAATTATAGTCGCTTCCAAATAGTGATAAAGTATGGCATGATAAACGTTTCCAGCGTTTGGAATTCGATTCTTTTTGCCGCTTAAAACTGTTTCTGGCAACGGTGGCTGAACAGTTGTGCAAATTGAACGCCAGCGCTCATGTGTAGTAGTTGCGTAGCCCTGGCACTGTCAATGCCCAAACAGAATAAGAGGGCTCGTCAGTCAACAGTCAACTTGAAGTGATTGGGAGATATCAGGAATATTTATTGGACCCTGGATAATGGCTGCCCATAAAAGCCGCTGGTGGTTACCAAAGCGTTCCCGATTAGCCGTAAATGCTAAGGAATAGTGCGCTTCTGCATCCAGCTTTAATTATTATTGTCGGGCCATTTTCCATTGATAATTGATAAAAGCCTACTATGTGTACGCACCAAAATGTCCGACGATAAGCTCTACGTCAAATTGGAATTATAGTCGCTTCCAAATAGTGATAAAGTATGGCATGATAAACGTTTCCAGCGTTTGGAATTCGATTCTTTTTGCCGCTTAAAACTGTTTCTGGCAACGGTGGCTGAACAGTTGTGCAAATTGAACGCCAGCGCTCATGTGTAGTAGTTGCGTAGCCCTGGCACTGTCAATGCCCAAACAGAATAAGAGGGCTCGTCAGTCAACAGTCAACTTGAAGTGATTGGGAGATATCAGGAATATTTATTGGACCCTGGATAATGGCTGCCCATAAAAGCCGCTGGTGGTTACCAAAGCGTTCCCGATTAGCCGTAAATGCTAAGGAATAGTGCGCTGCGCTGCATCCAGCTTTAATTATTATTGGGGTGAGCACACGGCACACGTGCAAGTGTTATAAATATCGGTTGTGTCAATGAAAAAATTAGTGCTTAATGTCATATCAGGAAGCACATTTTTATAGAAATATAAATGTGGTAAGATGTTAGATAAATGGGTGTTAATTACACCATAAACATAAACATACAGTAAAGATAAACAGTTGTTTAGTGTCGCGTCTGTTTGCAGCTGTGACGTCATAAGTGCAAACAAAGCCGACCAATCGCCGAACAGCTTTAAGGGGCTTGTCCACGGGCATTTGGTGTACACATACATATACACTCGTATGTATATGTGTCGCCTATTGATTTTGTTGAGCTTGTAGGCGGCTGAGCATCACGTGCATTGACAGCTACAGCTACAGCTGCTGCTGCTGCTGCTGCTGCTCCTCTCTCCCTCTCTCTCTTGCCACTCTCTTTTGCACATAGATCAGTCAATGGCCAATCTTGCACAGTCATCAATACATTATTTCAGCTCAGTTTGTCGCCAACAGTGCGAGCGCTAACAACACGCGGAACTAAATAATTAATGTGTACATTAAATTTGTTTAAAGGCCGGCTATAATTGTTTTGTAAATCAAATTTACGTAATTATTTTTGCATTTTCTGCTGCGCACTTGCGTCCTTTCAAGGGTGTGTACTCGACGAGACGAAAAGTGCATATACATATGTAACTATAATTATAGCTATAATTGTGCTCGCGATTAGTTTCACTGATTAAAAGCTAACGGCGCCAGTTGAGAGACTGGTTAACCTTTGACCTTAACCAGAGCAAACATAAGCTGCTGATAGGCGCATTATAACAACTTGTCGCCAACGTATTCTAATCGAACTGTGTGTGAGAACTCTGTCAATCAGCTTATCAGTCAATCAGCTTATCAGTCAATCAGCATATGTATGTTCCTGTCAATCAGCACAACAACAATCAATGCAACAATTGCTGTCGCAATCAACCGTTACTAAAGATTATCAGACTATGTAATGGCCCTTGTCGCTGGGTCAACAGACTCAATGCTTTGTTATTTTGTATACCCTTGCAGAGGGTATTATAATTTTGTCGTGAAATGTGTAACGCATAGTAGGAGACATCTCCGACCCTATAAAGTATATATATTCTTGATCAGTATCAACTGTCGAGTCGATATAGCCATGTGGCAACCGGCTGGATCGGACAACTATATCATATAGCTGCCATAGGAACGATCGGTGGAAAATTAAGTTGTTGTATGAAAAACTTTTTTGTTTATCAAGATATCTTGACCAAACTCGGCATTTATTAACTTCACTATACTCCTCAAATATATGCAAAATCCTATCAAGATCGGACAACTATATCATATAGCTGCCATAGGAACGATCGGTGGAAAATTAAGTTGTTGTATGAAAAACTTTTTTGTTTATCACGATATCTTGACCAAACTCGGCATTTATTAGTTGTACCATGCTCCTCATATATATGCAAAATCCTATCAACATCGGACCACTATATCATATAGCTGCCATAGGAACGATCGGTGGAAAATTAAGTTGTTGTATGAAAAACTTTTTTGTTTATCAAGATATCTTGACCAAACTCGGCATTTATTAGTTTCGCTATGCTCCTTAAATATATGCAAAATCCTATCAAGATCGGACAACTATATCATATAGCTGCCATAGGAACGATCGGTGGAAAATTAAGTTGTTGTATGAAAAAGTTTTTTGTTTTTCAACATATCTTAAGCAAACTCGGCATTTATTAACTTCACTATGCTCCTTATATATATGCAAAATCCTATCAACATCGGACCACTATATCATATTGCATTTTTGAAAGGGCAAGGGTATTAAATCTTCGGCGCGCCAAAGATAGCTCTTCTGCAGGTTACCTGCAGGTACCTGCATATCTCATGTTCCAATTTGAGTATACCTGATGCCACGTAAAAAACAAAGTCTTTCTTTACTTTTACCCCACAATGCAAATGTAAAAGTCATTTATTCGTGTTGATACAAAGGTGATATACTCATTACACATGAGCACAGTGCATGATCGACTACCACATGACCTGTAAGAGAATTATGTATTGACCGCTGGATGCAGCCAGCTAATATACCCTATGATAAGCATTTATTTTAATGGGTTTTATGTCACAATCGTTGGCACACAACATTTTGGCCGATTTAGCATTTTAATATAATATCATTAATGAATTTGAATTCCGTTGCATAAAGCGACTTTTGTTTTCGGAAATTTCCATTTTATATTTTTTGCTTGGTGTATTCATTTTGTTGACACTTAATTTGAATATTTGTGTTATTTTTAGAGCTCTCGGCGACCAGCAAACTGAATGAACGCACAAACAGAAACATATTTACATAAATTGTCTTAAAATAAATTTAAATATTTACATTCGAATGTTTTTTGGTGCGCCAGCAAAATATTTATATGTGCACAGCAATTGCCAGCAATTAAATATGCCATTATAGAAGAAAATAAAGATAAAAGCAAGAAATTTTATGCATTTCCTTGAAAATTTATTACATGTTAAAGTTCTTCAGTCACCAGATACCCTGTACCAAGAGTTAAAACATTTGATTTTGGATCTAAATTGGCCCGCATAAGGTTCTAAGTTTTACTTTTGATAAACAAAAATACATTTGCCCGCTTCTGTCTGTTATTAAACCATACTACCCCATTTTCAATGGGTGAACAGGGTATACAAATTATATCAACACACAAAATGAGTAGGAAATTTTATAAATTTCTTCGAAATTCATTTCAAAAGATATAAAAATATCACGATCCAACATGTTCAAGTTCTTCAGTCACGAGATACCCTGTACTCAGAGCAGATACATTTGTTTTTGGATCTACGTTCCACATGTCTCAGATAGACGGAAATAGTTCGAAATTATTGAACAAGAATACATATGATTATAAAATCATACTACCCTATTTACAATAAACAGGGTATACAAAATATATGCTATGACATTACAAAACTGTCGCACAGAGTATAATTAACAAGAAATCTAAAGGTCTAATGCCTGCTTTTGTTTATTATAAAACCATACTACCCCATTTCTAATGAGTACTACAGGGTATATGCCATTACAAAACTGTTGCACAGCAATAAATCCAAAGGTCTATTGGAGCTTATGGCAAAAGCTATGTCAGCTCTGATACATATTGTTTTACAATTTTTTATGGTTCAAGTCGAACTGTTTATCGTTTCGGAATATTTACGGTACGTACTGTATAAATGTATGCGAATCCACATTCAGCAGATGCAAAAATGTGTTCTCTTTAAATGTCAAGGCGACACGCCTTCTCCCATGCGGCGGGACAGCTCTTCCCCTTGCCCTCGTCTCCATCAGCTTATCAGCTGTTCCCGCTGTTTCTTCTGTATCGCATTTTGTGTCTGTGTGTGTGCGTGTCTGTGCCTGTGTGCCTGTGTGCCTGTGTTTGTGTGTGTGTGTCTGTTTCTGTGTTTGTGTTAGTGTGTCTGTGTGTCTGTGCCTGTGTATGTGTGTTCGTGTCAATAGTCGGTTGTATTTGTTTTCAATGCGTCGCTTGAAAGCTCTCGCTATACACATATATACATATATACACATACACATACATATATGTACATGTGTATAAATACAGTTGTGAGCGAACTGACGCGCCTTCGATTTGATGGCTAGCGGTTCATTTCGATTCGGTTCGGTTCGGGCAGCTGTCACTTGCTCCGTGACTTTCAGACACTTTTTGGCGCTCGCCTTGGACGGATGTCGTGCGGGTTTTCATACTTAAAATTCAACGAGTCTCTCGCTCTCTCTCTCTCTCTCACTCTCTCTCTCTCTCACTCTCTCTTGAGTGTTGGCACAAGTGTTAACATTGTTGCTGTTATCGCTGTTATCAATAAATACAATAAAACAACAAGGTAAACCCACGCATAAACCTTTATAATAGCCCATGTTTAATCGGCAATGGCAATAATCTAATCGCTGATAAGTAATTCCGAGAAAAGATATTGATCTTCAGTTGAAATGAGAATGTGGTCTATAAGACGGACAACTAGTTGTGTATAAAAAACAAGTACATAAAAAAAAAACTAACACGTCAATGCTAAACTATGGAAAATTGCACATTTATAGAACTCTGATTGTTGCTCAACTTTACGTGTGACTTTGACGCGAACTTGGACGCGGTAGAAACAGGAAAAACATTAAAAATTAAAAGTATTTTTGTATAATTTTTTATAGGCTCGTGTAAATAATTGACATCACTCGATCATATTTGTGTCTTATCGGCGTGCTCTCTGGACTGTGCCGAAAAAAAATCCACAAAAAGCTTTGAAAATGTTGCGATAACAATTGCTCGGGGAGGGCTCGACCATTCCATTAGACCAACAAAGCTTTGGGGCTTGGCTCCAGCTCAAACACAGTACAAAGTCAACAAAAAAAATTAGCACAATTGTTTTCGGAAATTCCAAAGTTTGAATACCCTTGCTGACATATGACACATGTCTATTAAAGTAATACGATCATAAACATATCTTTAAACATTATAGATCGTATTATTAGGTCGATTTCGATTAACTTCATAATTATGATTTCAATCAATTTCTAAACTCTTCTAATTCAAAATTCAGTTTCATTAAGAAAATTGGGTAAAAAATGTTCTATTTCAATTTTTAGGCTTATTTGAATCAAGAGAAAATTAGATACATAAATTTTTATTTAAAGGAGAGAAAAATTAAGTACTTAAGAAAAGAGAAATATTTTCAATCAATTTTTAAACTCTACTAAATTAATATTCAATTTTAAAAAGAAAAGCGGTTAGGAAAATCGGATAAGAAAATTTCCTATTTTAATTTTTATTCTTATTTGAATCAAGAGAAAATTAGATACATCAATTTTGAAGTAGAGAAGAGAAAAATGAAGTATCTAAGAAAAGAGAAAGATATTGATTAAATTTCGAAGCTCTACTCTATTAATATTCAATTTAAAAAAGAAAAGCGTGTAGGAAAATTGGACAAGAAAATTTCCTATTTCAATTTTAAAGCATATTTGTATTAAAAGAAAATTTGATATATCAATTTTTAAGTAGAGAAGAGAAGAATAAAGTATTTAAGAAAAGAGAAAGATTTTCAATCAATTTCTAAACTCTACTCAATTGATATTCAATTTAAAAAAGAAAATTGCCTATTTAAATTTTTAGGCATATTTGGATCAAGAGAAAATTAGATACATCAATTTATAAGTAGAGAAGATTTTGATTCAATTTCTAAACTCTACTAATTAAATATTCAATTTCAATAAGAAAATCGGATAGGAAAATCGGATAAGAAAATTTCCTATTTCAATTTTAAGGCATATTTGTATTTAGAGAAAATCAGATACATCAATTTTTAAGTAGAGAAGATTTTGATTCAATTTCTAAGCTCTACTAATTAAATATTCAATTTCTATAAGAAAATCGAATGGGAAAATTTCCTATGCAGGGAAAAGTGTGTGTTACAAAGCGTTACACTTTTCGTAAATACCCTACCTATAGAGTATAGAGTAAAAAAGACAGCTGTAGTGGAAATCAATTAGCAGAACGTTAAGATCATATCGCATAGAGAACGGAGTGGGGAAACCTTAGGAACTGGAAACCTTGTGGTGCCTCCTTATCGGGACTGATAGCGATATCGATACATATATCATAAAAATTCCATATATAATCTCTCTTTAAACTCTTGTGTGTTTTTTGCAGCCCGCGATGACGGAAGGCAAGAACGTGCCCAATTCGAGTGCCGATGTGCCGTTCCGTAGCAAGGAGCTGCGCAAGCAATCCCTGATCCAGCACACGGGTCTGGTGGGCGTCATCGATGAGGGAACCAAAACGATTGGATTCTCCATTTATACGACGCCCGATTTCAAGGAAATTGCAGCACATCGCATGGAATTGAGCGTAATAACGCCACAGGATGGCTGGTACGAACAGGATCCGATGGAGATGATGGCATCGATCAACAAGTGCGCCGAGGAGGCCATCAAACAGCTGCCGGAGCTGGGCTACAGTGCCGGCGAC
The DNA here is from genome assembly GCA_035045355.1 of Drosophila lacicola. Classification (NCBI taxonomy): domain Eukaryota; kingdom Metazoa; phylum Arthropoda; class Insecta; order Diptera; family Drosophilidae; genus Drosophila; species Drosophila lacicola. The sequence continues at coordinate 308,440 of JAWNPB010000133.1, forward strand.
ATTGCGACCGTGGGCATAACAAATCAACGGGAGACGACAATCGTCTGGGATGCGGTCACGGGGAAACCTCTCTACAATGCCATCGTCTGGAAGGATATACGCACCAGTGCGACCGTGGAGCAGATTGTGGCCAAGGTGCAGGATGTGAATCACTTCAAGCGGAGCACGGGTCTGCCCATATCCACGTACTTCTCGGCACTGAAGCTACGCTGGCTGAAGGACAACGTGCCGGAGGTGCGGCAGGCGTGTCGCGAGAAGCGCTGCAGGGCCGGCACCGTCGACAGCTGGATCGTCTGGAATCTGACCAACGGTGAGCAATTCGAATCCTCTCAATCCTCCATTAACTGCGCTCCTTCGTTGCAGGTGCCCTGCACATCACGGACGTGACGAATGCGTCGCGCACTCTGCTGATGAATTTGGAGACGCTGCACTGGGATCCGGTGCTGTTGAAAACCTTTGCCATTCGCGAGGAGATGCTGCCCAGCATACGCAGCTGCTCGGAAATCTTTGGCAAGATCACCTCCGATCGCAGCGCCTTGCGTGGATTAACGCTGAGCGGAATTCTGGGCAATCAGCAGGCCTCGCTGCTGGGTCAGATGTGCGTCAAGCCGGGCCAGACAAAGAACACATATCGTTCCGGCTGCTTTCTGCTGTGCAATACGGGCGACAAGCCCGTCTTCTCGCGCCACGGACTGCTCACCACAATTGCCTACAAGTTGGGCCCACAAGCGCCTACGATTTACGCTCTGGAGGGTTCCGTTTCGGTCGCCGGACATGCGCTCTCCTGGCTGCAGCAGAAGGTGCGCCTGCTGCCGGATTCGCGGGATGCCGAGAAATACGCCGAGGCGGTGCCCACCTCCGGCGACGTTTACTTTGTGCCGGCCTTCACAGGACTCTATGCGCCGTATTGGCGGCAGAATGCACGCGGCATCATTATCGGCCTGACGCAGTTTACGCGCAAAAATCACATTGTTCGCGCCGCTCTGGAGAGCATCTGCTTCCAGACGCGCGACATTCTGGAGTGTATGCATCAGGAGTGCGGCTATGAGATCAATAAGCTGCATGCGGACGGCAAACTGATCACAAATAATCTGCTAATGCAGCTGCAGGCGGACACCGCCGGCTTGCCACTGTTCCGCTCCCAGCTGATGGACTCGACGGCCTTCGGTGCGGCCATGTGTGCCGCCCAAGCCGATGGCATCAATCTCTGCAAATTTGAGCCGGAGAAGCGTTACTACGAGAACGTTCACTACGACACGTTTTTGCCGACAACAACGGAGCACGAACGGGCGGAACGCTACGGCAAATGGAAACGGGCCGTCGAACGGAGTTTGGGCTGGGTCATAAAGCAGCAGAATAAGACACGGACGCACACGGAGGAGAACTATCGGATGCTCTCCTCGCTGCCGGCGAGCATCTTTCTCATCAGCAGCTTTGCCATGCTGGTGCATTCCTTATCCGCGACAGTCAAGTCGTAAATATTTATATATAATTATATGTATATATCGGTTTATCGGTTGTGATAATTTTTTATTATTATTTAATGGCAGAACTGACGATCCATTTGTGTATATATAGCTAGCTCTTCTTTCATTGGTTGGCATTCGCTTTAAAGTGTGTAAATAGTTCCCCTCCCCCCCCTCTCTCTCTCTCTCTCTCTCTCTGCCTACTTGTTTTTGTGCTCGCAACTTAATCTTCTAGCTTAATACGAATATGTGTATAATTCATGTACTTATCTAATCATGTGTTCTGCTCAGCTCTGATAAATCGACAAACAATATTTATATATGTATATTACTTATGTATATAGCCAGAGAGCGCAAATGACTTTTGTATATTAGTTAAGCACCCAAATAAACGATTATATGAAAACAGAAAACAGAAAACAGCTGTGCATGTGTGTGTGTGTGTGGGAACTGGTAGCTCAAATGGCGCGCTCTCTCTCCTTTGATTTGCAAGTTGCGCTCAAAGCAATCCTCGCCACAGACGCGGCTTAAACTCTCACGCATTCACTTCGTTAAGCTGTGCATGTGTGTGTGTGTGTGGGAGCGTGAGCTTGTAGCTCAAATGGCGCTCTCTCTCACTCTCTTTTGATTTGCGAGCTGCGCTCAAAGCAATCCTCGCCACAAACGCCGCTCAACTTCTCACACGCATTCGCTTCGTTCAGCTGTGAATGTGTTTGTGTGTGGGAGCGTGTACTTGTGTCTTTTACTACTACAACTACAATTAATTTAAACATAAACATATAATCCTGAATATAATCAGCTTCGATTCGGAATAAAACGAGATTCAGTTTATCATTTGTTTTTGTCGAGAAATGCAACTTTTTCTGCAGAAGACAGGAGAATGTCTGTTTGTCACATTTATTAATGTACTCAATTGTGGAACATTATCAGTAGCGGAAATATCAATATCGTTTAAAAATAACTATCATAATCAAGCGATTTATATATTTGGGTGTGTTTTTTGGCCAAAAAGAGTAGTTTATATATTGGAATTTAAATAAACTTAAAGCTGTTTAATTTCCTGAATAACTAGGTCACTTTGAGGAAGAATGTTCTATTTTTTTTTTCCATTTTAAGAGATCATTTAGCACTAAGGACTAAACCTATTCCAACAATCCTTTTTAGTTAATTAAACCTGTAGTCTTAGCCTCTTAGTTCTCAACTTGTGGGACAGATATATATATATATATATATATATATATATATTCTTCCGTTTGAAGAGATCATTTAAGACTAAGAACTAAACCAATTCCAACAATCCTTTTTAGGCAGTTATGCCTGTAGTCTTAGTTGTTGCTCATTTAAATTGGTTCGTTCTACAGGTTGCCTTACATTTATACAAAAAAAAAAACCCCATACCTATGCTCATATGCATAAGTGGCACTCATCAACAACAAGTTCTTCTTCGTTTGGCTCAGCTCAGGTAACAAAATCTAAACGTGCAACAACAACAACAACAACAAAAACAAAAAAAGGCCAAACAAAGAAATTGATTTTCACTGCGCTGCTCTGGACTACACCTTCAGAATTTTTACTGAATCAGTGTACAACAACAAATCAGCAACAACAATAACAAGAACCGGAATTCTTTTGAAGTTGAACGGCGCGCACCTTTTCCCGATTTTTCTCTCTTAGCTATAGCAGTGTGTGTGTGTGTGTGTGTGTGTTAGGAGTGTTGAGTTCCTCAAACGGCGCTCTCTTTCTCTCTCCCTTCAGAAGTGCGTGCTCCACTCAAATCAATCCACGCCACAGTCGCCGCTCAACTTCACATACGTTCCGTTGGTTGATCTGTGTGTGTGTGTTAGTGTGTCTCTCTCTCTCTCTCTCTGTTGATCTGCGCGCTCCACTCAAATCAATCCTCGAATGGTCGCCGCTCAACTTCACACTCGTTCACTTCGTTCAGCTGTGCATGTGTTTGTGTATGGGAGCGTGTACTTGTAGCTCAAACGGCGCGCTCTCTCTCTCTGCGAGTTGCGCTCAAAGCAGTCCTCAAACGATCGACAAGCCGCAGTTGCCGCTCAACAACAGACGCGTTCGCCTCGCTGATTGTTTTCGGTTTGCGGTTGTTGTTGTTGTTGTTGCGCTTTATTGTTAATGTTAATTCGCTTGTGTTGGCTTTTTATTTGGATTGGCTCAGATTGCCGCCGCATTGGCAATAAAGTTTTGGTCAATTTATCGAGCATGAAATTGACAGCGTGAGACGGCAAAGTTGCTGCTCAGTCAACATGCTGCTGTGTGTTTGTTTCCGAGTTGGGCATTAAAAAGCGTTTCAAGCCAAAAGGGTCAAAAACCGGTTTAGTCGAGCAATGGACGCCGCCTTCAGTCCGTCGGCTTCGGGCTCAGCATCCCTGCAACGTGTTGCCTCGCAGTCGAGCCTCGTCCAGGCAGCCGCAGTTGCAGCGCCGCCCCATCACTATCATTATATACAATATCCGGCGCATTATCTGCAGCAGCAGCAGCAGCAGTCCAGGGACTCAGTGCAGCAGCAATGTCAGTGCCCCTGCTCCTGTGGACGCGCAACTGGACCCCAGCAGCAGCAGCAGCAGCAGCAGCTGCAGCAGAATGCATCCATGGCCGTGGCCGTCTTGGTGCATCAGCAGACCTCGACGCAGTCGGCGCAGTCGCTCCTAAATCATTCCTACCAAGCTCTGCCCAACGAGGAGCAGCAGCAGCTGCGGTCACAGCAGAATTTACCGTTCGACCGCTGCGACTGCGATCTGGAGTGCAGCTGCGCCGCGAACAGCAGCAACTTGTCCCAGCAGCAGCAGCAGCAGCAGCAGCAGCAGCACAAGCGCAGCCTGATCGCGGACGCAATGCTCGGCGCCGATGAGATTACGGTCAGCGAGTCCGACAATAACAGCACCATGATCAAGAAGAAGAAGCCCCGTCGCGCCAGTGTGACCAACGCAACGGATCAGCTGCCCTCCAAGACGGACAGCTGCAATGATATCTACCACGACACGGAACTCGAGGCGGTTGCGGCTGTTACGGCATCTGCTGCCGCGGGCAGAGCTGGCGGCACCAAGGCGCAGGGCTTGGATGATAATCGTCCACCTTTGCCGCCACGCCCACCGCCCAGGCCGCGCAGCAACGTGAACGGCTCCATAGGTGAGTCTGTTGCACCTGACAACAATCTGCCAAAGTCTCTAGATAAAAAAGTGTTTGTTCTGACTGATTGATTGACAGTCTGATTGACGGACTGTCTGTGTGACTGACTGACTGATTGATTGACTGATAGACTGATTGACTGGCAGACTGATTGACGGACTGACTGACTATCTGTCTGAATGAATGACTGCCTGATTGATTGACGGACTGACTGTTTGTCTGAATGAATGACTGACTGACTAAATAACTAATTTACTGACTGACCGACTGACTGACTGACTGAAAGACTAACGGACTGACCGACTGATTGATTGATTAACTGACTGACGGACAGATTGATTGACTGACTGTCTGTGTGACAGACTGACTGATTGATTGACTGATTGACGGACTGACTGCTGAATGAATGACTGACTGACTAAACAACTAATTTACAGACTGATTGACTGACTGACTGAAATTCTAACGGACTGATTGATTGATTGACTGACTGACAGACTGATTGACGGACTGACTGTCTGTGTGACTGACTGATTGATTGATTGACTGACAGACTGATTGACGTACTGACTGTCTGTCTGAATGAATGAATGACTGCCTGATTGACTGACTGACTTTCTGTCTGAATGAATGACTGACTGACTAAATAACTAATTTACTGACTGACTGACTGAAAGACTAACGGACTGACCGACTAATTGATTGATTGACTGACTGACGGACAGATTGATTGACGGACTGTCTGTGTGACAGACTGACTGATTGATTGACTGACAGACTGATTGACGGACTGACTGCTGAATGAATGACTGACTGACTAAACAACTAATTTACAGACTGATTGACTGACTGACTGAAAGTCTAACGGACTGATTGATTGATTGACTGACAGACTGATTGACGGACAGACTGACTATCTGTCTGAATGAATGACTGACTGACTAAATAACTAATTTACTGACTGAAAGACTGACGGACTGACCGACTAATTGATTGATTGACTGATTGTCTGTGTGACTGACTGATTGATTGATTGACTGACAGACTGATTGACGGACAGACTGACTATCTGTCTGAATGAATGACTGACTGACTAAATAACTAATTTACTGACTGAAAGACTGACGGACTGACCGACTAATTGATTGATTGACTGATTGTCTGTGTGACTGACTGATTGATTGATTGACTGACAGACTGATTGACGGACTGACTGTCTGTCTGAATGAATGACTGACTGACTAAATAACTAATTTACTGACTGACCGACTGATTGACTGACTGAAAGACTAACGGACTGATCGATTGACAGATTGACGGACTGACTGACTGATTGATTGACTGACCGACTGATTGACGGACTGTCTGAATGAATGACTAAATAACTAATTTACAGACTGACCGACTGATTGACTGACTGACTGCCTGAAAGACTAACGGACTTACCGACTGATTGATTGATTGACGGACTGACTGTCTGTCTGAATGACTGACTGACTAAATAATTAATTTACTGACTGACCGACTGATTGACGGACAGATTGACTGACAGACTGACTGTCTGTGTGACTGACTGATTGACGGACAGACTGATTGACGGACTGACTGACTATCTGTCTGAATGAATGACTGCCTGATTGACGGACTGACTGTCTGTCTGAATGAATGACTGACTGACTAAATAACTAATTTACTGACTGACCGACTGATTGACTGACTGAAAGACTAACGGACTGATCGATTGACAGATTGACTGACAGACTGATTGACGGACTGACTATCTGTCTGAATGAATGACTGAATGAATAAATAACTAATTTACTGATTGACCGACTGACTGAAAGACTAACGGACTTACCGACTGATTGATTGATTGACTGATTGACGGACTGACTGTCTGTCTGAATGACTGACTGACTAAATAATTAATTTACTGACTGACCGACTGATTGATTGAATGACTGACTGAAAGACTAACGGACTGACCGACTGATTGATTGATTGACTGAATGACTGATTGACTGACTGACTGTCTGTCTGAATGAATGACTAAATAACTAATTTACTGACTGACCGACTGATTGATTGAATGACTGACTGACTGACTGACCGACTTATTGATTGATTGATTGATTGACGGACAGATTGACTGACAGACTGACTGTCTGTGTGACTGACTGACCATCTGTCTGAATGAATGACTGACTGACCGACTGATTGATTGACTGGCAGACCGACTGATTGATGATCACCACACATCCCAAACCGTAAGAGCTAGGAAGCTGAAATTTTCACTGTAGTTACCTGACGTGATGAAGGTGCACGTTAAGACGGAGTTTCGATAAATTTCACCTGTATGTGTGGAAAAATCGCGAAAAACATTTGTATGCAACTTTTTTGTTTATCATCCAATCGGCCTTAAATTCATTTCCAAAGATCTCTGTTCAAATTCACTTGAGGGGTGTTTCAAACTTTTCGAAAAATGCATTCCTCCTTGGTGGAAATGGGAGTCACAAATTTGGTGGGCGACGTTTCGTATTATAAATTATTTCCAAAGATCTATACCAAAATTCATTTGGGACGTGTTTCACATATTTTTTGTCCGATTTGCTTCAAACTCATTTTCAAAGCTCTACAAAAGAAGTTCATGAATAAGTGCTTCAGCGATTTGGGTAATTCCACCCGCAACAGTGGTAAATCGGCGGAAAACGAAAAGTTGGCTTCAAGATCATTTTCAAAGATCTTTATGAGAATTTATTTAATACGTTCTTGGGTGTCAAATGCGGGTCAAAGTTTTAATAAACGAGAGTTGATTCTTCAGCTTCAAGATTTTCACCGCCAGACTAACTTAACTGCGGAAATCGTTGATTCCAACACTTTTTTTTTGAATATCTCGGCCAACTAGTGTTCGATTTGGGAATTTTCTACCATTTTGGACTCGTAAGGATCCGTACTATCGATCAACAAATTTAATTTTTGACCAAAATCATCAAAATGGCAAGGGGTTACATCACGTTTTTTCTCAAATTCGGGCTCGGTTCGAAAATCGAAACTTTTTTGATAATTTTCATTGAATATCTCGGGTAAATGCTGTCCGATTTTGAAATGTTATACCTTTTTGAATTCGTAGGGATGCCTACTATCAATCTGCATTCAAACATTTCAAAAATCGAAGGGGTAAAAAAAGTGGTTGACCGAAAACCGATTCGTTTGTAAAGTCAACTTTTTTTTATGATTTTTTTTGAATATCTCGGCCAACTAGTGTTCGATTTGGGAATTTTATACCATTTTGGACTCGTAAGGATCCGTACTATCGATTGGCATCAAAAAATTTAATTTTTTTTCCTCAAATTCGGGATCTTCTTCGAAGACTTCCTATTATTAAAATCACAGTTCCCCATTTACTCTGAGTGTCATCTCGCATTGCAAGTGATTCACCTGACAGCATCCGCTCGATTATTCCTTCTCATCCGCTAGTTTGACGCCTGCGCACTCTCTCTCTCTCTCTCTCTCTCTCGGGCAGTTTTTGGTGGTTGGGAACTGTGTGTAAGGATTTGAAGTTGACATCGTTTCGCAACTGCAACGCGCTCGCGCTTGGGCGCAGCTTCCGCGTCTTCTCCCATTTACCCCATTTGCCATAATCCCAGTCCGCGACTTGTGTGTAGATATTTTCCGAGAAGTGCGCAAAAAAAAAAAAAAACAAATATATATAAATGTATAAACAATCGAAGAAAGCAATAATCTGAGATGTAACGGAAGCTGGCCCATTAAATCGAACGTTAATTATCCACTTGGGGCTACTAGCAAAGACACAAGCTGGCAATATGCACGGCTATCCGGTGATGCAGTTCGTCCAGTACAGCATGCCTCCGCCGTGCTCCGGCTGGGTGCCCGCGCCGCCGCCCGCCGTCGAGGCACATCATCGCAACTCGCTGGGTTAGAATGGGTTACACTTCTATTTTACAATGTCTTCAATGCATTTTTCGTCCTGTTTTTTCAGCTCATCGCCATGGCGCTGGCATCAAGAAGTATGTGGTGTGGTGCCTCATCTGCGGCGGCTTTAGCTGCCTGCTGGGCGTGCTCTTTCTGGGCGTCTATTTTCTGCTCCATTCCTACACCATCACCGTGGGCAACTTTGAGACGGTGCCCACCTTTGTGCCCGCCACGCTGGTATGTATTCCCTTCGATTTCCTATCATCATTCCATTCCATTCTCAATCTCTTCGTTTCCTCTTCCATTCCCTGTCATCATTTTATTCCTTTCTCAATCTCTCCGTTTCCCCTTCCATTCCCTATCATCATTTTACTCCATTCTCAATCTCTCCGTGTTTCCCTTCCATTCCCTGTCATCATTCCATTCCATTCTCAATCTCTCCGTGTTCCTCTTCTATTCCCCATCATCATTTTATTCCATTCTCAATCTCTCCGTTTCCCCTTCCATTCTCTATCATCATTTTATTCCATTCTCAATCCCTCCGTGTTCCCCTTCCATTCCCTGTCATCATTCCATTTCATCTCAATCTCTCCGTGTTCCCTTCTATTCCCTATCATCATTTCATTCCAATCTCAATCTCTCCGTGTTCCCCTTCCATTCCCTGTCATCATTCCATTCCATTCTCAATCTCTCCGTGTTCCCCTTCCATTCCCTGTCATCATTCCATTTGATTCTCAATCTCTCCGTGTTCCCTCTCCATTCCCTGTCATCATTTTATTCCATTCTCAATCTCTCCGTGTTCCCTTTCCATTCCCCGTCATCATTTCATTCCATTCTCAATCTCTCCGTGTTCCCTTTCCATTCCCTGTCATCATTCCATTCCATTCTCAATCCCTCCGTGTTCCCCGTCCATTCCCTGTCATCATTCCATTTCATTCTCAATCTCTTCGTTTCCTCTTCCATTCCCTATCATCATTTTATTCCATTCTCAATCTCTCCGTGTTCCCCCTTCCAGCTAATCCTCACGGGCGTCTGCATCATGAGTCTGGCGCGTCGTCGCAATCGTTATAGCTATCTGGTGAGTTCCGCCTCAAATTCCACTGTCAGCCATTCCCTGAACTTGTTCCGTTTCTCCTGCAGATCAAGCTGTCGGGCGCCTGTGGCCTTGTCTCCGCCTTAACCTGCGCCCTGGTGACCGTGACGACCACGGTCCTCCACATGAGCCGGCTGCAGGCGTTGCGCGAATGCGAATACGCGCAGAAGACGCGCACCTGCACCTGCTACTCGGATCTGATTGAATCGCAGGTGGATCGTGTTGACAAAGGTAAAGGTGGGTCGAACTGGCGTCCTGGCGTCCTGCTCTCCCAATTCCACTTACTATTCCCACATCTTTTTCAGCAGGCGTGCGTCTGGTCTTCGACTCGCTCTCGGATTGCGGCGTCGTCCACGGCTCGCTTTACTCCTGCCTGCGCGCGATTTTTGGCCTGTCCGTCGCCGGCGTCCTTATCGCCGTCTTTAGCTGCATGCTGGTCTATCAGCTGCTCAGCCACGAACGCAAGAAGATGTACTGGGAGCAGCTGGAGCTGCGCTGCCGTTCGCTCTACGCCAGCCAGGCGCCGCCGCCGCCGCCACATGGACTCGCTCCGGGTCGTCTGCTCAACTGTCGTTGTTGCGAGCAGTGCCACGCCCATCGGCAACTGACGCTGCCGCTGCAGCAGGCAACGGCCTATCCGTGGGATGAGGCGAGTGCCGCAGCAGCAGCGGCAGCAGCAGCTGCCGGAGCTGGTCCCGAGCAACGTTTCTGGGCCGCGCAACCGCCGGGCAATTTTTATTCGCCCAATCCGGGCGGCGAGGACAATCCGACAATCCGACAACGCGCCAGCAGCAGCGGCTGGAGCTGGCCGCGAATGCCCTGGCAGCGCACCACGCCGGACGCAACACGTCGCTTCCGGCAAGCCGCCGCCAGTCCGGACTCTCAGTACGGTTTCAGCTCGGCGTCGGCTGTCGCCGTTGCCGATGGCAATCAAATGTTGATCGAGGAGCCAGTTTTGGTGGGCGGCAACTATAATGCGACCAATGCGCTGCCGTACGGCGTTTGGGGTCCGCCGCCGCCGTACAGCGATCCCAACAGTCCGGCACGACGTGGCTACTATCAATATCTGCAGGCGGGCAATCCCGCCGTAACAGCGCTGATGCCGCAGCAGCAGGAGCAGCCGCAGCAGCAGCAGCTGGTGGTGCAACAGACGTCGCGTGCGACGCTGGAACGCATGGATGGTTTAAGCGGAGGCACTGCATCCGCCTACAAGGCGACGACGACGACGACGACGTTGGGCAACGGCGAATACGAGAATACGCACTCGGATAGCGACGGCTGCAATGGCTGGGAACGGGATCGCAGCGCCAACACGCTGCCCACGCGCAAGCTGAAGAAGCGCATCGAGGCGGGCGCCAAGAGCATCGGGCCGCAGAACAACGCCAGCCAGCCGAGGCCGAATGTGCAGCAAATCTTCGCCAAGCAGCAGCAGCAGCAGCAGCCGGAACATCCCCAAGCTGAGCCACAAGCGGCGGCGGCGGGCAGCGGGCTGGAGAATGGCGGCTATCAGGATTCGAATGGGGCCATTGCGAAGGATCAGGCGCAGCCGCAGCCGGAGGCTGCCGAATCGGAGGTGTATTTTGCGGACGTGAGCAGCTGCTGCAACGACAACTACTACCAGGTGCATCAGGTGCATCATCAGCATCAGCACAGCAGCAGCGGCAGCAACCAGAGCAACAACAACAACAACAATGAGGATTATTTGGCGCAACGTTTTGGACGACGGGAACACTCGATACGCAGTCGCCTGCCCATTCCGCAGACATCACGCCTCGAGGACGATTACGAGAGCTCCAACCTAAACATGCCGACGCTGAAGTGCGCCGCTTTGGATCAGCAGCAACAGCAGCTGCAGAAGGACATCTCGCGGCAGAGCATGTGCTCCGTGGAATCGGAGGCCAAGACGGAGTTTACAGATTTGTCCCCATCGACGCCATGCGATGGAACATTGCCGCCGCCGCCCGCCAACTTTGCCAGCGATCCGCCAGTTTTACAGGCAACAGCTGCCAACTTTGTGGCCTCGTTTCCATACTCCTCGGAATCGCAATGCCTGGAGGCGCATCGCCGCTCCACCAAGAACATACACGAGCTGCTGCTGACGACCGGAGGAAATGCCGTCGATGCCCAAACCCATTACGAGATCATCAACGATCGTTACCAGCTGCAGCGCTCTGTCCCGGCCAAATCCAAGTCGAAGAGCCGCTCCAGAGAGCATCTGGATATCTATGAAGGCGGCGGTTGTCCTGCGGAGCGCTCCGCCGACTGGTCCGATCAAAGCAAACGTTTGTGAGACGAAATCGAACTCTTCGTCTAGGTTTCACACACACACACACGCACACACACACACACACACGCTATCTCACAATCAGTTCTGGTTTAGTCTTCCTTATGATTTGTGAACAGATCGTCCAAAATGTACCAAAACACAACGATTAGTGTTGCCAAATTAGCCATTTTCCAGAGGCAGTTGGCAACACTACTTAGTTTTGCTCTTTATATGAGCCTTAGTCTCTCGCTCTCTCTCTCTCTCTCTCTCTCTCTCTTATTATCACGCTGCGCTCCATGCGGCCATAAACTTTGCTTTAACTATTTTATGCCCAACTATTTTACGTAGCATAAACAAGTTCTTATATATAGAAATAATATTGTAGTATTGTATTGAATGTTGAAATTTGTAGTGGTAATCTATGAAAATATTAAACCAATTATGTTACACTTACTTGCCTATTTATATGTAGCTGCAAACATACACACACACATGAACAAATATAAATTCATATTCATAGACACTTATATCGTTAGTTAAACGTTAGATTGCAAGTTAAATTCATTAAAACCGAAAAAGAAACAAATTTCGCCGGCATTTTACTAAATAACTGTTAAAGTTCAGCGAGGGCTGGCAACGTAAACAAGCGCATTTATCGTACGTACAAGGCCGCGCTTCATAAGAAGAAAGTTAGCAATAGATTTGTTTATAATTAATAATGTTGCACTTTTATATCGCTATCGCTATCGCATATTTATAGACACTTATATCGTTAGTTAAACGTTAGATTGCAAGTTAAATTCATTAAAGCCGAAAACACAATTTGATTTCACGCGTATTTTACTAAATAACTGTTAAAGTTCAATTATATATCGCGTGGCAAGCGAGGGCTGGCAACGTAAACTTATCGATACAGCGAGGGCTGGCAACGTAAACACGTATCGATACTTTCTCACAAGTATTGAGTACGTACAAGGGCGCGCTCCATAAGAAAGTATGCAATAGATTTGTTTAAAATTAATAATGTTGGACTTTTATTAAGTGCGACTAAAACTGACAGCTTGACTGCAGTTGAAACAAAAATATAATAAGAACTACGGCACTTGTTGGACTCTTCAATGTTGCAAACTGTGTAACAGCGCAAAAACAGAGCTGATCGTTAGACTTAAGCTTACCAGGGCTGCCGCACAGTTCTTACGATCCGCAACGCTGCCGTGGGGAATTTCGTTCTCGGAGTCATCCGGAACGAGCACCTCGTCGGCGGCCAGCTCTTCGAGGGCCAGTGAGGTTGCCTCATTTATGGTACGCAGCAGTGGATAATTCTGATTGAGCCGCCTTGGCGGAGTCTTAACAAGTCGGAAATCGGCATAGGTGTCCTCGTCCAGCTGACATTTGCCCAAGAAGTCGTCGGTGTCGACAGACCAGACCATAACGCCCGCCAGTCGCTTCCTCATGGCAAACTTCACCTTATTAGCGATAGAACGTGAACTATCAAAGGTAACGACGCTCACGTCTTGTGTGAAAACATTGCGCTCCGAGCGGGCTACGACTTGGCTAGTTGCGCCATCCCATTGCGTGGACCAGCCCGATGTTTTATTGCTCAACAAACTGCAGATCTCGTTGTAGCCCAAGAATCCATCCTCACGTGTATATGGACCACGAAAGCCGATGCCATCGCTGGCATCATCCACATTGCCCTGGGAGACAGTCCTGAAGGTGCGCCCATAGAAGGGCAGACCCAAGACCAGCTTGGCCGGCGGAGCGCCCAGCTTCAGCAGATAATCGATGCTGTATTCCTAAAAAGTATTCCAACAAATTAGATAAACACTTAATCAGCATATATCTTTTTCAGACATACCACACTCAAGGGATCCGGAGCGGCCGCCGTCAGCGGAGCATTATAGCCGACTTTCTGGTCCCAGCTGCCGTGATAATCGTAGCACATGATGTGCAGGAAATCCAGATACCGAGCGATTTGACGCACATCGTACGCCTGATCGATGACATTCTTGGCGGCGCCAATTGCCGAGGTCAATAGCAGGCCATAGTTATCGAATTCCTGACGCAGTTCCTTGGTCAAAGCAACAAAATTGTCGCGATCCTGCGGCGAGCCACCGCGTTGCGTCGGATACTCCCAGTCCAAGTCCAAGCCATCAAAATTGTATTTGCGCACAAAGCTTGTCACCTGCTTGACAAAATGGCCGCGCTGCTGCGCATTGGACACCAAAGTCGAGTAGTTCCTGGAGCCCTCGTTCCAGCCGCCGATGGCCAGGCTGATCCTCAGATGCGGATGGCTGCGTTTCAGGCCCGTCAAGCGCTCGTAGCCACCCTTGCCGTACTCCTCCTGCAGGTCCTGCCACGGGTCTGCACAACTTTCAATTAATTTGCATATTATGCATATTTATTATTTCTCTTACCCAGCGATTTGATGGCTGACTGCGTGATGTCCAGGCCGGCGAAGGCGTAGACAGCATGTGTGCAGAGATTGGGATCGAAATTCTCTATCGAATAGGCGCCCTGGCCAGGTCGATAAACCGCCCAGGTGGATATGTAGCAAACGACCACCTTGTTGTGTGTAGGTCCTGGAATGGGAAGTAAGTTAATCTGCATCCCCTTTGCGGTCAACCACAAGTAGACTCACCTGTCTTGGCCACAACGGAAGCCCACAATGTGCCCGTAACAATTGCCAGCAAAAGCGACAGCAGCGCCCTTCCAGCTCTTAATCCTCCGCACTGCGCCATGAGCAAGTGCATCAACTGAGGCGCAACAAAACAGAGAACAAATCAGAAATGGATCTTAACATTTTATGACCATGTTAACAATTTTAAATGCAAATGTAATAAAAGGGAAATGGATCTTAACATTTTATGACAATGTTAACAATTTGAAATGCAAATGTAATAAAAGGGTTTTCTTTGTTGTTATACTGCATATAATGGTTTTCGATGCATGTATATAACAGAAATAGTGGGAGACGCAACAAAACAGAGAACAAATCAGAAATGGATCGTTAACATTTTATGACGATGTTAACAATTTGAAATGCAAATGTAATAAAAGGGTTTTCTTTGTTGTTATACTGCATATAATGGTTTTCGATGCATGTATATAACAGAAATAGTGGGAAGTTTAACTAGTACCAATATTTCCTTTCCTTGTTTATCTGCATTTTTAAAATAACGATAGGTGTTAAATTAGTATTTTTTTTTTAGTTTTTATACTGCATATAATGGTTTTCTGACGATGTTTACAATTTTAAATGCAAATGTAGTAAAAGGGTTTTCTTTGTTGTTAAATCATGAGTTTTGCAGTTTTTATACTGCATATAATGGTTTTCTGAGCAAGTATATCAAAAATAGTGGGAAATTTAACCAATACCAATATTTCCATGTTTGCCTGTATTTTTAAAATAACGATAGCTGTTTTTATACTGCATATAATGGTATTCTGAGCACGTATATCAAATATAGTGGGAAATCTAGCCAATACCAATATTTCCTTGTTTGCCTGCATTTTTAAAATAACGATAGCTGTTAAATTTGAATTTTTTCAGCTTTAATACTGCATACAATAGTTTTCTGAGCAAGTATATATCAGAAATAGTGGGAAGTTTAACTAATACCCATATTTCCTTTCCTTGTTTGCCAGTATTTTTAAAATAGCGATAGCTGTTAAATTCAGATTTTTTCAGCTCTAAGCAAATATATCAAAAATAGTGGGAAATTTAGCCAATACCATTATTTCCTTGTTTGCCTGTATTTTTAAAATAACAATAGCTGTTAAATTCGGATTTTTTCAGCTTTTATACTGCATATAATAGTTTTTTGAGTATAAAAGTGGGAAATTTAACCAATACCAATATTTCCATGTTTGCCTGTATTTTTAAAATAACGATAGCTGTTAAATTCGGATTTTTTCAGTTTTTTATACTGCATATAATGGTTTTCTGAGCAAGTATGTCAAAAATAGTGGGAAATTTAACCAATACCAATATTTCCATGTTTGCCTGTATTTTTAAAATACCGATATCTGTTAAATTCAGATTTTTTCAGCTCTGAGCAAATATATCAAAAATAGTGGGAAATGTAACCAATACCAATATTTTCTTTCCTTGTTTGCCTGTATTTTTAAAATACCGCTAGCTGGGCACACACGTTACTTCCTGTTCAGGCACCCTTTAGTAGAACATTTTGCTTATGTGTTTTTTTTAGCACTTGTATGGGCCTTGCCTGGCCGGGCGAGCCAATTAAAAAGAGGTATAAGTACGTTGGCTGCGAAACCTGATTCTCAACTTTCGCTCATATACCCTTTAAGGTCATGCAGGCAGATTCTTATGGCAGCCGGCACAATTGCATGATTCATGCCGAATTTTTGCTCCGCAGCTAGACAACAATTTGCTATCAGCCATATTGTTGGACAAAGAAAAACAATTTGACTTCTGATAAGAATATATGTACATAGAGCATCAATATGCACTTGCAAAAAGGTACGAAAAGGTTACAATTGAACATTTTGTTTTGTTTGCCTATTTTCTGCGAATCATGCGAAAAGAAATCGAGAGCAAAAAACCAGATCGCGACTCCAAGAACGCAGATGAACTAAAAAGTGATTCGCTCAAGTTGTTGGGCTACGCCTGCGCCCTGGCTTTGATTAGCCAGCCGTGCATTGTGTGTGCGTGTGCGTGTGTGTGTGTGGAAATTCAATTAGCGCTGCTGAAATCAGCGGAAAGGCAACTCCAACTTTAAAAAACACATTCATTCGACTACGCACTTAAAATTCGTTAGTGTGAATATCACGGACTGACGTGCACGGCATGTTCAAGCCAGCAGAAACATTTTCATATCTACACTTTAATATATATGCATATCTTAAGTGGTTGTATCAGTTTTTACGTACGATATTTTATTGCTGCAAGACGTGTTTTTGTACTTCAGAAAAATTAGAGATCCGCGAGCGAACAGAATTGGTACCGTTGTTCACGCGCTCTTGCCAATAACTAAACGTCGTCGATCTGAGACCACGGCCACACTGCGAATTCAACACACACACACACATAAGCCACTGAGGCTAAACAGCTTACCACCACCACCAGCTGTCAAGTCCACTTAAGAGTAAAAGACGAACGGCGTGCGCTCTGCATAACGAAGACTTTGAAGAGCGCAGCTGAGCGGAAGCCAACCTTAAGAATTGTCAACGGTTGTTTACCACCACCAGCCAGAGCAAGCTGTCAAGTCAAGTCCGCTTAAGAGTACAAGACAAACTGCGTGCGCTCTGCATAACGAAGACTTTGAAGAGCGCAGCTGAGCGGAAGCCAACCTTAAGAATTGTCAACGGTTGTTTACCACCACCAGCCGGAGCAAGCTGTCAAGGCAACTCCATTTAAGAGTAAAAGACGAACGGCGCGCGCTCAGCATAACGAAGAGTTTGAAGAGTGCAGCTGAGCGGAACCAGCCAACCTTAAGAATTGTATTCAGTGTTGTCAACGGTCGCTTAAAAAAGTTGTTTAGTGTAATGTTAATGTTCCTTTGTAACAGCAACAAAAATAATTTTTCGTTGTTGCATATTGTTTTACTGCCAAACCGGTTTTAATGCCCGTAAAAATTAAGGAAAACATATATACATATATAAATTCTCATTACCGTTAAACTTTGAAATAGTTTTTAAAAAAAAGTTTACTATAGAAAAAATGTGTTGACAACACTAATTGTGTATCATATTAATGGCTTAACATAATTCAAAATGTATATTAAATGTAATCGCACTGTGTTTCAATAAGAATTAAAAAATTGATTTAAAAATCTTGTTGAAGGTAAATTAAATTTGAACTTAGTACACCGAAAGCAAACGAAACAAAACAATATACTTGGCCCGATAGACTTATCGATTTCGATTAATTGTTAGAGAAACTACTTGTGCAGCCCTGAAAAGTAATCGCAATCGTTGTCTCGGTCCATTTGCCATCACTGCTTTAAACATAAACAATCGTCAAAATTTCTGCTGCGTACACACACAGGAAAAATCGTAACGGGGGCTACCAGATTGCAGCAGGTCGATAAAATTAATGCACGTTTCCGGCTCAACTGTGAGCAATCAGCATTTTGTATAATGAACATTGAAGCCGAAGAATGTGTACCAGATGCAGCAACAGCCTGCAAGCGCCTGAAGCGCACACACTCCAAAGACGAAACTTGCAGCGAAGAAGCAGCAGCAGCAGCAGCAGTTGCAGCAGTTGCAGCTGGATCTAAAGTGGATCTAATATTGGTTGGGTAAGTGGATTGATTGATTGATTGATTGATTGATTGATTGTGATTTGTACGGCGTGCAGCAAGGAGGCAAACGTGACCCACAACAACAACAACAACAACAGGAACAAAAGCGAATTGGAGTCGGGCACGGCTGCAAATGCGGCTGACAAAGATTCCATGGTCGAGACATCGAGCGAAACATTATCGGATCTAATCTTGGACACTGAATCTCGCTCGCCACGCCTATTTCCCATTCGCGATAGTTTAGACTCGATTGATGAGCCGGCAACAACTGTTAACCCGCCGGATTTAGTATCCGATTCGTCAAGCTCCAATCCGTTCCTGGAAATGTTGCCGGGCGAGCCGGGTTATGTCGCACGCAACACCGCGGCCGGCAATGATGGCGCTGCAGTTGCCAGCACGCGTACATTCAATCGAACACGCACGCATCGTGTGCGCTCCTATCGCTCCGCATTCTCGAACCTGGAGTCCAGCAGCAGCAGCAGCAGCAGCAGCGCCAGCGGCAGCGTTCATCAATATAACAGTGATACCAACGATGCGGATGTCGATGAGGATGAAGCCGATGCAGCAGCGGTGCCAGCAAATGCCGAGGAGCAGGAGGAGGATGAATCTCGTTCGCCGGCGGCTCAGTTGCTGGACGAGAGCAGCTCCGATTCGAGCGGCGCGTTCTGGAATCGTTTCTACACGTCCAGCAATGAGGAAAACGATTCCGTAAGTTTGCTTAATGTGAGCCTATTGTAAATGTTTATGAAGGGTTTTAGGTTTTTGTGTGTTTATAGCAGGAAGAAGTCCGCATTTCCGAGTCCATAAAAGATTATTTTCTTGACCAGGACATCGACGTCAAAGTCCTTCCGTTTGCCCGTCTGTCAAAACTACGCTTCAATTTTAACCAAACGTTATCTGTTCCCATTCCATTTAACCAGAATTTTGAGGCCATTCAAAAATTATGAAAGCTTAATAGATTAAAAGTAGTTTCTTCCGCCTTCCACTCTTTCTTTCCCCTTGAGAAACATTTAAAACTGAAAAAAAGAGAAACATTTTGTTTCAAATGTCAGAACTAAAACGAGCACAAGCTTAAAATCCGGCACGGAGCAAAACATTTACTAGTCCAGAGCTGTAAGAATAACTCTATAAACGAATTTATAGAAAATATATAACAATATGTTTTTTCCCGTAAGTTGAGCGCTTCTTTATATATAATAACTATATTTTTTTGTGACCACAATTTGTGCAGGACGACGATTACAATGAGGCGGAAGCGAATCCGGCGGATAAGGAGCAAATTGAGCTGGCCGTCAACAAGGTGCTGTGCAAATCGAAACCGTCGTACAGCTGGAACTTTGCCCAGGAGCTGATGCGACGCGAGCAGAATCTGTTCAATCGGATTGGATGGCGCGGCGGACACACCACGGCCCTGAGCTTTGGTCAGGGATATTACGGATCGCGGCAGGTTGTGGAGCGTATGCAGCTGTTGAATGCTCTGAGCATGCATCGTTGCTGCGTTAATTGTTTGAGCTTCAATCGTAGCGGCGAACTGATTTGTTCCGGCTCCGATGATCTGAGCATCATCGTTTGGGACTGGGCAAACGGCAGGCCGAGGCATAGCTTCAAGTCGGGCCATAGTTTGAACATATTCCAGACGAAATTCATCGACAGCGTCGGCTGCCTGGACGTCGTCTCCTCCAGCCGCGACGGTCAGGTGCGCCGTGCCGTCATCCCGCCATCCGGCAGCAGCAGCATCAAGCCCGTCCGTCTCTACAGCCATAACGATGCCGTGCACAAGCTCGTTGTGGTGCCGCAGACCAAGCACGAGGTGATCAGCGCCGGCGAGGATGCCGCCGTCAAGCACTTTGATTTGCGCACCAATGCCAGCTCGACAATGCTCCGTTGCGTCTCCAGCGACGACAATCGGCGCGTTCGTCTCTTCAGCATTGCCCATCATCCGTTTACGCCGGAGTTTTGCGTCAGCGGCTCCGATGACAAGCTGCGCGTCTACGACAAGCGCAAGCTCACCGGCCCCGTGCACGAAATGACGCCCAAGGATCTAAAGGATGTGAGCCGTGAAATACTCACATTTTCCATTAACTGACAATAATATTCCCTCTCTTTTTGTCTAGACGAAGATTACGCAGATCACGTGCGCCGTCTACAATCACAGCGGCAGCGAAATTCTCGCCTCCTACAGCGATGCGGGCATTTATCTGTACGACAGCCGCAACTATAAGGATGGCGAATTTCTGCACTCCTACGAAGGACACATGTAAGATACGCAACCAAAACGACGACTATCTTCGGCACGCCGAAGATTAGATACCCTTGTAGAATAATGTGCTCCCTTCTATAGCCTATACATACATACATACATGCATACTTACATAAATACATACATACATACATACATACATGCGTACTTACATGCGTACTTACATACATACATGCATACATGCATACATGCATACATGCATACATGCATACATGCATACATACATACATGCATACTTACATACTTACATACGTACTTACATACATGCATACATACATACATACATGCATACTTACATGCATACATATGTACATGCATACATGCATACTTACATACATACATAAATACATGCATACATACATAAATAAATACATACGTATTTACATACATACATACACACATACATGAATACTTACATGCATACTTACATACATACATGCATACATGCATACATACATACATACTTACATACATACATACTTACATACATACATAAATAAATACATACGTATTTACATACATACATACACACATACATGAATACTTACATGCATACTTACATACATACATGCATACATGTCTACATGCATACATGCGTACATATATACACACATTCATGCATACATACATACATACATGCATACTTACATACATACTTACACACATACATACATACATACATACATGCATACATATATACATACATTGCATTCTTGAGAATCGAGGAGTAGAGCACTTGATGAAATTGTACCCTCAAATATCCTATATAGACAAAGGTTGAAATTTCCCACCCCCATAACTCGATCAAAACTCAACCGATTTTCATGAGGTTTGGCTTTTTGTGCATAGTTTTCCCTCTAAATTAATCTGGCAAACAAATCTGACTACGTAAATTTTAGTCAAAATTCATGTCCAAATCTTACCCCTAAGATTCGTATATAGGTCGAAATTTCCCAGCCCCGTAACTCGGTCAAAACTCAACCGATTTTCATGAGGTTTGGCTTTTTGTGCATAGTTTTCCCTCTACATTAATCTGGCATTCAAATCTGAATACCCAAATTTTAGTCGAAATTCATGTCCAAATCTTACCCCTAAGATTCGTATATAGACAATTTCCCACCTCCATAACTCGGTCAAATCTCATCAGATTTTCACGAGGTTTGGCTATTTGTACATAGTTTTCCCTCTAGATTAATCTTAATTTTTTAAATGAAAAACTTCGACTTACCGAGCTCTGAGCCAGAATCAAGGTTCCCCAATATGAGAGACCCCAGGTTTACGAACAAAGGGTATATATTTTGCTGCAAGGGTATACAAATATTGATATGTGTTTAATTTAATCCTTTCGTATTCGATTTACAGCAATAGCCGCACCATAAAAGGAGTCAACTTCTTTGGACCGCACTCGGAGTACATAATCAGTGGCAGCGACTGCGGCAACATTTTCTTTTGGGACAAGAACACCGAGGCGGTGATTAACTTTGTGAAGGGCGATCATGCCGGCGTCGTCAACTGCCTGGAGCAGCATCCAACGATGCCGGTGCTGGCCACATCCGGTCTGGATCACAACGTTAAGATCTGGACGCCCAGCGGTCCAAGCGAAGCTGTAAGGCGACTTTGGATTGGCCATTTAAACAGTTGAAATTAAATTCTAATTTTTGTAATTTTAGGAGGTGCCTCGCACGGATGCGCTCAAGGAAACGCTGCAGCGTAACTTTAGACGCAGTCTGTTGGACGTCGGCGACTTTGACATCAATCAGATACACTATTTCATACGTCAGTTAATAGAGCCACGACGCAGTGCAGCAGCTGGTGGAGCAGCTGGTGGTGGAGGGGAGCAGGGTCCGCGGGAGCGCCAACGTAATCTTTTTAGGAGCAGCAGCAGCAGCAGCAGCAGCAGCATCAGCTCCAGTCCCGCTCCAGCCGCCGCCGCCGCCGCCGCCAACAACAGCAATCCGAGCAGCTCCGATGAGGGCAATGCCGATCCGCTTGGCTGCCGCTCGCAATGAGTAGAAGGAAGAACTGCATCATTATCATTAATCCAAAGTCGTCTCGTTTGGTTTCCTGCGTCTTTAAAAGTACCGGAAAGCATGCATTAATTATTATTTGTTTATCCTTTTTTTTTATATATTTTGTGTTGCGAGCACCTGAAAGTTTTGCGAGCTCTACGTCTTTTATTTGAGAAAGCGTGAATGCTGTGAATATAATTATATACAAATAAGCGCGCCCATATTCTAATTTTGAACAATTTCCAATAATAAATACACACAGAACAGAATGTGTCTTGTTGCTCTCCTTGTATAATATATTATATTAATCATTGGTCTGGCAGATGAGGGCAACGCTGCGCTTCACCCAGTGCGAGGCCTTCATCTGCGTATTGAGCAGAAGCGGCACAACATAATTCGTCGAGTGTCCCGTCGTCGAGAGCGTTCCCTTGCGTTCGCCCGTCTTGTACAGCGGGCAGCGATAGCGTGTGCCCTCCGTGACCTCCAGCAGGGTTATGGGCCGAAAGTAAATGACGGGCATCACATACATCAGCACCTTGGGCAGCTGTTCGACCAGCATGCTGTGTTCCCAGTGCCAGCGTGCGCCCTCGAGGAACAGGCCATTGCAATAGACACCGTCATCGGGCGGCGCATGCTTTGTCTCCACCTTGAGCACATCGTAGTCGAAGGTGAGCGTATCGATGGGTATTTTATATTTACGGGCGTAATTCTGCATGGCGCCGGTGAGGAAGGCCTGCGTGAAAAAGAAGCCCGATAGCCAAAAGGTGGGCGGTTTGCCGACACGATGCCATTGATGCAGCCAATTGAGACGCTTGTAGAGATCCTGTACATAGGCGCCGAGTGGCTTCAGGCAGGGATAGGATTTGCCCATCCATTTGAGCGGTATACGATTGAATTTCATGGCGGTCATCACATTCTCCAAATCGGGCGTCATCACAATGATGCCCTTTATGGCCATGGCCAAATCGCGGCACGAGCCGCGTATCTCTTTTTGCAGCTTCAAAAAACGTTCCATTTCCTGTACAACAACCGTGTTCATTGATTCATTATAATCGACGGGATATTTTTCGGCAGCCGCCTCGATATCCATATCGTGCGGCATTTCGGTCTCAATTTGTTTAATCGTATTTAGCACCATTTGCTCGGGACTCAGGCCGCCGCTCGCCTGGCCGGCCGCCTCGCTGCCCAGCAGCAGGATCATCGAGTCCAGCAGCGTTTTGGTTGTCTGCAAATCGCGCGTTATGCCCGAATTGGCGTGCAGGCCATACACCTCCGGCGGCGCCAGCGACGGCATACTCTCGTCCAGATAGCGTAGAATCTCACGATGTTCCGTCTTCCTCGGCAATATATAACGATCGTCGGCGGCGAATCGGAAACGATTATCCGACACAACTTGCGGATTGCAAAAGTCGGCGAGTATCGTGACAATTGCGCGCCTGTCCCAATTGTCCGTGACGCGTCCGCCGTAGTTGCACTCGCTGGTCAAATACGAGATGGCGTCATACGGCACGTGCTCGTACTGGTTGAGCAGCATCTGCAAGGATTGGGATCATCTATTAACATGGTAAATATAAATACAATTAGAGTGACTTGGTTACATTTAGCTGCAGCACGGAGATCTGCAGATCGGACTCGTTGAATCCGTAGGCAATGTTCCAGCCCAAGGGTCCGTATTTGCGTCGCTCCTGGACGACGGCATGGAAGAAGCAGATGCCGAACAGCAGCCGTGTAAAAGCGCGATCCTGCTTGGCGCAGCCCATATAGAACTCGGGATCATTGATTGGCTCCGAGTTGTAGGAGCGCATGAGATTCTCACGCAAACCCGTCGGCGGTTCGTTTGTCATCTTGACGCCGTTCTGCAGGATCGTCACGGGAAACTGCGGCGTCGGATATGCCGTCAGCCAAATGCGGAAGTTCGCTGGAAGGGAAAACTGTGTAAATTAAATGGAATATATTTGGAATAATTTGCAGCTCACCCTGCGTGTTGAAGGTGTCCATGTTCTCCCAGAGATACTCCAGGGTGGACATCCAGGATGCGGCCAGATGGCAATTTTGCAGGCAAACCCAGTAGCCCATTTCCTGGGCATTCTTGATCAGAGCCGTCGCAATTGGGCCCTGACCCTGACCCAGCGAGATGCTCTGGAACGATTCCTCCTGGCCCATCTTTTCGGCAAATGCCAGAAGGGAGCCCAAAGGATCAGCGCCCGGCGACAGGATGAAGACGAGCGGCGTCAGCGCTGTGGAATCCGCATACGATTTGGATATATCGAATTCCGGCGGCGAAACGTATTGATCCCCAATTGTGTTCGCGATAAAGTTGCGTACGCCGAGGAAAACAGAGTCCGGACGCAGCGCCTTCAGGACTATGATCTTCTCGAAGGCCGTCGTCTTGTCGTTCCAGGGCGGCGGCAGGGGCTGCAGCTCCGGCGAGCCGTGATCATAGATCGCTTGCCAGGCGCGCAAATTGGCGCGCAGCGAGCCAACAATTCCGTTCAGCTCCTTGAGCTCCTCGAGCCGCAGAAAGTTGAGCCAAACGATATCGGTTATCCAGCTGGGATCGGGATTGGGCGGTATATGGGTGGACTCCTTGGCATTGGTCAGCAGATGCGACAAATGACGCATCTCAACCTGACCCGTGCCGAGCATAATCCGTGCCGTCAATATGAACGAGAAGAGCAGCTTATCCTTCTCGAAAATGGAGCGGCAAACATTGTTGTACAGATTCCGGGTGAAGCCATCGACCAGAAACTTGATGCGACGCGGCAAATCCTTCGACTTGTTGGCCGTCTCAATGGAGTACATATACAGATTGATGTACCAGTTGAGGGAGAACTGATACATCGGATCGATATTGGGCAAATCGGTGATGGAATAATACAGAATGGACGAATGAACGGCGACGGGTTTATAGTTGAGACGGAATGCTTCGATTTTCGCGGACGTCTCTTTGGCTGCCTCCTGCTTCTCTGTAATGTCCTTGGACAGGGTCTTGGAATCGGCCAAGATGAGGATGGCTGCCTCATTCTCCAGTATGTCACCCTCGCTGGAGGTCAACGTCTTGAGGATCATGTTCTCGGCATCGCGTAGTGCGCCCTTGTTGGCCGCCGCCTCGGTGGTCAGCATAATGCGCAGCTCCTGCAGATCCGGCCGTTCCTTGGCCACCACAATGCTCAGCAGCTGATCCATCAGCGCGTTCTGGGTGAGCGCAAAATTAATTACCGTCACCTTGTTGAATGTCTCCGGCAAAAAATGTGGATTACGCAAATTGCATGTCATATACAGTCGGAAATGCGGCGAAACCGGAACAACATTTTCGCCCAGGCTGATGTGCTTGACGCCGCCCTGGATGAAGGTCTGACGCATTAGGATCGGATCCAGCGGCACCTCCAGCTCCTCCTGCACGTTCTCAATGATCACGGGCGAACCGTACTCCAGCGCATCGGCAATGATCTTCATGTAGTTGCTCTGATTGAACTTGACGCAATTGAGGCGATTTTTGCGTTCCATATTTTTCAGCCAATTATTCGCCTGACCCTGCGGATCAATAAACAAACTATAACGACTCGAGTTGGCCGAAATGATGGCATTCTCGCTGGAGAACTCATCGTTGGGCAGCCCGTCCAGCTGCCAGTTCTGGATGGTCACCTCCAGGCCCAGCACGGCCGTGATCGAGTAACGCTTCGAACAGGGTATCTGCAGTGCGTTGCACTTTTTGAACCAATCCTGCACGCAAGTCGCACGATATTGTAGATTCACGGCGGATAGGTAGGCAATAATGCCGCACGAGATGAGCACATCGCCGGGCAGATGATCGTACAGATCCTGGAGATCATCGGCGGCCTGATTCCAGCGCGACTTTTCGCCGCCAAGTCCACCGATTAGCGCCTCGGCTCGTATCAGCTTATTGCGGCAATTCTCGGCATGCTGTTCGGTCGTCTTCATCTCCTCGTTCGCCTTGTCCAGCTCGATATTGAGCAGCGCCACCTTCGCCTCCAGCGCCGCGGCCATCGCACGCTTCTCGGCCAGAAATGCCATCGTATCGGCATATTCCTTTTCGGCGGCAGCGAGTTTGGCCTTTTTGGGCGCAACGACCTTGGCGACATCGTCGTACATGTCCATGGCGATGACCCACTGGCAGAGACCCTTCGCAGCGCTGGACGCCTTGGCCACGACCTTCGGATCGAAATCCTTATTCGGTATGAACTCTTTGCGTATGCGCTTCATCACCTCCACGGGAATGTTGTCCTTGTCGAACTCTTTGAGGGCGGGCAGAAAATTCATGTCGCCCAGGATGCGCTTGCTGGGCCCCCAAAAATCGTTGACCATCTTGCCGCTGGACGGATCCGGTATGCGTTCCGGCGGCAAACCTTTCATCACGCAAACTGCCGCCATGACCAGTTTGATGACCGGCGGCGGATTCTTCATGGACTTGACCAGCGTAATGTCCGCCGGCTTGAGGGTGTTCAGTGCGGCCAGCGCATCCTCCAGCACGGGTATGGCCTTGGCCAAATCCTTTTCGCATTCGCCCTTGAGCAGCTGTGCCGCCTCCGCCTGCACGGAGGCCACCTCCTCGTCCTGTTTGACCTGCTCGGCTGCGGCGCTCGCAGCGAGCGTCTCCTTATTAATCTCCAGCATCATTTTGCGCGATGCCTCCGCGAGGGCCACCAGCTTCGGCTGCAGTGCACCCAGATCGCGTTGCATTATGGAAATGGCAGCGGCGGCATTCGCCAACGTATCCAAGCCGCCAATGTAACGCATTTTGGCCTGCATCGTTTCCGCCTGCTTGCGCGCAATAAGCGTCTGAAACGAACGGATGAGCTCAATGAAGGAGGCGTTCGTCTGGTAGATATGACGATTGGACATCTGGCAGAAGGCGCGTGTCGCACGCGCTGCCGTCATATGAAAATATTGGCACGTATCCATAATGGCCATTTTGATCTGTTCGGAGGGAACATTCACATCGACTAGCGACATTTTGGCTATCATCTGGAGCGCCTCCTCGGGCCAGCTGTCGTACCAATCGATGGTGCAGCAATTCACCAGCGAGGGATACAAGCGCACCCGAGTCCGGAGCGCATCGCCAATCGGCGAAAAGCTGAGCACAATGTGCAGCTTTTGTTTGCAGCGATTGACAAAGAAGGAGAAAACTTGCAGCGGCGATACATCGATATTGCGATTGCCGCCTTGGGCGGCGAGGCGCACCATTTCGAGCACCTCCTGCTTCTCGTCGATGGGAAAAATATTGGGCACCTCGCCCTGATTGAGCAGACAATCGATGTCCTGCAGAAAGAGCTCCATTTTGATTTGATTTTCGGTTATGAGAAATGTTGTGTGCTTATTCATGCCGCCCGCTTCCTTGAGGATGGCTTTGATATCGTCATGCCATTCATTGGCGCCATAATTCTTGGTTATCTCCGGCTGAAAGAACGATGTCTGCACCATATTCGTAGCCAGCTTGGTCAGCGATTGCCGCCCCGAGCCGCCCAGTCCGATCAGGAGCGCGCTTGCGCCTTGTATCGATATGATGCGGCAAATCCGATTGAGATGCTGCATGGCGAATGTAAAAAGTGTGATGTCCATTTTGGAGCGACGCGTCGAGTTGTAGTCGTCCAGGCTGGTCTCGGCCAGCTTGTGAAAGATGTCCATGCTGGGCACCTCCTCGTAGCGACGCTCGTCCGGCTCGCTGTCCTCGTCAAAGTACATGCCAAAGAAGACCTCGTTGGCGGCCTCCATGCTGAACGCCTGCTCCGAATCCTGCCGAGATTTAATCTTAAATTAATCTTCATCGAATTTAGGGAGTATACTTACCGTCACGTACTTCTCGAAGACGCTCTCCACCTTGTCCTTGAAGTTGGCCTTGAGGCATTCGTTGAGCTTGTCGAACATCCATTTGCGATCGTTGTCGTCGACGAGGCGATCGTAGAAAACGCGCATCGCCTCATGATACCAGACGCGTATCAGCATTTTCTTATCGTTGACGGACTCTTTGCGAACCAAAGTGCAGCCGGTGACAACGCGTGAAATGTCACGCAAATTGAATATATAATGGGATTTGGCGGGCGTCGCCCGCACCTCAGACTGGACGCTCTTGTAGATACTCTGCGTGGCGCTAATTATTTGATTGGTCACGACAAACACGTCCTGGCTGTGTCCCGAGCGCCGAAAGCCGTTCAGTGCGACATTGAGAAAGATGCGAAACATTGTATCATCGCTGAACGTATTGATGGAGTAGACATTGAAGTGGTTGAGGAAGCGCGCATAGACATCCTGGCGACTGCCGCCGGGCAGGCCGCAGGCGGTCATAATGAGTACATTGTTTATGTAGATTTTGGAGCTATCCTTCAGATCGTACACGTGGCCATAGTCGAAGTACTGACGCAACAATTCCAGCGGCGGCTGTGCACCGTACACTTCCTTGACGGGCATATTCATGTCGTCCACAAAGAGCACGCTCTCCATGCCCTTGGGCGGCCCAAAGATGCCGCGCTTCCACTTTTGCAGCTTGGCTATAATCTGCTCCTGCGTCTGATTGGCAGTTATCATGACCGTAAACGTTATAAAGCCCGTCTCGTAGACATCGGGATTCAATTTGTTCATCAAATAGTTTTGTATATAAACACTTTTGCCGGTGCCCGTCGGACCGACGAGCAGCATGCGTTTCTTGTGCTGCACATGCATTTTCAACAGATGAATATACCGGGCCGTGTCCACCGTCGGCACAATGACACCCGTTTTGGTCTCCTCCACATCCATGCGCTTGGCTATCTCGGGCCAATGGCGCCACGTGCCGCGCTGCTTAAAGACGAACACATAATCCACGAGGAGACCCTCAATTGGCGGCGTTATCTCCATTTTGCCCAAGGCAACGGGCTCCTTCTCATATAACTGGAAGTAATTTAATTTATTGAGATGAGGAACATAATTATATGGAATGGAAATAAACGCACACTTCTCAGATACGTGTCGTACTTCTCGCGGGATTCGGTATTTAGAACGCCGCCGACGCCCCAAACCAAGGCGAAGAGCATTGCGGCCTGTATATAGCCCAAAATGTACTTGTCATAATCGTCGGGATTCTCCTCGATGGCCTCGTCCAGCAGCATGTCAATCAAATCGAATGTGGTCAGCATGCAATTAAATTCGCCCGGCTTGATGAACTGGCTGCAGAAGCGCCGCACAAAAGTCAGCGACTAAAAAGATACACGATTAACACAATAGGAAACACAACTACAATTCGTACTAACGGGCACCAGGAGCCACTGCATCATGTCCAGCATGTATTGGGTGTTCTCTTTGTCCGCCCAGCGCGGATCGGCTTTCTGTAGCCAGGTGTTGGCAAAGGCACGCCAGCCCAGAGTCGTCGGCTCCATGTAGATCATGCCGCAACGCGAAACTGTTGCCGGCGATGCCTGTGCCAGATCCATGACCTCAAACACCATGGACATTTCATTGGACATGGTGACCACCTCGCCGCTGGTCAAGCACAGTTTCTTATTGTCGTCCAGCACAGTGTTCATGTTCTCTATCCAGACGGCATCGACGGGACCATCAAAGATGACCTACAAAAGGAGAGACATGGCAATTAAATGGATAACATTATGGAGTCTCCTCTGACCCACCCATTTTCTGTCTGGTGTCGGCGTCATGGCGAAATCTCGAAAGATTTTGGCCACCAGGCCGTCGGTCCACTCGTACGATATGGGATCAAAGGAGCCATATAGCTGATTCATCGTTATCGACTTGGGATTCATGATGCCCATCTGGACGTGCTGAAAGTACGGACTCTTCGACGGCGCCTTAATCTTGAGCGCCGACAAAACCTTTGCGAGCACCTGCAGCGTCTTCGATTTGCCCGCCAGCGGTTCCCCAACCAACATGAAGCCATGTCGCACAATGATCATCTCGAAGGTTTGAATGACTTTGATGAGAAAACTTGGCGCCGGTTCCAGAATTTCTTCCTTGCAGACGCGCTGAAATTCCGCCTCCATGAGGCTGTAATCGATATGGGGCAGCCGAATGCCCGGAAAGATGTCCGAGATGATGCCCTCGAAGAGCGGCACATCGAACGATAGAAACTTTGGCAGATTCACATCGATCAGGCTGCGCAGCAGCAAAATGTCCTCGAGTTCGTCGGGAAACTGTTTCTTAATGTTGCCGCAGGCGGAGAGCACAGTTTTAACGGCACGCATGCCATAATCATAATGATTCTGACTGGACAATTGTTCGGAGCAGAGGCGATATGTGGTCACAATTTTCACGGCCAGTTTACGGGCATCGACAAAGCCGTACGAATAGAGCGAGATTTCGCCAATCATTGCGTAATCCGGCACCATCATGGCCACGGATCGAAAGAGCACCTTCAGATTGTCGGGTAACTCGGAACGGCCCGCGTAGCCGGGATTCATGGTGATGCAAACGTAACAGGCCGGATTTAGGGTCAGTTCGGTGCCCTCGAACATGAATTTGGTTGCATTCGCGCGCACCGCCTGAATGATGAGCAGAATCTGCTGGGCCACAACGGAGAGGACCTCCAGTTCGATCCGATTGAACTCATCGAAGCATGCCCAGGCGCCGCACGAGGCCAAACCCTTAAAGAACTTGCCCATCGCCTTGTAATCCAAACCATCCGAGCAATTAAATACCTTGCACTGCACGGCTAGCGCCTTGGCTAGATCCTTGGTTGTTTCCGTCTTGCCGGTGCCGGCGGGTCCCTCCGGAGCGCCATTCAAATGCAGCTGATAAGCGCCAACCAAAGTGCGATAACAGCGATCTGTGAGCGGGGTAATCACCAGACGATCCGAGTTGCCCAGATATTCGTTGGCAAACGGCACCGTCGCATTGATGATGCGCACCAACATCGTCGCCTCCTCCCAATAGTAGCGCATCTGGGCCAGCCACTGGAAATCGTATTCGCTGCTAATCTTCAAACGGATCAGCTCCTCGGTCACATCCTTCGCGTGCACATCGATGACAATTAGCGATTTGATCGTGATCCGGTTCAAATTGCTGATGACGGGCGAACGGACCAAAGTCACAATATCATTGAGTTCCTTGGTCAGCTCCTGAAAGAAGTGATTCATGACGGTCTGATTGCCGCCATAGCTGCGTCGCAGGCAGCTGTGCATGCGCGAGGCCCAATAGACCTGCGACACGGCCAGCACGACCATTTGGGGCCACTCCAAAACCCACTCATTCCGCTTCACTGTCGGATAATGATTGAAGGACAGCTCGCTCTCGTAGCGCACGGCCTTCAGCATTTCGTCCTCCACGCCAATTAGCCACTTTTCGACGCTGCCGCCGGCAGCTACGGTTGAGATCTGTTCCATAAACTTGATGTGCTCCTTGTCGCTGCTGATCATGGCCAGCACATTTTTGCCCGCATCGAATTCGAGTATGTTGATGCCCTCAAAGCATTTGCTGAGATGCGGCTGCACACGCAGCGGATCCTTCGTCTCGGACAAAATTTCGAGCATTTCATCGTTGGCCAAAAAGAAGAAACGCGGAAAATATAAACGTTTCTTTTCCAAATAATTGCTCACGCCCGTCGAGATGTCCTCCAACAGTTCGTTGGCCTTCTGCAGTGATTCCAGCAGGCCCGAAACTGGCGCCGTTTCCATGACAAGCGGATTGCGCATAACCAGGCCCATATTCCTTGTGTAGGTCTGTTCGACAATGGTGAAGAGGCGACCCTCCTCGGGCATCTGGGCGACAATGTCCTTGGAGGAGAATATGGGCAGCAGGTACAAGTAATTCACCTGCACCTTGCCCCACTGATCCAACGTTTCGTTGACGCGCATGATTTTCTCATACCAGGCGCGAACCTCCTCCTCGCAGGGCTTCATGAACGCCGAGCCACGCATCGCCAGCGTCTTGAGTATGTGATCGTCGAGCAGCGCCTGTATATCGTCCAGGCTGGAGAGTATTGTGACGCCCGTCTCCTTGTAGGGACCGGTGGGAAAGACCTTATTCTCCCACTCTTTGATCATTAGCTGCAAATTGTTCCACAGCTGCAGCTCCTTATTAGCGCTTATGCTGATTATTTCAAACTGATCGAGTATGTTGTCGAGGCCGGAGTTTAGAATTTTACGCAACGTTGTGCCCGCATCGGGCGTTATATCGAATCCGGCTATGTCCGACATTTCCTTCCAGTGGCGCTTACGCAGCGCCGGATTGCACAGCGTGTTGACAATGAACACGCCAATTGTGAAGTCCTTGATGGATCTGATCATCGTGGCGCACAGGCGCAGCGGCACCGGATGCTTCTCCGGATCGGGATCTTCCGTTTGACCCTGCAATTAAACCATAATAAATAATTGATCCCAGTTGAAAGTATAAATAGATCACTTTAAATTTGCAAACGGGATTCTCGACCATGTCCTGTTTGATCTTGATGCGATAATACTTTTGATTCTTTTGAAACTCCTTGAGATAATCGTCCGTCGTCGTCTCCACAAACTTCGGCTCCAAGTACTCAAAGGGACCATCTGTCCACACGCTCAGATAGCGCTGCCATTCGATGCACAATCTTTAAGATCAGACTTAAATCAGCTCAAAAAATTATTAAATTTATTTCCACTTACTTCATTAGATCGGCAAAGGGATAAACGAAGCCCTTGATGACCTCCAGCGTTGGGTATTCGGTTGGGTTGATTTTGAAGAGCTTCTCCTCCTTGTTGATCCACGCCACATAATCATCGAATGTCTTCAGCTGATCGATAAAGTTCTGCAATATGATATAGCATTCGCGAAACTTTTCCGGCCTGCTCATATCGTCGATGATGCCCAATTTGGGCAACATTTCGTCAATGTCCGTATTTAGCTTCTTGACGACCTCCTGTAGATGCTCCTCGAAGAGGAACTTGTAGTGCTCCTGCTGCGATGCATTATAATCGCAGATTTCGTTAATGTCCTTGATCCAGCTAATGGTCTTGATGGTCAGATCGAAATGATATTTGGACATCTGTGTGAGCTCGACAATATTCGTGCCGACCTGTAGGCAATATTGTATGCGATCCGTCAGCTCGGCCAGCTTCTTCATCTTCACATAGATCATATAGTCGGCGCTTTCGAGCAGCTCCTCCGTGGATTTGGGTATCAACAGAGCGCTGTCCTTAATATTCTCGAACTCCTCGCAAATCTCCTCCTCCGCCTTAATGTGTTCGCTTATAATTATTGCCGTAATGTCGGCAATCAGGCTCTCGGCCATCGAACGGAGGCCCTGGATGGCCGGCTCGTTGTCGATGACGGCCAACTCGAAGAAGTCCGTTGCCGGTTCGCTGCGCAGCTTGTTGATGAACTCGTAGTACGTCTCGATGCGGGCAAAGTATTCCTCGAACTGATGCGGCTCCTCCAGAAATTTCGCCAGCCGCTTGCGCTCCTCCACCGAATAGAGTGCGAAATATTTTTGCCGATAGCCATTGAGATAGTCCATCAGTTGGCTGTATGTGTTGATAATGATTTTCTGTACACGGCTAATGACATCCTTGACGGTGTTCTCGTTCATTTCGATCTTGAGGTAATCGTTGATCGTTCCGTAGGTGTTCAGTGTGTCCACTTGCGGCTGCAGCGCCTCCATGCGATAGCCAACCATTGAGATTTCCGTCACGATCTCACCAAAGGTGGCCTGTATATTGCTAAGACTTGGCCGTATATCGAGGCCGTCCTCCATGTCGTTCCAGCCCAGGGACATGCGAAAAACGGGCATGGTGCGTGGATTGGCGCATATGCGAAACAATTCCTCAAATGTGCGCATCTTCATGTTGTTCACCTCGCGATTCATTAGACCCTCCAATCCGCCCCAGGCGCGCCGCCACACATTCATCGGCATGACACGCTTGCGCAACATGCGCCGCAGCACGGACACCAGCCGCGCGTACCAGGTCCAGCGCAGAAACGTATTGACCCTGTCCAGCTGATTCTGTATATACTTGCGATAGAACTTGTAGGAGAGCGCCTCCCGTCCGCACAGACCCATCTGCTGTTGCTGTGCTCCCATGCTGCCCACATACTGGAAATTGCAGGCCAAATTGGGCAGCTCGGCAACCGAGATGCTCAAGATGACGCGCATCGGCAGCTGCAGGATTAGCAGCTTTTGTGCGATTTTCCGACGATTCTCCAGATACGTTCTGTAGTTGGCCGAGCGTCCCGGCAGGCTCGAGTGGAAATCGGCGTGAGGTAGATCAAACTTTGCGGGATCCTCGTCAGCAAATTCGGGATGCTGCAATATGTTCCGCATGCTATAGATTTTCATCAGGCGATCGTATTCCTCGTGCACATCGCCCATATATGCCTTGACCAGCTCCGGATATTTGGTTTTGAGTCGATCGGAGGCAAAGCTCAATATTTTCGCCTCCGTTTTGCGCAGCATGCGGGGCACAATGATTTTACGCACCTCACGTCGCAAATTGTCCACATAGTGCACCTGCGGCAGCGGTCGCATCTCCGGCTCCGGTTCCCACGGTTTTTTCGCCACCTTCACTTTGATGTCGGCCGCCCGCTGCTTGAGGAACATATAATGCCGTCGTTCGTGCACCTCGGATATGCGAAACGTGAGCAGCGGATTCTTCATATACGGCTCATTGTCGTATTTGGTTATGTCCGAGGGGGGGCGATGCATGCGCTCCAGCTTGCGGCTATACATCCTGCAGGCTGCCGGCTACTCGAGTTGCTGCAGATCATGTGCAAGATATAATTAAATTATTTATGTTGTTGTTGGGGGCCAAACATGCAACGACTTAACATTTGATTATAATATCCTGTTAATCGTTGCTAAGGCAACTTGAGTGTAGTTTTGTTGTTTTGTTTTTGTATTTTGTCATTCTGTGCACAAATTGTCGATTGCTGCGCTGCTGGGCGTTAGACGCCATTTTGAAAGTCCCACTCTGCGTTTGTGTGTGTATGTATTTGTATATCGATATCGATGGCGGTGCCATATCGGTTGAAGGCGTCAGAGGCCATTTTGAAAGTCCCACTCTGCGTATTTGTGTGTATGTATTTGTATTTATTTAATTTCCGATAACAATTATGATATCGATAGCGGTGCCATATCTGTTGAGAGGCCATTTTGAAAGTCCCACTCTGCGAATTTGTGTGTATGCATTTGTATTTATTTAATTTCCGATAACAATTATAATATCGATACCAATTCGATTGCAAATGACATTACAGATCAGATTAACAACTCCTTTTTTGTTTTTGTTTCAAGCAACAATAATTACAATAATAATTTTATATATATATATTTATATGTATGTATAACACTTGTTAAATTGCCTTCAAATATACAATATATTCTAAAAAAGAGAACCCCGAATTGTTTATCAAAAAACAGCCTTAAGTTTATGCAATAAATGTGTGTTTGAAGGTGTGTGTGTGCGTGTGCTGGGATAATCTGTCCGTGGTATTTGGTATTGTTAGGCATAAGAATAGCTTTAGGGGGGGGGGGATGGTGGGCATTTGAAGCACAACACGTAAAAGTTATACAATTGAGAATATAGATTCACACAATACATAATTTAGTTATGAGCGTTTTGAACAATAGATTCGTATAAAAGAAATTGCACATGTTTGATTTTTCGGTTTTTAGGTACGTTTAAGCGTTATCATATCTTACTTCATAATAATTATTTTATGCATGCGCATATATATTTTATATATACTGTAAATACTTTACATATGGTTGTGTGCGTTTGGATAATTTAGGAAAATTGCATTAAGGGGCAACATAACAATTGCAATAATGATTGGTTTCCAGTATTGGAAAGTAGCCGAATCAGAGGTCTAAAAAGAGTTGAATTAGCACAATTTAGCTATAAACTGGCCAAAAATCAGCGAACAATTTTAAACTTTTAGCTGTTTACTCTGAGTATAGCTACATTTAGCTGCAAAATAGTTGAAGTTGAACAATTGCAATAATGATTGGTTTCCAGTATTGGAAAGTAGCCGAATCAGAGTTTTAAAAAGAGTCGAATTAGCTTTTTAGCTATAAACTGGCCAAAAATCAGCGAACAATTTTAAACTTTTAGCTTTTTACTCTGAGTATAGCTACATTTAGCTACAAAATAGTTGAAGTTGAACAATTGCAATAATGATTGGTTTCCAGTATTGGAAAGTAGCCGAATCAGAGTTTTAAAAAGAGTTGAATTAGCACAATTTAGCTATAAACTGGCCAAAAATCAGCGAACAATTTTAAACTTTTAGCCGTTTACTCTGAGAATAGCTACATTTGGCTACAAAATAGTTGAAGTTGAACAATTGCAATAATGATTGGTTTCCAGTATTGGAAAGTAGCCGAATCAGAGTTTTAAAAAGAGTTGAATTAGCACAATTTAGCTATAAACTGGCCAAAAATCAGCAAACAATTTTAAACTTTTAGCTGTTTACTCTGAGTATAGCTACATTTAGCTACAAAATAGTTGAAGTTGAACAATTGCAATAATGATTGGTTTCCAGTATTGGAAAGTAGCCGAATCAGAGTTTTAAAAAGAGTTGAATTAGCACAATTTAGCTATAAACTGGCCAAAAATCAGCGAACAATTTTAAACTTTTAGCTTTTTACTCTGAGTATAGCTAAATTTGGCTACAAAATAGTTGAAGTTGAACAATTGCAATAATGATTGGTTTCCAGTATTGGAAAGTAGCCGAATCAGAGTTTTAAAAAGAGTCGAATTAGCACAATTTAGCTATAAAGTGGCCAAAAAACAGCGAACAATTTTAAATTTTTAGCTGTTTACTCTGAGTATAGCTACATTTGGCTACAAAATAGTTGAAGTTGAACAATTGCAATAATGATTGGTTTCCAGTATTGGAAAGTAGCCGAATCAGAGGTTTAAATTAGCACAATTTAGCTATAAACTGGCCAAAAATCAGCGAACAATTTTAAACTTTTAGCTGTTTACTCTGAGTATAGCTACATTTAGCTGCAAAATAGTTGAAGTTGAACAATTGCAATAATGATTGGTTTCCAGTATTGGAAAGTAGCCGAAACAGAGGTCTAAAAAGAGTTGAATTGGCTTTTTAGCGATAAACAGGCCAAAAAGCAGCGAACAATTTTAAACTTTTAGCCGTTTACTCTGAATATAGCTACATTTAGCTGCAAAATAGTTGAAGTTGAACAATTGCAATAATGATTGGTTTCCAGTATTGGAAAGTAGCCGAATCAGAGTTTTAAAAAGAGTTGAATTAGCACAATTTAGCTATAAACTGGCCAAAAATCAGCGAACAATTTTAAACTTTTAGCTGTTTACTCTGAGAGTAGCTACATTTAGCTACAAAATAGTTGAAGTTGAACAATTGCAATAATGATTGGTTTCCAGTATTGGAAAGTAGCCGAATCAGAGGTCTAAAAAGAGTCGAATTAGCACAATTTAGCTATAAACTGGCCAAAAATCAGCGAACAATTTTAAACTTTTAGCTGTTTACTCT
Organism: Drosophila lacicola; assembly: GCA_035045355.1. Taxonomy (NCBI): domain Eukaryota; kingdom Metazoa; phylum Arthropoda; class Insecta; order Diptera; family Drosophilidae; genus Drosophila; species Drosophila lacicola. The sequence continues at coordinate 346,306 of JAWNPB010000133.1, forward strand.
GAGTATAGCTACATTTAGCTACAAAATAGTTGAAGTTGAACAATTGCAATAATGATTGGTTTCCAGTATTGGAAAGTAGCCGAATCAGAGTTTTAAAAAGAGTTGAATGAGCACAATTTAGCTATAAACTGGCCAAAAATCAGCGAACAATTTTAAACTTTTAGCCGTTTACTCTGAGTATAGCTACATTTAGCTACAAAATAGTTGAAGTTGAACAATTGCAATAATGATTGGTTTCCAGTATTGGAAAGTAGCCGAATCAGAGGTCTAAAAAGAGTTGAATTAGCACAATTTAGCTATAAAGTGGCCAAAAATCAGCGAACAATTTTAAACTTTTAGCTGTTTACTCTGAGTATAGCTACATTTAGCTACAAAATAGTTGAAGTTGAACAATTGCAATAATGATTGGTTTCCAGTATTGGAAAATAGCCGAATCAGAGGTCTAAAAAGAGTTGAATTAGCACAATTTAGCTATAAACTGGCCAAAAATCAGCGAACAATTTTAAACTTTTAGCCGTTTACTCTGAGTATAGCTACATTTAGCTGCAAAATAGTTGAAGTTGAACAATTTCAATAATGATTGGTTTCCAGTATTGGAAAGTAGCCGAATCAGAGGTCTAAAAAGAGTTGAATTAGCACAATTTAGCTATAAACTGGCCAAAAATCAGCGAACAATTTTAAACTTTTAGCCGTTTACTCTGAGTATAGCTACATTTAGCTACAAAATAGTTGAAGTTGAACAATTGCAATAATGATTGGTTTCCAGTATTGGAAAGTAGCCGAATCAGAGTTTTAAAAAGAGTTTAATTAGCACAATTTAGCGATAAAAAGGCCAAAAATCAGCGAACAATTTTAAACTTTTAGCTGTTTACTCTGAGTATAGCTACATTTAGCTACAAAATAGTTGAAGTTGAACAATTGCAATAATGATTGGTTTCCAGTATTGGAAAGTAGCCGAATCAGAGGTCTAAAAAGAGTCGAATTAGCTATAAACTGGCCAAAAATCAGCGAACAATTTTAAACTTTTAGCTTTTTACTCTGAGAATAGCTACATTTGGCTACAAAATAGTTGAAGTTGCGTCCTGACGGCCTTTGCACTAGTTATCTCTCGAATTGCAGCACATAATCCTTAAGCGGTCCCGGCAAATTCAAGCGATTCACATTCTGCGCCAGCTTCCGATTCATTGCCTCATAGATGGCCATCCGGGCCAGCTGCTTGAGGCTGCGCGGCCGACGATACAACGTCGAGATTAGCGCAATCAGCTGTTCGGTTTTCTTGTGCGGCACTTGGGCAACGTAGAAATTGTGCAGAGACTTGAGGCAATTGTAGAGGGGCTCGTGCTCCATGGTCAGATAGAAGAGATGAATGATGCGCGTGAATGTCGATTGCGGATCGTTGAGTATAAATTCCTTCTTCGTTATCAGTATAATATAGTAGAAAAGCAAATAGCGTGAGTTGGTGCGAAACGAGTTGCGAAACGTGTTGTCGCCCAATGCAGCAGCGGCTCCTCCTCCACCAGCTCCACCAGCTCCTGCGCCACTTCCTAGCGCCTCGCCGTAGCTGGCAATTTCGCTGGAAAAGATTGCAATGCCGGGCGTTGTCTTGCTGCTGAGCACAATATTGGGATCGGCGCCGTATTGTATAAGCGTCAGCGTCAGCTCATATATGCATTCCATATCCTGGCAGGTGCGCACATTCTGCACCATATCCATAACGGCCTGCAGAATGTGCTGATATGTTTTATTGCAGTCCAAACCATGCTGCAGCAGCAGCAGCAAAATGTTCTTTATAAAGTCAAAGTTTGTGCGTTTCTGTGCATCACAGTTAAGCGTAAAGTTTTCGCTGACCGTAAAGACGAGCACATGCAACGGCTTCAGGTTCGCCCGATACGAACAGTTCGGATTGGCGCCGTGCTGCAGCAATATCCGAATGCAGTTCAGATAGCAGACCTTGAAAGGAAACAACATATAGTGTGGAGTGGAAGAGCGTGTGGCATAGTCACCTTCATTGAGTGCGTAAAGTGATGCAGATGATCCTTGTTGATGAGCGGCACCAGCAGCACCATGATGGGCACGGAGCCGTCGCGGCCGACAATGTTGGGATCACCTGCAGAAACAAACATTTATAATTGCCTTCAATTGCTCTTTGTTTTAAAAGCGCACCGTCCTCTTTGATGAGCATGTTGAGCAGCTCGTAGCAGACCTCCCAGTCGCGCAGATGACGAAATACGCAGGCCATGGCGCTGTTGCCGGCCTGATTGATGGACGGCTTGGCGCCGTTTTGCAATAGAAATCTAACCAAATGCAAGACATCCCATTTGCTCCACTTGTCGTAGCCATAGCGTGCCTCCTCCAGTGCATAGCGCACAATCAGCGCATGCAGCGGCGTATTTCCCAGCGTGTCCGGAGCGTTGATCAGCTCCTTGCAGCCGCGATCAAGCAGAATGCGCAGCGTTGCCTGCGTATCCTCCGCCGACTTTCGGGCAGCAAAAATCACTACAAAAAGAGTATATTAATAGGTTACTTAATTAAGCGAACAGTTGACTTGCCAACGTGCAGCAGGGTCATCTGCTGTGTGCACGTCCGGACTGTGGTGATGGCGCCGTGTTGTATGAGCAGCTCCAGAAAGCGTCCGTCGTGGAGCACAGCATGATGTATGGGATAGTATTCGTCCATGATCAGATTAATTTCCTCGGATCGTGTCACGACCAGCTGCTGGACACAATTCCATGCGCCTCGCTCACAGGCCAAATGCAGCAGCGGCTTCTTGGCCCGAAATGGTATCCATGGCTCCTCCATCTTCTGCGTCATCATGCTCAGCACATTATACTGATCGCCTAAGGAGAGAGTGTGTGTTTAGCAGAGTAAAATGAATTAATTAATTAATTGACATTACCGTCGATCGCATAGCAGAGGGCATTCTGCAGCTTTGTGTTCAGCCGTTCGCTGACATCGTCCACGTTGCTCTGCCACTTGCCGCTCTCCTCGCAGTTGTGCGAATGGGCGCCCGGGAAGCACATGCGCGTATCGGCATCGATGCGGGCGCCATGTCGCAGCAGCAGCTCCACACACTCCTCGTAGCCGCGCAGCGTGGCGATGTGCAGGGGCAGGGAGCATGGCGCCCGGTTGACATCGGGTCGATGGCGATGCAGCAGCCATTTGGTGAGATCGATGTGATTGAGTCCAACGCTGCGCTGCAGTATATTGTAGCCGCAATCGTCGTGTATATACAAGATATTCTCATTTTTCGGTATCTGTATCAGAAGACTTTCAAGCGTTTGTAATGAGATTTTTGGATTTGCACGTAATATTTCAAAAAGTGTTTGGATTTTCTCTTCCGTTGCCTTCGAAACTTTGTGCCCGTCCCGATGTGACAGCAGAGCCGAGCCCGAGCGAAACACCTGGCTAACCTGGCCGCCCATATCTCCGCTCCTCCTAATCCGCCCTCGACAGCGTCTCACCAAGGGAATGACTCTGATGTGTGTTTATTTCGATGTAGCGATTTAACCAGCTATTACCAGTTCGGCTGCATCTGCATGTTTGCTCCTGCGATTTGCACGAAACAATAATAATAAACAATGCGTAGCGACCGACCCGTCTCCGGCGGAGGCAACGTAAAAATCAATACGGATTTTCACGGATTTCACGCGTTCACACAAATCAGCACTTGGCACTACACGCGCTCAGCACTTGCTTGTTCCAATTGTAGTTAAACATCTTCGTTGTGTGTTTGTTGCTGGAAATCATTGTTTGAATGCATTTAAAAGGATTTTTTTTTGACAAACACCCAAAACTTTTTCTACGCTGCAAATTGTAAACGAGTTAATCTGTCTCTATCAGCTGGTCCAGCCAAAGACTATCGATACTCTGTGCGTCCAGCCCTGGTACATATCGCTACTCACAGCATCGATGCTTTTTTGATAGTCTTATCGATGGTGTGTCATCCCTAATGTACTCCTGTGTTTTGTTGGCGCGTAAATGCTATTTGTGTAGACACATAAATTAAATAAACATGGCTAAGCGCTTAAATTGTCACTACGAAAACCTGAGCAGCGCGTACCTGCTGCAGCAAACCGACTATCAAAAGCAGTTTTGCCATCTGTACGCACATCGCTTGGCCGAAATGACGCGCCTGCTGACGCCGTTGGCGCAGACGAAGTGGGGCAAACAGTTGCCCATAATGAAATTGTGCGAGCTGCGCGGCGAGCAAAACGTCCAATGCATTATAATTGGCACAATCTACAAGCATCAGGCACACAAGCCCAGCATTTTGCGTGACATCTCCGAAGAGAATCAACTGGCGCCGCAGCCACAGCGCCAAAACTACGCCGAGCCCGAGGACAAGATTATCTTGGAGGACGAACTGCAGCGTATACGCTTGCAGGGTGAGCAGCTGGAAGCGCGCCACCTGGCCACCGGCATCGTTTGCGCCGTCAAAGGCGGCACCGACAATGACGGCTACTTTAAGGTCGAAGAGGTGCTCCATCTGGAAAGCGGGCCACAGAAGCCGCTGATTCCACGCACGCCGGGCAGCAAACTCGTGATCGTTTCCGGCTTGGATCAGCTGCAGGCGCACAACTATGTTGATGCATTGAACCTGTTCCAGTACTGGCTAAGCGGTTGCTTTGCCGCGAATAAACGCCAAGCGCAGTCCACGGTGCGGCTCATCGTAGCCGGAAATTCCGTGCGCAGCACAGCGCTGGCAAACGCGCCCACTTTGCAGGTGGCACGGAATCAGGCGAATGCGAACGACACTGTGCAGGCGATTAGCCAACTGGACAGTTGGTTTGTATCGTGGGCACAGGCACTGCACGTCGACGTGATGCCCGGCGCCTACGATCCGGCTAATTTTATGCTGCCCCAGCAGCCATTTCATAAATGCATGTTTCCTCTGGCCTCGCAGCTTGCGTCCTTTCAGTCCGTGCCCAATCCCTATGCCTGTCGGCTGGACAGTGCGCTCGTCGTTGGCACTGCGGGCCAAAATGTCGACGACTTGCTGCGCAGCACGTCGCTAGAGTCTTCGCTGGAAGCACTCCGCTGTACGCTCAACTGGGGCCACGTGGCGCCCACGGCGCCGGACACGCTCGCCTGCTATCCGTACATAGGCAGCGATCCGTTTATCATGAAGGAGTGCCCGCATGTCTACTTTGCCGGCAACTGCGAGTCCTTCGCAACGGAACTTCATGTCGGCACCGGCGGCAAGCGAACGCGTCTCGTCTGCGTGCCGAGCTTCTGCAGGACGCAGAGCGTGGCGCTCATCGATTTGGCGACTCTCGATTGCCGCCAGATTAAGTTTAGTGTGGAATCCGAATAAATATCCAATTTGCGTGTTATGTATAAGAATTTGATGTTTTTTATTTTGAGCTAAGAACTACGATTTCAGTCAATGCACAACCGGTCCAAGCGGCTCGCCGCGTATGTTGGCCAAATCCAGACGGGAGTCGACGGTGTCATCTATCAGGCCGATCACTGCTATATTGTCGCCTCGGATGATGTGCAGGCCGAGCACGATCTGCTCGATGCCCGACGTTGTGGAAAAGACGCGCTCATGGCACTCATCTATGATGATGTTAATGGTCTGATCGAAGCCTTTCAGCGTGCCTATGAAGTTCCGGCCATCCGCCGTGATAATTGAGACTGTGTGGTTAATGTACGACTCCAAACCGGACATTTTGTCTGCTCTTCAAGAGATATTTTCCAGTTTTAAAACAAACTAATGCGAATGTTCGCCTGCGTAAAACGTTTGGAATTGGAAATATAAGTATCGAAGTATCGATAAAAACATATGTCATCGGTTGCAAAGCAGCTGTTCTCCGTTCGCCTTCTGCTCATGGTACTCATCAATGATGATGTTGTTGGTCTGCTCAAAACATTTCAGCGGGCCTATGAAGTTCCGTCCATCCACAGTCATAATTGAGACTGTGTGGTTAATGTAGGACTCCAAACCGCATATTCTATCTGCTTTTCAAGAAATTTTCTCAAACTATCGCAAATGTTCGCCCGCGTAAAACGTTTGGAATTGGAAATATAAGTATCGAAGTATCGATAAAAATATGTTATCGGTTACGGAACAGCTGTTCTCCGTTCGCCTACTGCTCATGTAATCGAAGGGGAGAGATTCTTACTGTGCATTTAAATTATAATTAATAAATAAAAATGCTACGCCGACTTACACAAATCAGTGCCAGACAACTGTTGCGCGCACAGTCCTCGTCGGCGCAGAGCGTCAACGATAAGTGGGATCTGTATGCTGGTGTCCTGGTCGAACGGCTGCCGGTGGTTACGAAAACTTTGAATCCATTGGAGCGACAATTCCAGGACATGCTGTCCCAGGTCGAGTACGAAAACAGTCTGAAATCGGACTTTGAGCTCAAACACGAACGCGACATGCTGCAGTCTGAGCTGATTAAGCAGGGTAAAGCGCAGTTGGATCTCGATGACGCGGTCGCCAAGCAAACCGCACAAGATCTGAAAGATGCCTACACCGAGGAACTAAAGAAATTTCAATTCGCACCACGGACCACGCCCGACGATGCCGCCAACAAAACGACCTCAACGGATCGCTGCTTGGAGGACACGCTGTATCTGGTGGTGAGGCAAAAACTCGGCCAGCAGGAGCATCTGGTGCTGCCGCAGGGTCTGCGCGAGGCGGGCGAATCCATGCGACAGACAGCGGAGCGTGTGCTGCGCGAAAAATGCGGCACAAATCTCCACGTGCTGTTCTATGGCAATGCGCCTGTCGGCTTCCACAAGTACAAATATCCGAGCAAGCAGCGCATCGAGTGCGTCGGTGCCAAAATATTTTTCTACCGCGCCTCGCTGCGAGTTGGCAACGTGGATGAGCAGCAAACGCCGCCAATTCCATACGAATGGCTGCCCAAAGATGTGCTCCAAGCAAAACTGAATACCGCCTATGCGGAGAGCATCAACAAGTTCTTGATTTAAAATTTCCTTGTCCTGTTTCCAAGTAGTTAAATAAACATGTTTTATCATAGATTTTTGCTGGAACTTGATGAAATGTTTTGTATTTTTATGCGATTTTTTTGTTAGTTCCGCTTGAGGAGCTTTAATGAAATATTTTTAGACTCTCCTCGAGCGGATCGTCATCTGTTCCCATTCTTTGTCCTGTTTCCAAGTAGTTAAATAAACGTGTTTATAAATATTTGCTGGAACTTAATATCTTGCATTTTTATACGATTTTTTTGTTAGATCCGCTTAAGGAGCTTAAATGAAATATTTTTAGACTCTCCTCGAGCGAATCGTCATCTGTTCCCATTCTTTGTCCTGTTTCAAGTAGTTAAACATGTTTATAAATATTTGCTGGAACTTGATGAAATATCTTGTATTTTTATGCGATTTTTTTTTGTTAGATCCGCTTTAGGAGCTTTAAGGAAATATATTTAGACTCCGGATCAATTATAATTTAATTTTCTTTTTTTTTTTCCTTTTTCCGTTTTATCAAAATATATTATTTTGTTTGGTTTTTGGTCCTAGCAGCCGTTTAATCCAAAATTTTGTCGAGCCTAGTTTAATTTAATTTTTTGTTTCCGTTTTATATTTAATTTTGTATAATTTTTTTTTTGGATTCCTCCTTTTTTTTTTTACACTTTAGCTCAATTGTTCGGAAAATAAACACATTTGCATATAACATTTGTAAGACATGCAGCAATATAATTTTTATTTGCAATTTGATGAAGTGTAATATTTTATATTTTTATCAAATATTTTTTTTGGATATTTTGCCACTTGCATTTCGTTTAAATAAACTGGAAAAAGGCTTTCGTATTATTCAGTATCTCAAATTTGAACATGTTTCAATTTCAACATTTAGAAAGTTTCGGGTAATATATATAGAGCAAAGCTATCTGTTTTTCTTTAAGCATTTTTATATATTGATTATATAGACTGAGACTACGTCGAAATTTAAGATACAACTTGGGAGATGGAGGAATACGGGAATACATAAATGCAAAAGCTACCAAAGTTAAAAGTGCTCGATTATTGTATTGTTTTTTTTGGGTTCATTGTGGCATTAATTCTTAAATAAGCATATTTCTGCTGACTTAGATACTAAGAAATGATCGAAAATAATCGTGTAAATATATTTTTTTTTTTAGATATAAGTTGTAAGACATTTTGTCAGGCGCAACGCAATTTAATTCTGGAAGAGCGTTCGCGTGAAATCGATGTAATCCAAAGCATCTTTGATGGGCTGGCCGGAGCGCGGTTCCGCGAAGGGTTTCATGCGCTGCACGCAGTAGTCCGCCATGTCCTTGGTGAGGTTCTGTCGAGGAATAAGGTTAATTGTCTGTCTAAAGCAAAGCTAGCTGTGTGACTTACGCAGTAGAGCTCCTCCTTGGTGACGTAGGGCCGGTCGGCGGCGGTGATGGCGCGGAAGGCATTCTCGATTTCCTCGTAGGACTGCACATTCTCCGTTTCCTTGGAGATCATGAATGCAATGTATTCCTGCAGCGAGACGTAGCCATCGCGATTCGGATCGACCACATCGACAATGGCCTCAAATTCGGGATCGGGCTGACCCTCCTCGACCATGGGCAGATCGTAGCCGAGCGCGCGTAGACATGATTTGAACTCTTGATGATTCAGTTTGCCGCTCTTGTCCTTGTCGAAGTGCTTGAACATCATCGAGAATTCCTTGAGCGAATCCTCCGAGACGCCCGAATGATTGCGCGCCTGTATCTGTTGCTCCAGATTGTGCTGCATGCGCATCGACAACTGATCCAACTGATCCCATTGCTGTGCCAGCCCCACAGTCGAGTGTTCCGTATAGCGATTGTCCAGTATTAAGTGCTCCTCCAGCAAGGCGCCAAGCTCCTCGATTTTCTTCAGATCAACGCGACGGGCACGCACCTCGGTGGCCTTGACGCGAAGCGCCTCCAATTGCTGTTCCAACGAACCGGAGCCTTCCATCATCGACGTTCTGCGAAATATTTGTGTGTAAATTTTTGTGTTTGAAATAGATTGAGGATCGTTAGTAAGGCTGAATTTTAATGCATAAGAAGAGCAAATCTTGTTAGAGGTCTGCGGTTAAGGGCGGCCGTTTAAATCTTATCCTTGTTGTTGTTATCCTTTATGTTCATATATACAGGTGTCAGGTGTCAGGTGTGTGTGTGTGTGTGTTTGTGTGGAAATGCTTTGACCTTTGACACAAGCTGAATTTCCTTTTAAAGCCTCGTGTCATCAGCAAAAACATTTCAGTTGACGCGCGAGAATTTTTTGGCATATAAATTCAGCAACTAATAATGTCGAAATATGACTAAAAGCGAGTTGAAAGAATAAGCCAAATATTAAGTTAAAGCTACTTGAACGAAACGAATAACTAATTGTATTTTTTTTTATGCTACAATTTGACATGCTGCGTATTCTTTCGAATATGGCAAAGAAATTTTAAATGGAATTTTGAGAATTTTAAAGAGAATCGAACGTTTGATTAATCGCGCTGTTAATACAGCAATTTTGAACTAGGAACTAAATTGGAAATATTTGTTTAAAATATATTTACAAATTAGCTAGAAATATATATTTTTATAGTTAGTGGAGCGACGCAGCAGCTGGTTAAACTTTTAGCTTTGGCAAACGACAGAAACAGAAACGGAAACGGAAACAAAACGAAAAATATCACGAAAGAAAGTGGAAGAACTGCGTCCGTAGGAAGGGGCGAGAGAGACTTCTTAATTACCCTTGACGATTATAACCCAGCATATAATATCTAGAAGAACAGAATTGGAACGTTTCAGTTGGATGAAAATGACGACGAAATTACGCGCGGAAGACCACAAGAGTTGTTTTCGTTAAAAGGGAAATCTTCCCGTGCCAAGATGTGGCTGAAGGAATCAGGTTTCCTTCCTTTAGATTGACAGAGCATTTACAGATACCATACATCCAAATGGAAGCGAGTGTGTGAATGGAATATGAGTGAACACACAGGAGGAATTGCTTCCACAAGAGTTGTTTACGTTAAAGGGAAATCTTCCCGTGCCAAGATGTGGCTGAAGGAATCAGGTTTCCTTCCTTTAGATTGACAGAGCATTTACAGATACCATACATCCAAATGGAAGCGAGTGTGTGAATGGAATATGAGTGAATACACAGGAGGAATTGGTTTCACAAGAGTTGTTTGCGTTAAAGGGAAATCTTCCCGTGCCAAGATTAGGCTGAAGGAATCAGGCTTCCTTCCTTTAGATTGACAGAGCATTTACAGATACCATACATCCAAATGGAAGCGAGTGTGTGAATGGAATATGAGTGAACACACAGGAGGAATTGGTTCCACAAGAGTTGTTTTCGTTAAAGGGAAATCTTCCCGTGCCAAGATTTGGCTGTGGAAGAGATCTCACCTCGTTTCGGTTAGCCACTGATGGAAGAGATTTGCGTGCTTGGCGAACTCCTTGCGCAGCTTGTCGTTCTCCTCCTGTCGCTTGGCCTCCTTGGCCAGTTCGCCGTCGCGTTCCTCTATGATCTTTTGCAGATTACGCCAGGTCTCCTCAAGAGCTTCCATGGTGAACCATGTATACGGATTTGGTCCAACATTAAAGCTCTTGATCTTCTGATCGAGCGCGGCCAATGCCTTAAAGTCCGCTTCGGCCGACGACAGAGACGCCTGAAATTGTGCATGGGCGTCGCGCAGCGCTCGAATTTCTTCGATCGAATTGCAGCGAACCGGATCGGTGAGATCCTCTTCGGCATTTTCGAACCAAGAATTAAAGGCCGAAGCTTTCTTGGCAAATGTCAAATAGAGTTCCTCGATTTGCCGGAACTGCTCCTGCATCGCCAGCAGCCGTTGCTTGCGCGTATCGCTCGCATCCCTCAGCTTTTGCCAGCGGGCAATGACATCGCCGTGACGCTTCAGTATCGCCGGCGATTGGGCGTGGCTGGCACTGATCAGCTGATCCTTCAGAGCGCTAATATTGTGTATGCCCTCCTGCTCGAACGCATTGAGACCTAAATGGGGAACAAATGGGATTAATATAGAAGTGTGACTGGAAGTAAATCTAGCTCGGCTCACCTGCATCGAATGTCTCCTGCTTGGTGAGCAGCGTCTGCACGGTGGACAGATCGCGTCCGTATTCGTCGGAGCGCACATAGTTCTCCTTGTCGTCGATCCAGCTCTCGACCACATCGGCCTTCCACATGAACTGCAAATACGCCGAGTTGTCCAGCAAGGCGCCCTTGCGACGCGCCGCCAGCGCATTGAGGTTCTCCAGCTTGTTGCGCAGCTGCTGGCAGCGCTGTCCAATCGATTCGCCATGATGATTCTTCGCCTCGACCAGATCGCTGCCCTGCTCACAGATCAGCGAACAGCGATCCTTGTGCGCCGCAAAATCCGTCTCGAATGCATCGTGCTTCTTTAGCAGACCCTGAACGGCGGCCATCGAATCGCCGTAATCCTCCACAGAGAGCAGCTGTTGCTTTTCGGTTATCCAGGCTTCCTCCTCCTCGACCTGGGCCAGGAATTGCTGATAGGTCAGCGATTCGTCCAGCTTTTGGCCACGCGTCGCAGCCAGATTCTTCAACTCGGACCAGGCCTGATTTAGCGCTTTGAGGCGCTGCTCAATTTCCGGCACGCCGAGATTGGAGACATCCATCAGCTTCTCGCCGGCCTCCTGGACGGCCTGGATGGCCGGCTCATGCGAGCCCAGTTCCGCTTCGAGGCGCTTGTGTTTCTTCTTCAAGTTTTGGACGCCCGTCAGATCGCGTCCGTAATCATCGGAGCCGACCAGCAGCTTCTTCTCCTTGATCCAGCTCTCCTCGTCGGCAATGTCGCGAAAGAACTGATGCAGCGTGAGAGCCTCGTTGAGCCGGGCCTGACGATGTGCGGCCAGATTGCAGATGCGCTCGTAACGTTCGTTGATGGATTGACGCTTCTCCTGGATGCCAGCAGTATCGAATTGTCCGCTATCGACCAAGGAATCGGCCTGGTTGTTCATGTCCTTGATGCGGTCTTCGTGCGCAACGATATCCGCTTCGACCAACTGATGTTTCTTCATTAGGTTTTGGACCGATGCCAAATCCTTGCCAGAATCCTCAGTGGTCAACAAACTCTCGACCTCGCCCAACCAGAAATCCAAATCCTTGACAGCGGCAATATACGTGCGCTGCTTATTGGCCTCCTTCAGCTTCAGCGATTTCTCCGTCGTCTTATGCGTCAAATATTCCCATTGATCGGCAATTTGGGTGAGACGCTTCTGGACCGCATCCTCCGATCCGCTGCACTGTTTCTTGTCAATCAAATTGCCGCCCATCGCCAGGACGCTCTGTATGCGATCCGCATTGGCGGCCAGCTCCGCCTCGAAGGCCTGATGTTTCTGATGCTTCGATTGTATATTCGCCGGATCCTTGTAACTCTCCTCGGTGGCCAGCTGCAACTTCTCCGCTATCCAGTTCTCGATCTCGTCCGCATCGCGCGAAAACTGCTGCAACGTCTGCTCATCGCCCAGACGTGAACGCTTCTCGATCAGCCCCTCCTTGAGGTGACGCCAACGCTCGAGCACCTGCTTGCGCTTCTCGTCCACCAAATTGGAGGCATAATGATTCTGGGCAATTAGCTGATCCGCGACGGTTTGCAGCGCAGCTATTTTCTGTTCATGTCCGTTGATCGCCTTGTCGAAGTCCTCGTGCTTCTTGATCAACGCCTCGACATTGCCGCCGGCATTGGCATCGTCGTCCGCATTGAGGAACGCCTCACGGGCCGACATCCACGACTCGGCCAGCTCGCAGTCGCGCATATATAGCTGCAGATCGAGATTCTGCTCCAGCTGCAGTCGGCGCTCGGTCCACGCCTTCTCCAGATCCTCGCGCGCCTTGGCCAAATCCTCAATCTTCTCCTTAATCTCCGGCGCGGCATAATGATTCGCCTGCAGCAGCTCATTCCCAAACTGCTCAAAGGCGCCGAAAGTTCCGGCGCGTGCATCGATCTCCGTGCGATGTTCCTGCACAGAATTTGGGGGAAAAAATACTTTAGTTCGAGCTGGACGAGAAAATCTTGCAAAAGGTTTTTAACGCCGGGTTAGAACAACAAGAAACGTTTTTTGAGTTGCTTTTCTTCAAATCTTCAAACAGAGATTAGTCAAAATTACCAAAAACGTCGAACAGAAATAGAAATAGAAATAGGAATAGGAATAGAATGATATGCGAGTTTGTGGCTTTACAGAGATGAGTGTGGGTCTACCCTATACAGTCGGGTATATAGGGTATAACAGTGAAACTGTTCTGTCTGTACCTGAAAGCATTTTTGGAAATGTCGCTTTTTAAAACTGTTAGCCAGAAACAATTGCAATTTTAAACTAATTTACAGCCTAAAATTCCACTGTCAACATTTCTTAAATTTGTTGGCGAATGTGAAATATGTTGACTGTACATTTTCCAATAAGTAACCACATTTTTCACACTTGCAAAAAATTTAACATTTGCATAAAATGTTGGTATTCGTCCCGAGTAATAGCCTAATTTCACTGTCAACATTTCTTACATTTGTTGGCGAATGTGAAATATGTTGTCTGTACGCTTTCCAATAAGTAACACACATTTTTCACACACTTGCAAAAAATGTTACAGTCAGAAACAATTGAAATTTTAAACTGATTTATTGCCTAATTCCATTGTCAACATTTCATACATTTTTTGGCGAATGTGAAATATGTTGACTGTACATTTCACATGTTTCACACTTGCAAAAAATGTTTGTTTTGAGCATAGTGGAATCAGGCTATTGTTTGCGAATGTGAAATATGTTGCCGGTACGCTTTCCAATAAGAAACCACATTTTTCACACTTGCAAAAACTGTTACATTCGCAAAAAATGTAAGAAATGTTGATAGTGGAATTAGGCTATTTTTGAGTTGATCAGCTTACATATAGAAGCGGTACTTTTGCCATTCACATGTTGCCGTCAACTGATTCTTGCTAATGGAATCGCAGAATGTGAAATGTTGTAAATGTAACATATTTTGAGCATAGTGGAATCAGACTATTGTTTATTCAGAAAGCGTATTTAGCAAATTTTCGAATTCGAATTCGGCTAATTTTTTTTTTTAAAGCGGCAGTTGGCAACACTGGTCAGAAATAAAAGATCAGTCAAAGTGTCGAATAGTTGAATTATTATGGATGAGAGCTGCTATGAGATGACTGAAATTTAAAGGTTTACGATTGATTAGCTGTTGGTTTATGCACACAGAGTTCAGATATGTGTAGAAAGTATTTCATAATAGAAATAATTATCAATATATATTGTTTAAAATTAACGAGCCTGTTCAAGATATCGATGCGGTTTGAAGAGGAAATTTCGGATACATTTCGAATACATTTTTTGGTTAAAAAATATATAAAAAAAAAAATACCAATCCATTTCGATCATAGTTAATGCTAAAACAGGCCCGTCGCAAGTGACAATTAGATGACAATTCGTGTATAAGTACATATCGGGGTTATTTAATAGCTTTCGAACTCCAACTGAGTATTCACAATCGAAGAGATATTCTAAGATTGCCATTGTGAATACTCAGAAGCAATCGGATAGCATGTGGAAGCTGCAGCTGAACAAACTCAGGCGGCGCGAACGAACTAGTTCAAAAGACAAAAAAAACTAGTGAGAAAACACAACATGGATAACGATGATAACGATGATGATGATGTTGGTATTCGGTGATGATGATGTTGGGGTATACGAACAACTACCTCGTCGCCGGATGATGATGCACTTGCTGCTGCTGCTGGAGGAGCGGAGGAACTGCTGCCGAGCGTGAACTCAATTTCAGCACGATGTGCCTGTGTGTGTTTACAGATGAGAAATAATACCATGGATTGTATATATATTTTGTATATATGTTGTCATGAACCATGAACCATTGTTGTCGATAGCAGGAAACGTTGAGAGGTTTAAATAATTGTTTGTTTTTTTTTTTTTTTTGGCGTGATTTTGGGTTGGGTTACCCCGAAAACAAAACAAAAGAACGCACAGAAAAATCAGAATTAAATAAAGTGTTTAACTCGGGGGGGGGAAAACAGGAAATCAAATCTTAATAAGTTGCTTCCATTGGCATTGTCATTCAGAACACAACAGAATTAAATATCTTCGGGCTGCCGAAGATCAAATACCCTTGCAGGCGCATACTATACTATATCTATCTATAAAAAATCGGATCTACTTGAAGTTCGTTTGAGTCAAATTCGAATACTCAATCGATTTAACGGAAAACCAACAGACGCGAACTTTCGAGTATCGAACTAGCCGATTCACCAACCCGAAGACAATTATTCAAACATGCTCGAGGCATATTGGTTTGTGCATAAATAAATGATTTCAAATTGGAAGCGAAGTCTAACTTTATTGTTCGATTTGACTCGAACTCGAGTCGAACATCGAACTAGTCGATTCACCAACCCGAAGGCAATTATCTAAACATGCTCGAGGCAATTGGTTTGTGCATAAATAATTGATTTCGAGTTTGAAGCGAAGTCTAATTAGGTCGAACTTTATTGTTCGATTTGACTCGAACTCGAGTCGAACATCGAACTAGCCGATTCACCAACCCGAAGGCAATTATTCAAACATGCTCGAGGCATATTGGTTTGTGCATAAATAAATGATTTCGAGTTGGAAGCGAACTCAAATTAACTCGAACTTGTTCGATTGAAGCGTTTGACTCAGTTGTTTGTCTGCAACTCGAACAGATCCGAGTTTTGACTCGTTTGACTTGGTTGAAAGAAAAAAGAGATTGACGAACAAACAGGCAGAGGGACGGACATGGCTTTATAAATCCTTGAGCTCTCTTATTCCCACCCCCTGCAAGGGCAAAAAAAAAGAAAATAACCTGAAACCGGACAAGGGAAGTTTGAAAAATCCTACCTGATGACGTTCGATAAGCGCCTCGGCGCCAGTCACATCGTTGGCCAGCTCGTCGGACGTAACGAGGCTCATCATGGAGTTGATCCAGGCGAGCAGATCGCGATAATCGCTGAGGAAACGCTGCAGATCGTACGAGTCGAGCAGCTTCTCCTTGCGCGCCGTCGACTTGGTGATAATCTGATCCCACATCTCGTTGATTTCCTTCTGCTTGGCATAGGTCTGTTCGGCGGTATCCGGATGCGATTGCATCAATCGATTCGCCGTCTCGTCCAGCTGCCGGATCTTGTCGCGCAACGCGGCCAAATCACGTTCGACGCCCTCGTGTTTGCGCTGCAGCGTCTGAACGCTGCGCAAATCCTTGCCCAGGTCGTCGTTATTCAGGGCATTCGCCTTCTCGGCAATCCAGTCCTTGGTCTCGTCGATGTCGCGATGGAAGCGCTGCACCTCGTGCGCAGAGCCCAGCTGGCTGGCCTTTTCGGCGGTCAACGTTTGCAGATTGTTCCACTTCTCGTTGAGATCCTGCATCTGAGTTTGGATTTTGAGAGCCGCCTCCGTTTGGCCCAGCGATGTCAGCTGGACGGCAATTTCGTTCATGTTCGCCAGACGCACCTCGTTGGCTTTCAGATCATCGCTGAAGTCGTCGAATTTCTTTTGCAGCACCTCAACCTCCTCGAGATCCTCGCCGACAACATCGGCAATCTGGGCATGATTCTCCTTGTCGCGTATCCATTGCGCCAAGTCGGCTGCCTCGCGGACCAGGACATACGCCTTGACCGTCTCGTTGAGCTTGTTTTGGCGCTCGCGTGCGAGAGCCAAGAGATTATCGTACTGGGAATTGATTTGGTTCTGGCGCTTCGCAATCGAATGATTGTCCACGAGATTTTGCTGCGAGGCGCTCAACCCGGCCTCGATTTTCTTGATGTAGGCAGCCGGCACAAAGCCTTGGCGATCGTTGACCTCCACCTTCCACCAGTCCTTGTTGTTGGAGTTGAGCAGCGTGAGGACGTCGCCCTTTTTCATGGAGACCTCGCGCGGCGATTTCTCCGTGTAGTCGTAGAGCGCAACGACGCATTCCTTGCCGGTAATATCGACGACAGGAGTTTCCTGTTGGCGGCAGTTTTTCGCCTGCTCCTGCAGCGCCTGGATCGTGTTGCCGAAGGCTTCCAGATCGGAGACGAGCGCTTCGTGCTTCTTGAGCAACGCCTCCGATGAGTCCTCGTCCTTGCCGTAATCGCTGCCCGTGGCAATTGGTTCCTTTTCGCGCATCCAAGACTCCGCCTCGTTGGCATCGGCAAAGTATTGATGCGCCTGCAGCGAATCGTCCAGATCCTGTTTGCGTTGATTGGAACGCTCGCGCAAATTGTTCCACTGCTCCTGCAGCGCCTCGAGGCGCTGACGTATATCATCGCTGGCAAACGGCTGATCCTTCAGCATTGTCTCGCCCGAGCTAATGACATTCAGGAGTCGCGCCTCATGATTGTTAATCTCGGCCAGGACGGCCTGATGCTTCTTGATCAGATTCTGGACACCAATTAAATCGCGACCGCGATTCGTTGAGGCGGCAATCGGTTCCTTCTCCCGTATCCAGGCCGCCTCATCCTCCAGATCGCGGAACAGCTGCTGCACCTGCAGCGAGTCCAACAAATGTTGTTTACGCTCGCCCATGGGCGCCGCCAAAGCGGCATAACGTGCCGACAGATTGCCCTCCTTGTGGCGAATGTTATCGGCATCGAAGTGTCCCGATTCGATGAACTTGTTGGCCGCCACATTGATGTTCTCGATGCGATCCTGATGCGCCATAACGTCGGCCTCGAGCAGCGCGTGCTTCTTCTGCAGATTCTGCACCGAGGTCAGATCCTTGCCGTGATCCTCGGACAGCAGCTGACCCTCGATTTCGCTCAGCCAGAGCTCAATGTCCTCGATGGTGCGATTGAACTGCTGCTGCTGGCACGCCTCGTTCAGCTTGCAGCCCTTCTTGTCGGACGCCCGGACGAGCGTCTCCCACAGCACAACAATCTCCTGCATCCGTGTATTGATCTGATCGGCGGCATAATGCTGCCGCTCGATCAGCTCGCTGCCCACATTGGTGATATCCTCGATGCGCGACTTGTTCGCGTTCAGTTCGTGCTCGAAATTCTGATGCTTTTGCATCTTGCCATTGAGATTTGTCGGATCTAGGTAGCTGTCGTCCGTGGCAAACTTGAGCTTCTCGCTAATCCAGCCCTTGGTCTCGTCACAGTCGCGCTCGAATTGCTGATAGCGATTCGAATCCTCGAGCAGCTGGCGCCGCTTGGCCGACTTCTCCTGCAGGGCGGCGCGTCGGGCGAGCAGCATTTGTCGCCGCTGCGCAACATCGTCGGCGGCATAATGCTGGCCATCGATTAGCTTGGTCGCAAAGATGTCCAACGCCTTGATTTTCTCCTCCTGAGCGGCCAGACTCTTCTCGAAGTCTTCGTGCTTCTTGATGAGCGCCTCGACCGAGTCCAGGGAATCGCCCAGATCCTCGTTGGCAAGGAAGGCCTCCTGCTTGGCCATCCAGGTGTCGGCCTGTTCGGTGTCGCGATAGAAGAGCTGCAAATCCATGCACTGCTCGTACAGGATGCGACGATCCTCCCACAGCGACAGCAGCGAACTCTTGTCGTTCTCCAGAGCGGCGAGCTTCTCCTGGATTTCGGCGGCGGCATAATGCTCGCGCTCCAACAGCTTGCGGCCGGATTCGGTGGTCAACCGGAAGCTATCCTCGCGCGCATCGATCTCGCCCTTGTGCTCCTGATGGCGCTCCAGCAGCGCCTCAGCGCCGGCCACATCCTTGGCCAGCTCATCGGCCGATATGATGGCCTTCATGCCATTGATCCACGACACCAGATCACGGAAATCGGCAAGGAAACGATGCAAATAATAGGATTCATCCAGCTTCTGTTTGCGTTCGCGCGCCTTGGCCGTCAAACTTTGCCAATAGTTGGCAATCTCGGCCTGCTTGTCGCGTATCTGATCGCTGTGATCGGCATGAATGGAGCACAGACGCTGCGCCTCCGCGCCCAAAGTGGACACCTTGTCCTCGAGTGCGGCCAGATCGCGTTCGACGCCCTCGTGCTTGCGCTGCAGTGCCTGAACGCTGGCCAGATCGCGTCCGTAGTCGTCCGAGGAGAGCACAACATCCTTTTCGGCTATCCAGGCGACAGTTTCGTCGGCATCGCGATTAAAGCGCTGAATCTCGTGAGCGCCAAAGAGTTTCTCCTGGCGCACAATGGCCAGCTGCTTGAGCCGTTGCCAGGCCTCGTTGAGCTCCTCCTTGCGCTTGGTAATTGTGTCCCGTTCGGGATGACCGTCCTGGATGAGTTTGTCGGCCAACTGGTTGACCTCGGTGACGCGATACTCTTGCGAGGCCATGTCCTTTTGGAACTCGTCGAATTTGCGCTGCAGCACCTCGACATGCTCCAGATCCTGGCCGAACTCATCGGCCGTCACAAACGTCTCCTTGTCCTTGATCCAAAACATGACCTCCTCGCACTGACGCAAAAACTGCACAAGGACCAGGGCCTGCTGCAGCTTTAGGCCCTTCTCGGCCAGACGGCTCAGCAGCAGCTCCCACAACTGATGCAGCTCATCGAGGCGCCGCTGTATGGTCTCCGATGCAAAGTGCTGCTGATTGATCATCTCCTGGCCCGTATTGTCCAGCGAGACAATTGCATTGCTATGCGCTGAGACTTCCGCCTCGAAGGCCTGATGCTTTTGGATCTTGGCCTGAAGATTGGTCGGATCACGGTAGCTCTCCTCGCTGGCCGCCTGCAGTTTCTCGTGTATCCACGATTCCAGCTCATCGGCGTCGCGCTTAAAGTACTGAAAGCGACGCGAATCCTCGAGCTTTTCGCGCTTCTGTCGCGTTTCGATCTTGAATTCATTGTAGCGCGACAGAACCTGTTCGCGACGCTCCTGTATATCCTCGACGGTCTCGAGGATTTTCACCTCTTTCGGTGTAAAATTCTCCATATTTTTGGTACGGTTGGTTTTCGTTTAATTCTTCTTCGTTCGTTTTAGCTTTGATTTTGTAAAGTGTTTCAATTGAATCTAATACTGCTCCTGGCTCCAAAGTTTGCCCGTGCTCAACTGCAAGAGAATCAAGAATTAATGAATGAAATAGAGAGAGATTCAATTAGCTTTAACCAGAGACACAGCTTTTGTCGATTGCATAATAACCTCCGCTCGCGTTTTACAAATTTAGCACAATGACACACACACACACACACACACACACACAGACAGACAATCAGCTTTGCTGCATACATACAAACAAACACACACATTACGCACTTTGTGTGCCGCACAGTGGTTGCAAAGTGACCAGACTTTTTAACTTGCAATTGTGAATTGTGCAAAAAAAAAAAGGTTTTAATGTGGTGGATATGTATATAAAAACACTGCAAGCAACTCAATATGCCGCACATCTGCTGCATAAAGTCTTTTAACCAGATTTTTGCTATATGTGTACAAAAAAAAATAGTATAATGCGTACCTATATGTATATAAAAATACTGCAACTAAGTCAATATACCGCACATCTGCTGTAGCAAGTCTATTTCATTTGCGGCAGAGCCAGTGTTGCCAGCTTAGTTTATCTAGAGCCACTGTTGCCAATTCAGGCTATTTTCCAGCTCAGTTTGCCGAAAATAGTTCAAATTTGATCTTTTAGCACCTTAACCTTTTGTGATCAGAAACCTAATTCTGCTTGTTTTATATATTTCGAACAGCATTTTTAGCTTTTATTGGAGCCGCCGTTAGAAACACAACGTAAATATTATTTTTTTCCTTCCAGTTTTTACACTTATTCGTTCTACTGTTTATCTATTTTCCAGCTCAGTTTGCCTGTTTGCACAGGTTGTCGAAAATAGTTAAAATTTGATTAAGGATCTTTTAGCACCTTAACCTTTTGTGCTCGGAAACCTAATTCTGCTAATTTTATATATATTTCGAACAGCATTTTAAGGAGCAACCGTTAGAAACACAACGTAAACATTATACTTTTTCTTCCATTTTCTACACTTATTCGTTCTACTGTTTATCCAATGACTGCATCGCCCGCCTTTCCAACACACACACACACACACATACATCTATATCATTTTGTATTTCACAAGCCGACCAACTACAAACGACAAATTCGTCAAGTTTGGCTGACAGTGACGTAATCGGAAATTTTAATTATCGATAAGCAGCGCTGTTATCTTATCGAACTTGAAGAGCATAAAAAAAAAAGGTGACATTCTTTTGCAAAAAATAGAGTATTTATTAACAGCGACAAACATTGTATGATAAATGAGAATGATAATTATAATTAGAACTTTTTGAGCTTAAAAACTATCCAAATCGTTGGACAAATCCGCCAGCATTTCCATAAACAACTGCGACTTGCCGTCGTCGTCGTCAAGTTTGGCTGACAGTGACGTAATCGGAAATTTTAATTATCGATAAGCAGCGCTGTTATCTTATCGAACTTGAAGAGCACAAAAAAAAAAAAGGTGACATTCTTTTGCAAAAAATAGAGTATTTATTAACAGCGACAAACATTGTATGATAAATGTGAGAATGATAATTATAACTTTTTGAGCTTAAAAACTATCCAAATCGTTGGACAAATCGGCCAGCATTTCCATAAACAACTGCGACTTGCCGTCGTCGTCGTCGCCGTCGCCGTCGCGGTCGACTTTGCTGGGACAACTTTGGGACAACTGATGCAGCAGCTGGGAGAGCGCGCTCCAAACCGGCTGTGTCCAGTTCTCTTTGAAGAGTGCCAAGAAAAACTGATTGAGCTGATCGACGTGCAGTACGTGTGCTTCCAGCATATTGTGTAGCAGCCGGTGGAGCAGCTGAAAACGCGCCGGATTCGCACTCAGATCCCGGACAAAGCCGACACTGAGCAATGCCTCCAAATAGATGGGGGGATGGGCGCCATTCTCATCATCGGCTGAACGCACTTTCGGAGCCAGCCAAATCTCACAGCTGACGCCGATAATTGGCTGCGTCAGCAGCTCCGGCTGCCGGCACATGAGCAACTGCAGCAGACGCACCAGAATCGAGCCGAGCAATTGATAGAAATGGCTGGGCAAATGCGGCAACAGCGCCGCCTGACGCGCACGTTCGAGCAGCGGCAGCAGCTCGCCCAAGTACGGGAGAAATTCGGGCCGCATGCTGAGGCAGTGCACCCATTGCTGCAGTTGGCGCAGAGTCTGCGACAGGCTCAGCTCGTCGCCCGCCGCCGGCGGCAGGCACAGATCATTCGAATTGACGCCGGATTGGGCGCTGCTCCGGCCGTTGGCGCGACACACCTTGCTGGCCAGCTCCTGCAGATCGCCGTGATAGAAACTGGACTGCAGCACGCTAATCTCCAGCCATTGCTGGAGCTGCAGCTGCGCCTGCTGCCTGATCAAATGCGCATACGTATGACGCACTACGTCATGCGTATTGGCCGGCAACAGCGCCAGCAGCGACTGCTCAATGCGCTGCTCCAACATGCCGGGCACCCGATCCGACCACTGTTGTCCGGCCTGGACACGCGCCTGCTGATAGATGCGCTTCAGGTCGCGCAGCACCTCGTGCTGCTGCGTCGACCCGATGCCGTTGACCTGCGCATCTGCGAGCGACTTGGAGGGCAGCAGGATCATCTGTTGTGCATCCTTGACGACGCACTTGAAGCTGCGCTCCGTCACGAATTCCAACAGACGCCGCATCGACGCGTTCTGCGAGTGCAAAAAGGCATCGACCAGCTTGCGCTGAGCCGGGGCCAAAGATTCAGTGTGCTCCGCCGGAGGAGGATTAGGCTTCTTCAGCTGCTCCAGTCGCGTGGTTATGTAACGATAGCGTCCATTGCGCTGCAGCTGGCGCTGCGAGGGCGCAATGGCGACACGGAACTCGTGCAGAAAGGGACACGCAACCGGCAGCAGCTGCTCCAGCAGCGCGCCCGCCTTACCCGCATCTTCCCCCGTGCAGCACAGACTCAGACGCAGGCAATCGGAGACGAGAGCTGCCGTAGCTCCTCCGCCCGCTTTCGTGCTCCTCCTGTGACTGTAGTAGCCGCTGCTGAGCGCGGGCTGAGATTCCAGCAGCCAGCCAAGGCAGCTGCGCGCAATGAAAATCGCCGGAGTTTTACCCAAGGCGCCGCCATAGAGCGCATAGAGCAGCTCCAGCGTGTCCAGTGCGGCGGGCAGCTGCAGCGTGACCGGATCCAACATGACCAGATATTGCACCAGCCAGGGCAGCGTAATCAGCAGCTTGCCCTGGCGCATGGCACGCTCCAGATGCGGGCGCATCTCGAATGGCGGCCGGAACTGGCGGCGCAGCTGGAGCTGCTCCGGGTAGCTGTTGCCGGCGGCATTGCCGGAACGATTGTAGGGAAAGGCGCAAACATAGCCCAGGAATTTGGCCAAAATGAGCAGCTCCGCTTGCGCCTGCGGTCGCACAATATATGGCGAGACCAGCTCCTCCTCCTCGCCGTCGGGTTGCTGCAGTGCGAGCAGCTCGAAGCTGGAGTCATTGTGACGCAACAGTTGCGCATAGAGCGCCAGCTGGAGCTGCACAAGAAATGCCACGGAACCGCATTCACCGATAAAATCACGAAAATAGGCTTGCGTGCGCGGAAACTGATCCTCGACGCTGGAATTGCTGGTGACCAGACGTTGTGCCAGTCTATGGAGACGCTGCTGATCGAGCTTGAGCAGCACGGACAGCTCCTCGGGCGATTCGTGCATCTCGCGGCTGGACATGAGCAGCTGACTGACAAAGAGTCCCGCAAAATGCGACATATTCACCACATGCTCCGACTGCCGGAAGATGTCACGCACCAACGCACCGAGCTCTCTCCCAAAGCTAAACAAACGATTCAGATGCAGTTGCTCCCAGAGCTTGAGCGACTTGTAGAAGAGATCGCGCTGACACTTGAAGGCCCCAAATTCCTGCTGGCCGGGAAACGTGTCGCGTGCATCCTTCTCGTGCTGATAGTGCACATTCTGCTGTGCCTTGTTCCGAGTTTCCTCCGTTTCCTTCGTTTCCTCTGTGATCCGCGGCGACCGCTTGCTCTGCTGCTGCTCCTCGAGCTGCTCCAGCAGCGGCTTGGGCAGCAGCGACAGTCGCTCGTGCTGCAGCAGCACGGAGAGCGTGCTGCGATCCAGCTGCAGCAGCAAATCCTTTTGCAGCTCCAGCAGCTTGGCCGCAAAATAGACGCACTCCGTGTGGCCAGCTAGAAGAGCAAGCGGTGACTCCAATTGGGTGGAGCTGCTGCTGTCCGCCGCCTCAGCGCATATGTTGAGCAACTGCAGCGCGTAGCTGATCTCGGTCAGCACATTTGGCACCAGATTCAGATCCATGAGCAGCGCATAGATCGCCGCCAGCAGCTGCAGCTGCTCGGCATGACGCACCTGCTCCAAGCTAATTGACATTACTTTCGGTTGTTCCCGCTCCCGCTCCCGCTCCCTTTCCCGCTCCCTTTCCCGTTCTCGCTCCCTTTCCCTTTCCTGCTCCACGGGCGCTTCGCTTTTGATCTCCTGTCGGCGCAGCAGCAGCGTCTTGCGCGCCTCCTGCTCCAGCTCGGCGCCCTGGCTGCGATCCAGCTCGCAGCTCTGCGACAGACGCAGCAAATTATTCTCATTGCTGAAGGAGCTGGTGTCGCCAAAGGAGCTGCTCGCGGACACGTTCCGGCTGATGGTCATGGGCAGAACGCGGCGGCGCGGCGTCGCGGTCGTCGTCGTCTTCTTCTTGGCGCGCTGTTGGCTCTGATTGGGCGTCGTATGGGTCATAAAATCCGCCAGACAAAAGCTGCCCGCACCAGCCCCGCCGCCTCCTCCTCCCCCTGCTCCTCCTCCGCCTCCTCCTCCTCCTCCACTTCGGTTAGTCGATCGCTCGCTGCTTTGCGGCGTGACGCCAGCGGATCGACGTCCCACCTGTCGCACCGGCGTGGACACATTGCCCGCGCTCAGCTGACTGAGCGGCGATTCTTCATTCAGTTCCTGATCTTTGGGCGGTTTTGCTTGGCGCACGGGCGTGTGTTGTTTGGGCGTTTCCGTTTCGGTGCCAGCGCGAAAATGCAGCTCCGTATGTTGACGCAGTGCAGCCAAATAGTAAATTGCAAAATCCTCCAGACTGCAAATGTTGTTCGGCTTTTGCTGAAAGTGTGCTTGGAACTTTTCGGGTAGCTCAGCCAAATCGATATGTTCCAGTTTTTTAAGCAACTGCTCCAGCTGCTGCTCTGGTTCCAGTTCCAGTTCCAGTTCCAGTTGCTTTGCATGCTCCATTTGCTGTTTCGATTTATTCACATGTGTTTCTGTGTAAGCTCTAGTTCCTACAAAGCCAAATCGACAAGTTCCAGTTTTTTCCAGCTCCTGCTCCGGTTCCAGTTCCATTTGCTGTTCGATTTATTTACATGTGTTGCGTTTGTTTTTGTTTATATTACGTTTAAGCTCTCGTTCTCACAACATTTTCTCTCTCTCCCTCAGGCCCCGTTCCTGTAACGGAAGATGAGAGAAGAGAAATATTGCTTGTACGCTCTTTGTCTTTTGCTTGCTTTCATTTATTTCATTTTATTCATTTTCTTGGCCACTTTTTTTCTTCTTCTTGATTTCGATGTTTATTTTCGTTTAGGATTTCTTTTCTTTTTACACACATACACACACACTCTAAACGTATAAAGATCAAACTAACTCTAGATTTGTGCCGAATTAAGATAGAGTTTACGAAGGAAATTATACAAATTAGAATACCATATTTATACGCTAGGTTAGTTAGTTTGTTTTTGTTACCAATATTATTTCGTTTGACGTGCAATAAACTAAGAGTACAACACAGAATTGATATATTACTCAATACTTAAAAAACTATTGTTAATTTTAGTAAATAAAAGTACAATTAGGGCAAAGAGTTAAGATTCATTGTGCTACAAAGCTTTAGAAATGCATATATACCCACATGAAGACTTCAATAGGAAAGTCGAGATATGTATTACATGTGAAGAAATGAAACTGGAGGTCAAAGAGCAAAGCAAAGTAAAGTAGTTGCAAGAAGTGTCTTCAATTGGCTTTACTTAAATGACATCATCGCCAGAAGAAGAAGAAGAAGTTTTACAAAGCAGGGTGGTTCGGTAAACGACATGTATACAAATATCTAAATATAATTTAGTCACGCGAGTTTTTAACGGCATCGCCCTAATACACGGCAGGAAATTGAAAAATAACATAGCCTAGGCCCGGATTCGGGGTTTGTATTCAAAGCAGCCATACAAAAGTCAAAATGTCGCCCAGTCGCACACATACACACAAATAAACATACATAAACGAATTGAAGGCAATTTAACTGTTTGTGGCGTGCTATACAAACAAAAACAACATACAAAAAGAGAACGAAGCAAAGACAGAGAAAGAGGGGGAGGGAGGGGGTGCCATGGAGTACATTTTTGTTTGGAATGAGCGAAAGAGCGCGAGCGCGCTCTCGTTTTGAATACATTCACAGAGCCGCTGGCACAGACCTCACACACATGAGCGATACACAGCGAAGCGGCAACATACATTAATTGAAGTGTCTATCAGAAATAGCTGCTGGATGACGTAATGCGCACAACTTGGAACTATGAGCAATAAGTATCAAACATGAGCGTTAAAAAAAAGAGCTGAATTTTTCATTCCAAAAATTAAATTTTCAAAATGCATGAGAACGGGTTTTTCTGCTTGCCGGCAATATGCGTATAAAATTGCGCAACGTTATCCTAAATAAACAACCCGCCAAAGTCAAGGACATTTTTTTTTTTTTTTTTTTTTTGTCAAACAGGTTTCGCGAAATTTCGACTTGGGGCAAACAAAATATTACTCTTGCCATCTTTGCTGTAAATACCAAAATACACCTCATTGGTTTGTATCCGTGCCTGTTCTGTATCTCTCTCTCTCCCGCTTTCTCTCAAATTGAAGTTGCGGCACAACCCGATGACGTATACACAACACACACACACACATGTACGTATTTATAAAAATGGTTCACATAAAACATGGATACAGAATTTTGTACTCTTTACACACTTTCCAAAAGGTAATTTAGTAAGCAAAACACTTTGTTTAAGCAATAAACAGTTCTACTGTGTGATATTTTGCCCATTTCTAAAGCATAATTAGATTTTCGCTTTATGAAAGCGAGGGTGTGGCGTTGACCCGAAAAATTTTCACTGTACCACACACATACACACACACACATAAACGCTTGCTGATTTTCAATGCAACTTAAAGCTTTGTGGTCTACAATTGTAAATGAAAACAATATGTAACTTACACTTTAGATCTCGCTCAACCGCTTAACAACAAATTTGTTGGTTTAACTATTGATTTTCAACTCTTTTACTTAATTTTTCACGCAGCGCTTTAAATGTCACACGAACTGCACGGGAGCACTTTACAGAATGTAAGCTAGTATGCTAGCGGTGTGACATGATTCGTTAGAGCTGGCAGTGTTAATAGATATCGATAAGCAACGCTGTATATATCGCATGGGATATGTGCCACAAATGTGAATGGCATTAAATGCAGCTGTTAAACAAAAAAAAAAACAATAAAGAAAAACATTTTAGCTAGAGAACTTGAAATATGGACAAGGATAAGCAGATTGTGCCCAATCAGATTGGCTACTTGATACTCAAAGATGATGGTGGCGTGCTAGATTCAGGCGGCGATCTGAAGAACGATGATCGCAGCGCCAATATAATAATGGGTCTGCTAAATCTAACCGAAAGGCAAGTTGAACTGAAATTGTGCGACAAAGAATAATTAATTAATGTTTATGTTCGTTTATGTTTATGTTTATGTAGCATCGATGACAATTTCATGCCGAACAGCAGCTGCGAGCGCATCAGCATCGATTATGAGCACCATAGCTACAGCAGAGGTGACATGATTCGTTAGAGCTGGCAGTGTTAATAGATATCGATAAGCAACGCTGTATATATCGCATGGGATATGTCCGACAAATGTGAATGGCATTTAATGCAGCTGTTAAGCAAAAAACAATAAAGAAAAACATTTTAGCTAGAGAACTTGAAATCTAAATATGGAGAAGGATAAGCAGATTGTGCCCAATCAGATTGGCTACTTGATACTCAAAGATGATGGTGGCGTGCTAGATTCAGGCGGCGATCTGAAGAACGATGATCGCAGCGCCAATATAATAATGGGTCTGCTAAATCTAACCGAAAGGCAAGTTGAACTGAAATTGTGCGACAAAGAATAATTAATTAATGTTTATGTTCGTTTATGTTTATGTTTATGTAGCATCGATGACAATTTCATGCCGAACAGCAGCTGCGAGCGCATCAGCATCGATTATGAGCACCACAGCTACAGCATTTGCATGTCGAATCGTAAAATTTATATTGTGAAGCTGAGCAAAGGCCACGGCAACGGGGCCACAACCAGCTCGTCGTCCTCGACGAGCGTCTACAACGATGCCAACACGGAGCTGAATCCGGCTAGCACGAACAGCACCACGGTGCTGGCTTGAAAACAACAACATCGCTGTGGTTTCTGCGAAGCGAGAAACCGAAACAGCAGCAAATACAATTGGAAAACGCCATTTATTTATCTAATTCTATTGTTTATTTGTCAAAGAATACATCATCTGTGAGCTCCTGTTCAAATATACGCTTCGCCTCCTGCGTCACATCCAACAGCGTCGCCTTGCTCTTGCCAAGTATCACATAGTACTGACGCCAGTTGCAGCGCCGCTTCACGATCCAAAAATCGTTGGTTGTCTTCACCTGCAGCTCCTCGGTGGCCGGAGCAGCAGCACCATGATTTGGATTGGCCAAATCGGCAATGATGCTCATCACGTTGCGCGGCAGACTCTTCTGCGGTGTCTTGGCGCTCCGATAGATATTCGTGTGGTGCTGCAGACTTTGCTCGTTGATGAACAGATATTTGGGCGAGTTATCGGGTGAGGCGCTCTCCTGTGCGGCGGCAGCGTTGCCCACGCTCAGCTTCGAGACTTCGGCGGCAATGTCGCGCGCCAAACAGCTGAGCTGCGGACCCATATACGTGTCCAGCTCCTCATAGAATTCGGGCGCCGGTGCAGCTTGCTTACCGTCGAGGAACAGGCAGAGCGTCACATTTAGCGCCCGATAGATGAGCAAGTAGTATGGCTCAATTTGCCCCTCGCACTCCAGAAATACTCGACGGGGCGCCTGCGCCTCTGCGGCTGTGACCGCCAGGATGTGCGCATGCAGGCTGTACAGATCGCTGGCGGTCAGCTTGCCGCCGCAGACGACCTGCTCGTTGTAGAGCATGATGCATTCCTTGATGGCGGCGTAGTTATCGCACAGCATGCTAAAGTTGTGGGCGCGCAAGAAGAGAGCCTTGTCCAGCGCCAGATACTGGACCGAGTGCAGCATGTCCACAATGTCGCAGTGTGCCAAATCTTTGATATTGGCCAAATAGCTTTCGTAGAACTGTTGCAGCTCGGCCGCCAGCTGGCGGCGCTCTTCCTCCGCCACAGAGGAAGACAACTTGGCCTGCAGCTGGCCATGATGGAAGCGGAACATGTGATAGCATTGGCGGAGCACGGCGTGGTAGATGCGATCGGAGACGTCGCCGCCGCGATAATCGGCCACCTCGACGCCGTCATCCTTGAGCTTCAGCTCCTTGGGCACATTGAGCACCAGCACCAGCCAAAAGCCCGGCTCCGGCTGATAGAACAGCTGCGTTGTCTTCTGCGTATGCAGAGCCTTGCAATCATCCTCGTTCGTGAACGTGCTGGGAAATCGAAAAAAACAAATAATAAATCTGTCAAATTTATTGGGCGTGGCGCTGCCGCTCACCCGGTAAAGGTTATGATGGCTTCACTAAGGCCCACATCTTTGATTTTTGTATTGAGCTCAATGTCATTCGGATGATAAAACAGTATTTTCTTGTGCTCCTGTTGATTATCAACGATTTTGTAGGCGTTGCTAAGAAACGATTTATATACTTGAACTCACCTCGCCCTCTTTCTGGCCCAAGCTGGAATTAAATACATAGAAGCTACGCAGCGTGGTCTCCACACGTTGCAGCACCTTTGCCATTTTGTTTGCAAGTTTAGCTGCTTTAAATTGTCCAAAATAAACGGGCAGCATTCACTTTGTAATTTCGACTTGCCCCTTTTGACAGTCACCACGAAACGCTTACATATTTAACAAACCAGACGCCATTCACACAGAAACGTTAGAGCGAAATGGTTCAAGTCTGGCAACACCCACACTAAAAAGTTCAAATTGGCAACGCCCGATTTAAATACCAAAAAGTAGCTAACAGCAAGTTCAACTATATCCAGTCTACATTTTTTTAACATAGCCCACCCACTAATTAGACGCGATCACAATAAATAAAACATTTATCTTTGAATAATTAATTTATTATAATTGTATTTGGAATTTGAAGCAAGACAATTTTAAGCCAGAAGAAACAGCAGTCACAGTAAAATCGGCTCAATGCTTGAACTTGTAAATTTGGAATTTTTTCTTGCGGTCGTGTTATTTTGCAGAAATTAAAAAATTTGGCAACTCTGTAGCTTGATTTTCAGTGTTCGATAATTCATTTTGCCCATAAGATTTGTATGCGCCTTTCTACTTAAATTAAGCTGGGCAGCCGCCACGCAGACGGAGCACCAAGTGAAGCGTCGACTCCTTCTGGATGTTGTAATCCGACAGAGTACGACCATCTTCCAGTTGCTTGCCGGCGAAGATCAGACGCTGCTGGTCTGGAGGGATGCCCTCCTTGTCCTGAATCTTGGCCTTCACGTTCTCGATCGTGTCACTAGGTTCCACCTCCAGGGTGATGGTCTTTCCCGTCAGGGTCTTCACGAAGATCTGCATACCACCACGCAGACGGAGGACCAAGTGGAGGGTCGACTCCTTCTGGATGTTGTAATCCGACAAGGTGCGACCATCTTCCAGTTGCTTTCCGGCGAAGATCAGACGCTGCTGGTCTGGAGGGATTCCCTCCTTGTCCTGAATCTTGGCCTTCACGTTCTCGATGGTATCACTAGGTTCCACCTCCAAGGTGATGGTCTTTCCCGTCAGGGTCTTCACGAAGATCTGCATACCACCACGCAGACGGAGGACCAAGTGGAGCGTCGACTCCTTCTGGATGTTATAGTCTGACAAAGTCCGACCATCTTCCAGCTGCTTGCCGGCGAAGATCAGACGCTGCTGGTCTGGAGGGATGCCCTCCTTGTCCTGAATCTTGGCCTTTACGTTCTCGATAGTATCGGAAGGCTCCACCTCCAGGGTGATGGTCTTGCCCGTCAGGGTCTTCACGAAGATCTGCATGCCACCACGCAGACGGAGGACCAAGTGGAGCGTCGACTCCTTCTGGATGTTATAGTCTGACAAAGTCCGTCCATCTTCCAGCTGCTTGCCGGCGAAGATCAGACGCTGCTGGTCTGGAGGGATGCCCTCCTTGTCTTGGATCTTCGCCTTTACGTT
Organism: Drosophila lacicola; assembly: GCA_035045355.1. Classification (NCBI taxonomy): domain Eukaryota; kingdom Metazoa; phylum Arthropoda; class Insecta; order Diptera; family Drosophilidae; genus Drosophila; species Drosophila lacicola. Next base: position 377,646 of record JAWNPB010000133.1, read on the forward strand.
CTCGATTGTATCACTAGGTTCCACCTCCAGGGTGATGGTCTTTCCCGTCAGGGTCTTCACGAAGATCTGCATGCCACCTCGGAGACGGAGGACCAAGTGGAGGGTCGACTCCTTCTGGATGTTGTAATCCGACAAGGTGCGTCCATCTTCCAGTTGCTTTCCGGCGAAGATCAGACGCTGCTGGTCTGGAGGGATGCCCTCCTTGTCTTGGATCTTGGCCTTCACGTTCTCGATCGTATCGGAAGGTTCCACCTCCAGGGTGATGGTCTTTCCCGTCAGGGTCTTCACGAAGATCTGCATGCCACCACGCAGACGGAGGACCAAGTGGAGCGTCGACTCCTTCTGGATGTTGTAATCCGACAAGGTGCGTCCATCTTCCAGCTGCTTGCCGGCGAAGATCAGACGCTGCTGGTCTGGAGGGATGCCCTCCTTGTCTTGGATCTTGGCCTTCACGTTCTCGATCGTATCGGAAGGTTCCACCTCCAGGGTGATGGTCTTTCCCGTCAGGGTCTTCACGAAGATCTGCATACCACCACGCAGACGGAGGACCAAGTGAAGGGTCGACTCCTTCTGGATGTTGTAGTCGGAAAGAGTCCGTCCATCTTCCAGTTGCTTTCCGGCGAAGATCAGACGCTGCTGGTCTGGAGGGATTCCCTCCTTGTCCTGAATCTTGGCCTTTACGTTCTCGATGGTATCACTAGGTTCCACCTCCAGGGTGATGGTCTTTCCCGTCAGGGTCTTCACGAAGATCTGCATGCCACCACGCAGACGGAGTACCAAGTGGAGGGTCGACTCCTTCTGGATGTTGTAGTCGGAAAGAGTACGTCCGTCTTCCAGCTGCTTGCCGGCGAAGATCAGACGCTGCTGGTCTGGAGGGATTCCCTCCTTGTCCTGAATCTTGGCCTTCACGTTCTCGATCGTGTCACTAGGTTCCACCTCCAGGGTGATGGTCTTTCCCGTCAAGGTCTTCACGAAGATCTGCATGCCACCACGGAGACGGAGGACCAAGTGGAGGGTCGACTCCTTCTGGATGTTATAGTCGGAAAGAGTGCGTCCATCTTCTAGCTGCTTGCCGGCGAAGATCAGACGCTGCTGGTCTGGAGGGATTCCCTCCTTGTCCTGAATCTTGGCCTTAACGTTCTCGATCGTATCGGAAGGCTCCACCTCCAGGGTGATGGTCTTTCCCGTCAGGGTCTTCACGAAGATCTGCATGCCACCACGCAGACGGAGGACCAAGTGAAGGGTCGACTCCTTCTGGATGTTATAGTCTGACAAAGTCCGACCATCTTCCAGCTGCTTGCCGGCGAAGATCAGACGCTGCTGGTCTGGAGGGATGCCCTCCTTGTCTTGGATCTTGGCCTTAACGTTCTCGATCGTATCGGAAGGCTCCACCTCCAGGGTGATGGTCTTTCCCGTCAAAGTTTTTACGAAGATCTGCATATTGATAATTCTGCAAAATAAAAAGAGAAAATCAGAAAATAAAATTGAATTTCATCTGAACAGACCTTGACGCAAACTAAAATGATATGGCTTTGACGATGACTTAAAAAAAGTATCGAAAAATGAGTACTTCTGCAAGATTGCTTTGTTCTGACTGCATATGTACAATATGTGTACACACTTTTTCACATTGGACCATTTCCTCCCTTGTCAACTTTACGGACGGCCATTGCACTGCGTCATTGTTTAAATTTCCCTTTGCAATAAACTTGCATACATATATATTATAAAATATATATACGTATGTATATACAAGGAACCTCATATAGACGGCCATTGCACTGCGTCATTGTTTAAATTTCCCACACACATACATACATAGATGTCTAGGGGTGCGACGCATTATTTATTTGTGTATGTTTTAAATATTTGCATATATAGAAACATGCCTTTGCAATTAACTTGCATACATATATATTATAAAATATATATACGTATATACAAGGAACTTCATATAGACGGCCATTTCAGTGCGTCATTGTTTAAATTTCCCATACACATACATACATACTTGTCTGGGCGTGCGACGCATTATTTTTTTTTGTGTATATATATGTATTAAAAAGTTATATACATAGAAGCATGGATTTGCAATTCACTTGCATACATATATATTATAAAATATATATATGTACAAACATATAAAAAGACCCTTTTATAGACGGTCATTGCACTGCGTCATTGTTTAAATTTCTCATACATAAAGTGTGGAATAGGTAGGTGCATACATAGAACATCCTTTGCAATATAAATTTTTCCATATATGATATAAAAACAAATATATAATTATACATGTACATACATACATGTGCATACGTGTACATGTGCATATACGTATGTATATATATTATTGCCTTCTGGAAAGTTCTATGACATTTCACAACAAATATGTAAATTGCAAAATACAAAGTTCGCATGGTGTGAAAAACGCATTAATTTACAAAAGCAAAATTAGACACTGCGTATTGATTTTTCCAACAAATTAATTATAAATGAGTACGTAACAAAGAAAAAAAATGGCGTTACGTCTAATTTTTTTTTAGCCCAAAACATTTTTTTCACCAATTTACAATATCAATAACGCCTTATATTCTAAATAAACTCACTTTTCGAATCACTGGCTTTAACTTATTATTAATATTTCACACCTAAATCACTTAAAAAATTGTTCAGTTTTATTTGCTGCTGCGTTGTCAATTCGCTGGCTTCACTTTTTGATTACTTGGACGAAATTAGTTTGTGCTTCGCTTTTTATAGCCTTCGTCAACTGCAGGGGTAATGTGGGATATTTTGTTGGGAAATTGTTATGTACTAGGGCTAGCCTGCTCGCACAAAAATATTATTAATTTGCCAATAAGTATAACATGCTTGTTTTAAGGCGAAATGTTTTTATATACTGTTATAATTAATGTATTCGTATAGAAGTACTACCTTAATGAAAGCAGCTCGACAGAAAAATCTAAATTTTATACTTTTCGTGTCGTAATGCACAATTGCAGTTGTCGAGCGTTGTATATAGTTATCTCGCTCGAGCTATGCGTCCAAGGCTACCAGTTGGTGAATTATAAAGTTGCCAGATCGTTGAATTTACCGCGACTGCAATTCGTTTTAAAATTAACTCGAGTTTGCTTTACTCACCCTCTACTTCCAATACTTTTGCTTAAAGTTGCGTTTTTATTATTAGATATTAATTGCTTTTCTGCTGAATTTACACAATTTCTTTTAGTTTCAAGTGTTCACTTTGGAAGTCAAACGCAAAATGAGCGAGTTGAAATAGGATTTCTTTGACAAATATCTTTAGACGATTTACATTTTCATGGCTTACTACTTGGTTTTTATATATTTTATAAATCTAGACACACACACTCACCACACAATTAAAATAAAAAGTTTTTCTAACAAATTCAAGACAAGACCTGCTTTACGTGCTGAGTCGACTGGCCAACTGAAAATCTTAAATTTTATAACGATAACAAATATGACACGATAAGCAATGGTAGCTGGACATACATAATTCTGACGTCACATATTAACATTTGTACATTAACAGTGCCATTCTGAGTTAAATAACTAACAATAACATACGAAATCTTTCTGCGTATGCTTACCACTCGCTGTGCACAAAATACATCACTAAATAAAGACTAACCGGACGGCAAATAGTGACAGTCACGAAAAATGGTGGAGCTTGAAGTACTCAGTGCTAAAACAACTAAATCATACGGCACAGTGAATGTGTCCTCCACCGCGGTCTCCATTAGCGAGCTGCGGACACTGATTCACAAGACATTGAAGCAGGCGCCGCATGCGGACCGCATATCGCTGTAAGTATACCAACACACCCACACACACACACACGCACACAGTTACGTATGTCCTAACTTTGAAATTATTTTTATTTAAGACGCCTGGAGCCGCGTGGCAGGAGCTTGAAGGACACGGATTCCGTGGCTTCGTTGAACCTGGGCAATGGGGACAAGGTCTACGTTAAGGATCTGGGACCGCAAATCGGCTGGAAGACCGTCTTTCTGGCCGAATATGCCGGTCCTTTAATTGTCTACCTAATCTTCTATTTCCGTCCGGAGCTCGTCTACGGCAAGGCCGCCGGCAATCCCATCTCCCTGACCACACAGTAAGTATGGAAGGTTTCTCTCTCTGTCTGTGTGTGTGTGTGTGTGTGTGTGTGTGTGTGTGTGTGTGTGTGTGTGTGTGTGTGTGACTTTCGCCAGACTCACGCATATCGTTTATTACGCACACAGAGACAGCGACGCGACCCGCTGACCCAGCGAATGCTTATGCAAATTATTGCTGATCAGCGTTTGACTCGCTTTTACCTGCTGGCTGCATAATGAATAGACTTGACGCTTTCAACGATTTCTGTATACCCTATACATATGGCACGACCAAAGGGTATATTGCAGTCGTGCAAATTGCTAAATCGGTTTAAAATTTCACAGTTTTCTGCTAAGCACCTTTAAAAATAGCCAAATTTAGCCTTTAAAATAGCTGATTTAGCTGCAGTTCAAACATTTAGAGCTTTCAACGATTTTTGTATACCCTATACACATATGGCACGACCAAAGGGTATATTGCAGTCGTAAGATGTGATAAAAATAGCTAAATCGGTTAAATATTCTAGTTTCCTGCTAAGGACCTTTAAAAAAAAGCCAAATTTAGCCTTAAAAATAGCTGATTTAGCTGCAGTTCAAACATTAAGAGCTTTATTAAGCCAAATATCAAGATCGAAATACAATATCAAATCGTTGTCTACCTTAGCATCGAATATAATAATATAATATGTCTGCTTTCTTAATTGTTGAATTTTTTCAACGATTTTTGTATACCCTATACATATGGCACGACCAAAGGGTATATTGCAGTCGTGGAAATAGCTAAATCGGTTTAAAATTTCACAGTTCCCTGCTAAGGACATTTAAAGAAAGCCAAATTTAGCCTTAAAAATAGCTGAATTTGCTGCAGTTCAAACATTTAGAGCTTTCAACGATTTTTGTATACCCTATACACATATGGCACGACAAAAGGGTATATTGCAGTCGTAAGATGTGATAAAAATAGCTAAATCGGTTTAAAATTTCACAGTTTCCTGCTAAGGACCTTTAAAAAAAGCCAAATTTAGCCTTAGAAATAGCTGCATTTGCTGCAAATCAAACATTTAGAGCTTTATTAAGCCAAATATTATCAAAATCGAAATACTATATCAAATCGTTGTCTACCTTAGTATCGAATATAATAATATAATATGTCTGCTTTCTTAATTGTTGAATTTTTTTGCAGTCGTGCAAATAGCTAAATCGGTTAAATATTCTAGTTTCCTGCTAAGGACCTCTAAAAAAAGCCAAATTTAGCCTTAAAAATAGCTGCATTCGCTGCAGTTCAAACATTTAGAGCTTTATTAAGCCAAATATTATCAAAATCGAAATACAATATCAAATCGTTATCGAATATAATAATATAATATGTCTGCTTTCTTAATTGTTGAATTTTTTTTGCAGTCGTGCAAATAGCTAAATCGGTTTAAAATTTCACAGTTTCCTGCTAAGCACCTTTAAAAATAGCCAAATTTAGCCTTAAAAATAGCTGAATTTGCTGCAGATCAAACATTTCGAGCTTTATCAAGCCAATTATTATCAAGATTGAAATACAATATCAAATCGTTGTCTACCTTAGCATCGAATATAATAATATAATATGTCTGCTTATTTAATTGTTGAATTTTTTAAACGATTTTTGTATACCCTATACATATAGCACGACAAAAGGGTATATTGCAGTCGTAAGATGTGATAAAAATAGCTAAATCAGTTAAATATTCTAGTTTCCTGCCAAGGACCTCTAAAAAAAGCCAAATTTAGCCTTAAAAATAGCTGAATTTGCTGCAGATCAAACATTTCGAGCTTTATCAAGCCAATTATTATCAAGATTGAAATACAATATCAAATCGTTGTCTACCTTAGCATCGAATATAATAATATAATATGTCTGCTTATTTAATTGTTGAATTTTTTAAACGATTTTTGTATACCCTATACACATATAGCACGACAAAAGGGTATATTGCAGTCGTAAGATGTGATAAAAATAGCTAAATCGGTTAAATATTCTAGTTTCCTGCTAACGACCTTTAAAAAAATGCTAATTTAGCTTTAAAAATAGCTGCATTTGCTGCAAATCAAACATTTAGAGCTTTATTAAGCCAAATATTATCAAGATCGAAATACTATATCAAATCGTTGTCTACCTTAGTATCGAATATAATAATATAATATTTTAATAATAATTTAATAATTTTTTTTTAATAATTTTTCCGCAGCATTGCCGCCGGTTGCTATACGGTTCACTATGTGAAGCGTTTGCTGGAGACGATCTTTGTGCATCGCTTCTCGCACAATACAATGCCGCTGCGTAATCTGTTCAAGAACTGCAGCTACTATTGGGGCTTTACGGCGTATGTGTCGTACCACGTCAATCATCCGTTGTACACTTCGCCGTGCATGTGCACGGTTTGGGCTGCGCTGGCCGCCTTTGCTGTGAGTTTACCTTAAAATCGTTTAATTTGTTCTTTCTAAAATAAATTTCGTACTTTTTTTAGCTCTGCGAGTTGGGCAACTTTTCGATACACATTGCTCTGCGCAATCTGCGTCCACCCGGCACCAAGGTGCGCAAGATTCCCGTGGCCGACAGCAATCCCCTGACGAAGCTCTTCAAGTGGGTGCTCTTCTTATTGTTGAAGTTTTTAAATCCTTAATCGTTTTCCATTTGTAGCCTGGTATCGTGCCCGAATTACACGTATGAGATTGGCGCCTGGGTCTGCTATTCGGTGATGACCTCCTGCTTGCCCGCCTATTTGTTTGCCTTTGCTGGTGCATTCCAGATGACTGTGTGGGCTCTTGCCAAGCATCGTAACTACAAGAAGGAATTCAAGGACTACCCGAGGGCACGTCGTGCCATTTTCCCATTTGTCCTGTAAATGGATTCATGAACAAACTGCAGTTGCAGCTGCAGCTACAGCGAATACGCTGTACTTATTCCAATTCATAAATTAGAATTAATTAGCTTCGCTAAATATATGTAAATGGGTAGAAGATTGTTGAACTATGCATTTACGTTCAACAAAAACAAATCATTTTTAGGCAAACATGCTTTGACTTTGACTTGTCTAGATATCTCATAGACTTTGACCCCATCAATTACGGCATTAGTTTTACACGCTGTGCACAAAGTGGGATAGCTGATATTGGTTTTGTGCAATGAACATTTTGCTGTCCGTCCGTATCAACGCAACTCCCCAGTCGAACAGACAGTCACGCACCCGATTGCAAAGTTTTTATATATTCAATGTTTTCAAATATTTTTATTTATTCAATGTTTTCAAATGCCCGCCAAAAAGAGCTGCCATATGTTGCTACAAAAAAGGTTGCCATATGTTACTAAGAATAAGTTGGCAGCTCCGAGTTTTGCTTCAACAAGTGAAGTTGGCTGCGGCTGTGTATTTTTGTTGTGTGCCGGCAAAATAAGCCATGAATTTATTTTTGACTTTGACTTGTGTAGATATCTCTTAGACTTTGACCGCATCAATTACGGTATTAGTTTTATACAACTTTTTATATATTCTTCAATGTTTTCAAATGTTTTTATTAATTCTTCAACGTTTTCAAATGCCCGCCAAAAAGAGTTGCCATATGTTACTACCAAAAAGTTGCCATATGTTACTAAAAACAAGCTGGCAGCTCCAACAAGTGAAGTTGGCTGCGGCAGTGTATTTTTGTTGTGTGCCGGCAAAATAAGCCATGAATTTGTTTGAGGAGCTGGATACGTGCTTTGACTTTGACTTGTGTAGATATCTCTTAGACTTTGACCGCATCAATTACGGTATTAGTTTTATACAACTTTTTATATATACTTCAATGTTTTCAAATGTTTTTATTCATTCTTCAATGTTTTCAAATGCCCGCCAAAAAGAGTTGCCATATGTTACTACAAAAAGTTGCCATATGTTACTAAAAACAAGCTGGCAGCTCCAACAAGTGAAGTTGGCTGCGGCTGTGTATATTGTTGTGTGCCGGCAAAATAAGCCATGAATTTATTTGAGGAGCTGGATACGTGCTTTGACTTTGGCTTGTGTAGATATCTCTTAGACTTTGACCGCATCAATTACGGTATTAGTTTTATACAACTTTTTATATATTCTTCAATTTTTTCAAATGTTTTTATTAATTCTTCAATGTTTTCAAATGCCCGCCAAAAAGAGTTGCCATATGTTACTACAAACAAGTTGCCATATGTTACTAAAAACAAGTTGGCAGCTCCAAGTTTTGCTTCAACACGCGAAGTTGGCTGCGGCTGTATATATTGTTGTGTGCCGGCAAAATAAGCAATGAATTTATTCGAGGAGCTGGATACGTGCTTTGACTTTGACTTGTGTAGATTTCTCTTAGACTTTGACCGCATCAATTACGGCATTAGTTTTATACAACTTTTTATATATTCAATGTTTTCAAATGTTTTTATTAATTCTTCAATGTTTTCAAATGCCCGCCAAAAAGAGTTGCCAAAAAGTTGCCATATGTTACTAAAAACAAGCTGGCAGCTCCGAGTTTTCACGTGAAGTTGGCTGCGGCTGTGTATATTGTTGTGCGCCGGCAAAATAAGCCATGAATTTGTTTGAGGAGCTGGACACATTGGATCCCAGCTCCAAGCTGGTGCCTCCGCGCATAGAGACACCAACACCACACAAAGTCGCTGTCCTGATACTGCTAAAACAGTATGTGAAGGTAAGTGCATGCGACCATAGCTAGTATTAGTAGCAAAAAGAAAAAAAATTAAAAATTCGTAGGAAAAAAAAAGCTCCATGGACACGGGAATAACGATGCGTCCGCAACGGCGTCGCATGTTCTGCATGCTAATGTTCAAGCTCGTGCAGGAGCCAGACATGACATACAATGAGCTGCACAATATGCTGACGACGCGTCCCTACAAACTGGATAATTTGATGCTGGAATCGTTCGAGAAGGCGATGTCCGAATTCTGCGGCACGGCCAGCCTTGAGGCGTTGTTCGACTTTGCGGAAATGCAGAACATAGACACGCTGCTCAACGAGGACTACGGCGTCAGCCAATTCAGCATGGTGGGCGTCTATGTGCGACGCATTGCCGTCGTCCTGGAGCGCCACACCTTCGCCGAAATGATGTCCATGTACCGAAACATTTGCGCGTACTACGAGCGCGGCATTCGCGCTCTCGCGGCGGGGCCACGCAAGCCGATCGCCGGCGGAGTGCTGCACCGAGCGGACACGTCGCCGGCGCAGGCTCCGCCGGAGCAGAGCGAGAGCAACACGCTCAGCAAGTGGGCGCCCAAGCAGGCCAAGTTCTTTATAAACAAACAGTCGGAGCTGCTGGACAACGACGAGAGCGGCGCCCTCTCGCCCAGGCAGCTGCAGCGCAAGGTGCAGGAAATCATACAGGATTTGCCCCTAAATACAACCGCCTATTTCCTTGGCTACATGAATCAGTTGCGCGTCCGCGACTATTACAATGCGTTGGCGGCGCTGCATCGCGCTTTGGATCGATCGCCGGTGCGTCTGATGAGCCAGGAGAAGGGCTATCAATACTTTTGCATTAATCTGGCCGTGCTGCACGCCGCCTTTGGGCATCGCGACGAGGCCCTGGCCGCGCTCCGGGAAAGCATTATGCTCGCCCAGGAGCATGGCGACAGGCGCAGCCTCAATTTGGCCAACACCTGGCACTGTCTGCTCCGCGACGAGCTGCCGTTGTCGTATGTGCAGCGCAGCGTCGCGGACATCGGCGATGCCGATGGAAATATGCTGCAGAATTATACGCTGGCGCTGCACTTTGCCGTCAAGCTGGGCACCGTCGCCGGCTATCAGCCGTTGCGTCTGTTCGAGCTGCTGCAGCACAGCGATCAGCTGACCAATCGCAACAATCTCTCGAATCATGCCTCCGAGGCGCTGGCGCTGCGCAGCGCCGTCTGGTGCGCCTACGGCCGGCACGAGCTGTCCGCTCTCTATGCCCAGCTCCTGTTGTCGGTGCGGCAGCGTTTCAATAGCGGCGGCTCGGCAGGATTGGGCAGCGCTTTGGCCAGCTATGCCATGTGGCTGCATCTGCAGGGCGAGCTGCGTCTCGCTCGGGTGCTGCTGCATCGGGCGCGCGAGCAACTGCCGCGCATGCCCAGCTCGGAGTCCTGGATGATCGGCCAGTGTCATGTCGTAATACAGTCGGGCATTTATCGCTGTCGCTGGCATGACGCTCTCAAGGCCTGCGATCAGCTGCATCTGCTGGATGCTCCGGCTGCGCTGCAGCAGCGCGCCGCCATTTACGTAGCCAAACGTGAGTTCTATAATGCACGCCGGCTGCTGGACAAGTTGGCCGCCAAGACGGAGTTGCCCTTTCTGCTGCGGATGCGCGTTCAGGTGCTGCTCGCCTATTGCAGCCTGGCCGAGGGCAATTTCTCCAGCGAAGCGGTGACGCTGCTGCTGCGCGTCGCGGAGGACATGTCCGACTCACAGATGGACTACGAGCTGGCCATGGTGGACATGCTGCTGGCGCAGCTACTGCTGATGCTGGGCATGCCGCAGAAGGCCTACCAGGCCATCAAGCGCAGCATGGACGACATTCACATCAACGGCGGCCTCTACGAACGGGCCAAAACCGACTTTGTCTTCGTGCGCTGCCTGCTCTCGATCAAAGCTGTGGATGCACGCAAGCCGCAACTGCTCAAATCCCTCGACATACTCGAACGGGCGGCGCAATCCTTCAGGCAGCTGTCCGCGCACGCCAAAGTCCTCGATGTCTACGTCTTTCTGGCGCAGCGCTTCAACGAATATGGCGAGCGCGGCCTGCGCAATAAATATGCCGGGGAATTCCGGCGCTATTTCATGGAGCATCCCATTCCGCGCGAATACCTCGGCGGACCGTAATCGTAGTCGTAGTCTCCATCTGTTGAACTCTTAATAAACGTATTTTTTTTATTAATTTCTTTAAACAGTAATTGTTAGAATTTGAGGCCAACTACAACTGCTCCGGGATGTGTCCAAAGATTATGCTGCAACGCGATGGTAAATGCTGGGAATATCTATTGCTGTGTGTGTGTGTGTGTGTGTGCGTGTGTGTGTGTGGGACTTGGACTTGGACTGAGGCGACGTCCCGCTGGCAAATCCGAACTAACGTATGCGCATTTTATGTATATTTCGAAATGTAAATTAACGAATCAATGGTAAACTGGGCGACGGTCCAGTTGCGGCCATGGCACTGCCAGGACCAAGCAGCACCTGCTTCTGCTGTGACTTGTGCAGCTCCTCCATTTGGGCGCGTTCCGTCTCAAAGATGACGGGCGCAAACAGTATGACAGAGCTGGTAAAGAATATCCACGATGCATTGCACGAGAACTGATACAGACTGCGGAAACTCTTTACCGCGGTGCTCGTTACGGCGCTGGCCACATTTCGCACCGATTCCGGGAACATTTCCGAGAGTCCCAACATTCGTTCGCCGAACGATTCATCCGGTTCCTGAACAACAACAATAAAAACAACATCGAAAATGTGAGGTTAGAATGAAGGCTATGTATATGCTGCGGCGGCTCGGCGATGTTTACAAACATAACATCGCACGCACTTACATCATCGTAATTTTCAGCATCCGCCTGCGGATCATCGTTTGGCTGAAAGAAAAAATAGAGAAATAGAGAAATGCATTGTATTAATCAATAAGTACATGTGCAAATTTGTATGGACTAGTTCTCTCCAATTACGTGACCAAGATAAGCTCAGCGGCGCTGTCTTCTTCTTACAATTGCGACTGTGCGGCGCTCTGGCGTCTCGTCTTTGCTGCCACCCAACGAAGACATCCCGCTATCCTTTTCAATGAACTCAATGTCAGGATCAGAGTCCATCAAATCCTCGACTTTCACGGTATCGGTATCGGTATCCACTTTTGCGGCTTTATTTTTTAACACTCGCTAAATATTCTCTGGGTAAGTGCAACCCCTTTTTTTAATACAACACAATAACGTTAAATAACAGTTATCAGTTTGCACTGTCGTTTTCGTTGTAAAAAATTGATTTCGTATGCGCTCCGCGAGGGTAAATTCACGTGCGAACTGGTTCATATATCGCGAACTGGTTAAACTGCTTATCGGTGCATTTTGTTGCAACAAGACTTATCGATAAATAGTTTGGTCTTTTTTGAAAACCAATTTTTGCCTGAACACAGAAAATTGCCAGAAAAGCGTTTTTATATTTACCTTGTCGTCTAGATCGCTCATGATTTCAAAGCAATTGCACTGTCACAACTATTATGATTATTATTTTTTTTTTTGTTTTTATAAAATATACACGATATGCACAGAGTAAAATTTAGAAACGTCGACAATTGAGCGACAATATTTATCTTACTGAATGTTTCTTTAGTACTTGTGAATGTTATACTGAAGTGTCGGAGTTGAGAGCCGAAATAAAAATGCAAAGCCTTCTGTAGACATTTCAAAAGTCATATAAACAAAACATATTCGGTTGAGCGTCGGTATATTGTTATATATTTTATTCATTTTATTACATCTTTACATTTAAAAATGACGAAATCGTCAAAATCCTTAAACGAAAATACCTAAAATTTTAATGCATATACTTGATAATGTCTTCATATTAAATAGTTTTTTAATGGTATTTCGTGTAACAGAAACAACATATGTATATAGTAAGTATTCAGTATAGTTATAGTTATTGGAGTTGAATATTTTAAGCACAATTAGATGTCATCAAAATCTACGTAAGCTAAGTACTTTGGGTATTTATTGAAACCAACTGTATTTGAATACATATTCATATACATTGGGTATTTATTGAAATATAGGGAATTTATTGAAACAAACTGTATTTGAATATATATTCATATATATTGGGTATTTAGTGAAAAATTGGGTATTTATTGAATACATATTCATATACATTTGGTATTTATTGAAAAATTGGGTATTTATTGAAATATAGGGAATTTATTGAAACCAACTGTATTTGAATACATATTCATATACATTGGGTATTTATTGAAAAATTGGGTATTTATTGAAATATAGGGAATTTATTGAAACAAACTGTATTTGAATATATATTCATATATATTGGGTATTTAGTGAAAAATTGGGTATTTATTGAATACATATTCATACACATTAGGTATTTATTGAAAAATTGGGTATTTATTGAAATTTAGGGAATTTATTGAAACAAACTGTATTTGAGTAAATATTCATATACATTAGGTATTTAGTGAAAAATTGGGTATTTATTGAATAGATATTCATATACATTGGGTATTTATTGAAAAATTGGGTATTTATTGAAATATAGGGAATTTATTGAAACAAACTGTATTTGAATATATATTCATATATATTGGGTATTTAGTGAAAAATTGGGTATTTATTGAATACATATTCATATACATTTGGTATTTATTGAAAAATTGGGTATTTATTGAAATATAGGGAATTTATTGAAACCAACTGTATTTGAATACATATTCATATACATTGGGTATTTATTGAAAAATTGGGTATTTATTGAAATATAGGGAATTTATTGAAACCAACTGTATTTGAATACATATTCATATACATTGGGTAATTAGTGAAAAATTGGGTATTTATTGAATAGATATTCATATACATTGGGTATTTAGTGAAACAAATTGAATTTGAATATATATTCACGTATTTAGATCCGATTTGGAGAATAGTTTAATTAAATCTCTCATCCGATAGCTGTAAATACCATACAAAAATCTTTTTGTTTGCCTTCCTTGAATGTTATATTTCACTTTTGACTATTTGTACCATTTTTTTCTTTTGATCTTTTAGTTATTGAAAACACCTGCTTGTATATTGATCTAAATATATATATTATTTCTAATTGTTTTACTGACATTATCAAAGAGCACTTCATTATATATATATTTCTTTTTGAGTTAACTCTGCAAAAATAATTTGAAACCCATGGCAAAATCAATATATATATATATATGTATATATAATGTCATTTTTTGATCAATTTCAAGTATTTTTATATTATGTACCGGGACGGCTTGAATTTTGTAATATTCTTATCTAACAAAAATAAACGCAAATACACAAATATTTGAAGGAAGCAAACATATGGAAGCTATTTGAGATGAATACGAATAGGAATACACTGTAAAATAATTGTTGTTGTTTTGATTTTGCCAAAAAAAAAGCGATATTTTTTTTTTATTAAATATATATTTGGAAAATTCCATAACAGATTTTCTTTATTTTTTGGAGATTTTCCATTACTTTGCAATTGAATTGCATTTTGATAATTGTTTGCTTTATAATTAAGAGCTTTAATATTTGTTTTGCATAAATTGAAATAGCTAAACAATTACGTATCTAGACATTTAATATAATATAATGTTCATTGGGGTTTTTGTTTTTAATAACATCCAAATTGAAATTGATAAAGTTTTTGTTTTTTTTTTTTAAATATTTCTTATTTAAATTGTAAATTTTTTCATTGATTTCTTTGTGTACACAAAAAGCATTTCAACTTATTTAAGACACAAACAGATGAACTCTTTATTTAAATATATATGTATATATATGCAATAGTTAAATTTTATTCATGCTCTGTTTTTGTCTATGCAGCACCCTAAACACAATATCACTCACGCTCTCAGACTTATCCGAATTTGCATATGTATGTATGTATGTGTGTGTGTGTGTAATGATTAATTACGTAATGTTATTAATAAATTAAATTTGTATTCTGCATCAAAAGCATACAAAGTGTCTTACTATTAACTAAGGTCGTACAAAAAATGAATATTAAAAATTGGCGTTTTTACAAATGATTTAGAAACTAGGTGTGGCCGTGTGTGTGTGTGTGTGTGTCCAAGTGAATATTCAAAGGGAAAATCCCTGGGAAATTTGATGAAGATCAAATCAAAGTTCGATTTTTATGTGTGTGTGTGTGTATGTGGGCGTGTCCAAGGGAATTTTCAAAGGGAAAATCCCTGGGAACTTGATGAGGAGCAAATCAAAGTTCGATTTTTATGTGTGTGTGTGTGTGTGTGTGTATGTGGGCGTGTCCAAGGGAATTTTCAAAGGGAAAATCCCTGGGAACTTGATGAGGATCAAATCAAAGTTGGATTTTTATGTGTGTGTGTGTGTATGTGGGCGTGTCCAAGGGAATTTTCAAAGGGAAAATCCCTGGGAACTTGATGAGAATCAAATCAAAGTTCGATTTTTATGCGTGTCCAAGGGAATTTTCAAAGGGAAAATTCCTGGGAATTTGATGAGGATCAAATCAAAGTTCGATTTTTATGTGTGTGTGTGTGTGTGTGTGTGCTGGTGCTTCTTTCAATTTCCCTCAGGTTCTTAGTATAAATAATTAGATTTATGTTTTTTTTTTTTGTAAAACATTTATGAATTCTGTCTGAGTATGTTAGCAATCGCTTCAAAATTGGGTTTAATTAGTTAAACTCTTGCCATCCATCTGTAATTGCGGTCGTGTTGTTCGCTTACAGCAAAAGTCTCGTAAACTCTGCAATGAAAGTAAAAAAGTTGTATAAAGATTTTTTGGCAGAAATTAAAGTCAGTTTACTTAGAGAAATTCCCTAACTACACCCATCGGCAAGTGTAAAGGGAATTGGTGGAGAGGAAATGGTCTACGCCTCCAATAAAATTGATGAAAGGCAATTCCCAATGGGACATTCTGAGAACCCAATTTAACGTGTTGCGCTGCGAATTTCCCACTAAACGCCCGAAACAATGTGCAATGTTAGCAAAAGAAAACAAACAACTTAAATGGAAAAAAGGGCTCGAATTGGAGGTACCCTTTATTTCAAAGTATAAGAAAAGAACTTGGGATAATCATATCGAGCAAACCCTTTTTTAACAAATAAAGGGTATAAAATGTACAACAAATGCTCCTTCTACTGGTCGCACATGCCGATGTAAGCTAAATAAGGTAAAATAAATAAATTGCAGCTGCCAGCAAATAAGTTGTTATACGGAGGAGAGAAACAAGGCCAAAGTATCAACTAGTAATGCGACCTAATGATGAACCCAAGTCCAAGTACATACAAACACACACACACACACACACACATGCAGCTTAATATGTGTAGACATAGCCGAGGCATACTTGAGCCTGAATGGGACATTTGTGTTTGTGTTTCGTAAATCAATTTAATGCTACGCAGGGGACACATAGAACGTGTCCTTAGCCAACTGTTTGTTTCGCCTCTTTCTGCCAACATGGCAATAGTTCAATGATACACGAAAATACCCTCGAAAAGTGAAATAATTGCGTAGTAGTACATATTGTATCGGGTGTAGTATTAGAATATAAATAACATTAAGTTTAAAAAGTACCTCTGTTAAATATTAATAACTTTTTGCGATAGTTGCATATAATCGATAGTAATTGAAGAATTAGTGCTAAGTACTTTTTGTATCGATATATGATATCGATACAAAGCAAAGGAGATCGTGGAAGAGTTTGGAAAATAAAAGTTTTCGAGTT
Organism: Drosophila lacicola; assembly: GCA_035045355.1. Lineage (NCBI taxonomy): Eukaryota > Metazoa > Arthropoda > Insecta > Diptera > Drosophilidae > Drosophila > Drosophila lacicola. The sequence continues at coordinate 394,225 of JAWNPB010000133.1, forward strand.
GTGTGCGTCGAACGATTCTGTCTAAAATTGTTAAATTAAAACGATCCTAGAACCAGCTTCAACTCAAGCTTAAATCTTATTGTGTTTTGTCAAGGATAGCCAAAATTTCATAGGAATTGATATTAAAAAAATCGTGCAGCTAAACAAATAATGTGTCGATAAAAAAGTGCCAGGTGGGCCTTGAGCTTGATGAAGGGGGGGAGGGGGCAAGGGGGACGACTTGTATTGCCTCTGGGTTTATTCAACTTTAACTTGCAGTTGTTGTGTTCGCCTTTCTATTTGTCTAGCTGATTTATGAGTGAGGCTCTCGCAAATATTGGCACAAGGCTATATGCCCAAGTGTGTGTGTGCGCATTTTATGCTGCGGCTTGATTAACGCACAGACAATAACGGTAAAAGTGAAAGTGAAAGTAAACGCATTTTGCGGTCTCATTTTTTATGAGTCCTTCGCACCAAAAAAAAAAACAACTCTAAGCGTCAGTTGTGTCCTTTGTGGGTGCAGCACGTGCGTGTGTGTGTGTGTGTGTGTGTGTGTGTGTGTTACTTACCCTCGTAATTAATGCGCCCATCCTGATCCAAGTCGGCAATTGCGAGCAGCTGCTCCAACTGCGCCTCGTTCAACGGCTCCCCAATCATTTCCATAGCGGTTTGCAGCTCATCTCGCGTTATAAACCCGTTGCCATCGCGATCGAATACCCTGCAGATAAGTTTGATTAATTCCAGATAAGGAGGATTGGCTAGCTTACCTAAATGCGGCTATCAAGTCCTCGGTGATGTCGTCGGCCTCGTCCACCGGCTTGCTGGCATTGCTGGAGTTCTCGTCGTGCTGTTGATCATCCCGCAGCGCCTGGATTCTGCCCACCCACTGCAGAAACTCGGCCTCGTTGATTAAACCGTTGCCTGTAATTGAAATGCGCAAATTAAGTCAGACTTAGCGGTAAAAGCTTCGCTAAATACAACACAGACAGCGTAAGACAGATAGAGAGAGAGAGGGAGGGTGCTAGAGGGAGCGGGGGGGGGGGGAGAGGGAGGGAATGTAATTGAAATGCGCAGACTGAGTCAGACTTAGCGGTAAAAGCTTCGCTGAATACAACACGTAAGACAGATAGAGAGAGAGAGAGAGGGTGCTAGAGGGAGGGGGGGGAGAGGGAGGGAATTTAATTCTCTTGCTGTTGCTTGCTAGTTGAATTGAAATGCGCAGATTCAGTCAGACTTAGCGGTAAAAGCCAAATACAAGTGCAACAACAAATGTTTCAACACAGACAGAGCGTAAGACAGATATAGAGAGAGAGAGAGAGAGAGAGAGAGAGCGGGCGGGTGCTAGAGGGAAAGGGAGGGAATGTAATTCTCTTGCTCTTGCTTGCTAGTTGAACAATTTTTGTACGCTTCAAGCGCCAGCGACGAGGACAACATCGAGCAAAATGGCCATTGTTATTTTCCATTGCACACACACACACATACACACACATACATACACACACACACAGATGCATAGCACGAGCGTTGCCTGCTTTTGTGCGCCGCAGGTAGCTGCCAAGCATTGCGATTTTTTCGGTTGTCTGGCAACCCTGTTAATACCATATCTTCCGTTCTTTCGCGCTGCCGCTGAGACTTTAATTAAGCGCAGAGATAAGCGCAAAGTAGAAACCGTTAGCGCTTTGCTGTTTGCCGACTTCCGGCAGCTGCAAGAACTTCCGCAGCCTTGACCTTAAGCGCATGCCAAATAATTTGTGGGTTGGCAGTGACCGACTGGCAGATACGCTGTACTCTAGGTAAGTGCTATAAATTCCGTTTAAAGATAAGATAAAATATACTTCAGTATTAAAAATGTACATAATCAAAGCTTTGATAATTACAAGTTCACAGCCCTTGCTTTTAATTGTTTTTCTTTTTTTTTTTAATTTCGTATGATCAACATTTAAATAGAAATAAGATTGAGATTTGAGAACTTTTTAAAGTTAACAGCCACAACTTCTAGTGTTGTAAAGCAATTTTAGTATAAGAAATGAAGAACAGCCACAACTTCTAGTGTTGTGAAGCAATTGTAGTATAAGAAAGGAAGAACAGCCACAACTTCTAGTGTTGTAAAGCAATTAAAATTATAAGAAAAGAAGAATAGAAGACGAGGTGTCGCCGAAACTTGAAAATAAGAACATAAAGATTATAAAATCATTTATGAATTTGTCTGTAACAAATGTTTTGCATAGCAAAGGCAATCCAAAAAAGGAAGGGTATCGCCTGATAATGAACATTTTTCTCTTTTACCTTCAAATATGAATTGCTTATTCACGTCTTCACAACAAAATTGAGAAGAAATTGGTATAATAGTATTTAAAAGAGAAATCTAGGCTCTACATAATAAAATTAAAATATAACAATTGTTGGCTAGGTATTACCAATATATTTAACAACTTTCTCTTTTGTTAGATTCCATATTTATTTTTCATATAATAGACGTAACAAGTCTACCCAAAACTTGAAATCAGGTAATTTACATAAATTGTAAAGTTGCCAAGTTTTTATTTTCGGTTTTTTTTTTTTTGTCGTTGGGCAACCAAACCAAAGCACACCCAATGCCAAGGCTCAGGCCCCAGCCAGGATATAAGGATACAGACATTCTGGCGACATTGGAGCTGTAAAAATGTTTGGTAATTGCGACCATAATACAGCGAAAAACAAGGTTATCCTTTGCTAATCTCTTCGAGCCAGTAACCTTGAGAGTGTGTATTACCAAAAGTTAACGATGTTTTTGGCCTGATTTATGGATGAGACAAACTTATTTTGGATTATTCGCATATAAAGAATGCACTAAAAATCTCTTATTGTTAAATAGAGTATTATGTGACGTCTACATTATATCACAGGACACTCGGAATCATCATCATCATCATCATCATCATCATCATTATCATCATCATCATCACCAGGCGGACTGCTTTGGGCATTAAGGGTTTTTCATTTGTCTGACTGAGCCCGAGCCGTTGATTTTGCGGAATTTTGTCATTTCATTTTTAAATACAATACGAAATGTTTGCGCATTATCCATTTGTAGCCAAGACATGGCCAAGGACACTGAAAATTGCGCCGCTTGCGTCGCTTTGCCATTATCGTGGACCGAGGACATTTCAACATTTGCCAGCCCGAGTGGGACGTGGAATCATTGTGTAGATTTTCTGCCCAAAATTTTTGCCTGCTTGGCAGCAAATGTATTTAATGGGCAGAGGAATGCAGCTCCGAGCCTTTAAAGAATTGATTTATTCATGTCTTAAAGTAGCCCTCATAATTTAGTTGGATGTGGATGTGAGGAGGTGAATACAGGATATCTAATAGTCGAGCATTTTGACCTGCATACGCTGTGATTTGGGAGTTGAGCTTCGAATGATGTTGGATATTTGTCCAGGAGCTTAAGTCTGCCCTGGCTTTAATAGAAGGCTCAAAATTCAGTTGGATTTGGCCATGAAGCGCTAAATACAGGATATCTAATAGTCGAGCACTTTGAGCTATATTCGCTGTGATTTAGGAATTAAGCTTCGAATGATTTTGGACATTTGTCAAGGATCTTAACTCTGCTCTAACTTTAACTGCAGGCTTCAGATTTAGTTGGATTTGGCCATGATGCGCTAAATACAGGATATCTAATAGTCGAGCATTTTGAGCTGTATTCGCTGTGATTTGAGAGTTGAGCTAGGAATGATTTTGGACATTTGACCTGGAGCTTAACTCAGCGCTGGCTTTAATCGAAGGTTCAAAATTTAGTTGAATGTATGTTGTGGCCATGAAGCTCTGGATACAGGATATCTAAAGGTCGAGCTGAATTCGCTATCATTTAGGAATTAATCTAGGAATGATGTTGGATATTTGTCCAGGAGCTTAAGTCTGCCCTGGCTTTAATCAAAGTCTCATAATTTAGTTGGATTTGGCCATGATGCGCTAAATACAGGATATCTAATAGTCGAGCACTTTGAGCTGTATACGCTGCGATTTGGTAGTGAAGCTGTGAATGATTTTGGACATTTGACCTGGAGCTTAACTCTGCTCTGGCTTAAATCGCAGGCTCAAAATTTAGTTGGATTTGGCCATGGTTCGCTGCATACAGGATATCTAATAGTCAAACACTTTGAGCTGTATACGCTTTAATTTGAGAGCTAAGCTTCGAATGTTTTGAACACTTCGCTTGCAACTTAACTCTCCTCTAACTTTAATCTAACTCAATTGCAATGGAGGCATGTGTGGACTTGCCTTTAATAGAGGCTGCCCACAAAGGATCTTTGTGCTGCGCTGCACTTCGCTCTGATAATGACATCAGGCGAGTAATTAAATTGCAAAGTGAATTGGCATTGTAATCACTTTAGCTGCTTATCAAATTACAAACGAAACAGGAAAACAGATCGATGAATGCCAAGCACGTTGCAAATTAAGTGCTTATAAGCACAGCTAGCTGCAAAACCAAAAAAGGCAAACAATATTCTATTGTTCGGGCAATAACAAATGGCTGTCAAATCAACTGCAGCAGCAGTCAGCAGCAGTGGGAAATGGCAAATGGCAACAGCTTCATGCCAAAATGCAATCAATTATTGGCAAATTCACCTGCTGCTGCTGCTGCTGCTGCTGACCCGACCTCAACAGCGACAAGCAGCGGAAACGGAAACTGTTCTCTCTCTGTGTGTGTGAGTGTGTGAAAGTGTGTGTGTGTGTGAGTGTGTGTGTGAGTGTGTGTGTGAGTGTGTGAGTGTGTGAGTGTGAGTGTGTAGGTGCAAAAGCTTGATTGCTGCCCGTTCGCTGCAGCTGTCTTCGCCCTCTCTCCCACTCTCTCCCACTCTCTCCCGCTCTCTCTCCCCCTCCCCCTCTCTCCCCCTCTCTCTCCCCCCTCTCTCCTCCACTCGTGTGTTTGCGCAATTTCAGTGCATTTTGCCTGGGAAAACATGCAATAAACATTGCGCAGTGTCTTCGTCCTTATAAACATATGCGCCGAGGATTACGAGTTTATAGCCCAATAAAGCAGGTAAGTTGTGCACATGTGTGTGTGTGTGTGTGTGTGTGTGTATATATGTACATAAATTAGCTCGCAAGGCAGCGGACTACACATTAATTTCATATAAAAAATAGGTGCTTTTTCGGGATTTCGAAAATTTTACTTGAATTCAGTTTAATTCATGTAAATTTACTCAATCAAGGCACTTTTAAATCTCTGCGCTTTGAACCTTCCATTCGTTGATTATAGCCTGAACCCTTTAAAATTGGGTTTAAAAGGAGAGAAGGCCTTTATAAAGCATATATACTCTTGATCAGGACGAAGAGTTGACTTGATCTAGCCGTTTTCGTCTGTAAAGGTGCGTCGATCTCGGCAACTTTAAGTGTTAGAATAGTTTTAGCATAATATCGATAAATATCGATTTTAGACAAGGTTTTCCTCCTTTCCCTAACTCCACACGAAAGACTTGATCTAGCCTTGTTCTTTAGTTTGCCCGTCCGTAAAAGCACGTCGATCTCAGAAAATTTAAGAGTTAGATTAAGTTTACCTTAATATCGATAAATATCGATTTTGAGACAACGTTTGTTTTTATAACTCCTTAACTCCACACGAAATACCCTAATTGAAGCCCTGAACTTTTCATAAGAATCAGACCGAAGTCAATTTAGAATATATTTTCTATTGGGTGGGCAAAGGGAATAATATGAAATAATAATACTAATAATACTAATAATAATAATAATAATAATAATAATAATAATAATAATAATAATAATAATAATAATAATAATAATAATAATACTAATAATAATGTATATGGCATAGAGGGAAGCTAGAACATTTGTAACGACAGCTTAGCGCTTGGTACAGGGTATCTTCTAGTCGTGCACTCCTGACTGGAGCACTCCTAATTGGTTTTTTTTCGGTTTTTGGTTTGGCTATTATCAGAATTCGACAAAATTAGCCACCTTGATGTTCCACGCTTGGATGGATATATTTTGCACAGTGTATAATAGAGTTTGAGAGAGAGGGGGGAGAGAGAGAGAGAGAGGGGGGGGGGAAGTGGGCCAAGTTGTGGCTAGAAAGAGTTCAAAGGTTGAAAATGTTTCGCCAGCATTTGCGCACATATTTAAGGCATAAACAGAAATCGAAGAGCATGCATAAGCTAAGCTACTCACACCTACAAACACACACACACACACACACACATACACACACGCACACACACACACACTCACACACACACACACACTCACACACACACACACAGTGAGCACATTAAGCTAAATGTTGCCTGTTTGGCTTTTGGCACTTAACAAGTCGCCAAAACACGCAACCGCAATTTAATGGCCTGGCCAACAGATTGAAGAGCTTCGCGTGTGTGTGTTAGTGTGTGTGTGTGTGTGTTAGAGTGTGTGAGTGTGTGTGTGTGTGTGTGCAGGTCAGCAAGCAAAAGCAATCTGCACAGCAGAAAGCATTTAAATATGTTTAAATGCATTTAAAGTAGACTTTAAGTCTAGAGAGACTCGCGACAGGCAACTTTCCCGCCATTTTTAGCGTTAATTAATTTTCTTTCGGGACGAAAATAAAAAGAAAATAAAAAAAAAGCCCATTTCGTTGCCTGTCGAAAAGTACACATAATGTGAGTGCAACGTGGCCCCGTTTTATGCGACAATTGACCCCGAGGTCTTCAGGTCCAACATAAGGTCCCCATAAAGACGCACATAAATAACCTGGTAAATATTAAGGGAAAGGGGGAGGGAGGAGTAGGGAATTGGTAGAACTGGGGCCACTTCTATAGGGTTTTTCCACTAACATCTAAATCAGGGCCAATAATGAAACCCAACGAATGTAAATGAAGCCATAAAGTGTGCGCTTTGCGTGGCATTCAACGCTTTTGTGGCAAGTTTGATGGAAAATAGAAAAAAAAAACAGCAAGTAAAAAGCTGGAAAAAAACAAGTAAGAGTTCGCTGGGGGGGAAGTGACTGGCTGCGAGATATCCTGTACTCGAGCTTAAGCTACGAAAATAAAAAAAAACTTTCTTCTTTTCCAATATTTGCTTAGGAAACTTTTATATTTATAAAAATTCCTGGGCTTAAAGTGGCTTAAAAATGTGTGTTAATACAAAATTCCATCAAAAATGAGTTTCTAACATTTTGAAGGGAATGTGATATACATTCTGGATATGTGTATGTCTACATACTAAGTTTCTCTCTCTCGTCTCTAGCTCACATAGGCTCTTAATATTAAATATCAAGAAATAACTGAATGACGATATCGATTTTTATCGATTTTATAGAAACGCGACAAGTTATTCATGATTTGAAGCAAATTTGATATGTGTAGGCAATATGAGGAGCTACATTTATAGCCTAATTCCACTGTCAACATTTCTTACATTTTTTTTTATCAGAATGATCAGCTGTTTATTTAAAGAAGCGGTACTTTTGGCATTCTCAATTTACCGACAGCTGTGGCACTTGCTAATAGAATCACGGAATGTGAAATGTTGTGAATGTAACATATTTTTAGCTTAGTGGAATCGGGCTATAAATCAAATTAAACAGACAAGCTCTTTATTTAAAGAAGCGGTACTTTTGGCATTCACATGTTACCGACAACTGACTAATGGAATCGCAGAATGTGAAATGTTGTGAATGTAACATATTGTGAGCTTAGTGGAATTAGGTTATAAATCAAATCAAACCGAGCAGCTCTTTATTTAAAGTAGCTGTACTTTTGTCGTGCACATGTTAACGACAATGGAATCGCAGAATGTGAAATGTTGTGAATGTAACATATTTTTTTAGCATAGTGGAATTAGTTTATAAATCAAATTAAACCGAGCAGCTCTTTATTTAAAGTAGCGGTACTTTTGTCGTGCACATGTTAAGGACAATGGAATCGCAGAATGTGAAATGTTGTAAATGTAACATATTTTTTGAGCATAGTGGAATCGGGTTATTAAGCGTTTCAAGTCTTTAGTTTTTATAATCTCTCGACTTGGATAAGTACTTAATGAGGTCAGAGAAGTCTTCTTCTGCTTGTTGCATACATTTGCACAAAACTAATATACCCGTTTTAACCATTTTAAGTAGAAGAAAACTATATTTAACTTTTCTACCTGGTTAAAGCAACTGCAAAGTCTTCGGTTGCGTTTAATAAAGTTGGATAACAAATATTAATATCAAGTAAATATAATCCTTCCATGCAACAAGCATTAATTAAGCTTTGTTATCCAAGTTGACTTGCGGCTGGCTTCTAATTGCAACAGGAACAGGCAACTTTATTTTTGATTTATTTTATTTGAACTCGATTCACGTGTCATTGTCTGAGATTTTTTGTTGTTGTTGTCCAACATTAAAAGTGCTTTCATAGAAATGTGCGGCGTCTCTGTCAGTGGCAGGCATCAAAACAAGTCTCGAGTGCTGTCAGCAACAGTTGCCCCATTTTGTTGCACATGCCCCCCTGTCTATGTGTGTGTGTGTGTGTGTGTGTGTGTGTGTGTGTGTGTGTGCTGTTAGGTGCAATATCAAATGCGAACTGTGCGTGACTGTGATTTCAATTTGCGGCTTTTGTCCGAGCCACAGCAGCGCCTCAATCCATTTGTGTTAAGCTTTTTATGCGTTTGGTGAACAATCTGAATGTTGACGTTAATTAATAAATGTTGTGGAAATAATTAATTTACGCAGAAATTATAACTATAAATAGCGCATTAAATTCAATATGAAATTGAAAATTGCATTTGCCGCGCGAATTTGTCCAACAGAATAAAAGCAATAATAATAAAAAACAAAAATTATATCACACAAATTAAATCAACAATGTGCGGTCACAAGGCAAATGCCAGGACAACAACAGGACGTGGAGCAGGAGCCTTTGCCATGGCTTAAAGTTAATAAAATGAGGCATTTTTCTTCTATTTTTTTTTTGTATAACGCAGATTGCATTAGCTAACGAATAAATGAAATGAAAAAAACTTTGCAAATTGGCTTAGTGCGGTTTCGCATTTAAGTCCGCAATCGATTTAAAGTCCCAATAGAGCCCAGTATCAAAAGCTCTGATTGAACTGACAGTAAAAAAGAGAGACAAATGTTAAAGAACTCATTTTTAATTCTTGCATTCGAATCATATCTGCGATGCAAACGAAGAAAATTGATAGTTTACACGGCGTATACGCAATGTTGATATGGCAAATGCTACAATTGATTAAATCTTTTAATTAATAATTAAATATAGAAAATTTTAAAAATAATTAAATGATAAAAAAGGGCATAATTTTAGGACTACAAATAAATTCTTATAGCTCCAATTCGAATTACGCACAAAAAATAGAAGTCTACTCGGCGTATACGCAATATTTGACTTGATATTATCTTCAGAAAAGACAATTGATTATATTTAGATTATATGTTTAAAGCGAAGTGATAAAAGAATTTAAAAGAGGGAATATTATAGACCTGCAAATAAATGCTTGTAACTTTAATACGAATCATAGACAAAAAATTAAAGCTTACTCGGCGTATACGCAATATTTGATTTGACATTATTTTAGCTCTACAAGAGACAAAGGCAATTCATTAAATTTGTCTAGCCAAGCGATGAGAGAATTTAAAAAAGCGAATATTATAGAACTACAAATAAATTTTTGTAGCTTTAATACGAATCATAGACAAAAAATTAGAGCCTACTCGGCGTATACGCAATATTTGATTTGATATTAGATTGTCTTTAGCAGAGACAAAGGCAATTGATTCAATGTTTGAAGTGAAGTGATGCGAGAATTTAAAAAAGGGAATATTATAGTATTACGATAAATTCTTGTAGCTTTAATTCGAATTGTGCACAAAAAATAAAAGCCCACTCGGCGTATACGCAATATTTGTTTTGATATTAGATTGTCTTTAGCAGAGACAAAGACAATTGGTAAAATGTTTGTAGTGAAGTGATGAGAGAATTTAAAAAGGGAATATTATATGGGACTACGATAAATTCTTGTAGCTTTAATTCGAATTGCGCACAAAAAATAAAAGCCCACTCGGCGTATACGCAATATTTGATTTGATATTAGATTGTCTTTAGAAAAGACAATTGATTATATTTAGATAATATGTTTAAAGCGAAGTGATAAAAGAATTTAAAAGAGGGAATATTATAGACCTGCAAATAAATTCTTGTAGCTTTAATACGAATCATAGACAAAAAATAAAAGCCCACTCGGCGTATACGCAATATTTGGCTTGATATTAGATTGTCTGTAGCAGAGAAAAAGACAATTGATAAAATGTTTGTAGTGAAGTGATGAGAGAATTTAAAAAGGGAATATTATATGGGACTACGATAAATTCTTGTAGCTTTAATTCAAATTACGCACAAAAAATAAAATCCTACTCGGCGTATACGCAATATTTGTTTTGATATTAGATTATCTTCAGAAAAGACAAAGCATGCCCACCTGTTCAACTGCGCATATACCTCTCCCCACACTCACACACACTCACACACTCACACACACACTCACACACACACTCACACACTCACACACACACACACACTCTCTCTTAAAGGGGGGGCGGGTTGACAGCAAACTGTTGCTTGGCTTTGCGGCCACATTTGTGTTAGTGTTAGAATGTCGCTCTTGTGGCACCGAGTGCAGGTGCAAGTGGCACTTACCTGAATGGCTCGCCTCACGTATGAGATCATGAATAATTTCATCGCGCACATTTATGCCCAGATTCTTGAGCATGAACTGCAACTCATTTGCGGTAACGCGTCCATCCCGGTTTCTATCCAACAGATCGAATGCTGTGCGTAGGTCTGCAAAGAAATAAAAAAAGAAATTGAATTTAATAAAAAAAAAAGGCTTTTCTTACTGGCAAATAAATAAATTTTGATTGCTTAGTGTAATTTATACATTCCAGCTTAGACAACAAAGAGTTCTTTGCCCATTTGGGACAGATTCGCATAGAAAATATAGAAATAAAGCCCAAAAATAGTCATAAAAATCAACAAGGCGACACGCCGAACAGCAAATACCCTTCAAACGACAGACTGTTTCTATAGGAGCCATATAAAATATAAGTTCGATTTGCTTCTGTTTTGCAGATGTCTTTATTGCTGACAGATATATTTAAATATTTAAAAAAAGTTTAATTTTCTCTAGGAAATATCTATTTTTATATATAATAATATTTAATATAGTAAATAGATGTCAATAAAATGTTGCACATATGCAAAGAGTATTTAAAATATAAAATGCCTAGTTAAAATATATTTATAAATCCAAAATTTGTTATACAAAAACTGAATTTTTGGCCGATAATTCCTATGGATATCAGGATATCATATATCAGATATCATATTTGCTGATACTGCTCAAGATTATATATATATATTTTAAAGAGTCAGAAATGTCACACATTTCGTGACATATTTACCATACCCTCAGAAAGGGTATCAAGCAAAAATAAAAGCCCAAAAAAAAAAACAGTCATAAAATCCAAGGACGCTTTTCAATGTAAATTTCCTCGAGAGCGAGGAAAATCTTTAGAAATTGTTATGACTGTTATATGAAAATAAATATCTACATGTGTGAATATAGAATATATATAAGTATGTGTGCGTGTGTGTGTGTGTGTGTGTGTGTGGCATCAATGCGATTAGGTTTCTGCGGCTGGCTGCTTTAAACTTGAGCGGAAATTGCTCACGCTTCAGCTTGGACTTTGCTCTTATCCCGCTTATCCTTAAGCCATGTGTATGTGTGTGTGTGTGTGTGTGTGTGTGTGTGCCCGGCACAACAATTAAGGCTGTGTGTGTCCTTGGGACGATAACCTTACATGCGAAGACAAGACCTTAGTCTAAGTTCTGGCGTTGCGACCTTTAAAATGCCTTCAATGCCAAATCGATCAAACTTGCTTTTTGACTCGATTTTCTACCACATTTTGGCCATAAATTTATAGTTTTGCAATTGCAGAAAAGTTTTGCAGTTAAATTATACAAAATCTTTTATGCACATTAAATGCTGTGAGCCTTTCTGTGTGTGTGTGTGTGTGTAGAGTATTTCCGTTTGCAGCTCTGTTAAAACCCAACACACACACACACTCTAACTAACACTCGGAAGTGGCTTGTGTAGGTGTGTTTGTATGGCTTGTAATTGCGTACGTGTTAACACCTGGCATATTGACACATTGACACCAATATTTCGCCTCTATTGGATCTCAGGATGACATAATAACATATTGCGCTCGCCTTTGACATACATTTCAGTTTTCCTTTGAGTTGTGGGGAAGAAAATTCATGGAAAAGCGCACAAGCAAAAATTTTCTTGACTGATTGACTGACTGACAGATTGGCAATTAACGCGAAGCTCAAACCGCAAATGCTAAGAAACTGCAGTCAACATATGTCATGTAAGTGCACGCATGCAGGATTTTAAAAGTTTCAAACGCAAATTTTACATAAACTTTAACTCATTTTTAAATGTAGATAAATCTTGAAAATAGATAAATATGTAAAGTATAATTAAAAGCGTAATATTCTGTCTTGGCAAGCCCGGGTAATAGCCGCAACATATTTGCATTTCTTCGCATGTTGCATGTTTGTATGCACACATGTATGCATGCATGTATGTACGCATGCATGTATGTACGCATGTATGTATGCACACATGTATGCATGCATGTATGCACGCATGTATGTACGCATGTATGCATGCATGTATGTATGTATGCACGCATGTATACATGTATGCATGCACGCATGTATGCACACATGTATGCATGCACGTATTTACGTATGTATTTCTTTAGCCATGTTTGTCTTTAAATTTAAATGTATATATTAGTGTATGTGTTTTTTTATACATGTTTGCATGCGTGTATGTTATCTTACACAAAACTCAGACCATGTTTATATACTGAAAATTAAATTAAACCGTATTGTTTGAACATTGCTCTACTATGCGATTCTCAAGAATTCAAGTGGGGTTTGGCAGCTTTTCATGCTTTTTTTTTCTTAGTATTTTTTTAACAAGTTCTGTTGGCAATCTGCTAAAGTTTATTTGTGTGTATTTACACTTGCCCGTATGTATGTTTGTTTATTTGTATATGTACGTGTTTAAATGTGTATGTTTTTTTTGGATGTATATGTGTATGCTTGAAAGCGTGTATGTTATTTTATACCAAGCTCAGACAAGTTAAACTACAAGTTTAACAATTAGACTGTATTGTTTAACATTGCTCTACTATGCGATTCTCAAGAATTCTAGTAACGCTTGTAGATTTTTATGATTCTTAGTATTTTATTATAATAACAAGTTCTGTTTGCAATTTGCTAAAGTTTATTTGTGTGTATTTACATATGTGTGTGTATGTATGAAAGCGATTTTTCGTATAGATCTTTGGAAATAAATTTGAACACGAAATTTTGACCTATGTCTATATAGGATACAAGTATTTTGTACATATAGGTATATAAGTTTTACATATGCGTGTGTGTGTGCGTGGGCGTGTGTATGCATGCATGTATGCATGCATTTATGTACATATGTATGCATGCATGATTGTTTTCTAATACCATCCGAAGACCAAGCTTATTTGTCCATGTGCTCCAAATTTAAATAAAACGAATTTCTAGCAAGTGCTCTTCTCCTCGATTCTCAAGAATTCAAGTAGGCTCTGCAGTTTTTCATGTTTAGCTAGTAGTGTAGTGCTTTTTTATTGTTTTTTTAGTGTGTATGGGAGTATGTATGTATGTATGTATGTATGTATGTATGTATGTATGTATGTATGTATGTATGTATGTATGTATGTATGTATGTATGTATGTATGTATGTATGTATGTTTGTATGTATGTATGTATGTATGTATGTATGTATGTATGTATGTATGTATGTTTGTATGTATGTATGTATGTATGTGTGTATGTATGTATGTATGTATGTATGTATGTATGTATGTATGTATGTAGGTATGAATGTATGTATGTATGTAAGTATGTATGTGTGTATGTATGTATGCATGTATTTTTTTTATGTATGTATGTATGTATGTATGTGTGTATGTATGTATGTATGTATGTATGTATGTATGTATGTATGTATGTATGTATGTATGTATGTATGTATGTATGTATGTATGTATGTATCCATGTATACATGTATGTATATATGTATGTATGTATGTATGCATGTATGTATGTATGTATGTATGTATGCATGTATGTTATCTTATATTAAGCCCAAACAAGTTTTACATTCCGCTGCTTCGCAAATTAAAGTAAAACGTATTGCTCTACTATGCGATTCTCACGAAATCAAGTAAGGTTTAAAGAATTAGTTAATTAACAAGTTGTGTTGCAATCGTATACGCCTTATCATACACTAGCTATAATTTACTCTGTGCAATTCTCACTCTCTCTTTCTTTCTTATTTTATTAGAGATTTTTCAATTGCTTCAACTTTAATACGTTCTCTTCCTATTTTTTCTTTCAGTGATGTGTTTTTATAAGTCTCTGCCTCTCTCCTATTACTAGATGGGAAGAAAATCATCGAGCGAGTGTATGTGCATCGTTTAATGGGCAAGTTATCCGCATGATGGACACGAAATAAATTGGGAAGCAGCGTAAATGTTTGCTAATTAGAGGCAACGCCAACTTTTGAGCCATCAACTGTCAGCAACCCCCGCACCTGATATTCTGCTCTAGTTATTTGTCGTCCTTTTTGGTCAAGTGTTTTGTTGGCCTGACAACGGGCCAACGTTAATCAACCATGCAAAGTGTTGACGTTTGTAATTATGAAAAGTTTTTAATTGCAAAATTAAATCAGGACAAAGACAAAGTAAACTTCTCCGCCGCTTCCGACTTCCGGTGACCAAACACGATGCGTGCAGCCGGGCAGAAAATATGCAATCTGTAAATGTCGCACGGACTAATTGCAACGACGCACTTGACAGCTTTACCAGGCGGGTAAAGCACCCAGCACACCCTCTTGCATACAATGGGCCATGAAATTTGACTCAATTTCCGTTCATTTAAAGAGTACAAGTAAAAGTTTTTCCCATACAACATTTATTGTTTGCCGCGTAGCCTTTGTTGTCTGTGGCTCTTTGATAATTGCATGACGGCATTCAGGCATTGCTCTGGGCTCGCATTGGGCTAGTCTGCAGATTGCCAATGTAATTGAGTTTGGTAAACTTGTAAATAGTTTCATGTGCACACACAGACGTAAACAAGGCCGATAAGTTGGCATCTCCTAAAGTTTTTCGCCACACATTCCCAAATACAAAGGGAAATGAAAAGAAAACAGCCTAAAGAATCCAAATTTCTTTGAACTTTAGTTGAATTTCAAGTTTTATGAAAATTTCTATACAACACTTATCACACACCAATAAAGCGTAATTGTCATGTGTTTTCCAACACATTTCTTAAAGTTTTTCCCACACATTCCCAAATACAAAGGCAAATGTGAAAAGTCCAGATCCAGTTGAACTTTAGCTGAATTTCAAGTTGTTGCCATTGAGAATTTCTATACAACACTTGTCATACGACAATAAAGCGTAATTGTCATGTGTTTTCCAACACTCGAAATCTGTCAAGAGTTCAAGAGTGCGCAGCTTGACAACAATTGGAATTGAAACGGAAACGGAAGCGGATCCGAGCTTGTCACATCTGTCACATCTTCAGCTCATGCGTGTCTCGTGTCAAATAAAAATGAAGACATGACTTTTACTCTCGAAGGACTTTATAAGTTTTTCTTATAGAAATTTTATAAACAGCCTCAAGTGATTTCTTTTTGATTCAAAGTGCGTTTGAACGAATGCAAATTAAATAATAAAAATAATAATGAAAACATTCGTTAGATGAGGGAAATTAACAAACGCAGTTAAAATAAATGTAAACGTGATAAAAACTTTGCCACATCGATAAGAAATGTGTTTTGGTAATTCCAAAAAAAAGCCGCCTGTTGTCGGCAATAAATAAACAAAATGCGCGTGTTGATTAGATTGGAAAATGCCTTTAAATTGTTTTTATTGTTGGTTTATTAACTCTCTCATTCTGCTGCCTTTAACCTATTTAATTAGTATAATTTGACAGCATTGTTATTTCTCTGCTCAATTTGATTTATAATTAAATTATTTCAGCTGAAATTTGAACTACAGCTGCGGAGCAATGTTTACGAAAAAAACTGCCGAGTCAATTATCGGTTTGTTAAAAAAGTATTCATATTAACGGAAATGGTATTTCATGTGTTATTTCCATTGTTAAACAAGCCAACTTATTTTGCCTTTTGTTTTTACTCATACTTTATCGTTTTTTGCAGTCACATATAATCGATAAGATAAACTCGTTCAGGTGCTACTACATAGTTATTCATATTTATTTATCATTTAGCTTACAATCAATGTATGTGCACATAGATTGAATATTTCCCAATTTTGATATAATTGTTGCTCATATTTATATACATATATCTTAATTTATTTTATTTATTTATTTTTGTTTTATTCAGAAAAAGGAAAATCATAAACTTTATCATTTAGCTTACAATCAATGTATGTGCACATAGATTGAATATTTCCGATTTTTGATATAATTCTTATTCATATTTTGTATGAATTTATTTTATTTAGAAATAGGAAAATCAAAAACTTGTGCTACGTATTTATTTAGTTTAGCTTACAATCAATGTATGTGCACATAGATTGAATATTTCCCAATTTTGATATAATTCCTATTCATATTTTGTATGAATTTATTTTATTTAGAAATAGGAAAATCAAAAACTTGTGCTACGTATTTATTTAGTTTAGCTTACAATCAATGTATGTGCACATAGATTGAATATTTCCCAATTTTGATATAATTTTTAGACATATTTTATAGATAATTTTGAATTTTGAATTTAATTCATACACACTAAGAAATGGGAAAATCAATTATCGTCCATACTTAGCTCACCTCGCACTTGACTTGCGATTGCTTTGTGATCCATTTGTTCAGATTTTAGTAATTCTTTCAGATTATTTCAGATATAGTATTTATAGCTCGCACTCTTTTCTTGTTACGTATACAATTCTTTTTTTTTTAGCAACAAAATTATTGTTTGCACAACGAGGCGTATGAGTAATATTCGCCTTATTTACGCGTTCTGTTTTTTTTCGCGAAAAAAATGAATAACAGAGAGAAAATATTATGATTATTGTTGTTTCGGCCAGAGCGCAAGCAAGTCATACATAGCCCATATTTTGATTAAATCAATTATGTATGGATTTCTGTTGAGCTTTCACGGCTTTTCATGGCTTCAATCGTTTGCGTGCCGCCTCACGCATTTTGATTGCAAATAATTACACGCGAGTCAAATCTAATTGAGGTCAAAGTGCCAGCCAATGGTGGCGGAGGGCGACGGGTGAACTGGGTCGGGTCACTGTCTGATTCAGCCTCAACTTTCTGTCTATCTGTGTGTGTGTGTGTGTGTGTGTGTGTGTGTGTGTGTGTGTGTGTGTGTGTGTGTGTGTGTGTGTGGGTGCAAAGAATACAATTCTCTGCCTCTGCTTTTGCTAATCAACTCATCATATTGATGAAGCTTCCATTTGAGTCTATTCATTTATAGGCCCTAATTTGTTTAAATGCCTTAATTATGTTATTTTATTAATTATTAAATTTACTTAAATTGTTGCATCATTTATTATAACTATTCGTTAGAAATCACTGTGCCCTTTGTCCGCGTCTGTTATTGACATATATTGTGCATGCAAGACATGTAAGACTTTGCATGTTGCTGTCCTCCTCTCGTTATAAAACCCGGATAGTAACTGAACCCATGGATGTCATAATTCTCGCTTCGTCAGACAAGAGTGAATGGAAATTTTAAACCCAACTGACAGTGGGGGGGGGGGGGACTCAAAGAGGGTGACATAACAGACTCAGCTGGGTGCAGTCCGACATGCAGTTTGACATGCGAGCTGTCGCGTTTAACAAGGACACAAAATATTCAAAACGACGCGCCAATACAAAACCAAAATTCAAATTAACTGACAGTCAACGCCAGTTAACATGCACATGTGCTAATATGCAATTTTAAGAACAGATAACTGGCTTTGCTCTGGCGCGGAACACACTCTTTTGCAGGGGGACACGCCAACTGTGAATCAGATTGGTGTCACTGATACCGTTAAACCGATTGAAAGATAGCGCACGGATAGTTAGTTGTTGTTAGCTGAGGGCACGTACTGCGACTCCGCCCGGACTCACTAGCTTGTGCTGTTCACAAGCGCGTCGACTTCGCCTGACTGAACCAAAAACCGAACCGAAGCGAAGCAGGGCGAAGCGAACGTGAACGCCGAATCGCGGCGAACCGAGCAGCAGCTTCGGGTCGTCAAGCAACGGTACTTCGTGTCATTTTCATTCATTCATTGCCGAGGCAGCAACAACAAATGCAGCTCATCATCGGCTTGTTTTGTTTTTGTTTTTATAACGTTCTTCTTTAAAATGTATGCTCTCGCTCTCGCTCTCTTTCTCTTTATTTTTTTTGTTATGTTCCCCTCGCTGGCCCTGCGGATTTGTTTATCTGTTATTTGTATTTGTAACAGCGCGTTCACGTGATAAATACTTATTGTTTTATTTTTTTTGTGCATTGGTTGTGAAGGACTTGAATCTTAATAAGTTTTTTTTTACTGCCTGTATAAATTTTTATGAACTTTTTAAATGCCATTTGTCTTAATAGTTTAATGAAAAAAGTACTTAACCCACACATAAAAAAAGGAATAGTGGTTACTACCAAATTCTAATATATTTTAAGTGTAGTGTGATCTGCTTCATGGTTTTTATATCAACATATTTAATTTAATTTCTTATCGACGCACAGCACACCCTGTATTTGGCTAAGACTCATAGGCAACCGCAAGCCAGGAGACGCCTTCCAATGACCTTGTCGGCCGCAACCGCGAAACATAACAACAACAAAAACCCTCGGCACTGGAGCAAAGAGTACAGTATGCAAGCGAAATTATTTATCTCGCTCTATCACGCTCTCTCTTATGCGCGGTTCAGGGGCAGGCCAGAACTCTCAGTTTGTGCTCTCTCTCCCTTGCTCTGGCGGCCATGTGGCGAATGTGCGGAACAAAACAAAATGTCGGAAAGCGCTTTGCTGCTGTTGTCGGCAGCAGCGCTCGGCGGCAGAGGGCGACAGGCAAAAAGTCGAAATCTTTTTTGGAGTGCATATTGAAAGAAGAAGAAGAGAGTGCAAATGGCACGTAACGGTTTATGCAACAATTTGGTTGCGTTTTATATAATTCATTATTAAATTGAAATGTAAATTAAAGCAACATGGCGTATGCGTGATTCAGTTAAGCCCTGTTTTATAGAAAAAATTATGATTTTATTAATTATTCAAAAAGTGGCTTGAAAGCTTTCAACACATTTTGGTCTAGCTAAGATTGAATTCTTTAATTTCCCCGCTAAATCTGCTTTATTTTATCTTTGCTGAGTTCACTGAACTGGACTCAGCATGTTGCCAAGAACTTTTTAATTAATATTAATTACGAAAAACTCGCGAGAGCAACAAAAACAAAGCCACACAACATTCGTGTTGGTCTGCGCCATTTTCTCAATGCAGTTTCAGCAGGCTTTGGAGTGAGAGAGAGAGAGAGAGAGAGAGGGGGGGGGGGGAAGAGTTGAGAAGTTTAATCAGCTGATGTTGACAATGGCTGCAATAGTTAGTCAGCAGGGCAACTGATTAAGAGGCGTGGCTAACGGCGGGGGCTTAAGCTTGAACTTAAGACAGTTTTCTTTCGCATTGTTAAATATTAAACACAATTTGTGACTTTTCCAAAAGAAATCGAGTTGGACTAACAATTGCTTGCTGTCATTTTGTGCCCTTTTTTTCAGCTTTTAGCCGCTTTAAGTGGCATTTAAGCTTTTTTTTTCTATTCATTTGAAATACGCCTTTTTTTGGCTTTTTTTTTTTTTTTTTTTTTTTTTTTATTTCTATTAAGTGTAGAACCTGTACAATCATAATTTAGTACCTTAACAACACATGGATGGCAAATGTAATTAAAAACCGAACCCCATACCGATTTTTTTTTTTTTTTTTTTTTTTTTTTTTGGCTGTCGTTTGGTTTTGATGCACAAATGTTGCCTCTTAAAATGTGGCATATTCTTCGGCCCTTTTTTGTTTGGCGTGGCCATTAAGAGTTTTTGTGCACATATATGTATATTGAACAAAAAATGCAATTACAAATACATCCAAATGCCAAATGAATAAATCGTGCAGTTTGCTAAAATATGAATCTATTAAGCCTAGCCCATAGATACGCCCATATCAATATCATTGTGTAGAATATTTTCATTAATTTATGGAAGATATATTTGCATTATTAATTTTAAGTAAAAACAAGCATATTACATCTTTTAAGCGACAAAAAAATGAGTCCGAGATATTCAATAAAAATCATCAAAAAACGTTTCGATTTTCGAACCGAGCCCGAATTTGAGAAAAAACGTGATGTTACTCCTTGCCATTTTGATGATTTTGGTCAAAAATTAGATTTTTATTTTTTTTTGATGCCAATCGATAGTACGCATCCTTACGAGTCCAAAATGCTATAAAATTCCCAAATCGAACTCCATTTGGCCGAGATATTCAAAAAAAAATCATCAAAAAAGTTTGACTTTACAAACGAATCGGTTTTTGGTCAACCACTTTTTTTAACCCATCGATTTTTAAAATGTTTGAATGCAGATTGATAGTAGGGATCCCTACGAATTCAAAAAGGTATAACATTTCAAAATCTGACTATATTTACCCGAGATATTCAAAAAAAAATCATCAAAAAAGTTTGACTTTACAAACGAATCGGTTTTTGGTCAACCACTTTTTTTAACCCATCGATTTTTAAAATATTTGAATGCAGATTGATAGTAGGGATCCCTACGAACTCAAAAAGGTATAACATTTCAAAATCGGACAGCATTCACTTTTGATCAGCAACAAATTAACTGGCAACTGAAGGTGTTTGGCGAAACGTTTAATTAGTTTTTGGCGCCGCGACGAATTGCCATTAGAAATTAGGGTATACAGATTACACACACACCCTCTCGCACTTAATCAGATTGTGATTGTGATCACACACACACACACACACGCACACATACACAACATATTAGTCGACACTTTGACCGAAGTCCACGCGCAAAATTTGTAGAAATAGCATACTCACACTTATCATCTTTGCTCATATTGTCGAATTGTTGAGTCTCTACTCTTATTGTTTTGAACAGTCTTTCAAGCGCTCAATCACTCGTATCAATCAATCAATCAGTGCGTCAGTCATTCACAAATTAGCTGACTTATATAGGGGTGGACATTGGGAATATAGTCTGACGGGTCTGGGTTAGCCGCGGTAACTGAAAGCCAATCTACGAAAAACTCCAAGATAATGAGACTAACTTTTGTTTTTGGACAAACCGAGAGAGAGAGAGAATGTTATATTGTATTATATATCATTTTTCTGATAGGCCAACAAACAATTCCCGAGCAGCTCTCGCATGCCTCAGATAACTGCAATACCTGAGCTTTTTATCAGTTCGGGTGTGATTCTGATTTCATTAACTGTCTGAATGTAATGCAAGCAACTAAGCATATACCCTGTAAAGACACAAATACATGCACAGATAGCGTGTCGTAATATTATTAGCCATACGCTCTTATTGCTTTTTATTTTTCGACAGTTTATCAGATACGAAAGGCCTTACTCCAAAAAAGAGACAAGTGCTCCTCAGTAAGAAGTGGGCCGGCTATTTGTACCCTACAATAGGTTCAGTCCAGGTCTTTTGATTGACAGATTTTCTTAATTGGATTATAAAAATTGGAAAGTTAAATGAAATGCGGCTTATGTGAAAAGACGGATGGAGTGTATAGTATAAGATAGAAGTATAAGAAGTATAAGACACATATTACTAAGTAGTAATAAGGGAGAAACATGTGAAAAGACGAATGGAGAGTAGTATAAGATAGAAGTATAAGAAGTATAGGAAGTATAAGACACATATTACTAAGTAGTAATAAGGGAGAAACATGTGAAAAGACGAATGGAGAGTAGTATAAGTTAGAAGTATAGGAAGTATAAGACACATATGTATTACTAAGTAGTAATAAGGGAGAAACATGTGAAAAGACGAATGGAGAGTAGTATAAGATAGAAGTATAAGAATTATAAGACACATATGTATTACTAAGTAGTAATAAGGGAGAAACATGTGAAAAGACGAATGGAGAGTAGTATAAGATAGAAGTATAAGAATTATAAGACACATATGTATTACTAAGTAGTAATAAGGGAGAAACATGTGAAAAGACGAATGGAGAGTAGTATAAGTTAGAAGTATAAGAAGTATAAGACACATATGTATTACTAAGTAGTAATAAGGGAGAAACATGTGAAAAGACGAATGGAGAGTAGTATAAGATAGAAGTATAAGAAGTATAAGACACATATTACTAAGTAGTAATAAGGGAGAAAAATGTAGAAAAACGCGGACTCAAGAACTCATTGAAAGAAAGAATAAAGTTGAAGTATGTGTTTAGCAAATATATATATCAAATATATAATGTGAAAAGACGAATGGAGAGTAGTATAAGATAGAAGTATAAGAAGTATAAGAAGTATAAGACACATATTACTAAGTAGTAATAAGGGAGAATCATGTAGAAAAGACGATCGGAGAGTAGTATAAGATAGAAGTATAAGAAGTATAAGACACATATTACTAAGTAGTAATAAGGGAGTAACATGTGAAAAGACGAATGGACAGTAGTATAAGATAGAAGTATAAGAAGTATAAGACACATATTACTAAGTAGTAATAAGGGAGTAACATGTGAAAAGACGAATGGACAGTAGTATAAGATAGAAGTATAAGAAGTATAAGACACATATTACTGAGTAGTAATAAGGGAGAAACATGTAGAAAAGACGAATGGAGAGTAGTATAAGATAGAAGTATAAGAAGTATAAGACACATATTACTGAGTAGTAATAAGGGAGAAACATGTAGAAAAGACGGATGGGGAGTAGTATAAGTTAGAAGTATAAGAAGTATAAGACACATATTACTAAGTAGTAATAAGGGAGAAACATGTGAAAAGACGAATGGAGAGTAGTATAAGATAGAAGTATAAGAATTATAAGACACATATGTATTACTAAGTAGTAATAAGGGAGAAACATGTGAAAAGACGAATGGAGAGTAGTATAAGTTAGAAGTATAAGAAGTATAAGACACATATGTATTACTAAGTAGTAATAAGGGAGAAACATGTGAAAAGACGAATGGAGAGTAGTATAAGATAGAAGTATAAGAAGTATAAGACACATATTACTAAGTAGTAATAAGGGAGAAAAATGTAGAAAAACGCGGACTCAAGAACTCATTGAAAGAAAGAATAAAGTTGAAGTATGTGTTTAGCAAATATATATATCAAATATATAATGTGAAAAGACGAATGGAGAGTAGTATAAGATAGAAGTATAAGAAGTATAAGAAGTATAAGACACATATTACTAAGTAGTAATAAGGGAGAATCATGTAGAAAAGACGATCGGAGAGTAGTATAAGATAGAAGTATAAGAAGTATAAGACACATATTACTAAGTAGTAATAAGGGAGTAACATGTGAAAAGACGAATGGACAGTAGTATAAGATAGAAGTATAAGAAGTATAAGACACATATTACTAAGTAGTAATAAGGGAGTAACATGTGAAAAGACGAATGGACAGTAGTATAAGATAGAAGTATAAGAAGTATAAGACACATATTACTGAGTAGTAATAAGGGAGAAACATGTAGAAAAGACGAATGGAGAGTAGTATAAGATAGAAGTATAAGAAGTATAAGACACATATTACTGAGTAGTAATAAGGGAGAAACATGTAGAAAAGACGGATGGGGAGTAGTATAAGTTAGAAGTATAAGAAGTATAAGACACATATTACTAAGTAGTAATAAGGGAGAAACATGTGAAAAGACGAATGGAGAGTAGTATAAGTTAGAAGTATAAGAAGTATAAGACACATATTACTAAGTAGTAATAAGGGAGAAACTTGTAGAAAAACGCGGACTCAAGAACTCATAAAGAATAAAGTTGAAGTATATGCATATCAAATATATATATCAAATTTATTATGTGAAAAGACGGATGGAGAGTAGTATAAGATAGAAGTATAGGAAGTATAAGACACATATTACTAAGTAGTAATAAGGGAGAAACATGTAGAAAAAATAAAGTTGAAGTATATGTATATAAAATATAAATTTTAATTATAAATAAATTTCTGACAAATAAATACATTTTGTGACACTTAGTTGTAAAATTATGCCTAGAAATATTGAGAAAGTTCTGAGTGAAAAAATGCAAAGAAAAAAAAGGTAATTTTGCCCAAGTTTCAAAAATGTTTTATTTCACGAAAAAACTTTCTTTCAAGTTTCAAAAGTTTAACTCGTAGATCAAGCTTTCTTCAAGGTTTAGATGCGTTCTTTTTTATATATATTTTTGTGTACTTTTTAATTGAGTTGCATGTTTTTTTTTGATTTTTGAAAGTGTCTTAATTTGATAAGCCTCGGGCAAACATGGCGACACTTTGCCAACATTTGTATCTGAAGATAACTGATAATAAACACGCCTTGTTGTGTGCTTGGCTCATAAATGAGTAAAAATAAGTTGAGAAAAAATAATAATTCTTCATTTTGTCAGCTGGCCAACCTAAATCTCGCTGGCTTTGCACTTGGCTTAGGAGATCAGGGCCAGGTTCTTATCTATTGCAAGTCAGCTTTGTTGTTGTTTTGTCACGTGATTGGCAGCTGTTTTTTTTTTGGCCCCAAAGCGAACGAGGAAAGCAAATTAATTAAATTAAATTGTTTTCGTGATTGCGGATGTCTCGATTAGATTAAAGACACATTGCCGGGAACTGCTGTGGAACTTCTTCCATTTTATCGAGCTCGAAATGAAAATAGCTTTTGGGTAAGTCCGAATATCTGAAGTGTCGTCGCACCTGTCGCCACGAAAATAAATGATCTGTTTAGCCAACTTTTTGTGGCACACTATGAAAACAGAAAGCTGCAGCCGATGTCTGCAGACATTAATTAATTTTAGCAAAAGGCGGCCGAGTCTAAAATTAGACAAGTTTCAGTTCAAAAGTGCAGGCCGCAAATAAATTTCATAAGCACGACAATTTGCTTGGCCAGATCACGTATACGCCGTGTGAGCGACTCGGCAAATAATTGCTAATTATTGCCCAATTAATGTTTGACGAAGATCGGAAGGTTTCATTTAATTTCCTAACTTAATTACATATTCTTTATGTATGAATATCTGATGATAATAATGAAATTTACAGACATTACGTATACGCCGTGTGAGCGAGTGGTAAAAATTCGTTAATTATTGTTTGACGAAGATCGAAAGATTTCATTTAATATCTTAACGTAATTACATATTCTTTATATATAAATAAATTATCTGATAATAACAATGTAATTTGCACTGCATTTTGTTGCAGAGATTACGTATACGCCGCGTAGACCAGATATTATATTTATAATATATATAATATATTTCTACTAAATTAAAAATATATTAATTTGTTTGCTTTACTCACCATTGATTTCGACATCTGTGAAGGGTTTCTTTTTAACGGGCTAAGAAAATTAAAAGAAATATGCAATAAATTAAAGAAAAAAACAAATTCAAACAAAAACGAGCTATTTACCTTTGTGGCACGTTTGCCCAGCAGCGCTGTGCCCAGCATCTGCAAAACAAATCAAAAATTAATAGATTTCCCATATAATTAAATATATAGTGCTTAGTTTTTTTAGTGAACATACTAGCAAAAGTTAGCAGCAGCAGTTAAAGTGCTTTGCATACTTTTAAGCGCAAGTGAAAATTGTAAAAAGCCGCAAATAGATCGTAAATTTAAAATTATTTTGGCAACGTGTTTACTGGTGCCGTATTTTTATTTATTTTCATTTTTGACAATTCGTTTATTACGTCGTTATTTTGGTTCCCAATTTGGATTTTCGTGCTGTAAATTCTATTTTGCAGTTTGCAGTCAATTTAATTTTGTGTAAAGAATTTGCGGTATTTGTTGTGTGCTTAAAGTGAAAACTCAAATGGGTCACAGACAACAAATGAATATGGCCAAACAAACTGAGTGCAAATCACACATGAATTATTATTGAAAAATAATAAAAAAAAAAAACATATTCAGTAATAAAACCCGACTGTAAATTACAATATTTAAATATAACACTTAATGTGCGACTGCGATTTGTTTTTATTTATTGTAGCTTTTCTTTGACGTTTCAAATTGGATTACATCAATCACCTTAACAATATTTTTTGTATACCCTGTACCCATTGAAAATGGGTAAAAGGGGTATAATGTATTTCTGCAAGTGTATGTAACAGGCAGAAGGAAACATATCCGACCCCATAGAGTATATATATTCTTGTCTCTCCGTCTGTCCGTCCGTCTATCTGTCCGTCCGTCCGTCCGTCTGTTTGTATGAACACAAGGATCTCAGAACCTTTAAGAGCTAGAGGCTTGAAATTTTAGCTGAAGGTCCTCCTAGTGCCCGCGCAGATCGAGTATGTTTCCGCTAATCGATAACTTGCCCCGTTTCCAAGTAATCGATAAAAATCGATATCGAAATCCTGTTTTTTGAGCAAATCTCGTAAGTTATAAGAGCTAGAGTCACCAAACTTGACATGTAGCTTTAAGAAAAGTATATATATATCAATTATCTTTCATTTTTTAGCTATCGCCCGTTGGAAGAAGAGGGGTCAGGGTATCCCCTAGTCGGCAGCTCCCGACTAGATCTTACTTGTTTTTTTTTTAACATAATTATTATTTGTATTTAAAATCTGCCCGCTTTTTGGACAATAATTAAATTTGTTCTGTAAACTTTGGCAGTAAAGTATCTTTGTATTATATTTTGTGTATCTTTGTGTCTGTTTGTGAAAACATTTAAATGTATAAACATTGCGCCTTTAAGTCGTTTCGAAGCCATTTGCTCATCAGTATGCATTGTGGCAGCTCCTTATAAAAACCTTGGCCGAGGTTAGTTGACGTTAACATAAATTCAGTATGCCAAGAGAGAGACTCTCATTTTTATCTCACGTACTCGAAGAGACGAAAATAAACAATTTTATAGATTTATAAATTTTGCTTTAAGCGCATTTTTCTATCTTTAAATATTATTAAATTTGACTAATAGAAACAACAACAGCTTAGCGAGACATTGAACTATATCAGTAAAGTATAAAAGTTTGATCTAAGCAATTGTTTATAATAAAAAATGATAATCATTTTTAGAATTATCAGCCTGGTCTTCGCCTGCGCCTCGTCTATTCTATTCTATTCTCAGCAATAAGCTAATAATCCGCTTTTGTTTATATGCGCCGAGTGAATTTTTGTGTAAACACTCGACTTTTTTTAATGCCAAAGAAAACATTGAGCAGCCGCTGCCTGACGACGTATCCAAGTGCAAATTAAGTTGCCATTATGCAGCTTTTTTATGCTATAATAAAATATAATGGAGGCAATTTTAAGACACATACACAAATATTGTGAAGATCGATCTGCATTTTAGATAAATAAATTTTAAATAAATTTGTAGCGAGAATTTTAGCATTTCATTTTGTACAATTTGATGTACTGAATAATTGGGATTAATTTATTAATAAATAAATAAATGAAAAATAAAATAAAAAAAAAAGAAGTAAATAGAAGCTTCTTTTCCATATTCAGAACAAGAGCGAGTTTTGGATAATTTGTGAATTAAATTAATTAATTTATTGATGATATTTATAATTTATATTAATTAATTTATATTTATTAATTTATAATAAATTAAGTTTGCATAAGAAGTAACAAAAAGAAAGCTTTGCGAAGACAATATCACGAGTCTGTCGTCGGACCAGCGAGCGCCAGGTCGCCAGTTCAAATCCAGAAACCACTATTTATATTTGTTTATTTAATTGTTGTGCTAATCACACATAAAAAATATTTTATATATACCATAATAGAGTATTTAAAAAAATAAACAAATAAATGAAAAATAAATGAGTGTAAAGAATAATAATTGAAATTTGTCTTCGGATTTATTTGCTGTGCGTAATGTATTTAGTGCTTTCATGCGTATGCCGGGCGATGCCGGGTAATCTCTTCAAGCAGCATATATTTATATCTATATATTTATATCTATTTAGGCAATGCCGGGTAATCTCTTCATATTTATATATTTATATCTATATATTTATATCTATTTAGGCAATGCTTTCATGCGTATGCCGCCGGGCGATGCCGGGTAATATTTACTATATATATCTTGAGAGAATACTGCCCTTGATTGCAGGTAAACAAGGCCTTTTTGTTGATATTATTGACAGACTGGCTTAATTTGTTTATTTCTCATAAATTTCAGTTAAAGTGCTTTACAAAAAATGGAAACATATTTAAAAAAAAAGGTGATGCGTGTCACCTTGGCACTTTCTTATTGGGAAGCTAAACAAGCTATTTTAAACATTATTTATCGACTGCGCCGAAAGGCAACAATTAATATTTGCACACATATTAAAAATGCAGCGTAAACACGAAACAGTTTTAATAGCTGCCAGTCGGAGTCGGAGGCTGAGCAACAAATTTAATAAATATTTACACAGTTCGGGCGGGTTCAATGCGGGAATATATGGAAGGTATAAGGTTTCTACGAAAGGTTTCACTCACCTTCAGCTGCTGACGTAGTCCGCTCATTGGGCTCATTCAATATTGATAAGAGTCAGAGAGAGAGAGAGCGAGAGAGAGCGAGAGAGAGCGAGAGAGAGAGCGAGCGAGAGCAAGCGGGGAATGCCTTGTGACGTGCTCGGTGCTCGGTGCCGGTGGCGTATGCGTAATATTTATATATTTGCCCCAATTTTGCTTAATTTCGCTCAAATTTTAAACAGGCTTTGCTAAACGATGTGTATTTAATTTATTTACAAATTTGCAAAATTTTTGTTAATTACTTTTTTGCTTTTTCACTTCTCACTTGGTTAATATTTCGTTTCAGTGCATTTTAATTTGCCGCGTGCAAGCAGTAAAAATATTTCACAAAGTGTTGTTGGAAAATGTTGAATCTTCAACTTTGTTGAATAATCTCTATAATTAACTAGCTTTAACTGCAGTCCAAATGTTCACACTAAACACTATTTTTTTTTTTTTTTTGTTTTAGTTTTTGATCTTTTATGCGAGACGCGCGCGTTCCGCTTGACGATCGTCTCGCGACGGACTCGCAAACAAAATTGAGCATTTCATTCGAAATGTTGGCGCAACAACAACTCAAATATATACAAAAAAACACAATTTAGCAGGAAAAAAAAAAAAAAACGTTAATAAAATAAGAGAAATGTTGCTGAAAACAAAAACAGTGCGAAAAGCCAGACAATTTCTGAAATCCCAATCTCCTTTTGTTGTTTGCGCTCGCCACATTTTCTTAATTTTTCTTTTCGAGATTTACTCAATTTTCTTTGGGCTATGTTTTTTTTCCCCCCGTTTCCGCGTCTTCTATGTGTACTCGGATTTAAAGTAGTCAAAAAGCCAAATTGAACTCACATATTTTTCGTGTGTGTATCTGATGGATACGTTGGATATATTATATAGGTTGAATATTTAGCAAACATAGAACACAATAAAAGTGTCTGGGAATATTTTAAAATCTTTTGTTCCTCAAAGTAAATCAGACGTATTTTTTTTAAATATACATATGTTTATCTGCGCGATTTATTGGGTCCACTTCGCTGAGATTTCTAGGTGAAAGTCGAACAATATGAGAGGAAAGTATCATCTATATATAAAACATGTTTTTCCCAAAAAATAGATGATAAATGTGAAAACTTTAGTTTTTGAAAGTTCTACTCCCAAATGTGGTAAATTGTTGGAAAATAATAGAAAACATCTACTTGTATGAAAATGCATGAAGGAAACTCTCACTAATTGAGTCAAAAATTTCTCATATTTGAACCAAAATCGAAGAAATTGTGAGTAAAATTGTGCTATTATAAAATTATGTATTCTAATTTTTACACTGATATATTGAATAATAAATAAATATATCTATGCATATTAAATAAATAATGTTGTTATATTTAGTTAGATTTGGGTGAAATTTGTTTGGAATGCCAATTAATAAATGTGCTCCAGACGAGTCTTAAAAAAACTATATTTATCGAAAATCGAACAACATTCAAACGAGCTATTCGAATTTGAATAACTTTGCATAACTTGCACTCGTCAAAATCTTTAGAATATGTTTGATGTTAGTTTGATTCGAAGCAGATCCCATTTGTATTTATATAGTATTTATTTATATTTATATAGTATAGTAGTTTAGTGACAGGTCATTCAACCAGGCTGCTTAAATAAAATAAATGCGAGCAGTGCAATGTTTCGAGCAGAGTGCGGCAGCTTCTTCTTTTGGGCGGCGCACGCGGCGTATGAGTTATTTTTAGGCAGCCGTCCCCTTTGTTCGCAGTGCAACTTGGCAAAGTGCAGCATGCATGGAATGAAGTGAGATCGGAAATAGACTAGAAATTAAAGAAAATGACAGGCGCTTTGATAATTTTAATTAGGCAGCTGTCGTTGGGCGTGTCGCAACACGCGGCGTATACGCAATATATCACGTGCACCTAACACGCTGAAGCTAATCAATTTTCTTGGAATGCATTCGAATGGAGGGTTGCTGTGCTGTATAATGGAATGCTGCAGACAAATCTCTGCACAAGTATTTGAACTAAACTGAACTTAACTTTTGTGCCGGGCATTGTTTTTGCCTGAGCTGAGGCGCAGCACTTGCAAATCATTTCAAAGTCAATTGTTTTGGTATAAATCATTATTTTTAACAGTTTTTAAATTGTTGCAAATATTTAGTTCGTGTCCCACTGTCGCTGCCAGCAGACGAATACGATATGTTTGGCTGGACGAGCTCGAACAATTTTATTATCAACTTATTAATATCAATATCATTTTTTATATCTGAATTCTTGCTTTACGCCGAACTGACATATGAATAGTTGTGGAGATGTCGTAAGAGAGCTCAGAAAATAAATGCGTATAAAATGCGACACGCGTTAAAAGAACGTGTGAGCCAAAAGAGCTGCATTTAGGAAGAAAATAAATACATATAGATATACTTTATGCTTATATTCATATTATGGATAGATATATATGCTTATATTCATATTATGGATAGATATAGTATATGCTTATATTCATATTGTGAAAAACTGTCGGTGGATGTGCCATCCAAAAATTTGTTTTGAATACCCTCAAGCCAATGCAAGTGGGTAAAGAGGGTATATTGGTTTTTAGTAAATGTTTGTGACGGGCAGAAGGAGGCATCAAGTATATATTTTCTAGTTCAGCATGAACAGACAAATCGATCTAAAGTCTTTCTATTGCACGAAAAATCCAAAATCAAACCATCGATAATTCCACGATATCGATAACATTTGATAACGACAGCCTAATTTTTGACTATATTTTTTGACTATAATCGTTTCAATCAAATAAATTTAACGGGCGGAAGAAGGCATCAAGTATATATAATCTTGATCGGCATCAACAGGAGAGTCGATCTAGCTAAGTCTATCTAAGTCTATCGATAATTCCACATCGATAAGAAATGATATCGTCAGCCTATTTTTAGAATATTTCTCCTAGACCTAGAGACAACAAATTTGATATTTAGAATATCTTAAAGTACACACAGATCCAGAATATTTCGCTAAATGTTATCTTCGCTAAGTTTTGCCCAAAATTAAAAACCCGCTTTCTGGTTAGTATATTACAGGGTATTTACACACATTTGAATGCTTGCTTGTGTGCGTGTGTCTATGTTTGGCTTTGCGTGTGCATGTAAAGAAAGTTGAAAATAGGGTATCTCCCAGTCGTACACTGCCGACTAGTGCACTTCTATGTGCTTCTCATGCTGTTTTCGCCAATGATTTATTTCCATCTTTTGCTGGCGCTGCTAATATTCGTTCAATATAAATATTTACACAGTTTATTTTTGAACATTTTACAAATTGTACAAAATAGAACTAATAGTTGTACACACAAAGATATGTATGTACATATATATAGATATGTAAAGAGCGTGCTATGATCACGTTAGATAAATATTATGAAATTGTCGGTGTACATGCGTACGTGGAGTACATAGATTATATGGATTATATACACAGTGGCTCACAGATAATTTCAACCAGATAATTAAATCTACTGTAGACAGCTATTAAAACTAAACTAAAAAAATAGATCAAAATTTTAGAAATGCAGTTTGTTAGCTTGATGCTCAAAGTTGTCAAATATGATTATGTTAATTTTTTACAATATTTTCAAATTGAGGATTGGGCCAAAATTAGGCCACAGGTTAACCAAAAGTTGGTAGAAAAGCCTCAAAATGGTTATTGACCACAATTTCATGCTAAATATTTAAAAAATTTTGTTTCGCTGTAAACTTCAAATTTAAAATTGAATTAAGTTAATGGTTTTTGTTTTTAATTGTTCTAATATGTTCAGAAAAATATTTAAAAAATATATGAAGTCATATTTTAAGACTTGAAACAATAATTGAAAAAAAATGCATTTATATAATTTTAACTTCTAATTTAAAACTGAATTTATTAAATGGTTGTAATAAGCTGTGACATTGTTTTGGGTTGATTTTTTTTTAATTGTTCTAATATGTTAAAAAAAAATTATTTAAAAAATTTATTTTAAGACTTGAAACAATAATTGAAAAAACTGCATTTATATAATTTGAGCTTCTAATTTAAAATTGAATTTATTAAATGGTTGAAATAAGTTAATTGTTAAATATATGTTAATATGTAAAAAAAAAAAATTAAAAAATTTATTTTAAGACTCGAAACAAGAATTTAAAAAACTGCATTTATATAATTTGAGTATTTTGCTCAATTAAGTTTCTATAGCTTCCTAAAGTTTTTTTAAAGAACCGGTCGAAATAAGCTGTGACCCACTGTATATATATACATATATACGCAAATACAACGCACACCCACACACACACAACACGCGCACACACAAAGAAGTTGCTCAAGTGGGAAAGTTGACAATGCGCGTAAATTGATTGCGTTTAAATGAACATGGGAGAAATTCAAGCGAGTTATAGCAAAAGCTGTTGTTTGGCTTTAAATCAGCTCAGAAAAACACACACAAAAGAACATAATGTGGAACATAATATTTGAACGAGTTGCAGATAATTGAACTAATTGCTGGCAAACGAAAATGTTAAACAATTTTTTTGATATTTCCAAGTGCTTTGCCGGACTAAACTGCACTTACAGCAAACGGATGCTCGGTATTTGTCTCCGGATCCGCCAATTTCGGCAAATTGAAATCGAAATAAAACCGAAACGCGACACTCGAAAAAAAGTTTACGTTATATTATTCAAATAAAAAACGACAGCAACGGAAAACGGCGATCATCCAAACGGGAGCACAGTCCGAACACAAATGATCAACATTCCCATTCGTTTGTCAACCGAATCTCTGCGTCGTCGTCTCTGTCCGGCTGTTTAGTGGGCGTGGCAGTGGGCGTGGGCGTGGGCGTGGACGTAGAAGCTGTGTACAATTGCGGGCTAAAACATTGTACTGAGGTTTATTTGTCTCGTTGCTTGTTTTTCCACATTTCTCACATTAAGTTTTAATCACTTATTTATTGCCAAACAGCGGCAATTTTCCATTGAAAATGGCAGTTTTCAATTGAATTACGACGGAATACAATTCTAAAACAGATCACATTTAAAATTAAATATCGAGTTGAAGACTACGCAAAACAATCTCGCGATTTATTATTGTGTTTAATACTTGGAATTTTAGCAAACTTAATCACATCAACTATCCACCAAGAAAATCAATAGCTATTACGATAATGTTTAGAGCTGATGCAACAGCAGTTTTACAAGGCAAGTTTTTGATTTTCCCTTTAGCAAACTTAATCACATCAACTATCCACCAAGAAATCA
The DNA here is from genome assembly GCA_035045355.1 of Drosophila lacicola. Classification (NCBI taxonomy): domain Eukaryota; kingdom Metazoa; phylum Arthropoda; class Insecta; order Diptera; family Drosophilidae; genus Drosophila; species Drosophila lacicola. The sequence goes on from JAWNPB010000133.1 coordinate 428,281, forward strand.
ATAGATATTACGATAATGTTTAGAGCTGATGCAACAGCAGTTTTACAAGGCAATTCTTTGATTTTTAGCCCCTTTAGCTTTCATTAATTAAAATCTTTTCCTAAGTCTAATAATTGTTGTTGGTATTTTGCCTGTGATAATAAGTGTTAAAATTGAAAATTTGTCTATCGATTAGGCTTTGATACTAATTACTACATACTTATGCTAAAAAATATCACATAATTTGGATATTATCTTTGGGTTGGTGATACTAGTAAAAACCTTCTAAATGTATTCGTAGGGAATTGCAATAAAATTGTCTCCTGTATTGTGGAAGTTATTGGGTCTAGTTTGACTTAAAGCTAGCCTATCGAGCTTGAAGCCTAAAAAGCATTTGTTGCAGTAGTTTCATATGAATATTGTTCAGTTATCGTATCACAGACCTACACCTGCTGCAAATAGCGATAGGCAATGGCTGAGCCACTTGCCCGATAATTACTCTCGCTAAGCTTAACATATTGACCCAGAAAGTTGAGGACCACGCTGCTGCGGCAAACGTTGTGCAAATAGCCCAGCAAATAGGGCGTCAGAACCGTGCCCACAATATAGGCCAGCTGCGGTATGCGGTCCGTGTGCTCGTAGAAGGGCCAAAACCAATATCCTCGCCGCACAGCGTCCCTCGTGTGATGCGTGACAAAGGCACAAAGCAGCGCGCCCAAAAACAAGCTGCTGCGGAAGTAATTGAGGCACGCGGTGCATATATAAAACAACAGCATGGCCAGCACAATGCTGGAGCAGTGCAGGAACGGCCGCCGCGACAGATTGGTGGCATCCTGTAAATGGAAAATGTTTGTAATATGAAAGAAGGAATCTCTACGGCAAGCCGAAGATTAAGTACTCTTGTAGAGATGCGGCTCACGGGCTAACTATGTGGGAAGATACATGAAACTCCTTATGGTTGAGTTTGTTGCGGGTATATAAAGTTATAGATCTGAATGATAGAGTGGTTGGTCTAATATAAATGATACAGAAAAGAGAGTTCTAATGGAAGCTATATGATGAAGTGGCTAATCTAAATTGAGACTAGTTCGTACGACACGTTATTAATAGACAGAAGGACATGACTATATCAGCTCGGCTTCTAATACAGATCTAGAATATATATATATACTTTAAGCCCGGCAATCTTTGCTACAAGAGTATATAAAATCGGACTGCAGCTGACCTCCAAGTAGAGCGAGCGCGCCTCTATGAAGTGATCCAGGTCAATAAACGAGGAGACCACAAAGCAGCTGAATATCAATATCCAGCCGAAGAGCTGCGTTGTGCGCTCATAGAACTGCATGGCAAATGCGATGCCCGTCAGAGCGCCAATTGCGGCATGCGTGGCATTGTCGGCCAGGGCCTTCAGCAGCGGATGCTGTGTCAGCTCGACGAAATTGTCGCCGAGCAGGCACGTTATTATCACCAAGGTGGTGAGCACAATCCGCAAATAGACCATTGTATGGCAGTGTGGCATCGATTGCTCCTCCTCCGCACTCTACTAGACTCTACACTGTGTTTGGACTCGTTTTCGTATTCGTTTCAGTTTTGGACGGAAGCGGCGTTGCTCTTCAGATTTTCGTTGTTTCTGTTGTGGCCCACTGTGCACATATTGCACAATCAATAAGTTTGTTGTCGCAAATTCCTGTGTGTGTGTGTCAAATATGTAAATACAATCTGGCAACTGCATGCGTTTTCTTTGTCACTCACGTGTTTTTTAGCGTCCTTGCGCCGCATGCACGGACAACAACTGCAATGCAGCTGTGTGACGGCGACTTCTTGAGGGTTGCAAGTACACGTACACCATTACGTTGACTCGGCGTTTGTTAGCAACAACAAGCGGCATATTTTCTGTGTCTGAATGTTTTGATTTGTCGCACAGACGTGAAGTGGGCGGCGGCAGTATCAAAATGCTGCCACCTAGCTACTACACATCTGGCAGCACTGCATTTAAGCGTCGTGTGGTCACCCTGAAAATGCAACAGCTGTTTAGTACGCGCCAAAATTGAGCACAGTTGAAAAAAAAGAGTTTAGTACATGATTTTGCTGCTTGTCTAAATTGAAAACTTACTTTTAGATATGTATGTATATGAACATTTTTCACAAAAATCTACGCAGCTGATTTTTCGATGGCGTTGCTTACAAACAAACAGCAGTGGAATTTTCCATGCGAGTGCGCACCATAAGATCTAAAAAGCTCTCTCTCTCTCGCTCGCTCTCTTCACACACACGTGGATGCATGTGTATGTGTGAGTGGAGATAACACTTGTTAATTATAAACCTAATATACTATATTGTTTGGCTATTTATTTATTCGCTCTTAGAACTCAATATTGAAGGGATAGTTTTTGTTTTTAACGGCATGCTCCATTTTGATGAGACGCTCGCCCGTGTTGTATGTGTCAAGGATCGCGTGATCCGCAGCATTCAGTTTGAAATCAAAGATCTTGAAGTTCTCCTCAATGCGTTTCGGATTGGATGACTTTGGCAGCGGCACGGTTCCGATTTCGATCTATAATAGAATACAAGTTAATGATAATAATCGAAATATTATTCTATCCAGGATACCAGGTAACGCAGCACCACCTGCGCCGTGCTCTTCTTGTACTTGTCGGCAATCGCCTGCACCTTGGCATCGTATATGAAGCTCGGCTGCTTCTTGGCCGGATCCGGCCTGCCCAAAGGACAGTAGGCCGTAACCACAATATTGTGCTGCTTGCACAACGCGATCAGTTTCTTCTGGTTAAGCGCCGGATGACATTCGATCTGTGGAGGAATGTGCGAATGTGCGAGCTGAGTATATTGATATTGATAACGCAGTTGTTTTACCTGATTGTGGATTGGCTTGATTTTGCAGTTGGCCAGGAGGCGCGTCAGTTGCTCGGAATTGAAATTGGAGACGCCGATGCTCTTGGTCAGGCCCAGCTCGACGAGCTGCTCCATGGCGCGCCAAGTGTCCAGATAGTCGACGTCGCTGGAGAAGATGAAAGATGGGTTCAGTTGATAGAGAGGATCGAATTGGTATAGGAGCTCACCTGAGTTCCACCTCGCCCTTGGCGTCCGTGGGCATCAGCTCGGTGTCGCCGCGATAGACATACGAGTACGGCCAATGCATCAGGTAGAGATCCACATAGTCCAGCTTAAAGTTGGCCAGTGTCTTGCGACAGGCGTACTCCACGCGCTCCGGCTCATGGAAGTGTGACCAAAGCTGCTCAAAAAAGACACCCAAATTAATACCAAACTGGCTGCTGGTCACATTTGTACGCACGCACCTTGGTGGTTATGAAGATGTCCTCGCGCTTGATCACGCCCTCGGCGATCTTCTGGCGCACCGCTTCGCCCACCTCGCCCTCGTTCTCGTAGAAGAAGGCGGTGTCTATGTGCCGGTAGCCGACGTCAATCGCATGCAGCGTCGCCCGCTCGCAATCTCCGCCCAATGACTGTGCAACATTTTTTCGAATGTTTGTGATAAGCCCTATCAATTGATCTAAATGGCACTTACCGAATAAGTGCCCAGGCCAATTGCCTGGATTTGGGTGCCGTTATTGTGCTTAACATATGTTGCCTTGTTGCCCGCCGACATCTTGCGTTCCTTCTCTCTCTCTCTCTCGCAGCTGCTTTTGCAACTGTTGCTCAAAAACTGCGAACTCGGCACTTTTATAGCCCAAAGCTCTGCGACGAAAGCTTTGCGCGTGTTCTAAAAAAGCTTTCGTTATGAGATGATTGAGTACAGACGACTTTTGCACACACTACAAGGCGAAAGATATGTTAAATAAAATAATTAAATGTAAATAATAAATATAATAATAATAATAAATTAGACGTTAAGTTAAACTATAATTGATAATAAATATTTATTTAACAGAATAAGTTATACATTGCAGTACTTGGCAGAGTTGCCAGACTTTAAAACACTAGCGAAATCCAGTGTGGTAAATAGTTTTAAAAAAAAGCTGGCTTAGCTTGGCACAATTTGGCTATAAATAGACTAAAATCAGCTAAATTTAGCTGGAAAATGCTTGCAGTAGCGAAATCCAGTGCTGTAAACAATTTAAAAATAAAGCTGCAACTTGGCAATCTAGCTATAAAATAATAAAATAAAACAAAAATAAACAGCTAAATTGAAATACTTTTTTTTAAAAAAAAAAGCTGGCTACGCTTGCCGAACAGCAGTTGGCAATAAATAGGCTAAATGTAGCTGGAAAATACTAACGTTACCGTTATTGCGCTGGCGCAAGCTTTTTAGCAGCTGCAACGATTTGGAAGCGAAACAACATCTGTTATTCAAAGTGGCACAATCGGAAAAATCGCAGTCCTTGCAGCCGAAGTCGTCAGATGCCAGCACATTGGTCGCAATTAAAACAAATTGAAGCAATTTATTGGGTGAGTTGTTAAAACTGAAATGTGTGTTAATTTAATTGGTAAATTTAAAATAAAATCGTTAAGGCGTTTAAACGTGTGTTAAGTGAATGTTTCAACTTTCCAAAAGTAACTAGAAAAGTCTGTGTCCCGTCTATAAATAAACTTTGTGTATATATACATATTATATACTTTGTCTATAAATCTAAAACAATTGCGCTTGAAAAATACTTTTAAGGTAAAATTCTTTTAAAGGAGAATGAGAAGGAGAATGAGAGCGAAAAAAAAGTGCAGCTGAAAATGATTGTATTGTAATTTTTTTCTAGTATACGCAGCACGCCTACAACTGCGCATGCCCCAGACCCAAGCCCAGAGCCAGACTCCAACCCAGCCGAGACGCAGCAGCAGCAGCAGCAGAGCAGCGGCAGAGCAGCAGCAGGTGACAGCGACGTCTGTAAAAACTCAAGGCTATTTGATTTATTTTTGGGTATGGCAACCGTGGCGCACGGCTGCAGCAGTCCGCGGCAGCGTTCCTGCAACGGGAGCAGCTCACCCGGCGGACAGCACAGCGCGACGTATACCACAATGCCGAAATATACGCGCACGGCCAGCCAGACGCTCTACGCGACAAGTCAGCAGATCTTTGGCGGCGGATTGTCCGGCGGACTGTCCGGCGGAATGGTGGAGAGTCAGTATAATGGACACGGACTCTATATGGCCGCGGGCAGCATGTCGCAGCGTCCGCTGTCGGCGTCGGCTTTGCCGGAGACGGCGACCGGCTGCCGCAACTACTGGAGCCAGAATCAGGGTCCGGGTCAGGGTCAGGGTCAGGGTCAGGGTCATCCGGGTCCGGGTTCGTTCTATCACAGCAGCGGCAGGCACTTTAACTACAACAAGCGCAAGTCCGCCGTGGAGCTGCTGGCCGAATCGAAGCCCTTCTATATCAAATCCGATGCGGTCTTCGAGCGACTGCAGCAGTCCGGCTATCGTGGAGGTAACAGCGCCGCAGCTGGTGTCAAGCGTGGCCGCCGGCCGGAGGAGGGGCACTACAGTGCCACGCCCACGTACGAGGAGCTCGAGGACAGGCGCTACATGAGTCTGACCAGGCAGCAGCAGCAGCAGCAGCAACAATACGGACTGCACAATCATCATCAACATCATCATCACCGGCACCATTCCGGCCCGGGGATGCACGGCCAGGCGCGGGAACGGCCCGGCAACGCGGCGGTCAACAACAATCTGCTGCAGCACAAGCTGCGCATGCTGCTCGGCTCGGAGGCGGGCAAGGAGCGCGCCAGCCTGCGTCGCCATGAGCTGGGCGACAACAACCCGGATGAGGAGGAGGAGAGCAGCAGCGCGCTGAGAATTCCGCCGCCGCTCTATCTGCCCGCACATGCCTTCTACGGCGGATATCCGAGCGAGCCGAACAGCGGCGGCGGCGAGGAGCCGCTGGTGCTCACCGAGAACTACAGGCCGATCAGTCCGCCGGCGGAATACGCGGCCAAGTCGAGCCAGGCGCAGCACAACGAGCGTTACAGGTGAGCTGGAGCACGGTGGGTGTCCGGGTGCAGTTCATCCACTGAATCCCTTTTTTCTCTTCCCGTACAGATACAACTATCAGCGCTCGTATTCGCACTCGCACGAGGTGGCCATTCCGGACGAGCGTGCTCCGTATACGGCGGGCGAGTTCAACATCAACAGTCACAAATCTCTGCCGGATCTGCACACGCAGTTCAGCCGGCATTCGCCGCACAGCGAAATCCTGAGCTGCTGCAGCCGCGGCAATCGTTCCATCAAATCCGCCGGCGAGTCGTCCATCAATCGCGACTCCGGCGGCAGCTCCGGCCATTACACACATCGCAGCGAGCCCTGCTACAAGCGGCAACGCGATACGAATCCGGGCACCGCCAGCGGCACCATAAAGAACTGCTGCAATCTGGTGGCTGCGACACGGCGGGACAGCGGCTCCTCCACGCAGCACAGCGCCAACTCGTATTGCGGCTATGTCCGGAATACGGATTGCCTGGACTGCCGCTGCAAGCTGGACACGGCTCCGCCGGGGCACATCTCCGGGTCCGATTACTTGCTCAATTTTACGCCCACGCCGGAGGTGCCGGAGGCGTTCCAGGACGATTACACACCGACGCCGCTCAAGACCCAAACGCCGCCGCGCTACTCGAGCTCCTCCAGCCAGCAGCTGCACACCAGCTCCCAGGGCTACACGAGCATCAATCACTCGCAGAGCTCCCTCGTCCAGAGTCCCGGCTCGGCGCCGTCCGTGGACGACATTAGTCCGCCGCCCATACAGTTTAAGCGACAGCGTTGCATACGCTTCAAGAACCGCAACCGGCTGCCCGTCCAGCCGCGCACCTCGCCCATCAACGCGGCCATGGAGTGTCACAAGCGCAGCGTGGAGCACGAGAACGTGTTCTTTCCCAAGGGTTTCTCGGCGGACAACTATGCCATGGATATGGAGCGGGAGGCTTTAAATGCCAGCATATCGGAGCTGGAGAAGTTCTTCGATCGGCTGGGCCTGAACGACGAGGCGTTCCACGAGCTCTACAGCCAGCCCCGGCGTCAGCACAAGCCCGACACCGATTCGGATGACTCCAGCACGGTGTTCTTCTCGGATCACAGTACCGTGGACTCGATGCGGCTGCCGGACAGCACCGAGACGCAGCCGCAAACGGCACAGCCGTATCGTCCGTCGGAGCCGCCGTCGATTGTGGAGCGCAATGCGAGAATCATCAAGTGGCTGTGCAACTGCAAGAAGACGCAGTGCGCCTGAGGATATCCGTAAATTTGATATTGTTCTTTAGATATGAGTCATTTTACCCTCTAGTCTCCCCACACCCAGAAGTACAACGCAATTCGAATTGCAGCTCTGTTTGGAGTTCAATCGAGTCAATCGAGCTGCTCGAGCTGCCCTCGAACTCGAACATTTCGTTCGAGCCGTTAGCTCGAACATGTTGCTGACCAGCTCGAACCTCGTTCGAATGAATATCTGCGGGCTTGATGAATCGTTTATTTGAGCACTGCTCGTTTTTCGGCTAAATCAATCCGAGTTGAATACAAGTCGATTTATCAAAGCGAGGCTCTACTTCGAATATCTGGAAATACCCAACTGCAGCTTATTACTCGCATGAATATGCGTGCGGTCATTTTTTTCTGCCACGTTTTGCAGACCCAATTAAATAATTATTATTGTATAACTAATCGTCTAGCAAATTGAGAGGTCATATTACTCGTATACATAATGCTATTATTAGAATGAATTATTGTACAATTAGCTCTCGTAACGTGCATATATATCGTAAACATATTAACTTGCCCACTACTTATACACAAATGTACTATGTAGTTGCCAAAAGAAAATAAATAAAAACAATTTAAAAGTACTCGTAAAGAAATTGAACCTACCTATTTATGTAAGTGTAAAATGGTTTGCATGATAAATAAAGATTTACTATTATCAAAACAAGGTTTAATATGTTTTTGTAAAAAATTTGTGTGGGAGGCCGAGGGAAGGAAAAAACTCGAAAACTATATGATCCAGAGAATGGAAATTCGAAATATATATCATGCTTAACAAATAAAGATTCACTATTATATAAAATAATATATAATAGAATTTTGTAAAGCAAGGAAAGCATAGAACTCGGGAACTATATGATCCAGAGAATGGGAATTCGTAATAAATATTCTCTTTTTCGATGTAATCTTGAGAAATATAAATAAAATATAATATATTTTTGTAAAAATCTGTGTGGGAGGCCCAGGGAAGCATCTGTATGAACGCGTAGATCTCGGGAACTATATGATCCAGAGAATAAGAATTCGTACTATATATTCTCTTTTTGGATGCAAGCTTAATAAATAAAGACTTACTATTATCAATATAAAATATATATTGTGTTTTTGTAAAAATCTTTGTGGGAAGCATCTGAATGCGTAGATCTCGGGAACTATATGATCCAGAGAATGGGAATCCGTAATATATATTCTCTCTTTGGATGTCAGCTTAATAAATAATATAAAATATATTGTGTTTTTGTAAAAATCTTTGTGGGAAGCATCTGTATGAACGCGTAGATCTCGGGAACTATATGCTCCAGAGAATAAGAATTCGTAGTATATATTCTCTTTTTGGATGCAAGCTTAATAAATAAAGACTTACTATTATCAATATAAAATATATATTGTGTTTTTGTAAAAATCTTTGTGGGAAGCATCTGAATGCGTAGATCTCGGGAACTATATGATCCAGAGAATGGGTATCTGTAATATATATTCTGTCTTTGAATGTCAGCTTAATAAATAAAAATGTCAAAACAATATATACAATATGTTTTTGTAAAAATATGTGAGAGGCCTAGGGAAGCGTAGATCTCGGGAACTATATGATCCAGAGAATGGGAATTCGTAATAATCAACAATATATAATATGGTTTTGTATCATTATGTGTGGGAGGTCAAGGGAAGCATAGATCTATCGGAGACTATAAACGCCAGAGAAAGGGAATTCGACATATAAATTCTCATTTTGCGTTCCATATCGAGATCGGACAATAGAGTATACGACATAATGCATAATGCTAGCCCCGAAATTCGCGCATTGTTCGGCGACCTATTTTGGGATCATAATGAAACAGATGTGTGCCCGTAAAGCTAGCCCATTGTCGGATGGGCTTATAAAAGCGCCAGATAGTTGGGTCGAACGCATCAGAAACTTTTGAGATATGCACCAAGTTCTATTTGTAGCCGTTGTCTTGGGCGTACTTGGCCTGGTAAGCTTCAAAATGTGACTGCAATTTTGTAGGAATCTATTTTTTAATAAATTTTTACCTCTCAGGCCTTGGGTCATAATGTGAGTATTATTCAATAGGGGCTAAGCAGATCGGAAGCTTATACAGATTTTGACCATGTCGAACTCTCAGGTAACTCCTAAGCCAAAGCCAGGTGATAATGGTGGGACTGGAGGAGGTTGGTCCGGTTCCGGTTCCGGAGGTGGAACCGGTTCTGGAGGTGGTTGGACGGGAGGTGGATCTGGCTCCGGTTCTGGAGGTGGATCCGGTTCCGGAGGTGGATCCGGTTCTGGAGGTGGATCCGGTTCCGGAGGTGGATCTGGTTCCGGTTCCGGTTCCGGAGCTGGCTCTGGCTCATGTCCCCGGCCTTCCCCGGAGAGCATAAAAGTAAGTTCCAATTTTGAATATTAGCTGAAAAAAAAAACATATTGAAAATGTTGCATTTTAGTGCCTGCAAGAATGGGCGTGTCAGCAAGTCATACGCCTGGATCTGCGGTAAGTTGGCCAAGGATTAGATGTACTTACATTTGTCTCATCCTCCTCCCTCCCTTCTCCCCCTCCCTTCTCCCTTCTCCAGCTGTCTCTTCAATTTGAATGGCAACAATTTGCTGGGCAATCTGGTGAGCGTGCCCGGCGTAACCGGCGGAGGTGTTGTTCCCGGCGGCGGAGGAGGCGGCGGAATTCTGGGCACCCTGCTAAATGGCTAAACCCCGCCCCAAAAATGTATGCACATTAAAGCAATAAAAAGCTTAAGGCGAGCCATCGAATCTCATTCGAATGGCAGCTGTTAATGGCAAGGCAATAATAATAAGCGAATGAGTATTCGTATTCGTATTCGTATTCGTATTCGTATTCGTAATCGTTGCACATAACACTTAACTCGATTATTGTTTAAGCGCTCTCGTTTTGGACCAGCAATTAAGTGGCCAATTCTCGAATTAGCCAGCAATTCGCTGGACGCTTCTCACCTTTAACCGAGAGTCAGGTGGCAGGCAGGGGGGGGGGGACTTGGCCTTAAAGCCTAGCATTCGCACAAAGTCGCAAATCATTGAAGCATATGCAATTATTCATTTTGAGGTTGAATGCGCTCGAACGCACACATAGATACACGAGCTCCTCTTCCATTGGGGCAGCTCCTCCTCCTCCTTGGAGCAGCTTCTCCTGGAAAGGCAGCAAATTTAAATTCAGCAGCAGTTCTGCTGCATAAAAATCGCTTTTACTATGCGTAGTTTTTTGCCCCTTTTTTTCGTTTTACGTTTTTTTGCCTTTTTGTTATACCCTGTAACCATTTAAATTAACGAAAAGGGTATCACGATTTTTTGCTTCGCTTGTCCGCCGCCATCAATTATAGATATACTTGATTAAGAAGAGTCGATCTCGACTTGTCCATCAATTAGAAAGTCTTCTCGCTTTTCTCTTCAATATTTCAGAGCTTGTTAGAGCTAAAGATACCAAATTTTAAATGTACATAGATCTACAATATTTAACGCTTTGAATACCCGCACTTTTTTCTCCCAAAATCTTAAAAATATACTATTTTTTTTTGCGATTATAGCCCGAGGCTGTTTAAGTCTTGAAAAATTGAGATATATTATATATTATATATTATATATTATATATTATTTATTATATATTATATATTATATACTATGTATTATGTATTATATATTATATATTATATATTATATATTATATATTATATATTATATATTATATATTATATATTATATATTATATATTATATATTATATATTATATATTATATATTATATATTATATATTATATATTATATATTATATATTATATATTATATATTATATATTATATATTATATATTATATATTATATATTATATATTATATATTATATATTATATATTATATATTATATATTATATATTATATATTATATATTATATATTATATATTATATATTATATATTATATATTATATATTATATATTATATATTATATATTATATATTATATATTATATATTATATATTATATATTATATATTATATATTATATATTATATATTATATATTATATATTATATATTATATATTATATATTATATATTATATATTATATATTATATATTATATATTATATATTATATATTATATATTATATATTATATATTATATATTATATATTATATATTATATATTATATATTATATATTATATATTATATATTATATATTATATATTATATATTATATATTAAATATTATATATTATATATTATATATTATATATTATATATTATATATTATATATTATATATTATATATTATATATTATATATTATATATTATATATTATATATTATATATTATATATTATATATTATATATTATATATTATATATTATATATTATATATTATATATTATATATTATATATTATATATTATATATTATATATTATATATTATATATTATATATTATATATTATATATTATATATTATATATTATATATTATATATTATATATTATATATTATATATTATATATTATGCTGGGTATTTTCTAGTCGTGCACTCCCGATAATGGCCAGTTGATTGCCAGCCGTTGTGGCCAAGTTGTGTGTGGCTCGTCCTCTTCATTTCGGCCGATTTCGTTTTGGCCAGATCGCATCCTATTTTAGCTTAATCCGTCACTTGCATCGACAGCTCAATAGAGTCTGTTGGCAACTTCAATTTCCTTTGCCCTTTTATAATTAACTTTATGTGTATGTATTTAGTTTTATTGCTCGTTAGACAGCCGCAGCCCACAGCCCCGCAGCCAAGGACAATGAAACAACAATTTGTGGCCCGCAGCAGCGCAATGTGTGTAGGCCATTTTGGAAGTGCCACAGCCACAGTCAGAGCCACAGTCAGAGCCATCTCCATCGCCATCACCATCGCCATTTCCCATTTCCCATTGCCAGCACAGCCGTCGCCATTATATTAATTACAAACGTTTCCCGGGCCACATCTCCAGAGCCAGTTCCTGTCTCACTAATGGGCCAAAGCAACTAAATCACACGCAAAGCTCTAAGGCGATTTGGCCAACGAGTTGCGAGGAGAGACGGCTCCCAAGCAAGTTAACGAGCCTGTCTCCCCTCCCCCCCCCTCCCTCCCTGCTCAGCAGCCGACAGAATGAACTGCAACATTTCATAAGCTTTGAGAAACATTCAAATCAATCGGTATTTAAAGAATACATTCGAATCACTTGGTATTTCTAGAATGAACTCTAGCATCTCATAAGTTTCAAATACATTCGAATCACTTGGTATTTAAAGAATGAACTCTAGCATCTCATAAGTTTTAGAGACATTCAAATCAATCGGAATTTGTAGAATGAACTCTAGCATCTCTCAGCAGCTCACAGAATGAACTCTTATAATTCATAAGTTTCAAATACATTCGAATCACTTGGTATTTAAAAAATGAACTCTAGCATTTGAATCACATTTACTCAGCAGCAGAATGAACTCTAATAATTCATAAGATTCAAATACATTCGAATCAATCGGTATTCAAAGAATGAATTCTAGCATCTCATAAGTTTCAAATACACTCGAATCACTTGGTATTTAAGGAATAAACTCCAACATATCATAAGTTTCTGAAACATTCAAATCAATCGGTATTTAAAGAATACATTCGAATCACTTGGTATTTTGAGAATGAACTCTAGCATCTCATAAGTTTCAAATACATTCGAATCACTTGGTATTTAAAGAATGAACTCTAGCATCTTATAAGTTTTAGAGACATTCAAATCAATCGGAACTTGTAGAATGAACCCAAGCATCTTATAAGGTTCAGAAGCATTCAAATCAATCGGTATTCAAAGAATGAATTCTAGCATCTCATAAGTTTCAAATACACTCGAATCACTTGGTATTTAAGGAATGAACTCGAATATATCATAAGTTTCTGAAACATTCAAATCAATCGGTATTTTAAGAATACATTCGAATCACTTGGTATTTAAGGAATGAACTCTAGCATCTTATAAGTTTCAAATACATTCGAATCATTTGGTATTTAAAGAATGAGCTCTAGCATCTCATAAGTTTTAGAGACATTCAAATCAATCGGAATTTGTAGAATGAACTCTAGCATCTCTCAGCAGCTCACAGAATGACCTCTTATAATTCATAAGTTTCAAATACATTCGAATCACTTGGTATTTAAAGAATAAACTCTAGCATTTGAATCACATTTGCTCAGCAGTAGAATGAACTCTAATAATTCAAATACATTCGAATCAGTCGGTATTCAAAGAATGAATTCTAGCAACTCATAAGTTTCAAATACACTCTAATCACTTGGTATTTAAGGAATGAACTCCAACATATCATAAGTTTCTGAAACATTCTAATCAATCGTTATTTGAGGAATAAATTCTTGCACCTCACAAGTTTCAAATACATTCAAATCACTTGGTATTTATAGAATGAACTCTAAGTATGAGAAGCATTTGAGTCACATTTGCTCAGCAGCAGAATGAACTCTAAGATTCAAATACACTCGAATCACTTGGTATTTAAGGAATAAGCTCTTGCACCTCACAAGTTTCAAATACATTCAAATCAATCGGTATTCAAAGAACGAACTCTTGCACCTCACAAGTTTCAAATACATTCAAATCACTTGGTATTTAAAGAATGAACTCCATCATCTCATTACTTTTAACTACATTCGAATCACTTGGTATTTATAGAATAAAATCTAGCATCTTTTGACAAACATTTGAATCACTCGGTATTTATTCAATTGAATTATACGTCCTTCGATTTAATCGCATCAAAACTGGCTATATCCGATTCTGTGGAGCTGTTTGGGCTCGCCGCCTCAACCACAGCTGGTTGATTGGTTGTCGACACTTCCGTGATAAGGTTCTAAGGGAAAAATGGAAGTGAAAAAAAGGAAAAACTCTTAAATTGTGCATCGCTTTGCCTCTCTGCCTTACCTCTGCCCGAAGGGGCTGGGCGCTGTCCTCCTTAAAGGCCTCCGCCAGGCCGGGATTTATATTGCCGAGAGCCTCGTCGCCGTGTCGTATATAGACTGGCACATGACCCTTGCGTGGCTCCAGCTCCTGATAGGGCGCAGCTAAGAAAAATTTAATTACAAGCCATTAAATCATTGCCAGTCTTATCAGCCCGGTTAATCTTCAATGACATACACCCGGAAACCTTGAATCACGCCTTGCGCAGCGACAACGTAATTATGACTAACGAGCTGAAGCTGTTGCTGCTTCTGCTTCGCCCCCCTTCGCACTCTACGCCCATGCGCACAGTTGGTTTATAGAAATTAAGCAGAAACCAGTTTCAAACAATAGAAACCGTGAATAATCAAAGCGCAATTCGCATAATTATGCCCAATTTATGTGATTTATATATTTATTTGCGGCTACTCACCTTTGCTCAAAGCGCACGAAGCCAGCATAATCAGAGCGACTAAAATGCAGCCCATATACTTAGACATCGTTAGTAGATATTTTAATTAGCGGAGCGAGAGAGAGAGAGTTGTTCACAATTTGCCTGTAGACGCGAGACTGCGATCGCACAGCATCTGTGCTTAAAACTTATATATCCGATATTCGTTCACGCGTTCATCTCTCGGCAACTCTTCTTTCCAGCCCACTTCACCAGTCAGTGTTGCCCAAAAGCAGCTTAAACTAAAGCTAAAAATAGCTAAAATAAGCTGAAGGTGCAAGGTTGTCCAGAGGATTTGCCTGAAAGCAGCTGGAAATATTCTCATTAGAGGTCTGCGTAGGTTGATTCATTTGCGACGAAGGTTTTCGGCAACATGTTCGATTCTCCTCAAGATTCTCGATTCTCCTCCTTCATAACAACAAAGTTCGATCTGCTCGAGTCAGCAACATGTTCGAACGTACGATTAGCTCGAACACAACCGAAATAGACATGTTGGAACCGAACTCGATCAGCTTGAGCTTATATTTTCGGTTTAATAAACGATTCTCTAATCTAGAAGCTGTTCACAAGAACGAACATCGAGCTGCGCGAGTCCATAACATGCTCGAGCTTAAACAAGCGCAATAGACATGTTCGAACTGAGCTCGAGCATGTTTGAAACCAGCTCGATCGGCTCGAACTTATATTAATTTCCGGTCAAGTCAACAACGACTTAAATTTTTTGTGTGAAATAAATGTTTGAGTATCCGAAACACGACGCTGGCCATCATTCACATGTCAAGTTAAATAAGCCAATTTAGCTGGAAAACAGCTGAATTTGGCAGCACTTTCCACATTGCCAGCAGCTTGAGATGTGCTCCAGCAACAATAAACTTTTGCTTGGCAAATTACTCATGGGCAGATGATGATGATGATGATGATGTTTGATGATGATGTTTGATGATGATGACTGTAATGAAGCTGTCGGCATTGGCGAACTTTTCTGCTGCTGGTTGTGGGAGCTTCTCGAGCTGCAACTTCTGCTGGGAGTCGAAGTCGGAGTCGGAGACGGCATTTAGTGGCCTGTGGCGTTATCCACTCTGTGGCCATAAAGCAGTTGCCGCTGCTGCTTCTACAAAATTCAAACGCTTCTGTTATTTTTTTTTATTTCGCAACTTTTTTGTTTCAAATTAATTGGGTCGTTAGAGAAGCCATTTGCGCGGGTTCCTTCGCTTTTTTTCTGTTGCCCTTCTTTCTTTGCTCGCTGTTGAATTGTTTGCCCACTTTCGCTTTTTTTTTCGGTTGAATGTATTCAAATCGAGAAATTGCTGACATCTGTAGAGCGCGAACCCGAGTGTCAATCTGGGGTTGGGTTTGGGCTTGGAGGCTATTCGACATGTTTGCCTACTTCGATTGTTCCGTTGTGTCGCGTCCTTGGTGCAATTCCATTTAGACGTTGTGCTCAATGCACAAGTGGTATCTAAGGGCGCAGGATTTCAAATCAAATTGTTGAGCAAATATTCAACAGAGTAAATATGTTTATGCCGAATCAAGCAATTTCAATTTAAACACACCCGAGCACACATTCACACTCATACTACATTTTCGATTATGTCAGATAAATATGTTCGAGTGTTGACTCGATTTGTGCACTTGTCTCTGAGCAGCCGAATTGAGTTAGGGCATAGTTTATAATCTGAGCTGACATAAGCCACAACATCTTATTTAAATTTCAATGCAACTTGCGAGTAGTCCTTTGTATTGCTTCACGATTCACTTGATTCAAGCGCAACATAAATGATTTGTTTCGAAAAAGTGCTGTCAAGGTTTGATTCCTTTTCAACCCCATCCAACTTGGTTTGCAACTTCGATTAAAAGAGGAAATACTCACGAAATTAAGCGATGGTTCGCAACAATGCCTTGCCTTGAAGTTCGAAACGGTTCAATTGAGGTTCAGCTGGTTTTATCCGTTTAAGTTTCGGTTCCTGGTGAATTTCTGAACTCAAAGCGCTTCGATTAGGATCCTTCATACAAGAGAAAATTGATCGAACATGTTCGATGGTTTGATTCATGGTTCGTACCAGGGCCTCTCTTTAAAGTTCAGGACGGGTTTTTGGTTTAAAAAACTATTCCCTTCAATATTTCATCAGCTGAAGGTTCGGCCTTTTTTGATCGGGCTTAAGGTTCGATTCATAGTTAAATAATTGGGAAATAACGACGACCTTTAAAGAAATAAATAAATAATATAAATAAAATTAATAAAATAAATGAAATAAATAAAATAAATGAAATAAAAAATTAAATAAAATAAAATAAATAAATACAAAAAAAAAATTAATTAATTAAATTAAATAAATAAAATACATAAAATAAAATTACATAAAATAAATATAATAAATAAAATAAAATAAATACAAAAAATAAAATACAATTAAATACAATAAATAAAATAAAATACAAATAAAATAAATAAATAATAAAATAATAGGGATTAAATTTTATTTGAAAGAACATGGAAAACTTTTAGGGTTTTACTTGATCCAAAATTCATTAAAACAGTTTGGATTTTGTTGTCTGTCGTTTATTTAATATTTGTATGTATTTTATGTTTTATGTTTTATGTTTTATGTTTTATGTTTAGTATGTATTTTTATTTCCGAGGCTCTAAAAATAGTTACATGGCTGCACTAATGTGTGTGTGTGTGTAGCTATAATAAGTAACTATATCTAATTAATATTATATCGTTTTTTTTTCTTTTTTTTTTTTTGGATTTTACTTGTGTTGTGTTGTTGTTATATTCGTTTAATTATTTTTTAATTGATTTTCTCTGGTTTTTGTTTATACTCGTATGTATGCATGTATCGTATGTATGTTTGCAAGTATATATACTATTATACCGTTATGGATTGTGTGAATTTATCTTTTGATCGTATTTTAATTTAAGAATGGATAAGCTTTCTTGGGGAATATATAATAGTAGGTTATATACTCTACATATGTATATTTGCGATAAAATCGTATGTGTTAATGTATGTATGCAACGTGTATGTAAAATGTATGTTAATCTCTGCATGTATTTATGTATTTGCATATGTAAGTATACGAGTATGTACGATTTAAATCGATTATAAGATAGCTCGAAAGAACAATCCATTTTTACTGTGTATATATATATAGTAGACTGTGTACTGGGAATTGTCTAGATACAATTGTTCTCGCTTAAGAGTTGATTATTATGTGTAATTGTTTTGTTGTTTTTATAATCGTTTTTTTATTTGATTTCCTACAAAAGCTGAAACTATTTAAATTGCTTGCACATTCCCATTGGTAGAGGAAAATATTTTCTAACTAAAATTCGAACAAGAACAAATTCTAAGTAATTAAGAGATAATATCGCCGGATCCATATAGAGACCTGTACGGCGATAAGATTTTGTATCGTATCGAAGAGAGTTGACTAGTTAATATGTATAAATAATTATATAGTAGCTTATGTGTGTGTGTGTGTGTGTGTGTGTGTGTGTGTGTTAAATGAAGTTCACAATATATTGCAATTTAAATGTCTATATAACTGTTCAAGTCTTTTTGCATCTCTAATATATGAATATATAAATTAATATTTATATATATATATATTTACGTTTTTTTTTTTTTTCTACTTATATATTTTTTTTATATGGTTTTTATCATTTTATAAAATATCTCATTTGTATAATAATTAAAATTTAATTGGTGTCATTGAACTTGATCTCAAATCTGCAAGGATTGCCAACCAATGTCTGTGTGTGTGCGTGTGTGTGTGTGTGTGTGTGGGGGGGGGGGGAGGGGTATAAGTGCACACTTCTCGGGGTCCTGGTCAAAATGGGGGAGTATGTACTCTTTTGTTTAGTCTAAAACAAAGCAGCTGTGTAAAAATATTTTGCTTGCGTTTTTTCATCTTCTCTTTTTTTCTTGTTGTTGTTGTGGTATATAATGTGTATAAATAAATCTAAATTGTAAATGAATCAATTAAACGCTTGCCTCAATATACAATCTATTTGTTCGTATATATATATATATATATATATATATATATAGATTGGTATGTATATATATGTATGTATGTATATATTTTGAATGTAAAATTGCAAATCACATAATTGTTACCACTACGGTTCAATGGAATTTATTTATTTATTTATGTATATATATATATATGTATGTATATATGTATGTATATAGGCATTTAATGCTATTTAAAACGCTATCAATAATCATCAATAAAGCCATGCATAAACACGATTTCAAACTATGGCCCTATAAACAATTGCACATAGCACTGTGGTCTAAATTCTAATCTCAATTATGTTTTCTTCTTTTTGCTATTTGATACGGCATATGGCAAATGTATTTGCATTTGTATATGTATTTGCATATATTTTAATTTGTAATTGTTATAAAATTGTGTCTGCGTGTCTGTCTGTGTGTGTGTGTGTGTGTGTGTGTGTGTGTGTGTGTGCCTGTCCATGTACCTCCGAAGTTAATAATTAATATATATATTTTGTTTTGTTTTGCTTTCTTTCTCGTTGTATAATTAAGTTCGAATTGTTTTCAATGTTTTTGTTTGTGTTTTTTCACTATGCTTAATTTTGATATAAAACCGCCTCTTTCTCAATATATCGTATATATATACTTTTATATATGCATTAAAAAATAACCTCTATCAGCGTCAGCTTTATAATTCTTAAATTATGAAATAATCGTAATTGACAATTTAATTAAATGTTTTTTTGCTTTTATATTTGTTGTTTTTTTTTTTAGTTTTTATCATTACGGTTTCGGAATAAAAACTACGCGTAAAATAAATACATGTTTGGTGTATATATGCATTTTTTAATATATATACTTTTTTTTCGATTTTATAGAGTTACGTTTTGTTAAAACTATGTCACTTACTTTTGGAATTGCTTTTAGTTGTCGTTTTGTTTTACAAGTGCTTCATCTACTTTCGCATCGTCTTCGTCTTCCTCTTCCCACTTCCCACTTCGAACATCGAACATCGAATCGAACATCGAACATCTCTTGAAACTTTCAGATGCTTGCCCAAACTTCTCGGAGTTAATCCGCGCAATTGGATTTAAGGGGTTTATTTATGGAAATTTTATCAGACATTTGCGCGGATTAGCGAACTTCGACTTCGGGCCGAAGTTAATGTTCCGTTTGGGAATTACTTTTTGTATAAAATTAGTTTATAATCTGGTTAATATGTACATAATTTAAATCTAGTAATAAAATAACTATGTTGCAAATTGTATTTTTGGTTTTTGTATGAGAATGTACGTTCTATATCTTAATTGAATCTTGCTTATGTTCTTTGTTTTTTGTTGTTTTTTTTTTACATTTTTTTTATATATTTTTAAATTGAATGCGTTTATGTTTAAGTATTGTCCTTGTGATATGTTTCTAAATTGTTTTCTCATTAATTATAATTTAATCATTTCTAAGTAATTGAAGTAGTTTTTTGTTTATCGAGTTAGAGCATATTATGGAAGTTATTCATCTTAAATAGGGTTCGAATATAAAGTTGTTGTTGCAGTTTTAAAATTGTGAGTATTATCATTTTTTCATTGCTAATCTGTTGCTTGTTGTTGGCCTACCGAACTTGATGCCTTGTGTTAAGTAAATATTCAAAAGACTAAGAGCGATAGATAGTAGTTACAGGAAGTGCTAAAAAGTCCACTAGTTAATTAGTTGCTAAGTTTCGAAATGAGCTGTTCTTTTTATTCTTTTTACCTTATACGAGTATCCGTTCGAGTTAGACATAATACTCGTAGTACTCGTTCGAGTTAGACATAAGACTCGTAGTACTCGTTCGAGTTAGACATAATACTCGTAGTACTCGTTCGAGTTAGACATAATACTCGCAGTACTCATCTATTAAGTTATGTACCTATATAAACTCTAGAGCCCTAAAACGATGCCTTAAAGTAGGTATTTGTTTTTTTTTTCTTTTACCAAAAAACATGCAAATTGGTTCTGCTCGCTATGTACTCATATAATTTATATAGATATAGGTATGTATATATATATATATAATTTGCTTTTTGTTTGTTTGTTTGTTGCTTTTTCATTGCTTCTTGTATATATGCTTATTTGATCTGTGTGTATATATAGAATTTCTACTTATGTTCCATAATATTCGTTGTGTCAGATTTTTACTATAAGTTACATTTTGGATTTCATATTAAACCTTTTGTTTTTTTGTTTTTGTTTTTTTTGTTTTTTGTTTCATTCAATAAAAATGCCCAACTTGGAGAGATTCGCTCATTCCGGACCGGAAAAGGTCAGATAATGTCAATAATATAAGTTAATAATAATGTATAATATAATAATAATATGTAGTATAACTGCTATTGACTCTTCGAGATCTAAATCTGGCATCCAAGACGTTACCAACACATGCTCCACATGCTCGACAAACTACTCAGAATAAGCTGCTAGTTGACTGATTTGATTTATATATTTGCTTCTTCTTGCTCGTTAAGGGTGCTCGAGTATTGCTTATAGGATTTTCGGTATAAAGTTTCTTAAGGTTTTAGTTTAGGCATACTAGATTAGATAAGCTTAAGCTACCACAATATCCTGGCTGTTCTCATCGCTGTCCAGCTCGTCCGGCTCGAGTTCGTCCCGCTTCAGATCCGCCGCCTCCTCCTCCTCCTCATCGTCCAGATCCTCATCGCCATCGATATCGTTATCGCCATCGACATTCTTGCCCGCATCCCGCAGACAGGCCGACTCCAGATGCTTGTTCAGATACGATTTGAGCGCAAAGGTTTTGTTGCAGCGCAGGCACTTGAAGTTCTTGTCGCCCGAATGCGTCTGCATGTGCGCCCTCAGATTGGACCTATCCGCAAATGCCTTGCCGCACTGCACACACACGTACGGCTTCTCGCCGGTGTGGGAGCGCAGATGACCCTGCAGCAGCCAGGGGCGCGAGAACAGCTTGCCACAGATATCGCAGCTGTGCGAGAGCTTGTGCGTCAACAGATGCATCGCCAGGGCGGGCATCGAGACGTAGGCCTTGCCGCAGCTATTGCACTTCTTGGCCGACTGCGAGTCGAGGGAGCGATGCGTCTGCTTGTGGCGCGACAGATTACTGGAGGTGGCATATTGCTTGCCGCACTCGGAGCACTTGTAGCAGCCGCGCTTGCGCTTGGCATAGTTCTCGCCGGCGGGTGCAGCAGCTACTCCGCCTCCGCCTCCAGTTGTCGAGGAGCTGCTGCTGCTGCTTTGGCTGCTTTGGCTGCTGGTGACACTTTTTGGACGCAGCTGCTGCTGCTGCTGCTCCTTGTCCTTGGTGGCCGCCTTGCTGGCCTTGGTGCGGCCGTCGAGCATGTTGAGACACATCTTTAGAGCGGAGGCACGCTGCTGTTGCTGCTGCTGCGGCGGCTGCGGCGGCTGCTGCTGCTTGTTCCAGTGCAGCTGGCCGGATTCGGACGAGGAGGACATATCGATATCCACATCTGAGCTGTGATCGGAATTGGGCGGCGTCAGCGGCGAACAATTGTTCGATGTTTCCGGCGCGCTATTCAACAGATCGTACGAGCTGCTGCCAATGAACCGAATGTTGCTGCTGCTGCTGCTGCTCTGATACGGCGGCGGCGACTTGTTCGATATCTCCTGCATAACGGGCAAATGTTCCGGCGGCTTCTGTAGTATTTCCTGCTTCATAATTGTCACCACACAGGGCGGTATTAGCGGCGGCAGACTTTGCGACAACGACAGCAGATCGTGTGCCGCCTCCGTCTCCTCCACGCTGCGTCCCCTATAAATGGCCGCGGCCACTTGTTGCTCCCGTTCGCGCTTTATGGCAATTGGCTGCGGCTGTCTTGGAGCTCCGTTGGCATTTGCCGGCGGCGCATAGAAGATCACCTTGCCATCCTCGGCTGGGGCGCGACCAAAGGCCACTGGACGGCGCATAGATACTGTAAAAAGGGGCGTATTAATTGGATTATTGCCAACAAAAAAATTCGAGATTCGAGCCTGACAATCTAAGGGCATATCACAGCACTCTCCTTGCGCGTTATTTGTACTCCACTCCATAATTGGCCAACTAATTAATATATATGTCTGTCTGTATGTATAATTCACAATATTTGAACTCTTTGACAATCAGGAAAAAGTGCCAAAAAATTAGTTGACATCACGCTATCTGTCAACTGCACTTGCTGACAATTTTACCTGCTGGCAATTAATTATCGCCAGTATTGATAAATGCGTGAGAAATAACGGAAGATCTAGTTAATTTACTCCTTCAGCTTAGATAAATCTATGGGGAACACCTTGCGTGAAATAATCGAAGAGTATAAGAACTAGTTACATTTTTTTGAATTTTAACTGCAGCTTTCGAAAAAATGTTCTACTCAGATCGAATATATATATGTGTATATACATTCGTGATCAGCTTGAAGTGCTCAGTAGATAAAGCCATGTCTGATATTCTGGATAATCTCTCGCATATCCTACGCTGTTATCTCCTCGCAATTCCTTAATATCGATAAGTATCGGAGTACGAAATTTCGAAAGCTTGTAACAGCTCGTCGTCCGGGTACAGAGTATCTGCTAGTCGGGCACTGCTGCATATAGCACTCTTACATGTTGAATATGCATTTAATTCGCAGTTAGCGTATTTTCATGCCACACGAAAAGAATCTGAAAGAGTTTTGTTTAAGCTGCAAAAGCTGTGCACTTCGAATTCGATTCCCTAATGAGTGTGACCAGTTGCGCATTAGGCTTTAATCCTTTAAACACTATGATTAAATATACCAGGAATGCGCTTCTTTAGTATTTTTTGTTGTTGTTCGCTGGAGGAGTGAGAAGGGGGTTGCCATTATTTCTAGGTCTGGCCTCTTACACATTTCGTATTCTGAATCGATAAGACGTGCCCCCCCCCCCCCCCTTGCACCATGTTGCCACCCTTTATGACAATGGCGCGTGTTGGTTTTCGTGTTTGCATTCGCTTCGCCGCAGCCTTTTTGTCAAGAGCAACAAGCAGCGACAACATCGACAAGGAGAACAAACATGAAAAATGCCAACATACGCTAAAAAGATTAGCTAACGGCAACAATGTCAGAGCACGACGAAGAGGAGGACCAAGTGCTGGGTTGGTGGCCATAAAACGTGGGGCGAACGTTTGGGGCAAGCGGCTACTAAAAATAAATACGAGTACACAAATTGTCGCAGCCACCTGTTCACATTGTTGTGACGCAACTTCTGGGTGGGAACAGAAAGCGGATATGTTGCGGTTAACTGTTGCACCTACCTGCGGCTGCTGTTACTGCTTTCACTGTGCCCGCTCCAACGCCAGCTCCAGTTCCAGTTCCAGTTCCCGCTCCTAGGCGTCGCTCCTGCTTGGAGTTCATTTGCACGAGCGACTGTGCTGCGGACCATTCCAATTGCTGCTCATCGTCCGGCTGGGCCTCATCCTCGTCCAGCTCGAT
Source organism: Drosophila lacicola (assembly GCA_035045355.1). Classification (NCBI taxonomy): domain Eukaryota; kingdom Metazoa; phylum Arthropoda; class Insecta; order Diptera; family Drosophilidae; genus Drosophila; species Drosophila lacicola. The sequence goes on from JAWNPB010000133.1 coordinate 452,361, forward strand.
TAGGTCACGCTTGAGCTGCGCTCTGCCGCCGCGCTTGGATTCCTTGGGCCCAGACTTGAGCGCCATCTTGCCATTGTGTGTGCTGCTGTTATTGTTATTGGCATTGCGCAGCACCGGCTGCGACTTGTCCACATTGGATGCAATCGACGGCCTCAGTTTCCTCAGCGTCTGCTGCCCGTTCCTGCTGCTGCTGCTGCTCGGCTTTGACTTGGGGCGTCGCCAGCTGTGGGATTCGGTGGCCGGCGCATATTTCTTGCTCGCATAGGCAATCGTTTGTATCTTGTTGCGATTGGGCAGTATAAAGTCCACAGACATTTTGTGTCGTCTCCTTCGCCGTTTCCGTTTCCAGTTTTGGGTCGTTCAATAAAATTTTATAAACTACTTATGAGTACGCGCACCCCGTATACCCTCTCTCTCTCTCTCTCTCTCTCTATATATATATTGCTCCTTTTTTGTTTTTACTTAAGTTATTTAGTTAGATTATTTGTTTAATATTTAGATATAGCACAACCTTCTTTCACATCGACTCCAGAGTGGTCTGCAGTAAAATGCTTCACTTTGACTTCGACTTTGACATGAGCTGCCTTGAGAGTAGCGCTTCCTCTGCTCCTACTCCTATTCCTACTCCTATTCCTACTCCTACTCCTATTTCTACTCCTATTCCTGCTGCTGCTGCTTTGTTGTGCCCGTTCCTGTGCCGGCTGCGACTAGCGGGCATCCTTGATCTTGCTCCTGATCGTGATCTTGATCCCGTCGTCCACTGGCTTTGGCTCTCCTCCCACCGGACCAAGCACTCCAAGCGCTTACCCTATAACATCGGCAGCTGTTGATTATATCACTTTATTTTAAATACGCGTAGTTCACTCGAAAGAATCACTTTAAGAATTTCTCTCGTTGTTGTTGTTGCGTTGCCGTTTCCGTTTCCGTGTACATTAATCAAAGTTCTTTATAGAACGGAAAAGAAATTAATACCATTAGATTTACTAGAAAATTTTTAAAATCAATTAACAGAGTTAAATGGAAAGGAAAATAGGAGATTAACTAGAAATATTGGGGAACTTCTTCCCTTAAAGATCAGATAGGAGATACTTAATAGAAAAATTTAAAATCAATTTTCAGAGTAAATAGAATAATATATAGATAATTTGGGGGAAATTCTGCCCCTAACGATCACATAACAGTTACTTGATTGTTTATTATCAGAAATGAATGTTTTAATGTTAAATTTATGTTAAACTATTATGTTAACAATTATGTTAAATTTAGCACTGTGATTTTCGGGTTCATTTATGTTATATTATTATGTTAACAATTATGTTAAATTTAGCACTGTGATTTTCGGGTTCATTTATGTTAACAATTATGTTAAATTTAGCACTGTGATTTTCGGGTTCATTTATGTTAAATTATTATGTTAACAATTATGTTAAATTTAGTACTGTGATTTTCGGGTTCATTTATGTTAAATTATTATGTTAACAATTATGTTAAATTTAGCACTGTGATTTTCGGGCTCATTTTGTATAGCTCCTCTGCAATATATGGGATATGTTAGGTTTATGCACTAAAATTTCGACTTGCGACTGTAAACAAATTCACGCTCGGATGCTGTTCACATAACAATTGGTGCAAGAGGAGCTGCCTTTCCAATAGACGCCGCCCCCAATCTACCCTTACCCGCAGTTGGGCAACACTTTAATCGAATCGTTTTATTATGCTGAAAACGTATTTAATTTTGCTTTTGCTTGTTGCAACATTTTAGAAACACTTTATTTAATATACCGAAAGTGGAAGTTCGAGTATTTGGCGAGGGGTGTGGGGGGGGGGGGGTGAAGGGTGGGTGGACGATGGGAATTTGTATGCTGTTCCAATGGAAATCGCGCGCACGAGCACGAAACTATCTATCCCTATCCCACTTTTTAAAATGGCGCATACTCGTTAAATCGTTGGCTTTGTTTAGGAAATGCAGACTTTTTCTTGTTTATAGATTTATTGTTGTCGAAAACTTATGCACATGACTTGCCAGCACTTATTGCAATTATTTGCACGCACTTTGTGTATTTTTTATTGAAGCTCGAAGTGGTTGGAAAATTTAACAAGAATATGCGAGAAAAAAATTTTCTTCGTTGTTCGCTGTGTTTCAGCAACAACAACTTGTTTCACTCTGCACTTGTCGAATGTTGTGTGAATTGAATTCGAACAGCACACCACAAAAAGAGAGAGAGCGAAAGAGAGAGCGCGACATACAGCATAGAGAGAGTGTGGCCAGAGCGAGAGAGCGAGAGAGAGCTGGCGAGTAGCGAGTAGCGAGTGCGGCATACATGCAACAAATAGTCAACTGTTGGTTGCCCTAGCCTACCTCACTGTGCCCCCCCCCCCTCTCTCACTCTCCCTCACTCTCTCTCTCTCTCTCATTCTCTCTCGTTTCGATCAGAGCTCCCCCCCCCCCTCCCCTCCAGCCCGTTAGCGTTGCACATAAACAATGCGCGAATTTATTGCATACTTTGCAGCGCTCGCTGCTGCAGCGAATGTGTCGTTAGAGCCTTCGGTATACGACACTCACACACACGCACACACACACACACACACACACACACTCGCATTCGGCACTTTGTTGCATACGTCACATGCAACAAAAGTTTACAGTTTACAGAACGTTGCCGCAGCAGCGAAAAAAAAACAACTCATGCATAAATTGAGTTTTCTGTCAGTTTTACACGAATTTCATGTTATTTCTTTTAACGGGGAAATTTGCAGAAAATTCAGTTTGATTTTTCTCTCGCACTCGAAATTATATATATATTTTTTGGGAAGCCTGTTGAAAATTGCACACCTTCTTCTTTTTCGCTGACATTTGTTGTTGCACTCTTGTTTTTTTTTTTTTCACTGGCGTAGCTTTGCACTTTGTTTGAGTATTATTTAAATATATTACAGTTGCTTTTATTTTTTAATTATATAGTAGATTGGAAACACTATGGACTTTTGGTTTTAAGCATAATTTGCTGCCGCTGTGCGTCGTCAGTGATTGACGTACCACTCCCTTCTTCTACTCTGTGCGCTTCGCTTTTCACAGCTTTTCGTTGCCGTTGCTTTTACTGTTGCTGCTGCTACCGTTACCGTTACCGTTACCGTCACGTCACAGTTGCCGTCGTGACTCTGATACACACACAGCCAAAATCTATGTGCATGTGAGCGTGAGAGTGTGCGTGTGCGTGTGTTTGTGTGTGTGTAATTTACAGCGAGTGTGCGTGATTTCGGGTCAGCAGCGAAAACCAAATCCAACAACGGCAATGCAGCGCTTTGCTGCTGTTGCCAGCTAGTTTGTAGCTAAATGCGGCTATTTTTAGCCGAAAGAGTTGCAATTTTCAATTGATTTAGCTATATTTTTTGGCATCTTTATGTTGACTATTCCTGCTAATTACAATTTTGTGCACAGAAAGCGAAGTCTTCTAATTTTTTTAAATTACAGCTTTTTTATAGCTTTTTTTTGGCTATTTTAGTTGAAAGCGTTGGAATTTTCAATTGATTTAGCTATATTTTTGGCATCTTAATGTTGACTATCCCTGCTTATTACAATTTTGTGCACAGAAAGCGAAGTCTTCTAATTTTTTTAAATGACAGCTTTTTTTTGGCTATTTTAGTTGAAAGCGTTGGAATTTTCAATTGATTTAGCTATATTTTTGGCATCTTTATGTTGACTATCCCTGTTTATTACAATTTGTGCGCAGAAATCAAAGTCGGTTAATTTTTAAGATGTTAGCTATTTTCTAGCTTAGTTTGGCCAATTTTTCAGAGACCGTCAGCTGGAAAGAGTTGCAATTTTTGAATTGATTTAGCTATTTTTTGGCATTTTTATGTGAACGATCCCTGTTTTTTTTAACAATTTGTACTCAGCCAGCGGAGTCAGCTTATTTTTAAGATGCCAGCTATTTTCTAGCTAAATTAGACTATTTGTAGAGAGCATCAGCTGGAAAGAGTTGCAATTATGAATGGATTTAGCTATTTTTTTCTCTCCCTGTTTATTACAAATTTGTGCGCAGAAAGCAGAGTCAGCTTATTTTTAAGATGCCAGCTATTTTCTAGCTAAATTTGGCTACTTTTTGAGAACATCAGCCGGAAAGAGTTGCAATTTTGAATAGATTGAGATATATTTTGGCATCTTTATGTCCCGGTTTATTATCAAGAAAGTCAGCTAATTCAAGCTGTTTTAAAGCTGCAATTTAGCTATTTTTTAACGCGACATTAGGCAACACTGTTGCTGTTGCTAGCGATGTTGGTGGTGGTGGTGGTGTCGATTAATGCCCAAGCACAGCAAATGGCAAAGGGTGAGCTGAAGGGTTGCAGATCCGCGTTAGTGATGGCAGCTTGGCCAGCTTGGCTATATATTTGTGATTTGTGTAGATCGATAAGCCGCGCTTTTATGGCTAGTTTTTAACGCGCAAAGACACAACAAGTAGCCAAGTAACGGCAGCAGCAGCAGCAGCACGGCAGCACGTCGAGCAACCCCCGAAATGTCAACAACGAGTGCGCAGTCGCACTCGCTCCAACGAAAATGTAACGAGAGCTCTCGACCCGCACGCATACACGCGCACAGCACAAGGAGGCGAGCACACACACTTGTGGATTGCCGAAAATTATGCAACAGCAGCAGCAGCAGGCAGGAGGAGGAGGCAGGCAGGAGGAGGAGGTAGGCAGGCAGGAGTTTAGTTTGGGGGTTGGAATAAGCAGTTGCTTCGTGGGGTGGCTGTGTTTTGATGTCTGCCACTTGGCTGCCCAACTTGGCACGAGGCTGGTTTAAAAATAACAAAAAATATGAGCAGAAAAAAAAAAGGAGAAAGCCAAGCCAAGCAAGCTGGCTGAATTATGGCCAGCTGCACAGCATTTTGTCTCACGCACAGACTGTAAGCAAAGCTGGGCAAAAGCATTTAATTTGATTATTTTGCATTTGGACATAGTTTGCTGTGTGACCAAAAGCTGACACACAACTTGGCCAGAACAATGGCTGGCCAAAAAGCGACGGCCGCATTCAGCCGCATCCCCATCGGCCCGGCTTGCCCGGTTTGCCTGTTGTCCTTTTTAACATTTAGAGGTTTGGGCTTTATTTCGTTACGTTTCGTTTGGTTTCGTTTGGTTTGCTCTGTTTGCACAGCCCAAACCGAATCAAAAGGGGACGACAACGAGGACAACAGCAACAACAACAGCAGCAACAAGGACGTCATGGCCCGTGGCCCTGTGGCCCATTGCTGTTGCCATTATTGCTCTGGCCGTGTCCCTTGTGGTTTTTTCGGTGACTCCAGCTCCTGCTCCAGCTCCCGTTCTGGCTCCCGTTCTGGCTCTGGGCTCTGCTGCGTTGACATCAACGCTTCCGTCGCGGGCTTCCTTATTATTCCTGTCACTAAGCCGCCCTTTAAATTCGCAATGAATGCCAAACAGCCAAACAGTTAAATGTTTTTCGCTGCGGAAGTGCAGCCAACACCCCTCAAGGTTAACAGCAGCGGGGAGGGGGGCAGGGGGAAGGGGCAGGGGCAGGGACACCCACTGCGGGCTGGTGTCCTGCCGTGCTGCGGTTTGACCCTTTTTTGGCGGTCGCCTTGTTATGCTTTCTTGCGCCAAACACTAATGGAGCTTAAAAAGTTGTCAAAAGCGGCCGCGGCGGATTTTCTGTTTTAATTTCAAAGTGCCAAATAGAAAATGAAATGGGCCGCGGCAAAAACCAAGCGAGGGTCTTTGTTGTTGTTGGTCCAAGCATCAAATGAACTTAACAAATCAGACGCCAATCGCCGTCAGTCATCTGTCTGGCCCGCACTCCCAACTAGCTGCTGCTGCTGCTGCTGCTGCTGCTGCTGCTCCTGGCTTTGCTATAGTCTATGGTCCTGCACAGCCCATTTATTGCCATATGCTGACAGTGTTGCTCGCGGCGGCAACGGCAACGGCAACGGCGACGGCGACAGCGACGGGGGCCAATTTGAGCTGTCATAAAAATGTACAACAACTGGCTACAAAGCAAACAATGCGACGAGTGCCAACAGCAACAGCAGCAGCAGCAACAGCAGCAACAACAGCCACAGCAGCAACAGCAACAAAAACAGCAGCAACAATAAGAAAAACAGCAGCAGCAGCAAGCGGCAGCAACAGCAACAGCAGCAACAGCAACAGCAACAACAGCAGCAGCAAGCGGCAGCAACAGCAGCAACAACAGCAGCAACAGCAACAACAAGAAAAACAGCAGCAACAACAGCAACAACAGCAGCAATAACAGCAGCAAGCGGTAGCAACAGCCACAGCAGCAGCAGCAACAGCAACAAAAACAGCAGCAAGCGGCAGCAACAGCAACAGCAACAGCAACAACAACAGCAGCAACAACAGCAACAACAGCAGCAACAGCAGCAAAGTCCGCATTCAGCAATTGTGCAAACAAATTGCTGTTGCACTTTAGTTTTATTTTACGAGTGCGAATGCGAGTGCTTCCTATTTTTTTGCCAGAGTGCCAGGCAAAGCGAGGGAATCCCGCCTGTCAGCCGGGCAAACTGCCCCCAAACTGCCCCCAAACTGGCCCCAAACTGCCACCCAATTTGCATTTTACTATCGCTGCAGGTTTTATAGTTGTTGCTGCTGTTGCTGCCGCTTTTTGATGCCTCACTTTTGCGCTGGTTTTATTTGCACGCCGCAATTTTCTTTCTGGCCCCGGCAAGAACTGTTGGCCATAAAGTTTACTTAACATGCTGCTGCTTTTTTGTGGAAGCTGTTGGCATTCGGATTGCAAAGTCAAGCAGCTTACAAGCCAGACACGGACAGACACCACACACAATATGCTCGGCATTCTTCGAGGTTGGCCGTGTTAATTCCAAGATCCGACATTGCTAATGTCCTATGCATTTGTATTTGTAATTCTATTTGTTTTGAACTCGTAACCGGACCCCATAAATTATAACAATGTAACGCTTGTTTTTCCTTCTTTCTCCTCCTCCATGCAGACAGTTGGCAACCACTTGATGTGGTCGGAACTCGGTTGCGGCTCCACACAAAACCAAGTTCAACTCATTAAGAGCAGCAGCTGACTTTAAGTGCAGACAATTGAAAGTATTAAAGACAAACACCAAGACCAGAGCACTGGTCCAATCTATCATTGGATTTGAACTATTTAAATATCTTTCGACTGCAATTAATCTTTGTTAAGCTGGGATTGTTGATTAAACTGGGGCTTACTTCAAATATCCGTACATTAAATACTATTTGCCTCGACTGACAAACTGATTGACTAAGTGACTTAAAGATGGCTGAAGGCATAGCCGAACCCATAAGAGCTAAGCTCCCGACTTTGTAGCTACTCTGAAAGCGGAGAATTCCGCCCGCAAGCGTGGAAAATTTGTGGAATACGTTTGTGTGAATCTATTTTGGTTACCATCTATTCGAATTTTATTAGATAGTTCCGATAAAATCGCCTGACAGAGAGAGAGAGAGAGAGAGAGACATTTTTAGCTATTTTCTCTGAGCTCAAAATTCCTTCCGCAAGCGTGGAAAATTTGTGGAATACGTTTGTGTGAATCTATTTTGGTTACCATCCATTTGGATTTGTCAAACTCAATAAAATTGATTATCCTGAGAAACTGGATTTCATACTGAATCCAAATTTTTAAATTTGATCAAAACAGGGAATTGGATTTTAGAATTTTATTAGATAGTTCCCATTAAAATCGCCTAACAGGCTAATTCCATTCGCAAGCGTGGAAAATTGGTGGAATACGTTTGTGTGAAACTAAAAAATTGATTATACTCTTAAACAAGACTTCAGACTCAATCCAAATTCTCAAATTTGCTCAAAACAGGGAATTGGATTTTGAAATTTTATTAGATATTCTCGATAAAATCGCATAAATATATTTGCGTTGACTGCTTAGACTGTATTTAGAAACGGCTGCAGCTAACATTTTAGTGCGAATTCAGAGAAAATTGGATTAAATAGGTTTAGCATGACTATATCTACGGTATGGGGTAACCAAGGATATAAGCGTCAACTAGAAACCATAAAGTAAAGGGGTCAATAAAAAAATAAATAAATATTTCTCTATTGATTAGAATCAGCAGGACTAGATTAAAAGTTGAAGAAGTTGGATGAAATTAAAATTATATATTAAAATGAAATAAAGTCATATTTTGAAATAATAGTTCGACTCCAATTCTTACGACTATCGACTGGCTTTAAGTCGAGCTGTGGTCAAAAGTTGACGATTGAGTTTCTAGAGAGAGTCTAAAATGAAATATCTCTCTCAGATCGGAGGGAATATAAAGGAAAAAATGATAGAAATGATTTATATAGAATAGAGCTCAAACAACTTCCTTGGTCCGATCGAAAGTTTTCGAGTTGAAGCTATCCAATAAAAAGTTGTTAAACGAATCGTAAATCGTTCTAGTTTATAGTTTGCCTCGAATGCAGCTCGCAACTTGTTGTACTTACATTTTTTATCGTTGCCTTTCTTTTCGAATCTGGCAACAATTTACGGCAACATTTTCACAATTTTCCACATTTGTATTTATTTACCGTCATGTGCTTAAGATGTTCTTGATATATGTTGTGTCCTCCCTCACACACACACACACACACACGCACACACACACACGCACACACATGCCTCCAGAGGGAACACCGGGTTATACTACGGTAAGTAAATTAGGATTTATGCTTTGTTCTATTTGAGCGCTGCAAAGCCATAAACGATTTTTTATGCACACAGCGACAGCAGCTCGAAGGTGGAAAATCGTGTGGAAAGTCGTTCGCACCTTTTCGCCGTAAGACGATTTACGATTTACGACGAGCCAACGCATGTGAGAACGTAAAATTGTTATAAATTTGCATGTGCATTTCCAGCTTGGGTTTGGGTTTGGGGTTTGGGATAGGAAAATAAAATCCTAGCCAAGATCAATCGCAACGGCTTGCAAGTTAATGGCACATGAAACAGACTCGCAAAACGTTCGCTTTTCCAAAGCCGGCAGCGAATTTTCCTCAACATTTGCGTAATTAATGCGCACAAATTTATCAAGCTGCATTAACGAGAGAGAGAAAGAAAGAACCTGTAACTCATTTTGTCACAGCGCGTAAACAAAACACAATGCGAACTAAACTGTTGCTAAGCCTCAAGATTGACATCCATCTTCAGCTGGAGGAACTGGCTCCAAGTTTCCAAGTCTCCACCTGGCTGGCATTTACATCGCGTGCACATATGTTGAATGACACCAAAGTTTTTCCTTTTTATACCCTGAGTCCATTGAAAATGGGTAAAAAGGGTATTATGTATTTGTGCAAATGTATGTAACAGGCAGAAGGAAGCATCTCCGATCCCATAAAGTATATATATTCTTGTCCGTCTGTCTGTCCGTCCGTATGAACGCAAGGATCTCGTCACCTATAAGAGCTAGAGACTTGAAATTTTAGCTGTGGGTCTTCCTAGTGCCCGCGCAGATCGAGTTTGTTTTCGCTAATCGATAACTTGTCCCGTTTCAAAGTAATCGATAAAAATCGATATCGAATTGCTGTTTTTTGAGCAAATCTCGTAAGTTATAAAAGCTAGAGTCACCAAACCTGACATGTAGCTTCAAGAGAAGTATATATACATATATATCAAATATCATTTTATACCTATCACCTGGAAGATGAGGCTTCAGGGTATCCCCTAGTCGGGAGCACCCGACTAGAAATATTTACTTGTTTTTTTAAGTGTATTCGACCCACATGAGATGTGGAGCTGCTGCTGCTGCTGCTGATGATGACGCAAATCTTAAAGCTCTGGCATTGGCACTAAGACGTTTGCCAGCAGATAGTCTACACTGGATTAATGCTGCCATAATTCCTGTGGGGAGTGCCGACTGCCAGTTGCCAGCTCCGAGCTCCGAGCTCCAAGCTGCTGTGGAGTGGAGTTCATTTAATATATCCGATAAAAGTATTTGCAATAAATCCTGTAAAAGCTAATGATTAATTGCTCTGTAGCTTTTAACGTCAACGCGGCGAATAGGCACGGATTGTGTCAGCCACGAGGACGACGACGACGACGACGAGTTTCGTCGGGCGAACGCGGCGTATGAGTAATACGGCGCCGCGCGTGGTTTGCCTACAGCGCACACACACACACACTCACGCACACACACATAGACATTTGTCTTGTTCATGTTTTGCGTTATTGTCGCTTCCAAGTAAAAACACAAAAATATTTATTTCAAATGAGTCTGTGTACAACTGGGACTGCGATTGCGACTGCGGAATTGCGCTACTGCGGAACTGGTAAACAGAATGTTGTTGTTGTTGTTGTTGTTGCTGCTGCTGCTGCTGTTATTCTTGTATACTTTTTTTTTGGTATACCCTGTACCCATTAAAAATGGTTAAAAGGGGTATAATGTACGTGTGCAAATGTATGTAACAGGCAGAAGGAACCAGTTCGAATCAGCCAAGTCCTTCTGTCCGTCTGTTCGTCTCTCTGTCCGTCAAGGATCTCAGAACCTATGAGAGCTAGAGAATTGAAATTTTGAACGTAGGTCCTCCTAATGCCCGCGCAGTACGAAATTCTTTCCGATAATCGATAACTTGCTCCGTTTCCAAGTAATCGATAAGAATTGTGTTGGTAGTAGCTCCCGACTCCCGTCTCTCCGTCCGTCAAGGATCTCAGCACCTATAAGAGGTAGAGAATTGAAATTTTGAACGTAGGTCCTCCTAGTACCAGCGCAGTAAGAATTTATTTCCGATAATCGATAACTTGCCCCGCTTTCAAGTAATCGATAAAAATCACGTTGGTAGTAGAGGGTTCAGTCAAGGTTCAGTCTCTGTCCGTCAAGGATCTCAGCACCTATAAGAGCTGGCGACTTGAAATTTTGAACGTAGGTACTCCTAGTACCAGCGTAATACGAGTTTCTTTCCGATAATCGATAACTTGCCCCGCTTTCAAGTAATCGATAAAAATCACGTTGGTAGTAGAGGGTTCAGTCAAGGTTCAGTCTCTGTCCGTCAAGGATCTCAGAACCTATAAGAGCTGGCGACTTGAAATTTTGAACGTAGGTCCTCCTAGTGCCAGCGCAGTAAGAATTTATTTCCGATAAACGATAACTCATCCCTATTCCAAGTAATCGATAAAAATCGTATTGGTAGTAGAGAATTCAGGGTATCCTTTAGTCGTTAACTCGACCTTGACTAGAGCCTCTTACTTGTTTTTTTCGCTTATTTTCTGTGCTTTTTTTTTTCGGTGGGCGGCCAAAAATTACAGTCAAAGTCAAAGTCGGCGGGGGGCGAGGGGGTCGGGTGGTTTGGTGCGTTGTTGGCGCCTTTCCTGTGCCAGGGTGAAAGACAGCATTTGCCATAAATTGTGAAAGTGTCAACGAAAGGCAAGACACACACGCACACACACAATCTGTGTGTGTGTGTGTGTGTGTTGGTTTGGGGAAGCAACACGCACGCATATTTATTTTGAGCACATCCTTTTTTCGGCCAGGACACACTCGCGTTATATAAATACATATATACAGCATATAGTATAGAAAAATGTCCTTACATATTTACGCATATTGTTCTAATCAGAGGCCTTTAATGACACCAGTTTTCCCCCCCTTCCCCCTCCGTCCCGTCGAACAATGTCAATTTTTTTGTTGCCTAATTTATTTGCGCTGGTCGCAAGCAGCGGGAAACAGCGCCAATGCTCATATTTGTGGCTTGACTGGCAACAGAAATTCCCCCCCAAGCACAGAGAGAGGGGTGGGGCAAGGGCAGGGGGGGAGGGGGGAGGGGTTGCGTAGACCAGCCCAGTTTTGACACCATGCAGAGAGAGACGCTGCTGATTATTGTCACGACAAATTCCAGCGATTGAAGCCAAGTCGAGTGGAGGAGCAGGAGCAGCATGTGGCACATATCGGGTGGGTTTTTGTGATTCCATGCGGCAAGTCAGCAGCAACAGGGGGGGGGGGCAGAGGGGCGGGGGGCGGGGCAACTTGGCCACTTGGCATTTTGCATAGGCTGCCGCTGTTGACACAGATACGAGCGCGGCACAAGATAGATAGTTTTATGCGGAATCTGTAGATTGGTCAGGTAGAATCGATACGCAATATTTATGGCCACATTATGACCTTGCGATGACCGCTGCGCAACTCTTTGCTCTGGGGCAATGGGCTTAAAGCTCGAAAGTGAAATTAAATTTCCCCAAAACATCTGTCATATATCTGAAGGATGGGGGGAAAAAGCAACCACTTAACGCAATTATATTATATTAATTTCCCCCCCCAAAAAAAGCGAACCCTTGGCATAATCTTAATCTTAATCTGAACAATTGCGGTACATAAGTACCTGAGCTGAATTCCACTAAATTGGACACATCTGCACAATTTTTGCCCCGGCTGACGGTGGGCACTGGACTGGGAGTTCTCCTCCTGCACGTTCTTCGTCCTGCTGTTTTGCCCGGCAGCCGTTTTAGCAGCGTGTCAATCTTGCGAGTCAAATGGCGGCACGCATGGCGAACTTTTCATCCGCCCCACCCCCCTTCTCCCCCTTCTCCCCTTCACCCTTCTCAAAAAGTAGCTGCCGAGCCGAATCAAATCCCCGCACGTTTCCACATTTTCACATTTTCACAAGCGTAGCCACATCTGAATCACATTCACATTTGCATGTACATGCTGCACACACACACACACACACACACACACACATGCACACACACACACACACACACACACACACACTTAAGTAAGCCGCCCGCGTGCATGTTTCTAATGGGCGGCACAAAAGGTTACCTGATGCTGAAATAAAAAAAAAAGGCGACTGAAACCAAAACTGGAAACTCATTTTGCCCTCGGGCGTGACTTTTATAGCACTTTGTTTCGGCGGCTGCCACACCCACCGCCCCCTCCCTCTCCGCCCCTCATTGAAAAAGTGTAAGAAAGAACAGTTATCGCCAGATTGCCGAAGATTAAATATCCTCCCCAGAATATATATAGCACATTTTGTATATATAGAAGAAGTCCGAAGAGGAAAGTCTGTTCATCAATTCAGGCTTAATAATATCCAAGTTTTCTTTAAATATATTTTTAGAGAGCACAAAGTTATTCTTTTAAGAACTCAATATCTTATTAATTGTGCGGAGATTTCGGAGATATATTATTTAGTAATCCGTTGTTCGAATCTTACTTAAAATAAATTGAAAACCCAAAGTTTTAATACCAATTGTTCCTATGCTCATACACCCGATTATAGAGATTTGAGATTTATTTAAGATCACTTTAAAGCTGAACCACATGCTTGCTTAGAAACAGACGGACGAATAATGTTAAGGATATATCAGGCCTTGAAATTGATTCTAAACTGAACCGCTTGGAAACGGGAAGTTCACTTAATGTTTTACACTGAACCGAACTTTAATCGACACAAGTTCCAAAAAAAAAATGGACCGAAACTAAAGAATAACTAGACATATTTCAAAAAAGGTTTCGTTCAAAATAAAAAACTTTTGGGGCAGTAGACTTGTGCTCAAGGATGTTAAAAACCGAAAAATAAACCGTACCTAAAAGAACAAGTACAAGGCGCCAAGTCGAACTGTGAACCGAAGTGAACGACAAAATCAAGTTCATGGAACGAAACTGAGTACAAGGAGCTGAGTTACAGTCGACTCAGCTCCTTGTACTCGGGTTCGTTCAATGAACTTGATTTTGTCGTTCACTCCGGTTCACAGTTCGACTTGGCGCTTTGCACTTGTTCTTTTAGGTACGGTTTATTTTTCGGTTTTTAACATCGACCGGAGTGAACGACAAAGTTTTTTGTAAAAATAGGTTCACTTACCGAACCTCAAAGCATGGACTTAAGTGTGCGTAAAACTGGATTCACGAACTGAACCTAAAGAAAAAAGCACAAGAAGCTAGGGCAAACTGTGAATTGCAGTGAACCACAATATTTTTTCGGAAAACTAAGTTCACGAACTAAACGTTAAGAAAAATAGCCGACTTCAAAACTTGGGCTCAAGTGCGTGGATAACCGGGTTGAGGAACTGAACCCAAAGAAGAAAGTACAAGAAGCTAAGTCAAACTGTGAACCGAAGTGAACGACAATATTTGGTTGAACTAGGTTCACGAACCAAACAAAAGGAAAGGAACCGTGAACCAAAGTGAACGACAATAAATTTTTAGGAAAACCAAACTCACGAACGAAAGAAGCTGCTGCGAACCGAGAACCAAAATAAACGGCAATATTATTTCCCAAAGTAAAGCAAAAGAGCTGCTCCGAGTTGTGAACCAAAATAAACGACAATATATTTGTATGGTTTTGCAGCCCTATCTTATAAATTTTTTTTTTTCTATGCGTTACACAATTCGTTACATAATCACAAAACTCTCAAGGCAAGGGTATAAAAAACACAACAAATGTATTTTTGGCTCAGCCTCGAAAACTTTTGCTGCCCGTCTCAAAATGCCAAAATGCGTTATACAATTTTCGGTTCGGCATGTTTTAGTTGCTGTAGTTGTTCAGGTTGTTCTTCCCCTTATTGTTGTTGTTGTTCCCATTGTTGTTGTTGTTGTTGTTGAAGTTATCAACACGCCGATCACTTGCGACAGTTTCCGTTTCAGAGCACAGCCGCCTAATTGCCCCGCACACAAGGTGAGAGAAAAAAAAAACACACAAGCAAGGAAAACTTCCTGTACAGAGAGTGAGAGAGAGAGAGAGAGGGGAGAGAGAGGGGGGGAGAGGGGTGGGGAGCTGGTTGAACAAAAAAAACGGATATAGAAATTCAATACTTTGATTCGTGCCAGCGGCAACAAAACGCGAAAAGGAAGTGCAACCATACAAGGTAACCAAAATAGCAGGATAACACGTACCAAAAGCAGGTGGGAGACGGTGGGGGGAGAGAGGGGGAAGGAGAGGGGGAAGGAGAGGGGTACTGTGCTCTACAGATTGCCAAATGCAGTGTCTAACTAACTGGCAACTTTCAGTCGTTGCTGGTTTCCACATGATTGATGCCATATGGCACACAACGATCGAGAGTAGGAAAAAATATAATAACAATTGTAATAAAGCGAGGACACGCAACGTGTCCTGTCTGTGTCCTGTGTGTGTGTGTGGGAATTGTGTGTGTGCGCTATGGGAAAGTCGAGCTACTGCCACTTGTCCTGGCCATAATTACTAAATACTTAGCTAGCCTCGGTCTGGTCCTCGCCTCGCCTCGCCTCGCCTCGCCTCGCCTCGCCTCGCCTCGCCTCGCATCCGGTTGGGAGGGAAAGCTCGCACGGCTCACAGCTCGCATGCCTGCCAATTATAAGCAACTAACCGCAGATACAGCTGGAGGATGCTGTCGCTTCCATTCCCACACATATCCACTGCTGAAGTTCCCATTCTGCCACTCCCCCGCCCCCGCCCCGCCCCTGACTTGGCCTGGCTGGGCTGTCAAAGCGACGTGACTAAGTGGTGAAAAATGATTTCATGAAAACGTGTAGCTCTCAGTGGGAAAATGCGAACCGAATGCAAACCAGGAATGGGACTGGGAATAACTTTCGAGACGGGGAATGGAAGTGAGACTGGGATTGAGACTGGGAATGGGAATGAGATTGAGACTGGGGCTGGTGTTAAGGCGTTCACAGCTTCCTCTCTGGCGCAGCGCCATCGAGAACAGCTCTTGACGCGCTACCTTGGATCCCCCATAGGGGATAGAGGGGGAGGATAGAGGGGGGGTAGATGGGGGGTAAATCGTCAAAGGATCAACATTTTGGAACGTCTCTGTCGTCGTCGTCGCCTCTGCCAAGTAGCACTCCAAGCGAGTTTGCGACGCATTGCCGCATTGTCGCTACTTCATCAGCGACGGCATCAAGTGCAAGTATCATGTCGCAGTCGCAGTTGCAGTCGCAGTTGGCGTCGCAGTCGCAGTTGCAGTTGACGTTGCAGTCGCAGTTGGCGTCGCAGTTGCAGAGAGTGCACTTGTGCCGCATCTTGTTGCCAGTTGGCAACTGTGCGTCCGCAGGAAATGAATACGTGTTGAATATTTGTCGAGTGAAGCACAAGGACGACCCGATATACTCACCCGGCTACAGACGAGTATGTATATTCAAACAAGCCAGTTTACGAGTACTTGTATGTATTCGCATATATGTATATACTACTTGTCTGTCTTGCTTAGCCTTGGCTAATGCGCGGCCCAAATATGATAGACGGCAATGTGTATTTTATGTATACAACAAGAGATTTGCAACAAGCTGCAACATGCCACAGGGTGAAGATAGAAGCAGGGGGGAGGGAGGGGGGACAGCTGCTGCAAATGGCACGCATGAAACTGAAAGGCCCATCGAATTTATTTCAATAAGAGACTCAAAGAAAGAAGAGACGCAGATGGGGCGAGCTGAGGCTGCGGCTGTGGCAAGATGAGAGGCTGCGGCACAACAAAGCAGACGGCAACTACACTATGCATATGTCCACATATATGTATGTATGTATGTGCATCAGGCTGTCAGGATATCACTAAGTGCTCTTGTTGCTTGCCGCAATCGATAGCAGGACTCAGTGTAAGTGTGTGCATGTGTCTCTGGTCTCAAAATGTGTAACAAGTAATTAGTATTAGTGCCTGGACATAAAAGCTTACATATCAACCCATCGATTAAGGATACTCTGCTTAAACTCTGGCCGAGACTTTTATGGTATTGCAAATACTTCAGTCAAGTCAAAATCGGAGTATAGAATTCCTATTCACAAAAATCAATCGCAAAAGTGATGTTCTTCGAACTCTTATAAAGATAATCTTTCCTTTTCAAAATTTCATACATTGAGAATACATTTCTTATATTAAGAACATATTTGGAAGTTCCTGACTTCAAGTTCCTGACTTAAGAGCTAGGAAGCTAAAATTTTCACTAACCTTATGTGATGAAGGTGCACGTTAAGACAGAGTTTCGGGAAATTCCATCTGCATGTTTGTTTTGTATACATACATACATGCATACATACATACATACATACATACATACATACATACACACATACATACATACATACATACATACATACATACATGCATACATACATACATACATACATTCATACATACATACATACATACATACATACATACATACATACATACATACATACATACATACATACATACATACATACATACATACATACATACATACATACATACATACATACATACATACATACATACATACATACATACATACATACATACATACATACATACATACATACATACATACATACATACATACATACATACATACATACATACATACATGCATACAACAACAACACAAACCAAACCAAAAAAAAAACACTACATTACTAGCTAGGCATGAAAAACTGCAGAGCCTACTTAAATTCTTGAGAATCGAGGAGAAGGGCACTTGGCAGAAATTCGTTTTATTTAAATTTGGAGCACAGCGACAAATAAGCTTGGTCTTCGTTTGGTATCAGAAAACAAAATTGCATGCATACATATGTACATAAATGCATACATACATGCATGCATACAAACGCCCACCCACACAGGGACAAACACACACACATATATATAATCCTATATAGGCATAGGTTAAAATTTCCCATTCCATAACCCGGTCGAAACTCAACCGATTTTCATGAGGTTTGGCTTTTTGTTCATGGTTTTTCCTCTAGATTTATCTGGCATTCAAATCTGACATCAAAATTTTTGGTCGAATTTCATGTCAAAACTTTACCCCTAGTTTCGTACATAGACATGGGTCGATATTTCCCATTCGCATAACTCGGTCAAAACTCAACCGATTTTCATGAGGTTTGGCTTTTTCTTCATAGTTTTCCCTCTAGATTAATCTGGCATTCAAATCTGAATACCAAAATTTTAGTCGAAATTTATGTAAAAATCTTACCCCTGGATTCGTACAGACATGGGTCGAAACTTCCCATTCGCATAACTCGGTCAAAACTCAACCGATTTTCATGAGGCTTGGCTTTTTGTTCATGGTTTTCCCTCTAGATTAATCTGGCATTTAAATCTGACAACAAAATTTTAGTCGAAATTCATGTCCAAATCTTATCCCTAGTTTCGTACATAGAAATGGGTCGAAACTTCCCATTCGCATAACTCGGTCAAAACTCAACCGATTTTCATGAGGCTTGGCTTTTTGTTCATGGTTTTCCCTCTAGATTAATCTGGCATTTAAATCTGACAACAAAATTTTTGGTCGAATTTCATGACAAAATCTTACCCCTAGAATCGTATATAGACATAGGTCGAAATTTCCCATCCCCATAACTCGGTCAAAACTCAACCGATTTTAATGAGGTTTGGCTTTTTCTTCATAGTTTTCCCTCTAAATTAATCTGGCATTAAAATCTGAATACCAAAATTTTAGTCGAAATTCATGTCCAAATCTCACCCCTAGATTCGTATATAGACATAGGTCGAAATTTCCCAGCCTCATAACTCGGTCAAAACTCAACCGATTTTCATGAGGATTAGCTTTTTGTTCATGGTTTTCCCTTTAATTTAATCTGGCATTCAAATCTGAATACCAAAATTTTAGTCGAAATTCATGTCAAAATCTTACCCCTAGATTCGTATATAGAAATGAGTCGAAATTTCCCATTCGCATAACTCGGTCAAAACTCAACCGATTTTCACGAGGCTTCGCTTTTCGAAAAAAATTAACTTGAAATTTTTAGCTCTATCCCAGAAATAATTAAATTAGAAAAAAAAAGGGAGTTTCCGTTGAGATAATTGAATTAAGGCCAACTATTTGGCACGGAACTCAAAGTCCGATCGTTTCTAGCAGTTTTACCTAAGAGCAACCACAAGAAAGGGAACAAACGACGAAGTTTAATGGAATCAACTGCTTGAGTGATCAATGAGGTAAATGCATATCGCGACTTTTGTTGAGGACCATATTCAAATTTATGACCGGCTCTTCATATCCCAGCCATTAGTTGATGAAATACAAAATACAAACACACACCACACACACACACTCAGAGAGAAAGGGCACTAACCTAGGGCCGAGCTGAAATGTAATACAAGAACTGGGTGCAGCCGTTGTCGAATTTGAACCCGAACCCAAACGCAGCAGCAGGACTCAGGGTCAGGAATCAGCTGCAAACGTCGGACAGCTGTCGGAAAATTGCTGAAAATCGAATGAAAAGCCGCGCGCGCGCGTATTCAGCTCCGACGTTCGTCTCGCCCTTTGGCTGCTTTTCCTTTTCCTTTTTTTTTTTTACAGACGAGCATCAATGGCAATCGCACCACCAAATCCAGTTTTTCTTCTCGTTGTTGTTGTTGTTTATGTAGATCGTCGAATGATGTCCCGTCGTCGCTTCGGGCGAGTCTCGGCCAGGCTACCGTAAATTTTGTCCGTGTATTTCTTCTGGACCCGTTTGCCTGCCTACCTACCTTTCCTACCTTTCCACACACACACACACATCGAGGAGGTCTTTGAACTCATCTAACGATTTGTGGGCTTCGCTTTTGTGCAGCTGCCGCCTAAATATCCCGAGCCAGCTCCGAGGCTCCGATTTGGCAATGCTCACAGCAAATGTAATTAAAAATACAAAGTTTCAAATTACTCGAATGAAACGTGGAACGTGTGTGTCCAGCTCAAGCAGCCGTACAAGTGAGCCCAACTTGTTTGTATCCTGTTGCAGGACATGCTAATAAGTTGCGGCCCCCCCCCCAAAAAACGAAAGGAGTGAAGCGCAATTTGGCGATGACGTAAACTGACTTCTTTTTTTTGTTAATATACCCGTCGAAATTGCCAAAAAAAAAATGGGTAGATTGTTTTTCGGGCAAATGCATGAAGCCAACAAAAATCATAGCTATATCTCAAACAATTTAACATTATAACAAATTATGAAAAAATTATATAAATATTTTTGGAAAGTGTAAATAATTTCCCATTCGTTTAAAAAAAAAGTATAATAATAGTTTATACAATTTTAAATAATAATAAATTAATAAAAAAATTATAAAAATATTTTTGGAAAATGTAAATAATTTCCCATTCGTTTAAAAAAAATTATAATTATAGTTTATACAATTTTAAATAATAATAAACTAATAACAAAAAATTTTAAAAATATTTTTGGAAAATGTAAATAATTTCCCATTCGTTTAAAAAAAATCATAGCTATAGCTCAAACAATTTAGCACTATAATAAATCATGAAAAAATTATAAAAATTGTTTTAATAATTTAAATAATTTCCCACTTGTTTAAAAAAAAGTATAACTATAGTTTATACAGTTTAATATTATAATAGATTAAGAAAATATAAAAAAAGTATATATATTCTTTATCAGAAAGAAGACGCCGAATCGATTAAGCTTCAATCTCGAAAACTACAAAAGCTAGCGACATGAAATTTGTGAATTTATATTTTTCTATTTTATACGAAGAATGAATTTATTCGACCTAACGTATAGGTATAAGACCTGAAGACATTAAACCTGGTAAGTAAGTTCTTCTATAGTAAAAATTCAATTAAACAAATACAAATTATTTTAATTTTTGGAAAGCTATAAGAGCTGTAGACATTAAACCTGTTAAGTAGGTTTTTCTATAGTAAAAATTAAATTAAACAAATAAATTTTTTTTTTGCTTTTTGAATACTTTCCCCCAAATTCGATATATTATTCTAAAATTTATTGCCTAGGGCTTAAGTATGTCATATTTAAGCACTTAAAGGTTCATAAAGATGGGACTAAAGGCAACTAAGTTGATCTGGAATGTATTTTCCAAGGTGTGGGTCTATGGGTTATATATGTATATATGAGAGCTAAAATATTTCTAATGACAACTTGAGGCTGGCTTTGAGGTATATTTTTAGCATTTTTTAAGGTGTGGGCCTATGGGTTATACTATATAGAAAAGAGCTAAAATATTTCTAATGACAGCTTGAGGCTGACTTCGAGTTATCTTTTATTATTTTCTAGGGTGTGGGTCTATGGGTTATACTATATAGAAAAGAGCTAAAATATTTCTAATGACAGCTTGAGGCTGACTTCGAGTTATCTTTTATTATTTTCTAGGGTGTGGGTCTATGGGTTATATATAGAAAATAACTAAAATATTTCTAATGAAAGCTTGATGCTGACTTTGAGGTATATTTTAGCATGGATCTAAGGGTTATATATATATAGAAGGGAGCTAAAATATGTGTAACAATAACTTGAGACTGGCTGCGAGGTATCTTTTAGTCGATCATTGTCGACCAGGACACATTTACTTGTTGTTGTAGATGTTGTAGTTGTTGTTGTTGTTGTAGTTGTTGTAGTTGCTGTAGTTGTTGTTTTTATTGCTAATGAAACAGGCACACGAAAATTGTGTTGTTGCCGCTGTTTTACCTGTTTGCTATGTTTCTATGTAAACGCCAAATGGCAAGCGCTGAGAAGGGGGTTGATTGCTGGGTGGTGTTCCTGATGGTGTTCCTTATGGTGTTGCTGCTGTTGCTGATGGCGATGATGATGATGATGTTGTTGATGATGATAACGATGATGGGGTGGTTCGCAAAGCCGTTTGAAAAAGGAGTAACAATGAAATTATAGCAGGAACACAGGAACAAATAGCGCCCGAGTCTGCGAGTCAGAGTCCGAGTCCGAGTCCGTCCGTCCGTCCGTCGGTTTGCCTAGACAGACAGAGCATAGAAGAAGCAGAGTGCAACTCGTGCTTGTTTCCACTTTAATACATCATTGAAAGGAAAATACACACAGTAAGAGAGAGAGAGAGAGAGCATGCCAGACACCTGGTATATTTGCTCGCTCTCTCTCTCTCTCTCTCTCTCTCTCTCTCTCAGGCTGTGGCAGGGGCAGGATCAACAGTTCTCGGCTGTGTTTCTGTTTCTATTTCTGTTACAGCTGCCACTTCCGTGGCCCGGCCCGTGCCACGCGAGCGTCACACTTCGCTCGATGCGATACGTTAAAGTAGGAAGGGGGGCAGCGAGGGGAAGGGGTGGAAGGGGGGGGGGGGTACGTTCTGTTTCGCTAGGCAACGCCAAAAAGCGTTTTGGCAAGCTGACAATTTCCACCCACCGAGGCCAGCTGGACTGAGCTCCTCGGGTTTGGGCCGGGCAGCTGCACTTGTAGAGCATTTCCTGTTTTTTGCACGCTCGCAAACGCGCTCAACTGGATCCCTGCGCCGCGCCTCGAAATGGAAATGGAAATGGTTGCACCTTTGTTTTTACCCTTAAACTAACGCTAATAACGCACTCCTGGCACAGGAAAAGCTGTCGGTCTGTGCTCTAACCATATTGTCCTGTTCCTTGTTCCAGCTGAACGCATATCGCATAATTTGGTTGCCTGTCGTGACGCGTGGCTCCTACCCCGACCCAGTCCCAGTTCGAGTCCCTCAATTTTGTGCCCACTCCAGCAAGGAGAAGCCATATGGTCGCTCTCAACGATCCCCGATGCCGATCATATATTCATTTTCATTCAGAGTACAGATGCCACCCCCTAAAGCGGCTAGCGAAGCGCAACAATTTCGCGCGACAAGCTCGCCTCTTTTAGCTGGAAAAGCAGATTACAATTTGAAAAGAGAGAGCGGAGTGTGGTTTCCACTAGGAGGACGCATATTTAGGGCTTCCATTTTCAGAGAGGTGCCCATTGTAATTAGTGCAGTCGAATTCCACAGATGGCCCTCACGTTACAAGGAATATTTGTTTATGCTAAGAGAGGTCCTTAAAGGTCTGACAGCTAGATGGATTGTCCGGCAGTTCCTTGGCTCTAAGTGCCTCGCGAGAGGCCATATAAAAGGGGTTTACAGCCGTACAAATAAGCTGCGATAAAATGGTTCTAAAAATTGGAAGCTCCTACTTCTACTAAAAACAAAGCTAATGGAATAAATCATATTTTGTGCCTGCTAAGCTCATACGACGTGACAGTTGGCCAAAGTAAAAATAAAAAAGTTTCGCTTTTTTTTTACTTTTTTTTTTCGTCACTTTATGTCCCAATTAATTAGCTAAGAATTAAGCTGAAGAGAGACGAAATATTTAGTTGACAACGGCTTTGATATGCCCTTCTATGAAAAGAAAATTTACAAATATTTTAAGGATTACCTAGATTAATTCGATTAATCCATAGATAGAGAGGCCAGGTTGAAATTTCTAATTAAATTTTGATCTTAAGCTGCATGGAATCGTAAATTTGCCAAACGTGTCCTGACCTTTGATATACGAAAAATCGACGCCCAAGCAAATGCTTTAATGTATTGCCAGCGAGTAAGCACCCCCCCAACCCCCTCACCCCCTCCTCTGCTGGCAGACCACCCCCCTCCCCCCTTCAGCCCCCGTCAACCTTCTGCTCCCATCGCCAGCTAGTTGCAATCAACAATGCCGCAATCCAACGACTGTTGCTCAAAACTCCACCCCTTCAGCACACACACACACACACACACACACCACCTCCCCCCTCCACCCACCCCCTCGCCCATCATTTTTGGCAATTTGTTCAAAATCAAAGTTCAGCAACAAATGCAATGCAACAGCAAGAGCAATTAACTCGGCACAACTGCCACATTCGACGGAGACGACGCTGTTGCAAAAATCCACCCCAAAAATGTTCAATAACAAAAAGGAGCCATGAGCCAATTCAGGTACGAGCCAACAGCCGAGAGCGTGACAAGGAGAGGGCGAGGGTGAGGCAGAGGGAGGGACGCAACAATTGGAGGAAAAAAGCCAATGGCAAAACGAGCGGCAATGGAACGCTTCCTGATTGTTGGCTCCTTAATGCCGCCACACACCATCAGACATGGCCAGCATGATAAAGCAATATTCGTATGAAACCTTATGTTTGAAAAAAATATTAAAAATAATCTACCCTTTGTTTAAAAAAAAAAAATCATAACTATAGCTTAAACAATTTAACATTATAATAAATTAAGAAAAATTATAAGAATATATTTTTAAAAGTGTAAATAATTTCCCCTTTGTTAAAAAAAAAATTAAACAATTAAATGTTATAATAAATAGAGAAAAAATGATAAAAATGTTGATAATTTCACCTTTGTTTAAAAAAAAATGCATAACCATAGTTTAAACAATTAAATGTTATAATATATTAAGAAAAAATTACAAAACTATATTTAAAAAAAATCAAATAATTTTCCCCTTTCTTCAAAAAGATTCATAACTATTGTTTATAATATTAAATGTTATAATAAATTATGAAAAAATTAAAAAAATATATTTTTTAAAAATTTCCCCTTTGTTAAAAAAAAAATCATAACTATTTTAATAAAATATTATAATAAATTAAGAAAAAATGATAAAAATATATTGTAAAAGTGTTAATAATTTCCCCTTTGTTTAAAAAAAATCCATAACCATAGTTTATACAATTAAATATTATAATTAATTAAGAAAAAATTACAAAAATCAAAAATTTTCCCCTTTCGTCAAAAAATATCATAACTATTGTTTATAAAATTAAATGCTATAATAATTTATAAAAAAAAATTAAAAAAAAATTTTTTTAAAACATAAATAATTTCCCCTTTGTTTAAAAAACAAATCATAACAATTTTAATTAAGTATTGTAATAAATGAGGAAAAATTAAAAAAATATTTTTAAAAATGTAAATAGTTATCCCCTTTTTTTAAAAAAAAAAAAAATTAACCGTTGTTTATACAATTAAATATTATAATAAATTAAGAAAAGTTTACAAATATATATATATATATATTTTTTTTGTACACTTCCCCTTTGCGTCGTGTGCAGCTGCCCTAAGGACACGCAACAGCTACGCTGTTATTTTTGGGGGTAGTTTAGGGGCTGTGTGTGTTTTCAGTTCTATTACGTTCCAAACCATTTCGTTCCATTCCGTTTCGTATCGTTGCGTTTCGGCACGCTCTGCCTTTCCATTTCATTCGGCAACCCTTATAAGCGACGTTTCGTTCAGTTTAATTCTCATAAGCATTCAAGAGTTGCTTACGTTCGGTTCGTTCGCATTTCTTCTCTATCTTATATAATATTATATTTTCTCCTAAATCAATTTTTTCACTACCAACAACAATAATTAAAACTCAACTTTTCAACAAAACTCGTGTCAACTAACCTAACTTTTACAACTCTAAAATCTATACTTTCTGTTTTTTAAAACAAAACAAAACAAAAACAAAACAAAAACAAAACCAAAAACCAAAAAAAAAAACAAATATCAACAAATATAACAATATTTCATTTGAACTTGTTTACCAAAATCAAAATAATATTAAATCTACAACAATAATTATTACAACAACAACAACAAGCCAAAAGGATATATGGAGCAATACAATTACCAATTCTGATCCCCTCGCAGTTGACCGAACCGCTATGTTTTAAGACCCCCCTCCGCCCCCTGATCCGCCCCCTCGCAATTGTGTAAAAACAAACGTAAACGTAAACGCAAATGTAAAAATCGATAAACCACACGCAGCCAACGCAAACGCAGCAAAACGTGTCCCTGTCCAAAAAGACCCAAAAAAGAAAATCCAAAAAAAAAACAAAAGGCGAAACTACGGACCAAAGTTGACCAAAGTGAGACACGACAACAACTACGGCTCCTCAAACCCGGAGAGTACGGAAAAGGCGCAGAAATGTGTAAAGTGGCTGTGAAATTTGAAGTATCCTAACCCGAAAACCAAAAACCCAAAAACCAAAAACCGCAAATCAATTTATCAGAGAAAAAAACGCAATAAAATGCAATTTACAATTGGAAATTGAATTATGATCGAATAAAATCGAGAAAGCGAGCGAGCGAGAGAGAGAGAGAATGCCGAGCAATAAACTCAATATAAGTCAACTCTAAAACTCTATTTTTGATTTCGGCGAGCCAATCTATTTTTCACATGCGTCAAATATTGCGAGATAATAACAAGTGCAACATTTCCTTTCCTTTCCGCCAACAACAAATATTCCCTACGAAAATCTTTGCTCGTACGAAACAAACAACTCGCTTCAGCACTTAAAACACTCTCAACTTGCCTATATATCGACAACTGTTAACAGCTCAATCGCTCAATCACTCAATCAATCAGTCAATCACTCAGTCAATCAGTCACTCAATCTAAACACTGCTATCAAAATGCCGCGCTGCCTGATTGCCAAAAAATGGAAGGCATATCCCTGGCAGGATCGATCCGAGGATAATGCCACAACGACGACGACGACAACGACGACGAGCTCCCGGGAGGAGCAGAATCTCTCGCCCAATCTCAAGTCGCGTCGCTCCACGCTCGACGATGACGAGGAGATCGATGTTGTTGGCGACAAGCTACTCACCAAGTCCGACAAACAACGCACAATTATTGCCACAACAGCAGCAGCAGCAGCAGCAGCAACAGCAGAAGCAACAAACGACAGCACAACAACAACAGCAACAACAGCAACAACAGCAACAACAACAACGGCAGCAGCAACAACAACAACAACGGCAAAGTGCTGGGGTCCCAGCTCACCAACGGCGGGCACCACGGCGCCAAGTCCGCCGCCGCATTCGCCGGAGGCAGCGACACGAGGAGCCACCAATGTCTACAATGGTGAGTACAAAGAATGGACTCCAAAAAAAATTAAAAAAAAAATAGCACTCCAATTTCTGTTTAAATATTCTTAAATAAAGTATATTACGCTTTGCTTAAGTTTAAAAGTCTTTTTTCAAGAAATTTCTAAGCCAAAAGCAGCGTAAAACATTCTGCTGCGAAACTTATTAGATTTAGTATGAAATTTGAGTCATGTTTTATGAAACTTTTTTCTCATTTCAAGATGTATCCCAATTTGTTAGTTTTTTTTTTAATTTTTTTATAATTTTTTTTTAATAAATTTCTGTCTTGATTTGAGAATAACGTCTACAATGGTGAGTAGAAAGAATGGACTAGAGACACAGAACTCAGAAAAAAATTAAAAAAAATAGCACTCCAATTTCTGTTAAAACATTCTTAGATAAAGTATATTACGCTTTACTTAAGTTTAAAAGTCTTATTTCAAGAAATTCCTAAACCAAAAGCAGCGTAAAACATTGTTCTGCGAAACTTATTATATTTAGTACGAAATTTGAGTCTTGTTTTAGGAAACTTTTTTCTCATTTCAAGATGTATCCCAATTTTGTAGTTTTTTTTAAATTTTTTTTAGTTGTTTTTAATAAATTTCTGTCTTGATTTGAGAATAATGTCTACAATGGTGAGTACAAAGAATGGACTCTGAAAAAATTTAAAAAAAAAATAGCACTCCAATTTCTGTTAAAATATTCTCAAATAAGCTGTAAAACACTTAACTTCAGTTTAAAAGTCTTATTTCAAGAAATTTCTAATTCTTCTGCGAAACTTATTAGATTTAGTACGAAATTTGAGTCTTGTTTTAGGAAACTTTTTCTCATTTCAAGATGTATCCCAATTTGTTAGTTTTTTTTTTAATTTTTTTTAGTTGTTTTTAATAAATTTCTGTCTTAATTTGAGTATAACGTCTACAATGGTGAGTAGAAAGAATGGATTAAAAACACAGCACTCCGAAAAAAATTTAAAAAAAAAAATAGCATTCCAATTTCTCTTAAAATATTCTCAAATAAGCTGTAAAACACTTAACTTCAGTTTAAAAGTCTTATTTCAAGAAATTTCTAAACCAAAAGCAGCGTAAAACATTCTTCTGCGAAACTTATTAGATTAAGTACGATATTTGAGTCTTGTTTTCGGAAACTTTTTAAGTCTTGTTTTAGGAAACTTTTTTCTCATTTCAAGACGTATCCCAATTTGTTAGATTTTTTTTTAATTTTTTTAGTTGTTTTTAATAAGTTTCTGTCTTGATTTGAGAATAACGTCTACAATGGCGTGTAGAAAGAATGGACTAGAGACAGCAATCCGCAGCAATTTCTGTTCAACTTAGCTGCAATACGCATAACTTAATTTTAAAATACTTATTTCAAAAAAAGTTCATAACCAAACGGAGCGTAAAACATACTTCTACGAAATAAGTTAGGTTTAGTACCAAATTTGAGTCTTATTCTATGCATTTTTGTTCTCATTTTAAGATTTTTCCCAATGTCGCTAAAATGAATGATTAATATTCAACAGTTTTCTACTCATTTTAAGAAATTTCATTTCTAAAAGGAGCTTTAACAATCTTCTCCGAAATACTTTAGATTTTGTACCAAATTTGAGTCTTATTCTATGCATTTTTGTTCTCATTTTAAGATTTATCCCAAAGTCGTTAAAAAGAAGGTTTTATGTTCAAGTGTCTTCGTCTCATTTTAAGCAATTTTTGTCTTGAATTGAGTGTTACGTGCTAAGTTTTTCCTGTAAGTGAGGTCTTTTATAGGGTTTAACAATTATTCCCTTAGCATAGCATATTTTACGGCGTCAAAGAAATATTTTCAATATTCCAATTGAATAACTTTCTTGCAGCAAAAGTTCTTCTACTCATTTTATGAAATTGCAAACTTAATTTGCGCACGAATTTCCTAGTTTCTTTCTCTGAGCGAACGAGTTGTTAGCTTGAAGCTTTAGCCAAAAATTTGTTGCATACTTTTCTGCATATAAATATTAATAAATTTAAAAATAATTTCGATATCCCAATTGAATAATGTTCTTGAAGCAAGAGTTTTTCCTCCCATTTTAAGAAATAGCAACCTTATTTTTGTGTACGAATTAGTTTAGATGTTAGCTTAAAGCTTTAGCTAAATTTTCTAGGCAAAAATTGTTGCATACTTTTCAGCATATAAATTTTAATAAATTTTAAAATAATTTCAATATCCAAATTGAATAATGTTCTTGAAGCAAGAGTTTTATTCTTATTTTGAGAAATTGCAACCCTTAGCTTCTTTCTCTGAGTGTACGCGCTGTTAGCTTTAGCTAAATTTTCTAGGCAAAAATTGTTGCATACTTTTCAGCATATAAATTTTAATAAATTTAAAAAAATAATTGCAATATCCAAATTGAATAATGTTCTTGAAGCAAGAATTTTTCTTCCCATTTTAAGAAATAGCAACCCTTAGCTTTTTTTTCTGATTGTACGAGCTGTTAGCTTAAAGCTTTAGCCAAATTTTCTAGGCAAAAATTGTTGCATACTTTTCTGCATATAAATTTACTATAGCATATTTATCAAGCGTTTAGACTTGAATAGCTCTTTGTATAGATCTGATCTACTTTTCTGCATATAAATTTACTATAGCATATTTATCAAGCGTTTAGACTTGAATAGCTCTTTGTATAGATCTGAGAAGGTTTAGGAGTTGCCTCAACAAACTTGCTTGGCCCAACTCTAATTACGAATACCCTTTATTCTCCTCTGCTGACCTTTTGCAGGCTACACGCGTGAGCTGTCGCCGCTGCACTACACCGCGTACCTGCCCCGAATGGAGAGCGAAATAACGGTTATACGAGCGGCAGCCACAGCGCTGGCGGCAGCAGCCGCCACAAATGGAGCCGGCAGCGGCGAACAGCAGCAGCAGCAACAACATTTGGCCGCGTATCAGACGCCGCCGTCGTCGACGACATCGTCGCCGTCGTGCTCGCCGAGCGGCGCCGGGCATGGCGATAGCTACAGTCCCCCCGGCATGGTGCACATCAAGACCGAGTCCGGCCAGACGTCCAGCGAGCGCAAATGCTTTAGCAGCACGGGCGCAACGCTGTCGCTGCCGCCGAAAAAGAAGGACATCTACAGGCCGTACTCGCTGGACGACAAGCCGGCGCACGGCTATCGGAGGCGTGTGCCCGCCGAGGAGGACCTGCACGCCGCGCACGCCATACTCGATCTGAGCGCCTCGACTGCCTTCCACCCGCCCACGCAGCCACACCAACTGCAGCAGCAGCAGCAGCAGCAGCAGCAGCAGCAGCAGCAGTTGGGCCACATTCACGCGGCTGCCCACTCCGCGCCGCTGCTGGAGGCGCATGCGCATGTGCGGAGCAGCACGTCATCGATTGCCGAACTGGCTGCTGCAGCCAGCGCGGTTAACGAACAACGCCCCTTGAGCAATGCCTCCAGCGCGAGCAGCAGCCATCTGCCGCCCAGCAGCCCAGCCAGCAACAGCAGCAGCAGCAGCAGCAGCAGCAACCACAGCAGCAACAGCAGCAGCAACAGCAGCCACAGCAGCAGCAATGTGCAGAACGAGAACAGCAACACGACCAACACAAATCAGCTGCGTCCTGGCCCGGGTCTGATGCTGGCTCAGGAATGCGATGCGGATGCCGATGGCGATTTGGATGGTGGGCAGGCGGCCAAAACCGTGGCGTACACCTACGAGGCCTTCTTTGTGAGCGATGGCCGCTCCAAGCGCAAGCATGTCGCCGATCCCGCCGCAATTGTGGTCCAGGATCAGCAGAAAACCAAATACACGTGCTCCGAGTGCGGCAAACAATATGCCACCTCCAGTAATCTGTCGCGCCACAAGCAAACGCATCGCTCCCTCGACTCGCAGTCGGCCAAAAAGTGTCACACCTGCGGCAAGGCCTATGTCTCGATGCCCGCGTTGGCCATGCATGTGCTGACGCACAAGCTCTCGCACAGCTGCGGCGTTTGCGGCAAGCTATTCTCTCGTCCCTGGCTGCTGCAGGGCCATCTGCGCTCGCACACCGGCGAGAAGCCCTATGGCTGTGCGCATTGCGGCAAGGCATTTGCGGATCGCTCCAATTTGAGGGCGCACATGCAGACGCATTCGGTGGACAAGAATTTTGAGTGCAAGCGCTGCCACAAGACATTCGCGCTCAAGTCGTACCTAAACAAGCATCTGGAATCGGCCTGCCTCAAGGACGAGGAGGAGCTTATGATGGCCATGTCGCTGCATGGCCATACCGACAGCAACAGCGAAAGCGGCGCCAGCCTGGCATCGCCACCACACGAGTTTCTCGAGCGTGTCAAGCTGGAGGCGCCAGCCAATGGAGGAGGAGGAGGAATCGGAGGAGGAATCGGAGGAGGAATCGGAGGAGTTGGAGGCATCGCCTATGCCATGTAAATGTTGAGTAAGCTGGCCCTAGTTAATTTACCGTTAATGTTGAACACAAAAAGTTATCGTTATCGATTACCGATTACCTATCGATAGCTGTTATCGTTATCGATTACCGATCGATAGCTGTTATCGTTATCGAACCGCTAGCAGTTTTTATATAAAAAAAAAAAGAAAAAATACATACTTGACATCACAATACGTCCAAAAAGCAAGTGTAGTAGAGTAACACAGAGACTGTAGAAATTCGCATTAGACACGTTAGGCAGCAAATACCTTAAAAAGAAAAAAACCGAAAAAAAAAATAATTAAAATAAATACAAAGGAGAAAACCAAACTAAAATACACTTAGCGAAACCTAATCTCGTTCTTCTTCTAGTCTTAAGCGAGTTGAACATTCCTAGCCCCAAACGAACTCCATGCCCAACATATACCTATACATATACATATATATATATGTATATATATATATATTTGACACACACACACATGAAAGCCTTTTGCAGGAGGTGCGATCCGAATGCAATCCAAACCTGAACTTGAGCAATTCTCTATCTAGCGCTATCTATATATCTATATCTAACGAAATACTTATACCTATATAATGATGTAGCTCTATCAAAACTCTTAGTCTTTAGCTCTCCCTCTCTCTAAACAATCTTTAATCCAAAAAAACCAAAAAAAAAAAAAAACAAGACGAAGTGATTAAAATTAATGCAACGAATACAAAAAAGCAAATGCAATGTTTCTCAAACAACGAATTAGGTCGTAAGGGCAGACTATCTATAAGCAGTTTATAGTAGCGCCGCGTTTTTCACAGCAACATTTTCCTAAACTAAGTCACAAAAAAAACAAAAAACATTTAAGCACGAAATTAATCAAAAAAATTTGACAACGCAAAGCAATATCTACAATATACTATTATATAGAAGAATCATCAGCATTATAATTGGCACATTTTTTCGAATCGATTTCATTATTTGATTTGAAGGCTAGACTTACATTCGGATGAGCAGAAAACGGGGGGCGGGTTGCAAACTGAAAACAGATTTGTATATATATATTATTTGCATTCAGTTTCGTGTCCCATTATTATTATAAAAGTGAAGTCAATTAACATTCCCAGGCAATTACCATAAATTTTATACATAAATATATGCAAGGAAATCTAGTCGCTGTATAACAGCAGGTTTTTATTTAAAAAAAAGAAAGGAAAAAGGACCTCAGTTAAATATATATGCCAGTAAATAGTTTTAGAGCATTGCATTCTGACCAAAAAAAACAAAATGATTTGAAGCCTTCTCAAGTCCGTATTCGAGCGCATTAAAACGCGCCCCTCAAGCCGGAATAAAGATATATGTACGTACGTATATCGAGTGTGATCTAGTCTCAAGCATTTAACAGTACACTTCGTCCATGCGTAAAAGAAAAACCAAAAACAAGTAAAAATACTTTTGCACTTTTCAAAACTTACCTAGTACGACGATATTACTTACAACTTACTTACACCTATACTTGTATTATGTAGCTCATACGTTCATTTATTCTCAATTACACTGCACAAAAACATGTATATAGTTATTTAATCCAAACAAATCACTCAACTGAAATCAGCTTCAGCGACCGATCTCAACAAAACGAAGAAGAAGAAGAATATAAACGAAAAAGTGCAACGAAGTCGTAGAGAACTTAGAGCCTAAAAAGTAGAGTAAAAAGTAGATCAACCCAGTCGAAACTTGTTGATATGTCTAAGCGAGCGAGATGGAATCTATATATATATATATAGTATATATATACATTTAGAATACGTATGTAGCTGCGTAATATTTACAATTATATATACATACAGCATAAAATTATATATACATATATATATATTATTTAGATATAGTATACATTTACTCCTAAGTTAACCTAGTAAGTATAATCGCGACGAGAATTATTTTTATACTGTTACAAGTGGAAGCAATACGAAACTTTTAATCGAAACGAAGCGAAACGAATCGATATCGATATCGAGATCGTTATCGTTATCGTTATCGGAATCGTTATCGGAATCGGCTAAAGTACCAAAGCAATACTCAAACAATGCGAACAAAGGCAAAAACAAAAACAAACGAATATTCAATTATAACTCAAATGGCAAAAAGCTACTTATTATTCGATATTATTATTCGATTTATTTTTACTTTCCATTCGTTTTTAAGATTTACAAAACGAGAGAAATGTTTTGTTAAAGCCCGGCAATAATATATTCAATTTTGTATAACAATGTAAACAAGTTAAAAAAAAGTAACAACAAAAAACACAAAAAAAAATGCATAATTAATTATGTGAATGAAAGCAATAACAATTAATGGTTAATCAATTTATTAGTATCTAAGTAAAGATAAGGTTGAAACTATTTAAAATTAGTAAAGACAGCACACATGTATTAAAAAACCAAAACGAAAAATTATTACAAAAAACAATTATAATGTTTTTAATATACAATATACATATACATAAATACTTACACAATACAACACAAAAAAAAAACAGAAAAAAAGAAACAATTGTTTTTCATTTTCCAACAAAATTATGCTTTTAATTTTCAAGACAAACTATTATACTGGATTTTATGTAAGGCAAAACTGGACGCTTAATTTTTTTTTTTTTTTAATTTTCACTCTCGAAGTAGAAAAATAAAATATATAAACAAGAACCGAAAGCAATTCGAATGTTGTGATATTTCCACACAGACAAAAACAATTATAGACAAAATTGGAGGACAAAGTATCATAATTAGTTATCATTCATTTTGCTCAATTGATAACAGAATAAATTATTGACAACAACAACTTAACGTGTATCGAGAAGCAATAAAAGGTAGTTGTAAATCTAAAAAAAAAAACAAAAAATAAAAAATATAAGATACATATATATACATATATAAATTGAGATACTTTTGAGCGCATGCAAGGAATATTTTCAAAAATTTTGACAATTTTTCAAATAACCAAAAGACACGTAGTACATAACACACACACACATATATTCACACATATACAGATATATATATATTGTATTTGGAAAAGCTTTAGTCCAAGAAATCGGCGGTTACAATTTTGTTTGTCAAAAAGTGCCCGTTTTATGGTTTTCATTTGTTTTTAAATAGGTTTCGCGTCATGTTATCGGTTCGTCCAGCATTGTAAGGATCATGGCACATTGTTAATACAAAAAACGAATAATGAAAAACGAATTGAAATTGTTAAAGTTGATACATTTTTTAGTATATTAGCATATTAACTACATAGTTGTATATCAATCGGAATTCATTGTTGAATTCAGTATTTGGTTCATGATCCATTGTTTTCATTATCTGTTGCTGACCTCCCATTCCCCCCCCCCTTCCCCCTCCATTCCCCCCTCATTGTTGCCCTGAACAATGTTGTCCCTTTTTGTGTCAATGCATTTTAACGAGCGCTCGTTAGAAGGAGAAGGCGACCCCAAACAAAGGGAAATGTAATAAAATAAAAATGTAAGAAGAAAATCATCCCCAGCCCCCCAAAGAGAGAAAAACCCTTCCCATCCCAATTTAATTTGCATTGCGTCTGTACATAGGATATCATTATTATTATTATTAGTATTATATTTATGATTTATCATTGGTAGACCGCAAAAGAAAACACGAAAGAAAGAAAGAAAAAGCGAACACGTAGTGAAAATTAAAAAATTATGTATTAATAATGAGCATCAGCAATGATTAAACAATAAAAAGACTTGGCACGTTAACACAAAACTTTTCAGCAATGAAAACAAAATTAAAAACGAAAAACGAAAAAAAAAAACTAAGCTATTGAAAAGCATAAAATCGAAACATTAATTATAAATATGCAACAAAAATGAAGAAGAAGAAGAGGAAGAACAACAACCAAAATAAAAGACTTAACACTTCGAATATATATATATTATGATAAAAAAAAACAACTTATATTTACATCTATTGTATATGGTATGAGTACTCAATAAACATAAACAACAACAACAACAACGAAAAGCAACAGAAAAAGCAATAGCAATAATAAATTAAAATTAAACATTAACAATGAGCAATGAGCAATGAGCAATGAGCGATGAGCATTGAGCAATGAGCATTGGGCATTACGAGTTTAAGGTAACCAAAAAAAGTATAACATTAACAATGAGCAATGAGCGATGAGCAATGAGCGATGAGCAATGAGCGATGAGCATTAGAGCATTACGAGTTTAAGGTAACCAAAAAAGTATTATAGCGCATTGTATCTTTGAGTAAATATTTGGAATTCGTTAAACTATTGCGATAAGTAAGCGAAAACCCAAATTATTTATATGGCACTCTAATACCAATATACATACATACATACATACATACATACATATACATGCATATATATATATATATATTGGATATATATACAAATACAAATTTAGCTTTTAATTTATTGACTAGCAGTAAATATGAATAATTAAATAAGCC
Organism: Drosophila lacicola; assembly: GCA_035045355.1. Classification (NCBI taxonomy): domain Eukaryota; kingdom Metazoa; phylum Arthropoda; class Insecta; order Diptera; family Drosophilidae; genus Drosophila; species Drosophila lacicola. Next base: position 487,752 of record JAWNPB010000133.1, read on the forward strand.
GTAGCAACTTTTGGATTTAGCTGCAAAACGAATTGATTAAATGATTATTAGTTACCGATATATATACTATATATACTATATATATATATATATATATATATATATATATAGGGGTAGAATTGTTTTTTGGCATATTGTTATCGCAACTTTTGTGCTGCTTTTGACGAGACCAATTGATGTACTTTATACAACGAATATGAAAACTTACATCTTATGTTTTTGCATAAACTAGGTGCATTGTTGCGATAGATATACTACAAACACAAAAATGGAACCTAAAAGCAATACCTATTTTGAGCGAGACACACACACACACACACACACACCTACACACACACAGTTGAGTAGAAGTAAATGATTTAAAACTTGTATTTAGAGCACACAACGTAGCATTTGTAGAGAAAGTAGCTTGGCAATTACATATTATTATTATGATTAACAACAGATACAAGATACACGCGACAAGATACAGATACAGATACAGATACAGATACATTTATAAGTACGCCTAAAATTTAGCATAAGCCTACAATTAGACGTACGACTAACAGCACCTTAGTGAGCCAGCAAGAATTCTGTACCTAGAACTACTTACAACAAATAAAACAAAATAAAATAAAATAAAATAAATAATAAATAAATTAAATAAAAAGCACTCAGAGACACACACACACACACACACACACACACATGCATGCATACTTATGTAAAGAAAAATGAAGAAAATAATATGCATTATTATTATTATGATTATTATCTATATACACGGGAAATGCGTTTATTATGCGATGATTATATATATATATATACATTTTATATAGATTGTACGCATTATGTATATGACATTCATGTACACACACACACACACACACACACACACAGACAGACACATCAGGAGAAGAGTTAAAATGAATTATTGAATTATTTAATTAACGAACGTCAATTTGCAAATTGGTCAATTTCACTTTAGAGAAAAAACAAACAAATCGTTTCGTATTTAATAAAGCCAAGTTGTTGCAACAAAAACAAAAACAACATCAAGAATTTAAAAAAACAAATACAATTTAATAATATAACAAAAAAATGTCTTCAGTTCGATGCGTGGTTTCCATTGAGGTCTGAGTACAGCAAATATATATATAACATATATATAAAGTACTTGAACCAAATTGATTTATATATTATAATCAAGCATTATAGAGGCACACACACACACACACACACACACACACACACCTACACATTTATATAAACATTAATACAAATTCAAAAGCAATGGCAAAGTTAAATGCATAGTTACTAACTAATGAAAAGGAAAAGCCAAGCGTTCTGTAAAACATAAACGTACATAAGTATATATTATATTATATTTTCATAACACATGACAAATTTATACATGAAAAATAAAAAAATGCGAAGAATGCAAAACAACTTGCGTAGTAAATGAGAAAAACGAACAAAACATAGTAAATACAAATAAAAAAAGAAAATCTGAAAAAATGTATAAAAAAAAAACAAACAAACAAACAAATACTTGAAAAGTGCGTTTCATTTGAGCTGAAGGAAAGAAAAGCCAGCAGGGGCGGAGGGGGGGAGGAAAACTTCCCGCCAAGCCATAATGGGCCATTTTCCGTTGGGCTTTCGCAATAGATTACTTCAATAAGTAGCTGTCAATGGGCACGTCAAGACACATTTCAACTGGATGGAAAGCAATTGCAGTTTGCAGGAACGAATACAATTATGGCGAGAAAAATAATTTTAAAACAAGCAAGAGGCTCTAGTCGGGAGTTTTCGACTAGGGGATACCCTGCAATTTCAATTAATAGTGAAATGGATGAATAAACGTTTTCTTAAATAACTTTTGTGTTTCTCAAACGATCTTGTTGAAATTTTCAACAGTAGATCCTATTGTGCTATAGAATATATGCAATATATTCTCAAAAACACAATTGCATTAAAAGTGTGGGTTAAATTGGTGGGTGGCTCAAATTTGTATAGTTATTTGATTTATAGCTATGTTCTGTAGATGGAGCGTTGGCGATAACTATAAAATGAAAGATACATCATTTATATATACTATTCTAGAAGCTAAGTGTCAAGTTTGGTGACTCTAGCTCTTATAACTTACGAGATTTGCTCAAAAAACAGGTTATCGATATCGATTTTTATCGATAACTTGCAAACGGAGCAAGTTATCGATTATCGGAAAGAAGCTCGTACTGCGCGGGCACTAGGAGAAACTTCGTTTCAAATTTCAAGTCTCTAGCTCTTATAGGTGACGAGATTTGCTCAAAAAACAGTTTATCGATATCGATTTTTATCGATATCTTGCAAACGGAGCAAGTTATCGATTATCGGAAACAAACTCTATCTGCGCGGGCACTAGGAGGACCTTCGTTTCAAATTTCAAGTCTCTAGCTCTTATAGGTGACGAGATCCTTGACGGACAGAGAGACGAACAGACGGACAGAAGGACTTGGCTAGATCGACTCGGCTGTTGATACTGATCAAAAATATACTCTATAGGGTCGCAGATGCTTCCTACTGCCTGTTACATACATTTGCACACGTACATTATACCCCTTGTACCCATTTTGAAAGCGTACAGGGTATACAAAATATTCAACAGCATCTCCATGAAACCCCAGTATTCGGCTTTAAACCAAATTTAACTGCGTGGAAAACCAGACCAAACTAGTCTCGTATGTATATGCTTTTTCCTGATAAAACTCGTGAAAATCTGCAGCTGTCCTTGTTGTCCTTGCTGTTGTTGTTGTTGTTGTTGTTGTTGTTGTTGCTGTTGTTGTTTGTTGAGCACATTTTCACATATCATAAGTTTTTATGCTTATTAAAAGGCAAACAGCAAAAATTGAGCATAATTTATATGATTTGCCTATGAGGCAATCGCAGGACGGAAAAATGCTGTTTATGGCCCCGATCAACGATGCGACGGAACGGGACGAGCTAGTAGATTGTCCGCCTCAGACGAGGATGGCTTATTTACCCCGACCGGGAAGCTGGCCGCCTTATAGATTGCCCAGTGGCATACATAGACCAAATAGTTTGCCTCCCCTCGAGGGGAGGGAGGGGGAGGTGGAACTGGCGACAACACAAAGTCAGTGGAATTTTTGGGGGCTAAACTGGCAACAGGGTTCGGTTAGAGACGAAGGAAGGAGGAGGGAGGGGAGGGAGGGGGGCCGTTATCCAGCAAAACAATCAACAGCGCGCGTTTTTAAGCCATGCCAGATATATATATTTTCTAATGCTTTTTTTCTGTAACTTTCACAACATTCACCCTTGTTTTTCACGCTTCGAGCGGTTTATGGGCGTCGTCTCCAGCCGAGTTTTTCTTGTTGTTGTTGTTGTTGTTGTTGTTGTTGTCATCCCCGCGGCCAGAAATTGTAGGCTCAATTGAGGTCCCGGGATTGCTATTGGCATTGGGACTTTGTTTGCGGCCATGGCTGTGACTGTGACTGTGACAGGGATTGGGCTTCTGGTTTCTGGTTACTTTTTGTCGCCTGTATCTGGGAGTACGTGTATCTTTTGTTGCCTTGCTTTGGTATGCCCTTCAAATTATGCACTATCTGGCCGCGGGGTGTGTGTGTGTGTGTGTGTGTGTTGCCTTGGACGGAGCGGAGATTGCATTAAGATAAATTTAACTGAATCAATTTGCTTAATAGCCAATTGAAGAGCAAGCCAGAGCGCAAAACAAAAATAAAGCCAGAAAAACAAAAATAACAGCAACAACTCAAAAAAAAACCAAGCCAAAAAGAGAGTCTCCAGTTTTAGTGTCATTTATTTTAACGTTGATTTCTTCCTATCCATTTATTTACATTGCACACTTCTCAGCGCCGTCGCTAGTGGAACGCGCCCCCTCCCCCCAGCCGACCATGCCCACCGACCATGCCCCCAACGCCCACGCGACCATGCCCCCAGCCACCCCCTGATAATGAAACGCCGTCCAGCTGGCTTAATACAAACGCTCTTAAACATTAGCCAAAAAAAAAAAACAAAGAAGAAAACAATGATAAAAAGACAATACCAGAGAGAGAACAAGCAAAAGTGCAAAAGTCGGGCTTGCCCGACTAGGAGATACCCTGTACATAGCGTCGATATGCCGTCATTTAAACTGTCTTATACTAGCGGGCATACTCTGGCCTTGCCCGTAGCACGAACAGCCAGACGAACAGCCAGACGAACAACCAGACGAAAAGCCAGACGAAAAGCCACGCGAACAGCCAGACGAAAAGCCAGACGAAAAGCCACGCGAACAGCCAGACGAAACTAGATTAACTCGTAAAATATATGTTTAAGAACAATATATATAATTTATGAGCTCCGCGCAGCATTCTTTTGCCTGCAACATAAATGTACACAAAACCAGTATACCCTTTCTTATCCATTGTCAACGGTTACAGGGTATAAAAACAGTCAACGAAATTTTTATAAATCTCGAAAGTGGCGGCAAAATTATATAAGCGTTGCATAAGCTGCGGCAGGGCAGGGCAGGCGTTGGCTTCTCTTTCGCAGCTTTGGTCAATTTCTATTTCAACTTCAATTTAGCTGCCGGCCAACGTATGAGACGACTCCAAAAGTAACCCCATTGCATAAGAAATCTATGCACTGCACTAGCTAAGTACCATTAGTCGGTGGGCGGGGCGGGGCGGGGCAGGGACAGGGGAAAAAAGTGCCTGGCATTTAGAAGCGGATGTTCCGATTCACATTTCGCAATGCAATGATAAAGTTCGCCAGTTCCGGCTGCTTTGGGTCTATAGACTCGCACCGCTAGCGAGGGCATTTCAGCAAGAAGCCAAACCTTTCATTCTAAATAAATAAATAAAACAACAATTAAATAGCCGATTATTAAGTGCCCTTTTTGGAGGGATAGAACATGTGCTAAATAACATTTTGAATGGTTATCATGAATGCGAAAAAAAAGGCTCCCGAACCTAACCTTGAGGCAAGCCAGTTCGAACCGTGAATCGAACCAGCGACTATTTTTTTTCCAGTCCTGTGGAAAACATGCATCGACTAGAAACTGTCGAAGAATGTGAAGTCCACCCTCACGAACCTTAAGGCAAGAAGTCGGTTCGAACCAGCGACTATTTTTTTTCCAGTCCAGCGACTGGAAACTGTCGATTAATGTGAAAAAAAACAGGCTCACGCACCTAACCTTGAGGCAAGCCAGTTCGAACCGTCAATCGAACCAGCGACTATTCTTTTTCTAGTCCTGATTAATACATTCTTCAATTGGACACTGTCATTGAATATGGAAAACCAGGCTCACGAACCTAATCTTGAGGCAAGATATCACTTTGAACCATCAACCGAACCAGCGACTATTTTTTTTTCCAGTCCTGATGAAAACATGCATCGACTGGATACTGTCGATGAATGTGGTAAACCAGGCCCCCGAACCTAATCTTAAGGCTAGAAGTCGCTTTGAACCGTAAAACCGAACCAGCGACTATTCTTTTTCCAGTCCTGATTAAAACATGCTTCAATTGGACACTGTTATTGAATATGGAAAACCAGGCTCACGAACCTAATCTTGAGGCAAGAAGTTTGTTCGAACTGTTAATCGAACCAGCGACTATTCTTTTTCTAGTCCTGATCAAGATACTCATCAACTAGATACAGTCGACTTAGAGAAGAATATAGTATATATTTTTTAACCATTTCCTATCCTCTTTGTAGGGCATTTAAAGTTCAATTAAACCGAAATTCAGTTGCGTTTCGACTAAATCTGCAGAAGTGGACAGCTTAAGGGAATTAATTTCGATTGAGCTTGCGAGTGGAGCTTGATTCTCTACTAGAACGACCCTCGCATGGCAAACACATATATAGGGACAGTTGGGTGTGCGTGTGTGTGTGGGGGGGGGGGGGGAAGGGTCCTTGGCCAAGCCAAGCTGATTTGCATGACGCCCAAAAGGTGCGTAGGCGGGGAAATAGGCTACGAATCGCGTTTGGCGGGTTGGCGCTTATCGGAGCTGATGAATCTGTTCGGAGCTGTTTTGGATTGAAGGTAATTGCCGCGAAGCGCCCATTTTTCGCACGGATCGCTTACGCACATGTCCATAAAAAATAGATAGCATGTGCCGGATATGGAAAGCCAGCAGGAGCAGCTCCTGGTTGGAAGGCGAAGGATTCGTTCTGCGTTTGGGCTATGCAACTAATTACAGGGCGCGTAACAGGATTTTAATTATCGCACACTGTGCGCTCAGCTGTTGCCCGTTTGGATTTCCTATATAAGTATTTGGAATAGATGTCTATACAAAATTGTTGCTGTCGTTTTTGTGGGTGCAGGCAGGCCTAGGCTCGTCCTGTGCGTAGGCACACGCCCTGAACGACAATCGATTGATTGCGGCCAAACACGCAGCGTTGGACAGGATAAATCAAGCCCCTGACATTTTCTTGGCCCCTAGCGTGCGTGAACTTCGTTAATGCACAAAACCGGAGCCAAAATTGGAGCTGGAGCGGGGGCAGGGGCTGGAGAAGGGGACGACAGCAGGCAACAGGCCCCGGACATATATCTATATAAAAGCCAATATCCAATTCCCGAACTCTGCGCGTAATGGACTGAAATCCAATACAGAAATATGCATGAAACACACACACGCACACACACACGCACACACACACGCACACACGCACACACACATATACACTCGCTCTCTCTCTGGGCTGGAGACAGACTCCAACGCAGATGTCAAGGAAATATGCGCCGTTTAGTCACAACTGTCAGTTTTCAATTGATTTGTCGAGCCACTGGCTGCTGTGAGGGGGGGGTTGAGGGGGGAGGGAGGGGGGGGGGGTCCATCAAAGCCAACAAAGCAAATGTGAAAACATTAAAGCCATTTTGGTCGAAATATGAAATATGGCTGCGATAGTTCCCCATTCCCTCCAAAAACCCAAACCCAAACCCAATCCCATTTCCATTTCCATTTTCGCAGCTCGCTATGCTCCTGCCTAGAGATGTGCGTGAGCCGTGCTTTGTTTTCGTGTCACGACGCATTCGTGATGGCTAAACTCTATTTTATGACTCCTCCATTGGGAGGACGTTCTCTAAAGTCAGACCAGGTATAATTTTTAACTTTAACTCATTCAATATTTTGCATTTTTTAACTTCAGTTCGAGATTTCTATTCGAAAATATTGAAAAAACAAACTTATTTTTTTAAGACTTCTGCAGACATAAGACAAATTAATAATCGTATTTCAACCCAATCAGCGAGGAGAGAACTATTTTCCTTAACATCAGGTAAGATTCCTAATAAATTTAAAAAATCAACAATTCTTCATCTCTTTTTATAAAACTGTTTGTCCTGACTGACTGACTGACTGATTGACTGACTGACGGACTGACAGACTGGCTGACTGATTGACCGACTGATTGACTGACTGACAGACTTACTGACTGATTGACTGACTGACTGACTGGCTGACTGACTGAGTGATTGACTGACTGACGGACTGACGGACTGACAGACTGATTGACTGACTGACTGACTGACTGACTGATTGACTGACTGACTGACAGACTGACTGACTGACTGAATGATTGTCTGACTGACTGACTGAGTGATTGACTGACTGATTGACTGATTGACTGACTGACTGACTAACTGACTGACTGATTGACTGACTGACTGACTGATTGACCGACTGACTGACTGACTGACTGACAGACTGACTGACTGACGGACTGACAGACTGACTGACTGACTGAATGATTGTCTGACTGACTGACTGAGTGATTGACTGACTGATTGACTGATCGACTGATTAACTGACTGACTGACTGATTGATCAACGCACTAACATGGGCGGAATGCGTGGATTCCAACACTTGCTTATTTATTTGACGTACTTAAAATATATTTTTAAATAGAAGTGGAGATAAATTTAGGTAGTTTTCAATTTTCCACGCGTGTGTACTCAGTGGAAAGGTTATATCTAAAAATATGTAGAAATGTAGTATATATGAATATGTAGTATAAAAATTTTCGTGCCTGTTCGAATAAGTTAGGAGAATCGGTTGCGGTCATCTCTAGGCGCCGCGTTCTGTGCGTTTCGCTTGGCCGCCAAAGAACTTGTTTGCCAGTCATGCAGCAAGTCAATTTTCGTATCGTCATTGTTAACATCATCAATTTGTGTGCTTAATTTGGAAACTGACGCGCAACAAAAGGGAGACAAAGGCCAAGGAACAGGAGCAGAAACAGGAGCAGGAACAGGAGCAGAAACAGGAGCACGAACAGGAGCAGGAATTACCTTTAAAGGCGAGCAACATAAATTGAGATGCTGGCGAATTGTTTATTACATTTCTCGCACACTTGACGAAAGTGCGGCGATAAATGCGAAAGAGCTCAGGATATGGCCAGGGCCAGGATATGGGCCGAATTTAAGGATACGTGTAGATGTCGATGGATAAAACGACGGAGCCTTGGGGGCCAAAAATCAAAACAATTGCAGCTCAATTCAATTGCTCGCATCGAGCAGGACCAAGTGTCCTGGACGAGCAGGAAGGGGGGGGGGGGGGGGGGAGAGAGAGTTCATGAGGTTATGATTTGGGCTGGGCGAAAACCCTAGAATAAACAGTTACGATTGTGTTACAATTTGTTACATCTGTAAATGTGTGCGTGTGTGTGTGTGTGTGTGTGTGGAGAGCTGAGAAAGCTCTCGAGGGACTTTTTAGCCAATATAAATTTTGATCCTTCTTGAAAAATGGAGGCAAACATAAATAGCATCAAGTGGAAAACTGAACGTTAACGAACAAGCTGCAGAGGAGGAGGGGGGCGGAGGGGGGGCGGGGGCGTCGACGACATAAATGAGTGGCGGACTGAGCGCACATTTAGCAGCAAACAAACAGACAAACACACACAGATAGACTCACACGCGCACACACACACACACACACGCACACGCATAGCCAGAGAGAACGACACGCACAGCAGCGGCTGTGAAGGACACCCAATGTTAGAGCTACACACATGTCTCGCTGTATATGTGTGTGTGTGCGTTGCTTGTATTTGTAATAAAAGCGATGAAAATGGCAACAACAACAACAATGACAGCAGAAAGGAAAACGAAATGGCAAAATAAATTGAAAGAGAAACAAATAAAAATCAACGAGAAAGGCTGCAAAAGTGGCGGAAAAAAAAAACAGACGAAAAGGAAGCACAGTTAGAATGGGCGGCAGAGAGAGAGCGAGAGAGAGAGCGAATTGTAGCAGTAGCAAGCAAATATTGAACGCACACACGCACACAAACACACACAGAAGTTGAACGAAAATAATCGTCGATAAAAAGCTGGCGCCAAGATACCCGTAATATGAGCTAACCATTGCCCCTGCCCGAACTGCGAGAGAGTGAGAGAGAGCGAGAGGGAGAGAGGAAAGACGCAACCCCCCCCCCCTTCCCCCCGCGCTCCCGCATGGCAAGTGGCTTCGCACATCACAGGGCATTATTGGATGACATGTGAGGAAGCTGTAGGCCTGAAGCCTGAACAGCTTCGGCTTTAGCCCTCTTGAATTTTTGTGTTTTACAAGATACAATTCGGTTAATTCCAAACAAAAGTTAGTCGAGTGGAAGTAGGGAAAACTAGACATTCTTTCTTGGCCCCAAAGATCGAAAAACTGCATGCAAATTTAACATTTAATAAACAAACAAAAAATGTTTCAAAAAAAGTAGGTTAAGCACAATCGAAAAAATATATTTACCAAGAATATTATCTTTAATTTCACAAATAAATATTTTTGTAAAAAGCATTCAAAATATGTTTGAACTAAACGTCAAATCAAAAAAAATGGTTCAGAAAAATTTAAAAGAAAATTTAAGAGAGCCTTACCAAGAATGTTATAATCTTAAACTTTACAACTAAATATTTTTGTAAGAATTCGAAAAAAGTTTGAACTAAACGTATTTGACCAAAATGTAAAATCGTGAGATTCAGTTCAGTTTTGACCAAGTTATTTGAGATTCAAATCTTAAGGATTATATTCTTTGGAATATTTTTAATACTTTTTACATAATTTTTTGACAGTAAGACTTATCATAAATGAGGTCCTTTTGTGTTTTCGAAACCCCGCAAAATATAAACGTTTTTGATTCCAAATGTTGAAAGAAATTTCTAAAAAGGGAGTCATAATATTTTTCAAAGTATTTAAATTGGAGTGCCTCGTAAGAGGAAGATTCAAAATATAGCCGAAACATATATCCGTAGAATAAGTTAACAAATTTAAAATTCTAACCAAATATTGATGGGATCAAGCACGTGTCCTTTCGTCTGTTACAGGGTATGAAAACATTTAAAATGCGTCGCTCTCACAGCTCCCAAATGGCTTCAAATTTATGGCACAAATAAACGAACTGGACAGAAGTCACCCAAAAAAAAGTTCGATTTCGATTGGATGCCCGCAGCAGCTTCACTCTCTACACCCCCCCCCCCCTTCCCCCCCCCTGTGGTCAATCACCTGCCAATGCGCAAGAAATGAAAACACAAATAAATTAATATTTGGCTTAGTGAAATTCAATTTCTTTACGAGTGTCCAGTGTCCGTTGAGACGACAAAGAGGTCGACAGGGATACGGCAGCGCGGCTGCTAGCTGACGATAAAACGCTTTCGTTTTCAGGTAATTGCTTGTAAGTGGCATAAACATAAAACGAAAAGTGAATATTTATGACATTGGACTGGCGAACTACCCAATCAAATTCAAATGCCAACGGCCAACAAAGTGCCCGATTATCGTTTCCGCCACAAACCACTTTCGATAGACACTGACCGTTTCCGGTATTTAAAATGTTGTTTTGGCGTTTTGGTATTTAGTATAACTGTTGCCTACGATTGTTGCATTAAATCGAAAAATGATAATAAATCCTTTTAAATTCACAGATATTTTATATTCTATTAATTACTACTCTTAATTCTCATTATAAAGTTAATTACATTATCACTTTGTTGTGCAGTTAGTATTTTCTGCATTTGGTATTTTAAATGAAGTCGAATGCAGCCACACTGAACAGCTGAAAAAAAACAGCTGGCGAAAATTTTAATTGCATTCAAATTGGTTAGACTTAATTAAACTATATAGTGCAAACACTTGGGAATGAACTAAGCTAGTTGGACTGATTAAGATGAGCGCTGCGTTGCAAGCAAAAGCGCTGCTAATACGCGCAGTCGAGTGCGATCAGAGCGGACGAATTTTGGAGGCGCAAACACTTTATCAAGACGGAATTGCCCAGTTGATGACGTTCGTCAGCACCGAGCCGGATGAGGTGAAGCGCAAAGGTTTTCTAACCAGAATCAAAGAGTATATGGATCGAGCGGATGCCATCAAGGCGCGCGTCAATGGCCAACTGATGCTGGGCGAGGTCGTCACACATTTGTCGATCGAGGAGAACGACACGGGATACGACTACGATCAGATATTTGGCAAATATATGAACGATCAGACCACCGAGATTATGCTCGAGGAGCCCTACTTAAGCCAAAACTATCAGGTGAGTAAGGCTTGCGAACAACTAGATCTAATATTAAAACCCTTTTTTTGTAGTACCAAAATCTTGTACGCTTCTTGGAGCTGGCTGTGACAAATTGCAAGCAGCTGAAATACGTTCGATTGGTCACAAAAAAAGATGCCGCCAATGTGGATCAGCAATCAACCAATATGGGCCAGATCAAGGCGGATCTGGAGCGCCGACAGATCGCCTTCTACGTAAAGTTCGAAGACACATTGCACGATCGCAAAATATTGTGAGCTATATAAAACCTAACATATAGCTTATCTAATCTGTTGTGTTTTTAGCCTGAGCAATGGTTATATTATCAAAATTGGACGCGGACTGCACTTTTATAAGGCATCCAATCCCATGTACTCCATCGGTCTGACAAACTACAAGTACAGAAAATGCCTGCAGACAGATGTCGACATTTGGCGAACTTCGCGCATTCCCAATTAAATCAAAGAGAGACAATTCGATTCCAGTTAGAAAAGTCAAAAGTATTTTTGTGTGAGTTTTACCTTTAAATTTAATAATAAAGTTCTTCAGCTTTTTATACCCAGACCAGACCAGAGCTGCAGATTTTTTGTTGGTGTGCTATAAATTTTGCAGTCGCGAAGACACTCGCACGAAGAATATATATGAATATGGCTGCAGGGACGTTGCTTTTTTTTTTGCTGGCATGCAAATGTTTAAAATTCATAACTTTCATGCCACTTCGGATGCGGAGGCAGCTGCACAGCTGGTGAGCTCTGGCTGGAAGCCGGCTTCTGTCTGTTGGCTGCTGTTTTAAATGCCAGCGGGCGGCCAATGCAGTTGCATAAAGGACAGAAGCGGAAGCGCGCTCGATACCTCAACGGCAGCAGCAGGAGTCGTCGCTGGCAGAGCACAGCTTAAAGCTACCCAAGCTCAACGTCTCCGTCTCGCACTCTACTCGGATGGCAAAGACATGTGTGCGTGGATAATTAGAACTGCGCCACAGTTGGCTGCACATTCTCATTCAGCCTGGCCAAAAACAGGGTCCACCTTTTGGAGGGGGCCACACACACGCACACAGACAATATATTTTCAATTTAGTTGGTGCGATGCCAAGGATTTATCAACAGATGAAGGCAATTGTTACGCGCCGCGATGAGCCGGCCTAATAAATTGCACCAGAGCTAAAATGCTTTGCTCGCTTTTAAATTTTATGGCCCGTAAGAAGGGCACACACTAATGCGACTGTCAAGCCAAAACCGAAGCCTCCGCCCACGCCCACCACAGTTTTTGCCACCCCTAATTTTGGTTTGCAACTGAAATTGTGACTGGGCTTCCCCATTTGGGCTAAGCTGGCTATTCATTGCTGGGATCATCTAAACAAGCAACAAGAGAAACAAGCGAGAAATTCCCATTCCCAAATTGGGCCTAGGATTTTCGGCGCCCTTGTGGCCTAACCTGACAATTAGATGGTTCAGTTGCTGCCCAAAAAGGAAATCTGTAACTACATCCAACTATATTCAAATATAGACTAGAGACAAGCTTTAGAGTCGCGTTATAGTTGCAATGTTTTTACATATTGATTGTTATATTGAGATAATAATATATTATGCTATAAAGGCAGTTCCCCAGAATTCCTATTGAATTCATTTTGAAACGTAGCGAATAGTTTTAAACTTTTGCCAGGCAAATACTTTGCATTCCAGCTAACATCCGGCAACATACTTAATGAACGTTAAGCACGTTTAATTAGTTCAAATTATTGAGATATTATGAATTTTGTACAAACTTCTAAACAAAATGTCAAAAAGTCTTATTAGAGATAAAAAGAATAAATATGGGCTGGGCTATGCCTTGGCAAATTTTTTTGTCTTTGAAAAAGTTTTCTCCCGTAAAAACAACCCTCTTGTTTTTCATAGAAGAACCTACGACCGAGCGGTCCTATGGCAGCTATATGATAAAGTGGTCCGATGTCAACAAGATTTTGCATAAATGAAGGGAGCATAGTGAAACTTATAAATGGCGAGTTTGGTGAACATATCTGGAAAAACAAAAAAGTTTTCCATACAACAACTTAATTTTCGTCCGACCGTTCCTATGGCAGCTATATGATATAGTGGTCCGATGTCAACAATATTTTGCATAACGAAAGGGAGCATAGTGAAACTTATAAATGCCGAGTTTGGTCAAGATATCTGGAAAAACAAAAAAGTTTTCCATACAGAAACTTAATTTTCGACCGATTGTTCCTATGGCAGCTATATGATATAGTGGTCCGATGTCAACAATACTTTGCATAACGAAAGGGAGCATAGTGAAACTTATAAATGCCGAGTTTGGTCAAGATATCTGGAAAAACAAAAAAGTTTTCCATACAACAACTTAATTTTCGACCGATTGTTCCTATGGCAGCTATATGATATAGTGGTCCGATGTCAACAATATTTTGCATAAATGAAGGGAGCATAGTGAAACTTATAAATGCCGAATTTGGTCAACATATCTGGAAAAACAAAAAAGTTTTCCATACAACAACTTAATTTTCGACCGATTGTTCCTATGGCAGCTATATGATATAGTGGTCCGATGTTGATAGGATTTGACATACATATAGGGTAGCATAGTAAAACTAATAAATGATGGGTTTGGTCAAGATATCTTGAAAAACAAAAAACTTTTCCATACAAGAAAGCAAACATGGACTGAGCTATGTCTCGGTATATTTTTCTTTGAAAAAGACTTGGCCCGCGAAACCAACCCTCTAGAAACTATATGAAAATGGTGACAGATCCAAATACTTATCATATATTATATAGATATATATATATTATGTAAGTCAGGAATCGCTGCTGTCTGCTTGAAGGACTCGCAGCAGCTGCCTGAGGCAGAGGAAACGCTTGTTGATGTTGCTGACTTGGCGCAAAAACACAAATAAGCCAACCCCCTTCGACTGCCAAGCAACAGTTAAATCCAGCCACACGTTGTCTGCCAATTTGTGCGTCCATGAATGCAGTTGTTAAATAGAAAGGAAACTACAATACATGCATAACCAGGGAATTAAACATAGTCCGTGGCACAAAGGCAAAGGCAAAGGCAGCGGCAAAGGCAACCAACCAAAAGCATAACTAATCCGCATCTTTAGCTCCACACGCGCCAAACCAGAGTGGAGCAGGGCCGGAGTTGTAGGTGGGCACTTTGCTATTGCGAGGAGTACGGCAAGGATATGAGCGGTAAATGTTAAGCGGAGAGTTTTAGGTTCAGCACTTATGACATTACATTTTATGCGCGAGTGTGTGGGAGAGTGTGAGTGTAAGTGTGTGTGAGTGTGTGTGAGAGTGTGTGTGTGAGGGTGTGTGTGTGTGTGAGAGTGTGTGTGCTCTCTATTAATTTGCAATGGCAGGCAAGCAACCCCACGTGGCACAACAACAACAAGAGAGAGGAACGCCTAGCAAAATGCCTACGCAAAGATTTGTGAAAGCGCCACGTAATTGACTTTGCTGATGGTTGTCGTTGTCCTTGTTGTTATCCTTGCTGTTGTTGTTGATTGTGTTGCTGTTGCTTAAAATTATCATAGAACAGTTGGCCCGCCCGACCGCCCGCCTCCCCTCAACTATGTATCGCATTATGTACACATATACTTATGCCGATTTACGCATAAAACTCGGACAGGGCGCAAAAGGCGAAAGTCCAAGCCGAAGGCAAAAAGGCAAAACAAAAAAACAAAAAAAAATATCAAATAAAATAAAAAGGATGGCGCCTTCCGAAGTAAACATTTTCTTCTTATTTGTATACCCATTGAATATAGCTAAAAAGGGTATATATGCTTTAAGGCAAATGTATGTAAGAGTAGGAAGGAGGCAAGACAAGGAGCTGAGACCTAGAATTATGTCTATTAACCTTTTTTTTATATATTCTCGCATTTTAATTATATTGATTTTGAGATATACATATATATATCAAATTGTAAGAGCTGAGTTCTAGGATCTCTTGTACTTTATCCTAGCTAAGAAAACTAAAAAAAATTTTAATTTCCTCCTGTTTCCCCAAAGTAGAACGAATTGTTGTGAGGCACGGCTGGGTACGGCTAGGTACGGCTGGGTACGGCTGGGTACGGCTGTGTACGGCTGGTTATGGCTGGGTATCTGCTAGTCGGGCACAGCTTCTTGTTTTTTTTTTTGTTCTTTTTTTTTTTTGTTTTTATTATTGCTGCCAATAATTATTCCTTCCGTTTCCCCAAAGTAGAACGAATTGTTGTAAGGCATCGCTGGGTACGGCTGGGTACGGCTGGTTATGGCTGGGTATGGCTGGGTATCTCCTAGTCGGGCACAGCTTCTTGTTTTTTTTTTGTTTTTATTATTGCTGCCAATAATTATTCCTTCCGTTTCCCCAAAGTAGAACGAATTATTGTGAGGCATCGCTGGGTACGGATGTGTACGGCTGGGTACGGCTGTGTACGGCTGGTTATGGCTGGGTATCTGCTAGTCTAGCACAGCTTCTTGTTTTTTTTTTGTTCTTTTTTTTTTTGTTTTTATTATTGCTGCCAGCAGCAGCAGCATCGACTAGAACAACAACGGCAACTGGCAAATGTCCCACTTGTTACAAGACCCTGCTCTACTGCGGGTCGGTCGGGGTCGGGGTTGGGTTGTGGGTGGAGTTGTGGGTTGGGTCTACAAAATTGGGCCATAACTTTTGTTTTGCTACGTAAAATGGCGCCAAGCAACCTATATAGGCCAGACAGCACAGCACAGTCGACTCTTAAGTCTCGAACAGCAATTGGAATCAAAAACGTGCCATCAAACGGGCAACGCATCAGTTTTGATCGCACATTGCGTATACGCAGCGTGTGGCACACACACACATATATATTTTGCCGCTAAGCTGAGGTCAACACTGGCCGCATCATTAGCGCCCTGGACCGCAGCTCCATTAGGAGGCAAAACACCGAATGACAACTGGCTAAAGTCTCAGGCACTGTCCGAATATGAACTAAAGTGATTTTCAAATGTCTCTGTCCCTCTGTCTATCTGTCTGTCTGTTTGTCTGTCTGTCTGTCTGTCTGTTTGTCGGGCGGGCGGGCACTTTGGTAGCCTTTGTTGCTGCTCCTTTTGCTGGCAGCGCAGTTGGTGCCAGTGTTGCCAGCTGCCTCTTCAAAAAAGTAGCTAAATCCAATGTTAACGAGAGAGAAGAGCTATCTTCGACACGCCGAAGAATTAATACCCTTGCAGACCGAATCTTTTCGTAATGCTCATTAATCTTTGCCCGTATCTAAGAAGCACAGGGAAAATAGTTAATGCCGAATATGGTTAAGATATCTTGATAAACAAAAAAGTTTATAAAGGAGAACCGTTCCTATGGGAGCTTTATGATATAGTGGTCGGATATTAATAGAACTTTGCATAAATGTTGGGAGCATTGTGAAACTTATAAATACCGAGTTTGGTCAAGATATCTTGATAAACAAAAAACTTTTTCGTTCAAGAACCTCATTTTCGACCGATCGTTCCTATGACAGCTA
Source organism: Drosophila lacicola (assembly GCA_035045355.1). Classification (NCBI taxonomy): domain Eukaryota; kingdom Metazoa; phylum Arthropoda; class Insecta; order Diptera; family Drosophilidae; genus Drosophila; species Drosophila lacicola. The sequence continues at coordinate 504,740 of JAWNPB010000133.1, forward strand.
TATGATATAGTGGTCCGATGTCAATAAGATTTTGTATAAATGTAGGGAGCATAGGGAAACTTAAAAATGCCGAGTTTGGTCAAGATATCTTGAAAAATAAAAAAGTTTTCCATACAACAACTTAATTTTCGACCGATCGTTCCTATGACAGCTATATGATATAGTGGTCCGAAGTAAGCAAGATTTTGAATAAATGTAGGTAGCATAGTGAAACTTATAAATGCCGAGTTTGATCAGGATATCTTACAAAATAAAAAAGTTTTCCATACAACAACTTAATTTTCGACCGATCGTTCCTATGGCAGCTATATGATATAGTAGTCCGATGTTGATAGTTTTTTGCATTTATATGGGGAGCATAATAAAACTAATAAATGCCAAGTTTGGCCAAGATATCTTGTTAAACAAAAAAGTTTTTCATACAAGAACCTACTTTTCGACTGTTCGTTCCTATGGCAGCTATATGATATAGAGGTCCGATATAAATAAGATTTTGCATTAATATAGGGAACAACGTGAAACTTATAAATGCCGAGTTTGATCAGGATATCTTACAAAACAAAAAAGTTTTCCATAGAACAAGTTAATTTTCGACTGTTCGTTTCTATGGCAGCTATATGATATAGTGGTCCGATCCAGCCGGCTCTGACATATGTACTGAGTGCAACAGAAAGAGGGACGAATGCAAAGTTTCATGACGATAGCTTTAAAACTGAGAGACTATTTCGCATAGAAACTGGCAGACGGAAAAGCTAAATAAGTTTACAATTACCGGCAGCAGACCTCCAAAAAAAAATCATAATTTAGCTATAAAATAGCTGAATTGGCAGCGCTGGCCAACAACAGTTGCCTCGTGCTAGGCTAGATTAAAAGCTGTCACAGCCCAAACAAAAGCAACCGCAGCGCCAACAATTCACAAAGGATAAGCAACAACAGCAACAACAACAACAACAACAGAAACAGTTTTGTTATTGTGTGCGCTTTAGATTTGCAATGTATGCCGATTTATAATCAATCAATGTCAGCGCAAAATTCGAAGTGGATACCAGCGGGGGGAATGGGGGGGGCAACAGGAAGCGTATGCTGCAAAAAAAAAGGCGTTCATTAGGCTACAGACGTCATGGCAAGGCCAACCCAAAGACGCGTTTATAAATAGTGCGTGCATAATCGGGCTCAATCTAGGCATATTAAAAGCCCAACACATCGCAGCACGGCCCCACCCCCAACCGCCCCACCCCCAACCCCTAGCCGCGGTCCAAGCCAGCCCACCCACCCTTTTATTGATAATTTTTAAGCCAGAGATGGCAGCTCAACCAGATAACATTTCCAAAACTTATGCGTTTTTGATAAAACGCAAGCATTGCAAATCGATTAAGGACGAAAGCACAAAAAGGAAATTGCAAAAGAAAATATTTCAAATATATAAATCAAACTGACTAAAGTTTGTAACACAAATCAATCGAATGTTGATTATTATAACAAGAATTTTGGATGTATATAAAAGCTTTGTTACCATCGAGAATCGATTAAGGACGAAAGAACAAAAGGTAAATTGCAAAAGAGAATATATCAAATATATAAATCAATCAATCGAATTACAATAATTTTGTATGTATACATATAAAAGCTTAGTTACCATTGAAAATCGATTAAGGATGAAACCACAAAACGGAATATGTGAAACTGACTAAAGCTGAAGAAATATAATATAATTATAATTAATATTATTACAACAACATTTCCAAAACTTATGCGTTTTTGATACTCCCCAAGCATTGCAAATCGATTAAGGACGAAAGCACAAAAAGGAAATTGCAAAAGAAAATATTTCAAATATATAAATCAAACTGACGAAAGTCAATCAAATATTGATTCTTATTAAAGAATTTTGGATATATATAAAAGCTTTGTTACCATTGCGAATCGATTAAGGACGAAAGCGTAAAAGGGAATGCGTGAAACTGACTAAAGCTGAATCAATATTCAACAGTTATAATAATTATTATAAATACAAAAAAAACGGTTAGAAAAAAATAAAACTTTTTAAGTTTTAAAACTAAAATAAATCTCTAATGTTGGAATTTGGCGACCATTCCATTTTATAATTATTAAATAAATCTCTATAAATAAGACATTCGTTAGCTGGTTCTTGCTTTCAAACTTTGGCCATTATTTTAGATATCTAATAGATGGATTTCAGTCCAGGTCAGGACAGACTTGCCAGCCCTGAACAGTAGAAGATGCTTTAAATACACAAACTGCCTTTTTGAGTAACTCCTCCCCCGCCCCCGGACCAGGACCAGGCCTAGGCCTAAGTAGTCTTGGATGTTTAATGACTTCGAGGCGGCTTTGACAGTGTTGACAACTTGGCAGGCAAAAGTAAGTCGCGGGCATTAAAAGCCGAATCGTAATTTGAGTAATTAAAATTTGACACGATAATCGAAGCAGGTAATTCTCAAGTCTGACTAGATATATATATAAAGGTATATAGGTATTGTATGTAGATATAAGCAGGCAGTCAATGTCAAACCACAGACTATTAAATACACGCGCAGGCACGCAAAAGTGCTGAAAAACAAAGCCCCGGCTAAGGCAAGATGACGATGTCGTCGGCAGGCAGCAGCAGGAAAAGCAGCCCAAAAGCAGCTTCCATAATTCGCTTGACGACTCTGGATTCGTGGGGAGTAAAAGCCATTAAAGTAACAACCAGGCACAGCACGTTTTTACGGCGCAGCATTCAGTTGGGTTGGGGTTAGGATTCGGGGTTGGGCCTGTTGTTGTTGGCGGTGAAACTCAATCGTAAGCGCAGCAGAAGCATCATAAACGACGGCGTCGGCATTTAGAAAGCGCAGATATTCCTGTCAAAACGATAAGCGCGCCTTACGGCCCAGCAGAAGCAGGAGCCGGAGCAGGAGCAGGAGCAGGAGCGGGAGCAGGAGCTGGAGGAGCACCAGCAACAGCATCAAGAGCAGCAACAGCCAAGCCGAGCAGACGCACTGCGAGAAAAACTTTGCAACTGAGAATATGCCAGCAAATTTACTTGAATATTCTTAAATTAAGCGCGCCAAAAATCTAAGTTGCAAAATTTTTCGGTTCAATTTAGAAAAATATTCTGAGAATATTCATTAATAAGAAAGAGAAAATATATAATAAGATAATACAAATAATACAGTTCTTTCAAAAAAATATTAAGCGGAATATTATATTGAATATTCTTAAATTAAGTATGCCAAAATCTAGGTTGCAAAATTTTTCGGTTCAATTTAGAAAAATATTCAGAGGACTATTAATAAGTAAGAAAAAATATATAATAAGATAATACAAATAATACAGTTCTTTCAAAAAAATATTAAGCGGAATATTAACAAGACAGAAAAAACTAAAATGAAAATATTCGAGCTTAAAATAAATTTAAAATTAAGACTCTTCTCCAATTCTTCTTCCAATTCAATTTTCGCTATTAACCAAATTCTAGAAGAAAGTTGTTCAGAAAGCAATCCATAAATCTTTTCTTTAATATAAATTACTCTTTAAGGGGATTATTTTGGAAAAATATTAAAAAGAACATTAATAAGACAGAAAAAAGTCAATAACAAGAAGATTCATGCTTGAAATATATTTAAAACCAAGTTTCTTCATTAGTTTTGAACCGAACCGATTCAAGGCAGAAATTCCAATTCATTTTTTACTATGAACCAAGAAGATAACAAAAAAAATACTCAATCCAAAATTCTTTTTATTAAAGTAAATAACTCTTTAAGAAGATCCAAGTTTAAAGTATACAAATATTTGACCCCAATAATTGCACTAAATTATATTTGATAGAGACTAAGTTTAGATAGAGAAATCTAGCCCGAATCTTGTTTATGAAAATATTAACGGTTTACAATATTTTCAGCACAGCGGGCAATTCTTAATGAATTGAACCAGCTTGACGAATCGAACTTAAAGATCAACAATTGGTTCGAACTGTAAACCGAAATAATGCCTGAAACTCTGCTTGAAACTAGATTCTTAGATTAAAACTTATATTCTTTATTTTATTAAGCTAGAATTTATGACGAATTTAGAATTTTTCAAAATTTTCCATTCTTGAATTTAACCAGATTAGTTACGAATTAAAAATTTAGTGTTAATGTTACAAGAAAAAAAAAAGATTGTATTAAGTTAAATATACTTATTCCAAGCATTTGTACACTTGAAATAAACCTTAAACATTTCTGACCAAAGTACAGAATTGTAAAATATTGAATGCCATTTACAGGTCCCAAAACCAAATATTTCTCAGAGAAAGTTCTTTATAAGTTTAAATTTTCGGGATTACAGATAGTTCTTGAAATAAGAAATTTGTTGTCGGTTTAAGAAATAAAAGAACCTGCCTTAATTTTTGTCAATATTTATATTCGAAGATCTTTATATGTTATAGAATCTTTTGATCGGCAATTTTGGGCTTACAAATAGTTTTTGAAATAAGAAATTTGTTGTTATTTCAAGAAATATCGAAATTTGCTTTCTTTTTGACAACATTTATATTCGAATACGATCTTTATATAAATCTTTTGATCAGGAATTTCGGGATTATAGAAATATCTTGAATTAAGAAATTTGTCGTCAGTTTAAGAAATACAAAATCCGCCCTCATTTTTGTCAACATAAATAAAAGATTTATATACATTTTTACAGACATTTCTTCAAATAAGAAATTTATTGCAATTTCAAGAAATATCGAGATTTACATCGATATGCTTGGTTTTTTCTCTCAGTGCAGGCTGACAGGATTTTTATGCCAAGTGCCGAGAGCTGCGTCTTTAAACGTTTTGTGGCCAAAATTGATGCTTGGAGAAGGGCTGTGGCTGCTGGTGTCACCCCCCTCCCCTTCTCCCTCTCCCCCCCCCCCTCCCCCTCTCCCTTGGCCTGTCGACTGTCGCCTGGCATTGTCATTTATGTATCTATTCGGAGCGGCTTTCTTGCATTGCTTAAATGCCTTACGGTAATTTCATTCACTTACGCGCACATAACTTGCACAACTCACGTATTCGCATTCGCATTCGCATTCGCACATTTTGGTTTTGTCTAAAAGACACCGAAAGGGGGATGGGGAGGGGGAGGGGATGGGGAGGGGGGTCTCAAAGTTATGGGCCCGCCAAGGTGCGTAATGACATTCGTGTGATAAGCGACACGCACGCGCCTCCAGGACATGGCCCAGATCCTTACCCACGCCCATTCCCACACCCATTCCCACACCCATTCCCATTCCCAGATCCGGATAGCGACCGGATCCGGGACTTTGAAATGCAGCTAATGAGGCGGCGGCGGCTTTGGCCTAACAACAAACAAATATGTACATAAATCTTTAGGGCCCAAAATGACCGCAGTTTGTTGTTGTTTTTTTTTGGCCAAGACGATCGCCAAAAAATATGGATTGCTGCCTAATCACCTACAGCTGCCGGGGGGCAGGGGGAGTGGTGAGGGGGGAGGGGGAGGGGGAGACATTCACCTAAGCCGCACAAATCCCAAAGAATATTTCACAACTTTATCCCCTTAGGTGGCATTTTGTGGGCAATGCGAAAAGTAAGGCAAAAAAAAATAACAAGTGTACTCCCGTTGGGCACGACTGGAAAATACCCTGGGAAAATACGGAGCTGCCTTAAAAGTCAATTTAAGTTCCTTTTGCACACCCTTCCCTAAGTCCAAGATTATGGGCTCTTCTTTTTTGATAGCCTTCGGTATTTGTTGTCCGATCCAAATGCAATATGTTATATATTCAATATATATTCAACATTTTTGATAACCTTCGGTATTTATTGTCCGATCAATATGCAATTATTGGTGCATTTATATGTTATTCAATTCAATGAGCTATATCCCAACATGTTTTATCTCTTTTACAAGCCGCAAAAATCAATCAAACTTCCTTCTCAATACCCTTCCCTTAGCCCAACATAATGGGAAATTCTTTAATGATTAGCATAGGTATTTATTGTCCGATCTCTAGCTCTTATAAGAAATGAAATACTAAATGAAATAATAAAAAGCAGCAGCACATGAATTTTCGTTTCTTTCTTGATTAAAATCGGTATTTATTGTCCGATTCGAATGCAATTACTCGTTAATTAATTCATATTCAATGTGTATCAATATCTTGACTTAAGGCTATAGCTCCAAAAGGTTCATTATAATTTTGTAGAAAATGGGAGAAGATATATTTATTGTCCAATTCGCATGCAATTGTTGCGAAATAATTATGATATTCAATGTGGATTAATACCAAAGCTTAAGGCTAGAGCTGCACAAATAGGTTCCAATCAATTTTGCAGAATATTGGAAGAAGGTATATTTAAAAAGTTGGGTCTTTAGCTCTTATAAGCTACGAGATATAATAAAAAATAAAAAAAAGAGAAACAGGAAATGGATTTTTCTCGAAATGGGAAATATGTGGATTTTCCAGCTTTTATAAGCTACGAAATATGATAAAAGACAAACAGAAAATGGATATTTCTCAAAATGTTAAATATGTGGGTTTTCCAGCTCTTATAAGCTACGAGATATAATAAAAGAGAAACAGGAGATTTTTCTCGATTTCATAAAAACGGGTCTATCTATCTTTTCTTAGATTCCTCAAATCTCCGACTTATAAATACCTTCCCAGATAATTGGTAGATCAGAGAAACCTCCCTCTGGACGTTACAGAACCTTTGTCAGAAGAACCAATATGCCCTTCACCATTCTCAATGAGCTTAGGGTATCAAAAAGGAACCCAGCAACATCGCCATCAGCACGTTAATCAAAATGTAAGGGCCACCCCCGCTCCCCGCACCAATCCGTAGTCTCATCCGTATCCGTATCGTTCAGACACTTGAGTCGAGGCCGAGCAATTTTAATGGCTCAATAAAAATGCCATTTGCGGCAGCAGCAGCAGCATTTCGCCTGCAGTTTGGCCCGCAGAAAAGTTGGCTTTAAACAAAAGCCAAACAAAGCTTAACACATTTAGCCGCAAATGCTTATCTAATCAGCGCCAAGTATCCCGACACCTGAGATGCCGGCAGCAGCTTCCGATCCGGCTCCGGCTCCGACTCCAGCCGGGGCAGCTGTCAGGGCATTAATCTGCAATTGCCAAAGATTTCCGCTTCGAATCGAATCAAATGTAAATCAGCAGCAGCAGCAGCAGCAGTTGCCACAGCAGGGAAGGCAGAGGGGAGGCAGGGGGGAAGTTGGCCCCAACTAGTTGCGTTTATTGGGCATTTTCTTTTTGCCCACCCATTTTGTGTGGCGGCGCGCGCTTTATCAAACAGAAAATTTTTAAAAAACAAACAACAAGTAGAAGAAGAAACAATGGCAACTGCGGCCATTAATTTTTTATTGGTTCTCCGAAAAGCGATTCTCATGCCACACAGATTTCCCAAACATTTAAAAGTGCGAAAAGATCAAAGCGAATTCCAATTCCAACTTATTGTCCCCTCTTTTTTTTTTTCGGTTCGCCCTGCTCCTCCGCCTAATCCCGCCCACAGACTAACAAGCTGCGCCACAGAAAAAAAAAGGAGAAGCGCAAGAAAAACTATAAATTTTCCTGACCCTGGTCTCGGCCTGATGATGTGGCGTATTTGCTTGTAAACATTTGACGAAAATAATAATAATAAAATCTGGACCCATTTTTTTTTTTGGCCAGCTGCTGGGAATCCTGGAATCCCGGAATCCCGTTTCCAAAATTAAATCAGCAGCAACTGCTGCTAAAATCGGCCCAACTGATATTTTGCTGACGCGCTGCCAAAAACCGCATATCAAACTGTCGACCGATTTTTACCATTCCCGCCAGCTAACAACGAGCTGCGGCAAGTGCCAACTGCTTTTTTGGCTCTGCCTCTTGTTTTCATAACAGCACCCCCCCCCTTCCCCTTCCCCTACCCCCCTCCCTCTCCCCCCTCTCTCACAGTCGGAGCAAGTTTTGACGCCACTTTGTCTGCCGCGCCACGCCTTGGCGGCCTGCATTCGTGCGAACAAAACTCATACTTATAGATGCCCTTTTTTGTTGTATACCCTAACTATGGGATAATACCAAAAATTTATGTAGCTAGGCACAATTAATTCAAAAATATATTAGCAGGATTTACCCAGCTTTTTTAAACACTTAAAAAGAGTTTTAAAACAATCACCTTAAAAAAATGATAAAAAACTCGTTTTCCACCTATTTTCCACCCTTGCGGAATGCGTGTTTCAAATCCACTCACTCTTCACTTTCAGGCACAATTAAGGCAATAAAATACAAACAGGGCTTATCCAGTTTTTTTAACCACCTAAAAAGGAGTTTTAAAACAATCATCTTAAAAAAAACTATAAAACTCGTCTTCCACCTATTTTCCACCCTTGCGGAATGCGTATTTCAAATCCTATCAGTCTTCACTCATACACTAAAAAACGAATGTAGCTAGTCACAATAAATGCAAAAAAAAAAAAAAACTATCAGGATTTACACGTCTTTTAAACACTTAAAAGTAAGTTTCAAATCAATAACCTATTAAAAAAATATAAAATTCGTTTTTCACCTATTTTCCACCCTTGCGGAATGCGTGCTTTAAATCTCTAACTATGGGTTAAGACTTAAAACTTATGTAGCAGGGCACAATAAATCCAAAAAATATACTAGCAAGGCTTATCAAGCTTTTTTAACCACTTAAAAATGAGTTTCAAATCCATCAACTGCAAAAAAAAATACAAAAATCGTCTTTCACTTATTTTCCACCCTAGCGGAATGCGTGTTTTAAACCCTCTCTGTCTTCAATTCCGTCATAGGTTTGTCTTGGAGTTGGTCACTTATTTAGTTGACCCACTAAATTGGGTAAAAATACCAACTCAAGGTTCGAATCGCAGCCTGTGATGATATCCTAGAAACCAGAAAATATACACTCCCTCTTTAAAGATAAAGGTTCTAATCTCAAGCTGATATCCTAGAAACTATATATACAAGCCCAGACTATCGTATAGTGGATTATGGGAGAGTATCTTTCTAGCAATTAATTGATTTCTAGTGGATTATGAGAGAGTATCTTTCTAGCAGAGAGTATCTCACTAAAGTGAAAACCTTGGTTCAAACTCCAATTTGTTGGAATATATTCCAAAAACTATAGAGACAATTAGATAGATTAGACAATAGAGACATCATTTGCCAATTTATGTGAGAGTAAAAGTTATTTTGTATAGCTGCCATTCCCTTTAGCATTTCTATACATATTCATAGTGTATCTCGTTGTTCGGCGTGCCAAAGGGAGTTGCTTTGTTATATCGTCACTTGTGCGGAGCTGCTGCATCTGGAGGGCAAAACTAGTTCGAGTTGTTTACACGTGCCTTTGTTGCGCCGCTGACGCGATGCGTGTGTTCCCCCAATGCTCCTCCAGACCAAGCACGTTCCCCTTACCCCTCTCCCCCTTACCCTTCCCCCTCTCGTCTACCCTCTCCCTTGCCCCTGCCCATTATTGTTGCCCGGCACTGCATGAAGTTTTGCGTACTCTTATTTACATACAAACATGCACGGCACATAAACACGCCAACCACGATTGCCAAGTGCAGCAGCCCCCCCCCCCCCCCCCCACCTACTTTCCCCTCTCTCCCCCCCTTTGTCTACCCCTCTGCTGCGCAGAGTTTTCCCATGAAAATAAACACGAGCTGCTTCTGGCAGTCGCCAAGATGTCTGCGCTGCGCTTTCGCCCGGCTCGCACCTGATTGAAGAGGGGGGGGGGGTAGGGGAGGGTAGGGGAGGGGAAAGGGGTTCAGGTAGAATGTGGCAGGATGTTGCCTTGTTGCCGCATTTTAATAATGCATCGAAATGAAAGTGGCTGTCAACTAGAGATTTGACATCTGCTTTGTGGCAAGGACAAGGATCGATGATGGCATGTCAGGCATGTCCCCCCCTCACCCTACCCCCTACCCCTACCCCTACCCCTACCCCTGCCCAGCTGACATTGTGGAGGATTTGTGGGCGGGTTTGTGCTGTGATAATTGAACTGGAGTGCGGTTAGGGGGAAGGGTAAACGGAAAAACTGAAGCTCATTAGCTGCACGACCTGTAACTCATAAATGCCATAGATCTCTCGCTCTGGGCACAGCAGCTAACCCGGCCCCAGTTGGATGGCATAAACAGCGCGCTCCACTTGGACTTGGACTCTTTGAAGTGCAAATTACCCCGCGGGGTCAACCAGAAGGTCGAGGGAGGGAGGGGGGCACTTAACAATGCTATAATAGATCTTGAGAATCTGAATCTGTTTAATGACTCTCCCTCTCTCTCTCTCTCTTTCTCTGCCACTTGAGCAGCTTTTGAAGCTGTTTTTGCTATTTTAATGTGGTCGATATTCTAAATTTAAACAAATAAACAAAGTTTACCTTTGCCCGTTTGCTTGTTGAAAGTTTATTGTTTTTAAAGCTGTGCTGAGGCGCAGCAAAATGTTTGATATTTCTTTCTTTGCAGCAGCAGCACGTTGAGCATCCGTTAATTTGCCCACTTGAGAAATGTGCGAAATCTTTTGAAAACAAACTGAATGAGCTCTGCTCATAGATCACAGACTGCCCCCCAACAATAATTGCATCCCATTCTATGCGGAAACAATTAGCGCTTCAGTTTCCACAGCTGATTGTCTTGCAAATGAATGTTGTTTCACAAATCAAACAGAAAAGATATTCCAACTCAATCAATTTCGAATATTCGAAAAGAAAAATGAAGTTTTTAATTATACTTAGACTGTGATACAATTGATGCTTCCTTGACTTTAGAACCGAACCAGATATAGAACCCGCCGGAATTCCAATATTAATTTTATTATTATCCAAACCTTATCCCAAAGTCTAAAAGCCAGTGAAAAGCCAGTGAAAAGCCAGAGTAGAGAAAAAATTGTATAGGAAATTATGTAAGACTGAGATACAATTTATACTTCTTTGACTTTAGAACCGAACCAGATCTAGAACCCGGAATTCCAATATTAATTTTAATATTATCCAAGCCTTAGTTTTCCAAACTAAAGCCGCATTGAAATTCCAACCGAATCAGATTTGTACAAAAATGATTTGGCTTAAAAATAAATACTTTCAATGAAAAGCCAGTCCCGTAGGAGAAAAGCCAGGGAGAAGCCAGTTTTGGGTAAAGATGAAATTGTAAATGAAATTATGCAAGGCCTTCAATATTTTTAGCACAATGGAAAACTGTTACATTAAGATATTCAAAGTACACGAAAAGGCAACTTTCGAAGCCAAAATCAACTGAAAAGTGAAAGAAGAATTGACTGACGGTACGTCGAAGATTTAATGCCCTTGAAGACCGAACCTTTTCATAAGGCTCATAATGCTTTGCTCGTATCTAAGAAGCGCGTGAAATAGATAACTTAAGAATCAAAAACGTTTTTTCACACAACAACTCCTTCTATGCAAGGGTATACAAAAGAAAGGGTGCTGGTTCGATGATATAAAACAAGCCGTTCATGCCACAAAGTACAAATTGTCTATTAAAATAAATTAGCCTACTTAAAATTTAAATATTCTCACTGCAAGTACACAATTTCATCAAATAAAAACTGTATTTGTGGTTTGTGGTTTGGGAAGTTCAGAATTTATAAAAGAATTTTTGATACCAACAAATTCTTGCTCAGGTTTTCTTAACCTGAGTCCGAGTTTGGGTAGACTTTCGGAAGACTTTCCAAAAACCTTACGATTTTCAAAGGTCCAGAGAAATCTGCTAATTGAAGTTAACTTAGGGTAATTAAAATGTGCCCGATTCCTGCATTATAAAGCACCTGTCAGTTAAATATTCGTTGACATTCGAAAGATTTCCACTTGGCTGCGGGTCAATAGCCGCGCTTAATGCCATATACAGAATCCTGCCGCTGACTTAACAAGCCCCATCAAGATACTATATATATTTATATATATACAAAGCTGAGGGGGGAACAGGGAGGGGAAGGGAGCCCCGCGACGCAACTAGTGTCAAGAATGGCATAAATTTCCGATTCCGTTCGGCATACAAATGCGTTAAACTCAAAGTGCGCCATTTAATGGCCAGCAAAGGTCACGTTCACACCGCCATAATGGCCCGCTCCGACAATTCAGGTAATGTGGATAATTTGCTGTCAATGATGTGGAACGCCGAGGACAACAACAATTTTGATGATGATGAGGCGGAGGCGGAGGCGAAGGCGGCTTCTGCTCGGGAGAATGTTGTTGTAGGCATATAGCTTCTTGTATTTGTTGTCAAACAAGAGCATGCCGCTAATAGCCCAGCTCTACAAATAGGGCCCGTGCCTGTGCCTGTATTTAACGGCAGCTACACTATAAATAGGTCCCAACTAGAGGTGGAAACGGGCCGTTCGTGCGTGATTCGTGCGTGTTTCCGTGAATCTTCACTTCGGTTTACAGAAAAAAGAAATATAACCAAATATAACCAAACCCCGTCGATAGTTTGCTGTCACCTAAAACTTTAAACACAAACATTTCGAGTTTTCCGATGCTAAACAATCGAAAAAAGGATGAAATTAGGAAGTGGAAGTGGAAGTGAATTAGAGATTGAGATGGAAAAATATTTTGAGGTAAAACATGATCCCAAATTTCCCATGCCTCAATTTGAACAGTATAAACTATATAACCAGGTATAACTTTCCACACAAAATCAGTCGATAGTTTGCATATTCCACCCAAAAGCCTTTAAAACGTCTATTTCGAGTTTTCCGATACTAAACATTCGAAAAAGAATGAAATTAGGAAGTGGAAGTGAAAGTGAATTAGAGATTGAGATGGGAAAATATTTTGAGGTAAAACATGATCCCAAATTTCCCATGCCTCAATTTGAACAGTATAAACTTTATAACCAGGTATAACTTTTCCCAGTCAATAGTTTGCATTTTCGCCTTAAAAACGACTATTTCGAGTTTTCCGATGCTAAACATTCGAAAACGAATGAAATTAAGAAGTGGAAGTGAATTAGAGATTGAGATGGAAAAATATTTAGAGGTCAAACAATATCCCAAATTTCCTATGCCTCAATTTGAACAGTATAAACTATATAACCAGGTATAACTTTCCACACATAATCAGCGAAAGTTTGCATATTCCACCCAAAAGCCTTAAAAACGACTATTACGAGTTTTCCGATGCTTAACAAGCGGAAAAGAATGAAATTGAAGAGTGGAAGTGAATTGGAGTTCAAGATAAAAAAGTATTTTGAGGTAAAACAATATCCCAAATTTCCTATTCCTCAATTTGTATAGTATAAACTTTATAACCAGTTATAACTTTCCACTCAAAATCAGTCAAAAATTCGCATTTTCGCCTTAAAAACGACTATTTTGAGTATTCCGATGCTTAACATTCGAAAAAGAATGAAATTGAAGAGTGAAAGTGATTTTAAGTTTAAGATAGAAAAATATTTTGCAGTTAAGGCAGATGTCGACTTTCCTTTTCAATTTTGAAAGAGAAGTGAATCGTTTAAAACTTTTAGTTAATAAAATACAAATAATTTAAATGAATGCATATTCCACCTAAAAGCCTTAAACAACACTATTTCGATGCAAAACAATCGAAAAAGAATGAAATTAAGAAGTGGAAGTGAACTAGAAATTGAGATAAAAAAATAATGTTGCAGTAAAAGCAGTTTCCGATTTTTCTACCCCTCGATTTTGAAGAGAAGTGAATTATTTAAAGCCTTCAAACAATAAAATATTTATAATTTATATAAAACAGGACTATTTCGGGATTTCTGATGCTACAGATACGAATGAAAAGAATGAAATTGAAGAGTAGCAAGGAAGATCGATAGAGATTAAGGTAGAAAAAGAATGTTGCAGTAAAAAAAAACGCGACTTTCCTCTCCCAAAACTTTGCAGAGAAGTAAATAATTAAAAATCTTTAAGCCATAAGAAATTTTCGCTTGATTTAATTTTACAAAATATGAACTATTAAATGATATCTTTAGCATTATGTGTATAATAATCAAAATTCTTCAAAAAAACAAAACAGAGATTTTTTTTTCGTGCTCGTGTTCATTATGGAAAAAAAAGAAAAGCACGACACGCGCACATCTCTAGCCACAGCGAGTTGGGGGCACTTTTGACAAATAGACCACGATAAATCGGAGGGTGTGAATTTGATAGACGATTTGTTGGTTTTTGATTTAAATGCAAACTGCACGAGTCGAGTCGAGTGAGCAAATCAAATTTTGACAAGGTGTTGACTCGCCTCCGGCTACATATCCCATAAATCAGGGCGAGAGATCAGAGGGAGACACGCGTCGATCGACAAGATGTCACGGACTATATAAACCATAAATGCAATTGTCGATGTTTTTTTTCGGTTTTCGGTTTGATTAACTTGCGGTGCGACTAAACAAAACAAAACAGAAAACCGTCAAATGGGCGTTTTATGGCTTAACGTGACGATCCGAAAAAATTGGGAATGTTGTTTCAGACTTGTGAATGTCGGAATGAGAATCTATTTGTTTCCAATACTATTCCCAGCGTGGATCTAAAAATAAGCAAGGAACAATCACAGAGAGAGGAGCACGAATCATCCGATCTCCGATCCCGAGGATAACCCATTGTTTTACGACCCATTTAAAAATCGAGTATGGAGAGAGCGTGAAAAATCCTTTTGTATCTCGCTGCCTGCCTGCCTACAGATCGGACTCCGTCCGAGTTGGACATGTGTGGATTGCATGGGGAATATTGCCGCAACTCAACTTCAATTGGTTTGTATTTATTGTTTTTATTTCCCTCAAAATGAGTCGCTGCTTTCTACTTGAGGCACACAGAGAAACAAGACTGCGATCGTAAAACAGTTCTCTCGTAGTCCTGTATTTGAAAATGTATACAACGCGATTTTACGACCAGGAATGGCGCACTTGACTCCGGACAACCAAAATACTTTTACACGGAGTGCTGCTCGTGAAAGGTCGTAAAATCGAAAGGAAATTGGATTATGTTCGAAAGATAGCGCAGAGGTTACAGAGAGATAAACCACGTCTAATGCTCATCTTTTATAGATACCAAAGTTGAATGTCTTTCAACTAAAGAGTTCCGTAAATAATATTATCTTTTACATTGTTCAAAAGTTTACTAGCCTTTAAATAAACAACAAAGTTATTCAAGTTACGAAAAATTACTTTGTTTCAGCTTTTTTCCAATTGCATTTTGCTCACTTTTCATTTGTCGAGCATATTATCAATTTTGTATATAAAAGATTTCGAATACTTTGAATACAGCCACACGGCCGAAAAGGCTCCGCCCACAAAACAGAAAACTCAGCCAAAGATCTCTACACAATGTGCTCTGCATATGAGTATGTGTGTGTGTGTAAGAGAGAGAGGGAGAGAGAGGGAGAGAGGGAGAGAGACGCCCCTGCTGAAACGGAATGCACCAATGAGATGTCTGCATTAATCCCACATATATAGTATATATATAGGGAGAGGATCTTGAGAGATAGATCAGTCCAGAAATATGTAAAATTTTGGTTGGAAATATCATTAGAAAATTACCCAATAAAATAACATAAAATCAAAAAAGAATCCTAGTTTTATGGCGATGCTGCCGATAGACTCTCTGCTGATCTACATATTTACATGCTCTCCCAAGCGAGTGCATGTGTGTGTGTGTGTGTGTGCGTGTGTGTGTGTGTGTGTGTATTTATAGTCTCTGCTGCGCTCTCGCCACAATTTACTTGCAAGTGCTCTGCCCTCCCACAAAAACCATTTAATTGTCGATCGGACTTCAATGCGCTCGGATCGCTCGGATTGAAAAATATTTTTAAAAAAATACCAAAAAAATACCAAAGAAGCTGCTGCAAATACTTTTGAATAACTGTGATTAAGTGCGAAGTTTTTCACAAAAAGAAACTCTGAGAAACTGAGAAAAAGTTATTTTTAAAAAATACCAAAAAAATACCTAAAAATACCAAAAAAATACCAAAGTAGCTGCTGCAAATACTTTTGAATAACTGTGATTAAGTGCGAAGTTTTTCACAAAAAGAAACTCTGAGAAAGTGAGAAAAAGTTATTTTGAAAAAATACCAAAAAATACCGAAAATACCAAAAAAATACCAAAGAAGCTGCTGCAAATACTTTTGAATAACTGTGATTAAGTGCGAAGTTTTTCACAAAAAGAAACTCTGAGAAACTGAGAAAAAGTTTCTAACTAAAAAGTGCTTGAAAGGGGCTTCAAATTTAGGTTCAAATAAAATAGGAGACATTTAATATGCTGCCCACGGCGTGCTATACGAATCAGGCCTCAGCTCTGCGGGATAACGAGCAGCTGGTCAACACTTTGTTGGCCTGTCCGGAATATCTGCGCGCCACGAATCCCAATCCCTTGGCAGCCGCCGTCGGCGATGGTTTGGCCTGCAACGGTTTTCCGGCCGCATTCTATTACCAGGGCATGGATAACTTTCTGGCGCTGCACAACAACATCTGGACATTGCCCATTTCGTTTTTGCACAACAATCATCATCGACCCGAGAAACCGCCCTTTTCATATATTGCGCTGATCGCGATGGCCATCAGCAGCGCCCCCAATCAGAGATTGACACTCAGCGGCATCTACAAGTTCATAATGGATAAGTAAGTTTCCCTAAAGCAACAATATTCCAGAAAGAAAGTCAGATCCTATAGAAGTCCTTTTTGAGATATTTTGGAAGAATAGTTAAGTTCCTAATTACTGAGTTTAGAAAAGATTTCTTGAGATACAGAATAATAAAATAAATAATTTTCGACCTATTCCTTCAGATGCAGAGCATATCTATAATATGTTAGTCTACGTTCATAAATTTTGATTATCTAAAAGTTCATAATGGATAAGTAAGTTTCCCTAAAGCAAGAATATTCCAGATCCTCAATTACCTTGGGAAAGAAAGCCAGATCATATAGAAGTTCTTTTTAGAAGGTTTTCCAGATATGTTGGAAGATTCGTAAAGCTCGTAATTACAGAGTTTCGAAAAGATTTCTTGAGCAACAGGATAATAAAATAAATCATTTTCGACCCATTCCTCCGGATGCAAAGCATATCTATTATATGTTAGTCTATATTGATAGATTCGGATTATTTAAAAAATTTATAATGAATAAGTAAGTGTACTTAAAGGAAGAATATTCCAGATCCTCAATTAACTTAGTAAATAAAGCCAGATCATATAGAAATTCTTTTTAGACGGTTTAACAGATTTATCGGAAGATTAGTTAAGTTCGTAATTTAGAAAAGATTTCTTGAGCAACAGGATAATAATTAATATCAAAAAGTAATGTTTTGAACCATTCCTCCAGCATATCTATAATATGTTCTTTATGTTAATAGATTTTGATTATCTACAAATTTATAATGGATAAGTTAGTTTCTCTAAAGTAACAATATGCCAGCTCCTCCATTTATGTAGTAAAAAACAAAAAAGAGGTTCTTGTCGGAAGCTCCCGACTAGGAGATACCCTAAAGCCTCTTCTTCCAACAGGCGATAGGTATAAAATGAAAGATACTTGATATATATATACTATTCCAGAAGCTACATGTCAAGTTTGGTGACTCTAGCTCATATTATTTACCCAATTTGCTCAAAAAACAGGATTTCGATATCGATTTTTATCGATAACTTGGAAACGGGGCAAGTTATCGAATATCGGAAACAAACTCAATCATCACTAGGAGGACCTACAGCTGAAATTTCAAGTCTCTAGCTCTTATAGGATCTGAGATCCTTGCGTTCATACACACGGACGGACGGACGGAAATCGACTCGTCTCTTGATGCTGATCAAGAATATATATACTTTATGTGGTCGGAGATGCTTTCTTCTGCCTGTTACATACATTTGCACAAATACATAATACCCTTTACCAATTTTCAATGGGTTCAGGGTATAAAAAGCCAGTTCACATAGAAGTCCTTTTTAGAAGGAGTATGGATAAGATTTCTTGATAAACAGCTAACTTATTTTTTGATAAATTCCTCGAAAACCAAATCATATAATGATATGGAACACATATATAAGGAACACATTAAAACTGGTAGACGTCAAAGTTTTGGTAAAGATATCTCAAAAAAAAATTATAATTAATTTTCGTCCAATCTTTAGCCACATGAATTGCAACTGAAAGAATGTCCTTTTGTCTGTTCACACTTATCAATAATATATATATTATAATATATATATTATAGGATATATGAAACGCCTATCCTTAAAGTAGTTGGACCTGAAATGGACTTGTCGAATGCTTTGTTTACAGCCCAGAAAAAGTATTAATGTATGTACATGTTTGTGTTTTACTTCCCATTAAAATATTTATGGAAATTATCTGTTGAAAATAAATATATATATAATTTCTATACATAAACAAGTCGAGATGTCAGAAAATTTTGAATTAACATCTGACGTACAATTATTTTGGCGCGTTTCCAGTTTGGGTCGATAAACCAAACATCCTTTCACCTAAATTAAACCAAGGCCCAAATCTTTTAACAGAGATCTTCAATTTATTTTTTTAATCTGAAAACAGTTTCCCAGGTTACAACTGTACGAAACCCGAATTATTTTGGTTTTCCAAAATATTTAAGTTCAAAATAAGAAACCTTTCAGTTAGACCCAGCTCTAAGCCATAAATTACTTTTCCCCCAACTATTGCACTTATCTAACTATATTTGATGCCAATTAAATGTAGCACGCAATTCTCTGTGAAAATATTGAAAAACATTCGATATTTTCAATAGAACGGACAGTTAAAAATTAAAAAGGCAAAAGTTTAATTCAATTATATACAATAAAGAAGGGCTATCTTCGGCACGCCGAATATTTAATACCCTTGCAGGCCCAACCCTCTTATAATGCTTTGCTCGTATCTAAGCACAGGGAAAAATAGTTAATGCCAAGCTTGATTAAGATTTCTTGATAAACAAAAAAGTTTTTCATACAGGAACCTAATTTTCGACCGATCGTTCCTATGGCAGCTATATGATATAGAGGTCCGATATAAATGAGATTTTGCATAAATATAGGAAACAACGTGAAACTCATTAATGCCGAGCTTCATCAGGATATCTTAGAAAACAAAAAAGTTTTCCATAGAACAAGTTTATTTTCGCCGGATCGTTCCTATGGCAGCTATATGATATAGTAGTCCGATGTTGATGGGATTTTGCATATATATGGATAGCATATAAAAACTAATAAATAACGATTTTGGTCAAGATATCTTAATAAACAAAAAAGGTTTTCATACAAGAACCACATTTTCGACCGATAGTTCCTATGGCAGCTATATGATATAGTAGTCCGATGTTGATGGGATTTTGCATATATATGGATAGCATATAAAAACAAATAAATGACGATTTTGGTCAAGATATCTTAATAGACAAAAAAGTTTTTCATACAAGAACCACATTTTCGACCGAACGTTCCTATGGCAGCTATATGATATAGTGGTCCGATCCAGCTGGTTCTGATACATGTAGTGCGTGCAACAGAAAGAGAAACTTATGCAAAGTTTCATGACGATAGCTTTAAAACTGAGAGACTAGTTCGCATAGAAACAGACGAACGGACGGACGGACGGACGGACGGACAGACGGACGGACAGATTATTAAGAATATATACTTTATGGGATCGGAGTAGTCTCTTTCTATGCATTATACATTTATTATACCTTCGAAAGGGTATAAAAATATATTGCAAGCTAATCTTTGAAACAAAACCTGAATAATGTATGTGGAAAAAGAGTTTCACGAACCGAACCTCAAGGCAGAAAGCCGGTTCGAGCCCTAAATTAGATCGATGTAATGGTTTCGATTGCATTTGATAAAACCCGATCAATAAATTATAATATTTTGAAACTCTCACTCAGATTTCCCTATTACCGTGAGAACAAGCAGGGCTGGCAGAACTCGATCCGGCACAATTTGTCGCTGAACGATTGCTTCGTTAAGGTGCCGCGGGATAAGAACACGATCGACGACAATGACAGCGCCGGCAAGGGCAGCTATTGGATGCTGGATGCCTCCGCGACGGACATGTTCGAGCAGGGCAACTATCGACGGCGCCGCACCAGGAGAAGACACTGCGCCGGCAACAGCCGCTACGAACGGGATGCGGGTGGCAAGGTAAGTCTCTGCTCCAAAAGAGCGTAGACTCTGCTCTAAGTAAACTGTGTTCCCGAAGGATTCGAATGCGAGCAACGACGGCAGCACCATGGGCGAGATCAGCAGATCCCCCGGCGGCGATTCGCTGGCCGACTTTGATATATTCTGCGGCGAGGCCAATCCGGCTGCACTGAGGCCCAACTATTCGGATCGGATCACGGAGCTGCATCGCCAATATCTATCGGTGTCTTTCGGTTTCAACAATCTCTTCAACAACGAAGCCCGGCAGGAGCCCATCCCTCCTCCTGCTCCGCCCAGCCCGTGCTCGAGCAGAACCAACCAGAGCGCAGCCGACAATGTCCCGAGCGAAGATCCACATTCCCCGAGCGCCTCCTTTGAAACGCCTCCAACAAACGACGCGGCATTCAAAGGTTTGCAGGAATTGCTCGGCGATGACACGCCCGCATCCAACTCCAACAGATCAAAGACTACGACGCTCTTTACAATCGAGAACATAATCGGCAAGCCGTAGCCATTGTACATAAGTTTAGATTGTCCATATTCATTAATTAATTAATTAATAATAATTATTAAAGTTGTTTTACTATTTGGATCCACATAAACAAAACATTTTCAATCGGTTGATGTGTTGGGTTTAACGTGTTTTTTTGTGTTTTTTTTATTCTCGAGTAGAAAACAACTCCTCAATTTCCCATATCAAATACATTTATTCGGGCTTCTTGGACGAAACCTGAACGGGTTTTTTGGCCTTGACCTGAACGGGCTTCTGGGAGCGCAGAACGGCAGAGGCACGACGGAGGGCAGCCTGTAGAGAAATTAACAATTAAAATATGCTCATTTACAAGCTAATATAGAAATTATATAAATATTGACAAGTCAGAAAAGATTCATCAACACGGCACTTCTGCGATCTTGGTAGTATTTAAATAGATTTCATCATGAAAGTCAATTGAGGGTTCAAAATAAATGTGAAACATTACCTGCAAGTAAACAAATTTTATGGATTTTCATTAATATTCCATCGAAACAAATACAATTAGTAAATTACAAAATGCAATCAGAAAGAATATTCAACACGATCATTCTGCGATCTTGGTGTAGTAGTAAAAAATATAGATATCATCATAGTATAGAGAATCAGCTTTAACCGATTATATTGCTGATTATACCTGTGTCAGATCCTTGCGGTACTTGGTGCCCGTCAAGAGGTTCTTCAGCTTCTTCAGCGAACGGCGTGGACCAGACTTGAAGTTAACACGCACCGTATTCTTGGCGGGACGCTGGCCATATTTACCCTTCTTCAAGACGGCAGTAAAGCCCTTCTTGTCCGCAGCGGGCACAACTCCGAGAGTTTTCTTGTGCACAATGCCGCTGTAGCGGTAAGAGCTGACATTGGCCAAGTTGCTGGGTTCCTTTGCAGATGAGAGAATACTTGTTAATCGTGCCGATTTACTCGAAAATTCATTAAATATTTGCCAGTGTTGTCAGATTATTGTTACTATCATGTTGTATTCAAATATCATTGTGAAAGTTTATAAATAATGGAAACATCATTGAACGGCAGGCAAAATTTTAAGCCGAGATAGTGATATACACTTACTGTGCTGAAGGGTTTCTTCACATCACGCTTCTTCAACAAGAAGGCGTTGTTGTTGCGAATGATCAACCAATTGAGGTGCGAAGAGGTTGCCATCGTACGTCTGCAAATAAAAGTGGGTTAGCATCCATTCTTAAAGATCGCAAAATTGTGTTGTGAATGCTGCTAGTTATTCAGTCTTGGGTGATGAATATAGTCTTCAAGAACTCTTCTGCCAATTCATTCATCAGATTTGGAACACTTGAAATCAATATTTTACACGTGTGCTTACCTTTATTTACGAAATGGTGCAGCAAGACGGCGGGAACATGAAATAGAAGAAAAAGTCAGGTTAGTTTTCTATCAATTGCAGAATAAAGGTAGTTATTTTATGAAGGGCATCAGTCTTGGGTGATGAATATAGTCTTCAAGAACTCTTCCGTTAAATCGTTCATCACTTGAGAAACTGTAACCAGTGTTGCCCACAGTTGCCTAAATCCAATGTTGCCGATTGACTTCTAAAACTAGTCCAACTTTGTATAAAAACAGCTGCATTGCAACACTGGCTATATCCCGTTCACTGCACATGTGCTTACCTTTATCGCCACAATGCAGCAAGACACACACAGGCAGGGCAGGGCAGCAACATTGGGGGGCGCACATGAAATGAAAAAATGGTATAAATATAATTACGTGGTTCCACAACAATCCAAAAGCTGGCTTCTCTAGAGTTTCTTCAGTCTTGGGTGATGAATATAGTCTTCAAGAGCTCTTCTGCCAAAATCATTCATCATAGAATGGGCCGCTAGCAGCCGCCATACACGTGTGGGGTTTAACACAAAATTTTACCTCCAATATAACTCGCATTGGCGGCCATTGCTGTTCTTAATAGGGCGCAACTGAATCAGTTTGCATAACTGCCATATTTTTGTGTTGTTCACAACGCTATGTAAGCTATAACTTAACCAAATCAAGACAAAATGCAAAATGCCTACCTTTTCTCGTTGAAAGACAAGCAGGAAAGAAATATGGCAGACACCGCGCATGGTGAACTTGGCTGCGATTAAGCGTACAGGGTTGCTAAACAGCTTATATCGATACACCGCAAAGGCCATCGCCGTATGCGTGCTGTATCGATACCTGAAGCCATCTCTACTTGTCAGACACATTTCCGAAGCTCTATTCGCAAAAAAAGTTAAATTACAGTTAAATTCAAGTAAAGAATTGTATTAAAACGTTTCAGACAGTTTTTGTTTTAGGCTGTGGTTTCTTTTTATTGTCGTATGTCCATCCAGAATTTAAACACTCGTGGTAAGGACAACGCACGTTTTCATTTCCACCCAATACACTTGCAGCTCGTAATTTACACATGTATGTATGTATGTACTATGTACACATAAAATGGCTGCTGACACGGGCTAGTCTAGTCATCAATGTGAACTTACATACATACGTACATACATATTTATGTAAATGGGACGTGGGCATGCAGCACGGGTGTGATTACAGATTTTTCATGCATATATATATGTTTGTTTATATATTTCAGACCCCTTTGCTGATGCAATCAAGGGCAATGATGATGATATTCAAGACGGACTCGTGCACATAAGAATCCAACAGAGGAACGGTCGCAAGACATTGACCACTGTTCAGGGCTTATCCGCAGAATATGACTTGAAGAAAATAGTCCGCTCCTGTAAAAAGGTTTGGCTCAGATATTGATTTTAAATGCAAATTAAAATGAATATTTGTTAAACGATTTTTTTGATGTCTAGGA
This sequence comes from Drosophila lacicola, assembly GCA_035045355.1. Taxonomy (NCBI): domain Eukaryota; kingdom Metazoa; phylum Arthropoda; class Insecta; order Diptera; family Drosophilidae; genus Drosophila; species Drosophila lacicola. The sequence continues at coordinate 528,195 of JAWNPB010000133.1, forward strand.
ATTTGCTTGCAATGGGACTGTGATTGAACATCCAGAGTATGGTGAAGTTCTGCAACTGCAGGGCGATCAACGTGAAAACATCTGCCAATGGTTGACCAAGGTGGGACTAGCGAAGCCTGATCAATTGAAAGTTCACGGCTTCTAAACTAATGCCAAGGGAGAAACAAAAGTGTGGATTTCCATACAAGTCTTACACTACACACATACCTACACACTTACATACACATATAAATATAGATATATATATATATTATATGTATACCAAACTTGCTAAAGTTCTTTGTTCCGATCAACTAAAACTCTTGATAAAAACATTTATATAAAGACAAAAGCAATAGACCATTAACTGCGAACAATGTTAATATTACAAGTTAAATAAAATTAAATGTTCATTTTAAATAAGTATCTGAGTGTATTCATATATATTTACTATTTAATAATACACTAAATCATTTATAGGTTTTTTTTTTTGTAATTTGTAACTAATTCTTGTATTAAAATTAAATAGTTACACGGCCTGGCCGGTGACCATTAACAGTTCCAAGGTTGTATCGGCGTCAGTCTTACAGCCGCCATGTTGATGACGTATTTCGAAAAAAGTATCGAAAGGTATTCTGCGACTTAAATTTTATACAAACAACTGTAATAATACACTTTTCATATCTCTTCTATATTCTATTAACGAAACTTTTTATACTAATTATTTAAATATATATAACCAAAATTATAAACAAGTCTCCACATTAATGGATGTCTGATATATCGATATCACGTAACAATGGTCACACTTTCATTCAAATTCAAATATTATTTTCCCCAACCTTACAGTAGCCTATTAAATTCGGATGACATACAATGCAAAATTAAATGATAAACCTGTTTACAGATTTATAGACTATATTATTCATACAAAAAGTCAGGTGTGGTGCTTTTGCATTCCTAGATTTGATATCAGGTATTTATTATCGGAAATATAAGAAATCGATTTTCACTTATCGAACTTCTATCATTCTTTCTGAAAACTATCATTGCCTATCGGCGACCACCACAATCACACATTGTAGTTTTGACGGCAGCAGTAAAATTGTAATTCATAAATCACAATTTAATTTACATTATTCATGCACAAATTGTGTATTTTGTTAATTTTTTTTCAAAAAAAAAAACCAAAGTCTTTAAATACGAGTACGCGCACCACGCGGAACGTGTGGTGTTTCGCTTAGCAATCGCAATCGCTGCGAGTGCCCTAGAACACACATAACAAGTGGTTTTCAATTCAATTCGACGGTCTATCAAAAGAGCTGCAACCAAAAATAATAATTGCTAAGGGGTCTATTGGCAAACGAAATATTACGCTACGCGGTGAGTACAGTTCTTTTTGTGTTTGTTTCATCTTGTGTGACACTCATTCTTGATGACATTTGAACGCCCTAGCGTATGCATTTTGTTTAATTAGCAAAATATATTATAAGGTTCTCAAAATTCGTTCCCAGCGTTCCAGCCCAACGCCACTAAATTATGTGTGCTTAGCATTTGTCACAGAACCAGAGCAGTCAAAATAGTTATTTCTTAATGGGAATAGTGCTCAGTGTCATTCAATATTCAAAAAGCGTGCGCGTATTCTTGCAGTTTTTTTGGCTTCGCTTTCTAGTTGTCAGTTGGTTTTTGTGTGTGTTTTCGCCGCATGCAACCGTGCAAACATTGGTGTATCGAAACGTTTGACAAAAGGAACGGGCGAAAGTTTTTCTATAACGATGAGACGTCAAATTTTTGGCTTTATAAAAAAATTTTCGCGTGACGAGTTCGTTGTCGAAAACAACCAATAAATATTATTTAAAACATTTGCAACAATCAAGTATTTTGTTTTTAACGAATTTTGCTGGTGCGGTGGTGCAACTTGGACGTGAGAAAACAACAAAAAAAAAAAAAAAATCAATTGCTGGTTCGGTACTCGGGCCAATTTCAATTTTTATTCTGCGTATATTTGAGTGCGAAAAAAAGCAAGGGAAGGAGGGCAAAGAAGAAAAGCGAAAATAGCCACGGAAAAGAAAACTAAATGAGAACAAAAATTAAGTCATTGAAGCCAGAGACACGGAAAACTAGACGACAACGGTCGAAGTTGGAAGAAAATGAATGAGGCACGAGTCGAGATGAGAATATGAGAGGAGACAGCGATAGCGACTAGTTCCAACAGCAATTGCAGCCGTATAAATAAATAAATATCAAGTGAAGGAAGAAGGAAGAAATCACTGCTGATTCGTGTGTGTGTAATTCGCATCATACTCAAGTTTAATGCAATCCGAATATATAAAGTGAAAATCAAAATTTCCAACTAAAAAAGTCTCAGCTGGGTGGCAGCAGCAGCCGCAGCCGCAACAAGGCAGCGCGCGTGTGTTGTGTGCGTGTGCGTGCGTGCGTGTGTGTGTGTGTGAGTGTGAGTGTGAGTGAGCGAGTGCAAGTCTGTGTGTGTGTGAGTGTGTGTGTCGTGTGTGCAAGTTTTTGGGGCTGTCGGGTGTTCGTTTTTGAAAGAGGAGTAGAAAAAAGAAGAAGCGAGTTGTGTCTTTAAGTGTTTGTTTGTGTGTGTGTGTGGAATTCTTGACAATTCCCCAACATACGTTACCATGGAATATTACCTAGGTTAGTAGAAATTTCAATTCTCAATTTATAAATTAAAAAATTATGCGGGGCTCACACAACATTCATACAAATAAATATATATATATATACATATATAAATACATGCATACATGACCATTTACCAATACAGAGGCAAAACAATGCCCCCGCACTTACACATACGTATGCACAAAGATGCATACGCATATAGGCGAGTACATAGGAACACATACACATATATACAAACACATACATTGCGTATGCTGCATTACTTTAAGGTGAGGCCAAAACGCAAAGTTTTTTTGCAGTAGCAGCCGCAGCTCTCCCCTTGCCTCCAACCCACCCCCTCCCATCCCCCCACCGTTTGTGGTTATGTTTAGGATCAAATTAGCTGGCGGCGACTGTTCATTTGTTTGTTTGTGCAATTAAACTATACATACATACATACACGCATATAAATGAAATGCACAAGAAATGCGTCTAGCCAGCAATACAATTCCTATTGAATTTTCAGTGCCCGATTGGAGCCTCTGCTTCCAATTACAGCGCCAGTGTTGCCAACTGTCGCTGCAATAAAGTAGCTAAATCCCATGTTAAAAATGGCTAAAATTAACTGAATTAGCTTTTCAGAGCACACAAAGAAACTAGCTAAATCAATTTATAATCTAACTGTATCCAGCAGATTTACGCTGAATATAGCGAAATTTAGCTTGAAAAGAGTTAAATAGGCGTGTTTTGCCTTTTCTACTTGGTTAGAACGTAGTAAATGGTTGTTTTGTTGTTTATCATTTGTAATTGCGTCTTAAGAGTTTAATATATATATTTTTGTTGCTTTCACTGCAGGAGGTTACGTCTATATGAACGGAGATGCTGTCAAGATTCAGCCGCCTGTTTACACCAATGTTCCTGTTGAAACGGCAATGTTAGCTACCAACCTGTTTGGCACACCGACACAGATCGCAGCACCGACACCAGCTCATATACCCATAATCACGGCAGCAGCAGCAGCCGCAGCAGCAGCAGCAGGAGGAGGCGGCACACCAACAGGAACAGTAGCGCCCCCAACAGCACAGCAGCAGCCCGCACAGCATTCACAGCAGCAGCAGCAGCAGCAACAACAGCAGCAGCAACAGCAGCAGCAGCAGCATCCACAGCCACAACAACAACATCCACATCAGCAGCAGCAGCAGCAGCTCATCTCTCATACGCACGCCCACGCTGTGGCAGTTGCCGCTGCAGCCGCCGCTCAGCAGCAGCAGCAGCAACAACAACAACAACAACAGCAGCAACAGCAGCAGCAACAACAACAATCAACGCAGACCATCCAAACGGTGCAGGCGGTAACGCCGGCTACGGCCCAGCTACATCTGCAGGCCCATCCGCATCCGGGACAACAGCTTTTGCAGTACGGTCATCCGGCACAGCAGCAGTCGCTGCCGTCCAGTGGGGAAAGCATCCAGGCAAACGCTCTTGACAATACCGAATACGCCATCATGAATGGAGCCATCGCTCAGACTCAAGATGGCAGCCTCGTCTGCTATGCCACAGAGGCCCTCGTACCTGGCGTCGTTAACCAAACGAATTTAGTTGCCCTCGAGCAGCAGCAGCAGCCGGAGCTCATCGCACAGCAGCAGCAGCAGCAGCAGCTGGCGGCCGATGAATGCGGCATGCCGCTGGACAAGCTCAAGCAGATGCTCGCCACGCAGCTCGACTATTACTTTTGCAGGTAACAGCTACCTGCACACACAAACACACGCACACCTAAACTGATTTAACACCTTCTTTTGCAGAGAGAATCTGGCAACCGATACTTATCTGGTGTCCCAAATGGACAGCGATCAATATGTGCTCATTAAGACAGTGGCCAATTTTAATCTGGTTAAGAAACTAACCAAGGACATCAATCTGATTACCGAGGTGCTGCGCGAATCGCCCAACGTTCAGGTCGATGACGAGGGTCTGCGCGTGCGCCCCAACCACAAACGTTGCATCATCATCTTGCGCGAAATATCCGACAACACGCCACTCGATGACGTCAAGGTAATGCGGCAACGGCTGCTCCGCTCACCAAAAACCAAATTCAATTAGAGATGACCCACACACAATTCTCGAAAATAATGATCGAGCTTAGGTCGCAGTTTCTTGCCCAGATATGAGCAACTACTTTTTCGATTATGCCCCATCTAAATATATATGAGGCTATAAATTCCGACTCGACTGACTAATGACTGATCAACGCACAGCAACATGTTCGAGCTTGAAAGCTTCACTGTAGTTAGCTTAAGTTGAGAGGGAAATCTTTGTGAAATTTAATTTGAGTTGCTTCACACTTTGCAACGAAATGCGGTGTGCTATGCTAAATATAACTTGGAAAGTTAAGTTCAAGGATGGTATGTATAGATATATCGTATATATAGTATATATATATATGTATATAGTGTATAGTATAGAATGAAATTTCATACGGGCGGAAAATGGGTGGAAATTTGTATTAAATTAGAAACAAAAGACTTAGGCGGGCAAAGGCTGGGAAATACTTTGACACATATCTTTAAATATGCCCGTCCTTTTTCTGCAGGCATTAGAGGCTTACTCCTACCCAATTTATCTAAATATTATCAACATATAAATAATAAATAAAATTTCATGCAGGCGGAAAATGGGTGGAAATTTGTATTAAATTAGAAACAAGACTTGACCCCGGGACAAGGCTGAGAAATATAAACTGCAAGCTTCACTTTACTCCCCCCAATTTAGAAAATATTATCAACATATAAATAAAAAATAAAATTACAAACAGGCGGAAAATGGGTGGAAATTTGTATTAAATTAGAAACAAGACTTGACCAGGACAAGGCTGAGAAATACCAAATTTATCTATTGACACATTCTTTGCATAGGCTCGTCCTTTTTCTGCAGGCTTCACTTTACTCCCCAATTTAGCTAAATATTTTCAACATATATTAAAGTTCTCCCATTTTAAATTATGTCTCCTCCCTTTTGCACACAGGCGCTGTTCAGCGGCGAGAACTGCCCGCGCCCGATCGCCTGCGAGTTTGCGGCGAACAACTCGTGGTATATCACCTTCGAGTCGGACGAGGATGCACAGAAGGCGTTCAGGTATTTGCGCGAGGAGGTCAAGGAGTTTCAGGGCAAGCCGATAATGGCGCGCATCAAGCCGAAGTCGTTTATCAATAGAATACCCGCTGTACCAAATATCAATAAGAACGGCTATCGTCTCAGCTCGCCGCCAACTGCCGCTGTCTATGATCCGGCGGCCGCTGCCGCTGGCGCCGCTGCTGCCGCCGCCGCCGCCGCCGCTGCGGTCAGCTACAATGCGGCGCCGCAGCGTTTCGTATATGCCGGCAATGGCGCCCTAACGCCGGCCACGGTGCCCTACGGCGGCCAGGTTCTGATCGTAAGTATTAAGAAGTATCTTATCGACTGCATTGAATCACAATCTGTTTTGCAGCCCTTTCAGCAGCAACCGTTCTACACGGGCCTGATGCCGTGGCAGCCGACCACGGTGGCCGCGGCAACGGCGGCGGCGCATGGCCAGAACTTCTACGAGATTGGCGGCAACATTTATGCAGCAAATGGTCTGGCACCGCAGGCTGTCGCTGCCAATTTCACAACAGCACCGCCGCCCGCCGCCGCCACACAAATCGTTGCGAATAAGCCGCAGAGCGGCGCCGGCAGCGGCGGCAATCGCTACAATAGCAATCATCGCGGCAATCCGAATAACCTGAGCGGCGCAGGACCGCGCGGCGAGCTGCGCAGCAAGCCGCCGCGCAATGCACAGCAACAGCAACAACAACAACAGCAACAGACGTCTTCGCATATCCAGAGCGGCAACATCATCATGCCAACGACGCTGCGCGGCATCAGCGTGGTGCCCGCTGCCATTGTGGATCCCATACAACAGCAGCAGCAGCAGCAACAGGTGCAACAGCAACAGGTGCAACAGCATCAGCAGCTGCAGCAGCCGGCCAGCTCCAGCCAGCAGCAGCAAATTGTGAGCGGCAATTCGGCTGGCTCCGCGCGTTACGCGCTCAAGACTAACTGGAAGGGCGGCATTCAGAAGAATCTGGACAAGAGCTACCATCACTACAGCAGCAGCAGCAACCAGCTGCAAACGCTGCCCAGCAGCCATCCTCATCATCAGCAGCAGCCGCAGCAGCAGCAGCAGCAGCAGCAAACTCACTATCAATTGCCTTCCTCGAGTGCCGCCGCCAGCTCGACGCACTCAACCTACGCCAATTCGCACGCTGCAACCTTGACGCTGGCGCCGCAGCCTGGACAGCAGCCTGGACAGCAACATCATCACCTGGTGGTGCCCGTTGAGCTGCAGGAAGCTAGCGATAATGTTGTGGTAGTCGAGCACGTTGGCAGCAGCAGCTCGCATGCAGCTGGCATGCAGCCGAGTCGCAGCAACATGTCCGCAAGCTCCTCATCATCGCTGGCCACTTCCATTGGCGGCAAGGAACCGCAGCCGCTGCACTGGCAGACGCGGCCGCGTCGTCGCCGGCGCGACGAAGAAGGCGGCGGCCTCAACTACTCGCCAGGCGGTCGCGTTAATGTAAGAACCAGACTCGATGCAGGGCTCTATTCTTTGCAATTGAATTTTCTTACTCATCTATTGTCTATTGCAGATCTATGGCGGCTCGCCGCAGCAGCAGCTGCTCTCCTCGTCGTCTGCCTCGTCCACGAGTCATTATAGTCATGAGCCACAAACGGCGCCGCCGCCGCCGCAGCATCGCGGCAATTACAAGGGCAACAATTATAATCCCAACTATCATGCACAGCAGCATGCGTCCATGTCGCATCATCATCATCATCATAATCACAGCCATAGCGCGCTGCCCGCCCAGCAACAGCAGCAGCAGCAGCAACAGCAGCAGCAGCAGCAGCAACATCATGTGACAGCTGCACAGCAAAGCTCGGGCCATAATAGTTATCATCATCAGCATCATCATCACAACTCGATTGGCAGCAATGTGGGCAACAGCGGCGGGCTGGGCGTAAGCAGCAGCAGCAACAGCAACAACAACAGCAGCAGCAACATGTCTAACAACATTGCTGGCGCCAGCAGCAGCGGAGGAGGAGGCGGCGGAGGAGGAGGAGGCGGCGGCGGCGGAGGAGGAGGAGGAGGAGGCGGCGGCAGTGGCAGCAATGAGCGCGGCTTGCACCATGGCATCAGCATGGGCTATCAGGGCCACAATGCGCATCATCACCAGCACCAGCAGCAGCTGCACCAGCAGCAGCAGCAGCAGCAACAACAACAGCAGCAGCAGCCGGCGGCGGCTCCGGCACAGCCGCCGCAATTTGATTTGGAGGCGTCCGCGTTTCCACCGCTGCCGGCTACCTCGGCGCCGGCACATGGCGCGCATCATCATCATCATCATCAGCAGCAGCAGCAGCAGCAGCAGCAGCACAGCCACAGCCACAGCAACGCTTCCATGCATAACTCCAGCAGCAACTCATCCTCAACGGCGAGCGGGCCGAGCCACAAGCAGCAGCAGCAGACGGCCAATCCGAGTCAGGCGCATCATCATCATCAGCCGACCGAATGCAGCGGTGAGGAGCCGCTGCGTTCAAGCAATCATCAGCATGCCGAGAGCAATGCGCATAGTTCCTCCAGCAACTCCTCAACGGCAACGGCAACTGCAGCTGGCTGGACCGAGAATCGACTCGCGGACGTCGTGCGCACCGGCGGCAAAGCCAAAGCGCGCAAGGATGTCGCCGTCGCCGCTGCAGCACAGAACCGACAACAGCAGCAGCAGCAGCAACAACAACAGCAGCATTTGCCACAGCAGCAACATTATCAGCAGCAGCAGCAGCAGCGCAATCTGGCCATTAGTCCCACGCCCGCGTTGGTAGTCGTAGCTCCAGCTGCAGCTGCAGCTGAGGCCAATACTAAAAACTTTACTAAGCAGAGCTCTAGTAATAACCCGATCAATGTGATAAAGTGTCTAACACCAAATATCAATGCCAGCAACAAGTTGAGCAACAACAATACGACGACGACGACAGCTGCTGGTGAAGAGGCGCAGCTGGATAAATCAAACAAGACTGAGGATGAAATGCATCCAATACAAAGCGGCGGCAACAAGCAGCGCCAAGTCGAGCCGATGACAAATGACTATGGTGCAGTGCCGCCTCTAGCCGGGCACATGCCGCCGATTTCGGGCGCTGGCGCCTGCAGTGGCATCCACCACGTGGCAACCAACTCGAACGAGCCGAGTCTGAGTCTGGGCCAGCACAAGAAGCCGGCCGCCGCGGCTAACACGCAGCAGCAGCAGCAGCAACACACCAAAAAGGAGCTCAACAGCAGCAACAGCAACAACAACAGCAACAAACACAAAAGCGTCGCCACCTCCACATCCTCCCCTCCCAATTCGGTGTCAACGGAGAATATTGCCGCAATTGCAAGCGGCGCTAGCAAACTCAGCTATGCGCAGGTGGCGCAGCATCACAAGACCGCCGCCGAGGCGGCCAAGGACGGCGCCGCTGTCTCGCCCACAACCGGCCACAAGCTGGAGCTGGCCCTTGGTGATGCCGACAAAGTCGCGCCGATTGTCACCACAGAGAAACGTCTGGCTGCCAAGGAGAAGGGTAAGCATAATCGTGAGCTATATTATCCAATCTATGCCAAACAATAATTGATATTCCCAATTTATGACAGACGCTGCTCAGTCGCGCGAGTCACGTCCGAATGCGGCGCCGATTGCCGGCAGCTCGCGGCAGCAGAGCAAGGAGAAACCACCGCAACAACATTATGGAACATCCGCTGATCACAGCAATGCGAATGCCAATCGCAAATCGAGATCCAATAACTCTTAGAAGCAGAGCAGGTCGCCGAATTTGCGACAAATGTGAAAATCAATACTTTCCCCCCCTCGTTACCCCCCGCCCCCCCTCCACCCTACTGTACATAAATTCCATGTGTAAATAGAAAAACAAAAGCCGTTTTTAGATATTTACGAGCTAACCAAGGAGGCATATATATAAGGTAAGTTTCAATTGTTTCTAGTTAAATTCAACAATTATTTAATATATATATTCCCTTGCAGAGTTGGCGTCGCACTGGAGAGAGAGAGATTAAAGGGGGCGACACCGGCTTGGACCAGTTATCATATAATATAATAAAAGCATAGGCAAAGGAATAATGGTGCATAACATACACACACACACACGCAGAGACTCTCACACATCTATATATATATGTATAATCAGTTAAAGTTAATTTATCTTAGCTTAAACGTAGATACACAAAACACATGTAGATTAGCGCAACGATGATGAATTGCTAGAGCGTATATATATATATATATATATAGCGTATATATAGAGAAAGAGAGGGGAAAGTTAAGTTTACGATTACGATTAATGTAAAAATTGTTTGATTGAAGTCAGCCAAGTTGCATCCGTTTGGGATGTTAGCTAAATAACGACAACAAGAACAACAAAAAAAAGAATAGCATTAATCAGCATTATTAATAATCCATTACTCATTGCCGGTGAATCATGTTCTTCATCAGCATCATGTGTTGATTATCGAACGTTAATTTTCATTTGCTTATATGCTAAAACTTGATTAGATTACACACACACACACACACACAGCCTATACGAGAGTTCTATATAGATCGGGCTAGTCCCACAACATTTGTTTCTTTTCATTTTTTTTTACATTATTATAAACTTTATCAGTTTCGTCTGATTGTCAGCGACCATTGAAGTCTTTTGGGCATTTTTTCGTTGTACTTATTTCATGTCCTAAAGGAACCCGTTAACACGGACACAGACTGGCACACACACACACACACACACACACACACACACACACACACTCTCGTACACTTGTATGTATCTGGAAATGATTGCAAACATTTTGAAATTGCATTTCTTCTCCACATATAAGGGCAATTTTCTCAGTTCGATGGTTTCACTTTACACACACACACACATTTCTCGAGAAAAACTAAAACCAAAACACAAGTTAAAGCAAATTTTATAACGCAGAACAAATAACTATATATTAAAACAATTCGTGTTACTCTCAACAAATACAAAACTATTTTTGTATAGACAACGACACATAAACTAAAAAAAAACTAAACAAAAAGATAGCAAAAGGTGCCATAAAGAAACACACACACACACACACACACACAGTGAAATTTCTATGCGGTTTAGGACAAAAACACAAATAGGCATTTAAAATTATATATACTTATATATATATATATATAATCATATATATAACTATGTAAAATTAATTCTTACATTTTACGTTTTTCATTTTTTTTGCTTTGGTTGACCCACAAAAAAACGAAAAAAAATTCACAAAAATGTTTGTATTTAATACTAATGCTCATTAAGCTTTTTGGTTGGATTTTCTTTCTGTTTTTTTAAATATTTAATTCGTATTAATTTCTATTATGATTTTGTACGCACAAGAGACAACTGCAACGGAGGAATAGAAAACCTTTAATTTGATTTTGAAGTTCAAGCGTATAAGCAAGTAAATTAATCTTAAGGCATAAACAAATTGGCCGAAGCTAATCTATGTAGGAACTAAGCGCATACGATACATGATTTATATATATATATATATATAAATATATGTGTATACAGTACAGCCTAAGCTAAGTGATTAATGCTAAGATATAACCCATATTCTTAAAGTTAGGCAAAATATTCGATTCGACAATCGGATTGCGTCCTCCGCCCGCCCTTTCACTTCCAAAAAAAAGAAAGCGTATTTCCTTTTTGACTTTCTTCGATGCGAGTGAGAAGAGTTCTCTCAAAGTAGATAACTGCTAAATAATTATAGTATACCAAAATGAAAAGTGTTTCTCCCCCCTCCCCTCTCCCACAAGCCAGTGTCTCCCATTTTACATAATACACATATATATATATATATATATATATGCCCCTACATACATATAAATATATATATATATGTGTATATATTATTAACTTAAAGTAAACATATATATTTTGATTCTATAAAAACAATCGAATATGCTAAGTGCCTAAACTAAATACATTTATATCTGTGTATATATCTATATGTATATATATATCTATATGTATATATATATCTATATGTATATATATATCTATATGTATATATATATATCTATATATATACTTGTATACTCGCTCCACTGAGTCGACCATATACTAAGCACATTTTGTCTGATTAAAGTTTTATTATTTGTTAAAGACAATTGTTGCCGCTAGTCCACGTCCAGAGCGAGTCCACGACGACCCGCCCCTTGCTCAGTGGTGTGCGTATACACACACACACACACACACACACACACACACACATCTACACAAAAGGAGCATAGTTTATTAGCTTATAGTCCCTCTCCCTGCCTCTCCCTCCCAATCACGTCCCTTCTCCCACACATTGTTTAATTGGTTTTTGAAAGTTCTCCACCACCAACTCTCACTGTGTACAGTGAAACGACAAATGACGGACAGTGTAACAAATGGGACTAGAGAACCGGTATACCCAGTCGTCTGGATTCTTAGGGGGAGTAGCTGGCATATTCAAATAGGTGCGCTGTGTGATATTATGCAACTTGGAGAGCGAAGAACTCTTCGATTGCATGTAAAAAAAAAAAAATAAAAATTAAAATAAATAAAAAAAGGTTGGGGAAAATATGGATTGCCAGATTGATTGCCAAATACCCCGTAACCAGGCTGTTGGGTTGCTCAGTTCTCGATATTGTTGGAGAGAGAAGTATAAAAGAGAGAAGCGAGGGGAAACGAATAATGGAAGAGGAAGATTGAAGATTGAAGATGATGAGGAAACATTGTTGATGTTGAATAATTTTAAGGCAACAAATAAATTAATTGAAATTGTTATTGTAAAGCCTCAGTTCTTAAGTTATTTATTTTGTATATTTAAGCAGCGCATATGACACTGACAATGACACCTTGTTAAACTATACAAACTACCGATAAAAACAAAACAAAAATAATTGTAATATGTAATAATAATACACGCTCTATACACTATATATATGCATGTAACTATACCCAACACACACACACACACACACACACACACAATCCAGCCAGAACTAAGAAGACATCACTTCGTTCTTATCCAATTGTCGTGCAGAGTCATTTCAAATAGCTTTCAAGACATTATTATTATTATTATTACTATTATCATTATTATTATGTATACCATTTTATTTATTATTTGGAAGAGTATATGCCTTTCACAAGGGCGGCCCATTTATTATTTTGTTTGGCACTGCCGCAATCTTATACATATATATATATAAATCTATATATATTATATAATAACTAGACGAGTTTGGAGGTATTCCCAGCCAGCTGAATCGTAGGATTCTTTTAAGTTTTTAATCAGAAAAATGTATAATACGAAAGCTTGATATTGCTCGGTTCGGGAATACCCTATAATCTATACTTACATCGTATAATAAACGCCTTCCGCTTTATCTCTCATTCTTTTGGCACTGCCATCTAAATATTTCATATAGATAGTTTTAGTTTCCATAATCACACACACTTTTATCAATTGATATTGTTTTATTGCTGCGCCCCTTGTGAAGGGTTTTTGAGTTTTTTTTCCTTTTTTTTATTTTCATTTTTTTTTGCTGTTCAAAATACTTGCATAGAAATGCTTACGCACATTGTTATCACTAAAAATAAAAAGAAAATCCATGAAAAAAAAACAAAAAGAATGTCTGTTAAAGAAATTGATATATAGAAAACACAATGTAATAAAATCGAAGAGTATATAATTAATATTATTAATTGTACCAAAATTGATAAATGTAAAGTAACAAAAACAAAACAAAAAAAGGTTTATAAAATTGCATATGATTACAACTATAAACTAAAACGTAACTATAACTAAACAATATCCCTATGCAGAAGTATACACATAAATTATATTAAACATTACCATAAACCGAGAGACAGAAAACAAACAATAACAAACAAAACAACAACAAGAACAACATCCACTCTTTCCGTATACTTGGGAGTGAAAATTGTGCTCGCTTTATATAATAGTATACGAGCTCTTATAACTGAAAAAAAAAAAAAAACTAAAAATCATCTAAAGCTATAGGAAAGTTAAATGAGACCGAAAACCGACAAAAATCATCAAATGCATATTTTATTTTATTGTATGTATCATAAACGAGAATCAAATAAAAAGAAAAAACCAAGAAAACAACAAATTAATTAAATGTAGTTAGCCGAAGATCGAATGGAAAAATGGAAATCGAAACGATTATGAAAACATGTCAACCAATAAAAAACGAAAAACGAAAAACAATAAAACAGTTTAAATGCTGTACACAACTCTCGAACATCTATATATATATATATATATATATATATATATATATAACTTTCCCCCAAAACAGCTCCAGTGAAACGGATCGAAGTTTTGGTGTTTTTTCTAATTTGTTTATTTCAGTTTTTCGTATCATTATTATTGCGATGTAAAAAGGCCTCTAGCATGACTATATGTTGGATCGAACCGAAGTTAAATCGTTTTTTACCCAAATGGAATTTACAACGATTTTTCCGCGCACTACAAAAAATGTTCCTTTATACAATTACATATTACTTATCTATATATATATATTTATATGTATATTATCCAAGTGTTTTTGAAAATGTTTTGTGTATTTGGAATATATCTCGGGTATATATGTAGCCTGATTTTCGAATGATATTGCTTTTTGAACTCGACCAACGATTGGTTCAAACATTTCATCAATGCCAATCAATTGTAGAAAGTTTCATGAGCACAAAACGACAGATCTTTCCGAAATCGGACTTAAGTTATTTACATTTAAAGTTTCTTTTTGAAAAAGTTTTAAAATGGGAATTTTTTTTTGGGTATTTAAAGTCCGATTTTCGGATTAGTTTCAGTTTCGGATCATTCAACAAATCCAATTCGAAAATTTGACCAAGTTTGATGCCAATCAATTGTAGAAAGTGAGTACAAAATGAAAGATCTTTCCGAAATCGGACTTAACCAAGTTATTTACATTTAAAGTTATTTTTTTCGAAAAATGTTAAAATGGGAATTTTTTCGGGTCCGATTTTCGGATCATTCAACAAATCCAATTCGAAAATTTGATCAAGTTTGATGCCAATCAATTGTAGAAAGTTTCACGAGTACAAAACGACAGATCCTTCCGAAATCGGACTCAACCAAGTTATTTACATTTAAAGTTTTTTTTTGAAAAAGTTTTAAAATGGGAATTTTTTCGGGTCCGATTTTCGGATCATTCAACAAATCCAATTCGAAAATTTGAACAAGGAAAATTAAAAAGGTTGTTCGCTTCCAATCTATTTTATAGAGAGTATCACGAATCCGAGCGGACTTCGAGTTATTGGAAAAATATGAAAAGAGCTTTAATAGAGTAGAGGACGAAAAATACTAGATGGATAATAATACAATATCTTGCATGGGTATTACAAACAGAGTAAAAGCAGTCACTAGCATTGTTGAACTTTTCGCTTTGGTTTCGACAACAAATTTATTGCGGGGACGACGACAAAACAGATGCTTCCGCTGCCGGCGCCGTTGGCGACAATTCCGTGTTCAGATCTGGCGGGCCGCCGCTCGACTCGGATGATCGACTGCAGCGCGCCACCAGATCGCTGTAGGGCTTATCGTGCAGCAGGCAGACGAGGACAACGGTCATATTGTCGCCGCCAAGGCCGCCCATTTGGCAATCGGGGGCGAGGCAATGGTTCATCAGCTCCTCGCAGATCTCCTCCGGCTGTTTGTCGAGGGCGATGCGCGATCGACAGAACTGCAGCACTTCCTCGTTGCTCATCACATCCCAGATGCCATCGCAGGCCAGCACAATAAATTCCCAGTCCGGCATTATTTGGCGCGTCTCCACGTCCGGGTAGGCTGCAACAGCAACAACAAGGTGTTAACAATGTTTATTGTGTACGTATTTATTTTTACCTGTGACTATTTGCTCTTCCGGCTTTTTGTTCGCCCGCTTGAAGACAAAGTCGCCCAGGGCACGGGAGAGTGCAAGATTGCCATTGACGCGATTGAATTCGACCCAGCCGCCGCCCTCGATGATGCGCTTCGATTCCGCCTCATTGTTCGGCTTGTGGTCGACGGATAGCGTCTCCACCTGCCCGTTGACGCTGGCAATGGCCCGCGAGTCGCCGGCATTGGCGCAATACAGCATATTATCCTTGACCAGCACAACGACGGCCGTAGATCCGGCCATCTGATCGCCCCACGACTCATTGTGCAGCATCTCATAGTCTATGTCCAGAAAACCCTACAAATTCCCAAGAGAGAGATGATGATTAAGTGATGTGGAGTTGATGATGATTAAGTGATGTGTTCCAAGGGCGATGATCCGGTTCTTGTTAAATCGGACGTTTAACTAAATCGATTGCCAAAATCACAGCTGAACACGGACACGAACACGGAACAATTTGTTTTTGATGCGGAATAAAGCACTTTTCAGGATAAATAATGTTGACCCCAAGCCTTGGATTAATCCAAGCACATATCACTAACTAAAGATACAACCAAAAGCTGCCTTTATCGATATGGAAAGCCAGGTGCACGAAGAAAATTGCAAGGCGGGACGCCGGTTCGAATTTGTTTTTGTTGCGGAGTAAAGCACTTTAAAGCACAAATAAATTGGAACCCAATTTGGATTAATCCAAGAAAATATTACAAATTAAATGTACAACCAAGTTCTGGGTTTATGTAGGTGCGCGAGCAAAAGCACAAGGCAGGTCGCCGGTTCAAACTAGGCACTTTTTGGGCTTTGCAGCTTTGAGCAGAAATAAATTGAACGACAACCAATAGATTAATCCAAGCAAATATGAAAATTTAGAGGTTCAATCAGAACCTGGATTTACTGATGTGTAAGGCAGGACGCCGGTTCGAACTGTCGAACCGAATTATGCATTATAATTGCGCTTTGAGGTGTTTCTCTTACCTGTTTAAGCGCCTTCTCAATATCGTTCTCATTGTATTCGGGCCGCTTGAGAACGAATTTGTGTAAATGCTTGCCGGCGTATTGGGCGACTGTTGCGCCGCCGTGTCCGTCGTAGACGGCAAAGAAGGCCGCCTTCGGATCGTCCGGCAGGGCGAGTATGTGTGTGTGCGAATCCTCCATATTGATGCGCCATCCCTGCATGCAGCTGCTGCCGACGCGATACTGTTGATTCTGGCAATACGATGACTCCTTGGCGGTCACCGGCTCCGAAAGTGTTTGTCCCATCTGCTCGCAGTCGGGTCGCTTATCAGTTGGCGCTGATTATCTGTGTTGCCCAGAGATAAACGGTTAAATTCACAGTTAGACTAAAGGCTATTAACCGGCATTGCACGGCTCAAATCAACTCAACTGACTGCAAAACAAAGGAAACACTTTGTTAACAACCTTTGATTCTCTCTCCGTTTTTGCTGTATTTTTCAATTTATTGCTGTTTCTTTTTGTTTGTTTGTTTTGCGCACAGCAGGGCAGAGGGCAAACGCAGTTAAACCAGATAAAACGTTGATAACATATCTGGTGCCTCTTTTTAGTCTTAGTCATGTGATGTGTTGTGTTTTGAGTGCGACTGACAAACTGGTCAAAAATGTTAATTTCGACGAGTCTAGAACAATTGCTCCGGCAAAATAAAGCTTACCTGGCACTGGCGCTGCTGCTCCCAATACATTTACAACTTTAGCTGGCTAATTTGCGTGCTGCGACTACATTTATTTGTAAACGTTTATCGCTCGATTGCCGGAATTTCGTGTTGGCTTTGCGCGTATGTTAAATGCAGCGACACGTTTTTTTTTTGTAGTTGCAGTTTTGCTTAAATGAGTTTCTTTAACCAAGTCTTTACTTTGCTTTACTTTACTTTACTTTATGCTTTATCGTTAGCGATAAATATTGAATTGCAACCAAGCGAAATATCGTCGATGGTATCGATAGTATTTGCAAGCGATAGTATTTTTGCGGCGAAACTGGCGTAATTTTCACTGTCCGTATTGGTTTTAGTACTCAGCTGATCTGATGGAAATTATTAATTAACACTGCACAATTCTTTAAAGCTTAAAATGATTTTCAATCGGTATTGCTATATCCCATAATTTACATTTTAAAACTTTACTTGGCTGGCGTGCGTCTCGTAGCAACGAGCTTTAAGCCATCAGCATCGTTGAACATCGATGCGAAACTGACAGCTATAATTATCTTGAATTTAATTAAAAAACACGTTGTAACAAGAAGTAATGTGTTGTTCTAATAAAACGTAATCAGACTGATTAGTCTTATATGACTAACGTTTTGCTTATTAATTTGCGGTTAACGAGATAATATGTGTACAGACCTCACAGATTCTGTTTCAGCTATGCTCTTTTGCTTTCACTCTCCGGACTCTCTCGCGCCATCATCATGTTATCATCTGGTGTTGTTGGCGTTTCTCAACTTCGTTCTTTTCGGCTTTTGCCGCTGCTGCCAAGTGCATTGAATTTTGCAAATTCTGTTTTGCGGCAAATAAACGAATTCAAGGACAAATGACGTCAGCCAAACATTTTCGTGCTCACTGCTGCCGTTGCTCAGTGGCGTACCTTGAAGGGGGTTCTACAAGCGAGCTAGGGGTCTCCACTTTAAAATAAATTATTTGTAATACAGAGGAAGCCAATATTTTCAATTGATTCTTTTTAGAAAAAGAACTAATTAACTACAAATCTATTAAAAAAATAAAATAAATTTTTATGTTTTCTGTTTCTTAGACAGGATTGTTCACGCAGACGGAACAGAATCAAATCATTTCGATTTATCGTACGCTAACCATCGCTAAATGCGATACATCGGTGTCCAGTGAATACCCCTAACTCAGGTTGCTTTACCCGCCTCTGCCGTTTTTTACTTTGTGTTTGTTTATTTTGTTTTTTGATTTCTTATTAAAAAGAAAACAAAGCAAAAACTATATTAAATATTTGCACAGCAGCAGAGATACCGAAAAGCATCGAGTATTTCTGATAAAGAACTGTACCCTGCGCTCTCTCTCTCTCTCTCTCTCTCTCTCTCTCTCACTCTCTCTTTCTTTTGTTTTTATCAACGCCAGTGCTGAATACGTTACAAATGTCAATGAAATTTGTTTGTTTTTTCCTTTATGAGATGGGCGTGGTCGATACCGGCCTGCTTTAGTTCTATTGCAATGGTCTTGCCAGAGTTACGCCCGTCCCTCCCCTCTTCACTTCCCCCCAACCCACACACTCTTACTCGCTGTCTCTCTTTCTTTTTCGCTGCGGTTCTTATCGCATTTATTTTGCCTCTGTTCTGCTTTTTGTTTTAGCTCATTGAAAGTGCAATTCAGTCGCAGCACGCATTTTATTTTCCAAGCCTCTTGAAACGCGCATTTATTATGCATTTAACGTTGTCGTCGGCTGCACCCCCTCCCCCCCTCCCTTTGAGGCAATGCACTCGCGTTAACCATCAGCCATTAACCATTTGCCATTCGAATTTGTACCCCTCCCGGGCTACTAAATAATTTCCATATTGTTTGTCAACGGTCACAGCGAAACGCATCCAGATCCCGATTCCGATTCCGATCCCTATTCCAAGCTCAACAACGGCGACATTATCGCTGGCCGCTTTCCAACCGATTCGTATGCAGTCTGCATGCAAATGTTGCATGAGGAGGGGGAGGGGAAAGGGGGGGAGCTGCAGCACACAGATATCGCCGCAGTAGCAGTTCAATCACATTGCACAAAAGTTCGAGGTCAGTTATAAAAATAAAATTATATACACACACACACACACACACACACATGCACATGCATATGCATATGTGTGCATGCATGTAGATATGCGACTGTGTGTGTGTGTGTGCCGTCAGCTCTCATTCGAATTTGTTTTGTATTAATTTTGCATGCGACAAAATGAGTTTCTTTGTCTTTGGCTGGGCCACAGGATCGAGAGGACCGCTGGCCTGCTCATTGGCACAAAAGCCTTTGTTTAATGCGAACGGGCGGGCCGGCCCGTATACCCACTCCTATGCCCATTAATTCCATTCAAGTGGAAGTAGGCCACTGGAGTTCCGTGTAACGTGAGCGCGGCAGGGGCCAGAGGCGAATCCGAGATGCACGGCTCCTGCCTGCCCGCTGCAATTGTGTAATGCGAGACGGGGGCAATGACTCCAGCCTCAAGGATAATGGAAAGTTAACAGCGCAGTCGCTGCGCAGTCGCGGCAAGTCTGGCCACAGCTCCAGACAGCAGTGTTGCCAACTGTCGCTGCAAAAAGTAGCTAAAAATAGCCGAATAAGCTTTTTGAGCAGCAACAAGCAATAGACAGGGCTGTTAGCTTTTGCTGTTCGAACTAGTCTGGCCACGGCTCTAAAAGGCAGTGTTGCCAACTGCCGCTGCAGCCGAATAAGCTTTTCGAGCAGCAACTAGCAATAAACAGGGTTGTTATTCATATGGAAAAAATAGCTAATTCAATTGAAAATTGCAATTCTTTTCAGCTTGGAGCTCTGAAAACAGCTGGAATTTAGCTGGAATACAGCCGAGTTGGCAACACTGCTCCAGACGACAGGGAGAGCGGGGAGGGGGGGGGGGGGGCAAGTCGCAGGAGCAGACTAAAAGACCGGAATGCTGTTGAACTCAATTTTGAGTTTTGCCGCCGCCGTCGTCGTCGCAATGAAATTAAATTTCGATCATTTCCAGAGAATTGATGCCACAGATTTGGTTCTGCTTTGCAGCCTGGTTGCCAAAAGCCGAACCAAAGCCAAACTAGTTGGACGACTCGAGTTCAAGGATCCGCGACGCGTTAGCTGCGGCGGAGCGGGAGGCAACGGGTTCATTAACTTGTTTGCCTGCTTGGAGCTTGTTTTTTTTTTCGTTTTTTTTTTTTTTTTTTTTGGATGCCGACAGCATCCGCGGCGGCGAGACAATAATGATCTTCGCTGGAAATGCGCGCACCCCTCGAGCTGTTGTTGTTGTTGTTGTTGTTGTTTGTGTGTGTGGCTGCTGTCGTTGCTGCGGAGGCGACGATGCTGCCGCTGCCGCTGTCGCTGCCGCTGCCGCTGCCGTTGGTGCTGCCGTTGGTGACTTAATTGCCGCACCCAGCGCCTGGTCATGGAGATTAAGAAAGGAACATTTGCCAGCCTTTTTCGGAATTGGTTTCAAAATTCAATAAATGAAAAATCGAGCCATGGATATGTTTAAGATTCCGAAGGTCTAGCCTTAACTTAAAGGTATCGTCCTTTAACCTATTTTGATGCTCTCTAAACATAACTTTATACAGCATATATCATATATACAATTCTTTAAGGACAGAAAAGGGTATATTGCAGGAGAAAGGAGTCATTTCCGACTCCAGTACAGGGTATCAGCTTTGTTTAAAATGATCGATAACTGTTTTTTGAATTATCTTGGAAATTAGTGCTCGAAAAACCAATCGATAATTTGATAAATATGTTTTAGCCTAAGTTTTTCGAAATAATTTGGAAATTCAAATAGACTGCACATGTGATATTAATAGTAAAATTATTGATAGATCCACAGGTATTTCCAAAATCGATAAATATCGATTTTCAGAAGAGACCATATTAAACGTCGTAAAATTTTAAGAGCTAGATTATTCAGTTTATGTAAAATTATCGACAACTTTCCAGAAATACCAAAAATCGATCAAAATCGATTTTCATAAACGATAAAGACACCATATTGAAACATGCCTCGGAAATTATGAAAGCTAAAGACTGCAAAAATGATTTTCAGTTTATGTAAAATAATCGATAATTTCCCTGGTTTTCTTAAAATCGATAAATTTCGATTTTCATACGAGATAAAGACATCATATTTATGTAAAATCATTGATAATCTCCCTGCTTTTCCCATAATCGATAAATCGATTTGCATATTTATTTACAATTATCGATAACTTCCTAGGTTTACCCCAAAATCGATAAATATCGATTTTCATACGAGATAAAGACATCATATTTATGTAAAATTATTGATAATCTCTCTGGTTTTCCCATAATCGATAAATCGATTTGCATATTTATTTACAATTATCGATAACTTCCTAGGTTTACCTGAAAATCGATAGGTATCGATTTTTGTAAGAGATAAAGAGACACCATATTGGGTAATGATCTCTCGTATATTTATTTAAAAATATCGATAACTTTCTAGGTTTACCCCAAAATCGATAAGTATCGATTTTTGTAGGAGATAAAGAGACATCATATTGGGTAATGATCTCTCGTATATTTATTTAAAATTATCGATAACTTCCTAGGTTTACCCCAAAATCGATAAGTATCGATAAATATCGATATCGGAGAGATAAAGAGACACCATATTGGGTAATGATCTCTCCAACTCCAACTCTCCAACTTCCATCTAATTGCCAATGAAATTTGAATTTATGATACGACAACTCCGTGTCGTGTAGAGTATCTCCAAGTCGAGCACTCTTCACTTGTTGCATAAACTGGGCTCGATTAATAGTTGGCTGATAGGGCAGCAACCTTGCACAAGGCGAAGTCGTTGTGTCGCTAGTGATTCACTTGGCCAGTGACTAATAAAACGTTGGATGACTAAACCTGACTTGGAAGAAGAGCAAGAGCAAGAGAGAGAGAGAGAGGGGGAGAGAGAGAGAGAGAGAGAGGGGGAGAGGGGGAAATAAAACAAACGAATTGCGACATAGATAAGATGTTTGTATGTGCCCATTAAAGTAGATCGCGAGAATCGGGTTATAGACACTTGACATCCTCCGAGTCGGACTTGGCTCGACAATAGTGCGTGGCCAGGCAGGTTGTGAGGCAATCGTAGCGTGTGCAACGTCCGAGAATTGAGCGCACGTCCTGGGTGAATCGGAGGGCATCGAGGAAGGGCAGCATGCGGAGCAGCTCGTCGTCCTTGGTGCCGATGCGATAGCTCTTGATATGGACGGCGTTGCCCACATTGAAGCTGTTCTCCATGTGACAATCGTCGAGGAGCAGCACATTGGAGAGATCGCTGTGCGCGATGGACACAAACTTGGCCCTAATGCCGCAGATGTTGATGCAATCCTGACGATACATGCGCCGTGTCAAAATATTCCGACCCGCGTCCAGAAAGTCCAACACCCGCGATGCATACAACTCCGTGGCGGCCGTAAAGACAACCAAATTATACCACTTGGCGACACGATCCAGAAAGAAGTCCACATGCGGTCGCTTATAGACATAGACACTCGCTCCGGACAGGGGCAGGTAGAAGGAGAAGTCGTAGGGAAGCGTCGCCACCAAAATCGATTTGGCCTTGTATTTGCGAGCTCTGTGATCACAAGAGGCTGGCGCGGATTCCGAAGCTTTCGCTTCGTAGAGTATCACCGATGCTATCAGCGTCTCGTCCATGTCCAGGATGAGGGTCTTGCGCCGCACCAGCCGGAGACGCCGCCTCGACACGTGATTCAGACAGTCATCCTTCAAATAGGTTATCGGCGTATAGTTGATCGATTTGCAATGGAATTTCGCCAACAGAATGCGGAGCTTGTGTCGCAGCACGGGCACCGCCAGAATAATCACCGCAAGGAGCATGCCCAAGGTTCCCAGAAAGTAAAAGCTGCAGGATAAGCAGGGGAAACATAAGGGGGGGGGGGGGGAATAATAGATGGGAGGCAAGGCTACTCACTTCGTTAGCAGGAAATTATGCTGGTTTTCCATTTTGCTTGACAGTTAGAAAATATATGTGCTTCTATTACGAATCGATCCTGACTCGAGTTCCACAGCAAACTGAGCAAATCAAGCTACCCCATTTCACTTCATTCGAAAGGAGGAAGGAGGAGGAGGAAGCGAATGCGAACTTTCTCTTACTCTCTAATGCGGTAATCGAGACTTGTTTAATTATGAATGGAATATAATACCCTAGCTTTATTAAGGCCCCAAATCCGAAGCCCAAATGAATCAGAGTGTGAATCGATCAAAGCCATAATTACAATGAAATATCAGTTTCGATATCCGAGCAGCTTGCCTCATTGCCAACAGAAAAAAACTAACGAAACTACCCGACTAGCAGACACCCTGTAGCCAGCTCCTCATAGACTAGAGATGGTATCCAAAATGCAAAATATTCAAAACCTAAAATCTACAATTAAAACTAATTGCCTTCAGCTCTTTAAATCATCGAAATACCCTAAAAACCTAGATTAATCGATAACAATCGATATTTATCGATTTCGCAAAAAACAGGGCAGGTTTCGATAATTCTATAATAAAATTGATCTGTTAAATGAGCATAAGCATTCACAAATTGCAGACGGGATAGAGGACTAAACTGACAATGGTAACAGCTAGCACCATGAGGCTACCCGACTAGCAGACACCCTGTAGCCAGTTACATTTGTACTCCGCATAGACTAGGAATGATATACGAAATGCAAAATATTATAAATCTGTATACTACTGTCCTAGAACATATAATTTTAAAAAAAACGTGCATGAAGCTCTTTAATTCGTCTATAAGCTCAAAATATCTAGAATCGATAATTATCGATTTTGCGACAACAGAGAAGGTTTCAATCAATTTAAATTACAATTTATCTACAATATGAGCAAATGTATTCACAAATTGCAGACAGGATAGAGGGAAAGACGCAGATGGCATTGTCGGAGCTCTTCAAATCGCAGAAATGCCTATCGATATTTATCGATTTCGCGGGAACAGGGGAGGTTTCGATAATTTTAAATTTATCTATTATCTGTTTATCAGTTATATGAGTATATGTATACGAAAATTGCAGACAGGATAAACGGAAAGACGGATATGTAATAGTCGGAGTTCACACATTATACCCTATTCTTCAGTCATTTGCAATACAGGGTATATAACAACACACAGTAGTAGTTGCCTCCTGCTGTCCGTTAAATACATTATACCCTTTCTTTCAGTCGTTTTAAATGGTTACAGGGTATAAAAGAACACACAGTAGGAGTTGCCTCCTGCTGCTAGTTAAATATATAATAACCTTTTCTTAAGTCGTTTACAGGGTATAAAAGAACACACGATCGTCAAGGCGAAAACTGAAACGCCAGCCATGAAATGCAGCGCCAGCTAAAATATTTGTACATTCCCATTCCCGTTCCCATTTCCATTCACGTTCACGTTCCCAGCTAAACGAATATGACGCACTTCCAGTGGCGGCGGCAGCGGAGGGGGTGGAAGGGGGGTGGAGTGGGTGGCGATGGCGGAGACACTGACGGAAGTCGGCGACTGACGACGACGACGAGAAGCGATGTTATACAGTGTAAAATATTGCACTGGCCTTGGAGCAGCACGCACGACGACGACTACGCTGACTGTCAAGACGATTAACAACGGCAACAACAACTGCAACAACAACAACAACTGCAACAACAACAACAACTGCAACAACAACAACAACAACTGCAACTTTGACCCTGGGCTGTGTCGTCCGGCAGGAGCTAAAATTAATGCACCATATTGTGCGCATCTGTTCACATACAACAAAGTACACACGCACACACACACGCACACACGCACACACGCACGCACACACATACAGATTATATAGTATATGAAGTCTGGATATGGCGTCTGCTGGTTGTCAACCGCAACCGCAACCGCAACTGCAACTCTTGCAGAAATGCGGCAGTGAGTCACAGCTTGGGAAACGTTTTTGACACCCGCATCTGGACACATGTTGCCTGCCTCGTGCGACTTGCCACAGTTGCAAGTGTGGCATTAACTTGAGCCGGAAAGCACGCGAATTCCTTGCGGTTGTGTCATTCGACAGCCAGATGACAACCGTATGAGAATTGCATAGAAGGGCTTTTTTTTAATATTTATTTAAGCCAAGGTCTCTCGCTCCCCTTCCGTCCGTACAGATTTCCCTGTAGATCTCGCTAAATATGATTCTGCGACAAGAATAATTCATTTAGATAATATCATAAATGCCAAATCTCAAGCCAAGTTAGGTAAATGTCAAATGCAATTGCCAAATTAACTGTTTGAACTCATTAAATTACGTATACGTGTCGTTAGCCCGAACCTGTTACAGCTATTTTTTGTTGTGCGCGTTAAGCTAAAATTAAACAATCAGTTGTTGTTGTGTGGTGAATGTGAATGCAAAATAAATTGCGCATAAAGTTTAATCACTTTGACTTTGCACACACACACACACACACGCGAAGAGAAAGAGAGCGGGAGAGAGAGAGCGAAATAAGCGGCTGCTATCAAACGACAGCGCCAAAAAATAAAAACGCATAACAAAAGATTCTACACAACACACACACACGAACAGTTTCATATGTATGTGTGTGGGCAGCGGGCAGTGCAAAAAACGCAATAACAACAACAACCGGCAGAGACAGAGTCAACAACCTCCAGTGCATTACTCACTTTTAAAGACCGTGTGTGTCCTTCAACAAAAACGTATCGCCATCTCGCTCGCACGCTCGCTGCCTTGTTTGTTTTGCTTGACTATTTTGCTTTTTCTACAATTTATAATTAAACAATTTTTGCTGGCCGTTGTTGTTGTTGTAGACTCTCCTTCTCTCCTCCTTTGTTATCTCAGTCCCAACATTGCCAACTCGAAAAGTAGCTAACCAAAAGTTTGCTGTTGTCGTCGTCTGAGCTTTGCACAAGTGTGCAGGAGCCGCTCTCTCGATCTCGCTCTCTCTCTCTCCCTCTCTCTCCTTCCTATCATCATTCAATCCATTTATTTCTTGCCTCAAATTCAGACTTGCTGTCGATTTTTGAAGCTGCTGCGCATTTTGGGCGAGATGAATAAACTTTAGCACGCCTGCGTGACCTGTTGTTGTTCTCTTTCCTTTCCGCCCGCCCTCTGCTCTATCTCCTGCCCACGCACACAGGCGCAGCACATCCGCTGCCAAAACTTCTGTGTGCGCATGAGTGTACACTTGTGTTTGTGTGTAAGTATTTGTGTGGAGAGCAATGTCATTGACTGCAATTTGTTAGCAAAATATTTCAAGTGATAAATAAATTCTACATGAAGCCACACTCGATGCCAATGAACTCAATGCAAACTCTTCACCCAAAAATTGATGTTCTCTGGTTTTGGGCTGCAATTTGGGTTTTTTTATTTTGTGGCTTTTGCAATTTGCGCCCCAATTGAAGCGTCAACAACAGCCGGAGACGTAGACAGAGACGGAGACAGAGACGGAGACGCAGCCGGAGACTTCGCTCTTCTGATCGCTTATTCTACACAGGTTGGACACGCCGTAAACAAAGAATTTCTTTTGTTTGTTGCTTCTTTTTTTTTATTATTTATATACCCTGCACTTGTATGTGAGTAAAAGGGGTATAATTTAGTTGTATCGGACTCTAAAGAATATATCAAGTAAAAGTTCAGCTAACGGCCAAAATTGTAATTCTCAATCTGATTTATTATATTTTCAAAATTGTTAACATCAAATCACAAATGTTATTAAACTAAGTTCAAAACTGTAAAACATTCCTCAGCAGGATAAAAACATGTAAGCTCTGGAGAGTTGTAACTCTACATATGTATGTATGTATGTATGTATGTATGTGAGTAACGGCAGTTCGAAGCTATGCCGAGAATATCTTGCAATCGGGCACTCTCGACTAGAGCTCTCTTGTTTTAAATTCGTATATTATTTGTATTTTAAAAGAAACAAGCGCAAAGTCGTTAAGTTCATTGCATTCGATCGCATGATAAAACAGGAACGACGACTGATATACACATGTACATATGTATGTACGTGCATAAGCCTATGTACATATGTATACATATATGCATATGTATTGTATTTAATCATAACCAGCGCGTGCATAGAGAGTTCAAGTTGATTTATCAACTTTACTGTTGTCGTTTTGGGCACATTCACACGATGTACATGAATACATACATTCGAAATACCAGCTGATACATATGTATGTAATTTCAATAATTATGGTTTGATAACAGAAGAGAAAAATGTCCTATTCGCTGCTTAAGCTGAACAGTTACATTGCCCAGCTTACCGTTAAACTGGCCGCAAGTGTTGGTATGTCATCTGGCGCCTCTCCGGTTGCTTATTCTCCTCGGTTACTCAAAAAAGGGCATTAAGTTTCATGTGCTCGGGTTACAGCAAAGTCGGTCAATAACTTGGGGACTGTTGCAAAACGCTTAAGTGACCACAACAACAAAAAAAAAACAGCAGGAAATTTGTTGTTTATTCCTTGATGAACTGCTTTTCACTTAAGTTTCAGATGCTGCCTTATTTTAGCTGACCGGTTTAATGAGTCGAACTTAATTTGCGCCCTCAGAAAAAGGCAGACAACACCCATGCAAGGCAGAACAGCAAAAACAGCAACAGCAACAACAACAACAGAAATACAAATACGCGGCAAGATAGAAAGAGAGAGGAGAGACAGAAGCGACAACGGCAACGACAACGACACGTCTGGCAATGGGGAGAGTGGGCGACGCAGGCTGCAGAAAGAACAGATATCAATGTGTGTGTAAAATCGGCCAAAAAAAAAAAAAAAAAAACAAGCAAAACAATTGCCCAAAAAGCGAAGAAAAAACAGCAACCGAAAACAACACAAAACAAAATGATGCTCAAGTAACTCATATTCATGTGTGCGTGTGTGCAGCAGAAGCAACCGCAGCAGCAGCAGCGCAGTCGCGATGTCGGCAGAGCCATCGCCATTGCCAATATAAACGACGATCGAAAGATGCAAAATGTTCATTCTGTCGTCGTTTCGTTTCTGTATGTACATATTTCGCTGGCCAAGAATTCGAATATAAAAAGTCAACAAAATAATAAAATGAAGCATACGAAAGCAGCGATCGCGCGCACACACTCACTCACACTCACACACACACACACGCACGCGGAATTCAACTTTTTTTCTGCAACGCTGCGTGCGCCGCCATTGGCCGTCGACGCTGCTGGAGAGTATAAAAGCTTAAACTCGCTTCATACTCGAGTTTATTAAAACCAAAACTGTGCGAGTGTCAAGATCGTTGAAGTCGAGAGTTGATTCAAATATGTGCACAACTACAAAATTCTTGTGAAATAAGGCGTCGCCCTTCAAAAAGTGATATATGCGAAAAAAAAACATTTGAATTAAAAAGCGAAATAAAAAGCACAAGAAAAGAGAAATTACCAAAAAAAAAAAACAAAAAACTAGACGCACGCCCAACAGACGCCACGCCACGCGACGCGCAACGTCAAACAGAACCAAAAAAAAAATCGAAAGTGTTCGTGCTCTACTGACATGGATTACTTCTGCCCCCAGCAACACATCAACAATGGCAACAGAGAGAAACTAGCGTTAGTTTCGTCTATGACGTATGAGCGTGCAGGTACAAGGTGGGGGCGCACGGACGGGAGAGCCAACAAGAGAGCAGAGCAGAGCGACAGCTTCGTGCCAGCGGCGCGAGCTTCCAAATAGAAAGCGACTAGAAGGCAGCGTCGGCGCCACCGACGACCACAACGATCGGATCGGATCGGATCGATTCGCGTGTACGTGCACTTTGGCAGGGCGTTTGTGTGGGTGTGTTTGCTGGGCGACATCGCGAGAGCCAAACAAGAATTCTAATACGACGCAATCAGCGGGCGCAGCAGCAGCAGCAGCGACCGTCGCATTGAACTTGAACTTTAAATGCACTCAGTCACAGTAACAGACTGCATACATATGTATATATATGTGTGTGTGTGTGCATATATACACACACGCATATATGTAACGTACATATGAATTTATTGCTGTTATTCTAGTTGGCGTTTGGGCCCAAATTGTACGCTCTTCTGAAGTCTCCCTCCTCGCTTGATATCATTCGCGAATCGGCGTTCGGTTGGCTCGCACGAAAAGTCGGCTGTTCAATTTAGCGATTTATTTGTTTGCAATTAATTTGCTACTTGACGAAAATGCGAAAAATAAATGCGAGAAAAGTGAAAGTTTGCCAAGAGTAAAAAAGAGCTCGTTGGCCCGTGACTCTTTAAATATATATTAAAAGCAAAAAAAAAAAAAAAAAACAACGTACGTACGCAAAGCACGAAGCAAACGGCAGCAACAAGTTAATAAATTAAAACGCAAACGTAAATGAAACAAGAAGAAAGCGGCGCAGCGGCAAATGATTTTGCACAGCTGCGCCCCCGCTTCATTTTCTTCAATATCCGCCTTTGAGCTTCGGTGAAAGAGACATGGAAAGCATAGAAGAAAAAGTGTTGCCACGTTTTTTTTTTTCTTATTTTTTATTTCAAGGGGCGGCGCCCGACAAATTTCCTTATAAATCTAGCCTCTACTAGGCTTTGTCTGTGCATTTGATACACGGTCAGACATAGCCTATGAGAGGTTAGGTGTACCAAGGGGTCAAGCAGCGAGGGCGTCGGCCGGGTCCATCAAAATGAACTGCCGATTACCGTAATAGCGAAACATACAACTGATAACTGTAACGACAGCGTCACGAGGAACGGAGTGGAGAAAGGAAGAGATATAATGAAATGTGGATAAGCGTGAACAGAAACAATGTTTGTATATTTTCCGCTGGGTGTGTGTGCATATTGCTGATAAAGAACAGAAAAATATATATGTATGTATGTACGTATGTCTATTTCTATGTTTGTAGTGCATATCAAACATGGCGTTTGCTATAATCTTGTCTCCTACAATTTTTTTTTTTCGCAGTCAACTGTCGAAATTCGGAACTGGAAATTCGGCTCGGATGCTAGCTGTAATTGTTTACACACTAGAATAATGTTTGTTTATATAAAAAAAAAAAAAACTCTATGCAATAAAAACTCTTAACGATATTTGATTATTTCGCTGTTTTCTTTAATTGGGAATAGGAGAGACCAAATGTTAGCTCAGCAGAGAGCATCGGATTACCAGATAATTGTGTCGCCAGTCAAGCGGCAAAAGTTGAAATACACAAAAAGACGTGCACAATATGTTTTTTGTTGATGTGCAAGAGTCGAAAACAGTTGTAGATTAGAAATGGGCGAGTTATATATATTAATTTGGCAAAGATTTGGTTTGCTGAACAGCTGATCAAGCCAAGGCTGATAATAAGCTTGAAGCAATTCTGGGAATATATATTTGTTTTGATTACACAAAAGCTGTTGAAATATTTTACAGTCGTATCGTAAAATATTTTTTAAACTGTTAACGATCATTTTGACGGTGTTATAGCAACGAGTAATTTGGCAAGCAGCAGATAGTGTCAAGCAGTGCAGAGTAGGCTTGCTAGCGCTGCCAACTCGATCAAAAGTTGAACACTGCTTGCTACGCGCTCAAAAGCTGCCTGTTGCGGCAGCGATCGCCGGACTGCTTTGGAGCAAGCAGTGCAGAAATGTTGTTTTTCTTTTTCGTTGTTTTTCTGTTTTTTTTTTCTTCTCAGCAACAAGCCACAAAAATGCAGTTAATTCAATTTCAACTTAGCCGCCTTTTGTTGCCAATGCGAAGATGAACGAGCGAGCGGCTCGAACAAATTGCCCGAAGCACTGAAGCAACTCCCACAATGGCCACAATTCGCAATGCCTAAAAATTATTTGCAATCGACAGCCATAAAAAACACAGTCAATGGCCGACAATGCGTTTTGTCTGCGCCGCGTTTTCTCACACAGCCGAAAGCCGAAATCGAAGACATTAGAAGAAGAAGAAAAACACAGATTGCAATTCCCATTAGAGTAGCAGCCGTGGAGATGCCTTCTCTAATGGCTGCGCACTCAAACTTTAACTTTTTCCAAACATTTTCAGCTGCCCCTCTTCCCTCTGCCCGCCCTCTGCCCGCCCTCTGCCCACCCTCTGCCCGCCCTCTGCCCACCTCTGCTGCTGCTCAGTTATGCAATTGGTTCCTCATCTTTTTGAACTAACATTTGAGCCACATGTTGGACTCCTGACCTTCGGCCGCTGGCTAATGATTCGAGTTGGAGCCAAACAAAACGACGTCAAATGTGATTAAATTTGTGGCCAAATTGACACGCCCACCGACAAAACGCAGCCCACAAAACGCAGCAGCTGAGTGAAAAATGCATTGCAGTAATAAATTGACCCACTTTCGAATCTGCAGCAACCTGACCCAACTAGTAAAGCAAAGCCCAAAACAAACTCGGCTGCAAATCAACAAAAAAGCCACAAACAACAACAACAACAACAGCAACAACAACAACAACGGCAGCAACAACAACAACGGCAGCAAAAACACTTTAATGCAACAGTTTAGTGTCAGGCGAAACGAAAGACTTAAGAAACGAACGCGAGCCGACGACAGCGCGCGCACCCTCTCTCGCTAGGCAAGGGTAGGGGGCGAGGGGCGAGGGGGGGTATTAAGGTGCATATGTCCGCACGTGAGCTGATAGTGTACAACTGTGTGTGCGTGTGTGTGTGTGTGTGTGTGTGTACATACACAATCAAAATTAGTCTTTAACTGGTTAATTTGAGTGTCGCGCAGTAGTCAAGCAGGGAGGGGCGGGCCGGGGCGGGGCGGGGCGGTTTGACAGACAGGGGGCGACAGCGGGGAGCGGACTTCGAGTTCGGGCGGTGGCAGCGCTGCGATCACTCCACAAATGCATTTTAACTTCAACTTTAAACTGCAATTGGCTGCCGCAGTCGCAGCCGCTGCATGCGAATTGAGTAATTGGTCGCAGTTGCAGTTGCAGTTGCAGTTGTTGTTGTTGTTGTTGTTGTTGTTGTTGTAGTAGTAGTCGTTGTTGTTGTTGTTGCAGTTTCTTGCATTTGGCATTGTTTGCGTGCTGGCTATAAACACAACAACAACAATGCAGCGCGTAGTGCATTTTGAAAGGTGCGCAGAGATTTTTAAAATTTTATATTATTAGAAAAAGTGCAGAATATCAACTATATATATACCAAAAATATCATATATGTATATCAAAAATATATATATATACATTTAAGAACAAAATTCCTAATTCCGGAAGTATCCCCAATTCCTTATTGTATTCAAAATATATACATGTTTTTCTAAATCTAAGAAAAACGCTAGAAAGAACTTTTTGAAAGTTTCCCATTCGAAATAAAACTTTTTTAAAATTTTACAATGTAAATCCAATATTTTGAAATTTTTCAAAAAATTTTCTAAAAATTTTAATTTAAGAACACAATTTGCTATTTCAAGAACTTCTAGAAAATATAGAAAAAGAAATATAGAAAATATATGTCTTAATAACTTTAGAAAATCGCCACAAAATAAAACTCGTTGAAATATTCCAATATAAAGAAAATATTTCGAAAATTTCCAACATAAATACAGCTTTAACATTTTTCAAAAAATGTTCTAAACATTTATATTTAGTTGAAATAAAATTAGTATGAGAAAAGTTATTTTAAATCAAATGTTCTGACAAAAAGAACAATTTTCAGTTTTAGGCAGATTTTCTAGAATGTTGGAAACGGTTTTTTTGAGAAGAAGAATTTTTGTACTTTTGTTTAAAACGTTTAAGAATTCTTCTTCTATGCAAATACAATTTCGTAACGAAATATATTTCGAATATTATTATTAAATTATTAGATTATTGTGGACTATTTGTAGAGACGTGTATTGTAAATGAAATATACTTTAGTTTAACGTACTAATTGGGAAAAAAAACCTTAACTTTTCGCCATTTTTTAGCTGTGCCTAATTGAATATCTTACGCTCAATTTAAGAAAGATAATGCAAGCTGTTGCCTTATGTTCGACATATGTAAACAATTATAGATTAGCAAAGTTTGCAGGCATCAAAAGTCGATGATTGATTCAATATTTAGTTAAATACCCTGTATTTATGCAAGTGAAAAGGGGGTATATAGATGTGCATGTGAAATAAATGTCAGCCCCTTTTAAATGCGAGCCAAACTTGAGCTTGCCGCCTCTCACTCCAGGTTTTTGTGTTTATATGCGCATATAGAACGGAATGCAGGGTATCTTCCGGTCTTGAACCGCTTTTTGGTTCTGCTTTGGCTAAGCCAATTGGTTTTTAGACTCAAATCGCTCTGCCAATCAACTCCAGTCCAAGTCCAGTCAGGCGGCCAGTTGAATTTCATGCTCTAGATACGATACTAGCATGCAGTTAGTTTTTGAACAAGTGTTTGTCTGCGTGTGTGTGTGTGTGTGTGTATGCCTTGGCAACAGTTACAAATACTTGCTGCATATAAAACAAGATATTTTATTGACTTTCCGATCGATTTGAACGGAATATGTTTGTGTTATTTATTGAATTTTTGCTGTTTTGTTTCTGAGCACATTTCAAATTGGTGCGCGCCCCAAAATGCCAATGCTATAAACAACCGCAGCGACAACAGCAACAAGTAAAAGTACTCTAGTCGGGTGTGACCGACTAGTAGATACCCTGAGCACAGGCGTCGAGCTGCTGTCACAAACATTCCAGCTTGCTTCTATACATACACAAATCTCTATATATAAAAGTGTTTGCTCTACCTGATTGATTGACTGAATGAATGATTGACTGACTGACTGGTTGACTGATTGACTGACTGACTGCTACAATTTTCACTTACCTTTTTCAGGAAATTTCACCCGCATGTGTGAAAAAATCGCGTAAAACGTTTATATGAAACCTTTTTGTTTATTATCCAATCTGCTTCAAGTTTATTTTCATTTGAGGGGATTTTCCCACTTTTCACAGAATTCATGCTTCTTCGGTAGAAATGCGATTCAAAGATTTGTTGGCCGAAGTTTTAAGTTTGCAGTTCGCCTGTTTGTACATACATACATGCATGTTTCTTTTGCACATATGCAAACATGTATGCATGCGTGTATGTATGATACCTATATACACACTTGCATACATACATACATACATACATACATACATACATACATACATATATACATACATACATACATACATACATACATACATACATACATCCATACCTACATACATACATACATATAAATGTACATACATACATACCAAAAAAAGAACATGAAAAACTGCAGAGCCTACCTGAATTCTTGAGAATCGAGGAGAAGAGTACTTGGTAGAAATTCGTTTTATTTAAATTTGCAGGACAGCGACAAATAAACTTGGTCTTCCTTTGGTATTAGAAAATAATCATTCATACATTCATACATACATAAATGCAAGAATACACTAACATGCACTGACATACATACACACACACACACATATATAACACTTATCTGGTTTGGTACAGTATTGTACATTCAAATATCCTAAAGTCTATATGAGTCGCACTTTTCCACGCCTATAATTCGGTCAAATCTCATCAGATTTTCACGAGGCTTGGCTTTTTCTTCATGGTTTTCCCTCTAGATTAATCTGGCATTCAAATCTGACTACGTAAATTTTAGTCGAAATTCATGTCCAAATCATACCCCTAGGATTCGTATATAGACATAGGCCAAAATTTCTCATCCCCATAACTCGGTCAAATCTCATCAGATTTTCACGAGGCTTGGCTTTTTCTTCATGGTTTTCCCTCTATATTAACCTGGCATTCAAATCTGACCACGTAAATTTTTAGTCGAAATTCATGTCCAAATCATACCCCTAGGATTCGTATATAGACATAGACCAAAATTTCTCATCCCCATAACTCAGCCAAATCTCATCAGATTTTCACGAGGTTTGTTTTTTTCTTCATGGTTTTCCCTCTAGATTAATCTGGCATTCAAATCTGACTACGTAAATTTTAGTCGAAATTCATGTCCAAATCATACCCCAAAGATTCGTATATAGACATAGGCCAAAATTTCCCACCCCCATAACTCAGCCAAATCTCATCAGATTTTCACGAGGTTTGGCTTTTTCTTCATGGTTTTCCCTCTAGATTAATCTGGCATTCAAATCTGACTACGTAAATTTTAGTCGAAATTCATGTCAAAATCTTACCCCTAGATTCGTATATAGACATAGGTCGAAATTTCCCAGCCTCATAACTCGGTCAAAACTCAACCGATTTTCACGAGGTGTGGCTTTTTCTTCATAGTTTTCCCTGTATATTAATCTGGCATTCAAATCTGAATACCAAAATTTTAGTCGAAATTCATGTCCAAATCTTACCCCTAGATTCGTATATGAACATAGGCCAAAATTTCCCACCCCCATAACTCAGCCAAATCTCATCAGATTTTCACGAGGTTTGGATTTTTCTTCATGGTTTTCCCTCTAGATTAATCTGGCATTCAAATCTGACTTCGTAAATTTTAGTCGAAATTCATGTCCAAATCATACCCCTAAGATTCGTACAAGTCAAAATTCATAACCAATAGCTCGGTCATATCTCATCCTTACATTCATACATACCTCAGCCTAAAACCATAATACCCGCTGTTACACATTTCAAATGGTATAACAGCAATAATATCAACAAAAGCAATTTCCATTGTTCGCGCAAGGTGTTAAAAATTTGTTGTATAACCAAGAGTTTTGGGGGAACAACTTAAAAATCGATTAACAAGCGCGTAATTATCGACATAATTTGTGTGCACAAGTGTTGCAACAACAACAGCAACAACAACAACAACAAATAAAATAACAATAACAATCAGCTGATATATGAGCCAAATGAAAGTAAATGCCAACAGATTCAAGCGAACAGCTCAAAATACCAATGACCAAAAAAAAGATGGCCTTGAACTTGAAACTTGGCCAGGAATAATTTAGGAGCTGGCCAAGAGCGAAGGGGAAGGAGGGAGGGAGCGCGTGAGAGAGAGAGAGAGAGAGAGAGACTTTCATTTTTGCTCAAGCATTTAAAATTCTTGTGAAGGGCTCTTCGCCTCAGCCAAATGCAAGTCGAAATTTTTGTAAGGTGAACCAGTCGCGAGTGTGTGTGTGTGACGGTGCGTGTCAGACAAGGTCAACACCTTTCCTTTTGCCAGGCTAAAGAGTGAGAGAGAGAGAGAGACAGAGAGAGAGAGAGACAGAGACACCCGAGTTAATTGAATAAGTGTAATAAGACAAGACAAGAGATTGCGCATACGCCCCGTTGCACGGCGCATGTTAATTAAAAAGGCGATATATATTTGAATTAATTATATAAGCAATTGTCGCAGCAAAATAACAATTTTTGAGCCAAATAAAACAGACAATCGGGCAATCAGTCAATTGGCCAATCTATCAAAAAAGTATATATCAATGGACTCCCTTCATTAGATCTGGCTTGGCAGATCGATCGCAAGACGTCAGCACGACGGCTGCCAGCTTAATTAATCCAGTTTTTTTATGGAGCGTCTTGTTTAAATTAGTTTGACATTTAAGTTTCGGCCGTTCGGCTACTGCCAACTGCGACTGCTTCGGCTGCGGCTGCTGCTGCTGTTATTCATTTTTTTGGTGTGTCTCGCCGTCAGCTGCGGTCATAAATTGTTAATTTCTGCGCTCATCATAAATTGCCTTTTAGTGCCACACACACACGAAAAGCCAAAATGTGAAAAGAGCGCAGCGATGCCTTTGGCATTCAAATGAACAGATCTTATGACTAGAGATCAGAGCCGCGTCCAACCAGTTGAGCGGGTGTACGGGCCAGTCCCCAAAAAAATCCACAGCCCATTGACGTGTTTTTTTGTTGATGATGAACTTGATGTCGATTCAACGAACAGTCAACATTTGTTGCTTGTTATTGCTTTTATTTTTGGCCAAATTCAAAAGTTGTTCTTATGTAAATTGCGGCTTTTGCTCGCATTTATATTTAATTATGTTAATTAAACAAGCGTTGAATAAGGCTCTAAAAACTGGTCAGCTAGCAAAGCAACTTAATGCGAGTAGTTGCGTCTATTTTTGGGGTGCTTTTTTTTATCAAATACCCCCACAAAAGATTTAATCTCAACAAATCAGCGAGGCAAATCAAACTCATGTTCCTTGTGCATTTTTAGAAATTTATATTTGGTTAAAGTAATTAATATCAAAATCTCATATTCGATACCTCACCTTACCTTGAAAAGTTCACAATATTCAGCTTGGAGTCAGCCAGCTTTTGCTTTATATTCAAATCAAAAAAACGTAATGCTCAGTTCCAGCAAGACTGGGATAGATTTCTTTTTGGGATCGCAATATATAAGCTCCCATATTATATACAATTTCTGTTACTATATAAATTTAGATTTTAAAATACTCCAAAAATTAAATGTATTTTCTTAAGGTCAAAATGTTTTGACTATCCGAAAAAAAATAAATATAGTTTAATTTTTTAAATCTCACACTAAAAAAGAAGAAATATCTGTTGTCCAAATCATGTAATTCTTGCTCTCAAATATTTAAAAAATTCAACATTAATCAACATGAGTTATAGAAAATGAACGTTAAACACACAAGAAAAAGGCTTAGATTGAGTAGAAAATACAGTTCGAATTATTTAGAATATGCTTACTAAAGCATTCAAATTGAATTGAGATCGTATTTGTATCGTGAATATAGAAGATTTTAGAACTTAAAAGGAACAAGCACAAGCAGCTTTCAATTGAACCGGTTCGAGTCGGATATACCAATTTATTTTTACTTTTAATCAAACCAGAAACAAACCAGTTGTCAAAAAAACCATCGAAGTTGAAATACAAAATTGTTTATTGGCTAAAAAATAGCAACTTTTTGAGGGTGAACTAGTTCCAAAGTACAAATAACTTTGGCCCCAACCATGGCATTAAATCAACCATATTTGGTTGACGCCAATTTTGTGGAGTGAAGTTTAAATTTAGCCCGCATTTTGTGTGTGATAATGTTTATGGGCGAATGTAACTAGAAAAATGATAAACAACAAACTCGAATGAATCACAATCTGGGTTTAATGATGTGTAAAAACAGGTTCGCGAAAAGAACCAAAAGCCAGGGAGTCGCTTCTAATTGTGAACAGAAGCAGCAAGAATTTTATTTTAAGCTTGGCAGCCCTGGAAATTAATCATAAAAGTTAAAGTCAATTAAATTTAAATAATTTCCCAGTTTGAGTACTGTTTTTGAGTGTTGAACTTAGGAGATTCGCTCTTAAAGAAATGCCTCAAATTTTAAGAACTGAACCAGATTAAGTCAACCTTTGATTTGAGCATAAATCGGCGGCCTCTTTCGCCAAGTGTACTTGTACATAAGTCGGCAGCTTCAACTTTATGAATGAGATTCAAAATTTGCGCTTGTTTTTTTTTCGTGTGTCTTTTGCTCAACAATGGGCCAAGTTGGCAGCACCGTCCGCAGATTCATTCACCAACCTACCTCAATGTGCCAAGCTTGTTTGGGGCCAAAGCCGAAGCCAGCTCAAGCTGCAGATGGGAGGCTGAGTCGAATCCGAATCGGAATCGGAATCGGAATCCGAGTTGGGACTGCGTATAAAACCAATTTGAGCGGCGGCCGACGAACCAGTTGAGCGCAGACTTTGCCGCAATCGCAGTGCCAATTCGCAGCCCGAGAGATACAAATGCATTTTTGGCCAAAAGAAGTTCGTTAACGAAGCGCAGCAAGAAATTATAAATAAATTGGGTTTTTTTCGTGGCTTTGTTTGCGTTTGTTTGTGTTTGCAAAGTCAGAGCTAAAGTTAAATTTGCCGTTTGCCGTCAAGTGTTTTTTGTTTGGCTTGGCTGTGCCTTTTATTCGTGCGACGTGCGCCTCAGCGAACGGTTGTTGCTTTGTCTTTTTGTATCTTTGTATCTTTGTATCTGACGGATACGCGCGCGCGCGCTCGACTCTGTGTGTGTGTGTGTGTGTGTGTGAGTGTAAACTGCTGTGCGTGTGAAGAAAGAGCAATATTTATAAAATAAAAAAAAAATGTTGTTGGTGGCGAAATAACGCCAACAGCAGCAAGAGCAGCAAATAGTTTTTCCAGTGCAAAAAAAACCGAGCTTATTACATAAAACGCAATTGTGTTAAATATATATATCACAACAGATCGCACGCTGTTTAGGCCAAATGCAAATGCCTTGAATTTTGGCCAAAAGTGCGCACACACAGAGAGAGTGAAAGAGAGGGAGAGGGAGAGTCTCAGTTGGATAGCAGCTTGTTGCTTGTTGCCCTCAATGGTAGGTAAAATAAATTGTTCATCATCCTCTTCTGCTCCAGTTGCATCCAGCTAGAGCTTCGGATCGAGCTGCAGCTCTTATACAATGCGTGCTCCACATTTGATGGCCTGTTATGCAATAATTGTCGCGCTTAATGATGTATCGATGCTGCTGCTGCTGCTGGTCTGGCCATTAACATATTCAATGCCTAATCGCAAATGGCAGAAGACGAGGCCAACAGCCAACAGCCAGCAGCGAGAAAGCATTGGCCTTAATTTGACGACGACCAAATGGGCCACTTGCCAATTGAGCTGCCGGATTGGGCCAAGATTGAGCAGCTGCCAGAAATAGAGCTGAGCAAAGCTCGACATGCTCAACAGAATGTGTGCGGCGGGATTTTTTCTCGTTCGGGTTTCAAGTTTTTGGCTACAGAAATGCCAATTCCTGAAAGTGCTTAAATTGAATTAAATTCTAGACTTAAGCCGCTTAAACGGGCAGCTTATTATAAACCAAAAATATGAGATTGAATTTGTGCAATAAAATGATTTAGCTGAAGAAAAGAATTAAATAACTGACAAATAGCTTGGAGATTGACAGATATTGTGAGGGAATTATAAAGTCTGAAGTTGTTATATGGAAATATATGGGAATTATGAAGTCTGAAGTTTTTATATGGGATATAATGAGGTGCAAGTTAGAACTTTTAAATACCTACGGAGTATCCAATACCAAAAAAGAATCTATGCAAAGTTGAAGCTTTAAAACTGAGCGACAAGTTTGCATATAAAAAGATAGACAGGCTCTTAATACTGATTAATATATATTATATATTTTTTATATTTATATTATATATATATAAATTTACACATTTCATGCCCATAAATAATATATATAATATATGTCTATATATAACACTCCCAACCAGATTATATTGATTGCAAAATGTGGCATATTTCCACATTTTGTCAATTTTTAGTTTAGGAACTTGTCATGCCTGGAAGGGCTCAAAAGTTGTCTTCAAAATAAATGAAAATAATTATGATTATATCTGGCTTTGGTCAGCTTAAAATTGAAATCAATTAAATGCCATTCTATGAGTTTCGAGATATTTTATTCATGAATACAAAGTTTGCATCGATTGCTGCAATCGATAAATTTGAAAAGTGCCAGCGACAAAAACTTGTTGTCGTAAATGCTGTGTGTGTTTGTGAGTGTGTGTGTGTTGTGTGTTGTGTGTGTGTGAAAAGACACTTGACTAGCATTGCAGAGCCACCCGCTCAGCTTGGCTGGCAGCACATTCTTGGAAAATCTTGGAAGCCAAGCCGAGCTCGGCTAGCTGAAATGCTCGTGTGTGACTGAGTGTGTGTGTGTGTGTGTGTGTGTGTGTGTGTGTGTGTGACTGAGTGTGTGTGTGGCTGCGATTGCTTGCACATCATTTGGCCCGCTGGCGTTGCGGGCTTTTACAATGTTGTGTGTGTAATTCATTTGCATTGTTTAACCGTGCACCGTTTTCTTCTGTTTAGCCGCAATAAAAAGAGAAATAGTAGAAAAAAAACAAAAAGCACAGCTTGGAGCAAAAACGATTTACATAAAATTTATTGCTGCCACATTACAAAGCAGTTAGTTAGTTAATGTTGCAATTGTTGTTGCTGCTGCTTAATTGTGTGAGAAGTTAGCCAGGCATTTGGCCAGTTGGCCGGCAGATCACGTATACGCCACGTGGCGAGCCTTGAACTCGGCTAACATTTGCAGCCGGTTCCAAAATCATCTTGGTGGTATGTCGCCAATAAGCGACAATAAGCAATCGATACTTGCATTAATTACGTTTGGATTTTCATTAATTATTATTTATATAATATTTTATTTGCTGCGGAAAAGAGCAGGGGGAACGGGTGGAGGGCAAATTGGCTGCCAATTGTTTTACTAAACTAAGAGAGAAGTTGCTAAGAAAAAACAGCTGCTGTTAATCGATATTTATCGATATCGGGAAAAAGGGGCCTTACTTGATATATATACATTTTTTTGAAAATATTTTTTTGACTACCTCGAGATCCGGGTTTGTTAGAATAAAAAGTTGACAACAATTTAATTTAATATTTCGCTTTCAATACATTTTTTATTTATTTAAATATATCATGTTAAGGCCCCTCCCTTGAAGAAGCGTACGTATCTTTAACTGCGTCGAAAATGCTTTCAATTACAGGGTATCAAAATTGCGTTAAATGTGCGATCAACTGTTGATCGGGCTGCCTAATCGTCAATTTTGGCCGTTGGCCGAATTCGCATGAGTTTTAGTTTTTGATTTTGGGTTTGGTTTTGGTTATATTTCTGTTTTTATTTGATTTGTTTTTGTTGTTGTTGTTGTTTTTTAAAGGAGGCAGCAACAATCAAGGCGATCAATCAAAGCACCTTCAATGGGCTGTTACCGTAGCGAATTGTGCAAGGTAATGGTAATCAAATCTAGCTATATATAAAGTCTTATAAGTCTTATATATATATAAAGTCTTGTGATGCGCATCTGCCCAGATAACTGAACTTCTGCTCGTTGTATTTGTTGCCCTTGTAACGAATATTCGAATATTTTGTGAAACAGACACGAATAGTTGGTCAGCCGATATGTTAATGTCGCAGCTTCTCCAGCTGCTGATCGGAGGATTGTTTGGCATCGGTAGCCGAATCGCTTTGTTGTCTTCGAGCTGATGGCATTTAAGTCAATCGTTGGATCGATTGATGCTTGATGTGGCTGCGTTTAATGGAATCTTAATGAATTATTAGTTTTGTGGCGGCCTTTCAAGCTGACAAGCTCTAAATGTTAACAAAAAAAAAACAGCAAATTAATAAAAATTTATAAATAAAAAAACCAGCGGAAGTGACATTTGTTAAGTCTTCAAAACGTGCCTCTGTTGTTTGACAAAGACAATCTGAATGTAACGCCATGATATCCGCTTGTTAACAAAATGATTTTGTTTATATTTATTTAAGTGCAATTAACTTGTTATTTCTCAACAACTTATTGACCAAGGTTGAAGTTGCTTGTTGAACAACTTTATTTTTGGCGAATTTCTTTATTTGAAATTGAAATTTGCACATTTAATTTTTATTAATGATTTCATTAGGAAACTGAAACCAACAATTTTTATGATATATTTTCGTTTCGGTTTTAATTTAATATTAATTGCGTGTGTCAACTGTGAAACAAATCTAACAATCAGTTAATTTTGTCACGCCAACAGAAAGATGCTCGCGGCGAATTTCCAATTGCCAATATTCATTTTATTTATTTGTTCAAGATATTTTTTTGTTTTTTTTTTTAATTTATGTTTTATTAGCGCGCTTTGGTGTAGCTGTTTCATTTTAAATATACTTTTTACTGTCATCTAGTCTGAGTTCGACTTGGAGCAGGTTTTTTTTTTTTTTTACTCTTGTTTTTGGGCGAGCGATCAACTTTTGTATACCCTGAAGCCATTGAAAATGCGTAAAGAGGGTATCATGTTTTTTTTTCGGCAAGTGTGTGTAATAGGAAGAAGAAAGCATAAAGTACATATACAATCTTGATCTTTAGCTGAGTCGATCCAGCTGATGTCTATCTATTTGTCTCTATTTGTCGCTCTAGACTTGAGATTTCAAATATAATATACATACTTTTTTTCGATAAATTCTAACACTTTTTTATAATATCTATAAGACTTGATTTTGAGACCTGGTTTATTAGGCATAACTTGAAAATTATAAGAGCTGGGTAAATCAAACTTGGCAAAGATTATACATATATATCTTAGGGAAATCTTCCCCCTTTCCCACAAACTAGATCAAAGTTGTTTATATTAAAAGGTAAAGTTTTCTGCTTTTCCATATACACACAGTTCAATGCCATATTTAAGCCCTGAGGATTTCATAAAGATCGGGCTATAGACAACAAAGTTAATGAAGAATACATTGCTCAGACAAAGCGAAGGGGTCCGGGAAAGAAGAAGCATAAGGTATATGT
The DNA here is from genome assembly GCA_035045355.1 of Drosophila lacicola. Classification (NCBI taxonomy): domain Eukaryota; kingdom Metazoa; phylum Arthropoda; class Insecta; order Diptera; family Drosophilidae; genus Drosophila; species Drosophila lacicola. The sequence continues at coordinate 571,746 of JAWNPB010000133.1, forward strand.
GTGTGTGAGTGTGTGTATCTATAGAAAGATATTCGAATGCTTGCATTGTCTGCGTATAGGGTATCTGCTAGTCTGGCTTGCCCGACTAGAGCACTGTTGATTGTTTCCTTTATTTTTTTTGCGCGCGATCAACTTTTTGCTTTTTCTCATTTAACTGATTTGCTGCCCGGTTTGCCTGTGTGTGCGTGTGTGTGTTTTCGATATTGATTTTTCGTATTAAGCGCATTTCTGCGTACCGTTTTTTCAAGGCCAACAATCGAGGGGTGGGGGACAGGTGGGACAGTCAGTCGGGCTGGTCAAGCTGGTCCGGCTAACAAGTTTTCTTGCTGTTGATCAATTAAATGAAATTTCAGCTGTTGTTGTTGTTGTTTTAGTTGTTGTCGCTTTAATAGCGTTGAAATATGTGTGCAAAAGTCCAAGTGTCAACTGCGTCGCCAGCTCCAAGCGCAGCCCCATCTTTGGCCTAATCAATTGAGCTGGGGAGGGGGAGGCTGTGGAGTCTTGGAGTGAGATGATTAAGCCATGTTTGCACTTATGTAAGTACGATATGCTGTACGATAACGGGCGGCGGCCATAAGTCGTCTCAAGTGTCGTCATCTGGCGTTTCAACATTTTTCTTTCCATTTCTCTCTTTTTCCATTTTTACCTGTGTATTGTTGCCGGCGCGCAGTTCCGCCAATTAGCGACGCTTCCGCTCAGCCGTCGTCCGGCAGACCAAAAAATTTCTCAGCTCTGGCTTTTCCTCTTAGCTTTTCTTATGTTGTTGAGCCTTACGGCATGCCATTTTCTTTTGATGAACAACGAAATTTGAAATTGTGGGATTTGCTGCAGTTGTTGTTGTGTTACGACAAATTAAATAATTTGCAATTTGCATAAATTATAGGGCCAGCCAAAAACCAAAAAAAAGCCATCAAACATTGCGCCCTCGGTTACGCGTCAAAAGCTTACAAATTAGTGCGATCTTTCGCAAATCGACGCCGACAAACTTCCGAATTACCAAAACACAAACAAAATACAAAATACAAACAACAATATCGAAAACAAACTTTCCAAAAATGTCGCGCATGCGCTCGGAATGCAAAAAAAAAAATGAATAAACAAGGCCTTGCAGACAAATATACACACAGATACAACAAATGCCCAAGTGTGGCTCAGCTTGAGGTTTTTTTTGGGATTTTTTTACTCGTATATTATGTAAGTTGAGAACCGCGCTCGCCAACCAGCTAAGCAGCCAACAAGCCAAGCAAATTGATGGCCCAGTCATGGCTGGGTCTCCCCCCACCCCTGGGTCTCCCCCCACCCCCCAAAGACCACAGAGTTAGACTCGGCTGCAGGTATTTTTTTTTGCAAGCGCTTCTCACGCTTGTCAGAAAATGTCAAAAGTGACGCCGCTGCACATTAAAGACAAGCAACTACAACTAGAGAAAAGCTAGAGGCACCGAAGTGTGAATGCTCTTTCAATAGCATTTGGAGAAGAACGAAAAAATAGTCTAAGGTAATCTTCAACTCTAATTTGAAGAAGAAAGAGACACGTTTATAAATATAGATAGACAGACGGAGAAGGTTATATATTTCTATACTTTATATAGCTTTAATGGATCGTTAGATCAACCCTTTTATAAATAGAGATAGATGGATAGACAGACGGATTTATATATAGTATATATATATATATTTCTAACTTTATATAGCTTTTATAGTCTCATAGGTCGACCCTTTTTGTAGACGAATAGATAGACGGAAAAGGTTATATATTTTTATACTTTATATAGCTTTAATGGATCCTTAGATCAAACCTTTTATAAATACAAATAGACGAATAAACAGAGAATAAGGCTATATATTTATATACCTTATAGCGTAGGAGATGCTTTGCCTATTACCTCCATTTTCCCCAAGCCTCTTTATCCTTTACCCTTCACCCCCTGCCCCTCCTGTGTCCATTCTATAGCTTCATCATGTGCTATATGCCTGTTTTTTCAGTTACAAGCCGCATTTTATATTCATGCAGCTCTTAGCTAGACTCTACCTTTAATAAGACGCGCAATTTTTTGTGCTGAAATTTCGACGCACGCTTAAAAGCTTTGCCTCTGACAATAGTTGCAACAGGCAGAGGGGGGGGGGGGGCATAATTGGGCGGGCGGAAGAGGGTGGGGGGATGGGGGGGGGGGCAGGCAGGCGCCATGGTCAACGAAAAGGTGAAAGACAAGCTGCAAATGGACGGACACAGTGGCTCTGTGCTGTGTCATCTTGGAGGCGCCTCTTTGTTGTCAGCTGCCTGAAAATGAGTTTTTGGTTGCCGCAGCTGCTGCCCCCGCGCTCCCCTCCCTCGCCCCCCTCCCTTGCCTGGCTGGGATAGTTCGGCTCGTCTGCCTGGCTCTGGTTGACCTTTAACGTCGCCTTCACTTGAGCGAGCGGCAGCTAAAGACAAATCTGCATATTCATTCATTTTGTGGCAGACAAAAGTTGGCTCTGGAACCTCGACTGGGACTGGAGCTGGGATTGTGGCTGTTCCCGGCTGCCTTAAAATTAGTTGGAAATGCGAGGGAGGCGAGCGAAACAATTTACGATTATTTGTCTGCCGTCAGACTTAAGACGATGTTAATCGTTGTGTTGTCCACGGCAGCCATAAATTTCAAGAAAATGTCAAGGATTTGCCCAGAAGAGAAAGAGAGGCTGCTGCCCGCCGCACAATAAAATGCAATCAGCGATCCGCTAATCGCTCAACCGGGTCGCTACGACTTGGAGGCCTTGTTTGACACGTTAATTGGAGTTAGCCCAAAACAAAAATCGTGAGCAAGGTCGCCTTTTAAAATGGTTTCTTTCTTTTACGCGCCGGCGCTGTCAGTCACATTAAAGAGTCAAATAAATAAAATCGAAAAAAAATAAATCAATTTGCATAAATAAATTCTATTGCTGATTGGATCTGCCATTGAATTATTGTTTTTTAATGGCATTTCAAGCGTTTGGCTTGTTTTGTTTAATTCTTTTTCCTGCTCTTTGCTGGCGCTGTGTTAATTTGACAGTCGCTGTCAAATGATTGATGCGAAGTTATGCCTTGCCTTAGAACTGCGCACAGAAACTGGGTCAAGACAGCGGCTAGATAGAGAGAGATATAGAAGAACAAGATAATCATGAGATATATCCTGATCTGACGTCAGTCGCAAAGTGCGAGTGGGTTTAAAATTTGCTTAGCTTCAATCTGCCGGCATCCGGCGCATGACTCAGGCCCGAAGATCGCGCGCAGGTTCGACTCGCGGCCCGCCTCTGTAAATGAAGAGATCCACATATGGAGGCTGCGGCTGATGATTTTGTAATTTAAGTTAATGAATCGCTGTGTTTTTGGCGTCAATTAAATGTCGTTTCCACTTGAATTTTGTTTAATTTTTTTCTCGCTTTTTTCGTTTTAGCCATGTGCCTGCTGCCATAAAAAAAAAGCCGCGCTTCCTAATTGAAAAAGCTGCCAGCTAAATGGACGCGTAGCACGCGGCAAACTCTGTGCGTGTGTGTCCGAGAGAGAGAGAGAGAGAGAGAGAGAGAGAGAGAAGGAGAGCGAGAGAGAGAGAAAGCCAGAAGCAGTGCAGTTTTTGGACATCAGCGCGAAAGCAGCCAAAACAAACGAGCTAACAAAAATCTCTGGCCAAAATGTGCAGCTCCACTAAAATGGTTTACAGTTATAGAATTTTATGGCTTTCCGGCGTTTTTCTAGGTGAGTTGCTGCGGCCCCAATAACAATAAGAAGAGAGAGACAGCAGAAACATTGAATGCCAAGTGCGTCGATTAGACGATAACTTTGTGGCCGAATCGGTGGCACGCGTGAGCCACATAATAAGCATTCAAATAAGTGTAAGAAAACGAAAGAAGGAGTTTATTGAGCTAGCCGAACATTGAATACCCTTACAGACAAATGGCTAAAGGAGTTTTAGATGTGTGTCGATAAGATTTCAAGATAATTCGAAAAACAGATAGACTTTCCGTCTTAGTAGTTTTTGTTCTTCAATAAGAATTTTCTAATATTTGGGAAGTAAAGGGAATGCTTAATACTAATAAAAATAAATAAATAAATAATAATAAATGACGAGCTTGGTCAAGATATCCCAAAAAAACGAAGAAGCTTTTTATAAAGGAGCCTTATTTTTCGATTGTTCTTATTTCCGATTTCCCATGCCAGACAAATGATATAATAATCCAAGTCACACATATCGGAACAAAATTATAATACTCTTCGGTATGTCTTTGAAATAAAGTTAAAACTTCACTTTTAGTAGAAAGGTAACCAATTGAATTCTTAGCCTTAAGCTTTGATCTATTTCCACACAACAAGTTGGCGTTAGTAGGAATATGTATACCCTTTAATAAGATCTATGGACTTACATTTTCTTATACCCTGAACCCATTGAAAAAGGGTAAAAAGGGTATTATGTATTTGTGCAAATGTATGTAACAGGCAGAAGAAAGCATCTCCGACTCCATAAAGTATATATATTCTTGATCAGCATCAACAGCCGAGTCGATCTAGCCATGTCGGTCTGTCTGCAAGGATCTCAGAACCTATAAGAGCTAGAGACTTGAAATTTTAGCTGTAGGTCCTCCAAGTGCCAGCGCAGTTTGTTTCCGATAATCGATAACTTGCCCCGTTTCCAAACAATCGATAAAAATCGATATCGAAATCCTGTTTTTAGAGCAATTTTGGTAAATAATAAGAGCTAAAATCACCAAACTTGTCATGTAGCTTCTAGAATAGTGTATATATATCAATTATCTTTCATTTTATCCCCTAGTCGGGAGCTTATTATTAATTATTATTTAATGGCAGCTCCGCTATTGCTGGTCGCCACCGATGCTCAGGAGCCAGCCAGTCCAGTATTTCAGAACCACAAGACGAAGGAATGGACGAATTTAGATAATATAACATTCTCCTTCGATTGTAAGCGGCGTTCGGTGGGCTTCTATGCGGACATGGAGTACAATTGTCAGGTGAGTGCGAGAAAGAGAAAGAACGAGAGATTGGAGCTTCAGAGCTTTTACAAGCCCGCCTAAAAGTATGCAACAGAAAGAACCTACAACCTATGCGAAAAGCTATAAGATACAAATACGGAATATAGATAATTAATGATTTCCTGATTTCAGATATTTCACATGTGCGACGAGGAGGGCAATCGAATACCGCATTTGTGCGCCAATGAGACGAGCTTTAATCAGGAGTACAGAATATGCGATTGGGACTACAATTTCAACTGCACAGAATCGCCGGTGCGTTAAAGTTCAATCAAATCTAAACAGAATATAGATATTTATTCTAAAATCTTTTGATCTTTTTTGTAGAAATGGTTCTATCTGAACGAGCTGACGTATGCAACGGATCCGCCAGACGAAGACGACGAGGACTATTGAGTGCGAATCAATTAATATTTATTGTCTTTGAGCAGCGACAAAACAACTAATTAAATTAAATGGAGCAAGAGGACGATTGGAAGAGAGAACACGGTCCGTGTTAATTAACTAATTTAAGAGATTTGTTGACGATTTTGTTGAGTTTCGTTTTGTACAATTGAATGTAGTCTAATTTCGAGAATCGACGCCAGATTCGCCGCGTCGTGTATGTAAATAATGTAAATAGAAGGCCGCCACAAACATTCCCGAGGCCGCGGTAATTTACAAATAATTTTCTTGTTTGTAAGCAAATGGATAGAAAACACAAAAACAAAAACAAAATCGAAATTAAGCTGCGCCCATGAAATGCTCGTTCCGAGTTCGCAATTGCGCTTGATGTGACAAAATGTTTTGAACCTATTAAACAAAATATCGAAATAAAATTAGATTGTATTTTTTTTTGTGGGAATGGGAGTCACCGTCAGGCGACAACCCGGATGAGTCAAGTTCAATGACGAAACAAAAAGGGTATCGAGCGAAAAAACTGCCCAGAGTAGAAAAACAGGGCAGGTGACAGTGCGTGAAATTGCAGCTGGCCGGGTTAACACTTGATAAAATGGCAATGGGCCGAGTTTCACACAGTTAGTACAAAAGCTAAGCTACAACTGGACACAACCAACCAATTATCTAGGCTAACTTTATTTAACAATAATAATATATTAAACAATAAATATACGATGGCCCACAAATCCTGTTGCCTGCTGCTGCTGCTCAGCTGCCTCTTTGTGGTAAGTGTAAGAAAATTCTTTGACTTCATTTAAAACTAACTTAACCTGAATCTTACAGCTGGCTGCCGCTCAGTATTACACGCAGTACAATCCATATAACACGGCCAGTCCCACATTTTCCAGCCTGAATGGTTATTACTATTCGACAACATCTCCCTACTATTATCCCACGGCTAGTACTTATTTGAATGATGTACGGATACGCATTTGGCCCTATGTCATTGGACAGTATCTGTATCCGACTTACTACAACAACAACAACTACAATCCATATGCCTCGCTGAGCACAACCAACTGGCAGAGCTACTATTCGAGTGTCTATCAAAATAACTGGGGTAAAAAATAGTTTCTTAACTTATCAAATAGTTTTAAGTTGTTTAATAAAAGTTAAATAGATTTATGTTAATGTACTTTTTAACTGTGATTTGGGCTGATTTTAGTAGTTAGCAGCAATTTATTGAGGTATAAAGGAGTGTGCTCTATTCGGGGAGTCCAACTAGGAGATATCCTGTTTCCAGTGATAAGCTGCCTTTAAAAACATTCCAGCTTCCTTCTATATAAATATAAATAAGCTCGCAGATCATGCATGGGCTATGCATCTCAGCCTTGCTCCACACAATGCATTACATACACAATAGATGCCTTCGGAGTTTAAGGTCCGATCATTAACACATTTTCAGAGAATAAATATGGAGTTCAATAGTTCAAATAGTAATTTACTTTTTTTGCAATGCTGAGAGAAATATTTCATCAAAAAATTATAAATATTCTTAATTTGTTTATATCAAGTTTGGCTGATCTGGTTTTTAGTAGCCTTGATGCATCGGCTGTGCTTCGCTCCTTGGCCCCACACAAAACACGGCAAATGCATTAAATGAATTCCTTCGGAGTTTATAGTCCGATCATTAACAAATTTTCAGGGAATAATTATGGAGTTCAAAAGTGTGTATATACCAAAGCGCATGGCTTAACCCTGAACAATTATTTTTCCCTTTTCAATTCTGATAGGAATATTTAATAGCGTAGGATTAGAGGAAATTCTAAATTTGATGCAAACTCTTGCATTTGTCATCAAATTTTGTCAAATTTTAGAATTTTATCTTTACAAAATTGGACAGTATTTGGCCGAGCTATGCCACAAAATCAGAGAAAAGCTTTCACAGGCATGACCGAACCGATTTTTCTCAAATATTTTAATGTAGCCCCCAGATTTGTTATTCGATTCGTATGAATTCATAAAGGAATAAAAGAATTCATAAAATTCATAAATGTCTCAATATCCATTTTTATCAATGTAATAAAAATGGGAGCAGTTATCGAAAAAAATGAAATGTTCTGGGTGTGGAATATATACTATGACAAAGATTAAAGCTCTTGCTTTTTTAGATTTCTGATCAGATGTAGAAGATGTGGTCGGAAGTGCTAGCCTCTGTCCGTTATTTGAATTTTTACCCATTACCAAAGGCCATAACAAAATATTTAGACAATATATGTGTTATGGTTATTTTCTAACAATGTAAGTTGAATGCCAAAGGCAAATCAAAAACTTTCCGGTCATTTTGGTGCACACTGTTACACGGCTAGAACATTTAAATGTAAATGATATAATCTAATGATGTCATTTTGATAACCAGCCAGCTTAGAGTCATGTCATAGGCGTGAAGACCGTTAGGAAATACGAGTGAAAAAAAAGGTAATTTTGACGGCTTTTGACACATTTCGAACAGCCGCAGACTTGGGCCCACAGACGATGTCGTTGACATCGCGACTTGGGCACACCGCTGGCCATGACATTAGGTCTGGCTGTGCGTTGCGATTGCCACATGTGACTAACGGATTTCACACACTGTCGCCAAGTTGCCAAGTTTCCAGTTGGGTTGCATTATGTAAGGGGCAGAAAATGGCCAAGACAAATATTTGGGCAACGCGACGAGCAATGAACTTGACATCCAAGTACAGCTGCACTTTGAGCTAATCATCGGCCAGCAGTTGCTTGACTTTTGACCCACATTTGTCGATGCCTTTTGGAAAGGTAAAACTACTATAACTAGATAACTGTAAGTTCTTATAAATGGGCATCAATGGGAATTATGTTTCGGGAATAAAAGAAAAACGATATGCTCTAGTATAAATATGCTTATCAATACGCACTTTTATCATGTAAAGCAGCTGGTGGGAGAAAAGATCTTTGAAACCAACTGAATGGATCAATGGGAGGTAAAAAGAGAGAGAGAGGGGAGAGAGAGAGAGAGAGAGGGAGCCAGTTGGCTTGGAGAAGAAATGGGTCAAAACAAGCAGAAAAGAGCGGGTAAAAGGCAGCCGGCAAATATGATTGGGTTACACACACAAAACAAGAAATGCGCAAGAGAAACAGAAATGCAAAGTCGAACTTTTGATGCTCTTTTTTGTGGTTATTTGAAGTCGATGGAAGCTTGCACTCTCTCCCTTCAGTTATTATATTATTATTTGTTGTATAATAATTAATCACGTAAATAAATAAATAAATAATTTGTGATTATTTGAATGATTGAGATTAGTTATTATATTATTTTTTTATATAATAATAAATTACGTAAATAAATAAATAAATAATTTGTGATTATTTGAATGCCGTATTGATAGCCCGGAGCCGGAACTGTCTAGGCTAAATAAATAAACTAGGAATATATAATTTGCATATATGTCAAAGTCGGATAAATCGGACAATTAAATCATTTGCCTGCATTTGAATTTATCAAGATATATATAAAAGAGTATCTCCTATAGGAATGGACGAAGTGAAGTGTATTTGAAGCTCGGTTCATTCTTGTTATTTTTAAATTTCGTTAAAACCATGTTCCACACGACATTCTATAGATCTTAATGTCATCATGGACAAAAGCTGATACATAGTTATTATGCCCCATTCTGTTGGTGCCACATGTTGTTGCAATGTAAATACACGCGAAACGTGAGAGCAACGTTTACTCGAGCAGCAGGGCAATGGGTTGAGAGTCGCGTTGGGTTGAGTCGGTGGCTTGGCTTTGGCGCTGGGTGGGTCAAAGCACGCCGATCCCCAATGTTGTGACGTCAGCAGCAGCAGCGAGTTTTTGTCACGTTCGCAAAACAGTTTTTTTTGTGCTCTGTGCCATGGCACGACCATTCGTAATAGAGTCAACAAGAGCTGGAGACGGCATTTTTGGTGCGAGTCTCTGTCTGCCGCCGTTTATGGGAAATTTGTGAAGAAAGTGTTGAAAACGAAATTGTAACTGAGAGCGAGAGAAAGAGAGAGAGAGTTAAGGCAGAAGCGCTGGCCACAGCCGAGACTGGTCTGTCGAGAGCAAATTTGCGCTTGGTCCAACTCCAACTCCAAGTCCAACTTCAAGTCCAAGTGCAGACCTTAGCTGCTGGCTGAGACCGCGACCAGGTGGCAGTCAACGGGCACATCTCAAGCGCTGCAGTCGCGTCAAGAAACAATTCAATACGACTTGAAATCGCATCTGCTTGGCTTCTGTTTTAGCCAGAGTCAAGTCTTAACAATTTGCGTGTGTGCTGTGTTTGAGTTTCTGTTGCGTGAAAGTCGTTGAAGCATTTGAAGCCGTTGCAGTTAGTTAATTCGCAGCTGGAGGAGTTCAATGAAATAATTAAGGATACGTACAATATACATATATATAACAACAGCAAATTATTCAGAGAAATTGCCAGGCCAGGCCCATCATCATGCTGGTAAGTAAACAAGATACGAGATCTGAGGCTTATTCTCATGCCTGGCACGCGCTTCGCCGTGGCCGCCTTACCTCAATTCTCAATTCCTGACAAAAGAAGGGCCAACAATGTTGACAAAATGCGTCCGCAATTCTGGCCCATGTTTACAATAATCTTTTCTTTGTTGATTTTGGGCTCTTTGTCAACTTTCTATTGGCGGCCAGCTCTAGGTAACTCAAAGTGCTCCATTATTAAACGCTTTTTCGCTCGTTTGTGTGTGTCATGAACTGTGACTTTAACTGCCGCATTACATACATCCATTATTGCCATTAGATAATGCGACACTTGTAAATTGTAATTACATTTATGTATGTATCTGCCGTTGTCGCGTTGCATCAGCTGCTAACGTTGTCAAAGCTGGTTTTATTATTAATTTTATTGTTATTGTCAATGTTTTATGATCACTTGCATGATGAGTTAGAGGGGATTTTTATATAATTTTATGTGACCGTTTTTTGGGCGTATGGCCGTCATAAATTCATAAGACTTCAGCTAATGCTGCTTAGTTTATAAGCCCACGCAAATATTCTAAAGGCACATAAACCAAAAAAAAAAGAAAGAAAATTTAATGAACCCCATAAAAGGGGAAATTCGTGAAATTAAACAACCTTGCCCACAAAAGTACACATACATATATAACATATTTGCCCCCACAAAAAGTGTAATCAGTTTAATTTGTATTATTAAGACTTCATTAGGTTAATTTTTTTTGTTGTGTTCATTGTGTCACAGAACTGACAGTGATTCATGGAAATTTTAAATGTGCCTATGGCAAAATATATATCTATATTAATTATAATTAACTTTAGCCTTTTCCCATAGTTAGGCAAATTGCTGGCCGCATTAAATGTAAATAGAACAATCGAGTATTACACAAGATATTGCGAGGGCTTCTGCCAACAATTGAAAGGTTTCAATATTCAACACTTTCCATTTTAACAAGCCAATTTGAGTCATCATCGCACTCGAAAGTGCTAAAATTTTGGCTAAATGTAAAATAATTTCAGCAAAAAAATTGTTTAACACCAATTCAACGAGATGCTTCTGGCGAAATTTTTTGGCTGGCTGGCTAAATACGTATTTATATACAAAAATTTTTTTTATTTATACAAAATAAGCAAGTCAAAAAAAATTTCACCCGGTCTCCTGTGATGTTTATTGGTGAATTTTAATGCGGTTACATCGAACCGAAAAGCGATGTAAATTAAATTATGCTGCAGCGATAAATTTGTGTGCAGTCTGAAAAAAAGACACAAAGTGAAACTAAGCTGGAAAAACTACCTTTGGTCCGTCTAAATATATATGTAAATAAAGTTTTATTTGATTTGATGCGCCTTTTCCGTATTGTTTATCGCTCGTGTTTGTATATTTAAATAGAAGCGCAAATTAAATACCAATTTCTACGTCTCTTGCATCATAGTAAAAGCCTTTCTTCGCATTTTCTTTTTGTCTAAACAAGCTGCGACTGCAGTTATCTAAATATATGTGGGATTAGCTTATGTTAAATCAAGGCTACTTGGCGGATTTCGCTTTACAGTTACAACTTGAAATTCATCTGCAAGAATTTGGCCGACAAAACTTGACCACGAAAAGAAACAAAAGATTTAATAACAACAGCAGCGAAAATAAACAACAAGTGGAAACGCTTTAAATAAATCTTATTGTATAACACAAAGAGGTTACAAATTATGTCAAGCCAACGGATTCCACTTGACGTGCGAATTCTTTGCGGGGCCAAAACTAATTAAACTGTCTCGGAATCAGTTTTGATTAATTCTTTTGGCTGAGCCATTTGTTTGGATGGAACGAAGCCAACCGTTAGTTCCACATAATTTGCGCAGAACTTTTGTGATGGTAAACCGAACAATTTTTGGCCACGCTCCAGGGAATTTTTTGGGGCCAGCACAATTAGAAATCTCCAACAGATTTTCTATTTATGTGCAGGCAGCTTGCCAATAGCAATATAATTGGTTCTGAAAAGCTAAAAAGGGAAAGCCTCTATGCTTTCAGTTCTTGGGAAATATGTGGGAAATATAACCCGAACAACTAATTAGGCGGGCCCCGAAGGGCTGTTTAAATATCTCTTTAGTTTTAATAGAAACTTTGGAAATATATAATGATAATTGTTCAGTTCTTATCTGATTACCTAATGCTGCTGCTGGTCGAATTTCACTTTTATGGCGCTGATCAAAACTTTGTGCAACACACCCAAAAACTGAAACAATAATACGACATTTTTAGAGATTTATGTGGAATTTTTTTGCCTTTTGCCAATTTGCATAGTGCAAATATTAACATACAAATTGCTGCCCACAATTTGGGCAGCAAAAAAAAAAAAACAGCAGCAACAATATAAAAAAAACCACCTAATACTACGAATGTGTTGACACAAATTTGGAAAAAAAACAAACCAAGTTGCTTGACCGCAAGCGCATTACATAAAAGGCGCAAGACTTGCGTCAAAATGGAAATTGCTGCAAGCACAAAATATGGATCGTAAAATATTTTATGTCGTTGGGTTTTCGTAAGTGCATTCTGGAAAGCATTTCACAGCCCCAAACACCTGTTACAGTGTACAGAGTTTGAGAGCAGGTTCGCTGCCTAAGTCTTTCGTTTACGCAATTTCCGTATGGCGAATGCGTGTATGATGAAATGCGTTTTAAGCGCCTTTTCATGTCATTGCTGAACAATGCAGCCACACAACACACACACACACACACACACACACACACACACACTCACACTCTTAACAATTTCTCTAATACGCTTTGTACTTTCAGTTTCTCACAAAGAGTTCAAGTGCGCGGCGCTCGTTGCTGGCTTTGCTGTTGGCTTTGTGCTGTTTGAGCTGCGCGCTGGGCGCCAAAATAAGCAAGAAGGTCGAAAAGCTGCCGTCTAATGGCAATGCGGACAAAGCCGAGCCAGCTACACAGGCAGCCGAAGGCAACGATGAGAAGAAAGAAGATGAGGAAGCTGACGATGATGATGAGCAAGCTGACGATGATGATGAGGAAGAGGAGGAGGAGGAGGCGGAGGCGGAGTCGGAGGCGGAAAAGCAGCCATCGGCAGATAAGGAAGCTGCAGTAGCTGCCACAACAACCGGCAACAAGAACGAACTGAAGCCAGCTGTTGATCCAACAGATCTCAGCGTTTGGGGCATGGTGCGAACACTTTGGAGCTGGCTGCGCAGCGATCTCAGTGAAAGTCTCTTTGGCGATGATGACAATGACGACGATAAAAAGCCAGCTGCCGTGGGAGGTGAGTGCGATATGCGACTGCAACTGATCCATATTTCCCAGCAATTAGCGAGTCGTTGATTGCATTTACGCAATCAATCATCGATGATTGCGCCTGATTAGCGTCCGATTCTCTAATCAACTTTGATTTCCCACTCACTTTCGTTTTCAATGAAACCTGACGCGCTCAACACAGCTAGAAGCAACAGAAAAATAAAGTAAAAAAAAAACAACAAGACAAACAACAAAGATGCCTAAAAGGTGTTAACGCTCGGCACACAGACATAATTTTTATTTTTATTTTTTCTGAGAGTTCGCTTCAGTTGACTTCGCGTTGATCTACGAGTCCGGCTTGGCCGGGTTTCTCATAGCAAAACTCCCTGTTGTAATTTCACTTTCGGCACTTTTTTCTAGACTCGCGCGAATTATTATATTTTGAAAAAAAAAAAAAGCGCACACGCATCTTTAAATGCTGGGAAAATATTTATTATTAGTTTTGCGTTTCGGGCGCCTATTTTTATGGACTTTCGCATTGCTAAGCGTTCAGCTCTGTTTGTTGATGAAATTATCGCTATAAGCGGATAATAAAAATAAAATAAAACCAAGATTAATTTGGCATTTTGAGGTTTTTAGGCTTTTTGGCACTTGAAAAGCCAAAGAGTTGGTAGCCGAAGCGCAGTTTTCCTCAATTAACAGGTGTTTTTTGCATTGCAAAAACAAAAGACTTAGGCAACGAACTTTATTGGAATGTAGTTGCTATCACAGCTAATTTTCTGATTTCTTTCCTTACAGAGGGCCGCACCTTTGGCAAGATTCGTCGTCTGCAAATGGCTTTGGTGCCCATCATCTTTAAGTTTGGCGTACTCTCCGCCATGGTCGCGTTTTTGGTGGCCATTGGCATGAAGTCCCTGTTCCTGCTTAAGGTTTTGGTCGTAATGAACGCCCTTGCTATTCTGGGCAAATTCCTAACACTGAAGACCAGCCTGTTCGGGCAGTATGAGCACGCGGCGCCCAGCTTTAGCTATCCCGGCTGGAATCCACATGCCAAGGAGTCGTGGGGTCCGACAGGCCTGAGCGGTTCCCCATCAGGACCGCATCATCCCAGCAAGGAGATTCATTTACACATACACGGCAACGCGCAGACCCAGGCACAGTTGGCCGGCCAAAGCTACAACTATGAGACGCAGGGCGGCTGGGCCAGCCGCAGCGATCCCTACGGCGCCTACCAGCCCACCGGACAGTATCAGGATCAGCACACGGCTGAGGTGCCCAACAATACGGATCCGATGTCGCTGCTGCCGACAAAGTATCCGGCGCGCAGCCTCCTGATTCGCTGAGCGGCTCTGAACTTCGGCAAAACGACCACCGTGTAAAATTTTAGTCAGCGACTTTTCGGGTGCGCAGCTTTACATAAATTACTTTTAGAGCAACTAGTTGAAAGTACGAGAGAATTAATTTAGCTTGCTGTAACTAGGCTTAAGACGATTACTGATAAATTATTTAAATTATTTATTGTAAAAATAAAATTAATAATTAAAAAAAGAGTAGCCAAAAAGAAGGCTGTTTCGGGTAGCTGAAATAATTAGCAACATTGCCTGACAGCTGCTGCGATTGTGATTGATGTGTGAGGAAAGTCGGCTCCCAGTTGGGGCACATGTGATTAATTGGGCATTTGACATGCTGCCACCGCTGCGATTTCATTTTGGGACCCGGCTCAACAATGGGCGTGCGCTGACTTCACGTTTTGCTGCCTAATCATCGACATTATCGCCAACATTGAAATGGAAGTCAAAGTCATGGCACTGCATGTGTGTACACATTCGTGTTATTGTTTCTACGGTAGCCTCAGGTACGCCAAAAAGCCAACATGTGCGAACAAAAAAACATTTCAAATTTGGCTACGTTCAGCGACGATTTGTAAGCGGCGCCTGTGCGGGCGGAGATACATGAAAAACTATTCAGATAATTTCTATTGAGCGGTCCATGGTAAAAAGTTTCTAAATTAATGATTTTACAACATAATTTTTATTCGAAATGCATGTCAGAATCTTACCCCTAAGATTCGCATATAGACATAGGTCAAAATTTCCCAGCCCCATAACTCAGCCAAATCTCATTAGATTTTCATGAGGTTTGGCTTTTTCTTCATGGTTTTCCCTCTAGATTAATCTAGCATTCAAATCTGACTACGTAAATTTTAGCCGAAATTCATGTCAAAATCTTACCCCAAAGATACGTATATAGACATGGGCCAAAATTTCCCACCCCCATAACTCAGCCAAATCTTATCAGATTTTCACGAGGTTTGGCTTTTTCTTCATGGTTTTCCCTCTAGATTAATCTGGCATTCAAATCTGACTACGTAAATTTTAGTCGAAATTCATGTCAAAATCTTACCCCCAAATATCCTAAATAGGCATAGGCCAAAATTTCCCAGCCCCATAACTCAGCCAAATCTCGTCAGATTTTCACGAGGTTTGGCTTTTTCTTCATGGTTTTCCCTCTAGATTAATCTGGCATTCAAATCTGACTACGTAAATTTTAGTCGAAATTCATGTCAAAATCATACCACTAAGATTCGTATATAGACATAGGCCGAAATTTCCCACCCCCATAACTCAGCCAAATCTCATCAGATTTTCACGAGGTTTGGCTTTTTCTTCATGGTTTTCCCTCTAGATTAATCTGGCATACAAATCTGACTACGTAAATTTTAGTCGAAATTCATGTCAAAATCTTACTCCTAAGATTCGCATATAGACATAGGTCAAAATTTCCCAGCCCCATAACTCAGCCAAATCTCATCCGATTTTCATGAGGTTTGGCTTTTTCTTCATGGTTTTCCCTCTAGATTAATCAGGCATTAAAATCTGAATATATAATTTTTATCCGAAATTCTTATCAAAATCTTACCCTCAAATATCCTAAATAGACATAGGCCAAAATTTCCCAGCCCCATAACTCAGCCAAATCTCTTCAGATTTTCACGAGGTTTGGCTCTTTGTTCATGGTTTGGTCTCTAGATCAATTTGGCATCTAACTCTGGAAACATTATATATGGTCGAAATTCATGTAAAGTGGTACCCTCAAATATCCTTTATAGACATAGGTGAAACTTTTATTAATTTATATTATACGTACTACTCGCAAGGATGGCGTATACCCGCTAGTACAAAATATTTTTTTTTCGAAAATGTCAGTGCTTCCAAAACTGTATTTGTTGGTCCAAAGTATGCCACAGTCTGTTGAAAGCCCCATTTACAAACCTTTTACAAATGGCGCTAAAAAGTATGCAACATTTTTCTAAGACATACAATTTACACAAGTTCGTGTCTTAAGTCTTTCGTTTCAAGTGTGTGCATTTGCTTAAAGCACAGGGCGTATAAAATGGGAACGTAGGCAGCCAACGGCAAACGACAACTCAACTCAGTAACTAAATATTCCACACTAATTAAGCATAATTAAAATTTCTGGCCAGTGAGTGGCATGCGTCGTGTATAGAAAGCAATATGAATGTGGCAAGCGAGCAAAAAGAATTCGTTTAGAAAAACTTAACTGACAACTGTAACAAATTAACGACGCCGTATTTCGACTCGATCGATAAATATTTATCGACTTCAGTTACGCGCACAATTAAAGCTGGCTCTGGCATGTAATCAGTCGAACCTGATCCAAAACGATCTGATGGATATGAAGCCTGTCAGCGCCGCCAACGCCAATGGCAAGCGATCTGCAGGCCAAGTGGCCGACAGCTTGCAACTGGCTCTATGCAGTTGACTTGTCCTTGTCAGCGAGTGCAGCCAGCTGATGTTGGCTCCTCATTGAATGTTGGCCAAAGTTGCTCGTTGTCGGTTGGTTACCTGATGTCTTTGTCTCTGGCTTCTTCTAATTAAAAACGTTAAATGCGCAGCGGTCTGGCCTTTTGCAGAGCTGCTGGCAAGCGCGCCAATTAATTAGTCGCAGTGCTAAATAAAAAAAAAATGGCGCTAGCAATATTTACACCCTATACAAAGGATAAGGGGGGTATAACTAGGTTTCTCTATCGAGTTGGTGCCAATTAAAGCAGTTTCGAGCTTGGCTTCGACGCGTTTTGCTTTTTTTACTCAATGCTATCGGTTATCGACAACGATATGTTATCGAAATGAAAATTTAGAGTTATTCTGGGTTTTATTCCATACTAAGATCAGCCCCATAGAATAGATATTGATATTATAAAACACGGAAGTTGGTTTTTTATTACTCGACACGGTTCGACAATCTTTCAAAAAGTGATCGCTTGCTTATTGAAATATCGATACATTCGTACGCTTTGTATCGATATATCAATTACATTTAACAGAGTTACAGATGCATACTTATCGATAAATTATTTTAAAAGCGAATTTGTTCGAATTTAAGTTCACATTTTTTCAAATCTTACAATATTATTAATTTAAAACCTTTTGGGCTCTTTCCCTTTATGCTTTGAACCAACCACAGATAAAAGTTATCGATATCGATCAGCCTAAATATGACAACTACACACTGCACGACGAATGTCACACGGTATTCGCATAGTGGAGCAACCTGTGCTGGATGCATTCTTTCGTGTTGCCAGTATGGAGAAGTGCGTGGCTATATATTACAAGTTGCTGCAGCCAAATCTTAAAGACGCAGTTGGCTGATCACATAAATTTCACTGCTTTCTAACGCATCAGCAGGCATTGGCAATGCGATTATTGAAATGCGACAAAGGTTTTTCTTTTAGCCACTTGCCGTTTGCAGACAAATCATGAGCCAACCGCTGCGGCTGCTGCTGCGGCTGCGGCAGCTTTTGTTTTCTCAAAATGTGGATAATTGCAGCTGACAGGGGACGACAATGGCAATGGCAATGGACACAGCATTGGCAATGGCAATGTCTATGGTGACACTGGGACTGGGCCAGCTAGATTCGTCGGCTCTCACTCTCTTTGCAACATGATAATTGGACATGTGGCGCATGAACATAAGGGGATG
Organism: Drosophila lacicola; assembly: GCA_035045355.1. NCBI lineage: Eukaryota > Metazoa > Arthropoda > Insecta > Diptera > Drosophilidae > Drosophila > Drosophila lacicola. The sequence goes on from JAWNPB010000133.1 coordinate 589,882, forward strand.
TCTGACAGATCGTCAGCAACATCTTTGGGGGTGCCCTATTCCTTTTTAATTGGCCGTCGCATCTTGGCTTGAAAGTGAAATTGATAAACGTTGGCTGCGACACGTGCCTGGCCTGCTAATTTCATGAATTTCGGAATTTCGTAATCCACAAGCCAAATCGCTAGCACCTCACCTGTTGTCAGCACACCCAAGCGATTCAACGAAGTCCCCCAATAATTATTATTAATTTTAATTTTTTGGCAACTTTCATTTTGTCACCTTATCAACGTAACAGGTGTCTAAATTGAAGCGAATGAAATAACCTCGCACTACAATTCGATGCTAACTGGACCTGGGCCGCATTTTTTAGGGCTGGGCTGGTACCCTACACACAAATCACATTAGTTTGCTAATTGTTGGGGTCAATACAAGAACAACAACGACAATAATACGTTTTGGGGCCTGCCCTGGCATTTTGTTGGGCAAACAGTTAGAAAGCTTTCATTTTCGATAGTGAAAATTTGTGGGCAACACAGAATTCGTTAATGATGCAACTCTTCGAATTGCGTAAACGTGATGTTAATTTAATTAACAAATAATTCACGCAATGCGAACGTCGCCTAAACGGCTGTTAAGTGAAAATTTGACAAGGGTCTCTCTGTAAGCTGGAAATGTTAATCTGTTGATTTGTGTAATTGTTAGAAATAAATGAATGGAAGTTTTTTAGTTAAAGATCTACCTTAGACACTTTGTTTATATTTTAAAAGTAGAAACAATTAACCAGGTTAAATTTATAATGTAGAAAATGCAAATGGCATAGAAATTGGTAATGTTATTATTATGAATAAAATATTATTTCGTTTTCATTTGCCATTTCATTGCATTTTATATCAATTTATTTGCATTCATTTTTACTTTGTGAATAGCAAGAAATTAAATTCAGGAAAATATACAAATAGAAGAATATTGCTGCTGAACTTGAACCGGCGACTTTTCGCTAGATAGTCCGACGCTCAGACAACTTTAGTAGCGTCTATCAGCTGCCAGTCAGTCAGTCAGTCAGTCAATCAGTCAGTCAGTCAGTCAATCAATCAATCAATCAATCAGTCAGTCAATCAGTCAGTCAGTCAGTCAGTCAGTTAGTCAGTCAGTCAATCAGTCAATCAGTCAGTCAGTCAGTCAGTCAGTCACTCAGTCAGTCAGTCAGTCAGTCAGTCAGTCAGTCAGTCAGTCAATCAGTCAATCAGTCAGTCAGTCAGTCAGTCAGTCAGTCAGTCAATCAGTCAATCAGTCAGTCAGTCAGTCAGTCAGTCAGTCAGTCAGTCAGTCAGTCAGTCAATCAGTCAGTCAGTCAGTCAGTCAGTCAGTCAATCAGTCAGTCAATCAGTCAGTCAACCAGTCAGTCAGTCAGTCAGTCAGTCAGTCAGTCAATCAGTCAATCAGTCAGTCAGTTAGTCAGTCAGTCAATCAGTCAGTCAGTCAGTCCGTCAGTCAGTCAGTCAGTCAGTCAGTCAGTCAGTCAGTCAGTCAGTCAGTCAGTCAGTCAATCAGTCAGTCAGTCAGTCAGTCAGTCAATCAGTCAATCAGTCAATCAGTCAGTCAGTTAGTCAGTCAACCAGTTAGTAAGTCAATCAATCAATCAGTCAGTCAGTCAGTCAATCAGTCAATCAGTCAGTCAGTCAATCAGTCAATCAATCAGAACAAACTCATTTGCATATTTAGATGAAGTAAATTTTGGAGTACAAATTTGAATGCTCACAATTTCGTCAAGATTCTCCAAGTACGGATTGCAGAAAACAGTTTGGCTAAAATGTTTTCCACATCATTTAATGTGACGCTCGATATGCCATTAGGGGACAGCTTAATTAAGCCAATTGGCCAACATGGATGCCGCACATTGGCCACAATCCACAAGGCGAACGGCCAAAAACCAACATGCAAACATTGCGGCTGCTCTTTTGGGCTCTTTTGCCGCTTGCCGCTTGCCGTTACCGCTTGCCGTTGCTCACTTTCCACAAAGAGCACACAACCAACAGCTTTCACATTGCGCTCTTAGGCTGGCTAGGCGAGTTGTTGGAGTCGGGAGTCGTTTGGTATAAAACTTCTTACGTATGCGCGTCATGGCTCAATCTTACCTTGAACTTGGTCGTGTTTAGATCGCAGAAGCCTAGACCGAGAGCGAGTGTGTGTGAGGTGAATTCGATGCGCCGGCGCAGCTTGAATATCTTTTGAATAATTATAAGTGCGTTAATTCGACAGATTCGATCGGCGGGTGACGACTTCTTTCATTGAAATCAGAAAATGGAACAAAGATCCGTTGTGCCTTTGCGTGCCGAGAAGTGTACATAAATCAGAACCAGACTTTTGTAAACAATCTAACGGCAGCTCCAGCCGTATCTGTAACTATCTGTATATATATATATATCTGCATTTGTGAAATTTCATCGGTTTACGTGAGTTAGTTTCTAACCAAAATGGACTGGCAGCGTTCCTCAGCGGGCGCTGGGCTCTTTCTGCTGCTGCTATGTTTGCCATTGCCATTTACACAGACGCATGCCTGGAGCCTGCCCGCCTCCGTCCCAGCCCCAGCTCCAGCTCCAGCTCCAGCTCCGGCTCCAGTTGTGGCACCTGCTCCACGACAACTAAGTGGTAAGTTATGCCAAGTCACCTGGATGCACAAATTCATTCGGTTTGTTGCCAACCTTTTTTTGGTGAATGACTCAGTCCAATTTCTTTTCATATTTATTTCTTTTTTTTTTCGGACCTTTCGGATATGTAATGCGCAATGGGCCGCTGTTTAAAATGCAAAGCAAGGCAAAACAAAACACAATCAAAAGCACTTTTTTTTTTATTGCAGTGAAATTTTTGCTCATTAAGTTAAATGTGAGAGCGCACGAATTTTACTAGCCATTATATCATAGCTGAGCGCAGATGGGTTTCTAAGACTTGAATAGAGGCCTGATGTGGCAATTGACAGGCGAGAGTCGAGAGTCGGCAGACGACATCAATTCGAGTTGTCAACTTTATGCCTAATTAACGCTGACTCTCATGGCCAGTGCAGCAGAACAGGAATATTGTTAGCAAAGGGTTTGCGTTTTGTGGAGCAGGTGACATGCTCGCTGCTCGCTGCTCGCGATTCGTCTCGGCTCTGTTCTTCAGGTGCGCAAAGCGAGCAATTAGCCGGGCCTGCACTTGTGAAAAACAAAAAAAAAAAAAAAGTAGAAGCCCATTGCAAGCGCCTTGGCCATGTAATATGGGTCAGACTTATAACTAAACTAGAACTAGTTGAGCGCTTTAAACACACCATTATTTACACGCTCCGACGCTTGAGCTGTCCAAAGGGTGCACCTTAATGTAAAGTCATTAAAGGCACACGCAGTTAAACACATGACAAAAACATAAACGCGCTCGTTTTTTTTTATCTAACGAACTTGATATACTCTTGCAAAAAAGAAACACTTTGTGGGTTTTGAGTAGGCTAAGTTTGAGAGTTTAGTTCATCAGACAAAGTATTATTTATTTAAATGAGAGCTGTCGATTTATTGCAACAGTTATTCTCACTGAAAGGAAAATCTGTGGAAGTAAATAAATAAATTAATTGGTTTTTGAGTAGATTAAGCTTGAGAGTTTATTAAATCAGACTAATATTATTTATTATAATGAAAACTGTCGATTTATGGTAACAATTATTGCTCACAAATTCAAACTGAAATAAACTTCTGTCGAATTTATATTTATTTCGAAAGTTTTTAGTAGCTCAATCGAATAAATCAGAAATAATTTTTTTGCGTTTTGTTAGGTTCCTTTCTATTTAAAAACTTACCAACAATTTAATTTTAATTTGATTTAATATTTAAATAGCTCTGACTAATAATGTTTAGTTTTATATAAATATTGAATATCCAACTAAGACAGTAATTATTGCTAAAATCATTAGGGCATGATTATGAAAAAAATTAATTGTTCTATTAAAGGAGAAGCTCTATCTGGAAGGCCTAAATTTGCGCATGTTGACATTAATTTGAAGATTGGCTCACTTTAACAAGATTATCAAGGGAAGCCTCACATATTTCCAATTGTATTTGCTTGACTAATAAGCAAGCCAATAATCGACTAGATAAGCTTTAATTGCTAGCAATTTTGCACAAATTGTTAGCCTTAAAACAAGTATTTGTTGAACATAAACTGAACATCGATACGCTTCGCTCATGTGCAAGTTGTTATGCCCCACAACGAGAGAGCAACAAGGCAATGTAAACAGAAGACAGAAAACAGGCTGATATCTTAGCCAAGTCATGATATGTTGCCAGATTCGGTTGTCCACTACAAAAGACAATAAACTGAGGCCGGCTGAGAATTGAGGCGCTGTTGTTGGGGCGAATCTGACACCAAAAACAACCAGAAAACTGCTCAGATTTGGGTTATAACCGTCAAATGAGATACGTGTGTGTGTGTGTGTGTGAGTGTGTGTGTGTGTGTGTGTATAAATGTGGCTACACCTTGTCTTGTTTGGTTTGGCTTGTTGCTGTTGCAAACAAAAGCCACTGGAAAACTGACAAAACAAAACTGCGGCATTGACAGCATTTTTCCGCGCAAATAAAAAATAAATGGCAAGAGCAAAAATTAAAAGTGTTGTTCACGGAACGAAATCAAATTTCATTTTTTAATTGCTGCCCGCCTGGCATCTAACCAATTGCCCAGTTTGGCCACAGACCACAAAGCCAGATGCCAGCTCCCCGATCCCCCCCCCCTCCCCTTCCTACCCCTTCGTTAGGATCTCATCTCTGTGATGTGCGTATTAAGTGACATGGTTTGTGTGTGGACCTGGAAATGTCTCAGATTTGCGTACACATTTCTCGTTAGCTTGTTGACGTCGTTTTGCGCGTCTTCAATTCAAGCAAATGCCGCAGATCGAAAACCAGTGAAAGTTTATTGAGCGCCGTTTATGGCCGTGGTAGCCGTGGTAGCCGGGTAGCCCCGGCACAACTCACACATATCTTGGCTAACGGTAATGCAAAGTGTGTTGTCTCGGAGGGGCACGAGTTTCCATGGCGAAGAATTCTTTCTTTTATTCCACACACAAGTTGTGTTCTAAAAAGTCCAAACTAGAAATTGAAAGAGCCGCAAAAACTAACAGAATTCATTTGAATTGAAATTGAATTGAAATTGGATTGCTTTGTTTGTGCTGTGATAAATAATTCAGTAAATTGTGCTTAAATTAAGTTAACTTCTACTTTTTCCCAATATTTAAACGTAGTTTAGAGGTATAAAATGTACTTCAATAGATGGAAGAAAAATAATAATAAAATGTGGAATAAAAATAGATTTTTAAATTAAATTGACTACTTCTACTTTTTCTCAATATTTAAACACAATTTATAAGTATAAAATGTACATAAATATATGTACTTAATCTAAGCAGACTAACTAACTGAATAATTCAGCAAATTGGGCTTAGATTGAGTTAACTTCTACTTTTTCTCAATATTTAAACGTGGATAAGAGGTATAAAATGTACTTCAATAGATGGACTTAAATTATTTGAATTGAATAGAAATTAAAGGGCTTTGCGTGTGATATGATAAAAAATGCAATAAATTGTGTTGGCCTGCATAGATAAAGGATTTTTAAATTAAGTTAACTACTTCTACTTTTTCTCAATATTTAAGCTCAATTTATAAGTATAAATTGTACATAAATATAAGGACTTAATCTGGTTAAACTAACTAACTTAATAATTCAGCAAATTGTGCTCGGCTGAATAGAAATAGTTTTTCAAATTAAGTGATTTACATCAACTTTTTCTCAATATTAAATTGTACATAAATATAAGGACTTAATCTGGCCAGACTAACTAGCTGAGCCGCATTAAATGAACGCATATTTCACTTTCAAATGCCACCCAAGGCGCGCTCTTCAGCTTTACAACTATATCTGCGATATCTATAGAATTTCTCGTGATTATGCTAATATTTTATGAGCTACTGTTATGGACAGCCAATGGCCATAGATAAATGAGATTTACGGCACAGTTATGTAGTTAGCCAGTTGATGGTTGATAGTTGATAGTTGGCCCAAATGCCCAGCAGCCGGGCAACGTTTACAGTTGGCCAAGTGGTTAAGTCGATTGTGGACATGCAAATAAACGCGTCACCCATCGACAAGTTCGGGCTCATTGGGCACGCCCTCGCCGAATGCATGCGATAGCCAGCCAAAGTATAATAACCATGGGCCACGCATAAATTTCAATTGCAGTGAAAGTAGACAAAAAAAAGAAGTGTAGCTGAAATTAGCTCGAGCCCAGCGCATGGGCATTGTCTCTTGGTCATGGTCGTGGCTCGGCGGGGCGTGGGGGTAGGAGTAGGAGTAGGGGTAGCCACGGCAGGGTCTGGCTTAATGTGCCGCGCATTTGTAAGCAGCCAAAGCAAAGCGCTGGCAAATGTGTCAAACATGCAGACGCTCGCCGAGGGAATCGCTGTGGATGCCGCCGCGTGGGCTAACGACAGTACAAGGATTTTATCTGTTGGATGTCACCACGACAAGAGGGAAAACAAACAATTTCTCACAATGCCAGATCCTAGGCTTCCCATTGATTTCAGCTTTCACTTGGGCATTGGATGCGGCACAGAATGACATTATTGGCAGCCGTTTGGGTCAAAGTACAGGCAATTGAAAGTGAAATATGCTAGGCTTCATGTGCTGCCATTTTCACTAATCACGACTTGCGAGCTCTGGCAGCTGCAACCTGCAACTGGATGCGAAATGCAGCAGAAGCAGCAGCAGCAGCAGAAGCAGCATCGCCTGATGTGGGGCAATTAAATGGCAGCCAGTTGACAGCTTGTTGCATTGTGTGTAGCCTTAACAACCCCCCCCCAAGCACCACAATCATAATAAGAGATAAAAATAAGTAAGAGTGCATTAATCGGGTATGACCGACTAGGGACAGAGTGTGAACCGAGCGCTGCTCCTGCTTGAAATATAGCCCAAGACTAAACTTAAAGAAATTCAAGCTCTAACATATTGTAAATTAAAAGAAAAAATAAAAAGTATTTGAATTGAATATGAACTGTATTCATATTTAATATTTTTCCACTTGAATATTAATACGAAAGATATTAATGTGGAAAGTTAGAATTATATATGATAATCGTTAATTTAAATATGTTCATATTAAAAAGAAATTTAGATCCTGCTTGAAATATAGCCCAAGACTAAACTTAAAGAAATTCAAGCTCTAATATATTAAAAATAAAAAAAAGGATTAAAAGTATTTGAATTGAATATGAACTGTATTCATATTTAATATTTTTCCACTTGAATATTAATATGTGGAAAGTTAGAATTAAATATGATAATCGTTTATTAAAATAAGTTCATATTAAAAAGAAATTTAGCTCCTGCTTGAAATATAGCCCAAGACTAAACTTAAAGAAATTCAAGCTCTTACATATTGTAAATTAAAAAGAAAAAAGTAAAAAGTCTTTGAATTAAATATGAACTGTATTCATATTTAATATTTTTCCACTTGAATATTAATATGTGAAAAGACAGAATTAAATATGATAATCGTTAATTTAAATAAGTTTATATTAAAAAGAAATTTTAATATGGAACTATTCCTTAGTTTTAATTTTAGGCAAAAATATTTAAATCTAAGTGTAAATAATACAATTTACAATGATTTTTTTTTCGTGTGTAGTTCTTTTAAGCTCTCAGATAAGCTTAGAAAGACAGGAGGAGCTCCGTTCGACTCGACTGTTAATGCCTAGCAAGACTATATATATATGTATATATGTCATAGATGAACCGTTCCGCCTTTCTAAATTTGATATATCTAGATCTTAAGTTTATAAAGACAGGAGGAGCTCAGTTCGACAAACATGCGAACATGTTTAGATCGACTCGGCTGTTAATGCTGATCAAGAATATATATATACATTTCATAGATAATTCCCTCTGCCTTTCCCCAAAAAACAATATACCCTTTCCACTCGCCTTTAATGTCTGCAGGGTATACGAATAATTGCTCAATTTACAAGTCGCCTGCCACAGCGCGTTGCAAGTGTGGCAAATGTGATGCCCGGCAGGGTCCGACTTGCTTTAATTATAATTTAAACAATCAACTTAATTGTTTGTCAATTGAATTCAAAATCGAGTGCCGCAATTAAGCTGTGATTAATTGTGAGGCTTTGCACATTTTCACTTGATTGTTGCTGCTGCTGCTGCTGCTGCTGCTGGTTAGAAATCAGCAATAACCATGTTTTAAACATGCGGCATGCGCCGCAGACAACGAGGCAGCTGCAGGTGGCATGGATGAACAATTGCCACACAAGGTGTTATCAGTGCTTCAGTTGTTGTTGTTGTTGTTGTTGTTGTTGTTGCTGGCCAGTGGTCAGCACTTTCACTCAAATATTTACAGTTGGAAAAGCTGCGGCGATCGTAAACCCAACGCTAACCAAATTAGATCAAAATTCCAAATATGTTTTCTTCTTCAATGTCATTTTGTTGCCTCTATTAATGTTGCCTCTCTTTTGCAGAGATCTCGCCGTATCTGGACCTGGCGCTTTGTCCCATACGCGCTGAGCCCTGGGGCTGTGCCAGGCAGAAGTCGGCCAGGATTCTGGATGTCTGGGACGATGAACTCCACTTGCAGTGGCAGAAATTGAAAGGTGAGCGACGCGCGCTAATCGACCAAGCGAAAGAGAGGTGTTAATTAGGTGCAAGCGTGGCTCAGGTGAAAATCAAAGCCAGTGAAAACTTGCCAATTGCCAAAGATTAGCCGAGACTCAAGTGCGACAATTCAATGCCAAGCTTTCGATCTTTGCTCTTTACTCTGGACAACATTTGAATAAAATCGCGCCCAAATGATTTTCTCCATTTTCGCCATAGTCGAAGCGGATCGGCAGCTGAACGCGACGATCGAGAGACGCGGCTACAGCGCCTCGGAGCTGCCCATCAAAGAGAAGCCGTCGACGTTGCTCAAGAAAATCGAGATCGGCACCAAATACATGAAGGAGTATCTCGCCGAGACGATGGACGGGTGGGTAACTGGTCAACATTTTTTCCGGTTTCCTAACTCTTCTTCTTCTTCTCCTTCTCTTTCGTTTGCTCTCTATTCATTTGTTTTTTTGGGCGCAGTTTTCTTGGCCGCGAATACGAGTATCTGCAGTCACCGAAAGCGGCGGCTGCGGATGATAGTAAAAATGCGGATTACGACGATGAGACGGATGCCGAGGAGGCGGAATCGGCTGTCGAAAACAGCGGCGAGGATGAGACGGACGATGATGCGTCCAACAGCGGCGATCAGGAAACGAGCGACGCCGAGGAGGATGAAGCGGAAGCCGACGCAGAGGCCGAGGCCGAGGCGGAGGCGGAGGCCGAGGCGGAGGATGAGCCGGAAAATGAAAGTGCTCAGAGTCTGGCCGAGAGCAATGCGCAGCCGGCGAACGATGTGAAAAGCTCGGTGTTCAGCGACGATGGCGCATCGAGCACCGTGGAGTTCATAGAACTGGAGGATGGCGCCGAAGATGCGGCGGGTGCAGTAAAGAAACCCGGCGGCGGCGGCAAGAAACGCAAGAAGAACAAGACCAAGCGCAAGAAGAAGGGACAACAGCAGCAGCCAGCCACATTGGTTGTGGTGCAGGCAGCGCCGGAGCAGCACGAAGTGGATGACGGACACGACGGCGACTCGACAGTTGTCAGCCACGGAGGAGGCGGACACGGAGGAGGCGGCCACGGAGGAGGCGGACACGGAGGCGGCGGCAGGCCCTTCAAGCGCAAGACCAAGCGCGGCAAGCGCAAGCGGAAGGGTCAACAGTCCCAAGCGGCAGTTCAGGAGGAGACTAGCGATCCGCTGGGCATCGGTCTGCTGGACGATCTGGTGGATGCCGGCGTCGGTGGAAAGCGCAAGCATAAGAACCCGATTAAATATGGTAGAAGTAACGGAGGTGTGTGTTGTTTGCTGCGTGTGGTTTTCAATGAATTTAGCGCACCATTTCCTAAGCACACTTTAGTGCCTATCTATCAATAGTATAAGCTGCTAAAACTCAACGCTTTGGCATTGCCGAAGTTAAGTACACTTGCAGAGAAATTAAGAAAAAAATCCGAGAGTTGTGGGAAAAAGAGAAAATCTTTCTTAACAAAAGAATAAGTAAAAAAAACCAAAGAAACTTCTCCACAAAAGATTAATGGTTGAAAATTAAAAAAGAAAACAATAATCATTTCTGCAAGCGTATAAAATAGCATGCATGTGCGTGTCATAGCAGGCAGACATGCACAGCGCGTGCACTGCTTGGCAAGCAGTGAACTTTGGTGTTGGTGCGTGCAAGTGTCATAGCATTCAGCTGTGCATAGTGAGCGCGTAAACTTTAAGCTACTTTTAAGCTGCCTTTTAACGGACAAATAATTTATGCTTAAATTTAAAGTGAAAGGTATTTAAAAATAATTTAAGCTTATCTTCCAATATTTTCGCTCTCATTTGCATACATTATTTATCCGTATTTAGTTTAAGTGTAATTTATTTTTGTACATATTGCCTGCTTGCTTCGAATGCTTTTTGTGTTCTCGTTATCGTTATCGTTATCGTTCTGTTATCGTTATCGTTACCGTTAACGCACTTACGCGCACTGCAGTTCATACTAACAAACACCACCCTCCCAAGCGATAAATATCGTTAAATCGTTTTTTATGTGTTTTTCGATGCGTTCTTTTTTCTTTTTGGTCATAAGTGTGTTTGTGCAGAAATGTAGATCGATACTAATCGAACTTGAACTTGATTCACAGTGACACGCGGCAAGAAGAAGAAGAAGAGGAAGGCATACGCTAAGCTGGTGCTAATTGGCTCCCTGCTAAAGGCCAAAATCGAATTGCTGCTGAAAATCCTGGGCGCCCATCTGCAAGTGAAGTTCTTTGCGATAGCCCTGATCGGACTGCTGATAAATATCGCCCGGTTCTGGATCGATGTCAAGCGCGGCGGAACGCCGTCCAAGGTGAGTTGAGAGAGAATCACAAAATGTGTTGCGTTCTATTTTGTTCTGTATCTCACACGAACATCTCGTTCCGGTTATGAGACCAAAAATGTTACTTGTTCTAAACGGATCTACTGCACCCCTTTTTTTTTGTTTGTGAAATTGTTAATCTTAATCTTAAGTATGAGCACTCTCTCTCTCTGTCTCTTTCTATACCTTTCCCTGTATACTCTGCAAAAAACATATTGTATATAGATATGGAATAGTGCGTACACAGATCCAAGGCGTTTTTATTATGTTTGTTTCACTCCAGCTGCGGTTTCCGTTTTACAATTTCTCCACAACAGTTCCTCCAACCACAATTATAGACCACAAAAATGTACCGTATGCTAACATATTCAGACCTCTTTGGTTTCAGATATGGTAAAATTTTTGGACAGCTACCACAATAATCAGTACATAAATTCAAAAGATTCCCCATAACTAAACCAGTCAAAATATACAATAATATTTACGTAGCGTATCCAAAATCTGCCCCACAATGTGTAAGTATGGGCGTGGCTCTCGCCCTGCCCCTCCCTCCCTCCCCCTCAAAATAACATGCCTTGAAAAGCAGCTGAAAGACAGCACAAATACTCTCTCCCTCCCACCAAACAGTAAAGTGTATCTCCCAACTCCGCCCAAAATAAAAAACAGTCCACACAGCTCTTACACTCTGGGCTCTTTGGTATTTCCTGTGGTGTTTCTCACTTCACGCCCTATTTGCATCATTTCTAACTAGGTTGTCTATGTCGAACATGCTCATCATCAGCACCATTACGAAGACCATGGCGAGGATTGGGGCAGCGAACAGGGCGGCGGCAGCTACTGGAAGCGTTCCCTCCAAACGGATCCATCCATCGAGGAGCTCGACTCCTCCACGGACAGCTACCAGATCAGGCCGCAGTCGCAGTCGCAGTCGCAGCCGCAGCAGCTGCAGCAGTCGCAGGATCCCCATTATCTGGCCTATCGCAATCAATATCAGTGGCAGTGAATGTGACCATGGCGCATTATTTATATAAACTATTTATTTGACTTACATCGTGTAATCGACGCTGATTATTAAATAATCCCTAGAGTCCTAGTTCGAAATTAATTTTAGCCCAAATGCCAGTAAACCAATTGTGTAGCTGTACTCCCGCCTTAGTAGAAATTTATTTGACTTTAGTGCAATGCCCTAATATGTACATTTAATTTTAGTCTTACTTGAAAAACAATTGCAGTAAATATCGCTGCTTTAATATTAATATTTGTTGAATATTAAGCTGATGCAGTTAGCCTTAAGTAATTTATTCGAATTATTTATTTTATTCGTATGTTTTATGTTATGATCCATAATAAAATCTTTGATAATTGTAAACTGTTTTGAGAACTTCTAATGAATGAAAGGAATGAATTCATTGATGATTTTTGAAAAGAAATATGTTTATTTGCTTGGATGTCCTATGAACCTATTAAAAACTGCGCCGATTCTTCTCTCTAGGTTAGTTTTGAATTTGAAATTTATAGATTTTTGAGACGAATGTGGTAAAAATGTTAAATGGAGTTATTTTGTTCATGGGTCTATTCTCTATCTAGATCTCAATCTAGATCTGGATCTAGATCTAAGCATATTGACAAGTTCGTTTCTTGTGAGTAAAAGAATAGGTATGAAATGTTATCTTAAAGAAGTTTCTGAGCTATTTAATTTGTTGATCAAAAAATATTATAAAATTGGAAATTTAACTTGAAAAGTCTCGAATTTCTATTAAAGACCCCCACTAAACTTTAAATTCTCATAACTCTAACAAATCTTAATCGATTTTGATAAATTAAGGCATTTTCGTCAAAGTTTATTCTCTAGTTTAAAATCTATGCATATTAGCAAATAATATATTTGGCAGATATATAGTGGATCTTCTACTCCATTAAAAAATAAAATCAATTTTAAGCTTAAAAGTTTATCTTCAAGACTTCCAAGGGGGTAAAATATTTCTATAGACTTAGATGATGTCCCGGTAGACTTCGTTGGAAGGGTTGTTTTTCCAAAATATATATTTATGTTCACAATTAATTTACTTGGAATCTTAATTTGTAACTTGTATTCTAAGAAGTTAATCTTCAAGCGATTTTGGATGACAAACTTGGTGAGAAGAGATCCTAAAGAAGGTAAATTGTTGGACTTATTATTTCTCGGTCAAGTACGGTGAATGTGATGTTTTTCCAAATCTTTACAATCGATGCATAGATCGACAAAACAAAAAAAAAAAAAAGAAATGGGTGCTCACTTCCTGTGGTAACTGGCTGGCTATAATCGATGCATAGATAATTTGCACACGAGCTGAATATGAGGCTAGAATGCGGTCAATTCTATGTGGAATTTTTTGGAAATTTCACCAATGCGGCCGTGCGCCAGATTCTAATTTGTGGCCCAATTTAAGTACGGAGCACTGCTCCGTAATACCAAATAGGTGCGACGTGATCCAGTAACTAGAGAAGACAACGATCGATGGGTGTCCCCGGCGTTGGATGTCTCGGCAATTTGCGCATGTGCGGTGCGTGCCTCAAATGTTGAGTACACCAAAGTTTGGGCACAGACAAAATGTTTGCCAATTAAATTTGTGTGTGTTGACAAACGTCAAACAAGTGCGAGAATAGCCAATTTATGGCTAATAAATGAATGATGGGTGGCCAATGTCCAGGCAGCAACTGATTGACGGCGATTGACGGCGATTGACGGCGACCCCCGGTGGAAATGGAGGCGGAGTCTCTACTCAAAAAGAAAGTGAACAAAGGTCTAGTTTTTGTCGTTGGGTTCACGCATTCTGACACGTCTGTTGCCAGCTATTGATATTGACCTTCTTTAGAGCGCGCAGACTTCGGACTCGGACTAATTGAAAGAAAAGCTCGACTGGGCATATTAACATGCAACACATTGACATGCGGCAACATGCGCCTTATCTTATCCGAGCTACTCGCTGGGTTCGTGCAAAGAAATGCTTATCATTAGCAAAATTAAAATCAATGAAATTGGCCATAAAAATTCGATTGCGCCGCGTGGGAGCCCGAAGCATCGAAGGTGTCTGCAAACGTGTGCCACATAATTGATGTTGATCGCGGGGAGGGGGGCGGGGGGACAATCCATACAAAAGACAGACGCAGCTAGAAATAGTTTAGTTTTCAGCACTTTCTAAACTCGCGAGTGGGCGGTGGGTGGGTGTGGCCATTGGACTGGCATACATCATGCAGATAGCATCGACAATCTTCTGTTCGAATTGAAATTCTTCGAACAGAATGTTTGGCGAATCTTCGCTGCTGTCGTGTATGTCGGTGAAATAACGGTTAATCCTGGGGCAACGTGCGCGGCTTGCAGAAATCCAAAACAAGACACAGAAGCCAGAACCTTTTTAGGCAGCAACCGCCCACGGCCACGCCCACTCGCCTCTCAGCGGGTCAGTTGTGCAAAATTTCTAAGCGCGTTTCGAGCTTTGCTCCACTAAACGACAGGCGGGGGCGACGTGCCGCCTGTCAGTTTGTCAGTTTGTCAGTTGGTCATTTAATTAAATTTAAGTGCCGCACTAGAAAGTGCGACTGCATCACGTATACGCATTCTCCAAGGGCCTGCGACTGGCTGGGGGAGGGGCAGGGGCTTGGGGGGAGGGGCCAGAGCAACGCCCACGTGTCGTCCAATTGACTTTTAAAAATTTGAAAAGTGCTCGCTGACATTTCCATTGCACTTTGATTTGCATTTTAGAAAGTTACACGTGTTTCTCGCTGCATTAAGTAAAATCAAAAAAAAAAAAAATACCAAAAGGAAAAGTCAAAGTCTGAAATTAAGCTGCCAATTTCTATGGATTTCAGTAATGACCATGCCTGTCCCCCCTTGCCTTGCCTGCCGCCGCCGCATCCCAACTATTCATAATTTATAATTTATCATAATTCCAGTCATGTTTTTTCTGCCAGCCAGAATTTTTTGCCCGACACGTCGCCCCGTTGTCAACGGTTTTATCTCGGCACGTTTAAATGTCCGTCCCACTCTCGGTCCGACTGTCTGCTGGTTCTGCTTCCCTCATTTCAACATATTTTGTTGCCAAGTGCGCAAATTTCATGTAGGCATTTTAATGCACATGCGCGAAGGGCTTACAACTATTTACCAGCCATTTAGCTGCCCATAGACCATCTTTGGCAGGCACATAAAGATATTGAATAGTTAATAGCTATTAAGAGAAATAACTATGTTTAACACGTTGCATTGCTGCCTAACTCAAGCATAGTCAGAAGCGTAAAATATGGGAAATTAAAATTGATTATTATTCTTATTTTATACATTGAATAAATTGAAAAGTGATAAAAGGGTATAATATAATATATAATGTGCTTGTGCTAATGTGTGTGAGAGGACGAGGGTTTGATCAGGAAGACGAGCTGATTTTGCATAGTCTCTGATAGATCTATGAGATCGCTTCGATCTCGGTATAAAAATACGATACACAGAATGAGTTTATCATTTGTATGTATATATATATATATTCGAGAATATCATATTAAAGCCCTGAAAATTTCATAAGGTAGAGGTAAGGTAGTTATATACACACTTGAGTATATCACATTTAAGTCCTGAAAATTTAATTATGATTGGACTACAGACACCGAAGTTAATCAAGGAAACATTTCCCATACGATGCTGACAAGGAAAGAAGAAGCACATCCGCTGGCTAAAGTCCATGTTTAATTTTGTGCATGTATATAAAGGGAAGATTGAATATTTGTAATGATAACTAGTCGCTGGGTTCAGAGTATCTCCTCGTCGGTCACTTTAGACATAGCTGAGGGAAATTTAACTGATGATATGATAACAATTTAAGAACGGACTAAATGATTTCTTACAGTGTAGGCACAACTCTACCTAACTTATATAGAGAAAAAGCTTCTTAAGCTCAGGTTCTAGCCTGGAATTAGAGTCTTGTAAAACTAAAAAGAATCTAAATTTCTGCTACTGCCTGGAGTACTGGAACTTAATGTGCAAGGTGGATAGCCTGATTACTAAGAAGTGTTTATTCAAAAGTAATCACGCCTGGGTACTGGGTGCCCCTTGTCGGAGATTAAACTCGAAAGATTGCTGAGAGAGCGAAAAAGACGACGTGAGATTGCAGTTTTATGTGTACCAAGTGCGGCTTTAGAGCTTTAGAGCTGCGGGAACTACAGTCGGTTATCGAAAAAATTTTGTTGGGGTTCAATGGCACCCCAATGGGAAGAGAGGCAAAGGATTATGCAACAAACGAAATATCATCATCGTGTTTCTGCTTGTTTTGCTTTCACAGAGCCCAAAACAAGCGACGCTTATTAAGGCGCATTAATAATTTAGAATGGTTTGCTACCATTTCGCATAGTTTGAGTTATGCCTTTGGCTACACGTACGAGTATTACGCGTCAATTATGAATTTCTAATTTAACGAGTTTATTTTTTTTTTCATTTTACGCCCCTTTGCCCTTTCGTCTGTTCTATGAACATCACGTACAGTGCACGCAGTCGGCAAAAAGCGAAAGCTGCTGAGGCCAATGGCATCGGAAACAGCGCGTTGCCATAAAAAATTATCGAGTTAGTAATCATTTTATATTTCATTTTAATTACCAACGAGTCAATTGGCTTTTTATGAATATTCCTGGCGCTAGCCAACACCTCCCCCAAATGCAGCTGGCGGCGTGCTCAAAGTACGTTTTTTATTACATCTTTCTGATGTCGTTCATCTTGTTAATGTGAGTCCAAAAAGGCGCCTGGCATAACAATAAGCTAGCATCTGCGGCACTAAATAAGTAAATTTATCGCAGATTGCCTTTAAAGTGCCGGCATAATCCTTAGTTCGTCATGATATACTATCACAGATGAGTGACAGCCTGCAGGACCTTAGGGGTGCTTATTTTATACTTTCAAAATACACAGCTATAAATGATAACAGCAACAACTTTGGTCATCTTACAATATATATATATATATATATATATATTCCATAGTTGAAGCCGCCGCCTCCTCCACATTAAGTGAAGACTTACTTGAATTCATGAGAATCGCATAGTAGGACATTTGTAAACTGAACTTTTTTCTTAATTTGCAGCGCAGCTGGAGGTTAACTTGGACTTGCATATAAACATACAAAATATATGCATACATTCATTTACATATATATATACATGCATAATACCAATGCATGCATGCATACATGCATTTCCTATATACATACATACAATCATATGAACATACATTAATACAAATATATATATACTCATACATACATAATACATATATAGAAACATTCTTTTATACATGCATGTGCATACTCACATACATACTACATAATACATACATACATATGAACGCACATCAATACATGCACACATGCATACAAAGTACAGATATATATACATACATACATGCATACAGATATGTATACCCACATGCATACATACATACATACATACATACATACATATATACATATACATATGCATATGTGCATACATACACACATACATGCATACATACATGTATGCATACATGCATATATACATACATTCATGCATACATACATACATCCATACACACATACATACATGCATACATGCACAGATACATACATGAATACATGCATACATACATACATGCATACATGCATACATGCATACACGCATAAATGCATGCATATATACATACATACATGTATAAATGCATACATTCATGCATACATGCATACATTCATACATCCATACATCCATACACACATACACACATACACACATACACCCATACATACATACATCCATACACACATACACATACATGCATACATTTATGCATACATTCACAAATAGGCTCAAGCAATAATTGCATTTCCATATTGCAGCCTGGCTTGTGCCTAAACGATTCTCTCCCTGCACCCAAAGCTGAGCTAATTCCCTAGAGAACAACAAAAGAGACAATAGATCACCTTATTGCTATGATTCCTTTGCGAGGAGAAGAACGAAAATCCGAGAGTTGTACTGCTGATGATCAGGCTTAAATATATATATTCAGCTATTCTATTTAATTCGTTCGTTTTAAGGTCCGTCTTGTGTCTAAACTAATCTCTCCCTCTTGCTGCCACAGCTGAGCTAATTCCCTAGAGGATCACTCAACTGAAGACCATCTTATTGCTGGGTCTCTCATTCTATGCGACTCTCAGCTTTTGAATTGGATTCCACAACTTGCGTTCCACCCGAGTTCCATGTCACGTTTGCGAAGCAGAAGCGACAACAATCTGAGCATTTGCCATTGTAATTGTAATTGTGTTTGTCTTTTTGGTTGTACTTGTTGTCGTTGTCGCCTACATTTCTTTGCCGCACGCACCTTCAAGGTGTGCGTGTGTGTGTGTGTGTGTGTGTGTGTTTTCTCTACCTTTTGCATTCTTAATAAATCAAAGTGAAGAATATATAAATTGGGCGTCGCATTGGTACGTCGGTCGCAGTTAGTATTTGGAAGCCAACGGTGCCTCACAGGTGTGCGAGTGCAAGCTTTGGTTATAAGAAAGAGATCTGCATTACGCTTGGATATATCAATTGGATAAGACACACACACACACGCACACACGCGCAACCAACAAGGAATACTATGAAAGAGTCGCGACTCAGTTTCAATTAAGTGCATGCTCTTGTGATAAAAGTGATACAGATACACATATACATATATATATAAATATATATAGAGAGATATAACTGAACAGTTTGTGCGAGCATCATGTGCAAGTTCGTCGTCTGTCTAATGCTGCTCCTGGCCGCCGCCTGCTGCAGCGCGGGACCGCTTGCCCAGCAACAGGTGGGTTGGATTTTCGACTTCCGTTCTGAACGGATATCGAAACGGGCAACGGAAAACTGTTAATGAAATGTTCGCCTTGGGTTAGTCATTCGATAGGCCAAGTTGTCTGCAGACGCATTTGCATAAGACATTTGCGCTGTTTGCTTAGTTGGTATGCCAAGCGTCTAGCCTTTTAACGGCTAAATGCAGCAGATGAGTCGCCCAGGTATTTATAGATAGCTGCAGGCAGCCTTCTTTTATGGCAGTCCGTTCTATGTGTTGGCAACACTTGAGCCCAGCCAATGCCAAATAAATATATAGCAAGAATAATTAAATGTGTAATATGTGCAAATATAAATAGATAGATATTCGAGAAGTTCCAAAAGAATATAGCGGAGGGCATTAAGACATAAAATAAATATGTGTAATAGGTTTATATTTAAATGAGAGAAGGACGACTAGGGGATACCCTGAACCCTCTTCTTCCAACAGGCGATAGGCGATAAAATGAAAGATACTTGATATATATATATATATTATTCTAGAAGCTACATGTCAAGTTTTGTGAAAGTAGCTGATATTATTTACCGAAATTGCTCAAAAAACAGGATTTCGATATCGATTTTTATCGATAACTTGGAAACGGGGAAAGTTATCGACTATCGGAAACAAACTCGATCTGCGCATGGACTAGGAGGACCTACAGCATTTCAAGTCTCTAGCTCTTATAGGTTCTGAGATCATTGCTTTCATAAATACGGACGGACAGACAGACGGACGGAAGGACGGAAGGACGGACGGACAGCCGGACAGACAGACCGACATGGCTAGTTCGACTCGGCTGTTGATCAAGAATATATATATACTTTATGTGGTCGGAGATGCTTCCTTCTGCCTGTTACACACATTTGCACAAATACATAATACCCTTTTTACCCATTTGCAATGGGTTCAGGGTAGGCTTAAAATCTTCCAGAAACCTTACCGATATATCTGCAAACGGGTTTTGTATTTCGTAAGCCCTCGCCCTTAACGATATCTGACAATAGCTGACCGAAAGCTGGTCAGCTCATTGAAATGCGTGTCGTCTGAATGAAACAAATAACATATCGATATATGGTTAAAAATATGATGTGATAACATTCGGGCGACGCCATTCGAAAGTGACTTCAATTGCAGCGTTGACCACAAAAGGTTTTCCGCGCAGGTGCGAACGCAATTTTGGGTTCAGTTTTCACTTAACGCCAAAAACTAGAACACAAGTGAAATTTTCGTCGTCATAGCCATAGTCATAGCCGCAGTCGCAGTTTTAGCCACAGTTTTAGCTGCTGTCCGGCAATCATGTCACGTGCTGCGTTCATTTGGGATTTGCGCATGCGCAGCACGTAGTCCGCGTTCGCTGGGCTAATCCATAAGGTCTTAATGTCTTAACCCCAACCCCAACTTTTGCAGCGCAAGAATATGCCTATTGTGGCACGCGAGGACAGTGCACCGGCTGTGCAGGAGCCGGAGGCGGAGCCGGAAATGCCAGCCAGCGGCAGCGCAGCGGAAGCAGCTCCTCTGGTTGGCACATTGACGCTGCCGAGCAATGCCACCTCGATACGAGCGGACATAACGGACAACTTTTCGTGTGCAAACAAATCGTATGGCTACTATGCGGATGTGGAGAACGACTGCCAGATCTTTCACGTGTGCCTGCCGGTGACCTACGCGGACGGCAAGGAGAACACCTTCCGCTGGAGCTTCATTTGCCCCGAGGAGACGATCTTCAGTCAGGTAAGCGCGGCGCAAGACCATGCTGTTAGATGTTGAATGTCAAAGTTCCTTTGCAGGAATCCTTCACTTGCATGCGGCGCGAGGACATGGCCATTGAGTGCGAGGACAGCTACAGGTACTACGAGCTGAACGGCAACTTTGGGCTGCCCGCGGAGGAGGAGAAGGAGAGCGCCAATAAGCAGCCGGAGAGCGAACAGCTCGAGCAGGAGAAGCCCCAGCCCGAGGAAAGCGAAGAAGCTGCTCCGGCTGCTCCGGCTGAACCCGCTCCGGAGCCAGCGAAGCCCGTGAAGGTGCAAAAGCCCAAGCCAAAGCCGAATCGCCGCAAGCCCGCCGTCAACTACAACAAGCCCGCCGTCGTATACAACAAGCCGCAGAGAAAGGCGCCCGTTGTCGTCGCCACAGCAGCTCCTCCGGCTGTTGAAGCCGTCGCGGAACCCGAACCAGTACCCGAAGTCGTCCCGCAGGCGTCCAAGCCTCTGAAGCCGCAGCGTTTCAGCGTGCGGCCCAACAAGGATAAGCCGCAGCCCATCAAGCCGGCTGTGCCCGCAACTGCGGCGCCCATTCGCAATGAGCTCTTCAACTCGATACGCAAGCGTCCGGCAATCTTTAACAAGAACAGCGTCTCGAGCACCGCAAAACCTGTGCAGGAGAGCGCAGAGCCAGCGGTCACCGAGGCAGTTGTCCAGGCGGAACTAAGTGAGCCGCAGCCCACGCTGAAGCTGCAGACAATGTTTGTGGAGCCAGTTGCCCAGGCCTCCGAGCCAGTTGTGGCTATTGCAGAGCCAGAGCCAGAGGCAAAGCCAGAGGCAGAGCCAGAGCCAGAGGCAAAGCCAGAGGCAGAGCCGGAGGCGGAGCCAGAGGTAGAGGCAGAGCCGGAGCCAGAACAAACCAAGCTGAAGGAGCCGGTGGAGGAAATGGTTGAAATAAAGCCCATTGAGGCCATTCCAGAGATTCCAGCTGTGATCGTTGAGAGCTTGGCGGAAAAGCCACAAGAGATTGAGTCAGCCGATGAGCAAGTGCCTCAAATGGAGGTCGTAGCCGCCGAAAGTCCCATGGAGCCCGCGATTGTGGAAAGTTTGAACAATATTGAAGCGCTGGAGGCGGCCAAGCCAGCGGATGCGCCCGTCAGCCTGCCAGCTACGCCAGAAATGGCCAATCCTAGTCCACTGGTGGAGCAGATGCTGGACAACAATAGTGAAGTGCAGGAATCTATTGGCGGCTTCAAGCCCGTCGATCCAGTCATGGCTGCTGAGGCGGAACAGCTGATCACCGACTTTCTGAACACGCTGCGCAAGCACGAGACAAAAACCGAGACTGAGCTGGCCAATGCGGCCATGGACATGGCCGAAACCGTTGAGCAGCAGCAGCAGCCACAAATTGAAGAGAACGACTCGAAGCCGGCAATTGAGGAGGCCGTTTCCGTTGAGGAGGCCAAGCTGCCGGAGCCCGACACAGTCGATCCGATTGCCTCGGTCGAGGAGCAGCTGCTGGAAACGGAGCCACAACTGCAACTGAAGCTGAAGCTGAAACAGAAACAGAAAGAGGACTCGCCCATAATCAACATTATGCAGCTAAATCATTTGCCCGCAGATTACCAAATACCCGTGCAGGTGGTTGCCGCACCTGAAGCCGCTGAGGAGTCCGCTAAAGAGACGGAAGAAGTCCAAGTAGCAGCAATCCAAGACGATGCACAGGAGAGTCTGCCCGCCATCAGTATTGACGACATTGTGGAGCTGGTCAAGGAGCGTCTCGATCAGAATCCCAAGACTGAGCAGCTGACGCCCATGGAACTGGTCCTAACACCAGGTGCTGCTGCTCCCATGACACTGATAGAGAGCACCGCAGAGCAGAAGCCGGAGGAAGAGCCGGCGCCAGCTGCTGCCGTGGAGGAGGAGGAGTCACCTATTCTGCCCATTTACAAGCGCGTTTCTGTCGCGGATCCGGCAATGTCCGTGGCGCAAACCCAGCCGGTGACCGTCAGCAAGGCAGAGACTGAGGCGGAGACTGAGCTGCGTGAGCCCAAGTCCCAGACAAGAATGGATGCACGCAAGCGTCGCTTTCTCTTTCGCGCCGATGCCAGTTAGGAGCGAAAAAGCCTTCCTCTAAGCAAAACCCGCCCGCAATAAGCAAACCTAAAGCCGTAGCCGTAGCGGAGCCCATTTCCAAAAAAAAAACAAACAAAAAACCCACGTCCAAGGCTCCCGACGCTGTTCCCAGCTCATTTGCAGCTTTACCGACTATTTTTTGACATTTTCTAGTTTTATGGCCATTTCTTGAAATTTAAGTTTAGCATTGTTACAAAACAAACAAGATAAACAAACAAAAAAAAAATTCAAAAAAAAACTTTAAATAAAAATATTATAAAATCAAAGACAGGTATGTATGTATTTTTTGAAGGTAAATCAAAGACGGTTATTAGCTGCACAGGTGTGCGGATCTCTCATCAGTTGGCTAGCTGCATCGTGCACAGGTTTGAGTGCTTGAGTTTGCCTAATGGCATTCAACCTTTGGACGCTAGAGATGGCCAACTGAAAAGCGACCTAAACTAAAACAGGTGTGGCCCAAGCCAAGGCAATGTTCTTTGAGAATCAGCTTATAAATATATCTAAAGCATATTTCAATTAAAAATGCCAACGGTCAAAGAAAACATTTAATTATTGCCCAAAAAGCGGGTAGATTTTAAATAAAATAAAAAATAATTATGTTTAAAAAAAAAAAAAAAAAATATTCGGAAATTCAACGTGCTGTCTAACAGTTACCCTGTACATGCTGTCAAAGAAGGGTATTTGCAGTTAGAGGGAGGCATTCCCTACCATATTCAAGTATTATGTAACAAGTATCGCAAATAGGACGGAATGTTACACGAGATATAGCCCGTGCCCAGGTCTAAGTTGTCTTGGTATTTATTCAAATATTAAAAAAGTGTACTTACCCCAAAATTGCACGACCGACTATTTCGTTGCCACCTATTAGAAGAAAGGAGACAGACTTTATTATCAGCACATCACTAACAATATGCAGGAAATCATTTTTTATAATAGGGAGAACGAGAAAGAAGGAGAGCGAGAGAGTGGAGTGCAAGAGCATAAATTAAAGCAGAGATAAAGTTTATTAATCTAACTAACTAACTTGTTAAAATAGCATTCATAATCAAAGTCTGAAGTTGGCAAGTCTTATTTCACATCAAGAGAATCGCATAGTAGAACAATATTTAATAATACGATATTAACTAAATCGCACCCATATAAGAAAATCATAGAAATCTTCTTATAGATAGATAGATCTTCCTATATATAGACATAGCTCAAAATTTCCCAACCTTATAACTCGGTCAAATCTCATCCGATTCTCACGAGGTTTGGCTTTTTCTTCATGGTTTTCCCTCTAGATTAATCTGGCATTCAAATCTGACTACGTAAATTTTAGTCGAAATTCATGTCCAAATCATACCCCTAAGATTCGTATATAGACATAGGTCAAAATTTCCCACCCCCATAACTCAGCCAAATCTCATTCGATTTTCACGAGGTTTGGCTTTTTCTTCATGGTTTTCCCTCTAGATTAATCTGGCATTCAAATCTGACTACGTAAATTTTAGTCGAAATTCGTGTCCAAATCATACCCCTAAGATTCGTATATGGACATAGGTCAAAATTTCCCACCCCCATAACTCAGCCAAATCTCATTCGATTTTCACGAGGTTTGGCTTTTTCTTCATGGTTTTCCCTCTAGATTAATCTGGCATTCAAATCTGACTACTTAAATTTTAGTCGAAATTCATGTCCAAATCATACCCCTAAGATTCGTATATAGACATGGGTCAAAATTTCCCACCCCCATAACTCAGCCAAATCTCATTCGATTTTCACGAGGTTTGGCTTTTTCTTCATGGTTTTCCCTCTAGATTAATCTGGCATTCAAATCTGACTACGTAAATTTTAGTCGAAATTCATGTCCAAATCATACCCCTAAGATTCGTATATAGACATAGGTCAAAATTTCCCACCCCCATAACTCAGCCAAATCTCATTCGATTTTCACGAGGTTTGGCTTTTTCTTCATGGTTTTCCCTCTAGATTAATCTGGCATTAAAATCTGACTACGTAAATTTTAGTCGAAATTCATGTCCAAATCATACCCCTAAGATTCGTATATAGACATAGGTCAAAATTTCCCACCCCCATAACTCAGCCAAATCTCATTCGATTTTCACGAGGTTTGGCTTTTTCTTCATGGTTTTCCCTCTAGATTAATCTGGCATTCAAATCTG
This sequence comes from Drosophila lacicola, assembly GCA_035045355.1. NCBI lineage: Eukaryota > Metazoa > Arthropoda > Insecta > Diptera > Drosophilidae > Drosophila > Drosophila lacicola. The sequence goes on from JAWNPB010000133.1 coordinate 614,717, forward strand.
ACTACGTAAATTTTAGTCGAAATTCATGTCCAAATCATACCCCTAAGATTCGTATATAGACATAGGTCAAAATTTCCCACCCCCATAACTCAGCCAAATCTCATTCGATTTTCACGAGGTTTGGTTTTTTCTTCATGGTTTTCCCTCTAGATTAATCTGGCATTCAAATCTGACTACGTAAATTTTAGTCGAAATTCATGTCCAAATCATACCCCTAAGATTCGTATATAGACATAGGTCAAAATTTCCCACCCCCATAACTCAGCCAAATCTCATTCGATTTTCACGAGGTTTGGCTTTTTCTTCATGGTTTTCCCTCTAGATTAATCTGGCATTCAAATCTGACTACGTAAATTTTAGTCGAAATTCATGTCCAAATCATACCCCTAAGATTCGTATATAGACATAGGTCAAAATTTCCCACCCCCATAACTCAGCCAAATCTCATTCGATTTTCACGAGGTTTGGCTTTTTCTTCATGGTTTTCCCTCTAGATTAATCTGGCATTAAAATCTGACTACGTAAATTTTAGTCGAAATTCATGTCCAAATCATACCCCTAAGATTCGTATATAGACATAGGTCAAAATTTCCCACCCCCATAACTCAGCCAAATCTCATTCGATTTTCACGAGGTTTGGCTTTTTCTTCATGGTTTTCCCTCTAGATTAATCTGGCATTCAAATCTGACTACGTAAATTTTAGTCGAAATTCATGTCCAAATCATACCCCTAAGATTCGTATATAGACATAGGTCAAAATTTCCCACCCCCATAACTCAGCCAAATCTCATTCGATTTTCACGAGGTTTGGTTTTTTCTTCATGGTTTTCCCTCTAGATTAATCTGGCATTCAAATCTGACTACGTAAATTTTAGTCGAAATTCATGTCCAAATCATACCCCTAAGATTCGTATATAGACATAGGTCAAAATTTCCCACCCCCATAACTCAGCCAAATCTCATTCGATTTTCACGAGGTTTGGCTTTTTCTTCATGGTTTTCCCTCTAGATTAATCTGGCATTCAAATCTGACTACGTAAATTTTAGTCGAAATTCATGTCCAAATCATACCCCTAAGATTCGTATATAGACATAGGTCAAAATTTCCCACCCCCATAACTCAGCCAAATCTCATTCGATTTTCACGAGGTTTGGTTTTTTCTTCATGGTTTTCCCTCTAGATTAATCTGGCATTCAAATCTGACTACGTAAATTTTAGTCGAAATTCATGTCCAAATCATACCCCTAAGATTCGTATATAGACATAGGTCAAAATTTCCCACCCCCATAACTCAGCCAAATCTCATTCGATTTTCACGAGGTTTGGCTTTTTCTTCATGGTTTTCCCTCTAGATTAATCTGGCATTCAAATCTGACTACGTAAATTTTAGTCGAAATTCATGTCCAAATCATACCCCTAAGATTCGTATATAGACATAGGTCAAAATTTCCCACCCCCATAACTCAGCCAAATCTCATTCGATTTTCACGAGGTTTGGCTTTTTCTTCATGGTTTTCCCTCTAGATTAATCTGGCATTCAAATCTGACTACGTAAATTTTAGTCGAAATTCGTGTCCAAATCATACCCCTAAGATTCGTATATAGACATAGGTCAAAATTTCCCACCCCCATAACTCAGCCAAATCTCATTCGATTTTCACGAGGTTTGGCTTTTTCTTCATGGTTTTCCCTCTAGATTAATCTGGCATTCAAATCTGACTACTTAAATTTTAGTCGAAATTCATGTCCAAATCATACCCCTAAGATTCGTATATAGACATAGGTCAAAATTTCCCACCCCCATAACTCAGCCAAATCTCATTCGATTTTCACGAGGTTTGGCTTTTTCTTCATGGTTTTCCCTCTTGATTAATCTGGCATTCAAATCTGACTACGTAAATTTTAGTCGAAATTCATGTCCAAATCATACCCCATAGATTCGTATATAGACATAGGTCAAAATTTCCCACCCCCATAACTCAGCCAAATCTCATTCGATTTTCACGAGGTTTGGCTTTTTCTTCATGGTTTTCCCTCTAGATTAATCTGGCATTCAAATCTGACTACGTCAATTTTAGTCGAAATTCATGTCCAAATCATACCCCTAAGATTCGTATATAGACATAGGTCAAAATTTCCCACCCCCATAACTCAGCCAAATCTCATTCGATTTTCACGAGGTTTGGCTTTTTCTTCATGGTTTTCCCTCTAGATTAATCTGGCATTCAAATCTGACTACGTAAATTTTAGTCGAAATTCATGTCCAAATCATACCCCTAAGATTCGTATATAGACATAGGTCAAAATTTCCCACCCCCATAACTCAGCCAAATCTCATTCGATTTTCACGAGGTTTGGTTTTTTCTTCATGGTTTTCCCTCTAGATTAATCTGGCATTCAAATCTGACTACGTAAATTTTAGTCGAAATTCATGTCCAAATCATACCCCTAAGATTCGTATATAGACATAGGTCAAAATTTCCCACCCCCATAACTCAGCCAAATCTCATTCGATTTTCACGAGGTTTGGCTTTTTCTTCATGGTTTTCCCTCTAGATTAATCTGGCATTCAAATCTGACTACGTAAATTTTAGTCGAAATTCATGTCCAAATCATACCCCTAAGATTCGTATATAGACATAGGTCAAAATTTCCCACCCCCATAACTCAGCCAAATCTCATTCGATTTTCACGAGGTTTGGCTTTTTCTTCATGGTTTTCCCTCTAGATTAATCTGGCATTCAAATCTGACTACGTAAATTTTAGTCGAAATTCGTGTCCAAATCATACCCCTAAGATTCGTATATAGACATAGGTCAAAATTTCCCACCCCCATAACTCAGCCAAATCTCATTCGATTTTCACGAGGTTTGGCTTTTTCTTCATGGTTTTCCCTCTAGATTAATCTGGCATTCAAATCTGACTACTTAAATTTTAGTCGAAATTCATGTCCAAATCATACCCCTAAGATTCGTATATAGACATAGGTCAAAATTTCCCACCCCCATAACTCAGCCAAATCTCATTCGATTTTCACGAGGTTTGGCTTTTTCTTCATGGTTTTCCCTCTTGATTAATCTGGCATTCAAATCTGACTACGTAAATTTTAGTCGAAATTCATGTCCAAATCATACCCCATAGATTCGTATATAGACATAGGTCAAAATTTCCCACCCCCATAACTCAGCCAAATCTCATTCGATTTTCACGAGGTTTGGCTTTTTCTTCATGGTTTTCCCTCTAGATTAATCTGGCATTCAAATCTGACTACTTAAATTTTAGTCGAAATTCATGTCCAAATCATACCCCTAAGATTCGTATATAGACATAGGTCAAAATTTCCCACCCCCATAACTCAGCCAAATCTCATTCGATTTTCACGAGGTTTGGCTTTTTCTTCATGGTTTTCCCTCTAGATTAATCTGGCATTCAAATCTGACTACGTAAATTTTAGTCGAAATTCATGTCCAAATCATACCCCTAAGATTCGTATATAGACATAGGTCAAAATTTCCCACCCCCATAACTCAGCCAAATCTCATTCGATTTTCACGAGGTTTGGCTTTTTCTTCATGGTTTTCCCTCTAGATTAATCTGGCATTCAAATCTGACTACGTAAATTTTAGTCGAAATTCATGTCCAAATCATACCCCTAAGATTCGTATATAGACATAGGTCAAAATTTCCCACCCCCATAACTCAGCCAAATCTCATTCGATTTTCACGAGGTTTGGCTTTTTCTTCATGGTTTTCCCTCTAGATTAATCTGGCATTCAAATCTGACTACGTAAATTTTAGTCGAAATTCATGTCCAAATCATACCCCTAAGATTCGTATATAGAAATAGGTCAAAATTTCCCACCCCCATAACTCAGCCAAATCTCATTCGATTTTCACGAGGTTTGGCTTTTTCTTCATGGTTTTCCCTCTAGATTAATCTGGCATTCAAATCTGACTACGTAAATTTTAGTCGAAATTCATGTCCAAATCATACCCCTAAGATTCGTATATAGACATAGGTCAAAATTTCCCACCCCCATAACTCAGCCAAATCTCATTCGATTTTCACGAGGTTTGGCTTTTTCTTCATGGTTTTCCCTCTAGATTAATCTGGCATTCAAATCTGACTACGTAAATTTTAGTCGAAATTCATGTCCAAATCATACCCCTAAGATTCGTATATAGACATAGGTCAAAATTTCCCACCCCCATAACTCAGCCAAATCTCATTCGATTTTCACGAGGTTTGGCTTTTTCTTCATGGTTTTCCCTCTAGATTAATCTGGCATTCAAATCTGACTACGTAAATTTTAGTCGAAATTCATGTCCAAATCATACTCCTAAGATTCGTATATAGACATAGGTCAAAATTTCCCACCCCCATAACTCAGCCAAATCTCATTCGATTTTCACGAGGTTTGGCTTTTTCTTCATGGTTTTCCCTCTAGATTAATCTGGCATTCAAATCTGACTACGTAAATTTTAGTCGAAATTCATGTCCAAATCATACCCCTAAGATTCGTATATAGACATAGGTCAAAATTTCCCACCCCCATAACTCAGCCAAATCTCATTCGATTTTCACGAGGTTTGGCTTTTTCTTTATGGTTTTCCCTCTAGATTAATCTGGCATTCAAATCTGACTACGTAAATTTTAGTCGAAATTCATGTCCAAATCATACCCCTAAGATTCGTATATAGACATAGGTCAAAATTTCCCATCCCCATAACTCAGCCAAATCTCATTCGATTTTCACGAGGTTTGGCTTTTTCTTCATGGTTTTCCCTCTAGATTAATCTGGCATTCAAATCTGACTACGTAAATTTTAGTCGAAATTCATGTCCAAATCATACCCCATAGATTCGTATATAGACATAGGTCAAAATTTCCCACCCCCATAACTCAGCCAAATCTCATTCGATTTTCACGAGGTTTGGCTTTTTCTTCATGGTTTTCCCTCTAGATTAATCTGGCATTCAAATCTGACTACGTAAATTTTAGTCGAAATTCATGTCCAAATCATACCCCTAAGATTCGTATATAGACATAGGTCAAAATTTCCCACCCCCATAATTCAGCCAAATCTCATTCGATTTTCACGAGGTTTGGCTTTTTCTTCATGGTTTTCCCTCTAGATTAATCTGGCATTAAAATCTGACTACGTAAATTTTAGTCGAAATTCATGTCCAAATCATACCCCTAAGATTCGTATATAGACATAGGTCAAAATTTCCCACCCCCATAACTCAGCCAAATCTCATTCGATTTTCACGAGGTTTGGCTTTTTCTTCATGGTTTTCCCTCTAGATTAATCTGGCATTCAAATCTGACTACGTAAATTTTAGTCGAAATTCGTGTCCAAATCATACCCCTAAGATTCGTATATAGACATAGGTCAAAATTTCCCACCCCCATAACTCAGCCAAATCTCATTCGATTTTCACGAGGTTTGGCTTTTTCTTCATGGTTTTACCTCTAGATTAATCTGGCATTCAAATCTGACTACTTAAATTTTAGTCGAAATTCATGTCCAAATCATACCCATAAGATTCGTATATAGACATAGGTCAAAATTTCCCACCCCCATAACTCAGCCAAATCTCATTCGATTTTCACGAGGTTTGGCTTTTTCTCCATGGTTTTCCCTCTTGATTAATCTGGCATTCAAATCTGACTACGTAAATTTTAGTCGAAATTCATGTCCAAATCATACCCCTAAGATTCGTATATAGAAATAGGTCAAAATTTCCCACCCCCATAACTCAGCCAAATCTCATTCGATTTTCACGAGGTTTGGCTTTTTCTTCATGGTTTTCCCTCTAGATTAATCTGGCATTCAAATCTGACTACGTAAATTTTAGTCGAAATTCATGTCCAAATCATACCCCTAAGATTCGTATATAGACATAGGTCAAAATTTCCCACCCCCATAACTCAGCCAAATCTCATTCGATTTTCACGAGGTTTGGCTTTTTCTTCATGGTTTTCCCTCTAGATTAATCTGGCATTAAAATCTGACTACGTAAATTTTAGTCGAAATTCATGTCCAAATCATACCCCTAAGATTCGTATATAGACATAGGTCAAAATTTCCCACCCCCATAACTCAGCCAAATCTCATTCGATTTTCACGAGGTTTGGCTTTTTCTTCATGGTTTTCCCTCTAGATTAATCTGGCATTCAAATCTGACTACGTAAATTTTAGTCGAAATTCATGTCCAAATCATACCCCTAAGATTCGTATATAGACATAGGTCAAAATTTCCCACCCCCATAACTCAGCCAAATCTCATTCGATTTTCACGAGGTTTGGTTTTTTCTTCATGGTTTTCCCTCTAGATTAATCTGGCATTCAAATCTGACTACGTAAATTTTAGTCGAAATTCATGTCCAAATCATACCCCTAAGATTCGTATATAGACATAGGTCAAAATTTCCCACCCCCATAACTCAGCCAAATCTCATTCGATTTTCACGAGGTTTGGCTTTTTCTTCATGGTTTTCCCTCTAGATTAATCTGGCATTCAAATCTGACTACGTAAATTTTAGTCGAAATTCATGTCCAAATCATACCCCTAAGATTCGTATATAGACATAGGTCAAAATTTCCCACCCCCATAACTCAGCCAAATCTCATTCGATTTTCACGAGGTTTGGCTTTTTCTTCATGGTTTTCCCTCTAGATTAATCTGGCATTCAAATCTGACTACGTAAATTTTAGTCGAAATTCATGTCCAAATCATACCCCTAAGATTCGTATATAGACATAGGTCAAAATTTCCCACCCCCATTACTCAGCCAAATCTCATTCGATTTTCACGAGGTTTGGCTTTTTCTTCATGGTTTTCCCTCTAGATTAATCTGGCATTCAAATCTGACTACGTAAATTTTAGTCGAAATTCATGTCCAAATCATACCCCTAAGATTCGTATATAGACATAGGTCAAAATTTCCCACCCCCATAACTCAGCCAAATCTCATTCGATTTTCACGAGGTTTGGTTTTTTCTTCATGGTTTTCCCTCTAGATTAATCTGGCATTCAAATCTGACTACGTAAATTTTAGTCGAAATTCATGTCCAAATCATACCCCTAAGATTCGTATATAGACATAGGTCAAAATTTCCCACCCCCATAACTCAGCCAAATCTCATTCGATTTTCACGAGGTTTGGCTTTTTCTTCATGGTTTTCCCTCTAGATTAATCTGGCATTCAAATCTGACTACGTAAATTTTAGTCGAAATTCATGTCCAAATCATACCCCTAAGATTCGTATATAGACATAGGTCAAAATTTCCCACCCCCATAACTCAGCCAAATCTCATTCGATTTTCACGAGGTTTGGCTTTTTCTTCATGGTTTTCCCTCTAGATTAATCTGGCATTCAAATCTGACTACGTAAATTTTAGTCGAAATTCATGTCCAAATCATACCCCTAAGATTCGTATATAGACATAGGTCAAAATTTCCCACCCCCATAACTCAGCCAAATCTCATTCGATTTTCACGAGGTTTGGCTTTTTCTTCATGGTTTTCCCTCTAGATTAATCTGGCATTCAAATCTGACTACGTAAATTTTAGTCGAAATTCATGTCCAAATCATACCCCTAAGATTCGTATATAGACATAGGTCAAAATTTCCCACCCCCATAACTCAGCCAAATCTCATTCGATTTTCACGAGGTTTGGTTTTTTCTTCATGGTTTTCCCTCTAGATTAATCTGGCATTCAAATCTGACTACGTAAATTTTAGTCGAAATTCATGTCCAAATCATACCCCTAAGATTCGTATATAGACATAGGTCAAAATTTCCCACCCCCATAACTCAGCCAAATCTCATTCGATTTTCACGAGGTTTGGCTTTTTCTTCATGGTTTTCCCTCTAGATTAATCTGGCATTCAAATCTGACTACGTAAATTTTAGTCGAAATTCATGTCCAAATCATACCCCTAAGATTCGTATATAGACATAGGTCAAAATTTCCCACCCCCATAACTCAGCCAAATCTCATTCGATTTTCACGAGGTTTGGCTTTTTCTTCATGGTTTTCCCTCTAGATTAATCTGGCATTCAAATCTGACTACGTAAATTTTAGTCGAAATTCATGTCCAAATCATACCCCTAAGATTCGTATATAGACATAGGTCAAAATTTCCCACCCCCATAACTCAGCCAAATCTCATTCGATTTTCACGAGGTTTGGCTTTTTCTTCATGGTTTTCCCTCTAGATTAATCTGGCATTCAAATCTGACTACGTAAATTTTAGTCGAAATTCATGTCCAAATCATACCCCTAAGATTCGTATATAGACATAGGTCAAAATTTCCCACCCCCATAACTCAGCCAAATCTCATTCGATTTTCACGAGGTTTGGATTTTTCCTTGTGGTTTTCCCTCTAGATTAATCCGGCATTCAAATCTAAATACATAATTTTTAGTCAAAATTCATGTAAAAATCTTACCCAAGATTCACATATAGACATAGGTCGAAATTTCCCACCCTCATTTTATTGGCTAGACCACCAAATTCGACACCTTGGCGTGCACTTAAATAACACATGGTAACTACAGTAAAGTAGGCACAGGTAATCAGTCAATCAGTCAATCAATCAATCAATCAGCTTGTTATATATCGAGATTATTAATGTATGCTGAGGTGATGCTCACAGAGTTTCTCTATCTGATCGATCATGTTCGATTAGATAACTCTTATTCGTAACTTATTTAAACAGTAACTTTTATTTATACAAGTGTAATACAATTAGTTTATATATTTAATTTTATTTTACGTAGAAAATCGTTAAAGTTGCTTTATGCGTAGGCTTTGGGTAATTAGCTGTATGAGGCAACTACCAGGTGAGAGAAGTACAACAACAACAGCATCTGCATTAGCTGGACGATAAGTAACTAGGACAATCACAATTGACGCGACTTCCGAACCCCAGGAAATAATACAAATATATGTAAGACACAGACACACACACACATGCACACACATAAACACACATGGACACACAGGAGGTTTGTGCTATGCCTCCGTTTCCTGCTCCAGTTCGCCGGCCTGGATCTCCTCGGGCGTGCGCAGATCGATGGCGAACTTTTGCCGCGTGGGCGTTATGGCGTCGCTGGGCGTGGCATTGCCATTGTCCTGATCGTCGCCGGCCGCCTCCTTGACCACGCGCGAGTAGTCCTGGAAGGCGGCGGACAGGGCAAAGGTCAGCTTGCGCGCCATGGCGCGACTGTCGCAGACAAAGGCGTGCACCTCGAACGGATGCGGACTGGACTCGTCCTTGACGACAATCATGGCAAAGACGCGCGTATAGACCAGATCCTGTACGCCATACGATATCGTATCGATCGGATAGCTCCAGTTGTTGATGCTCGCCTTGGGCGAGATGATTTCCAGCTGGACGCCCGCCGTTGACACCTTCAGCTCGCAGTTGGGCAGCACCTTGTTGGGCGGCAGATTCTTGGCCACGCCCACCATCAAATCAACCGGCCGACGTGTGTACTTAATGCCCCAGAGGCCGCGCGCCACCTCCGAGCCAATGTATTTGACCTGCAAGCGGCAAATGAAAATGCGTTACAAATGCTTTCAGTTACTTCCGGGCCCAGTGCCGCATGCCGTTAGCCAACGGGCGGGACGGAACGGGCGGACTGTTGCTTCATTTGCATCCGACCCGAACCGGATGTCAGGCAGAGCCAAAATGCTCATGTGACTCTGGCTGCGCCCAGCCAAGCGAGACGAGTGCGTGTCTCGCTTTGTTTTGATACACAGCAAAAAAACACAAATGTTGGCTTAAATTGAAAACCATTCTGGTGGGTTTTGATACACAGCAAAAAAAATACATGTTGGTTCAAATTGAAAACTATTTCTGTGTTTGTTAAATTGGACTTAGAAAGCGGAGGATAATGAGGTGGATTTTTTTATAGAAGTTAAGAAGGGAACATCTTAAAAGGGAGCATGAGCTAAGCCTAATTAAGAGCCTAATTCCACTGTCAACATTTCTTACATTTTTTGCGAATGTTACATTTTCTGCGAATGTGAAATATGTTGCCTGTACATTTTCCCAATAAAAAAGTGCATTTCGATTAATAGCCCAATTTCACTGTCAACATTTCTAACATTTTTTGCTAATGTGATATATGTTGCCTGTACATTTTCAAATAATAAACCACATTTTTCACATTTGCAACCAAATGTTGGTATTCGTGACTTATTGAATTTCGTATCGATATTGTGAAAAATCTAAATGTATTATTCACACAAACAGCTGATATAGATTATAATATAGGATTTTAAATTAAATTATCATTTTAAATTTTATTAATCCCACAGTTTTTAAAATTTAAAGCTGGCCAAATGCCGCAAAGAGTCCATTAAATGGAGCCCCTAATTCAAGGCCGTATTATTTGACTTTTGGAAGGAAAATGTTACAAATTTTAAAATCAAAACCGATCAGCTGTTTGTTTATTCATATGTTATCGAAAACTGACACTTGCTAATGGAATCGCAGAATGTGAATGTTTGCAAATGTAACATTTTTTGAGCACAGTGGAATCAGGCTATAAGCGATAGCTGTCCAATTTCGGATTTAGTTTTAGACCAACAGATGGATCGAAAACTGACACTTGCTAATGGAATTGCAGAATGTAAAATGTTGTAAATGTGACATATTTTAAACACAGTGGAATCAGGCTATAAGCGATAGCTGAGGCATAAGTAACGCGCTTTTACGTGCAATTTTGGCTTTAGTTTTAGACCAATATTTTTTTTACTGTGTACCAAAGTGATTAACGTGGATTGCGGGTGGCGGGTAATCCACGGGGCGCTGAATCTGCTGAACTTGCATTTAAATGGTCGTTTTGCCATGAAGTTGATGTGAAATGATGCGCTCTGTTTGCGGTTCGAGTACGACACTAACCTTGAAGGTTATGGGCAAATCCTCCACAGTCACTTGGCAATCCAGATCGCTGGCGCTTGCTCCATTTCCGGCGGCCATGTTTCTTGTTGTTGTTGTTGTTGCTGCTGTTGCTGCTGTTGTTCAAGTTTCAACTGCAATGAGAATACATTTTGTAGTCCTGCGTAAAATAGAGCAGCTCCTTGTTCCTGGCCTTTTACCATAACTTCATATGGCAATCGTGGCCTTTACATGCTTCACGTTCTGCTGAGTTTCGAGTTCTGTGCCTCTGCTGCTGCTGCTGCTGTTGCCGGCTTTCAAATGAGACTAACGTCAACAGCCAGCGACAAAGTCAGACGTGTTGTGTGTGCGTATGTGTGTGTGTGTGTGTGTGTGTTGTGTGTACAACTGAGCGGATCTGTAGGTGAGTTGCCCGTGAAAATGTAGGTGGAGGTAACTAGCCCATTAACTGCTCTCTCTCTTCCGCTCTTTCTCTCTCTCTTCCGCTCTCTCTCTCTCTGTCTCTCTCCCTCTCTTTCTCTTTCTCTCAGTTCCTACCTTTCTCTCTCAAGAGAAAAGCTGCGCTCAGTTAAGCACTTTTATGACAACAACAAGAACAATAAAATCAACAAAAACAATGTACACTATTTTTATGGACTTTAAGTTTGACTATTAACGGGGTCGACTAATGGGAACAATGTGAAGCTGATAAGGTTTTGGGCAACAAATCAAGATTAAAGATTGGCCAATTATCTAAATCAAAATAAATATTTAAATGATTTGGCTTTATTTTTTGGATTTGCGAAAGATTTCTTTACTCAGCCATAAAACGGGTTAAACATTTCAAAAATCTCACTTTCCCAGCGATTCTTTTGATTGAAGTTATGTGATAATACCTCGATAGATTTTTCTATTTCCATAATATCCATAAATATCGATAAATATCGATATATATATATCGATTTATATTTTAAAATCTTAATATTGTTAAGTATTACTCGAATAATAAGAGTAATAAGAGCTAAGTATGGGAATATTCCCTGTTTTGGAATTCCTCTCCATACTTCTTCTAAAAAAGTAAGAACAACTTCATTTTTAAAAGTAGAGCCCTGGTCTAAGGTAAGTACAGACAGTTGAAAATATTATTTAGGGCCTTAAAATAAAATAAAGTATCGGACTTTAAACATCGAAGAAGATAATATGACTCGATTGGCATCTCAGCGCTAGCTAAGCAGGGTATCTCCCAGTCGGTCACTGTGAACTAGACAACTCTTACTTGTTTTCTGCTTGACAAACAAAATGTATTGTTGTCTCTGCTCTTGTTATTGTGATTAGTTGTTGTGGTAGTTGTTGCTATTTATTAAATATGTATTATTAATACTTCCGCTCGCTCGCCGAGTGGAGTGTTACCTGTGAAAGGTGCGCACCTGATAGCGGCAGGTAGCCAAAACAACAACAACAACAACAACAACAACAACAACAAAGCAACAACAACAACAAAGCAACAATTGCATGTGTGGAAGTTAATGAGCTTGGAGATAAAATACAAATTTAAATAAAAGCAAAACTGTAACGAAACGAATTGCAGTTGATTTGCCCGACATGACGTCACAGCTGTAGTTATGCTCAAATGCTTTAAGGGCAGTTATACGGATATAAACAGATATATATACAGATATATACACACATATATATCACATATATATTTATATATATACATGTGTGTCTCATATCAACCGTTTTATGGCCAACGACCTGACGGACTTGGCGACTAATTGCAGCTCGGGGAATACGCATAGAAGAGTTCTGGTTTTTTTTTTTTTGGATTGTGTAACGCTATTTACGACTTATTCTCTGGCTTCTTCTTCTTCTTTTAAGCATTTCTAAACCGGCTGGGAACCTGGCGCATTAGCGTAGCCTAGGTACACCGCCTATAAATAGGTCTATTAGGTAGTCAAACTTTTGTACTTTGCAGCAAATCTTTAGCGAGTACAGTGAAAGCTCTGTTGACGAACAGCTGGCTTAGCTGAATATTGGCACTTGAAGTCGAGGCTGAAACGGAAACTAAAATTCTCTTAGTTCTATTTGTGTTCTCGACAAACAACGTGTCTATTAAAACTTTTTTTGAGCAAAGTTGGATTTGAATGAAAGTGCAAATTGGGATTAAATTTGAGTCGAGGTAGAAAAGTGGTTAGAGGAAAGTTTATATATATAATGTTATGTATATAATTTGGTATTTACAGTGAAGCAAATCGAAGACTGTTTCCATTATCATTAAACTATGATGAAAGAGTATGAAAATTAAAAAAACATAAAAAAGCTTGATTATGCAAAAACTTAGTTATTGCCCAAAAAGCGGGCAGATTTTCAATAAACATAATAATCATGTTACAAAACTTGATTATTGTGTGTTTTTTTTTCTCGTTATATACTCGTATTATCTTTGAAGAAAACTGAAAGCAATCTAGTTCGCTTTCAAGAGCTTTTACTGTGCACCCTGGACCCCCCCTCCCCCCTTCCCATCACTCGATTAATTCAAAGGCGCGCACAAAAATGAATTTATTTCCGATTTGTATTCGTAATAATTTCTATGTTATTTGATGGGGCTGCTTTTATTGTAGTTTATATTTTTGTTGTTGTTGTTATTTTTGTTGTTTTTTTTTTTTTGTTATTGTTGTTGTTGTTGTTGCTGGCGCTGCGGTTGGATTCCGCAAGCCGAATTGTTTGCTTTTATGTTTATATTTCGCGCCGCTGGCCGCATCGGACTCTAAACCGATTGATTGCCCCGCTTATAGACGCGCGCACACACACACACACACACACACACACACACACACACATAGCTATGTAATTAAGCATTATATGCGCACATATTTGTATATACATATACGCATGACAAAAATAACAACAACAACAAGCCATAATCTAATTTATATAATTTTCCACTGGCACATTTCTGCTTAAACGTCTGTCAGAGCGGAAGCTGCTCATATGAGCATATCTCCTATTACATTTAAATGCATATATGATGTGCATACAGTAAAAGCTCACTTTGGTGAACAGCAACAGCTCCTTTTTGGGCTGAGAAGCCAAGCAGGTGGGCTTGGAAGATAAACTCGATTTTATTTTCATATTAAAAATGCATTTAAAGTAGATAAAGAACAGATTTTTATTCAGTAAAGGCAACAAGGGTGCTGCTGTCCTTTAACAGAGGTTTCACTGTACCGTGATGCGCCTAGCTCAAATAGCTAAATAACAGAGCAAGCGAATAGTTCACTTCGAAGATATTCTCTATATTATTTTCATGTTAAATATGCAGCTAAAGTAGATAATGCTGAGCGCGAGGCTTGGGTTCGAGTCCCCGCTGAAGGGAAAATATATTTTTAGTACAAATTAAGAAAAGATTTTCATTATAAAAGCCTTTGCTCTAGAGCAAGGGAGTAAAAGAGCAAGATTGCTCCTAGCTTAAGAAAGTTTGGGTTCGAGTCCCCGCTAAAGGGAAAATATATTTTAAGTACAAACAAAGAAAAGATTTCCATTAAAAAAAGGCTTTGCTCTAGAGCAAGGGAGTAAAAGGGAATGGTTGCTCCGCGCTTAAGGCTGCTGTCCTCTAACAGAGGTTTCACTGTACTATAACTAGAGCAAGCGAATCATCCACATAGATAACTTCTAGAGAGCAAAAACTAAGCGAGCTGTTCTTTGGATAAGTTCTAACTTTAGCACACGCTTAATTTGCATGTGTAAATGATATCTAAATAATGTTCAGCCCATTGTTGTTGTCATTTCTTGTCGCGAATGCAAAATGCGTGAATGAATATTTAGATCTCGCTGCAGGTGTGACTAATGCGCTGCGCTTGGCCAAATTGAACTGTCTTCACAAATATGGCTGTTATCACAAACGTCGCGTTTCTGGGCTATCTTATCACAGACACACACACACACACACACGCACACACTCGCTGGCGCATTGCTTGTATTTGCCTTTATTTTTATTTGCGCACTTTTCGTTTGATTTTATTTTTCTGTTTATTTTCGGTTCTAATTACGCTTAAGCTGCCTATTAAATAACCAACAATATTATTTCGTTATTTATCTATTTGGCAACTCCTCCAAAAATAAATGTTGCTGTTACCGTTACTTATCGCAGTGCGCTGCGTTCACCTGTTTCGTATGCGGCCGATCGCGCGACTGAAACGGGCAGACAATAAAACCTTTTTTGCAGGTGCTAAACAGAGCGCCCTCTAGCGGCAGCGTGGCGCACTAATGCGTCGAAACGGTTTGTATAGCATACTTTGCTACAACTGTTTGGAGAGTTCTCGCTATACTTTTAGGCGTGTGCTAAAAATTGCTGGGTGCTATAAAATAACTGCTATAACTGTGCGTGCTATAAGAATACCAAGTTTCGGTTGCCGAGTGGTTTGTGTCCCAGCTATTTAGCTTTTATGGTAACTGCCTAAAAGTATGCTATATAAAAATGGTCTTAGCCGATACAAGAACCGTAAATAAACAATTGTTCGTGCTGTTTTCTGGGTAAATGTAAGGAATTATACTCTAGAGTTGGATACTTTAACTTACTCACGAAATGTGTAACGCTCAAAGGGATAAGGTATA
Source organism: Drosophila lacicola (assembly GCA_035045355.1). NCBI lineage: Eukaryota > Metazoa > Arthropoda > Insecta > Diptera > Drosophilidae > Drosophila > Drosophila lacicola. The sequence continues at coordinate 630,235 of JAWNPB010000133.1, forward strand.
TATACTTTTGAGCAGAAGATTAACAAAAGATTCTACCAAGTCATGTCTAATTACCCCTTTGACTGTTTCTTTGCAAAGTGGACGTTGATTCTCTTTTCAAAACTTTGCAAAGATCTATCTATTTGTCGGATCGGACCTTTATCTGTGCTATATGCAGATCGAGCGAAAATTGGAAATATATGCTTGGTTTTGAGATATGTCAACAGGACTTTCAATACATGAGCCTTATTATGTTCCTGACAAATGAAAAATCGGTCGATTTTTGCTACTTTTGAAAATTTTAGATCTTATTAAGACAGGAAAACTAAAGTAAGAGATTTTTGATATAAACTTTACTGGGCAAGGAAATATATATTTATATATTTTTATTTTTTTTTAAACGCGCTAAAATATATATTTTTAATTTTTTAATAATATGAAGGGTATTTCAACTAATTCGGCTAATATTTATTCTCCCTTTTACTTGCCAATACATAATATTTTGTCCCAAGCATTCGTCTAAGTGCAGCATGCACCTACGACTACCTGGCCCACTTGCCCCGCCCCCTTCCATACCTTCCTCCGCCCACAAACACCTTAAACAATAATAAATAATCAGAAACTGAAGCGTTTTTGGGCAGCCAAAAACCATTTGACATTGGCCACAAGTGAGTTCAAAGTTGTCCCCGTTAGCCGCCTTCGCCCACGCCTCAACCCACGCCTCCTCCACCTCCTCCTCCGCCTCCGCCTCGCACGTTCCTCCACTTTCAAGCCCTGCCCAAGTGTTGAGTGTGATTAATGAAATGTTCCCCGGGCGGTGTCGAAGGAGGGACTGAGGGGGGGGGCCCTAGCGGTGGCTTGTTTTTGGGGTTAAATAGAGTTCAGGTCGAGAGTGTAGTTGATTTTGGTTTTGCCTGGTTTGGCGCTACACTTGATTAATTTCACTGCATGGCATATAATTAATTTGCTATTTACATAGGATGGGGAAGGGGGGTTGCAGGAGGGGGGTTTGTACACCTGGTGGGGCTAGTCCACACGTCTGGGAAAGTCATTAGCTAAATTGTTGTAAAATTTCACGGCGACAGGTGTTGTCACAACGTGTGAGCTGGGTTTTTTGGGCCAGCCGCTGGGAGCTTAAGGCGACACGCCGGCCACCTTGGGGCAGGCTTCGCTTCGCAGAGGCAGAGGCAGCGGCAGAGGCAGAGACGCACAGTGGGTCATTTAAACTCATAACAAAACAAAGCACGCGAACTTGAGGCGGCCGAAAAAGGCGCCCGTTAATTGACCACAAAAGTGGCCACAGAGCGAGACACAGTTTTCCCCACTCGGATTTTTATTGCGACGTTTTTGCGGTCTCGCTGAACGTGGCTTAATGTAATGGACGGAGACGGGCGACGCTTCCGTCAAACCGACGCCGCCGTGTGACATTGAAATCCTTTTTAGCAGCGGCAACGGATACGACAACTCGACAACCTGGCTGGCACTTTTGCGGCTTAATCCAGAAACGAGGCCAAACAAGGTACACACAAAGATGGACAATAGTCGAGAGCTGCCCACCTGCCACGCCCCCTACAATGGACAACGCAGGCTGAGCACTTGGGCAAAAGTGAATGTTATTGCCAGCCCCGCTCGCACTCTTCCCCCCCCCTTCCCATGCCATGCTCTGCTGCGCATTGTTAGGCCCAGCTGCTGTCCCAAACCCAATTGAGTAATGCTCCTCCTCCCTCTTTCCCCTCCCCCCCTTCCCTTATTCACATTGTGATCAACAACACAGCCATTTAATTAATAAAACTTGCTCTCCGGTTGTTCCAGCAAATTTTATCGGGCTGTGGAACAGCTTCACAGTGAAATTCGCTTGGCAAGGTCAAGGATGCGCATTTCAACTAAAAACCAGACGCACTTTTCCTGATATCTTAACAGTTTCTTAGGCAACATGTATTGCTGGAAATGTAATTCGTAAAAAATTGTTACCTGTTTGAAATTTAGGAGAATTCCCCAATTGAGCTCAACATTTGAATAAGTTAATAAGGCCAAAAGTGGACTTAAAGTCGGGGCAGCTGCAAAGGCATAGAAGGAGATGCCTGCGACCTCATAATTTATATATTTTTGATCAGCATCAACAGCTGAGCTTATAAGGCCCAGTTCGTCTGTTCGGCTATCTATTTATTTTCAAGTCTCTCAGAGAGCTACCTGAATAGGTCCCACTTTCTGTTACAGGCAGTACATATGTCAGATCCAGCTGGATCGAGCCACTATATCATAAAGCAGCCGCAGCTTCGGTGAGTCGAAGCTTAATATTATTGTAGAAAAAACTTCGTTTTGTTTCATACAGATACCTTTAAAAAACTTGGCAATTAAGAGATCCTACCTGCTTTATATAAATGCGCCAAATCTTAACAACATCGAACTACGATATCATATAGGTCAAAATTTCCCACTCCCATAACTCGGTCAAAACTCAACCGATCTTCAGGAGGTTTGGCGCTTTGCTCATGGTTTGACCTCTAAATCAATTTGGCATTAAAATCTGGCAACACTATTCTTGGCCAAAATTCATGTGAAAATGGTATCCTCAAATATCCTATATAGACATATGTTGGTCAAAATTTCCCAGCCCCATAACTCAGTCAAATATCATTATATTTTCATAAGGTTTGGCTTTTTCTTTATGGTTTTCCCTCTAGATTAATCTGGCATTCAAATCTGACAACGTAAATTTTAGTCGAAATTCAGGCGAAAATCTTACTCAAATATCCTATATCGACATTGGTCAACATTTCCTACCCCAATAACTTGGTCAAATCTCATCCAATATTCACGAAATCTCATCCGATTTTCCGCTCTTTGAGAGAATTTATTTGATGCGTACCACGGGCTAGGCCGGGTTATACCCGCTAGTATGTTCATATGTGCTTGCGAGGTATTTGTAAGATTTTAAGTACAAATAGGAAAAAATGTCTCCATAAATGAGCTTACTCGTGCAACTGCTCTCGGACTCACAACTATGGCAGAGGAATCACAGCGAGCAAAACAAATCCGTATCGGAATCACATAAGCTTACACAACACACTCACACACTCACACACACACACTCACCCACACATAGTTAATAATTTATCAGGCTGCCCGCGGCAGGCCGTGGAGCTGCAGCGGCGGCGGCGGCGGCGGCATCCATCTCCGGGTGTGGCCCCGCGCGATGACGGATGAGCCGACGATTGGCGCTGTTGATGTGCCGCTGATAGGCGTCGGCGCTCATAAATCAAAAGCCATTGCCAGAGCCAGAGCCAGAGCCAGAGCCAGAGAAATGCCCGGAACCGAATCCTCCAGCGTCAGCTGCCGGCCGACGTCCCAGCTCGATGGGACCGTGCCAGTGACAGCAAATGTTTGCGAATTTTATGCGAATTACGCCTAATTAGCATTTTTGCAATGCAAACGCTTTGGCCCCGAGCTCAGAGCTCCGAGCTCCGAGCTGGAGTTGCATAGGCAAAGCGCGGTAAAGGGGACGCTCTGGCTCCGGGCTCTCTCCCTGGAGAGACTCTGGAGTAGACTCTGGGTCTGGCATATGCCCTCTCGCAGCGCCTACAAAAATGCATTGGGGAGCCTCGCATTGCGTCGGGGGAGGGGACGCGAAAACTGTTGTTTTTGTTTGCTGTCGTCGTCGTCGTCGACGGAGCCAATAAAATTATGCGAAATCGGAATGTGTTCGACCGAGTGCAGCAAATTGTATTTGCAACTGAGGCACATAACTGCGGCGAGGAGGAGGAGGAGGAGGAGTAGGAGTCGAGTCGGATGGGGAGCTTGGCATGACATGACCCACAGGTCAATTGTTGCATTAGGTTTGCCAGTTGCAACAAATGCAATGTGGCTGTGCGTGCTCTGGCACTTTTTGCGTCTCTATGAATTGGGGTACATTGGCTTACAGGAAGCTTTTGAGCACTATAGAGAATGTCGCACGAATATAAACATTATCTAGAGCCCATTAAGACAACTGAGCCCTGACTGCACTCTGTGCTTATAAAGTAGAATAAATTTATACAAATATATTCCAAAATTCGTATAGCTTAAGCGAGTTGCTAGGGGGAACAGATGTCGCTTTGTGAGTGGACTAGCATACCCTGTAACCATTGAAAATTGCTAGAGTAGGCTTAATGGGAGTTGTATGTTAGGCTAAAGGGTGCAGAAGACGGCATTTTTGTTGGATATTGATATATGCTATATTCAGAAGAGCTTCATAAAGTAGACTACCATAAAAATCGAACTATCTACAGGTTCCAGTCTGAACGACCCTTCGTATAAGGAGTAGAGGAGTAGAGCTTAGAACATTATTCTTCTGGTTTTCGAAGGTTTCTAATTTTCTAATTTATTGAAATTTGTAAGAAATAAAGTCATTTGCGAAAACCGCATCCAGGAACTTCCTTTTTTTTTACAAAATGCCTTTAAAATATTAAAATACTTTGTATTGGAAATCATTTAAGAATTCTCAAGCACTTTTGAGCCTGATAAGTTAACAACTCGACCAGAGTCTTTGCTGCTTAGAAGTAGATTCGAGTGTGGAGAAAAATGCCAGGAGAGAATTCCCAAATTTACTTTATATAACTTTGCAGGCAACTGGAAGTACGCCAATAATTTATTTCGGATATTGATGTTTCTAGGGGTGTTTCTATACCCCGTTAAATAGCCTTAAATTTTGATGTACACACAGAACTTAATGAGAACCTTTAGGCCTACAAACTGCAGAACGATCGGAAATAAGATTCAAAGTTATGTGGGAATATAATAGTTCACTCTATAAAGGGCAAGGCCTACAAATTGCAGAATGTTCGGTCTATAAACTCCAGAGTTGTTTGGGAATAAAATAGTTCACTCTATAGGGAAAGAAAGAAATGTAGCTTTCCTCAGGGCTGCTTTTGTGTGTCTGTAAAGAAGTACGTACCGTCCGTCCGTCTGTCTGTCTGTCTGGCTGTCTGTCTGTGTGTGTTCCGCCAGTTGATAGAGCATCGTTCCATCGGACACTCTCGACTGGCATATTATATTTGTTTCTTTTTTTTTGGTTTTGTGCGGTTTCACTTGACGCACCGAATTAGACTCAGTTGCATTCTGGGACGTGCTTGGGGATTCGAAGCGGCGCAACAGTTGTATATATTTGCCGGCCGCTCGCTAATTGCGGCTGGAGCCGTACTCGTAGTCGTAGTCGGAGTTGGAGTCGGAGTCGGAGCAGGTTCCAGCGGGCATATCAAAGGCTGCAATTTGGCATTCAGTTGGGAATGGGAATGGAGCTGCTGCCTGCCTTTATCTGGCTGCGGCTGCGGCTGCTTTGGTTGCCAGCCGAGCGTGGCTCTTATTAATGATTAATTAAAAAACTGCATGCTGCGAGTGGGGGACGCTGTGTGCTGTGTAGTCCATGACATATGTGGCATTTAATTGGGCAAACAAAACAGTGGCCCCTGCCGGCCTGGTAAATACCCCCTGAGAGTGACAGAGAGAGAGCGAGAGAGAGAGAGAGAGTGCGAGGCGTTTTCCAATGTCACACATTTGGCGCCTTCCATGGGTTAGAACCAGTTGCGCCCGTTTGCGAAACGAACGGAAATGAAACACGGGCGCTTTTAAGAGCTGCGACATGCTCTTTGGCCGTGTCCCAGGTCCGGGTGAACCCCCTCCCCCCCCGCCCCGTTTGCCACCCCCGCCAGCCGACTCCGACTCCGACTGCGACTCGGCCGATGCCGACGCAAAATTTTGGGGCCAAGTTGCCCCAACTTGCGGCATTGCGGCGCTGCGTGGCACACAGAATCAGTCGTCAGTTTGTCTTAAGCGGATTTGGTCGACACGTGTGTGTGTATATGCGAGTGTGTGTGTCTTCTTCTTCTTCTACCTGCTGAACGTAATCGGAGTCCTCTGGCATCCTCTGGCAACATTTCGCGTGAATTTAACGCTTGGCCTAGGTCACGTATCGCACGTGCTGGACCCTCACGCCAAGACTCACGCCCCTCACGCTCCTCACGCTGCTCACGACACGGTTTTTTGATCCGTGTGTGTGTGTGTGCCGGTGTGTGCGTGTGTTGACATTCGATTTGCTTGCGAAAGCGCAGCATACTTTTTGGCAGATCCACACACAGCTCAAGCGAGTGTGCGAGTGTGTGTGCGTGTGTGTGTGTGTGTTTCGCTTCGGTCGATATTTGCATAAATTAAAATTAAAAAAAAAATATACAAAAGAGAGCGCGCATAAAAAAACCACATAGAAAAAACACTCGGAGTCTGCTTAATGAGTTTTTAATACGCTTTCACGTTTCCGTGTGTGTGTCTCTGAGTGTGTGTGTGTAGCTGCGTGTGTGTGTGTGGCTGCGTGTGTGTGCGAAAAAAGGCACGAGGAACTAAAAGTCATTGTCACTGGATTTGTGGCTGACGTCCCTGCTAATTTATTGAGCCCCAGCAGAAGACTTTCGAACGTGGCCAACGTGAGAAAAACTAATTCAAAGTGAACTTCACCCAAAGGCAAAAAAGCGACCAACAAAAAAAACTTGTTCTGGTAAGTGACCGAGAAAAAAAAATGTGTTGTGGCTGCCAAAATGGACCAAAGTTGAGTGTACTTGGGCGAAATTTAGATAAGACAAAAATTTGGGCATTTTGCACTCAAGTCAAGCACAAGCCACGGGCGTAATTTCTTAAAATAAGAGCGAAAGTCTTTGTTTTTTTGAAGCACATTTTTTATGCGCCCAAAGTTCTTAAATACAAGACACAAATTTCGTACTCAAGTTGAGAGGTTTTTCTATTTTCAGAGCAAGCATTTTAAGCGGGCCAAATTAGGGCAATAGGTAAAACAAAACTTTGGACATTTTTTTCGTTGGCATAAATCATAATTCATTTAAGAATATTTAAGCTCAAAATGTGTACAAAATTTTAAGTACAAAATATTAAGAAATTCATCCCATTCTATGCTAGTAAGCAGCTAGTTATTAGGCGCATTTAATTATTGATAAATGTACTATTTATATTGAATTTTTTGTTGGCATAAAACATAACTTATTTAAGAATATTTAAGCACAAAATGAGGACAACATTTTAAGCACAAATTGGTAAGAAATCCATCCCTTTGTATGCTAGTAAGCAGCTAGTTAATTAGGCGCATTTAATTATTGATAAATGTATTATATATATTTAAATTTACTGTGCATAATGTGAGGAAAACATCTGAACTAAAACTTTGTACGAATTTCATCCCATTCTATGCTTTTCAGTAGCTAGTTAATTAGGCGCATTTAATTATTGATAAATATATTATTTATATTGAATTTTTTGTTGGCATAACTTAGAAGAATATTTAAGCTCAAAATGTGTACAAAAGTTGAAGAACAAAATGTTAAGGAATTCATCCCATTCTATGCTATTCAGCAGCTAGTTAATTGGGCGCATTTTATAATTGATTAATATATTATTTATATTGAAATTTACTCTGCATAATGTGAGGACAACATTTTAAGTACAAAATGTTAAGAATTTCATCCCATTCTATGCTTTTCAGTAGCTAGTTAATAAGGCGCATTTGATGATTGATAAATGTATTATTTATATTGAAATTTACACGGCAATTGTGCTGCGAAGCAATTATTATTTTTAATTTGACGTTCTATATCAAATATTCAAAAGAGCTCATAAGCCTGCAAACAAGAGACCCTGGCAAATGTTATATGTATATATTTATATATAATTTAAGTCCAACGTTTACTGCCAATCGATTTATGCCGCAGGCTTTAACAGCAAATATTTGCAAATTTCCATCGAGCTGGAAACAAATTTGTCTTTTGATGTGCCACACAAAAATGCATTCGTAATTATTGAAATTCCGAATGTTAGCCCAGACTTATCGTTAATTACTGGTCACAGGTAAATAACACAGCACACTTGAAATGGAATTATTAATGCCAATGATTAGTTTACAGACAGACAAACAGACGGGCAGATACAAAAGTATCTGCAAGATGCACACACACGATGCATAATTACGTGTGCAAACAATGCGATCTGGCAGCTGCTGGATCTTATTAGGCAAAATTGTAATTGAAATTTTAATTTTAATTACGAGGCTGCAAACATCGAATGTCAATTAAATTGGTATTAAATAACAACGGATGCGAAATAAATTTAATTTTTAATGCACAGCCCTGAGAAAAACAACAACAAACAATTTCAATTAATTTCACGTATTTACATGCACACACATATTTATCTAAACAAGAGCCTAGATAAATATGTGTAATATGCGAAAAAATCGAAAATTTACAAAATCAAAAATTAATTCAAATTGTAATTAATTTGTTCGCTGTCGCAGTCGCAGTCGCCGTATTCATTACAACATTTTTTGGCAATTACAACGGGCAAAAAATGTAATCAAAAATCAAAACAAATAGAAAAAAACACACATTTTATGTTGGACATTTAACATTTGCATTTGCATTTGGAAAATGCGATTTAAGCAAATATATGTCAAAAGCATTTCAGCTATTTACTGTCCATACAATATTTAAGTTAATTTTAATGTTGTTTGCTTAATGGCATTTTTATGTGCGCGCGGCAAATGCGGCGTATGCGTGATGTGGCACAGGCGACGTCTTTTTAGCCATTTCACATGCAATTTGCATGGACAGCAACAACAACAACAACAGAAAGAACAACAAGAACATCTCATTGCATGCAATTAAAAATAATTATTATCAATTGACGATGACAACAATTTTCAATTTAAGTTTTATTTTATTTATTAAAAGCGCTCAATGTCTTTTTTATTTTCCTTTTTTATGTGACACTTGTCATGTGTGTGTGTGTGTGCTGCATGGCTCTAATATCGGGTCAACTTCACTTTGAGCTGCCTTCCTGGCGAATTGATTTTGATTGCAGCACACAGTTTCCGCTGTGCCCTATTGTCGAGCTCGAGGCAAGCATAACTGGGAGCCACAGTCGAGAGTCGAGAGTCGAGAAGCCGCATCATTGTTGTGGCAGGAAGCTGTGCGAACGAGTGGCACATCAATTGTTGCAGCAACTAAATGCAACGAATGCCAATGCGAATAATGCCAAAGCACAAAAGTCAGCTCGAACTATCGAACTATCCCATCTGTATATATACATATATATAGCTATGCATAGCAATTAAAACTGCCACATGGATTCGCATTGATTGCCGACGTTGAAGCTGACGCTGACGTGTGGCCCGCCATTTTTAACGCCCTTTCATTTTGGCATTTTATTTATTTTATTTGATTTTTACGCAAATACTCTGCTGCGAGGCGGCAGCATTAGCTGGGCTATGAGGGAGGTAACCTATATGAGAGAAACTAGCATTTTATTAGATATCACAGCCTAACTACATTCACGCACTAGCTTGGGATTCGAACCAGCATCCACACTAGAATATTATTCCATTATCAAGCTGACATTTGGCCCAATTTTTAGCTAGCAATGAAAAATCTAACTTTAGTTGTGCTTGCTTTACTTGACAAACAGCTCTTAAGGGTATTCAAAGTTCGGTTCTGGGCAAGTTTCAAAAAGTTGTTCTACCTGTTTGTCATGCATTTTGTGGCTGGCTGCAAAAATCCGTTGAATTTCAATTAAAATGACGCTGCAGTCAGAAGCGATGAAGATAACAGGCTTTGTTTTTCAGCTCATTGTCAGCTAAAATCCCTTTACAGGGTATCTACACTAAGAGAAAAATGACTATTCTAAATTTGGAGTGGGTTTGAATTAAAGAAATTCTGTCAAAATTCAAATTGGCGGCTTTTGAGAGGAAGTTCTTCCTGAAGCACAAATAAAGTGTAGAAGGAATCTTAATGAAAGTACAAGTTTTGTTTGATTGAGAATTGCTAATTCTTCTATTTAAGTTTCTTGGTGCTAAGAAAAAGTAGAAGAAGTAAGAACTTCGTGTTTCGTTTAAGATATTTTCAGCTTGACAACGATTGTGCTTGATTTGACTACGAAATTCCTGCGTCCCTTTTTACTTTTTTGTGAATATTTCAAAGAGAGCTTTTTGTTTGTTTAAAGCATAAATGAAGCGTAGAAGAAGAATCTTAATAAAAGTACAAGCTTTCTAAGATTGAGAACTGTTGAATCATCTATTTAAGTATTTGATGGTAAGAAAAAAAAAAGGTAAAAGTAAGAAATTCGTGCATCGTTTAAGATATTTCCAATTTGACGAGGATTACGTTTGATTTGACTACAAAATTTGTGCGTGCATTTTTATTTCTTTGCGAATATTTCAAAGCGAAATTCTTGATAATTTTCTTAGACAAGTTTTGACATTGAAAGGAAGCTCAAAAAATATATCACAATTCTAGTATTTAGATTATATTCAAGTCGAACTGCCTGGAGTAATAAATGCGTGCGTTTTATAATAATGGAATTTCATATCCATCTGGAGGAAAGGTCAGCAGAGTGAATCCTCCTCGGGCACACTAATCATCCTTTTGCTGAGATTTTAATAAACACAAGGGCCACACTTTAAATGGCTCGACCAAGAGTTCCCACATAGCTATTCTTTCTGTAACCCAGCTAAGCTGTCCGAGTATTCCTAAAACAATATCCAATTGCTCACACTTTTGTTCAACAGCTCCATTAGCAACTTAATAACATGGTAAACAGTTTGGCATTCAGCTATTGTCAATTGTGAAAAATAAAGAAGAAGGAAAGAACGAAAGTCAAGGGCCGGAGCGGAATAGGTAAAACCTGGCAAAGGTCGGCTGGGCGGGATCTGGACCTGGCTACTTTTAATTGAGTTTTGAACGCAAATAAAATGCGTGTGAAAGGCGAAAAAGCGAAAATTAATGCGCTCGGTTGGCTTTTCTCCCCCCCTAACTTTTCACCCCCCCGACTTTTCCGGCGCCCTTGTGAGTGTGACTTTGGCTGGGTTTTGTGATTGCGATTGTGTCTGTGAGCTGTGAAAATATTTAAAATTCATTGGCTCTGCTTCAGCCTTACGTTTGACTTGTGTGTGTGTGTGTGTGTGTGTGTGTGTGTGTGTGTGTGTGTGGAGCTTACACCGGCTCCAGTGCCACATCCTTATGCAAATCGCATTTTAATAAACTTGCGTTGCGTCAATTTTCATTTACAGTTGGCCCGTTGGGAACTGCTCCCCCCCCCTCCCTTCCACTCCCCCCGCTCACACAAACATGCCCCCGCAACAAGGGAAAAAAACAATACCCCAAAAAAAAAAACGAGTCCTAATTAAATTTAAATTAACTTTAAGCATTTGGGCTTTGTTAGCTTTGCTTTTCAATCTCTGTATACCCTGCACGAAACTGTCACACAATGGGTTAGCTTAAATATTTAATTTGTTTAGCTGCCGCAGCACAGGGTATATTATAGTCGAGCTCGCTTTTGTGCTGATTTTTACTTATTTCCTGTTGTGCATTTTTCGTTTATTTATTTATTTTTCGTTTTTGTTCGCCCTTTTGATGGCTCATTAAAATGTGAAATTTAATTTCTTCCTACTTACACACATGGCCATACAAATTGTGCGCTACGAAATTGAATTGAATTTAATATTAGTTGCCTAATGGCACACAAAAAAACACACATGTTTCCATCTGGCTGGGAATAGGCTAAGGTCCCACTAAATATGCAAAGCGTATACCAATGTATTTTTTGGCGGCGGCGGCAGGAGATAAAATGACATGGCCTCCGAAATCAAGGCTAAACGCGTTAAGTGATATTTAAAGTACATTTAACAGCGCCAACCTGCTCGGCCTCTGCTCTGCTCAGCCTGCTGCCTGCCACGCCCACGCCCCCAAATGCCTTTGGCTTTGTTGTGTGTAAAATTTGTGCTTGCGTGCCTTTGCCTGAGGGATCACAGAGAGAGAAATGCCTGACGCCAGGATAACACAAAGCGGAAAAGGAAGCGGCGACCACGTGTCTATTGACAAATGAGCTGGCAGCTGGCAAAGGGCGCCACACTGGCACACATAAGTATATGCACAGATATATATATATACGTATATATGAATGCGTACACATGTTTGTTATTTGCCTGCCGATTGTTGTCTGTGTTTTTGGGCCGTTTGTCTCTAGGTGCTGTTGATAGATGACTTCGGGGGATAAACTCTGAACGAGTTGCCCAGAAATGTGGCTTTGGCGCGACAAATGTGCTGCAATTTGCGCTCGGCTCAAACACATATTTTCTTCAAGCTCGTCTGGCGTCAAATGATTAACGGCTGCAATGGGTTAAGCTTAATATTGCAGTCTGTCATACAGACAGCAAAAGGTTTCTTTCTCTTTAACTCAATGTTAAATTAATCGCCAAGTCTTAAAGCTAAGTTAGTTGGGAAACTTCTTCAAATGCAATCCAAGATTTTTCCCGCCTAGACTTGCCTGCAGCTTAACATATATTTTCATATATTTAACATATATTTTCTTCAAGCTGCAATGGGTTAAGCTAAATATTGCAGTCTGTCATACAGACAGCAAAAGGTTTCTTTCACTTTAACTCAATGTTAAATTAATCGCCAAGTCTTAAAGCTAAGTTAGTTGGGAATTGTTTGGCTTTAAATGCCAAAACTTCTGCAAATGCAAGCCAAGATTTTTTCCGCCTGGACTTGCCTGAAGCTTAACATATATTTTCATATATTTAACATATATTTTCTTCGGCTGCAATGGGTTAAGCTAAATATTGCAGTCTGTCATACGAACAAAAAAGGTTTCTTAGAATGTTCAAATTCTCTTTAGCACAACTTTGTGATCTAAAATTGATTGATATAGTTATTTTATTGTCTAGCTCGAGAGCCGGGTTTTTAAAAATAAGAGGTTTAAGCAATTCAGATCAAGGCTAAGTTAGCTTGGGAATTGTTTAGCTTTAAATGCCAAAACTTCTTCAAATGCAAGCCAAGATTTTTTCCGCCTGGACTTGCCTGAAGCTTAACATATATTTTCATATATTTAACATATATTTTCTTCAAGCTCGTCTGAAATGGGCTAAGCTAAATATTGCAGTCTGTCAACGAGACAGAAAAAGCTTTCTTGGAATGTTCTATTTCTCTTTAGCACAACATCTTTAACTTTGTGATGTAAAATTGATCGATATAATTATTTTATTATAAGAGGTTTAAGCAATTCAGTTCAAGGCTAAGTTAGCTTGGGAATTGCTTAACTTTATATTGCCAGAACTTCTTCAAATGCAAGCCAACATTTTTCTTGCCTGCAGCTTGTCAGACTTGGCTTTAAGCTGCTAAATGTTGCGCATACGCAGCGTTAGCCGCCGGTCAAAGGCCGGCGGCTATAAATTAGCTGGCAAATACTTTGATTACATAATCAGCACACACACACACACACACACACACAGGGCTAAACGGGTTGGCTATTGGCTCTGCCGGCAGCAGATGAAGCGAAACGAGCGCTTAAACGAGCTTTAAGTGTGCCCCTGAGTCAGCACGCACTCGGGGAGGTAGAAGAGGGCGGGGCGAAAGGGCAAAAGGGCAACTGCAACTGCAGCGAGTAGCAAATTTAATTGAAATTGAAAGCACTTTAGTGTCCCTCGCCTTGGCCTGGCCTGGGCCAGTTGGATGCTGCTGCTGCTGCTGCTGCTGCTCGTTGCATGCAACTAATTTGTGCCACTAATGAATTTATTTGCCACTTGTATGCTGGCAGCGTGGGCGTGTGATAAAAACGTACAGCGAGAGAGTGTGCAAACTGTGGCGAATAAAGCAAAATAAATGAAACTAATATAAAAATGGCGCACCAGTAGGAAACGGGGAGGGAGAGAGGGTGTGCGTGTGTTTGTGACATTTTAGAGGCACGGCAAAGAAAGGCGCCTGGAAGGCTTCAAGGCGGCGACAAGTTGCAGCGACAGCAGCTGCAGCCACGGAGAAAGCAGCAAACGACGAAATCGTTTGAGAATTAATTTTCCATTTCAGAAGCAAAAGGAATGCTGAGCTCTCACTTCCGCATCCAGCTATTGCTGCCGTCGCTTGCAGCTCGTGTCGAATTACAATTTATTGGCTGCTAAGTGGCAGCGCCTTGGCGCTTTTCACTTACCTCACACCGATGCGGGGTCATTAGCAGTGCGTCATCAGCTTTGGCCACGCTGCGGCCAAATCCAGCCAGTTAAATAGGCTGCCGGGCAAAAGGATAGCCCGCAGAGCCTCGCTTACTAATTAACTCATATTATGGCGCAATCGATGTTCAAATAATTGAATTAAAGTATTCTAATCTGTTTGAAGTGGGCGTAAATGTTGGTCAAAGTTGAAAAGGGGAAACGGAGCGAGAAGTTTGGAGATTGAAGACGAGAGAGGAAAAAGAAAAGGAATAGAAATAGATCTATTAGAACGACTTTGCATGAGCCTGAAGATTTCATCAACTATTCTTATACTATATTTATATATACATTCCATATTCAGTATTCATCTGACTCGGAGCTTCCTCTAGCTAATTGAAAAATCTTTCAAGTAGGGTATTTAACATTCCATGTCGTTAAATGTGTCGCCGTGAAAAGCTGCTGACAGCTACGGAAAATCCTTAACGACTGCAACAAATACAACATGGAAAATGTGAAAAATATATAAATTGCGTTTATGCTGCACAATTGGGAAATTGAACACTGCCGAACATTTGAAAATGAAAAGTGCCAGCTCGAAAGTGTGTAAACAGCAAAACGGGGCGAAGGCAGCGGCAGCGGCAGCTGCTTTAGTTTTTAATTAAACATTGGGACAGGTAACAAATGTCTGTGGCACGTTGCACGAACTATGAAATGTTGCCGAGCATCTCTCTCTCTCTTTTACTCTCTTCTCTCTCTTCTAAAAGAGTATGATAATTTCTTGACGTGAGCTGAAGGCCTGGACGCTAGCGCTCTTTTGTTGTAATTAGCTATAGTATTATTTATAATATAATATGCATGTATTAAGATTAATCTTAAAGATAAAATATTGTCACGAAAGTAAGAAGTTATCTCCGCGTTCATAGAGTTTGGTTTTAGACTTAAGCATTAAGCATAAGCATTTTTAGATGTCTTCCTCACATTTTTGGAGGTCTAGTCTTTGGGCTATAGTTTTAAATATATTAATATAGATGCCATATAAGGATTGTGCTCTGCGACGTTTGCAGTGCATCTCCCAGTCGGTCACTTCCGACTAGCACACTCTAACTCATTTCTTCTTTTTTTTTTTTGCTGATTGCTGCGATTTTAGTTATGGCTCGGAACGTGCATAACATCTAATTGAATAGAGCTGCTAAACATAAAGCGTAATTAGGATGCATTTTCTATGTGTGTGTAGAACAAAGGCAGCAATTGGGTCAGCGGGGTAGACAAGGGGGGGAAGGGGGGGGGGTCAGACCTGTATACGATGTTGCCTGTAAATGGGCACAGAGCAACTTCTTGTTATTATGCTGTAAGAGAACGCGGCTCGGTAGCAGCAGCGCGGCCAATTCATATATTTGACTGGCACTTGGCATAGGACTAGGACCCAGACTCAGGTCGAGATACGGACTGGGCCGGGCCAGGGTCTGCTCTGCTCTGCTCAGCGCGTTGTTTTTTGTGCAATTTCCATGAGTGGCACTCGGGCAAAATATACTATTTATTTCGCTACTCTCGGCGCTCGGCGCACAGTGGCCCAAATGAACCGCATTCCATTTTGACTGATGCTGGCCAACTTTTTGCGTATGAAAATAAAACATAAGCCCCCCCCACACACACACACACATGCACACTGAAACTGCGACAGAGATGAGAGGCAGCTGTGGCATTGTTGTTGTTGCACTTCTACACTTTGTTGCCGGTACGGTAAAAGCTCGTTGAGTGAAAAACGTCGAGTTAAGTATGTGTGTTTTAAAAAGCGATATGATGCAGAGACACACACACACATCAACACACACACACACCAACACACACCAACACACACACACACACAGCTCGCAGTTTGCAGCTCAGAGTTGGCAGCTTCTCGAGTGGCACTCACCTTGCACAGGACGCAAGCTTCAGGCCCGCACGACAGGACGACAACTTGCAGTTGCTGCACTCAGAAAAAATATAAGAAGCCTACTTTAAATTCACATAACTTCTTTACTTCGAACCATAAGCTATTAATTTCAGGTATATCTAAATCTTAAAGCTGTTTTCAGCAGTTACAAAAGTTCTAACAATAAGAATTTTCCGCCCAGCTCAAGAAATTTCAAACCCATTCGTAATCAGAAAACATTTGTGCTTGATTTAAGTATTTTCGCTGAGTGTACTGGGGACGCAAGCTGGGAATGGGCAGCGAAGGCATTTTACCTAGCCCAAAAGTATGCTGCTAACATGCCACTATACGAGCTGCCTGTCTGTCTGTCTGCCTGTCTGTCTGTCTGTCCTGTATCTGTGTCTGTCCCTCTCTCTCTCTCTGTGTGTGTGTGTGTGTTTCTGCATTTGGTTAGTTTTCGTATTCGTTTACGTTTTCGTGTCGTGCTCGCTGCTTTTGTGTGTTGTTTTTAGTTTTAATGAAATGTAAATGTTTAGTTATACACACATACAGAGCGGGGGAGAGGGGGGCAATATGTATAGGTGGGCAGCGAGTAGCCAGCTCGGTGGAAATTTATGTTAAGCTGCTTTTCCCGAGTTGTAATTTTCAGCAGTGAATGCAAATCAGCGACAAAAAAAACCGAAAAATAAAAAAAAAACTGAAATGAACCAACCGCTTTATGCATGTAAAATTCACAGTTTCGTATTTGTTTTTTTTTTTTTTTAGCTATTTACCAAAAATGTGCAGCATCAAATATCTGCATTTTAGAGAGTAGCAGGTTTTAGTCGGCTTTGGCAAGATTTTTGCAAAGGTTTCTTTTTTAATTTTAACTGACAGTTTAAGAACGTCGGACTAATCAGTAGGAGGTTAAGGGTTCAAATCCAGCAGAAATTTGTAATTCAATTTAATTTTCAATTGTATTCGCATTTTTACACACACAGCTGCCACAAAATGTATTTATTTGTCAGGATGGTTTTTCATACATTCCATGACTTTTACTTTATTTATGTTTATTATTTGTATTTGATATTTACTATACTATATATACATATATATACTATACTATACTATACTATATATATTTGATATATATACTTTAACTTTGTACTTTCTTTTAATGAGTTCTTGAGTCCGCGGTTTTCTCCATATTCTCTCAGACTCTCGATAATTTCTGATCACAAGTAATCAACTTGTGTCTTATACTTCTATCTTATACTCCTATCTTATATTACTCTCCATTTGTCGTTTGACACAGCTCATAAGAAAAAGTTTGATCGGAAGAAAGTTGTATTTTTCTCCCACATGCCTCGACTTTCCTGCAAGCGAAAGAGGCAAAATAGGCAACTTCTAGGGGAAAATTCAGTTTTCTAGCTCTTTCGCTTTGGGCTATTCGATTGATCGCCCTTCAGTCAGTCAGTCAGTCAGTCAGTCGGTCAATCAGTTAGACAGGTGAGCTTTAATTAATTTGCTTGAAATCGTATCTCCCGCAGGCGATTGACATTTGCCATATTAATTTTCAGTTATAATAGCTGCAGATTTCGAGCTCTTGTCTGCGGGCTAAAATTACATTTGGCTCATTCCGTTGTGCGCTTCAGTTTCAATTGCAATAAGCCAAAGTGCGTTTTGTGGTCAGCGCAGCATATTTATTAAAAATGTTGATATTAAAACGAACTTTTGTGCCGGCCAAAAGGGCACAAACAAACACACAAATAAGCCAACAAACAGGCAGCCAAACAAACATTGCGCAATTTGTAAACACGGACGAAGGGTTAGCAGAGAGGGGGGAGGGGGAGGGGCAGGAAGGGGCGGCCCAACGCGGCTTAACACGCTTGTCAACGGCTGGCCAAATGACCCCGCCGAGAATGGCAGCGAGGGAGGGGGGCGAGGGAGAGGGGGTGGGCGACAAAATGGCATTTCCTTTTGGGGCTCTTCGGCTATTTGGCTGCTCGTAAGCGTCGCTTGTTCGCATTTTCCGCCGGATTTTGTTTACAAGCCACGCCGCAGTGCCGCGAAAACAAATTGAAAATGCACAGCAACAGTGGCTGCTGCTGCTGCTGTGTAAATGGTGACAACTCTGGTCGCGGCAGTGTTGCATTTGTTTGCCTTTGTGCGGCATTGTTGTCAAATTTATTAAGTTACTCATACGCCACGTTGCAGCATGCGCCCACGCCCCCCGCCCACGTCCCTCCATTGTTCCCGCCGCCGCAAACAAGTGACAAGCGGGGCGTGTAGGCGTGTGTGTGTGGGAGGGCGTGGCAAGTGCTCCCCGGCGGCTGCACATGTTTGGCATATCAAATGTTGTTTTCGTTTGTCAAAATGACAAACCCATATGAGAACCCAAACGAAATAAAACGAGGCAAGAAAAAATTCCACTGGCTGACAGGAACAGCCTCTTCGGCTGCAGGCACACTGGTTCCATATGCAAAGTTGGGCGCATTTGAAGAGAGTTCTTAAGTTCTACTTAAGCTCGTTCTAGCTACTATCTATAAAGGTCGAAGAACTTGTCAACTTCCTCAGCAGCCGTCCTGGCTGATTCGATCAGAGAGAGATACCTCTAAAGCCTGCGACCTACCTGCGAGGCGAATCATCTAAACACCCTACAGTATTAGTTCATGTCGTCAATCCCCCCATTGTAAATACCCCTCAAATTAAAATGCCATTAAACCTAACAAATATTCTTACTACACTTAATATCACAGTCTTGCGCTTGGTAGAGATCAGAAGATACTGATGGATAAAAGATGTTTCACAAATGTGGTTAGAGATCAGAAGATACTGATGGATGGATGGATCGATGGATGGATGGATGGATAAAAAAATGTTTTCCCATGTGGGTGAAAAATGAGTATCTAAGATCTATTGGACGCATTTTGAAGTACAATTGTCTGCTTCTTTATACTTTTATAAGTTAATATTATCATATCTTCTCGTCAATGTATTACAAGATTTAAACAAAAGTCTGTCATCTCTTTCAATCGCTTACTCTTATAAATTCATTTCTGATAAGCATCTAATTTCAGATACATCTCTTATAGATACATCTAAGATCTCTTGGACGCAGTTTAAAGTACGATTGTTTTCTTCCTTATTTAAAAAAGACTTATTTATCATATTTTCTCGTCAGCGCTAAAAAGACTAACAAGTCTTATCTTATCAATTCATTTTTGACAAGCATCTCATTTGAGATGTATCTAAGATCTCTTGGACACAGTTTGAAGTACGATTGTTTTTTTCATTATATAAATAAGACTACTTTTTCATGGCAATATCATCATATCTTCTCGTCAGTGTATAACAAGGTTAATAAAACAAAGGTCTGTCATCTCTTTCAATCGCCAACTCTTATCAATTCATTTTTGATCAGCATCTCATTTGAGATGTATCTAAGATTTAAATTACAATTATCTGCTTCTTTATATAAATAAGACTCCCATATTGTGTCCATATCATCATAGCTTCTGCCAGTGTATAAAATGATTTAAACAAAGATCTGTCATCTCCTTCAATCGCTTCCTCCTATCAATTTATCCTTCATTTGAGCTCTCTGGTGACACTTTTCATTCTGCTCCAATTCGATTGCCCAATTCGCAATTCAGTTTTGCAATAAGCTAAAATGACTTTTTGTTTCATTCATTATTTGGGTGCGCTTCTTTTTTCTTGCTCCACTGTGTGTGTGTGGCCGAGTTATGTAACATGTGAGCTGCCTGGACTGGACTGGACTGGACATGGGAAGATGGGAAGATGGGACTGGGATTGGGGGGCATGGTCTGCGCTCTGTAAGTAGATCCCATTTTGGCAGAGTCACAGGCTTGGCTGCCGTTTTGGGTCGCTCAGTGTCAATTCTGTCGGTTGTTGTTGTTGTTGTTGCTGCCGTCAATAAACAGCAGACAGTTGGCAAGTGGAAGTGGTCGATCTGCTCATGTTTGGGCTTGTTTCGCTGCCGCCTCCACACACACTGACAGACGCATATATTGTCAGCTATAAATGTGCAGCTGTATCTGTATCTATAGCTGTAGCTGTATCTGTAGCTGTATCCGTATCCATGTGCTTGCCAACAAGTCGCGCCGAGTGTCGGAATTCTTCGTCGTCGCCATTGGCCATAAATAATCGCCTAAATATGCTGGCCAGCTGCCCAGCGACAGCCTAAGGCCAAAATCAGTCTTAATATGCTCCCAACTGTTGGCTGTGTGTGCGTGTGTGTGCGTATGTGTGTGTGTGTGTGCGTGTGTGTGTGCGTGGGTGTGTGTGTGTGTTACTTACCGTTTGCTTGTGTTGTTGGGATTTATGTTTGGCCAAGTTGTGTTGTTTTTTATGTTGAACTTAAAGACGTTCTAAGTACGTTTTGTGCACTTTGTGCCAGTTTTTTTTCTTCCGCCTCAACTCCCCCCTGCCCTAGCCGGCCACGCCCCCGCGTCTGTTGTTGTTGTTGGCGCACTTGAAGTTTGCTTCTGGGAGCGCTTCAGGACGTTCAACTTGGTCTCTGTTGCCGTCGCGTCTTCGTTATTGTTGTTGTTGTTGTTCTTGGCAACTGTTTTGCTTGTATTTTATGGTCATTTCTAATGTGCTGCGTTGCGTATGTGTGTGTGCGTGTGTGTGTGTGCGTGTGTGTGTGTGCGCAAGTACTTAGTGTTAATAAACTTTTATAAATATTCTCTTTGACACTTTTAGCACGAAATAAAACTGACAAATAAATCTGATTAATCATTGCACTTTGTGCTTTGTGCTTTCTAATAGAATTCCTGCTTCCCGCCCGAGCTATACACCTGTAGCCCCCTGTGGGCGTGGCACATGTGCAAGTATGCTTGACCCCGCCGCAAAAGAAATCAGATCATTTTCGCTGTTTTAATCCGCAACATAAGTACGTTAGCTTTTGATGGGAAAGTCAACCTTAATGAAGTCAGAGAGAGAGAGAAGCTGAAAAGCCGCTTAAACATTCACATGAAGTTACATTTTTGTGGTAGCTGTTTTTTTGGCGGGATCGCAAAAACCAACATCAACAGTTGCCATATTTCAGAGACTGCGGCTCAAATTGGATTACATGGCAATGGCGGGTTAGTTGCTTATGCGATGGGCGTGGCATCAATTTCGGTACGGCCGAGCGGCTTTATTACATGCCGCTCAGTTAGGCAGAGCCAGCAATATATATACATATACATATTTTTGGCCCTTTGCCCGAAACGTTTGATAACTAAAAACGTTTCGCTGTGCCAACGTGCGACGCACTCATCAAATCCAATGAAAAAATCAAAGTGCCCCAAAGGCCAATTGGCGCTGCATCCTGCCTGCCTGCCTACCACACACACACACACACTCGTATACACTCGCACACCCATGCCACATGCTTCACATCCACAATGCTAGGCAAATACAATTTTGAACGCATCACAACACGCAAACACAATCACCGATGGGGCAGCCCTTTGGTTCGCCCGCAACTGCAAATGGAGTGTCGGAGCGGAGCGGAGCGGAGCGGAGCAGTTGGCAAATGTGTGCGAATGTGTCCGTCCAGGCATTGATATGCGCGTTGGATTGTATACGCTTTCGTTATTTTTGCGCTGGCCCGCCTCCCACAGTTCACAGCCACGCGAAGAGGTCACACTTAATTTCCGCTTGAAGTTCGCACAATACACACAGCCCACAGCAACAACATCAACAACAAGTTGCAGTCGAGTGTAAACGACTAGCACATACTCTACACGGAGTGCAGAGCTATAGACTCTAGAAACATAGAAATGCATCTTCTTTATATATTGGGAGCTTGCTGTAAAGCTAGAAGAACTCCCTAAGGTGGCTATCAAAGTGGGACGTAAATAAGTTTTTTTTTTTTTTGATTTGTCAAGACGAAATTATTTCTTCTTTTATCAAGTTGTGCCCGTTTACTACCTGACAAATTTGTTCAGGTTAGTTAAGGATATTGTGGTAGACGAGGACTGATCCAACTCCTGATAACGATAAAAGAAAGAACTTGGGAATCAGGTCTTAACTACGTATGATACGTTGTACGAAGAGAACTAATACATATATACAAAAGGTAAACGCTTGCCAGGGTATTCCGTAAAGCTGAAGACTCTCTAGCTGCAGTTGCGTCAAAAGAATTGCATTTATGCGAACAGAACGATATTTCCACTAAACCAATACGCTCGTCTACATTTGGCGAGCAGGGTATACAAACAGCAGCCACGGTCGCCAGCGTAGCATACTTTTTGGGGCAGACGCTGACGATGTTGCCGCCTCTGCTGCTGCTGCTGCTGTCATTGTTGACGCTGGCGACCTCGGCCTGGCCTGGCGCTGTCACTGGCGCTGAACTTTCAACTTCCGCTTTTCATTTACACGCACACACACACACACACACACACACACACAGAGGAGAGCGCGTGAGATAGGCCGTTTTTCGTCGCGCAGCGTGCCGCTTGTTGTTGTTTGCGACATCTGTTGATTATTTTGGCGTTGCTTGTTTTTTGCACTTCACTTTGCTGCACAATGCTACCTACTGCATGCGTGTGTGCCTGTGTGTGTGTGTGTGTGTGTGCGTGTGTGTGGTTTGTTTATTGCACTCACACAGAGAGCGCACATGACGCAAGGTGACCAAAGTTTTTGTGTTCGGCCATGTGCCGCGCACGCTTCTTTTATTTCTAGCCCCTTGTGCATCCGAGAGTAACACACACACACACACACACACACACACACATGTACACACACACATACGTGCACAGCGAGAAACATGTCAGCGGCAAAATTGATTATGAAATGATTTATTGGCCTCAAAAACTGCTTCAATATTGATTAAAGTTGCTGCCTTTCGCTGCGTTTCCTTTTTATTTCTTTTTTTTTGTGTTTCGTTCAGCCCATTTCCTGCTTTTGTGCCACACGGCGTATGCGGAACATTGGCCCGTTTACACGGCTGTTTTTTGTTTGTTTTTTTTTCGCTCACGTTGACCATTTAAATGCATTTTTGTTGGCTAGCAAATATCCGCTGCGCTGTTTTTGACAATACCCAGTTATTTATTGAAAAACAAAACGAGCTAATAAAAAAATATTTTTTTGCAGACAGTTTTGAGTGCTGCGCGTTGCAATTGTTGTCGGGGTTAGTATAACAAAAATAAATATGGAAATATTTGCGTACCAAAATAAATAGGGGGACGGCAAAATTGGCTGAGTCATAATATTTGACTTGGCCACAAAAAAAAAAAAACCTGTCAAATGTATAAAAATACGCCAAGTGTAATAAACATGTCGCTCAAACTGAAAATGAAATGCTTAAAAAAGATTCTGTATCAGCAGAAGGCAAATTAAGTTTGCGTAAAGCTCAACCATTACGCCAAATATTTGTTCACTATATATATATATATTTATATGATATATATACACTTGGGAAGGTATTATAGTTTGCAGATGAAATGTGCATAGAAGGAGACAGCTGTGTATATATTGTGTATATATTCTTGATAAGTATCAACAGCTGAGTCGACGTCTGTCCCTCTATCTGTCTGTCTGTTTATAGTCCCTAAGTTTGAGAGTTTAGCATAGATCTGCATTTCTCTTGTAGATGATACACATGTTGGAACTGACCGTATCTTACACTCTATCATGTATTTCCAATAGGATAAATTTCTCGACAATTAAGTTCTTCTGTTCTCTTCTATAACTATAGTATTCTCCTCTTTAATTGGAGCCAAGTTTTGTTCGAGCTGATCTAATCGAATCACCATATCATATATCTCCCATAGTTGGAAAATTGTGTATTCTAGTTAAGGCTAAATAATGAGGAAGACACTCGTTTTTGTCGACCATTAATAAATAAATAAATAAAAAATAAATAAATAAAGAGTTGTTCTCTTCTAAACCAAATATGGCACTCGTAAGTTTCACTATCCTCCTCTCTAATTGGAGCCAAGTCTTGTTCGAGCTGATCTAATCGAATCACACTATTATATATCTCACATAGGATCAATCGCTCGACGATTAAGATCTTCTCTTCTAAAATAAACTTGTGATTTGTGAGATTCACTATCCAACTTTTATAGGAGCAAAATCTACCTATGATTGGACCAGTTTGTCATATATCATTATCTGAGTTATGGTATGGGGAATATCTAGAGGTTTCTCAAGATATGTTGACCTCAATTAGTAATAATGAGTTTTACAATTCTCCTAACATATCTGCCAAGCCGTAATCCCCATATCTACAAGGGCATTTAATCTTCGGCATGCCGTTTATTCCTTTTGCTTGTTTTTTTTTTTTTATACTTTTGCCTTGTGCCACATTTTCATTCATTTTTTGTAGCAGCTTGTTTTGGCTGTCGGCACTTGTCAACGCGGCCGAATGTTGCCCTGATCCCCAAACTATTTGTATCTGTAACTTTGGGGCGTGTTTGGAAATGGTTTCGATTGGGTGTTGTGTGAAAGTTTTGCGGACTGCATTTGGAGCGTTAAATCATTCATGTTGATTTAATTATTTTGCGTTGTTGATGCAATAATTTTTTTCTTTTTTATTTGATTTATTTATTTATTTACACGTTAGCAGGCTTGCAGCTTCGGCTTAATGTTATTATTTCGAGTATTTTATGCGCCGTTTTAAGTGACATCATCAATCAATCAATCAATCACTTCATTTGTGACAGCGACAAAATGCATTGAAAAGAAACGCCATACAATAATACAGTAGAAGTGAGAAAATCTATAATAAAAGCACGGGCGGCGCGGTCGGAGCGTGCAAACAATATTAATAAATAAATTACATTTAAATCTGCTTTAATTAAGGTAAAACATGTGCGTAGAATTGGGTAAATAAATAACGATATTGTTATATTTAATCGCCTTTGAACCGAAAACATCGCAGATTACATTTAAAACAAACAAAAAGTGCGCCGTGCACAAAACAGAAAAATACAAAATTTATGCTTACGCCTGATAAAACCTTGATAAAGAATCGGTAAAGAGGATAAATCAGAGTAAGCCCTGGTTCATCATACAAATTGCTGTGATTTTGCCAAAAGGGATGAAAATTTAATGCCTTGCGGAGGCATGTGGCCATATTGTAAGATAATTTCTTCTCAGGTTTTTGTACAGAACATCTTAAAACTGTTTTTGGGAAAGTCTTTAATTAAGTTCGAGTGCAGAATCGATTAAATGTGATGCCATGACACAAAGCACACTTTTATGGCTGCGTAGTTGGAAGAACTTTCTTTGAGTATTTCGGGCAGAATATCTAAGAAATGTTTATGGGTTGTCGATTAAATATGAAGTCATGACGTCATGTACAGAAAGTACACTTTTATGGCTGCTTTGCTGTAAGAACTTTCTTTCAGGATTTTAAATATACCATCTTTGAATTGTTTCCGGGAATGTAGAATCGATTAAATATGAAGTCATAACAGAAAGTATATTAATATGACTACGTACTTATTGAGATTTTTCTTAGAAACTTGGACCACGCCTTCCTTTCACTAAGAGTTCGTATTTTCCGACACTTCCTCTTCCCAAAGAAGCTTCAGTACAAATTTCAGCTCCTAAGATTAGAGCTGTCCGGACAAATTGGTATAATTTATAGCAAAAATATTTAGCTCAAGTGTTTTAAAATGTTTTTATTTAATTTTTTTATTTTCCTCGAGGTTTGAAATCATTTGACGCTCCTCTCCTGTCCCTCTCCACGCTTTGCTTCCTCATTTAGCTTTTGCGCTTTTATTTAATTTTTTTTTTCCAACTCTCTATTGGAAAACAGGGCCAAAAAGTTTGGTCGGAAAATTGAAATTCAATATAGCATGGCGTAAAAACTTTGTACCCTAGCGCAGAAAAGTGCGCTACGCTTTTGCAATGGGGATAATGCCAAAAAATTGTGCCGGCTGATTAAAAGTGCAGGGCGTGAAATGCAGCGCACAACAAAATTTAAACGATTTCGTTCATGCAAAACCAAATGGCACTTGGATTTGCGCTTTTCGCATTGTTGTTATTGTAGTTGTTGTAGTTGTTCGTGTTGTTGTTCGTGTTGTTGGGCGAGTAGTTTGGTGGCCCATTGCCGGGAGCGCTTTTTAGGAATTATTATTATGATTTGAAAGTGCATAAACCACTCGAGGGCGACTCGTGCATTTCGCTCCATAATTGGCACAATCAGCCAAAGGCTGGCGATAAAATCTCGAGACGCGCGCGCTGTTTGCGCGGCGAAGCCCTAAAAAAAAACGATGCCACTTCAGACCACTTTGCTTTTCCATTTATTTATGACGCCCCCAAAGTTGGGCCGCAGCCATAAAGAGGCGCTTCAACTTGAAGTTCTATTGCAGCAGCTCGTGTTGATTTTTCAACGTTTTAATTAAATGACAGCCAGCGCAGGGCGGGGCAACAAGTGCGGACTCACATTATAATGACGGCAAATCGGGCGTAGAGAGTCAACAAATAAACAAACAAACAAACAAATCGCTGTTTACAGCACGACAGCCAAGCCGACACACAGCCAAGCAGACTTGTCTGAAGCGACAGACACTGATTGAAAGAAGTCTGCGCACACGTGTCCTGGACTCGAGCTGGAGCTGGAGCTGGAGCTGGAGCTGGAGCAGGTGTTGCGTCCGCTCATTAAAATGCAACTGTGTGCGGCTCTGGCCAAAGGAATTGTGCAATAAAAACCAGCTACGTCAGCGTCAGCAGCCTGGAAAGACATTTCGCTTTATGCAAATGCATAAAAAAATACCACAGAAGAGAGCACAAAAAAAAAACTCCTGCTCAAAATCATTCTAGCTATCCGCCTGCTGCTCCAAAGTGAGCTGTGTGTGTGTGTGATGTGAATGGAATAAAACTGGGCTGTTATTTTATGCTCCGCAACCATTGAAAATGTGTGAGTAGGGAAATGCTGTGAGTTGTGCAAGCGCAGCATGTGACAGCTAGAAGAAGGCGACTTTAAGCTCTAAATGAATGAATCAATGTCTTACAATCATAGACTACAGAGCTTTGAGATAAGTTCAAGTTTCGCTTGAATTTCGATAAGTTTAGATCCAGCCTAGTTGAATTTTCTTCTCATATTTGATAAGTTATTTAGGGATAGAAAGAATTCTGTCTCGTATATTATATGCAGATGAAGAATATTTCACTTTCCAAATAGAGTATTAATCTACTATTTGTTCTGGTTTTCACAGGGTATATCCCAGTCGGTTACTTTTAAGTGCAGCACTTTAACTTGCTTTCTACCGCAAACCATTTACTTTTAACGTCTTTTAAACACTTTAAGAAACCTAAAGCTTCGATTGTTGTGGAGCTTTAAAGTCAAGGCCTTGGGCGACCGCATAATCCCCGAAAAAATTGTGCATACGCCGTGTTAGTTAATTATCGAAAGAGCTGCTGCTTCTGCTGCTGGCGCTGGCAGCTTTGACAACCAGTTTCTATTGAGAGGTGTGAGCCAGTAATTAGCTTTTGTTTCGCGTCAATTTCTTGCCAACCAGAAAGCCGTTGAGATCTAGGCCCAAAGCGCCCAAAGCAATGGCAATTTTTGCGCTTGCCGCGTCTTTTTTTATACCCTGAACCCATTGAACATGGCTCGAAAGGGTATACTTAGTGCAAAGGCGTGGGGTGGAGTCAGAAGACCCAATTAAATTGTAAATACTTATTCTACTTGCCCCATTCTCCTTACAAATTCAAAAAATAATAACATTTTTGTACGCATGCATAGAAGGATGGGTTTAGGGTATCTGCCAGTCGAGCACTCCCGTTCCAGAGCACTCTTACTTGTTTTTTATTTTCTCTTTCAAATTTCGCGCTTCAGTGCGGAGTGACACAAACAAGAAAGCCGAGCAAAGGCATAGGCAAAAGCAAAAGCAAAAGCCAAGCGAATGCCATAGTTGAAAGCAATTCCTGCAAAGGGAATCGCCTTTATTTCAACATGACTTGACAAAGTCGACATGCGTTGAATAAGACCCAATCGAGTTCTCGAGCTTTATTCAGTAAATTATGTTGTCTTAAAGTCATCAACTAAAAGTGAGATGAAATGGTGAAAATGGAAAATGGAAAATGGGAACAGCTTCGATTGAGCTGCTGTTTATGGGCCCGGTACTTGGGGGCTAATCAGCGTAGCATCTGGGCGATTGGCCGGGCGCTTTCAGCTTCAGCTGTCTCGCTGGGTCAGACAAACATCAATAAATTAGAAAATGAATAAATAAATAAGCTGTGAGCAGCATAACAGTCTGATGGACGGACACGCACAAGCTCAAGGACCTAAACCCAAACCCAAACGAATGTATATATAACTACGGGGAAAATAAGCAATAGACAGGGAGAATAAATCACCACAATAAATCTTTGGGGGTCGCAGTTGCGAACCGAGCCACGCGTTCTGTACGCTTCTGGCACATTTTTCTGCTTTGGCATAAATATCTAACTATAAATACTTGTATATTTATGCATGCATGACATACGCTTTGTTCTCTGCATAAGCATCCCCAAAATGGATGAGCTGCGCTTTTGCGACATGCAATGCGTGTGTGTGTTTGTGGGCGTGGCATGCTGCCGGAAGCAGCCCAACTGCAAAATCTGGCAAAACTTTGAGCAAGTTTAAAGGCAACACCGCAACACCGCCAACAGTCAATAGATTTTGTCAAGGAGCAGAGTTCATGTTGCGACATGGGACAATGCACAGCTCAAGCCAAATCGCATTAATTTCACAAATTTGACTGAGAAAAGTTTTGCCAGCGTGAGGCACTTGAAGTTAAACGCCACTTAAAAACAAAGGATACACTCAAAGCTAAAGCTCTGGCCGGGGCGAAGCAGTAAACGCGTCTGCCAAAGCGATAAAACCAATGAAAGGACTCGATAGCTGCCGCTACTCTGCAGTCAATGCAGTTATACGAGCTTTACTCGAATGATAGTCTATAAACTTTTGGCTAACACTTACTCGAAAAAAGATAAATAAATAGAAATAAAAGACAACTGGAACCCTTCTAGAATATTAAGCAGATTTACAATATGTATTCCCACACACGACAATGATTTCATTTTTTGATTCCATAAGAATTAGAAGCATTGCTGGGTATGATTAAAATATCTTAGAAAGACACAAACTGTGCGTGATAAATTTCGTGATAAAATAAATAAAACAACCTCTGCAAGGTTATAAATAGCAATAAGTTTCTTGCTCTTCATGCTGTTAAGAATTTAATATATTTATAAGAAGTTGTCGATGTTGTTTTAATATGAGTCTGAATTTGCTATACATATGTCCTTATTTTTATATTAATATATATATATAGATAAATGTGCACTTACCCAAAACTCCACACACATGCTTGCGATTGTATATATCACATTACTGAAAGAATAAAAAACGAAGGCAGATAATTATAATAAAAGCAAAGCAAAGAATGAGAAAAAGAGTGAAAAAGAGTTAAATAGCATGAGAAGCTGTCAGTCTTACTTGAATTCATGAGAATCGCATAAAAAAGAAGTTAAATAATACTTATAATTAAAGCATGAGAACCTGTCAGTCTAACTTGAATTCATGAGAATCGCATAGAAAGGCAATGTTAAATATTAATGTTATTTTTTATTTACAGCGCAGTGTTGGGAGTTATCAAAAAGTGAACTAAGCTTGGTTCGCGTTTGATGTGAGATAATGTGGGTATACTCGACTCTGCCAAGCATAAATTCCTTTTTATATAGGTAAAATCACGTTTGCACCCATTTCCTGTGAAACAATTTAAATTATCCCCTACCCCCTTTGCCCAAAGTTTATTAGACTGCCAACTCAACTAATATTTACAATTAAAATATGAAAACTTGAATTCATGAGAATCGCATAGAAAGGTAATGTTAAATAATATGCTTTTGTGGAAGTTATCAAAAGGTGATTGAGCTTGATTTGCGATTGGTGTGAGATAACATAACTTGTGCGTATACCGGGTCCTGCCCAGCTCAAGTTCTTTTTATACTTGTTAAATCTTCCGCTAGCCCCTTTGAAAAAGTGGCTTTTGCTTCGCGTTTATCACGCATCAGTTAGACAGCAATACTTTTATATACACATATAAACATTCTGATATTGCTCTCGACAACTCAATCTTGCCTTTTCTTTTTTGTGATTGCGATCATTGCGCAATTGATGTATTATGCTGCTTAATATTGTATATGAGTTATTTAAATGGGCATTCGTCTCGGCAAATAAGTTATATGACAGCTCGCATTTGTTAAGGCGCTGGGCACACAAAATTAGCCAAATTAATCATACGCAATGTGGGCTGTAGGCAGTCATGGGGCGGAGCAGAGGGAAATTTACATTTATTTGCCATAGCTACTCGTAGAATATGCACTCAATTGGAATTTATGTGATTTGTGTGCTCGAGGACCCGTTTGGGTTATCAACAACACGGCAGGCTCCGCTTTTGGCTACGGCTACGGCTCTGTCTGCGATTCTCTGGCCATGACTTTGCACTTTTGGCTTTTATATGTATTTACAGAGAGAACAGCAGAGAGTTTTAGGTCTTTTAATTAGCAGTCGCTCGCTTGTGTGTGCGTGTGTGTGTGCCACTGGCAAAGTTTTCAGGGCGCATTTTAATATTGTCATCATCATAATAATTGAAATGAAGCAGTCGCTACTTTGCCTATATCCCTTTAGCCAGGCCAGAGGCGTGACCCAACTGTTTTGACTTGGTTGGGTTGTATTCTTTTTTTTTTATGTATTTATGAATTTCGTGTGCTACTTTTTCACTTTGGTGCACAACTTGTTGGGTTATTTTGTTTGTTTTTATGTGCCGTACTTTTTGCTATGCCACTTTGTGTGTTAGTTTTGGGCGCAAAAAGTGTTTTGGCCAGCGTTTACCTTTATAAGCGGCTTTCGACAATTTGCGGCCGCAGGGAGTCGGGGGCTACAGCACGATGTGTGTGTGTGCGTGTGTGTGTGTGTGAGTGTGTGTGTGTGTGCGTGCCCACGTGGTTGTGGGTTGTGGTCCACGCGCAGCTTTCACCTTTGGAGGGGAATTGCCAGGTAAAGCGGTTTATGCGGTTGCTTGTTATCATTTATGGCTTACACATTTGCGTATTTCTTGCTTCTATTTTTTGTTGTTGTTGCGACGAGCTATTGTTGTTGTTGTTGCTATTAGCTGGCGTAATGAAGTTTTTTAATTATATTTGGGCCCGTGGGCGTAGGCTTTAAATAGCTACAAAAACAAGCTTTTTAAATTAAGCGAAATAAAACTCTTTAAGAAAATAAACGTGAAATTGTTCTCATAAATCGCAAGCAGCAAAAATGAATTTCAATTTGGAGTAACTCGCAGTTTGCGCGATTATTTAAACGTTTAATGCATTGGCACAAAATTCCAAAATTTCGATTCGAGCCACAAAAAGCCAGCAGCCGAGCGAAAAATGTGCGGCCGGCGCAAAGTTTTAACGAGTAACGCGCCAAAAACAACCGAATTTAAATTTGCATAATACACACACAGGCAGTAACACTGGCAAGGGGGAGGGGGGGAGGTGTGTGGAGGGAAGGGGGCTGTATGTGAATTTAATAGCTGCAAGGACAAAACTCAAACTGCGGTTGTTTAGAAAAGTGCGCGAATGCGGAGCAGCATTTCATGTGCTTTATGCGCAAGCAATGAACTTTTAATACACAGCAACAGCAGCAACTAAAAGTGGACAATATATCACAGCTAAGCACTCAGACTCACACACACACACACACACACACACAGACACACAGACATGCAGTGCGATAAGAGCCACACGCCCACATTTAAACACAGAGAGGGCAAGAGACAAAGGGAGAGCGGGAGTTACAAATACATAAACCCACTTGTTCGTACGTTTCATTTTTTTTTTTTTTGGTAACAATTCGCGCATTGGATTTATGGGGCAAGGAAATAGGTAATGCAGGCGGCAGTGAACGACTAGGAAATACCCTGTAAGCTTACTGTGCAGTGAATGCTGCAGTAAAGCTGCTTCTTCCAGCTGCTGCAAATTGTGGGAAATACACGGGTATAAAATATATAGCTTCGCTGTTTACAGTCCGATCTTTATTAAATTTCTAGGGCACAAATATGGCACCCTGTATGTACATATGTATATATGTTACCAACGCACGAGGCTCTACCTATAAGAATATGTGTAATTGTGCAGTTTTTTGGGGTAATGGGGAGGTTTTCGAAATGTGAAATATTCTTCATCTGTGTATACTTTATCTGGATTTAAATATCAATTTTAGCGCAAGTTTTCTGGCTGTGTCTAAAAAAGCAAGTCTCAAAATCGATATTGATTGGCATTAGATTAAGAGATTAACTCTTTCTGCACATATTGTAGCAGAATATTTATTTCATATTTCTATTTTCAGTCTTTGAGACAAGGCTAGATCGAGTCAGCTCTTTGCCTGATCAAGATCATATATAATTCATATTGTCAGTTACAAACATTGGCACTAAATCATGATACTCTTTCAATGAGTTCCTAGTTTGACCAGTATAAGCTGCACTCAGAAAAAATGTCCCCCCAAAAACTAGTATGAACGGGCTAAAAGTCATACGATTTATTCATAAAATACGTCGCCATCTTAAAGAAATCTTAATCTTAGACTAAGAAAAAGTACTAGATAATTAATGGAACCATACAAATTTCAGATTAAGCTCCTTATTTCATTTCTCTGCTTGAAATAAAATGATCTACATCAGGTTAAGATTCTATGACCTCGGCTAAATTTTGACAATGTCTGCACTTAATATTTCTCTCAGTGCATATAAATACACCTTTATACGTGTGCATAATAATTGCGTGCATCAAAGCGAAAAGGAACAACAACGTGGCCCCAGTTAAAACTGACTTGATATAATTTAAACATGATATTTTTGCCGAATTAATTTGTGAGCCACAGTCGACAGTGCGACATTATAATTTCTAGTCTCGAGCAGTTTGTTTTTCCCTGTCCTGTCCTGTCCACAAGAATCGTATGCCGGCTGGCCACATGCCACTTGCCACATGCCACATGCCCCAGCTTTCGGCTTTCATCTTCTCTGCTTTCTAGCCACATGTGTGTGCCATGTCTCACACAGTCTCCGGCTCGCCTGTGCCTTGGCTTTCCACGTGTGTGTGTGTGTGTGGGCGACTAATTAATTGCCGCCACGTTGAAAATATTATTTTTAATTGTGTGTTTATGTGCGGAGGGAGAGACTAACAGGCAGAAGGAGTCGCACAGCTCCGTGTGCTTACCAAAAACCGAGCCTGTTCTCAGCTGCTGCTGCTGCTGCTGTTGGCAGCAAACAAGCCTCAGATACACAGAAAGATATCCGTGCCAACACACACACACACACACACACACACACACACACACACTCAAGCTCACATATACACACAGTTGGCAGCATTTGGTTTTTCGCCTGCTGCCTGCGCCGCAACTCTAATATTTATGAAAATTATCCTTTCGCTGTGGCTTTTTAAGATGCTCATAATTTATATTTAAGTTAAGTTTAGTATGTCGCCATGCGCAACAACAACAACAACAACAACAACTGGAACTGCGGCTTGTTTATAAATGCGCCCGAGTTATGAGCCAACACAAAAATATATATGCGTTCATGTTTAATGGCGGAAGCTGTTTAGTGTCGCGGCATCCAACATAAATCTCATCCACGGCAAGTGTCGAAAGGGTGTTGAACGAGGTGTTCGAGCTTGTGTTGCGTGGCTGGTGTTAACGCTTTTAATTGGCTACCAGAGGCGGGCAAATAAACCTGGCCATTTCGCACATTTCACCCATTTCCCGCTTTCCCAGTCAACGACAAATATTTGCCCATCGACAGTGACTTTGAGCAGTTAGCTGACCAGCCAAGTCAACGCCGGGCGAGGCCATTAAATAAACGCAGTTCGCGCAGCGTTTCAAGTGGTTTTCGCAAAGTAATTTCCACTTTGAGCCAAGCGAAACGGCGACGTTTGCATCTTTAGTCAGGCATAGAGAAAAGGGCTGGACGGGGTTGGGGGCGGGGGCGGGGCCAGCCAAGTGAAGCGCATGCATCGGTTGCCTTGGCTCGTTGTCGTGAGAGCCTCGCCAGGATATGAGCATTCAAATTTATGGTAGTTGTCGTGTGAAGCACTTCGATGTTTCTACGGCTTTCAATGACTGTGTGCGTGAGTGTGTGTGCGTGTGTGTGTGTGTGCGTGTTTGTGTACATAAATTAAGCTCGCCATATGCTCAGAGATCTTGGGCGTCAAAGCAGACCAAATAATTGAGTGCTGCGCTGTACTTGTGGTGTAGGGGAATTGGCAAGGGGAGCAAGGGGGGGGGGGAGGTTGTAACCTCAACTAATGTCGGTTATAACTGCAACTGCGGTTACTGAGGGTTCATAGCAAAAGCCAAACGAAGACTTATAGAAAATGATGTCAAAAGTAAAAGCATTTCAATTATTAATAGTACAAATTATTATGTTTGCTCTGCGAAGCTGCGCTGACAAGGGGGTAAAGGGGGGAGGTATCCAAAAATTGATTTACTTTAAATTTTTATATACTTTAGTAGATGCGCATGTAGATCTAGAGTAGCAGCTGCATACGAAGTTGGGTCTATCTGGCTCTTATAATGCTTGAGATATAATCTAAATATGGCATGCTTAAATATATATTTACAAATTTCGATATTATGAAAATAGGATGGGTTATTCCAAAAATTAAAGACTTCACATAAGATAATATATAATTTAAATTTCAAGTCATAAGCTTTTGTTATTTTCGAGATTAACGCGTTCCCACAGTTGGAAAGACAGACTGATATGGCTAAGTATATTGATTCAACTGAGCTTTCTGATAAAGAATATAGTTTATACTCAATGGAGTCGGAGAAGTCTCCTTCTTCCTGTGACATACATCTGCATAAAACTAGTAAATCCTTTAATCCATTGATAGTCGATAGGATAGGCAGACCGATTGTCTATATTGACTCAGCGCGACTTTCTGATGCAGAATCTCTATACCTATCGGAAAAGTCTCCTTCTTCCTGTGACATACATCTGCTTAAAACTATTAAATCCTCTCAAGTGTCTAAACAGTTTATAAACCAGTTTTATACCAAGATATATATGATATAAAATAATTTATGAAAAGGGCAAGTATTTGAATTATTTGTTAACCAAGGATAAAGGGTAAGACATTTTTCAAATCCTTCCCCTTTTCAAGACTTATTTTACAACAATCTTCCAACAAAAGTGCTTTGATTAAACATAAGCTTAAAACATTCATTCTTTTAAGTTTCATACTTTCAGCTAGTTCTATGGTTATTATAAGGTTATATTATTTTAATTAAAGATAATAATTAATAAATAAATAAATAAAAGTAAAAACTGTTTAAAGAGCAGACTGTTAACTCTTAAGGCTTGACCTGGAACAGATATACAACCGATATAGTTTTATATAAACAGAAAAAAAGCGAGATAGAATTTAACATTGGTCGGAAAAGTTTCCAAAAATATTTCAAATACACAAAATGCTGCTCTAAGCTCTCTGGTATATATGAACTGAGACCTTTTTGAAGTACGTAATGCTTCAGAGCATTCGGACACATCAAACAAAACCGCAAACAGCAGCAACAACAACAACAACAACCACAATAGAAACACAAACAAATCCAGGTATATTTTTTTTGTTTCAAGTGAAATTCTAGCAATCAACACTAAGCGGATCAATTCGTGACTGTGTGTGTGTGTGAATGAGTAAAGGGTATCGAGTGAATATTCATGTTGTTTAGCTGCGCTTTTTGCTTGGCTCGTGTTTGCCTTTGCTGTTGTTGTCTTTAATTTGCATTGCACAAAAGTTTTCATCTAATGAAATAAGCAAAGCAATCGATGCGATTGTTGTTTTTTTCCGACTTGAACTAAGCACTTTTTTTCTTTGCTCGTTTTTGTTCAACGTGTTTTGGTGCCCCCGTCGAGCCCTCTTAATCAACTACGCCCCTGCTCACATTATGGCCTGTTGTGTATTTGTTCAAGTGTCGTATCGGTTGCGGCTGCGGCTGAGCCCCTGTGCGAGTGTGAGTGTGCGAGTGTGTGTGTGTGTGTGTGCTGTGGTTAAAAAACGGCAATTCAATTAATTTCCGCTGCTGTTTAAAGCCGTAATGAGCATTTAAATTGCTTTTGAATGGGGCTTTTGCGGTGCCGACAATTGAACAAAAGGCATTGCAAATGCCGTTCCAGCTCTGTACTTTAATCATTAAGTTTATTGAATGCTATTAACAAATGAACTTGAGGCATCAGCGGTTGCCATGGCACATAATCAATCTGTAACTGTATACATAAATAATACATGTATAAACATTTTGCCATGGCCAACAATTTAATCTAGTCTAAGTCTCGGCTCTTGAGTCTCGTTTTACATATTTGGGAACTCTTGTTGTCTTCAATTTTTGCAAATTTAAAATATGTATAAATTAATTAAGAACTTGTCTAGGGGATACCCTTACCATCTTCTTCCGATAGGCGATAGGCGATAAAATGAAAGATACTTGATATATGTATATCTTTATTATACAAGAAGCTACATGTCAAGTTTGGTGACTCTAGCTCATATTATTTGCCGAAATTGCTCAAAAAACAGGATTTCGATATCGATTTTTATCGATTACTTGGAAACGGGGCAAGTTATCGAATATCTGCGCGGGCACTAGGAGGACCTACAGCTAAAATTTCAATTCTTTAGCTCTTATAGGTTCTGAGATCCTTGCGTTCATACATACGGACAGACGGACGGACGGACAGACAGACGGACATGGCTGGATCGACTCGGCTGTTGATGCTGATCAAGAATATATATACTTTATGGGGTCGGAGATGCTTCCTTCTGCCTGTTACATACATTTGCACAAACACAATATACCCTTTCTACCCATTTTTAATGGGTTCAGGGTATAAATATGATATCCCTATCAATTAATTCTCGAACTGCTGTAGAGTAAGCCATAGGAAATAAAAGTTAACTCCAGGCTTAAATCAGTTGACAGACCATTTGAGAAATTTTATTGCTCACTTACAACCAACTATAATTGTCCACGGCAAACTGTTGATCAGCATAAGCCCAGTGTAGGACCACATTAAAGAGCGAGCAGGGGGGGAGGGGGTTTATGGAGCGACATTGCGACACCTGTCAATGTCCGGCAGATAGACGTAAAAGTTTTGCTGGCCGAAGATTTATGGGCGTCAATGTGAATTCCATTAAGTCAAAAGCGGCAGGACGACAATGCGTACATAACCTTTTAACATTTATTGAAGTTTATTGAGGGCCGGCCGGCCAGACGACGACAACTGCAGGTCCCTAGCTTCAGTTCCAGATCCTGCGGCTATATTTGGTATGCGGCGGGGCAGCGCGTCGTCGCCATTATTCAATAGTCAAAGAGGCGAACAGATAAACGCAGTGTGTGTCTGTGTGTGCCTGTGTGTATTGTCAACAAATTAATCAATGTTTATTTGCTAAGTAAGTTTGCCCTCAAGGCTGGCATCTATCAGCAGGGAGACAGTCAGAAGACAGGCGGCGCGTCGGGGCTAATGTTTTGTTTCCTTTTACCATTTCCTGGTTCCGGTACTGTGCGAGTGTGTGTGCGAGTGTGTGTGCGTATGTGTGTAAGTGTGAGCGTGCTTTGTGCCTTTGAATTTGTGTAACTAATCGTGTTAATAGAGTGGATAATACGCCTCAGGTATGCGAGTCGCCGCTCAGTCTTTGAATGCCGTTGGCGAGCACACAAGCAAAGCTAACCGATTGCAAGTGTTTGACAAGCATGCGAGAGGGTGTGCGTGTGCGTGTGTGTACGTGTGTGTGTGTGTTCGGGTATCTGATTAGTCGCTTCTTATGGACACACAGTTATTTGATTTAAGGGCGGACCAGAGCTGGCCAGAGCTTTAAGTGTCCCTCGATATGTTAACGGAGCGTATGCGTAATATTCAATTTAGACAAATTACAGAGCACGCAAAACAATTCCCATTTGTTTTTTTTATTGAGTTGCGTTGAAAGGTAATTGCATGCGATTAACACAATTGATTGGTATCGATTGGCCGGGCGCCCACAAACTGGGTCAGTGCTAGAAACAAGCAGCAGGGCACAAAAAGGAATTTAATAACAGCCTTTGGATAATTGAGTTATAAGCGAAGGCAACTAGGCATCGCCAGCTGGCAAGTTAGTTTGTGAATGGGGTTTTGCTTCTAATTCTTAAATCGCTTTAATACCCTTTAATCTACGGTCTCTGGCTTGCAGCAGCTTCTTTCAGGGCAGCGTGGCAAATGGGCATCAAATGACGCAGCAACATTGTCAAAGCAATCGTAACAAATGAAGTCAACAGCAGCGACGACGACGGCGACATCAATGTCGATATCTTTCCTGTTCCCTTTACCCCCTTAACCCAAAGCCAACCCTCTGCCATGGGTTTTCTGTTTTGTTGGCCATTTTATGCAAGTTTCCATTGCAACTCGCCCACGCTCCCGCCAGCAACCATGTCCATGTCATAGACACTGTCTGCGTTTTTATTACCTTTGCAGTGGGTATTATGCATTCTTAGCGGATCATGTGAGGCTTTCAAAAGTCGTCTCCAATTCCACAAGGTATATATATTTATACAGGATCAGCATAAACAGAAGAGTTGATATAGTCTCGATATAATCTCAGAACATTTATTATAGAAAATAGTAGAAAATATTTATAACAAGACAAATTCCTGATTTAATTTTATATTTTGTGGCAATTTTAGAAGAATTGTTATTCGAAAACAAGAACATTTTCTGAGTTTAAGAACATATTGAAACTTTTTGCGGGCAACACAAAAGAAGACTAGACCAAACCAGAAATCCCTAACAGAAATCGATTTATGGCTTAATTTCTGAACATTTTTTAATAGTTAGAAAATAGGAGAAAATATTCATATCAAGAGAAATTCCCGACTAATTTTATGGCGATTTCAGACGAATTTCCTCTCGAAATCAATAACATTTTCTGAAATAGGGCAAATATTGTATATTTATGGAGATTTTCTGGAAAAAGAATATTTCTAAAATTAAGAAAAAATTGAACCCTTTGCAGGCAGCACATATGTATTTCGAATTCGGCTAGTTTGTGTCTATGAT
The DNA here is from genome assembly GCA_035045355.1 of Drosophila lacicola. Classification (NCBI taxonomy): domain Eukaryota; kingdom Metazoa; phylum Arthropoda; class Insecta; order Diptera; family Drosophilidae; genus Drosophila; species Drosophila lacicola. The sequence continues at coordinate 669,209 of JAWNPB010000133.1, forward strand.
AAAGCTACATTTAGCCTTTTTACGGCTGAGTATATTGTTTATTGTTAATATTATATATTTATGGAGATATTTTTAAATGTAGGACTACAATTTGGGGAAAAAAATATTAATTTTCAGTAATTAAGAAAAAGTTGAACCCTTTGCAGGCAGCACATATTTCGAATTCGGCTAGTCCGCAACTATGATAAAGCTACATTTAGCCGTAAAAAGGCTGAGTATAATGTTTTCGAAAACAATAAAGTTTTCGAAACAATTTGGAAAAAAACCAAAATATATTCTAAAATTAAGAAAAAGTTGAACCCTTTGCAGGCAGCACATACTTCGAATTCGGCTAGTTCCGCAACTATGATAAAGCTACACTAAGCCTTTTTACGGCTGAGTATAAGAGATGCCAGGGTATTTGGGCTTTGGCAACTCGAAGCTGGCTTTGCCTTCTTGTTGCAGTTGCCATTGCCGCATTATTAATATGAAGCGTGGGCGACTGCGTGGGCTCCTTTTACGCAGCCCGATATTGGTTTTAGCTGCTGTTGCGGCGCCCGGCTGACACATGGTACACATGGTGACTCTGGTGTCCGACTACGAGTGGCGTTTTATGGCTAGGCTGTGGCTCCAGTTGCCTTCAAGTGGCCAAGGCATGTTCGTTCTGTCGTTCGCTCGTTCGTTCGCCTGGCATGTGAATTTATGGCAAACACGGAAATGCGAGCCGGCTGCCAACGACGCCTTTGATGGCAGCTAAAGCCGGCGCAATGCAAGCGCTGATTATGAAATGCGCCTCATTAAAAAAAAGAAGGAACTCCCAGCTGCAGCTGGGGCCACAGTCGATGGCAAACTGTGACCCAATTCGCTGCGGCTGTCCGTCTGTCTGTGTGTCTAAAAAGTTTGTCGCATGATATTTTCAGGCTGCGGTAAAAACATCATCAACACTCGCAATTTGTCCCAATCTCCGAGTGGGCGTCTGTCACACGCCTCGCAAATATTTTGATATGCAGCTGTCGCTGCCGTTGGCCAAAACCAAACGAAACCAAAAAACACACACACACAAATTGGCAGCACACAATTTTTGCCACAATATTTTTACAGCTGTGCCGGAGACTCTAAATATTTGGTTGGCCCACATAATTGGAAGCCGGTGCGGTATCAAACTATTTTTAGGGCCGAAAGGCGTACATTTTCCATAGCAGCACATAAATAGGCTGAATATAGAAATGCACTTTAATGAAATTCACAAAATGAAGAATGACAATTGGATTTTGGTGACCTTCATAGTATAAATACCCATACTGAGCTGAAGGTCTATTTAGCTTATTTTTATATAAATAAAATACGAAATAAACAAGAAGATAAATATTGTTTGGCGTAGCTATTTTAAGGACCTGCCTTGTAACTGATTTCGCTATCGATTCTTATCCTCTTTAGCCCTAATTTGTTGAGAATTGCAAGCATAAAGAAAAGTACAAACAGCGACCATTTTTCGTGTACATTTAAAGATAGAATAAGCTTAGCTTAGAATTGTTTTGCAGCGAATTAAAGTATCGACATATTCTACTGGCGAGCTGTAAGCTAAAACGCTTGCAGGCCAATTTTGACCCGATTCTGTCAGCAAAATATCAAAAGGCATACAACATAGTCAGATAAGTGAGTGTGCGGCACCTTTTTGCCAGCAGCAGAAGCAGTCACAGGGCCAAGGGTTAAGGGGCCAAGGGGCCGGGGGAAACTCGCATGGCAGCACATGGCACAGCACGTCTTCCGGTTCCCTCTTCTGTGGCTATTTAACACTTTCATATTTCGTCGTCGGGTTGTTTGCCGCCTCGGGGCAGACTTTTACTTTACTTCTTACTACACACACACACACACACACACACACACACCTGTATACATATATGTATACAGTTACCTGGCTGTAGCCGCGTGTTTATAAATTTTGTCTGCCGGCGTCTGGCAAAGCCGCTGCCATATTTGTGACTCCCCTGGCGACCATTTTGGGCATGACAGCGGCAGCGGCAGCACGGATAGGGAGCAGCATTCGCAGCAGGAGCTGTAGCGCGCTTTCAGCTATACCCATTGAAAGTTGGCTAAAAAAGAGGGTAGCTTGCTGTGGGGCAAATGTATGTAACAGCTGAAAGGAGACAACTTTCAAGCAAAGAATTTACTTTGATTTTAAGGACTCTAGAAGTCATAAAAGAGAAGGGAACTGCAAGAATTGATGGCCATCTTTAACTGTTTATAGGGTAGATTTAACCTCGGTGCCAAACTTTGAATATAAAGCTCAAGTTTCTTTCAAATTGTTTCGGCCAAAAGGTTTACGAATGCTGCTCGCTGCTAGCTAGAGGGTATCTGCTAGTCGGACCCCGTGGACTAGTTCAGTTTTACTTGTTTCGACTTTGGAACGTGGCAAACAATTTATCAAACAAAATATGCACTTGAAATACACGTAACTACAAGTACAACATTGCGCCCAGCACATTGCACGCTGAGTGCATTTTTATTCAATTTTTAGAGAACTTCCGCTCAACCCAACCCGCCCTCCTTCCCCTACCCTACCGTCAACCAGTCTCTGGTGATAAAGTACGGCACTGAAATGAATTCGTAAGTGTCAGAAACTTGGAATGTGGCCCAGTTGCGTCAACGAATTTAGTGGCAGCGATATTTAAAGGGATTTAGCTTAGGCATTCGGATATATTCGCAGATATTGCAGTAAGCCCCAATCGAACCACGTGCAAATCCCCTTTCGAGGCAGGTGGGAGGGGGGGAGAGAGGTGGCATATTTTAAAAGATAAATATTCAATTTAAAGTTGATTCTGCTAGCAGCTTATCGTTGGTGTACTCGCACATATTTTTTAGTTTAATTAACAATTTTTAGCATGAATTTTGTTTTATAAAATGCCGTTAACTGAAGTTTGTTGACATATTTTACCTTGGGCTGGAGCTAGGTGGGGCAGGGCGAGGCGATAGGGGGGTAAATGGGAGCTACTTTCTGCAAAAAAATATGTTTTCCATGTTTGCAACAAAAGCGTCAACTTTCAGCTCAACGCCAATTAAAAGTTAAATTATTCTAAGTATTTTGATTTTGTCAAATGGCCGCTTGACATGCGACATGCGCCCTCTGTCGGCCGCTAGCGGAACTTTCAAACGAGCAGCAATTTGAACATTTTCATTTTTTTTCACGCTGCGTATACTTTATTTATAATGTGTGTGCGCTTAAAGTACAGCACAGCCGCCAGATACATTTGTATCTTTAAGATACAAACGTTTCGCTCAATTTGCGTGGCTGGCTGCACACATTAATCCTCGCACACACACACACACACACACACACACACGCACACACACTCGTTTTATTGATTTCCGCTGCGCTAATGCAAGCCAATAAATCTGCCGAATGAGTCGATTTGTAGGTTCGTCTCGCACATGCGAGTAGAGTGCCGGCAATTTTCGGGCCTAATATCGGGTCAGACAATAACAATGAACTGTTGCTATTGTTTGTTATTAGTTTTTATGGCTCGAAATGTGTTACGAAATGTAATTTGTCTCCATTTTTATCATTAAAATAACAATTAAAGCTTTTGTGTATTGTCGGCGTGTGCAGCCTGTAAATGTGTGCAGCATTTGCGGTCTATATATCATTATGTGTGCATGTATGTGTGCATGTAAATGTGTGCGTATGTGTGTCGTTTGTTTTGCTAGTTTTATAGCTTGTAAACATTTATCCTTATTGTTAGCCATTTACACAGATACACAGCCAAAGCGAACGACATGGCAGCTTTGCCCAGCAGGCAAATTGTGTCACAGTCGCCATAGTCAATCAATACGTTACTTAATTCATGTGCTTATGGCACCCGGAATTATGCTAATTACATTAACGCTAATGAATCGAGTGTGAGCGCCGAGTACAAGCTAAAACTGAAACTTAATGACACCCCAGAGGCACATTTAATTACCCCGGGGCCGCACATTACCAATCTCCAAAAGTTTGCATGTTCGAAATGCATAAAACTGTCTATGGGTACATAACTAAACATATGTGAACAAACGTACCAGTTGTCTGAGTTGTACTTGCTTTCAGCAACATGAAAATGCTTTATAGCTATTAATAAAATGACAATATACATATATAAATTGTGATCTCCGTGAGCGGAAAACTATTTTAAAAAAATCAACCCACAGCATGTTTTCGAAATTCATATAAATTCTTTTTTCTCAAAGAAACAAAACAATTTGAAATGGCAATTGACATGTGGCCAAACCGAATGTATTCCCAAAATCGATTTCGCCCGAAAATTGCGAGGCAGACAAAACCAATCGACATCAGTTTTCGCAGCTCAAACAAAACTTAATAGAGAAAGTTTTCAGGCGAACTTTGGATTTGTGTATTTAACTACTTGAACTAGTTATATTTAACAAAAGTTTGGTTTTGTGTACAACACGCTGAAATTGAGCAGAAAACGCTGCGTGGAATGCTTTTGTGTCAGTGTGTGTGTGTGTGTGTGTGTATTAGCTGCCATTTTGTGTGTAGCACAAATTGACAATTTGTAGGTAAAGGCTATTGGAATTAAATGTCAAACAAACACACACAAATTTGTGAGGAAGAGGGGAGGGTGGGGGGACGACAGTTAAATGCCGTAAATATCCCATGCACTTACATATGCAAAAGTATTTGTGTAATGCCCACGATAAGCTCGTGTATTGATCCACTCGCATGTGTTTGTTTCTATTAGGTGGAGGTTAGCGGAGGGGTGTATGGGGGGGGGGGGGGGGTAAACTGGTGTTTACTATACCCCGAGTGCCCCGCTCTAGTGATTTTGGTAAGCTTTTAGTGAGCTGCGCGACGCCATTTTGGAAAATTTTCATAGACCATTGGACAGAGTCTAAACAAATGAAGCGCCCGTTGAAAAGCACAAGTGTGCCAATGTGTGTGTGCCAATGTTTGTGTGCGAGTGTGTGTGTGTGCTGTATAAATACAAATGCGCCTCAATGCCAATAATGTAGACAGAAGCCAGGGGAGCGAGCACCGGGGGGAAACGTGCTACTTGACAGCTGCAAACACGGCAACAATTGTATGTGAAATACTTTGCATAATTTGACTAACAATTAAGCTCAAGTGCACACACAGAGAACAGCACGTACCGAGCACACACTCACACACACTCACACACACATACAGACACCAATACGCAAACACAAGCCAGACAGGCGACATCAACGAGCTGCGAGTTAATGAAGCACTGCAAGTTTGTTAATTTCTGTTGCCTACTTTCGAGAGCAGCAAAAGTCAGCGAAAGCGACGACTTTCCATTTGGTAATTTGATAGCCTCATTAAAGCCATGCACAAACATTGCGCAAAAATCAACAGGAAAATTGCAAATATTTTGCAGCATTTTATTAGAACTTTATAGTTGTTTTATTGAATAAATTCCATGTACTTAAATCGTATTAAATAACTACATATATATATATTTTTGTTGCAGATTTTTTACTCCAGAGAGAGAAAGAGAGCAGCCGATAAAAACAGGTAAATAACTTGTGTATCTAGCTCAACTTTTGCAATACCAAATATTGCAGAAATTTACTTTAAATATCCTTTGTTCATTTAAAATGGGGTAAAAGAAGGTATATGTACTTCTAGGCACCAATTTGGGATAAAATTGTTTGTATATTCCATGGAAACTAATTTACTTATCGATAAATATCGCTTTTAAGTTTGTGATTCTCTTGTAGATTCACATAACCTTTAGCCCATATCCCTCTTACTTCTATCTGTACTGAGTACAGGGTAAAAGAGGGTATATGTAAGTCTAGGCACCAATTTGGGACTAAAGTGTTCTATGGAAACTAGTTTATTTATCGATAAATATCGCTTTTAAGTTTGTGTTTCTCTCCTATATTCACAGACCCCTTAACCCAAATCCTTCTTACTTCTATATATATTGAGGCTAAAAGAGGGTATATGTAATTCTGGGCATCAATTTGGGATTTAAGTGTTTGTATATTCCATGGAAACTAGTTTATTTATCGATAAATATCGCGTATGCTTCTCTCGTAGATTCACAGAACCCTCAATCCAAATCCCTCTTACTTCTATCTATACTAAGTACAGGGTAACTGTTTGTGCTCCACTCTCAGCTCGTCCACACTTGCTTATTTTATTTTAAAATATTTCCTTTGGTCTTTGTGCGGCCAATTCTTTGACAAAAATTCGTATTGCACAGCTGCCTGCAGGTTGCAGCTCTAGCTGCACCCTGCTGGTTGCAATTTGCCAAGAGTATTTTCAAATATGCATTTCATATTCAATAAATCGCACTCAAATGAAGCCTTTTTGTTTTTACATGTTTGCGCAGAGAAATATTTGCAGCCTGCCTCCATGCAGCCTTCTGCTTGCCGCCCGCAGTTGCAATTGATTTTACAAATTGCAAATACATTTGCTGAACAGTGCAAACAAAGCCCTAAATTGCTGTCTGTCTGCCAAAAGATTTTTAATAAATATTCTTTTTTCATATTTATTGATATGTCGATCCAAATGAAGCCCGCATGCAAATTAATTGAAATTAAAAATTCGTTTCCTTTCATTCAACTCACGAGCTCCTAAGAGCTTATTACAAATTGCCAGCTTTGTGCAAGAAATTGTTGCCTATTAAAAAGTGTTTTTCAAGAGAAATTTTCCCCCTTTTTTTTTTTTTTTGTTAATTAGCCGGCTTACAAGCCGGTGTGCCCCAAATATTCGTGGGCGTGGCATTAGATTTTGTATGCCAATAAAAACAAAAAAAAAAAATAAAGGCAAAGCTCGCATCGTTTGCTTTGTAATGCAAATCGTACGCAAATGTTGCCCAGCGCTGCTCACAGAAAATATGAAATAAAGTCATCCCGGCCAGACTCCCCCCCCCCCATCCCGAGTCTCAGCTGGAACCATTACTCTGAGCGAGTTTGCATGCACAGAAAGGGGTTATGCAAAGTCAAGCAACCTGAAAAAGACACATTTGTGATGCAAATTTGCGAGACTCTCGAGGCTGGCACCCAACATTGCTTGCTGCTGACTTTCTATGGCAACGTGTAAATCAGGCTAAGTACGTGGCCTTTTTGGTCTTTTAGCTGCCATGGCAGTGCTTTGTAGTTGCGCCAGCTATTGCCGTTCTCCTCCTTGCTGTTGCTGCTGTTGTTCTTGCTATTGTTGTTGTTGTTGTGGTGGCTGTCTTCCACCTCAAAAAAAAAAAACAAGCAAGAGAGCTCTAGTGGAGAGTAACAGACTGGCAGATACCCTGAACCCGAGCTGCTATTATATACGTTCTAGCTTTTATCTATACATGAATGCAATGAATCCTAGTATTCTTTCTCGTTCCTCAGTCCTACTTTATTTATAGGAAATGCATTGTTGCACAAACTCTGTAAAATGTGTAGAGCTTTAATATGGAATACAAATGTTTGATTATAACCAAGCGTAAGGTTCCACCTTTCAAATAGAGATTTTTGCATATTTGAAGAAAATGTATTTAAGGTGAAGTATTTCTTATCTGTATAAACTAGACAAGAATCTGCATACCAAAGTTGCTGTAAATAGCTCCTACTTTTGTTATTGTTTAAAAACCATGTCTCAAAATATATTTTTATCAATGTGATGAAAATGGAAGGAGATATGGAGAAAACTGTAAGCTTCTTCTGTGCAAATTATAGAAGAATAAGTATTTCGCATTTTGTAAGTCTTAAGCTCTCGACTGACGTGTTCATACAGACTAAAAGACAGACGGACGCAGCTAGATCGACTCAGCTCAAGAATATAGATAACTTTATCGCATCGGAGTCGCTTTCTCAACCCTGTAACATACACTTGCAACCTAACCAATATACCCTTTTTCGTTCCATTCTCAGTGTGTAGAAAAATATGCAACAATTTTTGCGTTCGCACCGCTGTTTGCCCAACTTTGCAAACGGGTTTTTAATATGTGCCTTGGCGAAGCAGCAGCAGCAGCAGCAGCAGGTGAATCGCAGTCAAAGCTTGTTTACACGGCGCAAACATTTGGCCCCCGACATATGCTCTGCGAATCGCTTTGCTAGCCATGGAATAATTACATATGCATGACATGACAGTCAAAGCCAAAGCCAATGCCAAAGCGTGGGCGTTACCAATATCCACGGAATACAACGATATAGTCTATATATATACATATATGCGGGACAACAATTTTGCAAGCTATTCAAATTGCGTATACGCCACGTTGCAGCCAAACAGAGCGCGGGGGGGGGGGGGGGGGGGCCAAGCCAGCCAATTGTTGTTTTAAATTAATTAATTTCGTTTTCATTAGCAGCAACAGCAAAAGATAACAAAAACAACAACAATAACAAAATAATGAAAGAAAAAAGAACAACAACAAGAAAGAGCTTTTGTTTTTAATTTTATGCTTTCATTTGCCATTATTTTTACGCTATTTGGCAATTTGGGGCCGTTGTTGCATTTAAAGCGATTTTCGCACCACTAATTATTATTTAAATTTTGATATGCAACCATGGCACCGTGAGCGGACAAATGGGATTATTTTAATAAATAAATGCATGTGGAAAATCAAGAAGTTAGCAATGCGCGCACACACACACAAAAAACATTGCGCCCAATTAACGGCTTACAATGGCGCCACATATATTTATGCAACAGCCAAATCGGGTTAACTAAAATACTGAAAGCATTTCGTAACAGGCTAAAAGTTGTGCTGAAATCAAAATTTGATGTTTTAACAAGCTGCAGTCATGTGAAAATGTAAAACAGTCAGGAATGTTGTACTTAAATGAAGTACAAATTAGGTAAAAAGTACCGACTGTAATCTTTATTTAACATTTTTTAGATTGAGTATTTATTTCCTTCAATCTAATCAGTTTGTGCTCGAATTGCTTTGAAATTGCCAAAGCGAAAGTCGAAAAGCATAAATAGTTTGGGTCCATTTATAAAGAATATATATATAAATATCTAATTGGAGCTGCACCTCCTATCGATAGCTAGTGTTAAGCATTGTTCGATAGCTAGTGTTGAGCATTGTTCAATAACTAAGAAAAGAGTGTTAGACAATCATAAAAGGTCTTAGAATTAGTCTTTAGCAGAGAAGCGAACAAAGAGCACGTTTTTTTGAACTGCAAAAATTAAAGACTTTCAAATTAGAACGGCTCCTACATAATGTTTTTTAGATTTGTAGTAAATTCGGACAAATTTAAATATAAAATAAAGCCATATTATTATAACTTTTGCATATATATGACGAGACAAAACCTGGCTTCCAGGCTGTGTAAAACCGGGTTAAATAACTGAACCTTTTAAGAGTTCGCAGCGCTGCTTAAAATACCTCTCAAAAGCAGAACATTTTTCTTGCTATTCACAATCTTTTGAAATATTTTAGGGTAGCTTTGCTTCGGCTTTGCTGCGGCTAACATTAAAAAATGGGCACATTTTTTTTTTGCTGCGCCCAGTCAATTGCAATTATTTTTTTTTTTTTTTATCTCTTTGCCAATTGGCGTTGTCTGCCTCGCATTGTTTATAAACTCATTTCGCACACTGTAATCCAGCCCAATTGGCAGGGGCTGCAATGCGTGTGCCTCCTCCCCGCTCCACATTTGCCCGGATTGCAAGCATTACAATGTAATTACAGTAAATGCAACTTTGTCTGTGCGGCAAACTGCATGGAAAATTGCAGCCAAAAATGTGGCAAGCTTGATGGGGAGAGGGAGAGGGAGAGTGGAGGAGGAGGAGGAGGGGTAAGGGGGCGCGCTGTGCTGCTGCGTAGGCGAAAATTTGCGCTCCGCACTTTACGCATGGAGAGTTGCCGTCGCTAGTTTTGTTGGCAGATATTTTTAAAGCGGCCAACAACAAAGTGCAATTTTAATGCAAACTAATGCAAAATCTTTCGATATCAAACTCAACAACGGCAACAACAACAGAACAACAGCCCAACAGGCCCACACAAAATAAATTGAAAAGCAAAATGCAAAGTGCGCGCCTCGCATCCTGTTCAGGCGGCAGGCAACGCCTCCTCATGCCGCCGCGTCCTTGGCGCAGCAAGACAAATGAGTCTGCATCAATCTTAATTAATTATTTAAACGCAGCGGGCATGGAAATGGCTGCCACGGCATTAAAGTAGTGTCTACGCCTCGGCAGCTCGCCAACTCTTGTCTCTGACTCTGACTTGGAAGCCGCAGCTTTTGTTGCCTGCTGCCTGTTGCCTTTTTCCATTTGGTGTTGCGCTGTGCTTTTGTGTGTTGCGCGTAATTAAAACGAAAGCCTTTTGATATTTAAATTATTTTTCATAAATTGCATTGCAGCAGCTAAAGCAACAGCAACGACAGCTGCAGAAGCAGCAACAGCAAACATTCTGGCCAGGATCGAACCGGCATGTACCCTTACTTAATAGCTCTTTAATTCCACTTTAAATATTGGACTTAAAGTCCAAAAAAAAGGTGAACGGGGCACTCGATAATCGCAGCACGTGCAGTTTGTTTGAGTCTGAGCCTGAGTCACATTCTTTTCTAGGTAAAGATTCCGCTTAGAGCCTTGCTTTAATGATTTATTGGGCTGTCAATCCAAGAGAAAGTTGAAGATGGACTCGATTGTTGCAGGCTCAAAGCCCGAATCACATTCTATTCTATGTAAAGATTTCGCTTAGAGCCTTGCTTTACATCTGCAGTAGATACAGATACATTTGTATCTTAAGCTTCTTTTCGAGTTTTTCTGCGCATATGCTCTAGCAAAAAAAAGTGTATCAAAAGTCTCGTCTCACTCAGTTGACTTCAAGTTCAGTTGACGTTGTTTGCCTCATTTAAATGCAGCAGCGCGATCTCAGGACCAACATTAGTTTAATTTGCTGTGGTTCGCGTTCAAAATTAACTCTCCCTCTGCAGTAGAACTGAGGGTCAACTCACATGAGGCAAGTGTCAATCAGCTGTTAATCCCACAAATGCCACAGTCAAGTTAAAGTGCCACAAAAAATGCACAGCATAAAAGTCCACTCCTAACATCGAATGTTCCCGCCGCCTGCTGTTTGATAATTATGATTAATCTCATTTAAATTAAATGGCTTAATTGTGTGGCGCGCGCGTCTTGTCATTAAATGATTTTTATCAGCGCCACGAAAATGGAATTTGCCGTTGCGGGTCGCCCGCCTTTGTCTTTGTCACCTGCCCTTTGTTTTTGATCCAATCTCATTTACAGCATTTTCAGTCCACTAATGAATACAGTTTTCGGTCGGCGTGTCCGGCCAGTCAAGTTACAACTGTTGCGCCAGATTCCGGCGGAATGTAAGACAAAATGACATTTCTAGAGATTAAATTCATGCTTTTAGCGCTTAAGCCTTTAATCACTGGTCAACAAAAGGGGCTGACAGCACGGCCGAGAGGAGGTCTGCGCTGCTGCTGCTGCCACAATAGCTGTTGTTTTTATACCCTGTAAAACACTGAAGGCGCAAAGGGATATATTGCAAAGGTGCAAAAATGGGAAGCAGGCAGCAAGAGATATTTGTCTTTAAAGTCCGTGTCGAAATAGCTCTGTGAAAATGATTAATAACTAATCCCATTAAAATCTAACCCCATTTATCGAAATCGATATACATATATCGATCATGGTTTTTTAAACAAATTTCCAATAATATTAGAGCTAGAGACAAATCAAGTTGGCATGCATGTTCTTCTTATGGCATACATCTACTTCTATCAGGAATATTTCAATTCTACAATACCTGCCACAAATCCAAGGATTAAATGGTCCACAAACTGGATTTTTTCGTATATACACACATTTAAAGGAAATATTGAAGCCTTGAAAATCACATATTCATGTCAGACTAAGCACAAGAGTTACTCACGAATAAGTTTCTCATAGTGACAGGCAAAGGAAAAAAAAAACAGACCAAGTTCTTGCGAGTTTTGAGCTTGACTATGCCTGCCTACAGGGTAGCTCACAGTCGAGCACTCTCAAATAAGAGAACTCTCGATTCTTCTAGTTGCTGTTGCTGCAACGTATAAAGCCGCATGAAGCGCATGCTAGCACGCCGCACGATGCCGAATAAGTAAATCCGATTTGCAGTACTCGCGTTATACACTAAAACGTGCATTGTCATTGCCCGAGCTGCTGAGCCCGTTGTTCCTGTTGCTGTTGCTGTTGCTATTGTTGGTGAAATGAAGCCATTAGCATGGCAAATATTATTTTATCAAAATTAAAATGCTAAAGTTTGCGGTGCGTCACGTAGCCGCAGTGCAGCACGCAGCGGCCAAATCTGTTGCATATTTTCAGGGGCAAGCGCTGCCCTTTGGCCTGTTAATACAGCAATTTGCTTATGCATACATTAAACTGTGTCACGCCGCCTCGTTTTTATGCGCTTCATTTAATGCAATTGTGAGACACTGCCAAAAAACAAAATATACCCCACTCGGGTATGTGCAACTTGTAGATACCCTAAGCCCATATTTGAGCTAATGTTATATACGGATCCAAGCATCTTCTTAGGATAAACTGTATACGGCGAATGTCTCCAAATGTCTCTCGATATTTATGGATATAAAAAAGAAGAAAGATACTATATAATTCATTTATGATCTGTCTAGCTTTTGTAGAGTTCGTAAACGCGACTCGATTGACTTGGCTCGAAGTCGTGTATAATATTAATCCTTCTATCCTTCTCTCTACTACATAACTTCTCTTCAAACTCGTATAACCCTTTTGCCCATTGGGTGCAGGGCATAAAAAACCAACAAATTGGAATCGCTGAACATGTCAGCAAAGGAGGTGGCTGCCAAAAATAAAAGCTGCCAGCACATAATAATTTATGCGAAGAGCGAACACTCTGGCTCGAACAAGCTATTATTAGAGAACATAATTTGAATAATTTACTCGCATTAATTAACCCTGAGCTTGGCTGGAAATGTATTTCTTTGCTGCCCCACTTACAAGGGCTAATCGCATTCTGGACTATTATGGTATGCTCAACATATTGCCATATTTCTATTATGATTGCGATCGCAATAAATTCGTTTGTCTGGCTACCTACGGCGTCTAGACCCCATTGATGATGATGTCTGAGCTGCATTCACACACACACAGTCCGCACACAGTACAATTTATGACGCGACGCAAATCTGCTCGAAATACTCGTAATTGCACACACACAATGGGACTGAGGGGAGGGGCTTGGGGGGCTCTGCGGCACACGAATTGGGATTCGGACTAACCACTTGGCTGAGTCGACCAACAAAAGTGGATAATATGTGGATATTTTTGGTCACGTTTGAATTTATTTGATTGCTAGCACTTTTAGCATTGTTGTAGCTGACGTTTTATTTAATGCCCTGCCAACAGCAGCAGTAACAGCGACAACAACTCTCGCCAGTTGGGTGAAGAGGAGAGAGCGGGAGCAGGAGTCGGTTTGGGTGCATGGAAATTGCTCAGGAAACGTACAATTTATTTTAGTTCATTTCTTTTTGCCACCATTTGTTGGCCACGCCCACAATTGATGTTGATGTTGCCTACTTTCGATTTTGGCATGTCGCGCCGCTCACGTTCCACAATTGTCCGTGTCCGTGTCCGTGTCGAAGTCCGTGTCCGTGTCCATGTCGAAGTCCATGTCGCTGGCCGTGTGTTTGTTTGCCTTGGCTGCCATTTGGCGGTCGTCGTCCTCGGCATAATTTGAACAGCTCCAAAAAAAAACCTAGATGAACAAAAAGTAAAACAACAGAATAGAGCACGCAGACAGACACAAGTTGCCAAGTTATCGCAGCCAGACAGGAGGCGACAGCGGACAGCAAAGGATCCACCTGGCAAAGGGAAAGCTGAAGCCAAAACAAGCCATTTGATGTTTTCATTTGGTTGGCCCCATCAACTTTGTGGTGGCTCAACGACCAGACGCCCCACTGCTCGCAGGATCCTTTTATTTTATTTTTTTGCCAAATAGCTGCCAAAAGACTAGAAATAAGGGTGCAGCCAAGCACACCGAAAGCTAGATGCTCTACTATAAGAGAAGCAAATGATGTTATTAGCTATTGCAAGGCGAAGCTTAAGCTGACACAAAACATTTTTACTTAAATCAAGTTCAAGCTGTCAAAATTTAGCCTAGGTCGGCATTTTCTTAGCTGTAATCAGAACTTCCTTTTTCAATAACTCTTAATATCACAATATATATATATTTTCTACTACTCAGCTTTAAATATTTTGCGAACAAGATATTCAAACCCGTCTTTCTTTAATCAACATATTCTGAGAATAATATTTAAATATAGAAATTAATCCGAAAAAGTTTTTGCTTTCATTGTAAACGGTTTACGCTTAATTCAAGTTTACAAATTCTTGCAATAAATATTTTGTACTTAGTCCAAGCAATTTTTTCTTTTAATTCAAGTTTGCAAATTCTTCTAATAAATATTTTGTACTTAGTCCAAGCTAATTTTTTAATTTTTTCTGTAACATTAACAGTCAGTTTATCAATTCACACTCAATTAAAAATTCTTCTAGATCAAAATATATTTATATATATACTCAAGATCAAATTATATCTATAAAGAATAGCTGACAACACGCAATACCCTGTACTTAGATTCTATCAAACTTTCTTTCTACTTTCTACTTTCTACTTTTAAATCAACCTAATTTTTATATTTTTTAGCCAAAGTTTTAAAAAGTCACAGTGTCTGCTTTTCCCCAGGGTATCTAAGCTAGCTAATATTATGTTTGTTAATAATTTTCGACTGGTCTCCGAGTCGCTGCACCCCATGGCTGGTTTCTCAGTTCTTTCACTCCAGCACGTATCTTTGGGTCGGACTCGCTTTCGTGACAAAACGAAATAAATTGCAGCGTTATTTGCATAAAAATGCGGGTTGCCGTGGTGCGAGTGACAATGAAATTTAAATATTTATGCTATACGCTTAATATTATTAGAGTTGCTCAAAACTTTTTTTGAGGGGGGCGGGTTTTGGCTGAGTTGCCTGACGGCAGTTTGGCGCTAGCCAAAAACTTATATTAAAACATATTTCACGGATTTTTGCGCTGTGCGTGACGCGGGGCTGGCTTTTGACAATGGCATGAAACAAGCATAAAAATAGCAAGAAATTGAGTCATAATTTGGCTGGGGATGTTGCGAATGCAACTTTAAAGCCGAATTGAGTGCGACGTGTCCGTTTAATGAGCAGCAGCAAGGACGAAGCGACAAGCAACATTCACTGAAAACGAAAGCAAAAACTGGCACGCAACTAGGACAGACACCAGGTCCTGTGCACGACACAGGACGCACACAGAGACAGAGACAGAGAGAGAGAGAGAGAGAGAGAGAGATGGAACTAAGCGCATAAAAGTCAAAGCGTCAAAGCAATGAATCACCAGCTAGTCAGCCCGCCAGTCGGGCAGTCGGGCAGCCAGTCGGGGCAACTTGGCCCCACAGCAAACAAATTCAAGTTGAAGTGAACTCGACTTCGAGTTGACTTTTGACCGTCAAACAAGCGCTGAAACTCCGGCAGAGTCCAACGCGCTCCACGCTCTGGCGGTAAGTGGAAAGTGTGCAAAGTGCATGCAAGCGAAAGTCGAGTCGCAAGACGCCAACTGACCTACAGTTTGATACCTAAGCTACACCCTCAACTCCTCAACTCTGACCTCGCCGACCCGCGCTGAACCGCGTCATTTTCGTTTTAGTTTTCAGCAAAAGTTACGAAAAGTATTTTCCCAGCGTTGCAGAATACGGCGAAACTGATAGCCGACGGTTAATAAATGCACTGCTGCTCTTCGAAAGTGGGCTTAAAGAGGGGCGTGGCATATTCACACACACACACACACACACACACACACCTGCTGCAGGGACAGGGCGAAATGAAATGTAATCTGTGGGCTGCCTATGATTGCCTTGGGTTTGATTGAGAGCTGCCATGGAGCTGGCCAAAGCGAACACACGAAAGATGTTGGAATTCTGATGAAGGAGAGCCAAAAAAGAGGAAAAACTCAGAAAAAATTTGTAGATAGACTCGTGCTGGTTCGAATCTTGTCTCATGCGTCCCGAAAAATGTTCATCAATTAATTTTTCGTTACTAATTGGTTGCAATTGCCAGGGATTTTGCAGCAAGAAAAAGAACACGCAGGCAACTGAAGTCTGCTGCGACAGAAATCAATCCAATTTTCATTTTTCTTACACGACTCATTTTTGGCCAGTTGATGAAATTGTCAAGAGCTTAAACTTTTTAAACTACACCAGAAGAAAGTACCAGGCGTTGCTCGGAGTCGACTTACAAGTATTGCATAGTTATGAGATATTGTTTGATTTTCAATGAGATTTTGTTTGAGAGAATTGAGAAATTAGAAAGATACGAATCTGCTCTCATTGCGAGAATAAGATGATTTTAATTCTTGTTTGTTCTAGTAATTAACAAATTAAGTAACTGGATTTGAACCGGCAACCTGTCGCATGTTAGTTCAAAGTTCAGACACCTAAGCCACGAAGGCGCATGACGCGAAGCACATTTATCTGACTTCGTTGTTATTTATTCTTGTAATAATAAAATAAAATAAATAATAATAATAATAAATGAATTAATGTTTTTCATTCAAAAATTGACCAACATTTTCCCCACTTGGAGGTTTAATTCGTCAAAACATTTTCATCAACCCAAAAGGAAGCTTCTGTAAAAATTTCAATTTCTTAGCCTTTGCTTTTAAGGCTCTGCATTGCTTACGCAGTCAGTCAGTCATTCAATCAGTCAGTCAGTCAATCAGTCATTCAATCAACTAGTCAGCCCGTCAGTCAAGATAAACTCTCTAATATATATAGATATCTACAGCATAGAATGGCAAAGAGTTTTACCCGAATGGTCTTTAAAAGTGTATAAAATTTAATATAGAATAGATTAACTTATAGAAGATATTTAGATACTTATTGATTAACTAATTGAATAATTGTGTAATTGCCAAATATTAGTGCGAATAATGATCTAATTAAAATTGAAGCCGCATAAACAATTCGTCTCCAACCCAGCGATGGCTGCTCACATTTCTGCGGTTGCCTCAAAAACCCAAAACTCGCGCCACTTTGCGGTTGGATTCCATTGTTGGTTGGTTTTCCCGGCGCGACCGCAGTAAAGCGGGGTGTGTTCAATTATTTAAAAAAAAAGCAAGTGCTCATGTGTAATTATGCTTATAACAATTAATTCTGATCACATGAAATATTAACACTATAAAAATATTAAACAATTCTGCTGTAATAACAAGATTTTTGCTGTTAATGTACCTCGTCATCAGGTTGCGCAGCTTTTTTTTTCTTGTTGCTCTGACTAGATTTCATAATTAATATGAAAATAAATAGCTATTAAACGGTTTAAATAACTGCGAGTAATTAAAACAAAAAATAAACAGAAAGCACAAAAAATAATTACACAAAAAAAAAAAAGAGAGAGAAATGAAAAACGTTTAGGAAAAGGAAAATTTGTAAAAGCTAAAAAAAAAAAAAGGCTGCTGCTGCAGCAGCTGCAAAATAGCTGCCTCAACTTTGAGAGGGCAAACCATTCACATTCGCACTTACACACACACACACACACACACACACGCACACAAATGCAAGCCGCAAAAGTCACTCACACAACATAAAAATGCTTTTAAAATGTCAAAGCGCGTAAAAGAAAGCCAAAAGTGCGACCGAGACAGGCTGAGGCCAACTTGTGGGTGGGCAGGGAGAATATGAGTTGGGAGAGGGAGGCGGGGGGCGGGGCACAGCTAACGTCAGGCAAAGGATTGATGGCGCAGCGCTTAAATACGCCAAACGCAGGGCAAAGTTCACATTGCGTATACGCCGCTTGCGGCCAAAGTCAAACACGAAACGCGCTTCAGAGGCAGCGCCTAATCAAAAATGCTTTGCGTGCCGTTTGAAGTTGCATACAACACAGCCCAATAAACACACACGCACACTCGCACACACACACAGTCGCACACTCGCACTCGCACACTTGTTCGCTTGAAGCACGTGCATATCAAGTATACGCCACTTTGTGCGACGCTTTGAGTGCGTTTTATTAATGCCAAACCGTTAGCAGTGTAAAAATCAACGATGAGTTAACTACCCCATTGATGAACTCTCTCTCTCTTCAACTCGGTTAACAAAGTTTCGTTCAGGTCGTAATGTCCCCGACAGAGTTTATGACTATGATGAAAAAGATTTCTTTGCATACGCTTTACAGTTCGCAACGTCGTACTTTCGCCAAAGCTGTCAGAAAAACGCGCAAAAAATTATTTATACAATGTGAACGCCGACGTAGCTGCCATCAACTCATCAACCCATTATATCAACACCGCGCGCCCGACCCCTCCCCTCCGCCTATTCCCCCATTGCCAGCGCCGCGTTCTGAATAATTTGGGTCACTTGGCGGCAGTTAGTCAGTCAGCTGCATTGTTGCTGCTGCTTTTACTGCTACTGCCGCTGCTACTGCTACTTCTACTGCTACTGCTACTGCTACTGCTGCTACTGCTGCTTCTGCTGCTTCTGCTGCTGCTGCTGCTGCGGTCGCGTTTTTCATTGTCGGCATGCGGCAATGGCATTTTTCAAGAGGACTCCCCGCTTAAACGCCTTTAAACGCGAAAGACGACATAATTAATTAAGCAAGGCGGCCTGACTGATGATGTCCTGTTCGTTCGCATCCTTGCGCTATCCAGCATTGTTATGCGTGCCGCGAAAGGGTCGTAAAATTTAGTGGGGGGCGGGGGGACCTCTTCTCAAAAATGTGCGAATGGTCAGTGTCGCAGTCCCTACACTCAGAGAAATTCGACACGGACTTCAGACTATTTTTATCTTAAAATTTTTAAAGTAAATATTTTTCTTTAATGCTTTAAATAAAATTGTCAATCATTCTTGACTATAAAATTGTAAAGAAAACGCTTAAATTTGGCACAAAGGTATTTATAACAAGAATTTGCTTCAATAAAGAAAAAAGAAAGAAAAATGGAAGAGAATCTCTTTTAACTAACAGTTTTTAAGAAATGTTCAGCTTAAGAAATTTCTTTAAAAATTGTACTTATATAAAACAAAACTCACGTATTAAGTGCCTCGAATATTTTTAAAAAGAACTTACATATTTCAATAAAGAAAATCTCAAGAATGTAACATGATTTCTTTGATTGAGAAATGTATTTAGGAAATTTTGATTTTAACGAAAAGGTCTTAGGATATGTTTAGCTCAGAAAATGTCCTAAAAATTAAACTTATTTTGAGGCCAAAATTGTAGGATTTTTTCTGCCAGTGGAAACTGACCCCAAGGAACGACTCGGCCGGCTCATTTACAGTCGAGACTTCATAGCAATGAAATTTATGCAGCCCAGCAGGCCAAACTGGAGACGGCTTATGGCAAAGACCCCTCCGCACACACACACACACACACACACACACACACACACACACAGAGTCGAAAGGTCCAGTGCTGCGAGTGTGTAATAATTTAATAAAACGCTCTAACAGCAGCACTGGATGTAAATGTGAAAAGTTTTCAAATGTTTGCGCAGCCAGCAGGCAAAAAAAAAAGAGAGAGGAAAAAATGAGCTGCAGCTGCAAAAAAAAACCAGGCCGGAAGTGCTTCCAGCGCTCGCTGTGATTGCCAACATGTTGTTGCTCTTCATTTCTATGCATGCTCCTGTGTGTGTGTGTGTGTTCGGTGTGTGTTTGTGTGTAAGTGTTGCTCTTGTTGTGTGTGTTAATTTTTAAAAACTGCCCAACAGCCAAAAACGGCAAACTTTGCACTGCAAATGAAATAACACAAAAGCCATTGCTGTGATTACTTTGCCCGTTACCCCTGCAGAGCTGAAAGCGACCAATTTTGGCGCTGGCAGCGATTGTACCAAAAATAAAAACTCGACACGAGCTGTTGCAATTTTAATGCATTTCTCGGCTACTTAGCTTTTATATGCTGTGGGTGCAATGAACCCTCCAAGGAACTGGACAACTGTTTAACATACAAAATGACTGCAACATAAGGTAACAAACTTGACCCTAGAGATGAATAGATGGTAATATTTAATTATCATTTTTGGCATTTCACATTTTCGTATGCTTAACAATAAATTTTGCATTTATTTGAGTGCATTTTCATAATTTATTGTATTCAAAGTCATGCACTTGACTCTAGAGAGGAAAATATGTTAATTTGTATTTATCAGTTTTGGTATTTCACATTTTTGATTGCTTAACAATAAATTTTGCATTTATGAAAGTGAATTTTTCAGACTTTTATTTTTTTTAAAACCTTGCTCTATGCTGTGAAAAAACATGTGAAAATATACAAACATTTCGACTTATAAATTTGACTTTCCTTAGTCTCAATAACTTTGCCGAAACTTAACCGATTTTATTTTTTTTTTTTTATAAATGTTTATTGTATTGGATCAAAAATAGCATAAATTATTGAAATTAATTTGAATTTTGATCAAGATCTATCCTTTACTTTATTCCACATTTAAAATTGTACATTTCATTTTTTTTTACAATTTTTTTTTGATTTTCAATCCCCTTGTTCGGAAAGGCGTCAGTTCTGTTGGTGTGAATACATTTGCAGGCACTGTAAGCGATATTAACAGTGGAAATTTATGCAAATGACAAAGTTATTCAACAGGCTTGCTGCTGCCGCTTTGTGTGGCATCTTTTGTTTGCCGACTGTCACCAGCGCAGCCGCAACTTGAAATGTCAGCCCAACTGTTAACATAACAGTCAATAAGAAGTTTAATTGTATTTATTTAATGCACACTCGTTTCCCCCATTGTTGTTGCTGTTGTTGTAGTTGTTGTTCCTGGCGCTGTCAGCGGCAATTCGAGATATATTCCAAAGTGCTGCTGTTGGCCTGGTCAATGCGATTACAACTCTGTTTGCATTGATTGCGCGCTGACAGCGCTTGTCATGGCCGCTGCTCTCTTTCACTTTTTTTTTTTTCACTGTATATTCGATTTTCGGTTTTATGTATATTTATTTTGAGTTGATAATGTGCTGACAGCTCAAAGAGACGAGTGCACTGATATGGTTAAGTGTAAATTAATTGCATAAATTAAGAAAATGGAAGGCCGCGAAAAAAGTGCCAGAGTGGCGTATGCGTAATGTATTTGCCCATTTGCCAGCTGTGACGGGTCACAATTGCAAGCAGCCCCTTGTAGTAAATGTGCAAATAATTATCTAAATAATTGAAAAGGGATACCCTAAAAGGGCAGCAAAGCGAAGCACAAACGCAAACAAGCCATCATCGAGACGGGACGAGACAGGACGAGACAAGACAGGACAGGTCAAGTCGCCTGCTTAAAAGTCTTGAACGTAATGCTAATGCGCCACTTTGGTCCTTTGCTACTCTGCTCTGTGCTCTGCTCTGTCAGTCCTTGCCAGTGAGTCCTGCTGTTGTTTCCTTTTTAATTATATACAACAACAGGTCGCGAACGGCAACTAGACGAGCCCGTGAAGGATCTCCACGCCGTTTGTTGTGTTTGGCTGCCTTTTTTTATGCATTTTAATACCCTCACTCCAAATGAAAATGGGTAGAAAGGGTATATGGATTTTGTGCGTATGCATGTAACAGGCAGACGAAGGCATCTCTGACTTTATGAGGTGTATATATTCGTGAGTCGATATAGCTTTATATCATACTCAACGTGAGTTCATTTTTCTTGTTGTCTGAAAATGCAATAAAGATCGGACTACAAATACCGAAGTCTTTTAGGAACACATTTCCCACACAGAAGTGTGTGTGTGCTTTTCTGTCTGTATAAATAAACTGAAACCAGAATGTTTGTAACAAGCTTGCTTCTATTTCACGCTTGGGTCAGGGTAACTGCTAGTCGGGCACTCCTGACGCGAACACTCTTTTATTTTTGTTATAGCGGCCTCACACCTCTTTGATTTCTTTTGGCGTGTGATCTCTGGCTGCCAAGGATGCGGCAAAGTTTAAAGTGAAAGCGGCTTTCAAGTTGTCTTACCTTGTCTTCAGCCATGGTGCACGCTTTTCGGTTCTCGCCACCTCTTTTAATGGCTTCTTTAGGTTCTGTAAGCCAATTAGTTCTTAATTTGCAATTTGTTTTGCTGCAGTTACCGAGAAAAAAATAAAATGCGCAGAAAAATCGCCAGCACCAAAGGAGTTAAAGGCAAAGCCAACGAGCAGACGAGCATATTTAAAAAGTTTTTCTTCCTTCAAACTTTGCAACTCTCTGTGTTTTTTTTTTCCCCCCCATTGTTGTTTCAATTTTTGTTTGGCTGCCTTTTTATATTATTTTGTTTTTATTTTTTAGCCGCCCCCAGTTTCGCTCAGTTTTAATGCGAAACTTTTAACTGAATTAATTCCTTTGGGCTGGCCTGTTTGCTTATCTCTAGCGCAAAAAAAAAAACGAGCAGCGAGCCGTTTCGTTTAATCTTTTCAATTTTTTTCCTTTTTTTCGTTCTCGTTGTTTAGAGTGGAATTTTGAATGGAGGAGGCCTGATTGTGCAGCATGATAAATACCTCTTCAATCAATATATAATATGTTTGCTTTAAAATTTCGTATTTTGCTGCCGGATGGGCCATAAATCATGCAGGGCAACACGCGGCGTATGCGCAATAAAATAGCAAATTAATATTTCAGTGGGTTTTCACGCTTGCATTAGAAAAAAAGGGGGAAAAAACACAAATATCTGCCATAAAAGTAAATGTCATAAAACGACGTGTGGGAGCACAGCACTGGGATCGCTCAAAAGGAAAGGGGCGTGGCAGGTGAGGAGGCGAGAGAGAGAGAGGGAGAGAGGAAAAGTGTCAGTGTAAGTGAAATATTTGCAAACAAATAAAAAGGAAAATGCGCCACAAACGCAAAAGGGCGGCAAACAAAAGGCAAAAGTGAAATAAAGCACAGAAGAAAAAGAAAAGAAAAGAAAAGGCAACATGACATAAACATGACATTTGACTTTTGTTTTGCGCCTTGCTGCCTGCAGCCTGCCTCGACTCGGATAGCTCTGACAGGCCTGGGATATAGCCCAGGCCAGAGACGGATGCGGGAGCTGGAGCGGGAGCGGGAGGGGGAGCGGGAGGGGGAGCGGGAGCGGGAGCCGTAGCTGGTGGCACGTGACTGGCCGCGCTTAGCGGCTAAAAGCTGTGCAAATTATATGCACCTTTGTCAAGAAATTATAAGCCCGTCACCGCCAACGTGGCACGCAAATCAAAAATGCACGAAACGCATACACTTACTTTTCAAGAGGGTAAAGCTGACTAAACATTAAAGTTGCTTTTGCAGTAGAAAGTGGCTATCGTTTAAGGAAATCAGAATTTATATTGCATGATGCGGTGTATCTACTTACTTTGCCTATCATATATTTAGAGTGCATCTTAAATTCGAATATGCCTCAATTTCATAACGCTTTTATTAATTTAAAAGACCTAAGTCAACAAAAAGCAAGTAGTTATTTTGCTGTGAGCTGCAACCGACTGCGGAATACTCTATTTTGAGAGTAATAACAGCTTAAGATAGTCTGCTCTCTAAATCAATTGTTGACTCTAGGACTGTTTTCCCAAGGTAGTGACTTTTAAACTGTGACTTAAAAAAACATCGATAGCATATATTTATATTAATTAGAGGGCATGTCTTATTATAGACGGGTGTATTTGGTGAGTTTTAGCAAGGAACATATTCATGGGTAAATATTAACATATTTCCGATCCTTAAAATTCCTTGAGTATAAACAAGACAGAACAGCTATCTTCGGCATGCAGGAGATATAATAAGATATAGGAATATGAATAGCAATAGGAATAGGAATAGAAATAGGCATAGGCGAGGGCATAGATATAGGAATAGGAACAGGAATAGGAATAGGAATAGGAATACGAACAGGAAAATAGAAATAAGAAAATGTATTTGTGAAGATCGTAATTTAAGTTAAATTAGAAAATATGTTATTGTATGTTGCCATAAAATCACTCACTTTATAATTTCAACCATATTGATAATATTTTGCTTTGGTTAAGCTATTTTGAAGATGGTTTTCTTATAAAAACTTTTTGATTGATTGTGCCCTTAAGATATACATATATAATATTTTTATGTGCTGCTATCCTGCGTTACACATTTCATATAACAACTTTAAGCCCTCGACAAGAGCATAAGAAAATAAATAAATATACCCTGGGTAATTTGGCAAATTGTTGGCGCTAAAACAAAATGTTATGGCCGCGAAATGCGGCTCAGATATTTATGTACTCGGCGTGGTGGCGGGCCCCTCGACCCACTAAGGAAATGAGCCGACGAGCCAATATATGGCTAAGCACAATAACAATAAGCGTAGCCAGAAACAATAAAGAGAAATAAAAGCCAATCAAATGGGCAAGTGGAAGCCCTCCAAAAGCAATGGAAGCCCATTCAAGTTGAATGCATTTCGATAAGCAACAAAAACCGCACGCTGAAATCCCAATAGCCCCAGTCTCTGTCTCCGTCTCCGTCTCAAACTGTCGACATTTGGCAATCGACAGTTGCCATAATAATTTGCCACATCATTAACAGCTCAGTGCATAAAAAGCGATGGCAATGGCATTGGACAAATCCCCAGTGGACAGGGCCAAGATCAAAGCGGGCAGCGACTTTATTAAGCCAGAAGCGAGAAGTCAAAGTTTTATACATTTTTGAGAGTACAAATTAAAATGGCATTAAATGCAAGTGGACGGGCCGGGACCGGGCCAGTGGAAGATAGTGAAAAGTGAAAGTCGTCGTCGCGTAGAGACATTAGCATTTTTAATTTCCAATAAAAATGCAAAAAATAGCCGCCAAGTAGGCGATAAAAAATTAATAAAGCTGCGATTATACAGAGACGCGACAAGAGAGACAGACAGAGAGAGAGAGAGAGAGATTCAGATAGACATGGCTCAGTGTCAGCACAAGGGGCGTGGCGCAACTAGAGAGAGCTGTGTGAAAATAATTTGAAATTCAATTTTCGACAATGGCACACAAAGGAATCGCCGCAGCGTTCCAGGAGAGATGAGAAACAAGGCGGCGGCGGCCGCGCGCGCCACGGCTCGTTAGAAAAGTGGCAACCAGGCCAGCTAGCAACCTGTGGCAACAGCCAGGCGGGAGAAGGAGGAGCAGGAGACACGGGCTTGTTGAATGGCCAACAATTGCAGTGCCCGCGGCTTGAAGAGAGTGGGGGATGGGGGCGGTCGGGGGGTAAAGGAAAAGCCAGCCAGCGCATTCACTTGTAACATGGCACGGAAAATTTACGATTTTATTACTCAATAAATGCAAAAAACTCGCCACTCGTAAAAACCGTTCGCCGTTGCTGCACATGCTTCGGGGGAAGAAGGGGGAGAGGGAGTGAGTGGAAAGGGGGGGGGGGGGGAGGGGGGAGAGCGAGGCTAGCATTTGCCTTTGGCGCTATCTTTAAGTTTCGAATTTCTACGAATTTAATTCGCGCAACGACTCAAACTCAATCCCCGAACCAGGACACACTCTCCCTCTCCCCCACTCCCCTCCCCCTCCCCATCCCCCTCTCCACCATCCGTTACGACCCCGGGTTAATGTTGGCAGGTGAAAATTTCGAAATCCCTGGTGGGTTACCGGTGGCGTACCGTCGCTCCACTTGCTCTTGGTCATGCATAATTTAAAATTAATTTCAGTTCGGGTTTTGCTGCTGGGCGTGGCATCCTCTGCGCGGCGCTAGAAACAATGCCACTGCCGTGAAATATTATATACATATATATATATATATATATATATGTGTGCTATATATTTTGCGAACAAAACGTGGCCATTGTGTGTTATATTAATAGGCAAGAAATTGAAATTTTATGGCAATGCTTGCCGCATTCTTGGTTGGGGCGCAAAACCGTTTGATTTTTGATTTGGCCCATCAAAAAGGGAATGTGCAGTCGGCGCTCCTTTGTGGCCATTCATTCATCAAATGCCAAGTGGCAAATACCAAAATACAAAATGCCAAAGTGCACAGGTCACAGGTCGAATTATTAAAGCTAGCAGAGGAGTTGTCTCCCAGACTCCAAGCTGAGCCGCATTGCGCGCAAATATTTGCACACAGCAGCCAACTTAAGAGCGGGCCGCAAACTTGATTGAGCAGGGTGTTTGCCACGCCCCCAGCCTCTTTACGCTGTTTGCCTTGGCAAAACACACATATGCAGGAAATAATTATGAAGTTTGCCCAAAAAAGTTTGCTCGAAAAATTGCGGATCTGCTGCTGCTGCTGCAGGTCGTAAGTTTTCCTTTTCTTTTTTCTTCTCTTGGCTCCGATGCCAATGAAATTTTGCGACTTGCTGGCAAGTGTAATATGAGCGCAGCCAGAAATTCGAACAGCCGACAGTGTCAGGACTTTTAATTGCAACAAAATAATTATGGCGCAACTCGGCAAGTCGCAAGTCGCAACTCGCAAGTTGCAAATGGCAAAGTCGGCGATGCTAAACAGACGCTCGATGCTGCACTTAAAAACTTGCAACGCAAAATTAAAAGCAAATAAAACAATAGAACTATAACAAAAGCCGGCAAGTGCTAAGGCGGCAGTTATAAAGTCAACGACTGCCCAATACCCTTTAAGTAAGTACCCATTGAATCCTATTTGAGCAGCTTGCACAATTTGCCAAATTGCCGCGTGTAGTCATCAAAATAATAGAATTTTTATAACTTGACCCCATTGCAAATGGTTAAAAAGGGTATAATAGGCAGTTAAAACAGACAGAAGAGGGCATATCCGACTAAGTAGGGAATATAAATTCCCGAAGATATGTTAATTATTATCGATAACTCTTAAAGCAACGTTTTAAATGCAGTCTGGCTCTCCCGAGCGGATCTCCCTTTGATCTTTTATTTTGTAGTTTCTGGTAGTTCAGCTACCCGTTGAGCTGCCTTTGCAGGGTATGTGCACCGAGGACGGCAAACAATGGCCCAAATGTGGCAAAAAAGGGTCGCACAATCAATAGTTGGTTGGCCTTTTGTGTGTGTTTAAGCACAAGCCAAGCCATTTTGAACAGCTTGGCGAGCGAGATCTTAAAGCAAACTCAAGGCCGGGCGCAATTTATTGGCCAAAAGTGTGGGCCAAGTTTTCTCGACTCCGACTCGACTGCGACTCGACTCGAGCTCAAATGTTGCGTACGAAAATTTAGTAATTTTTAGTGCGCCATCGGGGCCAACGTCTAAAGACTGCGAGCAGGCCAAACCATTTTGCAGTTAGTTTGGTTTAGGTTTCAGTTCCTTTTTTTTTTTTTACAGTTGTTGCTTATTTTATGTTATGGCTGCGATATAGTTTGCTTTTTTTATGACTGCGCAAAGTGTGGCCAAAGTTTGCACTTGCCTTGAATTTTTAAGACACTTCCGTTTGGGTCTAAAACAATGGACGCACCCGCCCCTTTCCCCTTCCCCCTTTTCTATTCCAACTGCCGCTGCTCCATTGTGCGTGACGCATGTTGCCATCTGCCATGCACTTCAAAGTTACCCGATTCCGAGTACTTGTCTATCTGGCCAAAACTGCCAAGTGTTGTATAAAGTTTCAGCTTCACTTTGTTGACTTGCCAGGCCAAAATGTGTGCTTAACAGTTGTCTCCCACACACACACACACACACAAGCGCACAGAAAACTATCCTAGCTGAGATTCGTGCATTGTGTTCGGCACTTAGTTGCACAAAGTTAAATAATTTTACATTTTACAAGCGGCAACAAATAATTACACTACGCAACAAATCTAGAACTTTTTCTGCGGTTAAACTTCAGCCGAACTTCTTTGTTAGATTGGAGACGCCTAATAGAGTATCTAAATATTTTTGTTTTCTATTGCAAACATTTTTTAAAACAATTTTTAGAGTTATGTTAGCATTACAAAATAAAAGTTTCCCATAGAATAAATACTCTATCCATATACAAATAAATATTGGCAACAGTTTTGTTGACGAAGCGAGATACTCTTTCGCAAATAGAGTGAATGCCGAAAATGTAAACATACAAGAGTAGGCTTTAATTTTGCTAGTTTGGTCGCCTTTACTTTGCTTATAATTCTCAAGTGGTTCGGACTGAAAAATAGGCTTGGCAATTCTGGAGTCGTCAGCAAAGTCTTGTGTTAATAGAATCGAGAGGTTTATACACACAGCCAATTAGCTCGCTCTTGTTGTTACTCTTTATGGCAATGATTTTAGCTCGAGCCAGACAGCTTAAAATGCAGAGACAACAAGTATATATATTTTCTTGATTTAAGGGCCCTAAACTGTCAAAACAGGCAAGTTGTATGTCTGTGACAAAATATTATAAAATTGGCAGCTATGGTCCGCCTTTGCCTGACCAAGGTAAATTTTCCTTTTTGCTTTTCATCATTTTTCATATTAAGCCGTAAAACTTCCAAAGAGTATTTAGTAATATTATAAATTTTAAGTAAGGATAATATAAAAATTCAGTAATTTTCTAAACCCTGCCGCAGTCTTCACTTACACACACAAAAGCAAACTAACTGAGAAGAGTTATTACTTAACTTGTGTCGGTCGTTTAGTTAATCAGCCAGATCAAACTGTTGTCTATATGTAGATTACGTACACGAAACTATAATCATAAGAAATGGCAGCGCTTAGCATCTACATTCTTTGGCCCATTTCTTATTAAACATACTTTTAATGCTGTGTATATACTTTCATAAGGCGCTCAAATGAAATAAATTACGTGATCTTATTAACTGAAGCTGGGAGTTGGAGCATAGAGACACGCACTTCGTACTGCGGCGCAGTTGGCCAAATATAAGTTTATTTGGCCTGACTAATCGTAACTAAGATTAACTGTTGCGCGGCATATAAATGCGCTGCACCTTTTCCGTGTAGTCGAACTTTTCACGTGTGTCTGTCTGTCTCTATGCTAAAAGTCAGGCAGTCGGCAGAGGCGAAGCAAATTAAGTGCCCGTCCGGCAAGCAGCTCGAAATTTATATCAAAAAGTTAACGCGAACAGGCCCAAAAATTGAGGTAAACGAGCAACGAGCCAGATACAGTGAGCACTCCTTTGAATGTTCTGCGATTTTTGTTTTTGATGTGCAGTTAATTATAGTTGAAAGTTTTTCTTCCAAAAACATATTTTATATAAGGTTTAATCAAAGCCTTTCTAAGAACTTATATATACATATAGAAACCTATCTATCCGTATTATTATCATATCTATATAGTTTAGTATCTATTCGTATCACAACAGATGCAATTGATGTCAAGTTCATTCCCTGTTTATCATTTATTTGAAGAAATCCGCAACTTAATTTGTGGTGTTAAAACTACAACTTGCTGTTATTAGAGGCAATTTTGAAAGGGAGTCCTTCGAAGAGGGTTGAATTTGAAAGGCAACCGTCTAATTGGATTGTCCGTTAGTTGAGTTTTCACTGTACTCAGCTACTAGCACAGCTCACCCCAAAGACCACACACACAGCTCACAGCTGAGCTGCTTTGTTCTATGCGCAGTTGTAGTCCATTTGAAAGTTGCCCAGAAACAGAAACAGAAACAGAAACGGGAGCTTCCGTAACGACGCCTTCTGCTGGCTCCGGCTACAGCTCCAGCTCCGGCTCCGGTGCTGGTTGTGGCTGTGGCTCAGGGCGCGTGTATAAATCTTGTGCCGGTTTTATTTGGCTTAATGACCAGACGTGCACGGCTCCATAATTTACGGGGCGGCATGTAGATGAGCGCCAGACAAAGTAGGCGATGTCTATGTCTGAGCTCGGTTGGCCATTTGCTCCCAGTGCGTGTGTGTGTGTGTGTGTGTGTGTGTGTGTGTGTGTGTGTGTGCCCCGCTACTTGAGGCAACATGTTGCGCTTTTACTGCCACAGCCGGAGTCGCGTTGCGTTGGGGCAGAGGGTTGACTACTTTGTCTTACTTTGCGGTACTTTGTTGCGGCTTTTAATAGAAATCCTTTGGCCAGCTTTGCTCACCTGAACGCGGCCACGCACTCTGATTATCTCACACAGACTGCTGCTGCTGCCAGTTAGCAGAAGCGGGTCGCATCCGCTGGGGCTTATTCAAAACAACAACAACAAGATGAAAAAAATTATAAGAGATGCGCGTCTCGTTGGTTTGAGTTGATCTCATAATTTATTTAATTGTATTTTAGTGTGTTCAATAAATTTCTATTAGTGTCGGTGTCACCAACTGCCCGAGTACCAGCAAACCCGGTCGCAATCCCGGCTTAAGTCCGAGTGACCCGCATATGGCGGGCGGGCGGGCCACAAAACCGCAGGCAAACCAGAACAGAGTCGAAATGAGGACACCGAGCGTAACAATATAATAAAGGCGAGTCCGGTGAATGGGAGGGAGGTCTCTGTTCTGGCCAAGTGCATGTGCGAGTGCGAACAATGACTGACCAAATATTGACATAAATGTCAAACTCAAATTAGAGCTCAGGGTCAAGGGTCGGCGCCGACCAGCAGCAGAGCAACCACCAAATTTGTCTTCTACTTGAGCTCGAATTCAGGTTTTGCAGGGGTTGCAGCACTTCCAACCAAAAGGCAAACATGCGAGTTAAACTTGGACGGCGCTGCTCTAATCCTAAACAAACAGAATCCACACGCACTCCGCCCAGACACTTGAGCCATTATGCAATAAAACAATGAAAGACCTAAACAGATACCCATTGTGAGGATGAGAGAGAGAGTTGGAGGGGAGCTAGAGATTATGCGGCGGGTGCGGGAGCGAGATTATGCAGGGAAAAGCATATTGAAATTGTTTGAAAAATAAGTGCAACGCGGCCACGCAAAAGAACAGACAGCGCGCGCATAGGATTAATGCTGCACTGAGAGAAAATACTAGGTTATATGAAAATAAATTAAATAAAAGAAAAGAGAAGTCCGTGAAGCCGATTAATTATTAAAAGTAAATCTTAGACTGTCTATACAAATCAAAGATGAATCATATTGCGAATATGAACTATAATTTAAGCCACGCAAAAGACAGGATTAATGCTGCACTGAGAGAAAAAGCTAGGTAAATTGTACATAAAATAATTGCCAGAAAGGGAAGTGCTTTAGTCGGAAATGCCTTGAAACCAAATAATAAGTAGTGTGTGCTCGATAAATAAAAGTAAATCTTTAATTATTTTTTACCATGCTTATACACTATGCAGAGGGTAATATTATTTTGTCACCAAGTATGTAACAGTGCAAAGAAAGAAAACCAGCGAGAGCTTTAACTTTATATATATATATTTTTGATTCGTAACAACAGACGAGTCAATATAGATAAGACCATCTGCCAGTCTGTCTGCTTTTATGCAAAACAACTTTCTCTAGCCAAATCGGACCACTATATAATATATATATATTATAAATAAATTGAATGCATTGTAAATTTAGCCTCGCTTTTTTCTCTGAGTGTAAGTATGCGTGCATGTTGGCAGCACTGTTTGCACTCAGTGGTGGCTGCCGTAAACTGGCTGCCTGCAAATGAGCAAATTGTACACTAATGCGGGGCATTATTCTAGCTGCGGATCGGTTTGAGTATTGTTCGGCTTTGCTGCGAGTGGCGGATGGGTGGGTGAGTGGCTCGATGGGTGGTTGAGTGGTTGGGTGGGTGGTTGTGCTGCGCACTGCGTTATTTCACCTTTAATCCGCACTTAGTCCAAGCAGCCACACACAGCTGGCTGCAACAACCACCCGACAACAACAACAACAGGAGCTGCATTCAATATGCGTGGCATTGAGTTGGCGCTAAGTCGATTTCATTGCCACATGGCCTTAAACATTTGCCGTGGATTGTGGAATTATGTGCGAGTGCAGCACATCCGGCGTCTTGGCAAACGAACTCCTCACAATCAACTTAATCAACTTATTATTTATGGCATTATATTTCCGAATCGACTTAGTTTCTAATTAATTTTTAGCCAAGCATAAACTCTTTAAGAATATGCGAGCGAGTTTGTACCAAGGGAATGCCAGATTTATATAAACTTGATCAAGACGAAGAGCTATTACCATATATAGAAATAGGTCTAAATTTCCCACACCCATAACTCGGTCAAAACTCATCCGATTTTCATGGGGTTTTGCTTTTTAAGCATGGTTTGGGCTCTAAATCAATTTGGCATCTAAATCTGGGAACGCTATTCTTGGCCGAAATTCATGTGAAAATGGTACCCTCAAATTTCCTATAAGACATATGTAGGTCTATATTTCCCACCCCCATAACTCGGTCAAAACTCATCCGATTTTCACGAGGTTTGGCTTTTTATGCATGGTATGGCCTCTAAATCAATTTGGCATCCAAATATGGCGACACTTTCCCAGCCCCATAACTCAGTCAAAACTCATCTCATAACGAAACATAACTCGAACTATAAGAGGTAGATACACCATGCGTGGTATCTATCTTGTATCGCATAACGACATAACTTTTTCGATACCTCCCCAAGAAATGGAAAAGATATATTTGTTAAGGATTAAACCCAGTAGCAGCTTGACTCGGTAAGGCTCTCTCCTAGTCGGGCACGCCCGACTAGAGTCCACTTGCCTTAAATGTTTAATTGTTAATGCAATCGACGCAGCAAGTCTCCGGGCAAGTCAATTGCACTAAATAACTGAAGCGGGCAGACTTAATTTTGGCCGGCACTGATTGAAATTGAATAAACCTCAAGGTAACCTTAAGCCTGTTTGTCAGTGTTCGACAGACAGACAGACTGGCAGACAGACAGGCAGACTGTTGAGCTGTGGCAGAGCTGCTTCAACATGCTCGTAATCACAATTGGGCATAGCAAATTAATTGAGTTGCATTGTGTGTGAGCTTCTCGTAATATACATAACGCAAAACCCCAAGTAGCAGTAATGACAGCAACAACAACAACTATGCAACAAAAGTCGTTAAGTGAAACCCAAAATATTTTACAAACCAAAATGCCCAAATGCAATAATACAATTGCGCCAGTGGCTACCAAACAGATACAGATAAACACACCCACACACACACACACACACACACACAGCTGCAGCTGCAGATACAAATACCAATTCAGATACAGATACACATCAACATGCTAAATATTGCAAACATGTGAGGATTGTGTCCATGTGCCATATAATTATGGCATTAATATTCCTATGCAAATATATGCGCATTGCATTGTTACACCTCCCCCAACCCCTCCCCTTCCACCAACAGCATGTGTGTGTGTGTGTGTTTGTGTGTGTTTGTGTGTGTGCCTGTAAGTACCTTCGTTCATTAATATAATTACAGTCCTGGCGGACGGGCGCTTACTTCGGTTTAATTCTTATTTATTTAGATAAGTTCCTGTTATTAATGTGCACAAAAATTAAGTCCGGGTGTTACCCTGTGAATGCCCTTGCGGTGGGTATCATGATTTTGTCACAGAAGTAAACGTTAAGTAAATATATATTTAATTAATTAGTACCGTCAATTTTAAAGCTAACAGGATGAGGCTTGCCAGAAATCCTTCTCATTGATATGTCGGACTCGGGCGAATTGAAACACGATTTAATAAAGCTGCCATGAGAAGAATATTAGGAGTGATATAATAATCAAACTAATGTATCAAAAAGTAGGATGCTTTGGTTTAACACGAGGCTTATGCAATTAAGAATCCTACACTTTTGCACATATTCCTGAAACAGCGCGCTTCACCATCAACACATATGAAAGACTGTATAAAATCGAATGATTATATTACATTCTTCGTATAGGTTCGTATCGGTCAACGATAAAGATTTCACATAAAAGAATATCTAATTCGTTCTAGCAATCTTAAGCAACGCCACCTGGGCTTGTATGAAAATATATTTAAAAGCTGCTTAAGGCTTTACCAAGAGGCATGTTCGAGCTTGGATATCACACTGCGGCCATAATTGCTTATCGATTGTTTAAAGACGTCTTTGCTATTCAATCTCAAATTATTTGATGCTCCTTCAACGTTTGACAACCATTCGAACTTGTTATTAAAATGACAGATTGATTGTTCAAGTTTAAAGTGCCTTTTAAATCGTATATCAAATCATATTCTCATTCTTCTGCCCTGTTTGCCTTTGACTGGGGCTTTGAATTGGGTATTTAACCGGCTGCATACCAAAATTGGAGAATGGTAGCCAAATAATTTCGGCACCGAATCACTTTTGAGGAGAGCTTGAGTGCTGATTGAATGCAATGCTAGCCAGAAATGAAAGCTGCCCACGCTTAAATATTGGTTTGCAGTTAAGCTTCAGTTTGGGCACATCTCCATCACCCTTTCCCCCTCTCCCTCTCTCACTCGCTTTGTATCTGACTACCTGCCCGGTCAGGTGCACAAACAGTTGCAGTTGCAGCTGCAGCTGCAGCGAATTCTATGCAAAATGCGAGCTGGTGTGTAGCGCACCCATCATATTTCGTGCTGTAATTAAGCATGTGTCCGTTGCTGTGGTCGTTGCCAACAATTAGTAATAGATATTTGGCAAGTTAACAATGCATTGCGAGCAGCAGCAGCAGGAGATGAGGCTTCTTGTTGTGCAGCCTGAAGCGCGCTTTGGTTATGGATATGGGTTTACGAGTATTATGTGCCGGCTCGAAGAGCCCCACTAATAGGACTTGCCATTGTTGTTGTTGTTGTTGTTGTTGTTGTTGTTTCTCTGGCTGCTGTCTGTGCGGCATATAGTAAAATTAGTTGCCTGCGGTAGCTGATGGGCTTTAATTGGAATACAAATACGCCAACGAAAATGAAAATGCATTCTACAGTTTGCATTTTACAAAAACCGGGCCGACGCCCAATTAGAAGCCTATTAGACGGGCCTTGCTTCCCCCTCCCCCCCTTTCTATTAACTGTTGCTGCTGCTGCAATTGTAATTGGCACTGCGAACGGCGCTAATTTCGTGGCGTGGCCCAAAGCGAGGCAACAAATTATTGCGCCGACTAATGAATAAATATCTACATAAGCCGAGCTGCGAGCTGCACCTAATTAAATGCATTTTTGTAGCCTGCCAAACCCTGTCGGCAACTTTTTCAGCTAGCACGGCCTGTTATCTAGAGGATACTCTATTATTATTATGCTCTGTTCGTGATGAGGAACAAGGGTATATTGGTTCCGTGTGCTGTCTTTTAAAGCTAGAGATTGCGAACTGCAGAATTAGAGCTAAGGTTCAATTTGAGGGATAGATTTAATGTTTATTTCCCATAGAAAGCAAGCTGCGCCACGCCCACGACTGCGCCCACAATTCGATAAGTTCCATTAAGAACGGGCACAGTTTGAAAGACACTGCGACAGTTTGACAGTCACTATCATTATAATTAAATGTAAACAGAGAATGGAGGATCTATTATGAAATTGCACAGTTTGAAAGGCACTGCGACAGTTTTAAGACAACTATCACTTAAATCAAATACAATTCTTTAAGAACTGCCTTCAACTGGATTATTTATTTCTAAACAGAGAATTGTTCCATTCTGAGCAGGCACAGTTTGAAAGACATTGCCTCTGAGCGACAGTTTGACAACAACTATCACCATAATCATAAGAAATTGTAAACAGATAATTGTTCCATTATGAGAAGGCACAGTTTTAAAGACACTGTGACAGTTCTAAGGCTACTTAGTATCACTGCAATCAAAGGAAATTCACTAAGAACTTCCTTCAATCGTAATTGAAATTGCCAACAGAGTATTGCGCAGTCGAGTTGACACTCGACTACAGCACTCATGCTAGTTCTTTCAGGCACTCATGTGTGTATTAGGTTCGATATATCTCGATATTAAATTAAGTTTTCCTCTCGTGTTACGCTCCACTCTTGTTGTTGCTGCTGTTGTTGCTGCTTCTATTTTTGCGGTGTTGCTGGCGTTGAAGCTGCACTAATAAGAATGAACACACACACACACACACACACATTTGCTCGCCGAATTTATAGCAAAGAGTCGGGGCGTGTGTGTGTGTGTGTGGCTATAGTTTGAGGCATGCCACATAAACTTGCCTCTGTTATTGCAGTTGCTGCTGCTGCTGCTGCTGCTGTTGGCTGATATTTAAGCATTGCGCAGTTGCGTTTGTCTGCTGACTGCGATATTTAAATACATGTCGATGTTGTGGGTGAGTTTGATGATACGCTGAACAAGAGCTGCCAGCTATGGGAGTGGCATCTAGGGGACGGTTGAGCAGGGCTGGGGTGGGGGGTGGGGGAAAATGCGCTGTTGGCTTTTGTATGCGCATTAATGCAACGACTCTCATGTTTATTCACACACAAATTTGCAGCAAATGCAACGCACACTAACTGCGGGCGATAGTAAGCGGATGCGGATGCGGATGCGGATACATTTGCAGTCAGATACAAACAGACACACACACACAGGCACACACACACACACACAGGCACGCACACATTGACAAGCTGCTTTCGCCCCTGTCGCTGGATTTGTGCTGAGCTTCAACTGCGAAATGCGCTTTACATTTTGCGCACGCTAATACAATTTAATGGTCGCATTAATTTGGCGCATCTGTTGCATTTTAAAATACACACACACACACACACTCACACACCCTGACACTCGCACACACACACACACACACAGAGGGCAACCGCAACTCCGGGCAGGTCGCCTTGTCGTAG
Source organism: Drosophila lacicola (assembly GCA_035045355.1). Taxonomy (NCBI): domain Eukaryota; kingdom Metazoa; phylum Arthropoda; class Insecta; order Diptera; family Drosophilidae; genus Drosophila; species Drosophila lacicola. The sequence goes on from JAWNPB010000133.1 coordinate 705,680, forward strand.
GGTGCTTAAAACATTTGCCAACTGCAAATAAAGTTAAATGCATTGAAAAATACAACTAAATATTAATTCCAAGCACAATACACACACCACCACACGCACACACTCTAATGGCATGGGCGTGGCTGCCCCGCCCCCAACTTTTGCAGCAGCTACAAATTGTTTTGCTAATAGCTGCCGTTTGACCAACACAGAAATGGAACTTCCTTTATTCGTATTAATTGTATTCGCTTCTAGTTTTAGAAACTTTCTCGAATTTTCGCTTGATCTGCCAGTTGTTGGTTTTGATTGACTGACTGACTGATTGATGCTCAACGCACAGGTTAAACTTTGATTGATATACTTAATATACAAGCACGGGGTGGAAAATTAAGAACTAGGTTTGCCATGGCCAAAAGTTCTTATCCGATTTTCCTTTTGATATTAAATATTGTAAAAGTATACCTAAGAAATTGAATCAAAAAATCTTTTTCTTAAATAATTAATATTTCTCTCCTTACAAATTGATATATCTCATTTTCTCTCGATCCAAATATGCTTAAAAATTGAAATACGAAATTTTTCTACCCGATTTTCTTATTGAATTTAAATATTGATATTGTATACCATAGAAATTTAATCAGAATCTTTCTCTTTTCTTAAATAATTATTTTTCTCTTCTCTACCTAAAAGTTGATATACCTTATTTTCTCTTGATACAAATATGCCTAAAAATTGAAATAGGACATTTTCTTACCCGATTTTCTTACAGAAATTTGCCTTATAAATTGAATCGAATTCATTCTCTTTTCTTAAATAATTAATATTTCTCTTCTCTACCTAAAAATTGATATATCTAATTTTCTCTTGATCCAAATATGCCTAAAAATTAAAATAGGAAATTTTCCTACCCGATCTTTTTATTGAAATTGAATATTGAAAAACCTTAGAAATTGTATCAAAATCTTTCTCTTTTCTTAAATACATAATTTTTCTCCTCTCTACTTACAAATTGATATATATAATTTTCTCTGCGGGCAAAAGTTCGATTGGGGTCCACTTGGAATCATTTAAAAGATATTTTCACTTAAAACTGACTTTAAAAATTTAGTGTTAGATACGCTTTGCTTTTAAAGCTCAAATGTCACGCTGATTTAATCAAAATTAGCATTTGGCATTCAAACATATCGCGCGACAAATACATGTGTATGGACACGTATAATTTAGATAGAAAATTATAATTCAGAGTGTGACTGCCGCCAATTAGGCTGCATTTGGATTTTTGTGTGTGTTAATGTTTGCATATTACTTTCGCCCAATTGGGCGATGGTTGATGCAACATTTCAGCAACATTCTCTCTCTCTCTCTCTCTCTCTCTCTCTCTCTGCTGCCGCTCCCTCGCCTTCTGCTCTGTTGTAATGCGCAGTAAATGTCAAAATTAAAATATTAAAAGTGGCAGGCAACAGGCAAGAGGCAACGAACTCGACTCCAGCCAACAACAGGCTGCCCTTCTCGCCGCCGGCAGCCGGCTACCAATCTCCTAGCTTGCCACCCCTCCCCCCCCCCCCCTGCCTAAAGCTGCTGTCCGCTGCCATGTTGCATGCCAGGCGTTGCACTAAGCGGATAAGCGCTTGTTAAATTTTTAATGCGTTGCATAATTTTTAGTTTTACGCGCATATTTGCCACAAAATATTTTAATACAAATTTGCGTCGTTATTGTTGCAGTTGTGTGTGTGTGTGTGGCATATGCAAAGCGCAGCTGCTTTCTGAAATAAGCTTCATGCATGCCACACTAAGTTGCAACACCAACCGGTTAATTCCGCACTGAAGCATTTATTTGCTGTCGGGCGGATAGAGTTCGAATAAGAAACGGAAATTTTTATATTAATTTAATTCTGTATACCCTATATTGAAAATTGAAAGGGTATATTGCTGTCATACAAAGCAGACATCGATCGAATTGATATGTCTCGAAGTAATCATATGATATTATATGTTATGATATGATATGATATGATAGGAAATGATTTGATATGATATTATATGTTATGATATGATATGCTATGATATGATATGATATGATTTGATATATGATATGATATGATATGATATGATATGATATGATATGATATGATATGATATGATATGATATGATATGATATGATATGATATGATATGATATGATATGATATGATATGATATGATATGATATGATATTATATGATACGATATGATATGATATGATATATGATATATGATATGATATGATATGATATGATATGATACGATATGATATGATACGATATGATATGATATGATATGATATGAAATGATATGATATGAAATGATATGATATGATATGATATGATATGATACGATATGATACGATATGATATGATATGATATGATATATGATATGATATGTTATGATATGATATGATATGATATGATATGATATGATATGATATGATATGATATGATATGATATGATATGATATGATATGATATGATATGATATGATATGATATGATATGATATGATATGATATGATATGATATGATATGATATGATATGATATGATATGATATTATATGATACGATATGATATGATATGATATATGATATATGATATGATATGATATGATATGATATGATACGATATGATATGATACGATATGATATGATATGATACGATATGATATGATACGATATGATATGATATGATATGATATGAAATGATATGATATGAAATGATATGATATGATATGATATGATATGATACGATATGATACGATATGATATGATATGATATGATACGATATGATATGATATGATACGATATGATATGATATGATATGATATGATATGATATGATATGATATGATATGATATGATATGATATGATATGATATGATATGATATGATATGATATGATATGATATGATATGATATGATATGATATGACACGATATGGTATGATATGACGATATAGATATCATATAAACAGATAATGTATATCCCTCTTTTAATTCCATCCAAGATTGAAAACAACAAAGCTTTTCAGATGTATACTTATTTTTATATGCTCACATTCCTTGCGGCTGGAAAACACTCGACATTTAAGAGCACATTTTACACATACTTGAATGCGTATGGAACGGGTACTGGGTATCTCGAAGTCAGACACTCACAAGTTGTTCAAGTCCCTGTTGCTGTCTTTGTTGTGCATTCTGCATTTTAATCGCAAAGTTCTTGATAAACATTTTTCAATTAATTTTTATTTGCTGCTGACGACATATCTCAGTGCGTCTCGCACCCACACACACACACACACGCACACACGCGGATTTCCACTTGTCTCGCTTTTTGAGAAAACTTGTCGAGCTGACGTTCGCATTGTCAAGCACATTCATGCACACACACGCACACACACGCACACACACGCTACGAGCTACATATAAGCAGACACGCATAAATATATTCGACCCAAAAAATAAAAGCTGCATAATAAAGTAGCTTTAAGAAATTGCGTCGCACTTGCATACCCTGTACAAAAAAATATTTGAAAATGTACAAAATAATAAAAATATAATTTCCTTTTCTATTCGCTTAAGTATTTGATGTGCAATTTGCCTGATATTTTTCGCTGAGTGTATTTCTTATTCATATGTTTAACACACACTCACACACACACTCACACACACACTCACACACACACATTTTAAGTAATGCCTTAAACAACAGGTCGCCGTTGTCATAGCGAGGTCCTTGCATTATTCTGCGGCTCCTGTTGCTGCTCCGTCTGCTTCTTCGATGCTGTAACTGACGCTGAGTGGCACTCAGGCACACACACACACACACACACACGCACACACGCGGGCACACACGCACACACATGCAAATTGAATTTAATGTCTTGTGCCGCTGAGCGAGGCAGCCAAACGAAATGGAGAAAACGTCGCGCGCCTGAAGAAATTGCGACGCACAAATAAATGCACAAGAAGTACATAAATTTAAATTATTTTTCGTGGTTTCATTTGGCCGCGTGCGTTTTTTTTTTTCTTATTTATGCTTTTTATTTTATTATTATGCCTGTTGCCCGCCTCTGATCCGTATGCTCCTTTGCTCCAGCCCCATCTCCGCCGTGCAGCTCAACATTTTTGAGGCCACGGCAAAGACGGCACATTTTCTCAGCCCGTATCTGCAGCATTGTATCTGCAACTGTTACAGTAGCTGTCGCTCTATCTGTATCTGTAGCTGTGTATCTGCGGCTGTCTCTTAGCCAACTATGCGACCGCAGCTACTAACACACACGCACACACGCACACACACACGCACACGCACACTATGAGCCTCATGCTCGTCCTCTGCATAAAGCATGTTAACTGGGATTTGACAGCTCGTAAATAATATTTCGCTTGTTTGTTGCGCTGTTCTTCGAGAGAGCAACGACTTGCACAAGGACAGCTGCGAACAGTGGAACCAAGTCAGGTTTGCTTAAAAACAATTAAAGATATATAAAGAAACAAGCATTTCAACCCGGCTTTGTGCGGCCTAAGTATAATCATTAAATAGAGCCTACTTTTACTTGAATTTAGCCTACATCGGAAAGACAGCCATCCAGCCTGAACAGTTTATATTGATCAATCATCAATCAGTCAGTCAATCAGTCAATCAATCAGTCTAGCTCAAGGGTTGTCAAATTGAGCCTACTTTTGCGTAAATTCACACTACTTTCTGAAGACTTAGCCTTCCAGCCTGAACAGTTTAGGTTGATCAATCATCAATCAGTCAATCAATCAGTCCGGCCCAAGGTTTATCAAATTGAGCCTACTTTTACGTCCATGTTTTGTGGGCAAACTTAAATTCACACTACTTTCTGAAGACTTAGCCTTCCAACCTGAACAGTTTTAATCAATCATCAATCAGTCAATCAATCAGTCAGTCAATCTGTCAGTCAATCAGTCCGGCCCAAGGGTTATCATATTGAGCCTATTTTTACTTCCATATTTTATTTTATTATTATGCCTGTTGCCCGCCTCTGATCCGTATGCTCCTTTGCTCCAGCCCCATCTCCGCCGTGCAGCTCAACATTTTTGAGGCCACGGCAAAGACGGCACATTTTCTCAGCCCGTATCTGCAGCATTGTATCTGCAACTGTTACAGTAGCTGTCGCTCTATCTGTATCTGTAGCTGTGTATCTGCGGCTGTCTCTTAGCCAACTATGCGACCGCAGCTACTAACACACACGCACACACGCACACACACACGCACACGCACACTATGAGCCTCATGCTCGTCCTCTGCATAAAGCATGTTAACTGGGATTTGACAGCTCGTAAATAATATTTCGCTTGTTTGTTGCGCTGTTCTTCGAGAGAGCAACGACTTGCACAAGGACAGCTGCGAACAGTGGAACCAAGTCAGGTTTGCTTAAAAACAATTAAAGATATATAAAGCAAGCATTTCAACCCGGCTTTGTGCGGCCTAAGTATAATCATTAAATAGAGCCTACTTTTACTTGAATTTAGCCTACATCGGAAAGACAGCCATCCAGCCTGAACAGTTTATATTGATCAATCATCAATCAGTCAGTCAATCAGTCAATCAATCAGTCTAGCTCAAGGGTTGTCAAATTGAGCCTACTTTTGCGTAAATTCACACTACTTTCTGAAGACTTAGCCTTCCAGCCTGAACAGTTTAGGTTGATCAATCATCAATCAGTCAATCAATCAGTCCGGCCCAAGGTTTATCAAATTGAGCCTACTTTTACGTCCATGTTTTGTGGGCAAACTTAAATTCACACTACTTTCTGAAGACTTAGCCTTCCAACCTGAACAGTTTTAATCAATCATCAATCAGTCAATCAATCAGTCAGTCAATCTGTCAGTCAATCAGTCCGGCCCAAGGGTTATCATATTGAGCCTATTTTTACTTCCATATTTCGTGGGCAAACTTAAATTCACACTACTTTCTGAAGATAGCCTTCTAGCCTGAAAAGTTTTGATCAATCATCAATCAGTCAATCAATCAGTCAGTTTAACAGTCTGCCAATTAGTCAGGTCAATTAGTTTTTGTATTATCATTTTTTTTACTATGCCCAAGTTATACCCCTCATAGACTCTCCAGACCAGGCAAATGTAATTAAATATTTTGTTTGAGAATCTTCGTGATTTGCCCACTGTGCGCCCTGCCCCCACACCTGACACTCAAAAGCATGAAACGCATTTCATTTTTAAGTTTGTTTTTTTTTTCTTTCTGCTTGGTTCTTGTTTAAGAATCTTTTTACATGACACATGTGAGCGCCGTGTGGATGGGGCTGCCGCTGTGTCGTTGTGGGGATGTCTTGACATGTGCCTGGCCTGCGAGTCTCATCATCGGCAGCCGTGGAGCTGGAGCCACCCACGCATCCACGTTGAGTTCCTATAATGGCGTGCTGCTTATTAAATTTTCATGAGGATGTCGCGTGGGTATCTCATTTGGTCGTTCGTCTTGGGCGGAAGTGGATTAAAATTAAAGCGCAGGGCAACTTCAAACGGCTGGCGTTTAATTGGAGCCGAACGAAATGGCATGAAAACTGGCCAGAAATTCGATTGCCAAACTGAATTAAAACGCGGCCAAGACAAAGCACACACACAAAAAACCTAAAACAAAATACGGCTCAAATGGAAAATGTGAAACCACAAAAGAGAGAAGCTCTCGCTGCCAGACGACAGCCCCAAAAACCCGCAGACGCGCTCAACTGGAACAAGACGACGGTGGAGACGATGGCGATGGCGATGTGGAGATATCGAGGACCGTCTCGGGAGTTGCAGGCTGGCTGGGCACGGGCACGGGCAGGGGCAAGGGCGTGGGCGTGGCCGCTGGCAATCAGACATGAGGCAGCTGGAGCAGACCTGTGCAGCGTGAACGTGAACGAGACGTGGAGCGATAAAAATAATACGAGAGGCAATTTCGATTTATTGACAGGTGCTCGACTTTATTGAAACGTTTAACTTGAAAGCCCAGAACAGAGGGCGTAGCCACGCCCACAAACACACAGCTACGGCGGAACATATGCAAAAATTTGTGCAAAAGAATAAAAATTATGCGAATCTGTTCTGATTTATCCATTGGGATGTTGCCCTGTAAATTTGATGGCTTGTTTGCGCCTGACTAAGCAGGAAATGGGCAGGCAGAGAAAACGTTCTCCTTTTTTCTTAAATTTAATTACAATTTTTAGCCTGCGCAGGCATCCTGTTCGCTTGAAGGACACGCACTATTTGCGGCACGTGCCACAAGCCGGCAGAGGGCTCGTCTATAGTTGTTGAATTGCTCTTATCAATTCCGAGGCATTATTTAATAATCAAAATTGAATAGTCCTAATTCGAAGCGATGACAGCGAGCAACAGCGGCGGCAGGTGAGCATTCAATGGGCGACCGTCACATATGCGAGAGACACGTGTCGCCCATTCACACACACAAACACACACACACACAGAAATATATACTCCTCACACACAATTGTGGTTTTCCTTTTGTCGCTTCCGTTTCCGCATAATTTTTGCAAACGGAAGACTTGAGAGCGTCGCGCTAACAAAACATTTGTTAAAACGGAAGACGACAAACGGAGACAAAAGTACAACCAAAGCGACTGAGAGAAAAAAAAAAAACAGAGAACACTTAGCCCGTACACTCAGAGAAAAAAAAAGAGGCTCTAAGTTCAAGCATGAGCTGCATTAATAAGTTCCCAATTATTCAAGTACATTAAGAAAAAACTCGGTGACATTCGAGTCAAATGAAATTAAATAAACAAATTAATTAAATTGAACTTTCTTTGATTGATTTGAACCGGCAACCTTTCGCTAGCTAGTTCGACACTAGTCACAAAATAAGATAAATACATTTGTATTATGTACTTATTAAAAAACTTCCCTCTCTCTATCTCTGCTCATTTTAAAGAACTTCTCAAATTCCAGACCTGGCCGAAAATTCGGCAAGTTTCCACTTGATTTGACTATGAAGTTTCTGGCTTTTCTGCAAGTGTAGTTGCGCAGTAGGAGCGCACTAATTCCGCTTTTAAGCTTACATAATTTTGTAGCTTGGGCCAGCTCATGGCCCGCACCTGTCCAATGCGGGCACGTACGAGCACCAAAAATGTGAGACCTCGCCTCCCCTTCTCCTTTCTGCACCTGGAGGAGAAAAGGTTGCATGTGATTTGTGTCAGTTGGGCCGCAGCTATGGCTGTGTGGATGCCAGGATGTGGCACAGACTATATATTATGCTGCCAGGCGACAGTTACAACAATAAAACATTACGGATGTCTTGTCGCGCTCGTCTTGAGGCCAGAGCCAGAGCCGGAGCCAGCGTCGAGCCGGAGCCGGGCCGGGCCGGGCCGGCAAGGTAATGAAGGATGCCAGGCATTTGCTTGTTATTTTTTCATGCCGGTCGCGCGGCATTATCCTTATAGTTAATGCGAGTCGGCCGTCGCATCATTTTACAAGCCTTTTACACAGGCAACGCACGCACGCACCGTGACACCCGCCCCATTTGTATGCAATGAAATGGGTGCTTATGCTGTATCTTGCGACCAAAGACCAATGCAATTTGAGCACTGTGCGCGGCTGGTTGGCATCCTGCTAGTTGGGCAACCGCACACACAAAGATAAGTAATGCCTTTTGTCGTCGCGGTTGACTTGCAAATATAACGTTACGCATACGCAGCGTACGCCATGTGGAAGTGACAATGACAATGGCATTTAAAATTCATTAATTGAGCGCATTTTCATCATGACAAAGATCTTCCCGGCGCAAGAGAAATTGCAGCTCAATTTTTGGGCTTTAAGCCCGGGCCCAAAACTTTACTGCTCGCTGCATAAATTAATTGAGGCCGTCTGCGCCGTCGTCTAGCCGTGACTTGAGGCTATCAGAAACTTATGTGTGTGCCACATGGCTGGACCCAAGTTGGGGGTCTAATGCATTTTTCATCGTGCAATCTCGAGAGGAGAAGTGCGTCCGTCACTGATGCAATCGAATTAAAATTTATGACAAAACCATTAACAAAGTTGCCGCCGCCACGCCACGACGACATTGGCAGCCAGTCAACCAACCATTTGCCAGCCTGATACGAGTTACTCCCGGGCCAAACGAGGTCACATGCAAAACTTTGCCCTCTTTATGGTTCTACACAGAAGAACTCGGCACTCGGAACTGTAACTGAGTCGCGGGTGCGCGTTTGCAGTTGCAACTAAACTTTTTAAATAAATCGATGAACGCAACGTTTTAAATGTCGACTGCAATTAGCTTGGGCAAAGTAGGTGTTGCCCCTGGCTTGTTATACCCTGTGCTTTGGCAGGGGGAATATTGCCGCAGTTGTGCTCAAGTTTGAAGGAGGCGAAGGGAGGTCAAAGTTGAGCCCATCAAGCTGCTTACGCTCGAATGCCATGTGTATGTATTTATAGAGGAAAGAGAGCTACTTTAAGACATTTCGCAGCTAGTTACAGGGTATTTCCTAGTTGAGCACTCTGCACACTAAATTGACAGCTGCTTGCAACTGCCTGCAGCAAAGTGTGCGCCTCGAAAAATGTAGCCAGAGTTAGTAAAGAGACCTTGATAGGGAATCAATAGGCTCTAGATACTGGGATAGATTTTGAAGGAGGCTGCCAGGAAGATATTTATCTCAAGGATTGCCTGCGTATTTATAGAAGGAAGCCAAAAAGTATGTTAAGGCATTTCGAAGCTGAATACAGGGTATTTCCTCGACAAAAAATACTTGACTCTAACTTCAGCCAGAGAGTTAGAAACGAGAGCTTGCTAGGGTAACAATCAGCTGCCGATCATGGGGCAGATTTTTAAAGGAGATTGCCAGGAAGATGTCTCACGGATTGCTTTGAATGTTGACTGCTTTTTAATGTTTGCTGCTCTATTTGTAATGTCTAGCCGCGGTCCAAGGCCAAAGCAAACTGGTCGCGTGCGCTGGCATCTCAGACATCTGGAGGCTCGGGGGGCCGGTGACGTCTGGCAATTGCGATAAAATGCTTCAATGTTCTGTCTCTCTTATTGGCTGAGCGTGAGGAATTTTTATATTAATTTATGGCTGCGACTCTCGAGCAGCGTGCAGCGTGAGGCGCGGTTGTGGTCGGGGCAATCGGTTCTGGCTGTTAAATTATGAATTGTGAATTGGCAGCAAAAACTTGGCCTGGCCAGGTTCGTCGATGCCTTTGCCGAGCAGCAAAAGTTGCAAAAGCGCTGGGCATTTCGTTTTTATTATAATATTTTTATTGCGTTTGTCGGATTCGGTTTTAATGGCTTTTTAAATGCCAGCTGATAAATGGCCAGAGCTGCATGACAAATGAGTTAGCCGCTGTAAAGCGGAGTTTTGGCGCTGGGTATTTCTTGATGCTCGGATTATTTACTTGTATGCAGCTCATTAATAATTTTCTTCGAAATTGAAATACCTGCGGCGAACGAGAGTCGACATTCCTGGCATAAAAATATGCCAGGTGTGTCTGTGTGTGGCATAATAGTTTTTGCCACATGCGAAGCCTAACAAGCTGCTGATATTGCGGCCGGGTCCATTCCCAGCGGTTGCCCAAACGCTTTTTGGCATCAAAATTAAATGGCATTCGTTTCAGGCCTGGCGGCAACCAAAACAAGCAGCCAGTAAGAGCAGCACATACTACAATGCCATTCAGTTAGCTGCCTTTCATTCCCAGCGGAGTTGCCTTTGGCGTCGCCTTGACGTCAAATTCTTGCCGCTGTTTTGGGGCGGGCAGCAAGACAGTCAGACAATCAGACAGAAGGATGTAGACAGAGTCAACTTTTCGCGTAATTTCACGTATTTTGTGCAAATACACTCAAACATGCCACAGCAGCAACAAAAACAACAACAACAACAGCTTTAGGCAAACAAAACAAGCAATTTTTTGCGCATTTGCTCGACAACTTGATATTGTTGTTGCTGCACTGAGCGAAAAACGGGGCGAGTTAGTGACAAGAATTTTTGTACTTGCATTCCTGGGATTAATTAGGCTACAAATTCTTGAAATAAAGTAGAATTCGTATTTAGCATTTGAGTAGATTTCGTTTCTCGTTTGAGTATGTGAGTTCTTTAATCAAGAACAAATTGGAATAAAATAAAAATGGGTTTTAATGAAGATAAGTTAAGACTAAGTTTAAGCAAAAACTGGAATTGTTTTGAAATCAAATTTGACTTATTTGAGGAATATCTTATTTAGTACTTTTGAGCGTGTTCTTCATTCTTAGTTAGTTCTTCGTTTCAGAACAAAGTAGATTAAAATAAAACATGGGCTTGTATCAAGATAAGTTCAAACTTAGTTTAAGCAAAAATTGGGATTTTTTTTTAAAGTAAATTGGGCTTGATTGAAGACTATAATGTTTACATTTAAACGTGAAATTGACAACCATTCCTTTTGAGCATGTGAGTTCTTCAATCAAAAACAAACTTGAATAAAATAAAATATAAACTCAAATCAAGATAAGTTTAGACTAAGTTTAAGCAAAAACTGGAATTGTTTTTGAAAGCAAATTGGGCTTAATTGAAGACTATATTATTTTATGTTTAAGGTGAAATTGACGATCATTACTTTTTGAGCAAAAACTAATTTGAATAAAATAAAATATAGACTTAAATCAAGATAAGTATAAACTTGGTTTAAGGAAAAACTAGGATTGCTTTTGAAAGTAAATTGGACTTAATTGAAGACTATAAATTTAATTAATGATGAAATTGAGGATCATTTCCCTTTAAGTATATGAGTTTTTTATTAAAAAACAAATTTGAATAAAATAAACGATGGTCTCAAGCTAGGTATAAACTTGGTTTAAGCAAAAACTGGAATTGTTTAATTGAAGATTATATTTTAGTGCTGAAATTGAGGTTTATTTAAGCTTTATTGGTCTTAAATGGAGATTATTTAGTTCTTAGTCATCTCTATTTAATTCTAATCCCATAAAAAAGCCTGCCTAACAACACGAAGACCAAAACTTGGCTCAAGTCACATTTAAAACAAGCTAGATTTTTTCTCTCAGTGTTCTGTTTTTGTTGCTGACGTAGTGTGCTGTAGTTGACTCTAGTTGTTGTCCCCAGTCTGTCGCACACACTCACACACACACACACACACATACACACTCGGTGAGCTGTCTGGGGACTGTTTGTTTGTCAGTTTTTACGTAAAATTAAATTTTATTTATTCATACATCATTTTATTTTATTAATGCGTCTGTTGGGCAATTTGCAAATCAAGCGTATCATAGCACAAAGCGAATTTATACGCATATTCAGGACTTTTAGACCCAGACAAAAGGCTTGTGAGTTATTAGAGCCTTTTGTAAGACATGCTAAGAGTCTTGTCTAAGCATTGCTTAAATGTTTGTACAAATAATATTGATTGCTTCAGAGAGAGACAGAGCGAGAGATGGAGTGAGAGAGAGAGGGAGCTTTTAAACTAATTGGGTCAGTTCAGGCTGACTCACGCTGGCAGGACAATCACATCCTTCCGTTTGCCTGGCTCAAAGCAAACAACAAATGTCTTCGATATGGCAAAAAGCGCAACTTCATGCGTATTTGTTTGGTTCTTAGCATTGTCCTTCAAAGGCGAACGTTGGCTTTGAGCAGCACCAACAATGACACTGCACTTTCTAGCAGCAGACAACAGGGCACACACACTAGAGTGCGTCCTGATTCAATATTGATAACTCAAAAAGGACACTTTAATGAACTATGCTGCACTGTTATTGTCAGGCCAGATATTAAAAAGCGCACGTGATCTTTTGCCAGAAGTACAAAAGCTCATGAGCTCGTCTCAGTCAATATATATTCCCATAAATACTATGTCTGCGCAGCAATAAACATGTAGGAGAGCTCAGCTAGTGGCAGTAGCCGACTAGGAGATACCCTAAGCCCAGCAACAGGCTGCAGTTGCCAACATTCTGGCTACCTTCCATACTATACATACTATACTAAGGAGACACACAGACAATGTGCTTGTTCTTTTCTTTGAACCAAAAGTAAAATATGTTTAATCGTTTTATGCCGTGCGATAAACTACATACCAATATTGATGTATCTAGCTCGGATAATAATCGATTAATGCTTCAAAAAACATAAGGCACAATCGATTTTTATCGATATTTTAAAATTGTAAGGAGAAGGAGTCGACAAAAAGATGAGAAGCTCGTTTCGGGGATGATATAGGGGAGCATCTATATAAATATTTTAATCTTTTTAATCAATTTTGGGTCCTAGGACAACTTACATACCAATTTTAATATATCTGGAATTTATAATAATCGAATTATGCCTTAAAAACATGGATCAAAATCGATTTTAATCGATATTTTGAAATTGGAAGGAAATATGAACAAAAAACTCGTTTCGCGTATGATATAGGAAAGTATACATATATATTTCATATTCTTAGTCTCTTTTGTCATATCGTCTAGAATAATCTAATCTAGAATTTAACTCACATACAACGACAGATAAACGGACAGATAAACGGACCGCCTCAGCTAATGTCCTTCTAATCAGAACATAATACATTCTATAAGTTAGAAGGCATCTTTCTTTCGCCTGTTAAATACATTTTCACGAAAATAATTTAACCTTTTTACCGATTTTCAATTCATTCTGAGGCTACAAACTAAAGTCTCAAATGAGTTGCGTTCTGGTCAAAACTTAAAGTCGCATTGCTCTGGCAAATTGTGAAAGAGTTTCAATTTGGTTTTCGGGCTGGCATTGTATTGCTGTTGGATTGACTCTAAGCTGAAAGTGATTTGCCGTAACGATTGTGGCTCACAATTTACTCGTAAAATTGTTGACAGCCAAGACCAAGAAGAAAGAAAAACAAAAGGAAAACTATATGGGCAGAAGGAAAAACTGTAGCATAAATCCAGGCGCTGCGGCGTACGCTTAAACTGATTTTTATACCAGCACGGGGCAGGGCTGGGCAGGGCCAGGACCAGGCAGGACAACAATAGTGCGTAAAGAAGGGGCAAATTGTCTATTTAGAAAAAAAAAAGGGATACAAGGTCAGCGCACGTCCTGCGGGCAGACAGGACACAGAGCAGCAGCAGCAACAAACAGCTCCGACTTAACGACCCTCAACATTTTATAGACTATAGACAAACTCTGAATAATTTATGCGCCATAAAAACGAAATCGAATTGCTGGCGCCCTTTCTCTAAAGCAGTCATCAGGAGGCAATTTATTGCGAGCTGACCGCTCTCGAGGGGGCGGCGGAGGGGGACATATGTGCAGGTAAAACAGGTGAACAAAATACGCAGCAGCTCATTTTATGCAAATTAGTTTTAAATGACAACAAGGAGCACGCTAAAAGTTGTTACATAAATTTTGTCGCTCTGTTGAAAATGGGAATTAAATTAAATTAAGTTGAAAACTGGTGCGCGATAAATTACATTATTGGGCCCGTGACCCACAAAAATATTTGTTGCCAAAATGTATGCAAAATAGCTTCAAATGATACGCGACCGAACCCAAAAAAAAAAATGGGAATGCAATGCAAATATTTACACTGCAATTTCGTAATCAAATTAGGGCTGCAAATGTTAACAAAGCTCTTCAGCTTGATTATTATTTTCAGCAAAAGTTCAGCGAGTGTCAACCTTTGTGTAGAGTAGTAGAAAATTAATGTATATGAGTTTGATTGAAATTGAATGCGTCTCGCATTGCTCGCTATGGAATTTAATTGAAAGATAGTTTTCCGATACGCAGCAAGGCGCATGAAATTGCAAAAATCTCGCGGCGCATTACGTGATCTCGTTTCGCAATGCGTTTTTCCCATTGCCCATTGTTCTTGTTTTCTGTTCTGGGTTTGGTCTTGACTTCACATGGTCGCAGTCGCAGTCGCAGCCAAAGGTGACGTGACTCGAGTTGAACGTGCGCCCCATTAGATGACATCTAGCGAGTATTTTTGGGGGGCAAGTGGCAGGGCACAACGTAAACATGATCATCATGCATGCCGAAGCGCGCGCGCGCTTTTCACGTTGCCGCACGAAAGTGGAAAATCGGGTTAACAGTGCCAAAAACTCAGACAATGGCAGCAGCAGCAGCAGCAGCAGCAGCAGCCAGCAGCTCCGTCGATAAATCAGCAACAAAACATGCCCCAATTCCCACCTAAAACCCTTCATCCATTCGCTTGCTGCGTGGCATGCCACAGAACGCAGCGCGCAGCTCGTTTCGCCGAAATAGATTTTAAATTTATAAATTATGAGCATTTGTTGCAGCAAATTGAAATGTTACGTTCGCAGCGTGCTGATATTTCGTTCATTCAGCGAACACAACAGCTTTAAAATAATATGATAACTGGGTAAAGTCTCTGCAGCTGACAGCTAGTTTTTTTTTTTTTTTTTGATAATAGTTCAATTAAATCGGCCAGGCACAGCAGGCGGCATATATAGAAATTAAAACTAAATACTTAAACCCGAGCACTACAGTGCCTGCGGTTTGTAGGTGCACAGCCCAAAGCCTAATCTTTTGTCAGACTTGTTGTTGTCAAGTCTCGGTCTCTCGGCGCAGGCTCCGCTGCTTTTACATACATTATCCTGTCCGAAAGCCGAAAAAGTCCCAGCGGCACAAATGAATATGCCATAGACATAGGTAAACGCTTTCTAGGCACAATATTTTTCATTTTTATTTTAACTTCTTTTTTTTGGGGGTGGGTGAAAATTCTTGAGATGCCTGCGAGGCGCTGCTGCCTCAGCGTGGCCAGCGCTTAACTTTACTTAAAGTTTGCCAGCCACATCCGCAACACGGCACGTGTTATGCTCGGGGAGGCGGGGGCCACGCCCCCTCCTTTACTGCAGCAGGTGTCGCACACACACACACACCAAATATTTCAATAGAGCTGCGAAAGTTTCATTGACTTGACAGGCGAAGGTGTGTGTGTAGGTGTTTCACAATAACTTGGCCCAAGTGTAATTGTTACCGTTTAAATTTCCATTAAAGGCGGCGGCATAGGCAAATGCCGAGAGGGGGCGCCCGCAGGCGGCCAGGAAGTCGAAGCCGCTACACAAAATATGTCACAACATTTAAGCTGCGTTTTAGACAACCAACAGCAACAACAACAACAATAAAAGCAATGGAAACAATGGCGACGGATACAACAAAAGCGGCCGCTTTGAAAAGGCCGCCCGCTATTAACAAACCATAAAGTAATTTCTTGCTTTCCTGCACGGAAATTAGACATTTTGTCAAGGGAGCACTCATCTTGTGCGCCGACGTCAACGTCGACGTCGACGCTGGCAGCGACGCCAGCATCGAGGATAAGAGCAACAATAACAAGCGGCAGGACACTTGCTGCCAAAGTTAAAAGTGAAAATATTATAATGAAGTATGTTGTTAGCTGTTCGAGATTTTCAAATGTATCCATCAGATACAAAGGGGGAGGGGGTGGGGGAGGGGGAATCGTTCGGTCGGTTGGCAAATAACAACATTTTATAAGTAAACAAGCAGCGGCAAGAAAAGTTTGTCTATTTAAAAAGTTTTGCGCTTCATGCGCAAAAGTTATAAAACATGAAAATATTTCTTAATTATTTTTATAAACAACGGCAGCAACATCTTTGCCTCTAAGTTCCGCTCTGGGCGCTGCTCGATTCGGCCTTGGGGTGGCCAGCCAGCCCCTTGCCACGCCCTTGTCTGGATATGGAGGCGGCGGCGCGGGTCGATTTGTGTGTCTTCAAGTTGTTTATCTTGCTGATTTTTGAGCATATTTTGCCTGAGGTCAGGATTCTGTTTGATTAACATAAATACGAGACTACAGAAAGAGGGAAAATTTCCAGTTTCAGTTGCTTCTACCCTCAAAATGGGTAAAAAAAAGGGTATATTGCTTTTGCGTAAACGTATGTAACAGGCAAGAAGCTAAAGACTTGACATTAGATATATTTTTCTATATAATATAAATATTGCTTAAAATTTTTAGTTGATCTCTTCTTCCCCTTGCATAATATCAAATACTGAGCATAACTCGAGAATTATATAAGCTAGATGTACCAAATTTGGGATGTATATTTTATGAGTTTTTATATTTATGCCCTGAAAGATTCATAAAGATCAGACTATGAGCACCGGAGTTCATAGAGAGTGAAGCCTACTTATTTCGAGGTAAGGAGAGAGAAGCATAGCTGCAGTTTACTTAATGTTTCGCTGAGTGTTTATATGCTCGAGAATTATATAAGCTAGATGTATCAAATTTGGGATGTATATTTTATGAGTATTTATATTTATGCCCTGAAAGTTTCATAAGGATCAGACTATTAGTTCCGAAGTTCATAGAGAGTGAAGCATACTTAATTGGAGGTAAGGGGAGAGAAGCATCTTACTTTATGCTTCGCTGAGTGTGTGTGTTCTCGAGAAATATATTAGCTAGATGTACCAAATTTGGGATGTAAATATTACAAGTATTTTAATTCCTTCCCTGAAAATTTCATAAGGATCAGACGATTAGTTCCGAAGTTCATAGAGAGTGAAGCCTACTTAGTGTAGGACAAAAGGAGCGAAGCATAGCTACAGCTTACTTTAAATAACGCTGAGTGTATGTGTGCATAGTTATTGTTGTATACTTATATATATATTTATATTTCTATATTTTGTAGGGTATCTTCTAGCCGGGCACTTCCGACTAGCGCACACAATTGTTATTTTAGGTTTCTTTCTTTTCTTAATAAAAATATTGAAAAAATTAATTAGTTAGGCAACAGACAAAATACAAACTCTTGCGTTGGAGTTTCCTGGAAAAGCCTTGGCACTCACCTGCAATGAAAAGAGTATGGGAATTAATCTTCAGATATTTTCATTAATTAATGTAACAATATTTGCATGCAAATATTGAAATGTATATATTTCGAATGCCACGCCCACAACACACAGCGCTGCCCACACGGTCTACAGTAATTTTGATTGCCGTTATCTGGATTTTATGATGCTTTTGCCACCGCAGAGCGTCGGCATATTCAAATGGTTTTTGATATACGACAGTTGTTGGCCACGGCCATAAAATGTGCCAAATGGATGAGCCAAATGGCGGTTGAATTTGTATTTGGAATTGCAATATTCGAGTTAAACCGAATGGCTATGCCACTATGATTTATGCGCGCGCAGAAAGCCAAAATTTAAACAGCAAATGGAAGCGTCAGACATATTAAAGTCGACGTCCAGTTAGACAGACTGCAGTCAATTGGCAAACCTTGGCTAAAACAAGGAAGATTAATTATTTTTGGGTAATTGAAGACTTAATACCCTACAAGCTGTTTTGCGTGGGGTGTGAGCAGCGTAGCAAATACCCTTGTAGAAATATGCCTTGGAAACGTTTCTATATGAAACCTTTATTTCCAACCCTGTAAGTGAATCTGTAGATACTTATGTAGAACAGATGTATCTATGTAGTATCTCTTTTATGCCGTATAGATACTTATATATCTAAAATGAATCTGTTTATATTGTATGCCCCGTTAAGTTATCTATAGATAATTTCTTTTCCCATATATGTTTCTGTATATATTTATTATGCTCTTTGAATGTATCTACAGATACTTGTGTAGCCCAAAAGTATCTGCATATGTTTTTTATGCCCTATTAATGTATCTATAGAGCTATCTAAAGATACATTCCAAATTTATCTATATACGATTTAGCTGCCCTGTATATTTACCTGTAGGTACACTTACAGCCCAAATGTATCTACATATGTTTAAATGCACTCTAAATGCATCTGCAGATACTTTTAATGCCCAAATGTTATCTATAGACGAGTTTTATGTCCAGTATACATATTGTTCCTATAGAAGGCGTATAATATAGAAGACCTTTTATATTATAATTATATATTATAATTTATTATAAACTGAAGCACAGAAAAGTTTTCTACAAGAAAAATCTAAGTTTACATGCGAATCCTTCTATAGAACTTTATGATGCTTTATGCTAGTCAGATATTGATAGGATTGATAGACATGTAAAAGCCAGTTTAAATCGAGATATTTATTAGACAAGAACTTGGTATTCGACTAAAAGGAACTGCTTGAATCAAGCAAACGACTTTGTGCAAAGTTCTGTAAGGATTGTTTTAAGGTTGAGAGACTAAGATTCAAAATTAAATACCCTGTAAAGCTGTAGCAAACACATATTTAAGTAGGCTTTAGTTTGGGCTTTTACACAGCTGAACAATTTACGTACAAAAAATATATACAAATGTATATTTTTGTGGAATACGATAAAAAGAAAACATATTTGTGTGGAACGGCTTATTAAACGGCCATCATCTGCGGGCCGTGCGACCCGACCCGCCTCTTCAATTACGCCCAAGCAATTCCTTTGTTTATATGTATTTCGATTTATTTTTCTTATTTTTTTTTTGTCTATCTTGAAGCGAATGTTTGCGGCCTGCATATTTCGCCTTTTACGGCTAACTATACGACTTTTTGCATTGCCATTTTTCGCACACACACATTTTTTTGGTTTTTTGCCTCGTAAAGGCATTTTCCGGGGCCTAATGCAGACCTCTTTACCCTCTGTGCGCTTGCTTATTGTTTGTTTGTTTGTATATTTGTTTGTATGTTTGTTTGTGTGTTTGCATTTGTCCTCCTTTGGCAGCTTTGCACCCGCAACAACAAGAGAAGCAACAACTGGGACAACGTTCGCCAGAGAAACTAATTTCTTGCCGTTTTCTCCCTTTTTGTGTTTCGTGTTTAGCTCGCGGCTGTTAAGTTTTCCTCATTGTTGTTGCTGTTGTTGTTGTTGTTGCAGTTGTTGATGTTGTTGCAGTTGTTGATGTTGCTGCTGTTTGGGGTTTTTCTGCAGTTTTGCGATGGCACGCATTTTGCTGTTGCTGCGAGTTGTTCGCATACCCTGCACGCATGACAAACGATTAGAAAAGGCTATATTGCAATTGAGCTCAAGTATGTAGAGGGCAGAATCTACTTGTAGCTACACGGAACAAGAATTCTCAGAGCTTAAATAACTACTAAATATATAAATACTAATCTGGGAATAAACACAGCAGTTGATTAACCTTTCCCCCTTTTTTTATATAGGGTTCGGTTCAAGGGTAAATGTCGCTTTGAGCATCTCGCATCGCATGTTGCAGCAGCTCAAAGCCGTGTACAGGGTATCAGCCAGTCGATCACAATAGTTTAGAACACACTTAGTTGTGGTTATTATTGTTGCTGGCTTGTTAGCATGCCGTAGCTGAAATGGCATTTCCTGTTGTTGCTCGGTTGTTGCCAGGCAAAGTCCGCCGGGAAAGATATTTAAATTATTATTCGGCGTAGACAGAGTGAATTTTGATTGGGGGAAACTAAGTAAATGTACCCTTAGGGGATTCACGTGTCTGCCCTTTGTTCGTTTCACCTGACAGAGGTCGCCAGCTCGAGGGCAAGAAATGCCACCTGGTTTGCATTTGGCATCCCCCAAAAATTTTGGTGTTGCATTCAATTTTCGAGTGAATTTCTTCTGTTAATTAGTTGCAGTCTGTTTATGCTGCGTAATTTATGGCATCTGTTGCTGCCCCAACGTCATTAAAGCGTAAAGTTCACAGCGGCATGCAACATGGCCCTGACCGGGCTCTGGGTCGGGAACTGGAACTGTGTCCTGGCAATGGCTCTGTGAATCTGTTATGAATGTTCAATATAATTCACATTCAATTGCCATACAAGCAACTTGTGGCTGCGGCCCGAGGGGGGGGCGGGGAGAGGGAGCGCCACATGTGTGCTGCATCCCAGGCATAAACTCTAATGGACGCCAGATCTACAGCCAGAGGGAAGAGTGTGCAGGCAGTCAGCCAGGCAACCCCTTGTCAGCGACGCGGCCGTAAACAAAAACATTCATCAAAATTTTATACACTCAACATGTGCCCGCCCCGCACCGCCCGCTGCACTCTCTTTCCCCCCACCCCCACAAGCCCTGACACCGCACAGCCTCGGGCTGCGTTTATTTGTTTGCGTGTATTTCGATTTGAATGTTCTTTGAAAAATCACAACTAATTAACTTTGCCTACGGCTCCCGAAAAATTATGACGGATCCGTGGAATATCTGGAAAAACTGCTGCTGCCACATGTGTTGCATTGTTGCTATAAATAGACAACATTTTCCCGAAACAGTTTCCGGTCTTTGCTAATGTGTTGTTTATGGCCAAACAAAGCGGCGACTGCGCTAAATGAGGCCTAACCGAACTCAGGTCAAAGACAGCAAATTATCCCAAAGAAACTGCAGTGTCAAAAAGAATCAACTGGAAAGCTGAAAGCGTGAATACTGTGCTTTGTTGGGATTAACTTACAAATGGATTTTAGTTGAAAGAAATTGTAAATTTGCAAATAAACGCATATCTCAAGTAAATCGTGACAAAACTCTGCTTCATAAAAAGAATGGAATTTTGATATAATCAAATATTTGTATAGAAAACTTGCTTGTTGCTTTAATTGTTGAGTGGAAAATTCAACTCAGGCCATGGTCAAAACTCTCTAAAGCTTTAATATCCTGATGGATGAGTATAATTTATCAATAAAGAGCAACTATGTTTATTTCATGGTCTCATGCGACTATTTCAAGTAGATCATATTTCTATTCTATCAAACTACACATTTTAAAAGATGTAAAATTGCGTTTGTTCAGTTCTTGGCAGGTTAAAAAAGGAAGCCAGAGGCAAATCCTTGACTCGGCTCTAGCAATATTCATATCAGATGTGCTTGTTTAAATTTAAATAAATATTTAAAATATATATTACATTTAGTAAGAAGAGAATTTAAAACATATGTTGGAATTGTCTTATATAAACAACCAACATTTTTCTTAATTTTAACTGCTTTGTTTATATTTTAAAAATTATGCACAAAATAGCATACAATTTTTTCCAATTTTTGTACAGTACGAAAATGCATTTAAAACATATTTTGGAATTGGAATCAGATCTGCTTTTTTAATATTTAAAAAATATGTAAAATATATATAACATTTTTTTCAATTTCTGTATAGTCCGTGAATGAATATAAAACATATTTTGAATTTGTTTTATTTAAACTTGGTTCTTTCCTAATTTAAACTCAGTTTGAGTTATGCACGTGTTTGTATACTTAAGCCGAACCCTTGTTTAGTCGACAACAGACGCCCGCAGGGCTGAACAATGTAACTTGAAATTTGCTTTTTGTCTTGCACATTTTTTGTTAACAACACTTTTGGCCTGCAGCTAATGTTCGGCCAAGACAAAGGAGAAATATTGGCCAGCTCACGGATTTTTTCAGTAGCTAGCACATCTTAATTGAAATATACGTATTTATTTGCAGCCAAGCTGCAAGCATAAGGTTGGGCGAAAGTTTTGTCGTAATTGCAACAACTCGAATGGCAAAGTTCATAAAAACTGAGTAATTTTTGCATTTGCCGTCTGCGGCTGTTGATTGTTTCCCGGCGGCTGTCCCATTCCCATTCCCATTCCCTTTCCCATTCCTATTGTTCCATCGGCGTCCAAGTTCGCCGGGAATGTCGATGAGCGAGTAAATTCTGAAGAAACTTTTCATCATCAACAGTGACAGGATCTGGCTCTGCCCTCAGCTGGAGGCAGGTGATGCTGCTGCTGCTGCTGCATACACAATGAAAGTATTTATTAAAACAAACTTCGCTTCGTCGCCGTCGTAACTCTCGTTTTCTCTTTCGCTCTCTCTCTCGCTCAGTCTCTCTCTTCCTCAGTCTCTCAGTTAGATTGCTTGACTGCGTCTGCAATTGCATTGGACTATGGGCATAGTTTGTCTGTTTTACATTCAAATACTTTCCTATTACATTACCTTGCAATGTTAAAATGTTAACATAACATAATGTTAACACATAGCTGTTAGGAAGCAAACTGTTAAGCAATTAACTGCATTGTATTTTGGGCATAGTTGGACTGTCCTTTTTTACATTAACTTGCAATATTACAATGTCAACATAACATAACATGTTGCAACTGTTTACATAAAGCTGTTAACAAGCCAGCTGTTAAACACAGCAGTTGGGAGCGAATAACAATCTGCTCTAAACTTCTCAAAACTGCTATCCGAATAACGTTTGTGTTTACAATCAAGGTCCAAGCCGAACAAATGGAGATCCAACAGGCTTCTATACATTTGCTTGAACTGAGCATACAAAAAACACCTCTGAATTTGAACCAGTTACCTGCGACAAAAGACAAGACGTGCAGACTCAAGACGTCATGTTTACAAATTACAACTTTATAATTTTCGTGATAACTTTTTTTTCATTTTTTCCCCCACTTGGAAACCAAACTTTCAAAGGGAAGCTTCCGCTTACAGCCTGAGCTGCGCATTGATCACATGTCAGTCAGTCAGTCAGGACTAAAAAATATTGAAAAATTATTAGCTGCACCTATTTTTATCTCCAATATTGGGCAACTTGCCCATGGTGGCATTTTGGTTGGCAAAGTTTGGCGCAGTTTGAAGCGGTTTGTGATGCCTGCTGCTGATGCGGCTGCCGCCGAGGCGCATAAATGTCACTTAGGCGCTGCTTGAAGCACGCCATGCGGCAAGACGCAAGCGCCATTGTTCGCAATGGCCACATTGCACCCGCTCAGCAAATTGCGAAAGTGACAATTTCGACAGCCTCACGCAGATAGTCTTCCCCTCTCCTCTCCTCTCCTCTCTGTCGCTGGCTCGAAGGGGCGTCTGGGCAAAGTGTAAGTGCAAATTCAGTTTGGTTTAATTTCGACAGTCTGTGGTCGTTGCAAGCATTGACCAAACGCTGTCCTCTGCCCCATCCGGACGTCGACAGCGACGCTGACGTCGACGACGACGTCAGCTGCGATCTTTATTAAGTTTTCGCTTACTTTTCGCCGAGTGCGACAAAAAGTTTTGCCTGCCCAAGTTTTGCCTTCAAACAATTTTCCCTTGTTTTTCTACATTTCGGCTTTTGTTTTCTGGTAAAGATTTCACTTGCTGTTTTGGCAACACTTCTTCACACCAGACACACACCCGCACACCCGCACACTCGCACAGTTAGACAGTGCGACAGACAGTCGGAATCTGTGGGAACTTTCGTTTTACCAAGAGTCCTCAGCAGTTTTTTTTTCTACAAATATTTCTGTGCCACCGCACACTGAACTGAAACCTATTTGCCTAAAGTTTTGCCAAAAGCTGTGAATATTATAAGTTTCAGATTAAAAATACAATGGACGGTCTTTTAAGCGAATAAAAGGAGGTGGAATTTCACTTTTGTACCTAACATGAACCGAAACTTAAAGCGGGTTTGTTAAAAGAGAACAAAAACTTGAACCTGAGTTCAAAATAAAAAATATAATCGACGATCTTTTAAGCGAATTGAGGAAGACATGTGCTTAAACGATTTGGCAAATTTATTTTATATAAAAAAAAATTTTGGTTGAAGTGAACACCTGCTTCCCATACCGAAACTTAGGGCGAGTCACTGGTTCAAGCCCTGAGTTGAACCACCGCAACGTTTTGTTAGATTCGCAACCTTAATGTTTATACATTTTAATATATTCAAGTCTGATTTTCACAGTCTTAAAGGTTCGAAAAGTTGGTAGGGCAGTTCAGGGAAAAATTTAGGAAACATAGCAACAAGTCATAACTGGAAACTAAAGCTGATATCAGGAGAGCTTAGGCACATCAAACTTGCTTTAACACTGTTGTAATTGTCATCTAGTTTTTTTTAGTTATTATATGCCTGGCCTCACTGTACCATATTTGTATATATCAGTTGTTGTTGTTGTGGATACCGGTAACTGGGTTTATTTGTTCTCTGCAGCAAATATGCTCGATTGCATTTGAGTTATTGTTCGTGGCGCAGTTGACAGGCTCCTTCCAGGGCAGAGCCCGGATGCTGGACGCTCGCTGGCGTCTCCATGGCTCCCTCTCTCTCTCTCTCTCTCTCTCTCTCTTTCTCTCTCTCTGCCCCCTCTCTAGCCATGCCTTAGACTTGTCTCCCTTTGGCTGCCTGTGCATATTCAATATTTTGGTATTTATCTTGTCAGACAATAAAATAAAGCAAAGTACGCACATTGCACAAAGCTATTGGACATGGAGACCACCATGCAAACACACACACACACACACACACACACACACATGCAGCCTCGATTCTGATGCAGTCTAGAAATAGGTCACTGGTGTCAGAGTTCTTGTCGGTGTCGGTGTCGGGTGCTGGGTTCTCTGCATACCAATGCATGCCACAGGAATTTGCATGTTTGAATTTTCCTTAAGCCGGCCATTGCCATTGCTTACACTCGGACAAAAAACTCCGGGTCTAAGTTCTTTCAAATCCATATATGTTTTGTTCTTAGCATGCAAAGAATACTTCTGCAGGTATCAAAGGATTTCACCCGATTGACTGACTGATTGGTGATGATTGAAGGGTCCAAATTAAAGCTGGGGTGATGAAATTTTAACTAAACGTGACGTCATGTGCTTGCTTGGCTTTGGTGACTGAGAGTTGGACTAGCAAGCGAGAGATTGCTGGTTCAAATTCAGCAGCAGGTTTTAATCTTTACAGATGATTATTGAATATAATTTATTACTATTATTATTTTTTTTTTTTATTTTATTATATTAGAACTTAATGGCATATGCCGGCTTTTGGCTTAGCTGTATGAGAGTCGAACCAACAAACGAGAGGTTGCTGGTTCAAATTCAGCAGCAGGTTTTAATCTTTGCATATAATTATTTATTATAATTATTTTATATTATTATTATTTATTTATTTAAAATTTAATAGCATTTGCCTGCTTTTGTCTTAGCTGTCTGAGAGTCGGACCAAAAAACGAGAGGTTGCTGGTTCAAATTCAGCAGCAGGTTTTAATATTTCCATTATTTAATTTTTAAATTGAAACTTGATAGCACATGCCTGTTTAGTGGCTTAGATATCTGAGAGTCGGAGCTCTAAGCGAGAGGTCGCTGGTTCAAATTCAGAAAGCTTTTTAATTTTCTCATGTGCTTTTTAAAGCTCTATATTTTTTGCTATGCTCGAAGTCAGATTTTCCATCCTTGGCTAAAAAACATTTAACGTAAGCGATACGAGAACAAGAAGCTGAGCTTTTTCTCTGAGTGTACGCACTTGGCGGCCTCTAAGCAGGCGTAAGCTGCAGCTATCTTTGCCTCCGCCTAGCAACCAGGCAGGCGTAGCCCAAATCTCAATTCTCAGTTGTGCTCTCAGCTGATCTATGATTCTATATTTTATAAGCCAAGTGTGTGTATATATATTTTGTATAAGGAGATCAGCATGCAGGAGGAATGCAAGTTAATCGTAGCGCAGCTAATGCCTCAGCTGATTAACCTACTGCTGGAAACAGGCGAGGAGGATGACACCTACGCCTACTGCCTGGAGTACGCAGTGGCCCGTGTGGAGAGCTATGCAAAGCCCTTGAACAGCGCCGAGCGTGTCTGGAACAATTTGGCCGACTTTGTGGATCGTTATCTGTGCGAACAGCTGCCCATACTGGCCGATACCATCAAGACGCTGGCCAATGTGATAATCGATGACAGGAGCATCACGGAAGACCTGAAGGTTGCGCTGCTCGACTTTCTGCTGTCCGTTAACTTTAAGGCGTTCCGCTCGGCGCGCATTCATTACGAGGACTGCCTGACACGCCGCAAGGAAATACTCGAAACTTTGCTGGCGGCCCAGGTCCAGGCCCAGGCCCAGGCCAGCTCGGAAACACCGAGCGAATTCAACTTTGCCACATTTAGGCAAACGCTGGACAGCAAACTGGCGAGTTGTCGCGATGCGGCGCCCAAGCAAGAGCAGGCCGAGGCCAGCACCTCGCGAACGCTCAGCGCCCAAACATTGCAGACGCGCCGCCAGAACGAGCTGGTGCCGACCAAGAATTACACGAGCATGGTGACCCGAGTTAATGCCGCCTACGCCCAGCAGCCGGAGGAGGAGTCGCCGCGACCGGGTCCCATCGACAGCAATACGCTGGCGCGTTGCAGCGAGGTTGGCGCCAAGTGTCGCTTTGCCGTCGCCTACGGCAGCTATTTGCGGCGCAGATTCAACAATGTGCACGAGAACCTGCAGCTGTACGGCGAGGAGGGTTTTGTGATGCGCGAAATTCTGGGTATGTTCTTTCTGCCCGGCGATTGTCACAACTTTCGGGTGGTCAATCATTTGCTGCAGCTGCGGCCGAATCTAATTGGCGACACAACCAGCGAGCAGCTGGTGCTGGAGAAGTTCGTCAAGCCGATGCAGTACATGCAAATGCTGCACTTGTATATCAACAGCTGCGAGACGCCCTACACGAACGGAGAACGTCTTTTGATCTTGAACAGCCTGACCGGAGCACTGCGACGTCTGGTCAAGCCCGTTGTGGAATCGCTGACCCAATTCGAGCGCAGCCTGGCCACAGATGAGGGCAATCAGCTGAGCTTGCGCGACTTTCGACGTGCGACAAAGCGCAGCTTTATGCGGCTGGAGCTGCTGTGGAGTTTGGCCGCGGCCACCTATATCTCCTATCCGGAGGAGTTCGGCCAGGAACCGCACTCGCGCAGCCAGCACATATTCTGCAGCCTAGTCGAGCTCGCCGCCACGGCCGAGGAGCAGGAGCGACGCGCCTATGCCGCAGCGCTGCTGTTGCACGTGCTGCACGTGCACTGCCGCTTCCTGGACAACTGGTGGCAGCTGGGCGAATTCAGCGACTGGCACGAGGAGTTTCCGGTGCAGCGTCTCGAGCATGACGGACGCACGGAATATGCGATGCGCACCTTCGACAATGGACAGCCCTATATGAAAATCTGTCCCGTCTATCAGCTGATCGAGCGGCATATTGCGTCCGCGGGAGCAGCACTCGCTGCGCTCTACGATTCGAAGCGTTTGCCGGACTTTGTGAGCGCGCACGAAACCCTGCTGGGCCAGAGTCTGCACCATTTGCTGGTCAAGTCCGTGCACGGACAGCTGCAGTACTACCAGAAGCTAACCACGAGCAGCAGCAGCGGCAGCAGCAGCGGCAGGGATGAGGTGCCCGACATATTCTGGCAGCTAAATTCGACGGAGGACGAGCAGCTGCGCTGCCTCTACTATGTGTACTACCAGGAGACGCATCTGGACGACGCACAGCCGGGCAGCTGCAGCATCGACGAGCTGCTGAGCAGCTGCCAGAGCTGCGTCGTCTATGCGCCGCTGCACGAGCTCATCTGCCAGACGCTGGAGCGCCACTTGGAGCAGCGCGCCACGCTGCTCAACAGCTATTTGGGCCATCTGATCAGGGAGCAGTTGCAGCTGGTCCAGCTGCTGCAGCAGCTGCGTGCGGTTTATTTGCTGCTCCACTTCGAGCAGTTCGCCGAGCAATACGAGCTGGCCGTTGGCAATCTGGAGCGCGGCCAGATCACCGAGGCAGCCGAGCAGCTGCAGTGCATCTTGGACATGCAGAACCTGCGGCCGAGCTATCCGTTTCACGTGCAGGTGCCCGGCGCCAAAGTCGAGCAGCTGACGCTGCACTACAGCTACGACTTGGCGCTGACCAGCATCATTACGGAGCCGCAGCTGAGGTGCTACAATGCCGCCTTCCGCCTGCGACTGCAGCTGCATGTCGCAGTGCACAGGCTGCAGCAGCTGCCGGAGCTGCCGGACGAGCAGACCGTAAGCGATTCGCTGCTGCAGCTGCAGCAATCGGTGCTGCATGCGCTGCACCAGCAATTCCAGCTGCAGCAGCTGCAGCGCTCGGCCGAGCTGTGCGACGAGCGGCTGCAGCGGCGCGAGCGACTCTCGTCTATGCAGGCGACGCACGAGTCCTTTGTCCAGGCCATGTCGAGCAGCCTGCGGCTGGGCGAAGCCAACTGCCGGGCGGAAATGTGCGAGCTCCTGGCCATGGCGCGCATTGTTGTCTGCCTTTGGCGACGCGTCGCCCATATGCTGGCCTACAATGTGACGCGCGGGAACTTGGGCAAATTCGAGTCGTCTTATCAGAGGCGCAATGTGGGTTATTTGGGCAGCGTTAATAAGTCCTCGGAGGTAATGCGTTACCTAACTCTGTTGCCGGACTTTAACTAAGCTCGAAGCGCAAGCTCTAAAATCCGTTTAAATTTTGTTTTTCATTCGGAATAGTTGTCGGCACAAGTCTTTATCAATTTTCCCGGCTGCGTCGTTTTGTGCGACGAAAACCGCAAATTAAATCGTTTGGGTGCCGGCACAATTTATTTGTAGCCGCAAACGCCACGCCCACACACGCCCCTCATTTTGAACTCGAAACTATATGAAAAAAAAAAAATGTGAATAAAATCGCACACTGTCCACGCAAAAATTAGAGCTGGCAGCGGCAAAGCTCTGCATATACCAAATCACATGCAGCAACCAAAATTATTCAACGGATTTTGCGGCCGCGGCGGTTACTGAAAATACACACACACACACGCACACACACACACACGCACACGCACACGCACACGCTTTCAATCTGGCCGGCATCGCTCACACTTTTGGCCATAAATTGCCAGCGCCTTGTTGGCCAATAAATACATAAAAAGAATTTCATTGAATGGCGCCAAGTGCCATAAATTGCCGGCTCACTTCGGCTTCGGGCTACGGCACGGGGCCTGTTTTGGGTTTTGGACTATAATTAAAGTTGTAATTAAAAATTGGTAATTTGTGTACAATATAAAAGACTCACGCACACACATCTATATTTTAGCTGTGTGCGTGTGTGTGTGTCTGGCTGTGATTCGTAGTCGTGCATTTTGAACTTGTGCCTTGACGAGTTTTATGTCTCGCAGATCGTCTGCTTTATACCCTGTACCCTGTCAGAGGCAGAAGGATGCTTATCAGAGCCCAAAAAGTATACAAATTCTTGATCAGCTTCAATTGCCGAGTCGATTTGGCCAAATCCGTCTGTCTACATGTATGAATGGGACGATCTTAGGAACTACAGAAGCTAGAGACTTGAAACGTTGAATGCAGCTCCTTTCATTGCCCAAGTTATCGATAGCTTGTCCCGCTTACATATAATCGATAAAAAATCGATAATAAAATCCTGTTTCTTAAAGCATATCTCGAGGACTCTAAAAGCTAGATATACCAAGCCCTGTATGTCTGCTCTTCTATAGTAAAAACATTTCCAGAATATTTCATGAGAGCATAAGTTATCGATTTCTTTGCCCGTTTACATATAATCGATAAAAAAAATCGATAATAAAATCCTGTTTCTTAAAGCACATCTCGAGACTTCTAAAAGCAAGCTACGCCAAACTTTATATGTCTGCTCTTCGATAGTATAAACAGATCCAGAATATTTTATGTATAATCCAGAATATTTTATGTAAGGAGCTAGAAGGTATTTCAGAGTATTTCCTAGTCGGGCACTCCCCACTAGCACACACGTACTGTTTTATGCGTCTGCCTGACAGACAGACAAACAGCGACAAGGTCGTAAAATCCACCGGAGTGTATTGTGTTGGGGGTGGGGGTGGGGCTTGGGGCCGACTGTTCTGTCAGGTTTATGTGTCGGAACTAGACGTCGTTTTATGCGTATGCATTTTTCTCATTAACTAGCGACCATCTAGCAAATAGATAAGCGCCCCGTAGCGCTCGTTAAATATCAGGAATAAAGCTGTCTTTTCAAGTGCCAACAAAACGCTGAAGCTTTAAAGCCAGCAAACTGAGATTGCAGCAAATTTTTATGTACATTTCTGGAATCTCCTTGAGCATGATTTAGCTCTGATTTTGCAGATTAGCATATCTCAATTTGCTTGGATTAAGTACGAAATACCTATTTCCAGAATTTGAAAGCTTCTAATAAGCGAGTTTTGTTTTGGATATATTTTACTGGGCTGTATTTTATAATCGAGTTGAGTATATATATTTATATATATATATATATACTAGCGGATATATATATATACTCCGCTCTTGTCCGGCTTATGTCTATATAGGATATTTGAGGGTACCATTTTAACATGAACTTCGACCATAAATAAAGTTTCTAGATTTAAATGCCAGATTATTTAAGAGGGAAAACCATGCACAAAAAGCTAAACCTTGTGAAAATCGGTTGAGTTTTGGCCGAGTTATGGGGGTGGGAAATTTTGACCTATGTCTATATACGAACCTAGTGGTAAGATTTTGACATGAATTTCGACTCAAAAATGTATGGTCAGATTTAAATGCCAGATTATTTTAGAGGGAAAACAATGAACAAAAAGCTAATCCTCATGAAAATCGGTTGAGTTTTGGCCGAGTTATGGGGGTGGGAAATTTTGATCCATGTTTATATAGGAACCCTGGGGGTAAGATCCTATGTTTATATAGGATATTTGAGGGTACCATTTGTACATTAATTTTGACGCCAATTCACAACTGTTTCGGGCGAAATTTCCCAAATCGCTGAAAGACTTGTTCATAAAGTTCTTATGTAGAACTTAGTTGAAAATAAGTTTTCAGCAAATCAGACAAAAACATATTTAACAATTTACACCTCTTATCGGGGGACTTTAACACTCTTTAAATATTGTTTTTAATGCATAATAGAACTATTTATCGTGGAATTTAACACTGTTTTTTTAGATGTTTGTTTTTTATGCCATAATCCAAATATTTTAAACAAATCTTTTTCATCTGAATGTAACCCAATTCGTACCCTTTTTTTGTGGCCATTTTCAACTTATTTGAATAAATAATGTAATTGATATCCTATTTTGGTGGCCAGCAGGCAACAAAAAATGCGCGTCTGTCCGATGCGTAAAAATATTTTCATTTACTTTGTGCCCACATTTCAACCACTTCGACCACATTTGCAAACATTTTAAATACCTTTTTGCATTTTTGCCATTAGTTTTCATTTGATTGTAGTCGAGTTTTTGTTTTTTTTTTCTCGTTTGTTTTTAAATGCAACATTTTTTCGTGCGTGTTGTGTGGAGAGAACTTAGCAGAGATTTCGTTTGTCTAGATTTATTTGATTTCATTTGGAGAACTTTTCCAATTTTGCAGCCGATGGGCGGCTGAGCGCGCTTCATCTCCAGCTCTATATCAAAAATTTTCAATTTAGTTTATTTCCCCATTTTTCGTTGTTGTTTTGCGGCTCTTGCTGTTAGCCATGTCTCTGTGCGGTGGCATTTTATTAAATAATAAAAATTCTAATTAAATTTTTTATTGCTTCTGCCTCGGTAAAGACTTGCGGTTGCATTGATTCAATGGATAAATGCCCATTTTCCACAGTCTGTCCGTTGACGGCGGACGCTTGATTTAATGATTTTCTCACAGCGCCGCAAAGTAAATAGTAAATATTTACTTTTAACATGCTGCGCCGGCACCTCCGCCCGCGGCTCGTGCTGCATTTCAATAAAACAATCAGCTGTCAAAAAAATATAAACAGCGACGAGCGGGACGAGCCCGGGATTTTGAGCTCGGCCAGGACCACCCAAAGTTGATTTGCATGTCATTAACATTGGCAGCCGTCGAATGGGAATCGAAACCGAACTGCAGGCAACTAAAAATAAATTCCCAGCCCGGAGTGGTTGTCGCTGTGGTTCGGTGGTAAACAAGCTGCCACTAAAAATATCACATGTCCCACAACTAATTAGCCCCTGAGCATGATAGCATTGCCTACGTATTCCATCTCAATATTCGATTCATCAAAAAAATTGTTGTGTGTGTGGGAAACGCTGTAAATATTTCGGGCCACGCCCTAAAAAAAAACGAGGGGCAAGAAAAATGATACTGTTGGTTGCATTTTAATTTGGTTGTTTTGATTTTCCCATGAAATCGTAGCTGGGCTTAATTGTGTATTTCATTGTCATTGATTTGTTTGTTTGTTTGTGTGGAAAAACAATGCACACAAATTATAAACAAAATGGGAATTAATAACAAAAACAACATAAATTATGTTTTAATAAATAAGGCGACAAATAACATGAGGAGAATATCATGAATCTTCAAATTTGGGTTGGTTTAGGGGAAGTACATGCTGCTTGAAGTCTAGAAAGCGACTTGACTGAGAAACTGAACTATTGAAAACTTGAAAGAGCGCTCTCTTGGTTGAGGAAAGGCCTCCAAAAAGTGAAATATTCTAAGATCCAGCATGTATACACAGCTGTGGATACTCTTAGATATCCCTCATGTCACATTTAAGATCTCCAGCTCTTCTTACCTCAGAGATATCTTTAAAGTAAAGGCGTTATCGAGAAGAAAAATACAGGAAACTATTCAAATCACATTCAACATTTTAAAGTCCAGAAAGAGCATAGAATTAACTTTTAATATTTCCTAGCAAATCTCCGATCAATAACTGCCCGAAGCTTTGAATTCCCCAATAAGCCGAACTATTCGCATGTATCTATGAAAAATCCAAGCTTCTCCAGCTCTTCTAAGCTCAGAGATATGCTCAAAGTCGATATCGAGTAGAAAAAATTTGAAATTATTTAAACCATATTCAAAATACAATTTTTGCGACTTTAAAGACCAGAAAGTGCATAAAAGCTACTTGGAATATTTCCTGGCAAATCTCCGATCAATAACTGCCCGAAGAGCTGGCTTTGAATTCCTCAATAAGCCGAACTACTCGCATGTAACTATGAAAAATCAAAGCTTCTCCAGCTCCTCCATGCTCAGAGATGTGCTCAAAGTCAAGTCAATATCAGAAAGAAAATACAACAAGAAATTATTCAAACCATATTCAAAATACAATGTTTGCGCCTTTAAAGTCCAGTAAGTGCATAGAATATACTTGGAATATTTCCTGGCAAATCTCCGATCAATAACTGCCCGAAGAGCTGGCTTTGAATTCCTTAATAAGCCGAACTACTCGCATGTATCTATGAAAAATCAAAGCTCAGTCAGTAAGATGCAGCTGCGGGTTTTTGCGAAATGTAAACAGTGCAGCAAATGGTGAAGAGACGGCCCCAGAGGGGCGAACAGCAAGTGTAACCAAGGATTACTCGTTGGGTATGCGGATGCATCCATGTATATCTGCAGTAGATGTTGATGCTGCAGCTGCAGCAGTTGGCGGCAGCTGCAACTCAACTGCAAGTTGTTGCGGTTGCAGCCGGGCTCAAATCCCAACAAAATTATTAATATGACTTTAGGTGCCGAGTTCAGGCGCAGCTCCTCCCACTGCTGCTGCTACTGCTGCCAGGGTTGCCAAGTTAACCGACAATGCAGCCGACAGACCTCAATGTATGTCTGCTCCCGCCCCCTCTCTCTCTTTCTTAACTGGGCTTATGCCTGTGCCAGCTTCTGGCCAAATTATGTCTAAGCTCTGCCTGCAGACCCGCCCCCTTACTTCTTGGCTCTTTTAAATAACTGTGTGTGGGTGTGTGTGTGTGTGTGTGTGTGTGGATGTGTGTTGCTCGACGAAAAATTATCTTAGCCGGCTGCCATTGCCATGTGCATTTGCTGCCTGTTGTCGGCTTTCTGCTAGATACATACACTCAGAGAAAACAGAAGCTGCTCTTAATTATAATTTAAAAATTGATTGTTAATTATTAAAAAAAACTAATGGGTACAATATAAATATATGAATGAGGGCTTAGCTGGCCCAAAAATGGGGCGAAATGTTGGTCAATTTTGGCATGAAAATCATGAACAACATATAAATAAACCTGGCTTAAAATCGGCAGGTCGCCGGTTCAAATGCAGCAACAAATTTTCAATATTTGTCTTTGTTTATTCAATATGTTATTTCGCAAAGATAAAAACCAAAATAATAAACAATTTCTTTCCCTTTGCGCTCATATATGTGCTTCCCCCTTCTCCATACACTGTCACCAATTCGGAGTTTAGGCACCTGCTTGGCCTTTTCGCCGAGTGTATGCAGTGCATCGGATTCAACACTAAATTTTGTGCACATTATTTAGTTGTTAGGGCGGGCGGCGTCTTTGTCTGTGCAACGATTTGGTTATCTTCTGGCTGTGGTCTTGGATTAGGGCAAAAACCAAAAAACAAAAACACAAACAAAATGCACACAAGAGTACGCCAGGTACGCCAGGCCACGCCCACAATACCCCGAACCACACTGGGTGTGTGTGTGTATTCTGTTCGACTAGGTGCGCCAGGCAGAGAGGACATCCTATCTGCTGTGCGCTTCCCCATTTCTCCCCATTTCTCGCATTTCTCGGGTCTATAACCAGGTTACGCATTGTGCTGCGAATTTCTTTTTTAGCGTTCTTCGCCCTCAACAAGTTTATCGCAGAGTCAACTCCAACTCTAATTTACATAACCACGCAAATTAGTTTTGCGTCTGCTGCAGTTTTTATCAGCAACAGCAACAACAACAACAACTGGCCCCCCAACTTTGTCACGGCTGCCGGGCACTGCAGCCCCCCCCCCCCTCCACCCTTCTCTCTTGATTCTACTCCCCATCCAACTTAAATTTAGTTGCCAAAGTTATTTAAACTTTTTTTTAACCGCCACAGTTTTTTTTTTAGTTTCTTTTTTTTATTATTTCTCTACCTTATTTTGCACTTTTCCAAAAATGAATTTCACCAACTTTTTGGCCAGCATCTGTATAGAGACACACACACACACACCCACACACACCCACACACACACACACACACACACCCACACACACACACACACACACTCAAGCCCTGCTTGTCTAGCAGTTAAGACAACAATTCATTTAACATTGAAGCGCAATTTGTGATTTTTTTTTCTACTCTTTTTATTTTTTATTTTTTTTGTAACAAAGTTTTTGCTAATGGCTCATGTGCACAGTGGAAAACATTATTATGGAGCGCAACTCCTATGCAAATGTTGCCTAAAATAATCATCGAAAAATAAACCAAATGTGGGCTAAGATGTGTTTAAGTGAGGCAGGATGTCAGACAATTGAGGAGGGATTTGGCCTGAAATGTGTATGGCTAGGTTGTGGATGTAGCGTATGAATTTAAGAGTTGGTTTGATAGCTTTTAAAGATTCCTGTTTATTCCATTCTTATTCCTACTTATCTACATGTATGTATGTATATACTATGCAGGCTCTCGCCCTGCAAACAGAGTTTGCTGTAACTAGTTCTTATAATCATCGAGTTCTGCTTAAAAAAAGCAAGTCTCTTAGCAAAAACTTAACAATATTTTGAAAATGTGGAAAGGAATCGGAAGAAAAAAACCTCGCGTATGATATGGAAGAATAATATATACTTTAATGGGCTTCAAAGGACTTGAATGGGTACAAAAAGTCTATTCCGGAACTGTATGAACTATAAGAGAGCTTCTGAAGAAACTGAGAAGTACTTCACCATTAATTTGCAAAACAAAAGCGTAAGCTTAATTTAAAGATATGTCAAGTATCTTATTTAGATATAAAGCTAAGGGCTGGCAACTCTGTCAAACGTGATCTCCGCCTAACTTCGGTCGGAGATCAGATAAACTTCTTCAGCAGCAGCATCCTTAAGAAGTCGCCAGGGTCCTGGTTGTCCCTATTAGGGAAAGGCGCCTCCAAAGACTACAACCCGGCGACCTACCTACGAGGCGAATCATTTAAATACCTCCTTGGCCTTCTTTGTTAATATCCCTCTATGTTAATATGATATAAGTTACATACTTGTAGCTATACATTCTTCCCTCATTCATTCGCTTCGTAGAGATCAAAAGGTGCTGATCAATTCCAGCGCAAAATAAAAAAAATTAAATTGAAAAAAATTAAAAAGAAAAACTCTGCTAGATGGAGATATCGATGAGAGCCTTAAAATGTTACACGTCTGTTAACTAACAGAAGAGATGTTACACGTCTGTTAAGTAGCAGAAGAGTTGTTAACAGGACCAGACGATATAATAGCTGAGAGTTGGGTTCGAGCTTCTTCAGCGAAGACCATCGACTACTCTAAGAACTACTCTAGGAAATGTATGTGCCAAAGGGCAAACAAATTTATCAAGTAAATAAAAGCTAATATATTCAGAAATTAAACTAAAATAGGTAAGTATTATATTAGATGATACCTCCACAAAATCGATCCCTACACTTTCATATATGCCAGCATGTCAACGAACTACTTTGATGATATCCAAACAATGCCAGTAGAGAAATTCCCCTAATCAAGTTTCTTTAATGTTAGGCGACTTTTAACTAAAGACAATGAAAAGGTGAACAAGGGAAAAGCGACCTAATAAAATAATTTTTAAAAAAGTAGTTCCTCTTTCTCCATAATAAGCTAACAATAAATATGTTTACAATCTTGCCTAATAATAGATAATTGAACCACTGTGCTTTGGGGGGTAACCATTGTTTTAATGTTTGCCAAGTTTTATGTGGGTTTATTAAAGGCTTCCCTTAACTGGCTGACGGACTGACTGGCTGGTTGGCTGGGAGACCGTACGAGTAGCTGTACAACTGGGCCCCTTTGGCTGGCCGTGGCCCGGCTGATTGGCAGCTGAGAAAGTTTATTTTGTTAATGGGACGGCGGCAACAAACTATTGGCCGTTGCTGGGGCTTCTGTTTTGGACAGCGTGGCTAATTGAATTTTTTATATAAATTATACAAGTATAAACAGATACAGCGGAAAAGCTGTGGCAGGGCGCTTGCACTACAGATAATTCCTACCTATTTATAGCGGAAGATACATTTGTGTAGATGCGACGAGTGCTTTGTCGCTTAACCTTAACCGAGTTCTTTTTTGCTGGTCGCTGGCAACTTTAAATGGAATCGCTTCCTGCAATTTCGCAGCGAGTTGACTAAGGCGGAACAACAACAAAAAATCAGCCAGCGACGTCGGAAGTTATTTTTGGGTGCACGTGCAACGTGCAACAGAAAATGTTGCAAATTGAAAGAAAAGCCGGCGCACTCGACTCGAGTCGGGGGGGACTCGAGGGGAAGGGGGGGGGGGGGGGGGCGTTGCGGTGGGCCCCGGCCCGACCGACGCCCATATGCTTTTGTTCGGGGCTTTTCCAAAATTTTTCCTCTTTTTGCGCACATTTTTTTCTTTCTGGTTTTTATTATTTCTCTACTGTTTTTTTTTTCTTTCTTTGCGGGGCGCTGCATTCTAAGCGATTTTCTGCGATTCGCTGCAAGTTTTTGCCACATGTGTGTGTGTGTGAGTGTGTGTGTGAGTGTGTGCGTGTGTGTGTGGCGGGGCTTGTACTTAAAGTTGTCTATTTGCTAGTTGTTGTTAGTGTCCTGATTCTGATTCCGATTCTGATTCTGTTTCTGGTACGAACCCTGCCCCTCCCTCTCCCTCTCCTCCACCCCTTCACTCTGTTTGTGTGCCAAGAGCTGCATTGAAAATGAAAATGTTCGCACAGTTTTCCGCACAGTTGCATTTTCACTATGCAGCTCGGCGCGGCTCAGTTACTTGATACAGTTTCTGCTCGCAGCCTTCGCAGCCACGGCCCAGCCCCACCTGGGGCGAGCGCCCCCTCTTCTAGCAAGTTTTTTAGCTTTTTTGTGTGTCGCCTTTGGCAATGTTTTTTTATTATTTGTGCCATTCATGTTGCTGCTGTTGTTGTTGTTGTTTGTCTCATCTAGTCAGTCGTGCGCTTTTGTGCTTTCTACTTATTTTAAATGCGTTATCTGATTTTTTCGCTCGCCTCATGCAGCATTCAAAAGCACGAAGCGCGAAGAGTTAAAAGTTGAGATTTTAGATTTTTCATCGGTTTTGGTTTTGTGGCGCACACTTGTGTGTGTGTGTGTGTGTGTGTGTGTGTGTGTGTGTGGGGGACATCAAGGATAACAGCTGAACTCTTAAAAGAGATCCAGCGACCATTTGGAGCTATAGAATAATTATGACCAACCGAATAGCATTAACGAGCTATGCAATAAGTACTTTTCATAATGGAAACTCTGCTTAACTCAACTTCAACTCCCCTTCAACTCAATTCCCCCCCTCTCCACCCCCCGCCCCTCGCTCAGACAGTCTCAGGCAAAGCCAGCAATTAGCTCACAAACATGAAGCTGCATCAATCACACAAAGCAGCCTTTCCGGAAGCTGCAATGGCATCTGAAGCAAAAAAAAAAGAAAGAAAACAAAATACAAATACAAACTACCATTGATGGCCATGTTGTAGCAGTCACCACGCCCCCCCGCCCCCCTCGGCAAGTCCACTTTGCGCCACCCTGTTAATCCGGCAAGCGCATTTGCCAGCGTCATTCATGCAGCTAATTTGATTTTTTCCCTCTTCAGACAGAGAGTCTCTGGCGCCTGGATATCTTCGTCGAGGAAAATATTTTCATTAGACATTTTGTAAATATGAGCAGCTTACTGTGCGCAGATTGCCAGCTCACAGGCAATGAGAAATCAAGCCAAGCCAAGCCAAGCCAAGGATGCCGCATCTAAGCAAGCTGCCCGCCCATTGATGTTGACTTGACGATGACAAGACATTGACTAGACTCGACTCTGAAATGACAGTCGAATGACTTCATGTTTCACTCCAGCAGCAGCAACAACATCAAACGATAAATAAACATGCAGAAACTTGAATGCTCTCACTATGTTGGCATTCTATTCAAAACTTCATTTTTGCATTTCAATTAAATTCTTATTGCTTCAGAGTTTTGAAAATAAGTTTGAAATTTGCAGCCCATCGAATGAAACACAAATATCCTATTTTAAACAGTGTTCCTTTAGTGTCCCACAAGGTGGAAAGTAAGCATAACTCTATCTGGAACTTTACTTCAATCCCAAAAAGGCAGCTCCTACAAAAAATTAAGCCTCTTAGCTCCTATGGTTTTTGCCGTACGCGTATCATCAATCAATCAGTCAGTCAATCAGCGAAAATAAGTTTACATATATCTAATAAAGCAAAAGTTTCTTAACATCAGAAAATATTCATATAATTTTATGTCTTGTGCCTAAACTATCAGTCAGTCAATCAATCATCATCAAAAGTTGCTGATGTATTGCATTAAAGGAACATTATGTGAATATTTTGAACAATCGCTGCTTTACGTAAGCTGTACATTGACCATCAATCAGTTAGTTAATTAATCTATTAAAAGAGCGTCCTATAAAAACGTAAAATATATGGAAATAAAATGATTTTTGGTGTGCATTTTCCATCAATCAGTCATTAAATCAATCAGCACAGCAAAATTAATCAGTTTCTCTATGAAAAAATCTTAAAAATATAAAAATGATCTTCTGATTTGTGCTATACATCAACTACCAATCAGGCAGTCGATCAATCAACACAAATTGTTCTTTATTTATTCATTGACGCAACAGTTTGTAAATATCTAAGAAATAATAAATTGCTTTATTGAGCAACAATCAATCAGTCAATTAGCGAAAAAAACTTTTAAATAGAAATATAATCTTCTGATTTGTGCTTTCGATTGTCCATCAATCAGTCAATCAGCACTATAATCTCTATATTTATTCATAAGACACAGTTTGTAATTGTTTATAAAATAATAAAAGGTGCTCATGGCTTGTGCTATGCATTGAGCATCAATCAATCAATCAATTAGAACAATTTTTAGAATATATGAAATCAAATTATATATCTTTTTTTTTTTTCGCTCTAATGAATAAGCAAATTTATTCACATTTTTATTGATTCAATCAGTCAATCAATCAGCCCGAGTTGTGGAATA
Organism: Drosophila lacicola; assembly: GCA_035045355.1. Classification (NCBI taxonomy): domain Eukaryota; kingdom Metazoa; phylum Arthropoda; class Insecta; order Diptera; family Drosophilidae; genus Drosophila; species Drosophila lacicola. Next base: position 746,118 of record JAWNPB010000133.1, read on the forward strand.
GATGAATATAAGTAACACATCTTTTGTTCACTTAGCTCTAATTAAAAAGCAACTTTATTCACATTTCTATTTTGTATCCATATATATTGCAAATTGAATAAGCTATTCGAAGCATCCTCATAGACTTAAAATCCTTGCACAAGTGCTGCAATCTAATTGAAGTACATCAATGTTATTTCATTGCAGCACTAACGACACCCAGGCGAGTGTGTGGCAAACAAAAAAAAGGGTAAGTCTCCGGTGTAAAGATGCACAGTTGTGATTATAGTTTAGGTTGAGAAGTGCTTATCGGGGGCTCTGCCACACACACTTTTGGCCAGTTTGTCGGCGGGCTGAGAACAACTGTTGCCTTTGCTTTTAATTAGCACGTGGCATGGCTGTCAAATAATCAACTTGGCAGCTGAGTTTCAGAGTTTCAGAGTTTCGGCTACGTATTTTCATAATTAAATGAAAATTTTCCTGTAATTTTTCGAGCGTAAATACAAAAGGCAATCCTTGCTCTCGTTCTCGCTCACCATGTTTAACTGACGGGGTGTGTGTGTGTGTGTGTGGGAATATTTTTGAGATTTCGCACGTGTTTTGCGCTTTGCCGTTGTTCTTACGAATTCGTAAATATTCATTACATTTGTGTATTGTTCCAAGGTTTTTTTTTTTCATTTTTATTCGTTTATTCTTCGCTTTTTCATTTTAATTCAAATTTTTGTTCGCTACGCACTTGAAGATATTTGCATAAGGGGAAGTACGAGTACAATAAAAATTGTTTTTTGCATTGTTTACTTTTTAAACGGCGGCTGTTGCATTTTTAATTAGACAACAATTGACCTGCGGCGCATGAATTCAATGGCTCTGGGGTACTTCCTGCCGCCGGCTTATGGATCATGCATGAACCACATCCTCCAGCTGCTGGGAATGCAGCAGCTGCTTTGGCGCCTCAACTATTGACTCAGCCGCTCAGCTCAAATCTCAGAGCTCAGCGCTCAGCGCTGGTGCCCTTTTGAAACAAAGTCCCTTTTGAAAGCAGGCATTACAGACACTTGGCCAAAGGAGAAGAGCAAATGTAGGAAACTGCTAACGCTCGGCCATGGACTCTGTGCGCCACGCTCATCAATGATATTAAGCGAACTTAATCCTTTTACATGCTCCAGCTGGGCGCTTTTTACTACACTCAACGGCGAGTTGGCCAACACCAACACCAAAGTCAGTTGGCAGCACTCGCACATACACTGAGAGAAAAGAGCTAAGCTGCCTAAAAGGCGAGCACTAGGAAGTTGACATATTTTTAGAGAAGCTTCCTTTTGGGTCAAAATTTATTGGGCTTACTTAAGGACATGAGACTGTGTAGCTTAATTGTCTGAGCGTCGAACTAATAAACGAAAGGTTGCCGGTTCAAATCTGGCAGTAGTATTCTATTTTAATGATTATTTGTTCCATTTTTTATTGTGCACAGAGAATAAGGCAATTTTAACCGATAAGGATAAGAAAAGCATGAAGAAAACATGGAAAATTAATTGGATAAACAATAAGTATTGAAAATTTCTTATGTTTTCTTTGTTTTGTTAACAACAATATTTGTAATATTTTTTTGGAATAATTTTTTTGCGGGGAAATCTCAGAATCAAGAGACTTAGCAAGCTTAGGGAGAGAACAATTGAGAGGACAAAGGAAAAAGTTAATTAAAATGAATAAATTTTGGAAATTAATGGTTTTTTGTCAATTCTTCTTGCCTAAAAGGAAAATTCTTACTTTCAGATATTTTCTAATTTTGAAATTCTTAAAAAAAACAAAATTTTAGAAATTTGGTGCTTTCATTGAGAACTCTTAACGTACATTTATTTATTTATTTACTTATTCAAGCATGCGAATTCTTGAAGTAAGTATTTGTTACATTATCCAAGTTTTTTTCTGGTTTTGTTAGACTGATAATCGATTGTGACATCAAGGCTGACTCTTAGTTAATTTAAGAATATACTTAAAGTTTCAAAAAGAATACTTTTGTGATTTCCACACCCTTCCCATATTAATTAAAGCAGGCGCTTTTCTCCAAGTGCAGCACTTCGCTTTGTTTGGGCTTGCAATGGAGCCGCGACAAGCTTATATATTCTTTTGAATATACGTGTGTGTGTATAGATGTGTGTGTGTGGTGGGTGTGTGTGTGTGTGTGTATGATCCACAGCCACTCATAACTTTTTCCAGCGTCGCCATCGTTGCCGCCTTTGGTGACTGGCGAATGCGCTTGAAAAACTTTGTACAACTTTAAGCCGCTTACAAGCTTTGCGCTCTTAGCACGCGTCACGCCCCCTCAAGCCCCCGGCCCCGCCCCTGCCCGCTGTCAACCACCCACCCGCCCACATGCCTACTCGTTTACAGCTAGTGGCATGCATCTTGGCCGTGCGGCTGCTCTTTGCCTCACGTTGCATTGGTCAAATTCTTACTCATAGATTTCTGACGCTTTTCTCGCACTGAATGTGTGTGTTTGAGTGTGTGTGTGTTCGAGTGTGTGTGTGTGTGTGTTTTTCCATTAATTTTATTGAATTGTGAGTGCGCAGTTTCCTTTATTTTCATCACATTTTTTCTTTGCTTTGTTGGTTTATGCACGTGACCGTGAACGCGACATAAAGAAATGTGCAAAAAATTCAATTAACCAACTCGTTCAGCGCCGCCGCAGACCACAAAAATAAGCGTTTAGTTTTAGTCTTTTGGCTTTAATTGAAATATTTGTAAACAGCGCCAAATAAAGAACTTTCCTAAGGGAATCTAAAGTATAGACAAAACTGACTGACGGATGATCAGTTATAAAGTTATAAAATATAAAAGAAATCTTTGTTTAATTTAATATTATTGTTTTTTTTTTCGATCGAAAGACTCAAAGATCAGAGAAATTAGTTGAAAATAATTGGAGATGTGTTTCTTACAGTCTTGGTAAATCGAAGACAGTTGAATTTTATTTCATTAGGCTCCAGACTCATTGTCAGAGCTGTCTAGGAAAAGATAATGAATACCGATTCTGAATAAATTATTCCACTAAAAAAATTACTTGAAAAACTCATTTTAAATATAGTTAAAAATGCTTCATCGAAAAGTTCAAAGATCAAAAAATTTAGCTAATAAATTATTAATATCGAAGACAGTTTAATTTTATTTAATTTGAGTCCAGTCTCATTGTTAGAGCTCTCTGCGGAAAGATATTGATTAACGATCCTGAAAGAAACCTGCTGGGAAACCTTTTTTAAATGTACTCGAAAATACTTTAATGGACTTTATAAAGCCAGGCTATATCATATCTGCCAGAGAATGAATGGCTCCTTAAATTTAAAGTACACTTTACAGCTTGTTTAATTGTTTTCGAATGACACTTAAAAACCAACACGGACTGAGACTCAAACTCAATATTTTTCACGCTCACAAATGTGCCCCAAGAGCGCATAACTCTTTGAACGTGTCTGTGTGTGTGTGTGTGTGTGTGTGTGTGTGTGTGTGTGTGTGTGTGGTCCAAAAGCAAATTCTACACATGCCGCACATTGTTCGGCAGCCTTTTTTCCGCTTTGATTTATTGGCATCCTTAGGCCAACCGCCTTAAATATTTTGCCAAAACCCGCCGCCAGGCGCAAGGCGCAAAACTGACTGACTTGAACGGCAGCGGGGGCAGCGGCGGGGGGGCGAGGGTCAGGGGTTTGTTTGCTGTTGACCGGTTGCTGTTGGTCGGGTCGTATCGGTTGGCTGTCCAAATCACGCTTATTGAATTTCGTTTTAGATTTTCCCTTTATTATTAATAGCCTCACACTTCAAGCCACGCACTTAAAAACGACCAGAGAGAGAGGGAGAGGGGGAGAGGGAGAGGGAGAGAGGGGCATCTATAAATGCTGGCGTACTTTTTTGGGGGCCCCAAAAATATTCGGTAAGTGGCCAAAACATTTTGCGTCGCTGTCAAAAGAAAAATATTTTAAATCATTTTCAGTTCGCCGGCCCATTTCAACTCTCGCAAATCCCGCTGTGGCCCATATATAATAATATTCCTTCTGTGCCTGCTTAGCGGCAGGATGTTGGGTGGAGGGAGGGGGGAGGCGTGGCTTTTTAGCGGGATGAAGTTCGTGGTGTGCCACCAGCCAGGGCAGATGGTTTTTATTAAACATTTTATGATAAGCACACACAAATGCACGGACACACAAAGACACCGTGTGCGGTGGTTTATACCCTGTAACCAGGCAGGGTATGATGGCTTTGAGGAGTGGTATGTAACAGGCAGAAGGAAGATTCTTCGGGCCAAATCTAGGCATGTCTGTCTATCTGTCTGTCTTTCTGCCCTTCAATGCGTAAGTATATGCCGTTCCTTTTCAATCGATAAGAAATGTTATCGATATATATGTAATCGATATATCTGTAATCGTTATATATATATAAGTAACTGAGTGAAGGGGGCATCTCAGAGTTGAATCAAGCAATGTCTGTCTTTCTCTCTGTCTATCTGTCTGTCTATCTGTCTGTCCTTCAATGCGTATGATTATTCCTTTCCTTTACAATCGATACAAATCGATATCGATATCCCGTTTTTGACCATATCTCAGAGCTAAAAAGAGCTAGAGCTAGAGCTTTTGGTATACATGCTCATGTATGATATACCCGGATCTAAAGTTTTTTACTATTTGGATCATGTATGATATACCTGGATCTAGAATATTTAACTTTTTAGATAGCTCCCCCTGAGCAGAAGGAGACTTAAAAGGACCGACTCTACAGACCTAGTCGATCGATTAGTGTAGCATGCAGAGCCCCAGCCAAACCAAATAGAATCCAGTCTAAACTAAATTATCATATATATCAACCACCTATTAAATGGCTTTATGTAAACTAAGCTAGCTACCCAGTGATATTGTAAACTATGAACTCCCCGATCCTCACTCTGATAAAAGTTTCTAGACTACGTAATTAACAAAAAAAGAACACCTGTTCACTCTCATATTGTAAAATATATATTGTTAAAATACACATTTTTTGAAGGTATCATCCTGCGATTTCGTATTTTAACACATGCTTTCACAAGTTTCATAAAGATCGGACAGTAAAGGCCGAAGTTATTCGAGAGATCGGACAATAAAGGCCGAAGTTATTCGAGAGCATTTTCTTTAGAGTAGGTCGAAGAAAACAAGAAGCACAGACTCTCTATTCGTGTTTATTTCTTCGACTGCAGCTTGTCGCTAAGTTCAGGGTATCTTCTAGTCAAGCACTCCCCACCAGAGCATTTCTAACTTGTTTTCCTTTGTTGCTGCCGTGTGGCTTGTCCATTGATTTGGATGCCAGCCGCAGTTGCCGCATAAGAAGCGATTTATTTTATGTTGTTCTTGTTTATTTTCACGGGGGGCAGATAGCCGGGCGCATTGCTTTGAAGTTGTCTTGACTCCCGAAATTTGAGCTTTAGTTATGAGCACTCAGTTACTTAGCCGCAACCTTGTGGGCCATCGCATTAGACGCGAGTTTTCCCTACCCAGCTTCATTTGAGCACTTCAATTGTCAACAACAGACGCCGCGAAATGCATGCAACTTGTTTTCCAATTAAACATCGGCAACAGGTGAGTCACGTCGCCACGCCCCTTTTTTAGGCGACCGGGCGCGTTTTGCCTTTTCGCTGGCTGCGAAAATGCAATTTAATGCAATTTAGGCGAACAACCAAAAAGGCCTCAAGAAAATGTCGGCGCACGCACACAACGTTGAAAAGTCATTAAGTACAAATGACGTTGCCGAGTCGAACAAGTAAGCGTGCCCCAGTCGGCAGTGCACGACTAGGAGATACCCTGGATGCTGAGCTGAGCTGACGTTAGGAACATACAGATACTTGATTCTTCTTTCCATTGCCCCTACATTGTTTATGAGAAATGCATTCTTGATTAACTTCGGTGCTTATTGTCCGATCTCTATGAAATTTTCGGGAAATAAATATGGCATATATGTATAACCGTGTGCATCCCTAGAAGCAGGGCTCCATTTTTTGTTTATTAAATTAAGGGGTCATTTATTTATTACCTAATTATTTATTACATAAAAAATATGAAAATTAAATGCTAAAAGCCTCGGTTAGAATACACATATTTCTACTAACATCACCGACACGACGGAGGTGTTAAGGAAGTTATTAATAAAGTACGGAAATTTATATTAGATATATAGAGTGTTAAGTAGTTAGGATAAAGAATGGGGTAAGTAACCAAAAAAAGAAATTGCATAGTCTATATCCACATGGCAATTGTTTGGTTTTCCGACTCGTTTAATTACCGAGCAATGCTTCTATAGCCATGCCTCAATATCGACTTTTTTCCAAAACTTATTAAATGGTTGGAAGACGTATTTAAAATTACAAATCTTAAGCTTTTGTGATTGCCGGGATTGATGTGTTTACGAAGACAAACAGAGGGACAAGGTCAACTTTACTCAGCTCATTTTCTAGAGAAGAATCAATATACTTTATAGGACCAGGCCTCGTTCTGCCTGTGACATACATAAACATTATACCCTCTTAGCCCATTTACAATGGATGCAGGGTATATAAAGCAAAGGCGACAGACGCAGGCCCAGGACCATCCCTGGCAAGACAGGCAGGTCTGAAGCCGCAGTTTGCAGTAATTGCACCACGTTTGAGCGCAGCTAACTGCATATTGAGACACACCATTCCCTCCCCCGCCCCCTCCCCCACCACGTGTGTGTGTGCGTGTGTTTGTGGACTTGTGGGCGCATTGGTTGGATGCCTGTAGAGCGCCTCAGTTTGCATTATTTATGACAAAGTGAGCCCGATTAATCCGCACTCAATGGCGGAACACAAAAACCCATCCAAAAGCCAGTTGCTGTCTTTAGAAGTGGTTCATTTGCAGCCAGTTTGGAACCAGTTCCGGGAGCAGGGCAGAACAGAGAAGACCTCAAAAAGGTTTACCTCATCAGTTGAGTGTGGTATTATGCTCTGCCGTTGAGTGTGCGGCAGCTCGACTCTGATCTGTTTCTTCCATTAGGCAACTAATTCAAAACGGTTTTCAGTCAAAAACAAATTGTTTGTGCATCGGTTTACGGTTGGAATCAATGCGGCAAGGCAAGAAATTCGTACGATATGTTCTGTTCGATAAAGACAGACTTTAAGCTGGAAGATGTGTATGGAATATGGATAGATTAGCTCTGGAGCTCGTCTTTTAATTAGACAACTAATGGGGTTAATGCTTATAGGAGGACAAATTCCAAGAAAGTTAGGCTTCGGCATGGCAAAGTTCTCTTATCTGAAAGCCTTATTTCCGACCCCTTGTTAATATAGAAGCTATATAGTATAGTAGACCGATTTTTTATTGTATGGAGTATGGATAGATTTTCTCAGAAGTTCGCCTTTTATTTTGACCACAAGTGGTGTTAGGGCTTATATTAGGAAAAATTCAAAAAAAAGAAAGGTAAGCTTCAACAAACCAAAGCTCTAAAGCGCTTGGCTATATGATAAGCTATATGATAAAGTAGTCCGATATTGATAAGATTTTTTGTCATTAAGAAGGAAGCATATTTAAAGTAATGAATGTGGGTTGGGTTAATGTTGTATACCCAAATTCCACTGTACACAAGCAACGCAAAAAGAATCCCTAGACAACGAATATAGTTAGAGATGAGCTGAGAAGAAACGACTTGTGACTTTTAGTCCAATTCTAACTATAATTAGCACTTTCAGTTGTTAATTAAACAATTAACTTGTAATAAGCTATAAATATAAAACGCCATCTAAATGCAAAGTTTGGTTAAGATATCTTGATAAGCAAAAAGGTTTAGAGCTGATTCTTCCATACTTCAAGATCCTGCCCAGGAGCTCTATGATATAGGGATACGATCTGAACAGAAACAAAAGCCTATGCCAAGTTGCATGTAAAATCTTTAAAAGTGAGCGACTAGTTTGTATGGAAAAATAAGCTCAGAGGGACATATATCGACGGCGCTGTTCCTGCTGTTCATTCACCAAGAATATATATATAAATATATAGTTTATTGTCTCGCAGAAATCATATTTTATGCGTTACACGTTCCATGACCCTCTTCTAGCTTCTGGCTTATTCTACTTTTATGGTGGTTCCATTAACAGCTGCTCTTCAGCCCTGGCACAAAACTTAAGCTGTCGTAGTCATAGGCACAAGGCGTCCCAGTCTCTATGTGTGTGTGTGTGTGCGTGTGTGTTGATGTGTGTACTTTGCTTTTATTCACTTCATGCAATTTAATATTGTACGAGCTTCTCCTCGTTCGTTATCGTTATCGTCGCCGTTGTCGTCGATGTGCTGTGCATTTCACTGAAGGCATAAATAATCTGTTGCTGTTGCACACACACACACGTGTGTGTATGTGTGTGTGTGTGTGTGTGGGCGTGGCTGTGCGTCCTTGCATGCCGCCGAATTGCTTGATCATAAACCATACATAATTAATTTAAATTTAAGCAACACGAGCGATAATTTCTTAATGAAAATTTATACGCAAATTGTGGCCCCCCAGCTTAAGGCCTAAAACGCGTCGGACATTGGCTTGGCCCGAATCAATTAGGCACCTTTAATGTTAATCGCTTCATATATCACGGCCCGAACGCGGCCAGAAAGCAACAGTCGACAACAAAAGACCGCCCGAAAAGGGTCGATGACAGGCCGCAAGTGAAAATGGAAATGGGGAAATGGGGAAAGGAGAAAAAAAAGAAAAGCCGCACGCGACGTTTTTCGCGCTAATGAAGCTACGCTCCACAGTGGAACAAAAGGCGCAAAAGTCAGCCAGAAAAACTGAGCCGCAGTGTTAGAGTGCGATAAAAAGATTAAAGTGCACACATGCAAAAGGCGGCAGTTGGGGGCGGGGCCAGGCAAAAGGGCGTTAATACACACACACACACAGATATGGCTTGAATCCCGCACAGCATGTGGGCCCGCACTCAGAGCAGCCAATTGGTAATAGAAAATCGGATCAGATTAGATTTAATGCGGCGACTGCTAATTTTCGGCTGATTTTTCATAGCTTATAGAAAAGTTGTGCGCCTTGGCGCCATCGCAGTATCCCAATCGACAGCGACATGGCCAGGCCTCAGGCTCCAGGCCAACGAGCTGTCAGCGGCAATACGCCGGCAATGACAGCTAAACAAATGACAGACACCCCCCCGGCGGGGGCAAAGGGGGGCGGGTGGGGATGGGGACAAGGGGTAAGGCAAGCGGGAGGGAGGCGAAAAAGGAATTGGGATGCGGATTGAGATTGGGAATGGCACTGACAGCGGGCGCGACTGAAGCTGCAGGCTCTCAAAGCACACACACATCACAAAGAAATAAGCGAGAGTACGCCCGAATGACCGACTACGAGATACCCTACAATCAGCAGCTAGTTGACGTTACAAGCATTCCAGCTTCTTCTTCACATAAACGCACACATTTATACCCAAGAGCTCACGCATTTTACGCAGCCGACATGCTTGTTCTTCTCTTAATGCATGCATTTTTTGATTTACTCGGTGCTTAGAGTCCGATCTTTATGGAATTATAAGAGGTGACCTGCAAAAGTGTGTAACTACTAAGGTTCTAGCTTTAAATGTGACTTATTATCGATTTTGGGGGCAAGCGAAATATATAATAATCTATATATAATATACACATCAATTTTGAGGTATCTTTGGGCTCTTAAAATGTTCATATCGTAGGTTATATAATTTTCGGTACTATGCAAATGGGAAAACATATTGAGAGAAATATATAAACTTTTGCTGCGGGAGCATAATTCTTAAATTTCACGACATATTAAATGAACAAATAAATAAACAAATATTAAGAGAACAAATATATAAAATTCTAAATCTCTAATTAATCATGAATATATGTATATAAGTTACGAGGTCAAATCTATAATTTTTTGTAGTTTCCGAGATTGGCGCGTCGATTCAGTTTGTCGTCCAGATCAAGAATATATATATATATTTTATAATGTCGAAAAAGCCTTCTTTTGCCTGTTACATATAATTTCACAAAAACCTTATACCCTTTCTACTCTTTTTCTAGGGGTGCAGGGTATATAAACACACCCACACTCATGAGACTACATTCAGAGAAAAATTCATGAACTTCGCACTCAAATCAAGTACAAAAGTTGTTAAAATCCTTTTCCAAACCTTTTTCTCTTGAATCTCAAAAATTCTCAAAACTCGAGTCGAGTACTCAATTTAAGAGCTTTTACCGAGAAAGTCTTGCGCTTATTTCAAGTACACAAATTCTTGCTAAAAATGTTTGCTACCTAATCCTTTCCTCTTATTATTTATTTATTTATTTATTTTTTATTATTTGTTGAGCCGCCTTTATTTCTCTCAGTGCACAGCTAGATACACACGCATTTATATGAGTGGGCGCACGGCGTCATCTACATTTCCGCTTCCGGCTGTTTATGCTAAAAGTATGGCGGATGCGTTGATGCCAGGCAGCTGACAACAACCGCCCTCCCTCTCCCCCTTCCTCCATTCAAAGCGACCCCCATCGCGCAGTTTTGGTCGTCGGACGCCTCTGCGTCCCGCAGCGCTGTCAGACGCCTTGGCTGCCACTTTTTTCTGATGGGCATTTATCTTGTTCGGCCCGAAGGTTGGGTATTTGGGCACTGACATGTTATCGATAATACTGATTAATCGGATTTGTAAGTGTTGCAAAACACAATAGTATAAGCAGCAGTCCTAGGGAATGCCGCGAAGAGGCGCCTAATTGAGTAGCTAGTTAAGTGTAGCTTGTTGTATATTCTCTTTGATCCTGTGAATACATTTTGTAGCCTGACAGATCCTTGTTACGCATATTAAGAATATATATTCATGATCAGTATTTGTACTATAACGTTGATATTGCTTTGCCTTCCCATTAGAGTGTTGCCTAGTCTTCTAGTTTTAACTTGGCTGAGTTTCGTCTTCTTGGTAAGGAATAAAAGTCGTCTGGATTGAGCTTTTATATTAAAAAGCTCTCAGAGGAACTAATGAACGATTATTTATTCATATAAGTAAAGGAATCGATCTTCTGGAGCCATGAAATTACCCTAGGTTCTTTTAGTTGAATAATAATAAATTGGTTATTATTCACTTCAAACATTTGTTTCGTTTGGATAGAATTATACGTTGTTCTTATTATACACAAATAGATCACACGCACTTCTCTTCACCTGACTCTCTTATCTATTATCCTGTTACTATCCCTTCTGTAACTTAACATGTGTCTAACATTTTATCGACTACAGTCTCTAATCGATATCTCGGCTTTACTTGAATATCTTATTCATTACAACAAGATCTTTATACAATTCAAGTGATTTAAACATTCTCACGACTATCTCTAGAGAGTCGCTTCGTGAACCGATTTCTGATCTAGTTCCGTAACTGTTCACGACTTAGCTCTAATTTATCGATTATAGATATTTTATCAAGTCGATGAGACTACCACAGGATGTATTAGCCAACGATTAACCTGGCGTTGACAATTATTTATGGCTCAGGAAACACTAAATCCATACGCTTGCCTAGGATTTGAACCAGCGTCCTCCCTTTTCAATTGCTCAAATAACTGCGACTTGTATATTTTTGTTTCTTTATTCTTTTCATTCAGATATTTCATCAAATGGAACTTTGAAAATCAAATCAACATTAGAATACTAATTTATATAGTTCCTTCCATTAAAATTAAGTTCTAGTATATCTGTAAGGGTATTCAAGCTTCAGCTACTCTTAGATAACACTTCTTTCTTGTTTTTCCAACACACACACACACACACACACACACACAAGCACACACTCTTATACATATATGTATATCCTAATTATGCCTGAGACGCCCCGTTACGCACGTCATGCTGCGTTTCCGGGCCAAATTTCCATGGCCGTCGTCTCGACTCGTCTTGGTTTCATTTACATGATGATGACATACAACATAAATAATTACACACACGCACAAAGAAGAAGAAGAAGAAGAAGACGAAGAAGAATTTGTTGTTGTTCGTTTGCGTGGCATATTTTTGATATTTAATTTTCATGTTTTTGTTATCAACCTTCCCCATCGGAGACCAAAATAATGTGCTGTAAGTCGAGATGAGGTGGGTTTCCTTTTGGGCTGAGCTCTGTCAAAGCTTTGAGCTTTCCTTTTGAGTGGGTTTTATTATGCTTTTTGGCAATCTTTACATATTTATGAGTCCCGGAATATGCTGGAATTGCGATGGGACTCGTTGCTCGCTCTGCCCCCGCCGCTTCACCTGAGCACGTTTGCTGCCACAGTTGTTCAGCTAATTGAAAACTATAATGTCAATGGCAATCACATCACATCTATCTGCGCCAGAAATCTGTGCAAAAAAAGAACTTGGCATAACCCGTGTGCATAATCCAATGCACAGATAGAACTCTTGCGCCCTGGCCAAATACATACTATAGAACGGCTTTGGATTCAGAGCATGAATTGTATCGCCAACAAATGGAGCAAAAGAAATGCTGGGGCAAGGGTAAGGGTGGGGTTGGGGGGGAGGGGGGGAGCTGCGGCTCATATGAGCCAAAGAACCTTTCATCCGTTTCAATGTGGCCCAGTTGATCCTAATGTGCTGCTGTCAGAGCCTGTCCACGTCAGGCGGACTCTTAAAGCGGCTATTTCGGGGATTAATGTCAATGTGAAAGGATTTCTTCACTTGTTTCTATATATGTATGTAGATACCCTGTACGCCTTGAAAGTGGTTATTGCAAGGGTATATTGCGGTCGTGTGTCTGTCTGGAGCAGGCAGAGGAAGGCGTTTTTAAGTCTAATTGAAAATTAATTACTCGCGGATCAAGTTACCGATAACTCCCCCTTATACACGAAATCGATAAATAATGTTGGAGCTCATCTTCGAACTCATACGAGCTGTAAGCCAGAAATATTCTAAGTGGATATAGTTACTCTCTCGATAACTCCCCCGTGTTCACGAAATCGATAAATATCGATACAGATACTCAGTCTGAAGTTCTTGATAACTAACCCGTTCGGGAAATCGATAAATATCGGCTAAGCATATCTTCAAGCTTATATGAGCTATAGACCAGCAATCTGGTTTGTGGATCTGATACTCTCTATACTCTGCTGAAAACTCCCCCAAGTTCGCAAAATCGATAAATATCGATTTCTCAGCCACATTTGTCTGAGCATATCTTCGAGCTAATAAGAGCCATTGACCAGAAATCTAATGTGTTTTTATAGCATGGTATACTCTCTCGATAACTGCCGCTTTCTCAAAAAAATCGATAAATATCGATCTGCAGCCAACCTACTTAGAGCATGTCTCAAAACTTTTAGGAACTGGGGAGTAAAATGTTAGACATTTTACATTCAAATTATTTAAGAATAAATATTTCATGACGTGTGTTTGTGTTCCGAGCAAAGGGTATCTTCTCGTCGGTAACATTCTCGCTCTTCTTCTCTTTGCCTGCTCTTGCTTATTGCATGCATCAACGCCAAATGAACGCCTAGCCTAGCTGCCCCACACACACACACAAACACACTCCCAATAGTACACTGAGAGAAATACTTTAGACAAAATTGTACAGCTTGAAAAGAGTAAAAAGGTTGCCACCATGAAGAAAGACGATGCCATTATGGACGGGCCGAAGCGCATGCAGAACGAGCTGAAGCAGATGATGGAGCTAAAGCAGCTCAACCAGCTGCAGCTGCTGGAGCCCGAGAAGGATAACATATACAAGTGGAACGCGCTGCTGATGCCGAATACGCCGCCGTACGACAAGGGCGCCTTCAAGCTGGAGATTGACTTCCCCAAGGATTATCCCTTTCGGCCGCCCATCTTGCACATCAACACGAAGATCTATCATCCGAATATCAATGAGCGCGGCCAGGTCTGTTTGCCCATACTGGAGCCGGAGCACTGGAAGCCGACGTCGCGCATCGAGCACGTGCTGCAGGTGCTTATCGCGACCATTAACGATCCACAGCCCGAGAATCCGTACAACGTGGAGATAGCCAGTCAGTTCGTCAACGATCCGAGGAAGTTCTATCGGATGGCCGAGGCCTGGGTCGAACGTTACAGCGAACGTCGTCCCACGGATCAGGAGCTGGCGCGCATTGCCCGCCGCAAGAAGAAGGCGGCAATGCGTTAAATAAATTGAATGCATAAATTTTTTTATTTTTGTTTTGCCAGTGTATCCAACGCAAGCCATGTAGTTCCACTTCAAGTGTACATTTTTCTCGGTGCATCCATTAAAGTTTGTGCTGAAAACGCAGCTCCAATTGATTTGCACTTATAGCCTTTCGACCCGGCTAATTGGCGGGCTCTCCACATAAGCAAATAGGCCGCATTAAATAAGCCAAGTTGCAGTCTACAAGCCAAGTCCAAAGTCCAAGCTGCAGTCTAGCTGCGAGATAAATCATTTGACTCAAAACGGCTCTCACTAGCCTCCCGCCGCGCGCAGCGGGCAAAGGCCGAAGGGGGGAAAGGGGGGAGGAGGGGGGAGAATTAGCTTCATCGTCATTGTCATTGTCAGCGGCATCATCAGCATCCACATCCACATCCACGTCCGCATCAGCATCCTCATTCGCATCAGCAGCAGAAGCAGCCGCAGTCAGTTGTAGTTAGTTTTAGTTGTTTTTATACCCTGTACCTCTTGAAAAGATTTCAATAAGGGGTATATTGCAGTCGTGCAAGTGTCTGTAACATGTAGCAGAAGGCAACTCTGAGTCGAAATAGTTATATTTATTCATGAACAGGAGAAGTATGTCAAACTCAGGGACTATACAAGGAGGAGCCGAATCGATAAATATCGATTTGCAGATTTTTTGGATGTTTATTGAAACAAGACTTGAGACTAGACACGGGCGAAATTCCCTTTTTAAAGACCCGAAAATGTATATTTATTTATGTTCAAGATAAGCGCGGCAAACTCGGAAGTCCAATCAATAAATATCGATTTCCAGAGCTCTCGTAGATATTGGATGACAGGAGAGAATAGACAAGGGGGCGGGTCCCTTTTTAAAAGGACGGAAAGGCATATTTTTTCATGTTCAAAACAAACACGTCAAAATGAGGGACTAAAAAAGGAAAAGTCCATTCGATAAATATCGATTTCCAGAGCTTTCGTTTTTTATGGATAACAGTAAATAAGTTGTGGCCCTTTTTAAAGGCCCGGAAAGGTATATTTATTCTTGTTCAAGACAAACGCGTCAAATTCAGAGCCTAATAAATGAATAGTCGAATCGATAAATATCGACATCCGGAACTCTCGCAGTTTATGGATGACAGAAGAAAATAGACATGGGCGCAGGCCTTATTTTGGAGGCCTGGAAAGAAGCCTGTGCCTCCGTATAACTCTTATTCATTGCTCGGAAGAAGTTGTCTAGTGGCTGAGACTGTTTACAGGGTATTCGTTCGCCGTGCACGGTCTCATGGATCTCTTTCGCAATGCTCAGTCGGGCTTAGCTAAAGCTGAGTAGAAGTTATTTATCTAAGTGCAGCCCTTGACTCAGTACAGGGTATTTGTGCGTCGTGCCCACCCGCCCGGTCGCACTTTAACTTGTTTTATAGTTGCGCTTAGGAGACGCCTTAGCGCAGAAGCCGCCGTTGGACGCACGCGTCAGGGCCATATAAATTTTGCTGCCATGAATGAATCAACTTTACGAACTTGGACACATGCGGATCTGGTTTATGGGCCCACCCACAGTCCAATCTCTGCGTCTGTTTTATGGTGGTTACTAATGTGCCTCTGTGTGGGTGTGTGTGTGTGTGTGCGAGTGTGTGTGTGCGAGTGTGTGTGTGTGGGTGTGTGTGTGCGACTGAGTGACTGGCCCAACTTGAGCTTGTCAACGACATGTCCTGTGATGCCACCATAATTATACTAAAGGCCACACACACTCACACACACGCACACACTCACACACGCAGACACACACACAGTCACACACAGTCACAGTGGGAGCAAAAGATATTTGTATCTAGTTTCTTTGCTGGATTTAGTGTCTGGCTTAATGCTGGTGTCCAGAGCAACCATTGTCGAGCCAGGAGATGGATTACCATGGTGCCGCCCACCAGCTGGGCAGGGCCATACGAGAGGGGGGAGGGGGAGGGGTGTGGAGGGGGGAGTCGTTTGTTGTTTTGGGGGGCGTGTGTCTTGTTAGAATTGCCTGTCTGATTATTATCACCTTGCATAGGGAGAGAGAGAGTGAGAGGGAGAGAGAGTTGGGGGGAGGGGGAGGGAACTGCAGTCATTGACACCAGTGCCACGCCCCCCCCCATCCCCCCGCACAGCCCTCAGCCGCCTGTCGCTGACAGACAGCAAACCGCTGCTGCCCCATTCAAAAGCGAGCAAATTAATAGCACTTTTTGATTAGCAAAACTGCAGCTGCAGCTCATCCGAATCGCAGTTTTTCATGGGGCTGCGACTAGTTTTGAGTTTTGAGTTTTGAGCCTGAATGCCTGAATGGGCCCGGCTCCGGCTCGGGTCCGGGAATCCTGTGGCCGTTGCCTTGGTTACCCCACAGCCCGGCCTGGCCTGGCCTGTTTTTGGGGGCATAACTCATTAGCGCCTAATTACAGTCGGCGGCTGGTTTTAAATTAGTTTCGCGCTGCTCAACAAAAATCTTTGCCATTTTCCTCTGATTAGATTTCTGAGTTTTTGAAGTGCTCGCGAATTGGTCGAATTTTAGTGCGAGCTGCTTTTTAATTTCAGCTAACTAAAACTGGGAATTTAATATATTTGTCTTCCTATAAATAAATAAATGGCATGCTGGACACTTTTACAGAGTCTTTATGTCTTTATTGTTGGGAAATAAAATTCTGGTTTTTCTTCTGTGAAATTGTATTATTTTTTAAGAAAAACCACAGCAAAATTTACGAATATTTTTTTTTTGATTTTCTTAGAAGGCTTTTCTTAAACTCAGTGCAAAGTTTTTATAAACTAAACCATATTTATTTTTATAATTCCCACTACAAAAAAAAATCAAAGGAAAATCTTTGAAATCTTAAAAATTATATAGAAATTATTTGAACGCTAGAAAATTAGTGGAGCTAAATTTTTTTATTGGAAAAACCCAAAAAAAGGCAAAGTTTTCAATACAATAAAAAAATTTTACTTATAATTCCCATTAGAAAAAAAATAAGCAAAAATCATTTAAACTCTACAAATTGTATAGATTTTATTTGAGCGCTAGAAAATTTGTGAAAAACAATTGTTGAATATTTATTTTATATAATGGGAATGCCCGTGAAAATACATTGTATCTCACACTAAATGGTGGAAAATACATGAAAGGCCTATCCCTGGAAAATGGGAAAATTGTTGTGAAAAACATGCAAATTTTCCGCTCAAGAGCAGAACGTTCTATTGCAAGTATATATCCTTAAGAATATATGTTTCATTGCATTTTAAAAGTTTCGTCTACGGAAAATGCATGAAAAACAGATTGAATCTTTTATAAAAACTACCTTTCCCGTTAGTTGGAGATAATTAAATGTAATACCTGGCTCACACCCTCAGGTACACACATTTAATAGGTACAGACTTGAGCCCCGTTTAATCCGTGTATTAGTCTTGAAATTAGCCTTTAGTCACGCTCGATGCACTTTCTTATAATCGCGTAATCCTCGCCCAAACTCAAATGCCAGATTTTTGCAATCGGAGCTAACAATTTAAGCCGCAATATCGATTTTCACTTATGCATTATTTTGTGAGCTGCGAACAATTTACGAGCTACATAAAACAGCGCAGCTTATAAGCTGCATAATTTATATTTATGTATTTATTTATGTGCGGATTGATAAATAATTGGCCAGCCCCCCCACCCCCCCAAATTGTATATTCATATTAAGTTGTGTTCAATGGGGCAAAGTGCTTGCAAGTAAATAAACCAGCTGCTGGCCAAGAGAGATAACTCACGCGATAAAGTGAGAAATGGGGGGGAAATGAGGAAAATTGTTGCCATTCATTGTTCGTCTTCTTCGTGTTGTTGTTGTTGTTGTTGTGCAAACCAATAAAATCAATTAAAAGGCACTCAACATGCAAACAATTATATGCAAATTCATTTATACACGACTTCACACACACACGGACACACACACGGACACACACACACATGCACTTAAGGCAAAGTCAAAGCGTGCAGAAAACTATTTTGTGCTCGTATTTGCATAAAAGCACAACAACAACAACAAACAAAAAATAAACAAGCAAAAACTGCAAATAAATATATAAATACACGACAGCGGGGGGCGGGGGGCAGCAGCACGGCCAAAAGAAGCCCCAAAGTCCTGTGAAAGGCCAATGAAAAGCTATAGACGAATGTGCGTCAAAGCCAAAGGCAGTGGGCGGGCGGTTGCACGGGGGAGGGTGGGAGGGGGCTACAACTGAACCTGTTGCGCGCCGCAACAGCAATACGAAACAAACAACAACAATGCGAACACAAGCAACAACAACAACGAAACAACAAAGAGCAAAATGATAGGCGAAGCGCTTTAAGGCGCCTCACGAACCGAAATGCAAATGAAACGAAACGAAATGGAAACGAAATGAATTGAAATGCTCTCCCGGACAGCAGCAGCAAGGCAGAGCGCAATTGAAATGCAGCTGGCGACAAGTTGCAGCCAGCTGCAAATTGAATTGAAAGCGTGCCTTCAACTTGAAAGCAAGAGAGCAGCCGTAAAGAGCATTGAATATGCGCCGCGCAGGCGCACAGCGAAATGGGAAACGCAGGCCAGCAACAGTTTACAGTTACAGTAATTTTCGCAACGTCGTGAAGTGAAACGTTGCTAAGAGCAAGCAACAATGTGAAATGAAACGCTTAACAGCTCAATTGTCCTCTGACGGGGGTGGCAGCACGCTCTCTCTCTCTCTCTCTTGATTTCGTTTCGCTCTTTACGCGCTGCTTGCCGGCGCTCTTAACTATGCTCGTTGCTGGCTTACAGCTTGTCGAGCCGAAGTCGCGCGCAGCGCGTTCGTGTGCAGTCGGCAGCACGGCACGAGCGGCTGTTAAATGCCTGGCAGGCTGGCAAACAATCAGTTCGTATTTAACACTCGTCGTGCACGCAACGTGACTCTCGCTCAGCAGCTCTGCGACCAGTTGTTGTGGCGAACGAATGGGAAGCGCTGTCATTAGTCTTCGTTAGGCGGTCTTTGTGTCAACAACGTGTTGCTCCCAGTGTCTGGTTCCGTGGTGCGTGCTGCTCGTTAGTCTCCAAGTTAAGCTTCGACTGTTACCGTTAATCGTTTATCACACTGCAAACAGAAACAAAGTGTTGCATACTAAAGAGCGTTTCACTCGAAGCAAGGTGTTTCATCACTGTATGTGTGTGTGTGCGTTTTGCAACACTGTGCAACAAGTTTGCAACTTTAAAGTGTGCCAAATACAAGTGTGCAAGTGTGCAACTTAACTGAAGAGTATTTGTTTTTTGGCGGAAAGAGCATCCAGTCGGTCGGCGTTGCAAGTAAGTGCTCTATGCGCAAAGTTAAATAAAAGCTGAATATATATATTTTTTGGTGCAGCCTGCTTTTTGGCGCATTATTATGGGCTTTGTGGGTCAATGGACGCGGCCGAAGCTGCGAGCCATGCAAATAATAAAATAATGGCCAAAATGCGAACTCGTTGAAAATGTGTGCTAAAAGCAAAGCAAAAAAAAATTGAAAAAAAATAGGCTCCTAGAGCAAAATAAACAACGAATTTTCTTGTTAACTATGCGGGGGCAATGAAACACTTGAAAATTCTTGGAAAATGAAATGAAAATACAGATTTCGGCGTGTTTTGCTTTGCGCTGCTTGTGTTTGTCAAAGTTCTCTCTCAGTTCAAATTAACTTTGACTAAATTCAATTTGGCAAATCAAAAAGAAAAGCGAAAGCGAAACCCCCAAATAGAACCCAAAATGTAATTTAATGTGTACCCACTGTAAAGAGCTCTCCCTCCCTCTCCCCCTCCCCCTCTCTCTGTCCACTGACAAATTACACAAATTCCGTTTTTAAAACTCAACATTAAGCTTGGTCCTGGCTTCGTCCCCCATCTAATAGACTGCGTATGTGAAATGCTCGGAGCCAAAAACTAAATCACTGTCAGTGCGGTCGGAGATTCAGAAGCCACACACAGAGGGAAAGTGGGAAAGGGGGGAGGAGAGGGGTTTGGAGTGAATCACAGCGGCTGCATTGGCGGAGACTCGAGCTGAAACTATTGTTAGGCAATGATTTGCAATTTGTTTGAAAAATGCATTTACAACCGCAAAGACAAACAGAAGCAGACCAGAAACTGTTTGCCCCGCAACACAGCCACGCCTCATGCCACAGCCTCGGACTCTGTCCCTGCCACACACACACACATTTACACACACACACACAGTCTGACTGGGCTTAGCCGTGAGCAAATAAAAAGCATAAACAAACGCACAAGCTGACACAGCTACAGCAGCAACATTTGCAGCTACAAGTACAGTGAAGACTCTATAAACGAAATATGCCTTCTAGATTATTAGTTCCCATCGCTTAGCTTACTTTTTGTACAAAATGAGCTTATTTGGACTCATTTCTTTTTTGAGAGTGTTAACAAATTGTTTAAGTAAAAAATGTGCTAAAATTGGACTAAAAAGTTCGAAACCAGTTTCTCAAATATTGTTAAAAGTTGAATTTTATATAAAGGAGAAGTATTCAATTTTGATTTCAAATAATTTATTTTAATTTTATATAAGAACATTTTCATATGTGAGAATGTGACAAACATTCAATGCAATAAAATGAAAGACAATAAAAATGACATTCATAAATTTAAAAAATGTTGAAAAAACGTAATAACATATTTTTCCAGTAGAAACAACTTTAAACAATTCTAAAAATTGTATATGAAAATTATGAATTAAATTTGTGTACAATTTGGAGAAAATAAAAATCGTTGGAAAAAAAATTATGAATTAGCCGAAAAATTGGACCAAAAACCATCTGCAATAATTCTATATTAAAATTGTGAATAAGTTGACAAAATTTGTGCACAGACAATTTGAAAGAAATTTAATTAAAGAATTGTTTAGGAAAATATGAATTAGCTGCAAAATTTGTTGTTTATTAAAAAAATATAAATATAATATTTAAAAAATATATAAAATTGAAGGTCATAATAATTCTCATACAACTAAAAGAAACCGTGGCAAAGTTTTATGTGCCAGGATTTTGTTTTCTCTTTCTCGCAATCACACACACACTGTTCACTCCAGCGAGCGTTCACTGTAGCTGCACACACTCGCAAATAGTTGTGCATGCTTTTAGCTGCGAATTGCGCTTTGCGTATTTGCAGTTACAGCTCGAAATGAAAGCGAAAGCTGCAATTGGAATAAATATCTAAAGCGCTGAGACGTTGAGTCCAATTGCAAATTGCATGGAATGAAATGCAGAATGCAGAATGCAGCCGCAACTGTCAATTGCTGGACAAACCCAAGCAAAAGTCGCGACAATTCTTGGCAACTGCTTTTAGTGTGCTCCACTTGCAGGCACAGATACCCTCCCCTTCCTCTCACACAGAGCCCCTCCCCTTCACTTTTAGCTGTTGTTTGTCGTATTTGCTTTTGCAGAATGCGACTTCATCTTTCTCTGCCCTAATCCACAAAAGCAAGTGCTGCTGCTGCGGTGAATTGCATGCAATTACAAGCGAAATGCAAAATGTGTGCCAAAGTATCTGACAGATACTTAATGGCAGCAGAAGCAACAGCAGCAGCAGCAGATACTGGCAAATTGCATGGCCGCAAATGCCAATATTCATGCTGCCAATTTGCAGAAAAGCGTCTACTTAAAATGGATTAAAAATTTAGTTAGTATCTAGAGCAAAAGGAATACAATAAATGGGCCAGAAATTGTTTGAGAATTATTTCAATTTAAAGAAAACTGAAAGTAACTCAAACTCGACTATATTTATAAACAGTTTAAAGTTAAGTCTCTTAAATAAATCTTTATCATATTATTTCTATTAATAAATAAGATACTTTACGTTTGAATCAAGAGTTCACGTTTGAGAAATGAAATAGTCTGACATTTTTTAAAAACAGCTTGAATTAAAATATCTTAAACAAATATTCAAATTGATTCTTAACTAGTGCAGTAAATGTTTGAGAATTATTTCCATTTAAAGAAAACTGAAAGTATTTCCATTTTTAACTCGAAAAGTGAATGTTTGCGAATTGAAATAATCATAGAATCAATTTAAAAACCAATTTCAAGATAAGTAAGTTAAATAAATCTTTACTTTATGTTTATAATATCTTTATGTTCAAATCAAAATTTATAGTTTGCATTTGCTTAAAACAACCCAAGAAGAATCTCAAAACAAAAAAAAAGAGAGAATATTGTATTCTTTTAATAATGATTGTTTTCCTCTCGTTTTCTTTTGTTTAAGCCCAAAATAAATGTTTGAGCATGTTAATAGCTTTAAATTCTAAATAAAAAACATTTAAGGCAATATTAGAACATTTGCTTGTTGTATTTCATTAACTTTCTCCAATCCGAAATTAATATCAACGTCTTGCTTATTTCTTATATGCCACAAATTAGTCATAATTTAATCTAGAAATACTGAGCATTTAGAAGAAGAAGATATTCCTTCAAGTGAATTATTCATTTATTTAAATCATATTTTCCAGTTGGCTTAAAGAAAGTTCGTTAGTTCGAGCAACTTTCTGCGAACATTTTATTGAACTAGAAAGTTATTTTCTAGAACTTGGCATGGAAATAAATGAATAAGTAATTTTAATGAAAATGTGCGATGTGAAATTGAAAAGAAACGCAGCTCATTTAAGTAAACTTAGAGAAATATTAATAGAAATGCAGTTTGATTAAGATAAAATTAAATTAAAAGGTTTAATATTATATAATAATAATGTGATGTTTGTTAAAAGTATTGAAAACCCAACAAAATGTTCGACAAATCAGTTCAAGGTTTCATTAACAAAATAAACCCAATTCCTGGCATTCGAACCAGCAACTTCTATGCTTACTGGTTCAACTAGTTCTCTAGAGTTCCACTGGTTCCACCAAGAACTGATTATTGAATAGTTTAATAAGAAATTTACCAAATGTCTTTCATATTCCACTAACTGCTTTACTAACAAAATGTTCGATAAATCAGTTCAAGGTTTGCTTAACAAAATAAACCCAATTCCTAACATTCGAACCAGCAACTTCTATGCTTACTGGTTCAACTAGTTCACTAACTTCCTTCTAACTGCTTTACTAACAAAATGTTCGTCAAATCAGTTCAAGGTTTGCTTAACAAAATAAACCCAATTCCTGGCATTCGAACCAGCAACTACTATTCTCACTGGTTCAACTAGTGCACCAAGAACTGATTATTAAATATGTAGTTTAATAAGAAATTTACCGACTGTCTTTCATATTCCACTAACTGCTTGACTTACAACTTAAACCTTCAGCTTGTCTTTGTCCTGGAAAGTTGTTTGCAACTAAATTCAATTGTTGCATAAACTTTTGACAGCTGGCAGCTGGTTGGGAGTTATGCGAGCGACAAAAGAATAGGCCAATCAATCGAAGCGAGAGGGGGGCATGGCACATCGATGATATTTCACCTGGCTGTCAATTAACATGTCAGTCGATTGTAATTGCCGCCAAGTCGAGTGCCGGAAGTTTTTGGTCGTGCTCGCGAAAGCTGTTCCGGAGCAAAGTTTTCCCATTCCTGCCAATGGGGGGTTTTCCATCGGCCACGCGATTGCCTGGCCGCAGGTTTTCCGACTTATGTTAAGGGCCTGTCTGAAACTTTAGTTTCAGCTCAAATCAATTAAGACGAAGAGAAGGTGGGGTAGGGGGAGGGGAGGGGAGGGAGCGGGTCGCTATCTTGACCGAGCACAATTACGAGAATGCTTTGAACCGGCCGAGAAATGGGTTTATATCTTAAATCTGAGCGGCGCACAAATGAAATGTCACGCAAGCAATGAAATGTGAGACAAGTACGAAACGAGAAATGCCACCTGTGCCTCGAAGCCAGGAAGCTATTAAATCTACATAAAATTGCACAAAACTTGGCATGTTCAGCAATTACAACTCAATGCCAGGACAACTAGAGAAAGAGAGAGAGCAGGAGAGAGAGAGGGGGAGAGGAAGGCAGACAGGCAGCGGGAAATGGGGGAAAGGAAGCTTGGCGCACCTTTCAACTGACATTCTCATCTGAATGCGAGTGCGCCAGCGAGTGCATAGCCGAGCGTGTTGTTATACCCTGTACTAATTGTCGAGGATTTGACAAAGGATATGATAGACCTGTGCTTATGTATGCAACGGGTAGCAGGTGGAACTTCCGATAAAAACATTCATTAAATCAGCTTGATGAACCTTTATCCAAAGCAAATCTATTCTCTGATATTGTAAGATTAAGGATTAAGGATTAGGGATTAAGGATTAAGGATTTTAAGAGATATTACTTCTTGATCTGTTCTACACAGAAACGGGCTTTGGCCATATCTCCGATATTTAAAGAGCTGGGAATTCATTTTTAGGCTCTCTCGTGGTTCATGCCAATCAAGAATATTTTACATATCGCACATATTTTTTCGAGTATGAAAATATGGGCATTTTAAGAGATATATCTTCTTGATTTTTTTCTCCCAGAAACGGGAGCTAGAGATACATATTTTCCTTTTTAAGCTCTCGCTTAGTTTATATAAATCTAGAATATTTGACATATTGCTCTTTCTTTCCTGCAAACTCTATAATCTTAAAAACTGTCCATTTTTGGAGGTATTTCTTCTTGATTTGTTCTTTCCGGAACCAGTTTTTAGGCATATATCTGCATTTATCTCTGCATAATAGCTAGAGATATATATTTGGATTTTTATGCTCATATATTATTGTTTATATCAATCTAGAATATTTCACATATTGCACTTTTTTTCCACTATCCTCTACAATCATAAAATAGGGTCATATTCAGAGTTATTTCCTGCTGATTTTTAGCCATATCCCTATTAATGAAAACCTTCTCTACGCACTGAAAACATCACAAAGATCGGTCAACAAACCAATTAAAGAATGCATATTCCATAATGTAGGCATAAGGTCCATAAGCTTGCGTCACGCCTGCCTATTGCTCAGCTGCGTACAGGGTATTTGCTCGTTGGGCACTTTCGAGTTGTTGTTGTTGCAGTGCTTGTCACATGGATTTTCTGTTGCTGCGGCGCTCGCACAACTTAAGAGCCGTTAGAAAATTGCATACCCCCTAAACCACTCCGCCGCCCCTCCCCCCTCCCTCTCCATCAACCTAACCTGCGAAGTGGGCGTGTGAAAAAAGAATTAAAGTCAAGTGAGCGCACTGAGACTGAATACATAAAACGAGGCAGCGAAAAAGCCAGCCGAGGCCGAGTCCAGGACCAGGACCAGGCCCAGTCAAGCGGGCAGTCAATGTGGCGACTGCGGTGGGCGTGGTTGCATATACAACAGCAACAAGAAAAACAACAACAACAAGAAAAACAACAACAACAAGAAAAACAACAACAATAACGACAACAAACACAGTAAACACGGCGACGTGCACAGCGTCAACGTCAGCGCGAAGAAAAGCCGGAAAAAAAATGCGCAAGTTGTTTGGCTGGCCACAAACAATAAACGAATCAGAATCGTGGCCAGGTGAGGGGTGCCAGGTGAGAGGCGAGGGGTGCAGAGAATGTTGGACTTGTGTACACTGTTATTTGCCATTTTTTAGAGGTATAATTTTCGGCGCGACATTTGACGCGACAGGCGGAGGCGGAGGCAGGGGCATGTCGCACATGAGGCACAAGAGCCTCCAGAGCTGGAAAATGCCAAGAATTTTCCATAAAATATTTCAAAAAGTTGGGAGTGGGGGAGGGGGGAGGGGGGGGGCGTGGCGCAATTAATTTCGGCATCTCTCAAGTTGGAGTCGGGAGAAGCGAGCTTTACACATGAGAAATTTGCTGCTTAAAGAAGAAGAATTTTCTTGCTGTATTTAAACAATTCTGCTTCTTAGATATAACCTGCAACTTGAACTAGAGAAAGTTACCCGGCGTTGCCCGCTACTAATGAAAAATTTGAGAAATGCAAATGGATTCGTCTTGCCTCGTAATGGGAGTTTGATTCCTAAGGTTCACGCTCACTTAGCCCAACCCTGTAGTTAACAGTAGAGGAAGTTAGCCGGCATTGCCCGGGAATTGATAATTTAAGAAATCGCTTGAGATTGGGGCAACACTTGTGCCTGTAATCGAGGCAATGAACTTATCACTTGCTTGAGGACCCATAACTATAACATCTTGACCATCTATGACCAACAAAAAAGAAGCTCAGCCATTGACTTTGCTATCAACTGCGCCGAATCCACGCTCGACTTGAGCTCAGCTCAGCTTCTTCTCCTTATGAGACTCCTGAATAAACCAATATTTATTTTCCGCTGGTTTAACAGTCAAAACAGTCGGAACAAACTATATGAAACTTAGATCTTACTTTTGAAGAAGAGCAGGAATTTAATCATACCATATGTCATCTAACGACAAGATTTTACGAGCTGAGGCATTTATGAGTTAGTTAAGTGAATGTTGAATCCAATTTGGGAGAGAACTTGCAAATGAAATATATAACAACGAATTATTGTGGAGGAATACTCAATCTAATGCCTTCATTCAAAATGTGCCCAACTCTAATCCAAGTGAACTCCAATTCCGACTGCTGCAATGGAAAGTCGAGCCTCGAGCCACATCAAAGTAAAATGCCTCAACAAATTTGTTTACATTCACAAAACTGCGGGCTTTGGAAATTGAAGCGAAATATTTTGAAGACAAGACAGGCAAATAGCCAAAAGATGTGGCTCCAGGCTAAATCGAAGCCAGGGTTTAGGCCTAGTTAGTTAACGAGTGCAAAATTAATTAACATTAAACACACAACAACGGACGGGCAATGCTTTAATGCTTTTTAGGGGGAAATGGAAAACCTTAAGCACGAAAGGAAATGGAAAAGCAGCAGGGTCCGGGGTCAAAGGGTCAAAGGGTCAGGAAGTGAACAGAAAAAACCGATTGATAAGAAATCACAAGCTGATTAAATGAGCAAAAAAGAAATTTGCAACAGTTTTTCCACATTTAATTGAAATAGATTTGAGAACACGTGAATTGGCGTCCATTTAGTTATGTAAGCAAACAAATTTGACCAACATCGGGATAATTATGTTCAAAATTTCAGCTGACAATGTCGAGAAGTTTGTCCCAAACACAATATTGGACAAGCCACGGGACGGCCACAGGGCAAATCCTTTCAATTTCCGCTTCTCAAACCACAGCAGAACGCGAAACGGCACAAGGCAAAAGTAAAAGTGTTGTCAGCGGAGAGTAGTCGACGGGGAGATACCCTGTTACCTAACAAATAAGGTGTTTCTAGCTCTTCAAATGTGCGAAATATAGAATCGATATCAATCGATAGTTATCGATTTTGATGATGTGAAGGGAATTATCGATAAAATATTAAATAGCTTGTTAGGCAAATTGTCTGTAAATCTTAGAATTGCCGAGATATGCTTCAATATCCGGGAATAGAAATCGATATTTATCGATTTCGATGATGTGGAGGGAATTATCATACTATTTATTTCTATTTATCGATTTTGATTTAATATAAAGGAAGCTATCGAACTAATAGGAAACAGCTTGAGTTGTAAGGAGTCTTCAAATCTTAAGAGCTTCGAGAGATTCTTAAAAGGAAGGAATAAGAAATCGATATTTATCGACTTTGATGATACGGAGGGTAGTTAGCGAACAGATGGATAACAACCAAGAACCAATATTTCAAATTGAAAGTCTATTATAAAGTCATCTTACTGGCAAACATATTCTCCCGGATCAAATATACCCTTCAAGCATTTTACTGTGGTCACAGGGTATATAAAAGCCCTTTTCGCATTTGAGCTTCACAGAGCTAACCGTTAGTTTAATTTGTTAGATTAGTAAACAAATGAAAATTAATTGAAGCAAACGAAAAACTTAACCTCAGGCACAGCCAGCCGGGGAAACTTTTTGCCGCCATAGATAAACGCTTGTCGTCGAGAACCTGTCTGCGTCAGTGTCTGAGTGTGTGTGTGTGTGTGGAAAAGGTAGCAGCAAATTTCTGTTTAAGAACTTTTCTTGTGCGTCAAAAGACAAAGAGTGAGCGAGAAAGAGAGAGAGAGAGAGGAAGGGAGGGAGCGGGAGATAGTCTGATTGCGATATCGGGGCGTATGCGGAATGTCTTCATTGCTTTCATTGTGAAGAGGCAGCTAAATTAAAGCAAAACAGATGTGATTAAGCTAATTGTTTGCCGTAATCTTCGATTTGTGGCACTTGGGCCTTAACAGGCGACGCAGAGTACAGTGAAAGCTCGCTTGAGCGAACTATCTGTTAGTTCGCATCTTTATTCCTGACTTAAAATAACTTTTCCTTCCAACAAACTATTCACAGATTGGAGTTTAAAATAAATAGTTAAGATTCGGGATTTATTTAATTTAAATATTTCAATATTTTCAGCATATTTTTCTGTATTTCTTCGATTTTCTTTGCAATTTGGCCTTAACAGGCGCCACGCACAGCAAAGTACAGTCAACACTATATTAACGAACAGCCTGCTTAGCGAAGCATTAATTTTTCATGACTTTAGCGCACAAAAGTTAATGGGAAAATAACTTTTCCATAAAAAAAACTATATACAAATTTGACTAAAAAATAAATAGTGAAAAATTGACATTTATATTGTTTGAATATATTCATTTTATTTAATTTTGAGTAACAAGAGGAAGCAGCTTCTTTGTTTGATTTTCTAGAATATTTTTCTAGATTTCTAGCACAATTTTCTATATATTTTTCATATTTTCGGCCGCTCTTCAGCTTTTCTTTTCTGCGTACTCTTATGCGAGCGTTCACTGTAGTTGGGCTTATGACACACGCATCGTCTGGGGGCGTTGTCCGTTGTCCTTTGGCCACAGTAAATAATGATTAACGGCGCTAGTCGAAGGTCTAAGCGCATTTTAATGGTGCCACGTGCTGTCAAATGCGGGCCAAGTGGGCGGGGAGGCGGGGAGAGGGGAGGAAAGCAAAGGAGCCGCAAACAAAAGCGCAATGTCAGCTGCCAAAGGATAATCACAACGAAAGGAGGCAACAAAACAAATAAGCGACAGGCGACAACAACAACAACAACAACAAGAAACGAAAACAAAAAAGAAAACAATCGAAAATTATAAAATAACAAAAGGCAAAAGGAGCTGGCAATCGATTGCAGCAAATCTCTTTTTATGTATGCGTCGAGGCGAGGATCCTCAGACGGACGGACACACACACACACACACACGCACACACACACACACACACGCACACATTTGTCCTTTTTGGCGTACGCGTCACGTATTGTCAATAAAAAAATAATAATAAGACACAATAAATTTTTACCTTTAACGAGTGTCGGCCGTGTCCTGGGCCAAAGGGGTGAGTGGCCCAGGCCAGGCGGGGTGGAGGGATGAGGGGGAAGGGGGAGGGCGAAGGGGGGTTACGGGTCGCACAATATGCGTGTCCGTGCTCTTTGCGGCGCTTTCGCTTTTGTGTAACTGTAACGCGCGCCATGCTCAAAATATAAAAAAGAAAATAAACACGAGACCGTGATAGGGAAAGGC
Source organism: Drosophila lacicola (assembly GCA_035045355.1). Lineage (NCBI taxonomy): Eukaryota > Metazoa > Arthropoda > Insecta > Diptera > Drosophilidae > Drosophila > Drosophila lacicola. Next base: position 775,712 of record JAWNPB010000133.1, read on the forward strand.
AGCGCCGTTACACTGCGAGAAAAAACCAAGTCAATTGTAATTGAATCAAGTTAAACTAGAGTCTGGGTCGAGAATTCGTTAGAACGCATTTAATAGCTCAGGAAATTGTTCATATTTTCCAAATCTTCAATAATATGTCATGCATTACTTAAATAAAGACAGTTTAAACTTCAATTAAGAATGTTTTGAGCTTAAGTTAAGCTAGCTTCTTAAATTTATGAGAACGAAGGTCTTAGCTCCAGAAATTGTTTATAATTTCCCAAATATTCAACATTATGTGATGCAGTACTTAAATTAAGACAGTTTATGCTTTAATTCAGAACATTTTGAGGTTAAATTCAGCCTGAAAATGCTTCGAAAATGTATTTTGTGCCTTTAACAAAAGGTTTTTCTTAGTGGATTTAAGCTCATGTGAGAATGTTCTGGAATATAATGTAAATTACATTCTAATCCATACTAGATTTCTCTCAGTGTGTGAGTATAGAGAGGGGGGGCAGCGGCAGAGGAGCGCAAGGCTGCAAAGCAAACAAAGGCAATGACACGAAACGACAACAACGACAACAACAACAATAACAATAAGAGAAACAGCAGCAGAAAGCAAACAAATAAAAGGCGCAACAATTGCAGAGGAAATGGTAAAGCATAGCAGGAGCAGGAGGGGGAGGGGGAGGAGTAGCAGGAGAAGGAGGGGGAGCAGTAACAGGAGCAGGAGAAGGAAGAGGAGCAGCAGAAGCAGTAACAGGAGCAGGAACATAAGTAGGAGCAGCAGCAGTAACAGGAGCAGGAGCAGGACGCATAGCGGATAATGCGTATACTAGGGGAAGAGGGGGAGGGGGGAAGGGGGGCATACTTTATGCGTAAGGCCCCTCCAGCTCCAACCAGCCGTTAAGACATTTGCCAAGTGCGTGTGTAATTGAAACTAGGCGCCCTTCTGGATCTGCGCATTTGTTTGTTGCTGGAGCTGCGACTCATTTGCACATCGGGGCACTGAACTGAGCCGGGAGATATACACATTAGTGGGGCAACAGATCGGAAGCCAAAAGGGAGAGATAACTTTTTATTTACTCAACGCGGGGCAAGTGTTAATCGGCTTTGCTTGGGTTAACCAACCCGGTGAGAGAGATTTTTCAAAGTGTATTCGATTTGGACATGCATTTTGTAGATCATCAATTATTTAGTCAATCAATCAATCACTCAGTTAGGCAGTCAATCATTCTGTCATTGAATCAGTCAATCTGCTAGAAAATAAGTAACTCATTCGACCAATCAAACACTCAATCAGTCTCTTAGTTATATTAATTTTTATTTCAGCATTTATGAAGCTTTTAGCAATAAGTCAGTCAATCAATCAGTTAGTTGGTGAAAATCAAACCATCATAAATTTCACCAATCAAACAGTCAGTAGCTTAGTTTATCATATTTTACCTATAAGGATATTAAATTTCATTTTTAAGGTTTCAGGCATTCAGTCAGTTCGTAAGTCAATCAGTCAATCAATTTGCTCGTGAATAAGTCATATAGTTCATTAATCAAACAGTTTGTACATCAGTTAAGAGAGTTGACCCTTCTCGTATATTTTATCTATATAGATCGTGTATTTCAGCATTTATCAATGTGTCGGTCAATCAATCAATTTATTGGTCAGTCAATCAATTAGTTTGTGAATAAGTCATTCAATCAAACACTGTGTGCATCATTTTGATCAGTCTGGACAAACTTTGGTATATTTTATTACAAGAGATTTTGTATTGCTGCTTCATCAGTTAGTTTATTGGTCAATCACTCAATCAGAGAGAATACGTCGCACTGACCGTCAATCAAACAGTCAGTTTCTCAGTTAAACGTTCTAATAGGACAGTCTCCAGTTTATACCTTTGTGGCTTCTTTTGTATAGGTAATCAACCAGTCAATCAGCCAATCTGTTAGTCAATCTGTCGATTAGTCCCCCAGTTAATTGTATTGCTGCTTTATCAGTTAGCTCATTGGTCAATCACTCAATCAGAGAGAATACGTCGCACTGACCGTCAATCAAAGAGACAATTCCTCAGCTAAACGGCATGATAGGGCAGTCTCTAGATTATACCTTTGTGGCTTCTTTTGTATAGGTAATCAACCAGTCAATCAGCCAATCTGTTAGTCAATCTGTCGATTAGTCCCCCAGTTAATCTGTCAGGTAATGCCAACTATATAGATATTGTTCTTCAGCATAGTCAAGTAGTCTTTGGAGTACGAGTGGAATGCAATCCTCTCAGTATTTCGGCTTTTACCATATAATCAATCAGTCAATCAGTCAGTCTGTTAGTCAATCTGATCGGCTTTTATTATAGGTCATTGGAGTACGAGTGCAATGCAATCCTCTAAAATTATCTGCAGTTTATACCTTTGTGTTTTAGCTTCTTTCAATCAGTCAATCTGTTAGTCAATCGCTCACTTAATCGGCCTGGTCTCTAATGTTTCGGCTTTTATCACGTAGGTAGTCAATCAGTCAATCAGTCAGTCTGTTAGTCAATCTGTCCATCAGTCCCTCAGCTAATCAGTCAGGTAATGCAGTCTATATAGATACAGCTTTTATCATAGGCCGTAGACAAGTGGTCATTGGATCCACTTAAATAAAAAGCGCTCTTTCAATCCGTCCCCACTGACTTGACCCGCATTGTGGGCGCTTTTGCTGCTGCTGCTCTACAGGTCAGCGCACTTGGTTCAGATGCTAATTCAAGCGGCCAGCTCTTAGTATTTGTAGGCTGGCGGGGGCGGGGGCGGGGTTGAGGGTGCTGAGGGGATTCTATGCATTTTTAGACTGAGCGCCAACTAATTCCACAATGTCTAGACTCGCAGCCAGATCGCAGTTTTTTGCGAGGCAATTTTCGTCATTTGACTACGGTAGGGGGAGGGGGGGAGAAGGGGGGGAAGGGGGGTGCTGCAGCAGAAAGCAGCGGCTAAATATGCAAAAGAAAGAAGAAAGACAATATTTGTAAAAAGGACTACAGACAATTTGCCTTTAAATAGAGCGTGGCACTTCAAACAAGCGAGGTTGGGCGGGAAAAACAACACGAAAAATTGTATAAAAAAGAAGACGAAAGAAAAACATGATAACAGCAGGGCGAGAGAGCGAGAGAGAGGGAGAGAGAGAGAGATATTCAGAGCAAAGCAAGAGGAAAAAGGGAAATCAAGAAAATGAAAAGAAAATAATATAACGAGCGCATATTAAAGTGGGTTTATTTATTTTGCGCTCGACGCTGTTGCCACTCGCTGGGCTGGTCCCCCCACCCCCCTAACAGGTCACCAGCAACCCCCCTCTCCCCCTCCCTTCACATCTTCCCTTCTGCAAGAGTCCAGGCGAATGCGGATGCGTTGATGTTCCCCTTTGTGAGTGCTTTGTGTTTATTAAAAAATAATTTCCATGCTCAGCCTAAGCCCTTAAATGTGTGTGTGCGTGCGTGTGTGTGTGTGTGTGTGCGTGTGTGTGTGTGTAGAGGCTATCAACAGTTTACATTCTCGAGATTGCGAGGAAAACATTTGAAACAATAAGCCTCGATGCCTGTCGCCAGACTCGCTACAAATTCAAATTCAATAATCCCGAATACTTTGCCGGGACAAAGTGCAGAGGGGCGGAGCGGGGGCGGGGCGGAGCGGGGCGCCGGCTGACAACACTAAATAATTCAGCAGGCCGTGAGCAAGGAGAGAGAGAGAGAGAGAGAGAGGGAGGGAGACAAATAAAGGAAAAAAATGTAAATCTGTGATTTTAATGCGTTTGCCAACTGTAAACATAAACCCGAAATATTACAAAACTTGTGCAAACAGGCGAAGGGAAGGGGGGGGGGGGCGAGCCATAAAGAAGAAAACAAGAGAAAACCGTTAGACAGGCAACGACGCAGTTGAAATGCCCTACACAATATATATACGAAGCAGAAGCAATATATACATATGTCTACATAAATAAACTAAGACAGATTGTTGCCTTGAGAACGTCTGGAATTTAGGATCTATATGGTATATTAGTCAAAAGTAGTAAAGATTCTAGTCTATAAATACCCTGGAACAAAGTCCTGCTCACAGAGAAAGCGACAGACAGATAGAAATACAAAGGTATATTATATTATTATTTTTTTATATTATTTTATTATTATTTTATTATATTATTTTATTATTATTTTATTATTATTTTATTAATTTATTATTTTAATTAAATATTATATTATATTATATTAATATAAATGTCCACAAAGCTGCTTTCTTCAAGGCGTTACATAATGATTCGCAAAATTGATATACCCTTCCCATTTGGAACATCACATAAAAGCAGGCAAAAACGGAAAGAGGAAATGAATGCGAATGCGAATTCGCGTATGTCAATTTAATGGGCGGAAATTTTCAGACTGAAAAGTGAAATGTTTCTGATGGGCGTGGCGGCGCGTCGGCTACTGCGACTTGTTGTCATTGCGAGTGTGTGTGTGTGTGTGGATTTTTCTGTGTTAAAATATGAAATATTTATATGAGCATTTTCATTTATGATGCGTAACAAATGTGCAGAAAGCAAAAACCAGAGCGAGATAAAACAGAAAGAAACAACAACAGCAGAAATAAAGGTGAAGGACACACGGGAGTTGCCAGACTGTGCCAGAATCTGCGGCAGGTGCGTGCAGAGTGGCCATCATTATGAACATCATTGCTCTAGCACACGCTACCCCCCCCCCCCTCTCATCCTGCCTGGCCACATCAACATAACCGTAACATCCACACACCCACAAACTTTCGTTATAAATACACAAGGCAGCGTTTTTTGTGCTTCTGCTTTTTTAGTTCCTTTTTTTTTCGCAGTTGTTTTGTTGGGCAAAAATAATATATTTTAATTACATATGCGTTGGCAGCAGTGTTGTCAGCTTAGCTATTTTTAGCTGTTGTCAGCTATTGTCTGATTTAGCCTTTTTTTGGCATTTCCTTGAAAAGTACCAGCTAACCTGTTTATTGCCAATTGCTATTTTTAGATATTTTTAACATTTAATTTAGCTTTTTTTTAAGCGTCAGCTGGTAACACTGCTCGGGCAGCCTCGGCCAGTGCCAAGGCGAAAGCAAACAAGAACAAAAACTGTTAAAACAACAACAACAACAGCAACGAATAGCAACAACAAAATGTAAACGAAAATGGCGTGAAAAATCAGTTTCATGGCTTTTATGCTGCTGTTTATTGTTGAAAACGAGAGCCTGACTGGGCGGGGCTAGGAAAAACCACAAACACATACATACATACATACATACATATATACTTTTAGCAGTAGGTGTGTGTCACACGGAAGTTGTTATGGCCATTTAGCATAGCGCTTTTAATGGCCAGCTGACGACACAAGAAAATTTAAGCGCCGAAAATGTAAACAAAAATTTGACCAGCGCGCTGCTGCTGGCTAATTAATATTAGCGGCAGTTGCCCGTTTTCCAGCAGGAAATAGGCCAACTGCCGCAGCTGCACCCCGACCATTAACGCAACTTTATTACATAATTACATTAACGCCAATTGGCACGTTTGGCAAGCGCAGCCCGAAAAAGGTGAATAAAAGAGAGAGTAGAGGAGAAAACGATAACCACCTTCATCGCCGCTGTTAGTTTACATCCTTGGTATTTTGGGTATTAAATATCGATATTTTACTGATCGCAAAGAATGGTCACATCGATATGTTTGCCCACAGCGAATTTATAGCATAAACAAAACTGACTTGCACTTTTTAATATGGGCTAATATTTTAATATAAGACTTACCGAAATATACAGCGTAAAATGGATGTTCTGCTGAAGTCGAAACGTTGATGATTTTTAATGCACTTGGCAAATATTATTTTGCCATCATTTTATTTTTCACGCACTTTTTGCACTCTTAATTTCCAATTAGATTCACATAAAAAAAATACACTAAGTGGGGCTGTAAAGAAATAAAAGAAAAAAAAGCAATTAAGTTAGTCGGGTTATAAAACAACAACAAAAAAGTAATTGTGAAATAAGCATATATTAAATAAAACTTACCGCAATAAAAAACATTGTTGTTGGTCGAATTGGTTATTTCTTTTAGGCACTTCCAATAAGATTCACTGAAAAAAAAAATGCACTGTGTGGCTACACTTGTTGCATTTATCTGATGATTTGCAACACATTACGCACTTCACTTTCCAATTAGATTTGCAAAAAAACAAGCACTTATCTTATGATTTGCAATGGACTATATATAAATATAGATTTCATTTTATTTTTTCACGCACTTCACTTTCCAATTAGATTCACTGAACAAAAAGCACTTATCTTATGATTTGCAATGGACTATATATAAATATAGATTTCTTTTTATTTTTTCACACACTTCACCTTCCAATTAGATTCACTGAAAAAAAACACCGCGGGGCTGTAAGTAAACGAAAGAGAAAGAGGAAGAACGTGATGCTGCGCATATACATACATACATATACGTGGAGTAAGCACATATACATAGATAAAAACACACCGATACACAAAAAAAAACCATGAATGTTGGTTGAATTCTTTCACGCACTTGTTGCACTTATCTGATCATTTGCATTTAACTATATATAATAATATAGATTTTCACTAAAAAAAAAGCACTTATATGATCATTTGCAATGGACTATATATAATTATATAGATTTCATTTTTTTCACGCACTTCCAATTACACAGAAAAAAAATGAAAGAAGAAGAAGAACGCGATGTTGCGTAATTTTCCAGCCGGCAAATTTGCAGCTTATAAAATTAGCAAATACACATAGATTAATTTCACTGATATACAAAAAAATTGACGTTGGCTGAATTAGGTACTTCTTGTTGCACTTTTCTGATGATTTCCGACGCACTACATATATATATTTACTTTATTTTATTTTTTCACGCACTTCCCCTTCCAATTAGCTTCACGGAAAAAAAACACACTGTGTGGCTGTAAATAGATAAAAGATGTTAGACAATTAGAGTAGCCAGCACAATTATTATACTCAAAAGGGAATGTATTAAGTTTTAAATATTCAATTGGCAACGCGAAACGCTAAGCCTTGGCGGAAATTCTGCCGCCAAAAATAAGAAAAAATTTTCAATTGGTGAAAAAAGCATAAATTATTAGATTAAACTTACCGATAAACCAACCAAAATGTGGATGCTATGTGTTATAATAGCCCGGGCTTATTTTTTACGCACATTGTTTATTTATTGACACTTATTATTAATTATTTACATATTTACTTGTTGCACGTCACTTCCCGATGCGAAAAACGAAAACTGAGTGTGGCTGTATATTGATAAAAGAAGTTGGGCAAAAACGAGAGTCGCCAAATTATTCGGGATTTTCACTAAGCCGCTGCACGCGCACACTGAACAAATTTTCGCTCTTTCTTATTGCGAAATAGTTATTAAAGTCAAACATTAGTAAAAAGTGATATTTAATTATGAACGAATTGAGAAAAAATCGTTGTGAGTTGTTAAACTGGACCGTACGTCAGCAGATAAACAAATTGGCAACAGGTTCTATGCCTAATCGAAAGCTGGGTCGCGGCAAGGTACGTTTTCTCAAAGATTTTTCTCATTTCCAATCAAATAAAAGTTTTTCGCGTACCTGCCGAAGCGTACAAAATGATCTGATTACATTGGCCACAGACAAACGCCACTCAATTTATGGCCAAGTGCCTGTTGGCTGCGGAGCCGAGCCGGGCCTGTCAAAGGTTAAGTCGCCTGACATATGCCCCGCCCGCTGTCGCTGCCGCAGTCGCTGTCGCCGTCGCTGCCGGCAGAGCATCTGCAGCAGCACTCAATATTAAGAAATAACAACTTGCTGCGGGCAAATGTGGAAAATGCACGTCCTGGGCGACAGCTTCTGCTTCTGCTTCGGCTTCTGCTTTTGCTGTCGACTTTGCTTTGGGGGCCTCAATGTAAACAAGCGCAACAGAAGCAACTGCGAGCGCTGCAGCTGGCTCGACTAGCAGATACCCTGCAAAAGTCATGTTAGACAAATGTCTGCTTGCTTTCGACTTTGGGCTCCGCCAGCTGATCGAAGGGAAGAAGACGCAGCGACTTGTCCGTTAAGTGAGTGAGAGTGCTCGACTAGCAGATATCCTATAATCTTCATGTTCGACAGATTACGACTTTGGTCTTCTTCAGCTGATCGAAGATCAGGGAAGAAGACGCATCGATTTGTCCGTTGAGTGAGTGAGAGTGCTCGACTAGCAGATATCCTATAATCTTCATGTTCGACAGATTACGACTTTTGGCTTCTCCAGCTGATCGAAGATCAGGCTAGAAGATTGTTCGACTTGTCTCTTAACTGGATCAAGTATATGTATGTATGTAAATACTTGCTGAAACTTTTTGGCCTGTTACCTACACTTGCACAACTGCAAGATACCCTCTTTTCGATCAATTTACAATGGTTGCAGGGTATCGCAAATATTTAACTCGCAGGCAATGCGCGGTGTTCTGTGCTCCGTATCCTGTGTGTGTGTGTGTGTGTGTGTGTGAGCAGCCACAACACTTGGCTACATCCAATGCTAGCCCCACGTTCGCTTCTTTCCTGGGCAATCCCCCCCTGCCCCCTGTCCCACCGCCCCTCTGGCAACTTGTAAACTTTTCCGCAACGCTTTATTGTCGACTTGCTCCTGCTCTGTCGCTTATTTGTCGCAGCAGTTGAGCTCAAAGCTTTGGCTTGTTACACTTTCTGAAATCAGCTGCAATCCCCCTCTCCAGTCCACCCCCCCCCTTCCCCCCCCCCCCCCCTGTTCGCCCCGTACCCTTGAACTGTCCTCACAAGTGTTTATGTTTGTCTTGGCGGCGACTCATAAACTCGCTGGAAAGTGAGAAGCGGGTAGAAAGGACTCAGCGCTGTCAAAAGTCACAGTGACTTCTGCTCCTGGCAATGCATAAGTGTATCTTTTTATGTGTGTGTGTGCTTGTGTGTGTGCATCCCATAAACTTCAGCTGGAAATTGTGCGTAATTATATTAAATTTTTATTGCCCCACATGAAATGGGAAACATTTTGCTGCAAATTTCCGTGAACTTCTTCAGCCAAGTGTTCTGTTCTTTATACACTTGCAAATAAGAGAGATTAAACCTCTTGGGTCTGGGTTAGCTATGAAATGCGACAGTTTGACAACGCAGCAATACTTGAGATTACTTCAAGAGGGAGATGGGCTATATATACACTATAAGATAGGGCATATTGCAGTTGAGCAAATGTATGGCACGGGCAGTTGAAGGTCACTCCCACTTTATCAATTGTATATATATCCGTTTGTTCTTGATTCTATCTTTCTTTCTTTAACATTTTCTTTATCTATATCTATATCTAATATATAGTTTGAGTCTAGGTTTGCAGCATTTATTATTATAGTATATAGATATCAAAAAAATATCTCTTTTTGAATATCTCGCAACTATTCCGTATGAATAGATCTGTTGCGAAGATGATTACAGGGTAGCTGATAGTCCAAAGAGAAGCAAATGGCATCTCCAAGCCAGCTTTAATTGTCTGTTCCGTCTATTCTATCTTTTATCAAAAGTGTCTAGTTAAAGTCTAGAATAGTTTAAGATATGTACACCCAAGTTTCTGTTCTGCTAGTACGAATGGGTATCTTTTAGTCGGGCATTCTCCACTAGGGCACACTTGTTTGTATTATATTATATATGCAATATGTTTATGCCCCCTTAGTAGTAAATTGTCATCTAGTTAAAGTCTAGAATAGTTTAAGATCTGTACACCCAAGTTGTTTTGTATCAGGAAAAGTTTCTGTCTTGTTAGCTCGAATGGGTATCTTTCAGTCGGGCATTCTCCACCAGGACCCTCTTGTTTGTATATGCGATATGTGCATGCCCAGTTGATAGCAAATTGTCATGGATTTGAGCTTTGGTTCCATTGTGTCGGTTGCCCATAGCAGCCGACACTCGTTGAACTTGTTTGACATTCGCCTTTTTGTGGATATTCAAAGCAATCAGTGAGATTCGTTTGCCGCGATATGGCCGACTAAACAACTATTATACAAGTCGCCCACTCCCCAGTGCATTCGCCTACATCAATAGGAGCGTAAAGCTTATTAAATTCCAGCTCCATGTCTAAAGTCTGAGCTGCTTTATACAAATAATGCGGGCATAATTAACAGCAGCGGGTAAAAAAGTACGCACGGAAAATGGTCAGCGATGTTGCCGATAGGCAACGATGATAATTGTAGACGGGTAGAAAAAAACAACATTACCGCCAGATACACTCAGAGAAATGACGTGCGGATTCCTATTCGATTTTAATAAATTTTTAATTGAAATATTTGATCCGAAAATGAAAAAAAAATATAACAGCCTTATAAGCGTCGAACTATCTAGGGTGAAGTCGCTGGTTCAAATCAATCAACTTTTTTTTTATCAACTTTTACATTTGTGCTTGGAATTGGAGCTTCAATTACAATAAGAGGGGAGAAAAAAACAACATTACAGCCAGATACACTCAGAGAAATGTCGTCTTAAGTATTCTTAAATTAAATATTAACAATATTAATATATTTTTTATTGGTATATTTGAATTGCAAAAGAAGAAAACGGCTGCAAAAGTTTGTTTAGAAATCATAACAACCCTTCAAGTGTGCTTTTGGTGACTAAGCGTCGAACTATCTAGGGTGAAGTCGCTGGTTCAAATCAATCAACTTTTTTAAAATTCATTTTTACATTTGTACTTGACCCCAAATTTTCTCTGAGTGTGTAAAGCTTTTCAAGTGTGCCTTAGGTGACTAAGCGTCGAACTATCTAGGGTGAAGTTGCTGGTTCAAATCAATCAACTTTTCTTTACATTTGTTTACATTTGTAATTGACCCAACATTTTCTCTAAGTGCGTAAAATTGGAGCTTTAACCCCGCCGATTGCCATAAAAGTGGAACCACTTCTAAATGGATTTGAGGCAGTTGCTCAGCAATTGTGGGAGTAATGTGTGTGTGTGTGTGTGTGTGTGTGTGTGTGTGTGTGTGTGTGTGTGTCTGTGTGTGTGTGTGTACTTTGCCTTTTTTGTAGGCGCAGCAAATGCAATTATTTCATTTAATGCCCCAAACACAACAATAGAACGGAGTCCCTCATGTGCCTGTGTGTGTGTGTGTGTGTGTGTGTGTGTGTGTGTGTGTGTGTGTGTGTGTGTGTCTGAACCGTGACATTTAAGCTCAGGCTGGGGAATTGCCTCAACTGTTCGTCATCGTGGCCGGAGTTGTGCTTTGCCCGTATGGACAATGGACACGCGTGGCAACCAAAAAAAACACTATTTGAATAACGCGCAATGCGACCACGCCCACACATACGCCCACGCCCATGAAACCTAAGCACATGTGTGCCCGCACTGCTGCGTGTTAATAGTTTTACGTAGTCGCATGTCCTGGGGCCCCCGTTCTGACGGCGCTACAATTATCTGGAAATTAACGCAATTAGATTTGCGGTGCGCATACTTCCAGCCAGAACTTACCTGGGGTTGGGCCCCAAAAAAACCAGCCACAACTGACAGCGTCGGTAATAATATTATTACGAACCAAATGAGATGTGAGATTAAAGTAGTTTTTCGACGAACCAAAAAAATATGGTTAATTATTCCAGACTTTTTACGGGGCGCTATAGAAAAAGGTTTACCATAGTCAAAGCTTATTTATAAATAGGTTTTATTTATCTTTTTGTCATCTCAGAACAATCGATATCTTGTTTTAATGAGGTGGAATCTTGATCAGACCTCATATGAAAATAGTACCCTCCTATATAGACATACTAGGTCAAAATTTCCCACCCCCATATCTCGGTCAAAACTCAACCGATTTTCATGAGGAATAGCTTTTTCTTCATGGTTTTCCCTCTAAAATAATCTGGCATATTAATCTTATTACCTAATTTCTAGTTGAAATTCACGGCAAAATCTTACCCCTAGGTTTGTATATAGACATGGGACAAAATTTCCCACCCCCATAACTTGTCCAAAACTCAACCGATTTTCACGAGCATTGGCTTTTTGTTCATGATTTTCCCTCTAAAATAATCTGGCATTAAAATCTGACCACACATTTTTGAGTCGAAATTCATGTAAAAATCTCACCTCTAGGCTTCGTATATAGACATGGGTCAAAATTTCCCACCCCCATAAATCAATTTGGCAATAAAATCTGAATGCATGTTCTTTAGTCGAATTTTAATGCTAAGGTCTTGCCTTGGTACTTTCACATTTTTAGATGCCAAAAAGATCGGACAACGAACTCCGATGTTATTTAAGAATGTGTTTCACATAGAGGTCATTTTGTTTCTATAAGGAAGCTAGACGGATTGTACCGGCAGCTTGTCACTAGGCTAGGGTATTTCCTAGTCTAGCACTCCCTCCTCATGGCTATTATGTGCGTGGGCCTAAAGTGGTCTAATAAATGTATTAAGTGAAAGTACGGCTGAATTTATCACATTAATTCATGTATCCCTTTTTTTTTCTTTCCCTATTTCTTTTTCAGAGCAGCGCATTAGTCAGCAGAAAAGTCTTCAGCTCTTCAGAGGCTCGCACGTGACGCGGCCCTTTTTATACACTTCATCAAAAGGTGAGTCACTTAGAGGTAGAATTATTTATGCATGTGTGTGTATAGGTGTGTGTATGTGTGTGTATGTCCTTGTGTGTGGGCATCAAATTTGATGCACAAATCAGAAAACTTGAAGCTTAAGCTCAACCTAGAGAGAGCTCAGAACTTAGCTAATTAAGTGACGAGTGGGCCGGAATAGATATAGAGAAAGTAAGAAAGAGTGAGAAAGAGAGGAGGGTGAGTGGGGGAAAGAGATGGAGCTTAAGCAGCGCAAAGCGCATTTCAAATTCACTTTCAGAATCAACAGCTCAGACAGACAGACAGACAGTTGGCCATATAGAAATAGAGAAAGAGATAGCGCCCACGATTTGGCATCTTCATAATGTTTTATGCAAAATTGTTAAAATATTTGACAGTTGCGTTAAAAGTTTTGTCCCAGACGACGACGACGACGACTCATTTTCGACAAGAAATCCTCCCCGGCTCATCGGTCTGTATTTATGTTTGTGTGTTTGTATTTTCGGGCTTATGTTTGTCTTCGTGAGCATTTCTGCTAAACTGAGGGAATTTATTATATCAGGCAACAGCAGCACATACTTAGCAAAGCTGCTCAACGAGCATGACAAATTTTCACTTTGCGTCAGAAAGTTGCAACAAACTTGCAGTCAACGGCGAAAATAATAATTTTCGCTCAACCTACCTCTCCTCTTCTTTCCCTCTCTCTCGCTCTCTCGCTGAGCGTCAACAGGCAAAAAGGTGAAGGCGTCTTGGCCAAACAACAAAATGGCTAACAAAAAAGACAACAAGTAGCAGTGCTCCAAGTCGACAGTGTCCGACATGGAGATACCCTGTCTCTACCCTAGTTTGGCCAAGAAAAACATTTGTAGTCACTTCCAGAGTTTAAGCATTTAAGAAGGGTATTCAATATCTGAAATATGCTTGATTTGTGAATACTGTTCGACAACCTACATACCAAAATTTGTGTAACTAGCTTTTATACCCTTCGAGCTATGCTACAAAACTCTTTTTTTAAAATCGATATATATCGATAATATGGAAAAGAGTTGCAATCGAGCGGAAATATAGAGCGCAGTTACAGTAAAGAAAAGATAAACTCGTTCTTCGCTTGATACACGAGAATATATATCATAAATATCAAGTATTTATCCTAAGTAGCTTCTGAGCTGGAAATCGATATTTATCGAAAGGACATAAAAACCATTCGTAAATACTTCTATAGTTCTTAAGAAGAATATGCTTGATTTCTGAATAATCTACGACAAATTGCATATCAAATTGTGTGTCTCTCGCTCTTTGAGCTATGCCTAAAAACTCTTTTTTTCACAATCGAAATTTATCGATAATATACAAATGGGCAGAGACATGGAAAAAAGAAGGATCATGTCGTTATTTTTATGATATATGAGAACATATACATATAACATATTTTAAGTCTTCAGATTAATTTATTTCCTAACTGAATATCGATATTTATCGACTTTGGGCAAAGGAGAGATGTTATCGATAGAGAGATAGATTGAGATATACATATCCTTAGCTCTTTTGTTCTTCGTGATCCTTCCGCGGACTGAGGAGCAGAGGGAAAAGTAGCTGCCTTCCCGTCATTATACCCATTTTTATAGAAATTTTTCAATGGATGCAGGGTATGCAAATAAAGCAACTAAGAGCAAGAGCCAAGTCAAGGACTACTTATCTGTCGGGACAGTTGAGCCAGCCGCTAACACTTTGCCCAGGTGCTGCCAATTTTAGCATTAAACAGTTGCCCAGGCTTAAACAGAATGCAGTTGAGCGAGGGAGAGGGGTGAGGTGGTGGGGAGAGGGAGAAGGGGGACTGGAACTGGATGGAGCAAACAAATTGTGCATCAAAAGTTAAAGCTCGACACTTGAGAGGAAAACCAGCAAAAAGGCAAATAAAAGCCAAACTACGGAATCTAAGTGAAAAAATGACAGCCGAAAGTAATGGGCCGGGTTGGGCTTCGCTCAAGTGCAATGCGAGGGGGGGGCGGGTTATGGGCGTGGCAGGCGTTTGCATATAACTTGGCTAGGAAAATATGTGTCAACAATATGGCGGCTGGCGACGATGAGCGAAAGTTTGCACTGGAAACTACTTTTCATTTTATTTTGCTGACAGGTATGCTAAAAGCCAAAAAAAAGAAGTGGGGAGAAGGGGCGAGGGGTGGAAGGGGGGGGGGGGGGCAGCTGAAAAGTAGTCTAAAAGTGCGCAGAGAAGAAAAAGCAACAGCAACAGACACTCGCACAGTGTGTGCAAATTTGGCATAGCTCAGCTCCTATAGGGAAATAGGGTATGCACATACATATATATATATATATATATATATGTGTATATATATGTGTATATATATATATATATATATATATATAGGGTAGTCTGTGTGATTTGCTGGGGCGACAGCTGGCAATGACTTCTTCGCATGATAATAACGCACAGTCAGAAAAAAAGGGTTTTCACAAATGACAGTCGCAACTTGGCGCGAACGTCACATGTAAATGGCAAGCAATTTATGAAATATATATTTATAGAGTGCCACATTGCTGACAATAAACCAAACAAAAAAAGAAATGGCCAACAACTAATATGACTCAAAGTTTCTTCGCTATTCACAGCTTATTAGGACGCCCTCCCACTGCGAGTAGGGGTATTCCGTCTAAGAGATATGGTTCCTATTATGGCTGTTAAAATGATTCTTATTAGTTCTGTTTGTAGTTGGAAGCAAGGGCTGTCCTTTAGGTTCGTTGCGTTTACTAGGTTAAACACATGCCAGAACACAGTCGGCGGTTCGAACTTCGAAGTTTTAACGCCTTACATGGCCTAGATACAAGGTATATCCTCGTCGAGCACTGGAATAACTTCTTATTGGTTCAATTTATCATTTGAACCAGTCAAGGTCAAACAAAGCCTAGATACAAGGTATCTCCGCGTCAACCACTGTAAATAATTCTTATTTTCTCTAATTATTATTTGAACCATTGGTTGACAGGTTAGGCTCGTTATGTTCACTACGCTATCTACATTCCTGAAAACAGTAGGGAGTTCGATCTTCCAACATCGAAGGCCAAACAGAGCCTAGCTACAGGGTATCTTCCCGTCGGGCACTTTAAACAATTACTATGTATTATTTTTACCATTAAAGTGCATAGCTGACATTTAGGTTAGTTATGTTTTATAGGTTATCGAGCTTCCCGAACATAGGAGGGGGGTTCGAACCACTGACTTTTCTACTTTTATTTTCTTTCAAGTTAGTCTTATAGACAGTAAGTTGCTTGATGTAATTACAGGTTCTATTGTCTTACTGACTTCTAACTTCTGCTTAAATATGTGTTCTACTTAGGCATAAAGCACAGTTTTTTTATCTTTTGGTAATTCATACCCCTGTAGAGGGTATTATAATTTTGTGATGAAAGTTTTAAAGCATAAAAGGAGACATCTCCGGCCCCATCTAGACCATGATCTAGACTATATATACTTATAGTCCAGATCATCATCAACATGCGAGTCGATATTGCCATATTCCTTTCTAGTCTCTCAGTTTTAAGGGGATCGTCTTGAAACTTTGCATCCGGCAAGGCCAAATTGGAAAACTATATCTTATAGCTGTCATAAGAACAAACGGTCGAGAAGTAAGTTCAAAACAAATTGTCGAGAAGTAGTTTCTTGTATGAAAAACTTGTTTGTTTATCAAGATGGCTTGATTACACTAGGCATTTATAAGTCTCACTATGCTCCTCATATATATATACCAAATCCAATTAACATCTGGCTACTATATCTTTTAGTTACCATAGGAACGATCGGTCGAAAAGTGGCTTCTTGTATGGATGCTAATTGATCCTCTTTTTATCGTCTATCTTCGATTTTGTTAAAGGCTTGACATGTTTGTTCGCTACTTTTATTCGGCTTTATTGACATTAATTATTATCCAATTAGAATTGATTTATCGCTCAGGTATATCTAGTTCCCCTTACTATCTGCTGGAGAAACTTTCAGCCTTTTCTTGTAGCCTTAAAGTTATTTTGCTCCAATTCCGATTCTGAGCTTGCAAAATGTATTCTATTTTGAGTGGCGCAAGCAAATCAAGTTGAAGACGCAACTAAACAAATCAAATGTAACATTTCAATAAAAATAATATAAATAAAAGGCACAAAGTGAGAGAGAGAGTTGTACTACGTGCGAATGTCATAACCGGCTTGATTGATGGAGCCCGATTTGTAGGGCACTTTAGTGCGGCCATTTGTCAGAGAGCCGGACTCCGGATCGAGACATGACTGCGCTTTGGTTATGGAATACCGCCAACTCGTCCGTTCGTCCTAGTTCGTCCGCTCGTTTGTCCCATTTTATTTGCGGCCAAATAAACTAGAGACCACCGGAGAGTCGACTGACTTGTCAGCGACCAGTCCCGTCGTCGTCTGCGAGCATTCAGTCAAAGTCAAGCACGTCCTGCAGCCAGGCACAGGGCCAGGACATGTGTGCGATGTCACAGCTTAAAGTTATTCACATGCCATGCGGCCAGCTGGCCAGGATGTCCCCTTCTCATAATGTGCGCAATGATGATGACGACGATGATGATGATGAGCAGAGGGGCATAAACAACAACGACTCGTCCTCGTCTGACGTATAAACTTATTGTTGACAAAACCTCATGGCACGCAGCTGGCAGACATATTGTTAGGGTCCTGCTCCACAGCGGAAGTGTCACCATTTGTCAAATAACGAAAATTGAAAACAATTTCCACACGCTGACAACAGAAGCAGCCGCAGTCGCAGCCATGAGAGCAACGGGATCAGATTTTCGCCTGGCTCTGGTTGCCATTGTCTTCATCAGGAGCATCTCCTTGGCACAGCTTCATTTCACACTCACTCACACAAGGCTCTCTCTTTCCCTTTCCCCCTCAAGCTATATTCGATGCGGCCTGATAAGCAAACTTTTCTTGCCTCTGTGTCGTCTGTGCCTTTGCCTCTCCGGAGTGCAAAGAATTGCCCGAGTTAAAGCCAAGAAATTTTGCATTCAAGCATTCGCAACAATTTTTGTGCAACGCCGGCTCTCCCTTTGGCCGCCGCCGGGAGGGGGGGGGGGGGGAGCTGAGCTCCGACAGCTTAGCTGCGGCTTCTGCTCCAATTTCCTAGTGGGTCGACGTCAACAAGTTCTATCTTCACACTTCACCAAGGCTCTCGCCCCAACCCAACCCCCAACCTTTATTGTTTACGCACACACTTTAAGCATATGCCTGTGCCTCCCTCTGTGTGTGTGTGCCTCTCTGTGTGTGTGTGTGTGTGCGCTCCGCTCACATTGAAAGTTTAATCGAAATTATAAACAAGAAGACAAATGGCTTCTTGTTGCAATTTGGCCCATGTTGCTTTTGCTTTTGCTTTCATGCCTTCCGCTTGATTTTAACGTGTATCCTTTGAAAATGGGTTAAAAGGGAAGTTGTTGCAGTTGTACAGAGAGCAGGTATGCTCGACTTTAAAGAGCCTGATCGTAATATATTTTGTATCAAAAGGTTTAGGAGAAAGATAAGAATACTTGGATTATTATTTAAAGTCAAGTTGTATAAGACTTAGTGATAACTAATGCCAAATGAGGGAAAGAATTGAACTAGCGACCTTTTCCATAACAGATTCGCCTTGTATTTATTCTATTTATCTTTTTCGGAGCTCGATGGATTCTGTAACTCATTTAAGCCCATCTCTCTGAAGAAATTTATTATATTTTTCCATTATTAATATGAGAAAGAAAGGGTATTATTTAAAGTAAAGTAGTCGAACTATTTCTATAATAGAGTTCGCCGTGTATTTTGCAACTCGTTTAACTCCTTTATCACTGTCAAAATTTAAAATATTTGGTATATAAACATATTTAAACATGTTAATTAATCGCCCAAAACTTCATCACGATTAGACAATAAATACAGAAGTTTTTAAGGAATGAATAATCTAAAGTCTGTGGCACAGCCGCTCTATATCGATAAAGAAGACAATTGGCATATATAGTATGACTACTAATCCGTACAGGGTATCTGCTAGTCGAGCCCACTTACCTGTTAAATTTTCGCCTGCTGCTCATCATCTAGGTTGTTCGTATTGTCATAGTTGAGCTCAAGTTAGATTCAAATTTATATACATTTATATCTGTTTTGCAATGCTTGTAGTAAATTCTTTTGGCTGCAAAATTTGATTCGCTTGACTTTCACTTAAGTTTTAAGTGTGCCGCAACGAA
The DNA here is from genome assembly GCA_035045355.1 of Drosophila lacicola. Classification (NCBI taxonomy): domain Eukaryota; kingdom Metazoa; phylum Arthropoda; class Insecta; order Diptera; family Drosophilidae; genus Drosophila; species Drosophila lacicola. Next base: position 794,514 of record JAWNPB010000133.1, read on the forward strand.
AAGCTATTTATTATGCTTAAAGCGTATCCGAATTCTGTGTGTGTCTTTTTTTTTGTTGTTGTCGGGTTTGTTGTGACACAGAAAACTTTTTGCGTGTTGATAAATGACTTATGAATACTGTGAGAAGTCGCATAAATCTTATGATTTATGCATAAACAACAAATTGATTTTTCATTTGCTTGCAACTGTTTAGGGGGCGGGGTCACTCCCCCCCCCTCCCCTCTTCGCCCCTTGCCCTTCTTGCGTTTTCTCTGCTTTGAGTAATTGGCTGTGGCTGTCAGCATGAATATACATGGACTGCTTTGAGTGTGTGTGCGTGTGTACGTGTGTGTGCCTTAAATTCACTCGCTTGAAAATCTAATTACACACAGAGACTTGATATATCCGCACACATGTATTTTTGATTTGCTGCTTGACAACACACTTTAAAAGAAAACGCGGCTAACCTTGGCTCACCGAAGATTAGATACCCTTGCAGACGCTTGGCTTCAGATATGTGAAGAAAACTGTGAAGCTCGTATTTGCAGAATTTTCTCCATTTTGTCTATAGCACTATTTGATATAGTAGTTCTTTGTTGATAAGATTAAGCGGGAAAAAGAAAATGTTTATTCATTTTCAAGCGAATATTCCTTTTTTTCTTCCTTCCAACAGATTACGCTATGTACAATTCTTTTTGTGTACTATGCAAAGATTACAATAGTTTGTATCACGTTTTCACTACCGAACTTTTTCTGCCCCCAATAAAATCGTTGATTTCGGGATACATTTGGGAATTCACTGACCATTCCCAGCTATGAGTAGGGGCAGTAAAACACCTCCATCGGTCGGTGATGTTATTAGAAAAGTGTGTATTCTATCCGAGGCTTTTAGCATTTAATTTTCATATAATTATGTATTAAATAATTAGGTAGAAACTCGATTTGTCGACCATTAATAAATAATAAATAAGATAAATAAAAATAGCAGCTATATGATAGCTGTCCGATTAGTCGATTTAGTCGGACTTCTCTTACTAACTGCAATAGAAAGTCGAATCTATACAAAGTTTTAGACCAAGAGTTTTAAGACTTAGAAGATAGATTGCATTAGAAAGCAGAAAAAACTGGCTATATTGACTCAAGAATATATATGTTCCTTCTAACATGACAAAATGGTGATACCCTGTCACAAGGACTATAAAAAAAATTGTCAAGGATGTGCAAACGTATAACTCAAAAGTGTCTCACCTCACAAATTCCCAGAACATTTCACAGCTGCGGCTCCTGCGGCTGTGTGTGTGTAGCTGTGTGTAGCTGTGTGTGTGCGTGTGACAATTTAGTTTTGACTTTGCTTTGATATTTAAATTAAAGTCATCAAGTGCTTTGGCAGAGCTTCTGCCGCTGCTGTTGCTACGAACTGAGGCTGCGGACTGTTTTGAGCTGTTAATCCCGTGGCATAAGCCACGCCTGAACCTTGAACTTTGGCCCAGGCCATGGGACAGGATATGACATTTGCCATAAGCCAACTTAAGCGGCGCAACGAACAATCGAAACACTTATCATCGTTTTATTTAAAATTTATAACGATAATCAATGTAATGAAGCATGCCAAAGTCAATCACTCAAATGACTTTCAGCTTTTAGCCACGCCACGCCCCGCCCCGCCCACTTTTTCTGTGACCCCTCTGTGATTTGGAAGATAATATTTTATGCAAATCACTGGCGAAAAACTGGCTGCCTGAACTGGCGGCGATAACGATGACTCACTTGACAACTGCCAATAACTTATTTACACTTCATTATGCCGGCTCACAGCGCGAGGGGGGGGGGGATTGAGAGCGGGAGGGGATGCATCCAAAAATATGCCCAATGTCAGATGTGACTTATTAATTTATTAAAAATACGAGCATAATTAGAGAGCACTTTGGCCAAATGACACTTGAAATGCAATTGACTGAGGGGGGGTGGTACTGGAGGGGGGGGGATCACTTGATGAAGCCGTTGCCAGTGAGCGAACAATCAGCGACAGTGTTGCAGTTATTTATGAGCGCAATAAATTTGTTTATGGGGGTAGGACCAGGCCCAGAGCCAGCAGAGCGTCAAATGAAGGCAGCAAAAAGCCAGCAGGAGGCACAACAACAACAACAACAACAACGCGGAACGGAAAAACGGCCATGTCATGAACTTTTCACACAGGCAGCATTCATTGAATTGAAGCGGGAAAATCAAAGAACGAAAAAGAGATCGGGCGGGGGCGAGCTACCGCGAAAATGTGTACTGCGCCAGAAATGAAATATGAGCGAAATGTAAAAAGTTAACAACATTAATTAGCATTTTTTTTTTTTTTTGTTGGAGCGCTTTAACTTTTAAGCAGGCACTGGACTGTGGCGAAGGGGTTTTTGCGGCAATATATATTGAAAGACATCGCATCGCTTTTCGGTCGAATAATAAATGTAACCCAACACTCGACCCATTCCCCCCGTTTCCCCCCGGTTTTAATGTTGACGAGGTGTTTACCCAGAATTTACGCTTTTAATGTGGCATCAAATTTAATGTTGGCAATTCGAGTTTGCAATGAACGAAATAATATCGAGAGAGCAAACATTATTTAATAGGTTTTCAGGTCGAGCACATAAAACAAGGGCGAGTACGCTAGTCGAGAGTGCCCGACTGGGAGTTACACTATATTGGCAGCTTTCAATTGTACTTTCTTTTCTGGTCAAAGTGTAGTTTAAGAGAAGCTTAGGTGAATATCAAATTTGTATATAAAGCAAAAAGGAAAATTTAGGAGGCATTGCGGGAAAGCTTCTTAAACAAATTTATTCTGAATTTGTGTGTACTCTGGGAGAGTTCATATTTAAAATTGTCTTTAGATTTTATTATCTGTTTATGTAGCTACATTTTGTGTATTCGGCTCCTATAAACTCTGAGAAAGGCTTAACCAAAGCTTTAGATCGATATATGTCGAAGAAAACTGCGACTAAGTTCGCTGTCCACATCAGGACTTTAGAAATAGCCAAATTTTATTAACTCAGCTCCTATAAACTCTGAGAAAGGCTTTAACTAGTATTGAAAGCGATATTTGTCCGAGAAAAAGTGAACTTTGAGTGCAATCGACTGAGTACGCTATCCACATCAGGATTTTATGACGTCTAACTAAATTTGCTAATAATAATATAATAACCCATAATGCCCTTTATTTATCTTTATACTCAATGGGAACTTGGTGTGTGCAAAGTCCTAAATAGATAATATATTGTGTAGTCAGTTTTTGAATTTAGGAATTGATATTTCTTGGGAAAAAAGACGAAGCTTTCTTTCATCAGGATTTAAAGATGCTTCCTCTAATATACATTTGCCAAATCTCATAATAATAATAATTTACCCATTTTTATGGTTATATGGTATGTACGTAGTCCAAGACAGGACCTATGTTGAAATTTTTGTGTATTCAGGCTTCATTGTCTCTGAGATATGCTTAAGATAAACAACAAATAAATATTTCTCGATTTAAGGAAAGATAACTAAACCTTCTCTGAATACGACAGCGAGTATTTCGATCGACTAAGTTCCTTCTCCCGATCAGAATTAAAAAGTTGCTTCCTTTAATCTGTAAAACAAAAAATACATTAAACCCTGTATATACCCGTTCTGCCCAGATTTTCAATAATTTGCAGCTGGCAAGCAATTCGACTCACATTGCGGAGTTTACGCTTTTCATTTTATGTGCCCCCGATCCCCCGACTAACCCACTTGGCGCCAGATAAGCAAATTTTATTGACTGAGTCATTCTGGTTTTTTGTGTATCGTTTGCAGCGCCGTTCCAATGTTGCCGCATCATCAGCGCCATAAAATTGGGGCGCTACTCGGCTTTGGCATTCTATTGCTGAGCAGCTGCCTCGTGGCGCCTGGCGAGGCGCGTTCGCGCGACAAGGAGGAGCGCCGCAGCCGTGGACGCGGCAGCAATGCGGGCGCCTCCGCATCCGCCTCGGCCGTGACCAGCAACAGCAATGCCGGCGGCGGCGGCGGCTACTACACCAGCTCCTCGGCCTACGGCAGCGGCAGCAGCGGCGCCACTGGCTACAACGGACCCATAGACAGCACCGGTTTCTGCATGCGGCGGCGGGACATGAAGCTCATGTGCTATTGCACGCCGGACGAGAACCATATGCCCGTGCAGAAGGCCGAATGCTGGGTGTTCTCGGAGGGATTGCATCAGAACGACACCACCTGGACACGATTCTATCAGCAGAAACGTCTGCGCGAACTCAAGTTTGTCATACAGAACAATGCCCGGCTGGACTATATACCGACCATGATCATTGAGCCGCTGAAGAACTTGAGCAGCATTGTCATCGAGTACTCGCAGGTGGAGATTGTCAAGAGCTATGCGTTTGCCAATTTGCCCTTCCTGGAGCGCATCATTCTCAATAACAATCACATCATGGCCCTCGATCAGGATGCCTTCGCCAATCACATTCGTTTGCGTGAGCTGAATCTCGAGCAAAACCAAATCTTTGAGATGGATCGCTATGCGTTCCGCAATCTGCCGCTTTGCGAGCGACTCTTCCTCAACAACAACAACATCAGCACCCTGCACGAGGGTCTCTTTGCGGACATGGCACGGCTGACCTACTTGAATCTGGCCCACAATCAGATCAATGTGCTAACCAGCGAAATCTTCAGGGGATTGGGCAATCTTAATCTACTCAAGTTGACGCACAACAATCTCAATTTTATCGGCGACACGGTCTTTGCCGAGCTCTGGAGCCTGTCTGAGCTCGAACTGGACGATAATCGCATTGAGGTGAGTTCAGAAAATAAATATTGTAAACTAATTAATTATAGAGTCTCTATATATAAATCTTCTGACTGACTGACGGACTGATTGGTAATTAACGCCCATACTGTCCGAGCTAGGACGCTGAAATTTTCACTGTAGTTACCTTATGTGATGAAAATGCGCGTTCAGACGGGGTTTCGGGTAAACATTCGAATGAAAGTTTTTTTTTTTTACCATCCGATCAGTTTAAAAGTCATTTTCAAAGATCTTTAAGAGAATTTATTTTAACCGTGCCACGGGCAAGGGCGGGGTATAACCGCTATTCTATACAGACATAGCTCGAAATTTCCCACCTCCATAACTCGGTCAAATCTCATCCGTTTTTCATAAAATTCGGCTTTTGAGTCGAAATTCATGTCAAAATCTTACCCCTAGGTTTGTATATAGACATAGGTCAACATTTTCCACCCCCATAACTTGGCCAAAACTCATCTGATTTTCATGAGGAATAGCTTTTTGTTCATGGTTTTCCCTCTAAAATAATCTGGCATTTAAATCTGACCACGCATTTTTGAGTCGAAATTCATGTCAAAATCTTACCCCTAGGTTTGTAGATAGGCACGGGTCAAAATTTCCCACCCCCATAACTCGGTCAAAAATGAATCGATTTTCACGAGGAATGGCTTTTTGTTCATGGTTTTCCCTCTAAAATAATCTGGCATTTAAATCTGACCACACATTTTTGAGTCGAAATTCATGTCAAAATCTTACCCCTAGGTTTGTATATAGGCACGGGTCAAAATTTCCCAACCCCATAAATCGGTCAAAACTCAACCGATTATCACGAGGAATAGCTTTTTGTTCATGGTTTTCCCTCTAAAATAATCTGGCATTTAAATCTGACCACACATTTTTTAGTCGAAATTCATGTCAAAATCTTACCCCTAGGTTTGTATATAGGCACGGGTCAAAATTTCCCACCCCCATAACTCGGTCAAAAAACAATCGATTTTCACGAGGAATGGCTTTTTGTTCATGGTTTTCCCTCTAAAATAATCTGGCATTTAAATCTGACCACACATTTTTGAGTCGAAATTCATGTCAAAATCTTACCCCTAGGTTTGTATATAGGCACGGGTCAAAATTTCCCACCCCCATAACTCGGTCAAAAATCAATCGATTTTCACGAGGAATGGCTTTTTGTTCATGGTTTTCCCTCTAAAATAATCTGGCATTTAAATCTGACCACAAGATTTTGAGTCGAAATTCATGTCAAAATCTTACCCCTAGGTTTGTATATAGGCACGGGTCAAAATTTCCCACCCCCATAACTCGGTCAAAACTCAACCGATTTTCACGAGCATTGGCTTTTTTCATGGTTTTCCCTCTAAAATAATCTGGCATTTAAATCGGACCACACATTTTTGAGTCGAAATTCATGTCAAAATCTAACCCCTAGGTTTGAATATAGAAATTGTTCAAAATTTCCCACTCTCATAACTTGGCCAAAACTCAACCGATTTTCACGAGGAATAGCTTTTTGTTCATGGTTTTCCCTCTAAAATAATCTGGCATTTAAATCTGACCACACATTTTTTAGTTGATATTCATGTCAGAATCTTACCCCTAGGTTTGTATATAGACATGGGTCAAAATTTCCCACCCCCATAACTTTTCCAAAACTCATCTAATTTTCATGAGAAATAGCTTTTTGTTCATGGTTTTCCCTCTAAAATAATCTGGCATTTAAATCTGACCACGCATTTTTGAGTCGAAATTCATGTCAAAATCTTACCCCTAGGTTTGTATATAGGCACGGGTCAAAATTTCCCACCCCCATAACTCGGTCAAAAATCAACCGATTTTCACGGGGAATGGCTTTTTGGTTCATGGTTTTCCCTCTAAAATAATCTGGCATTTAAATCTGACCACGCATTTTTGAGTCGAAATTCATGTCCAAATTCTTACCCTAGGTATGTATGTATATAGCCATGAGTCAAAATATCCCACCGCCATAGCTTTGGGCTAATCTCATCCGATTTTCACGGCATTATTGTTTCTTATGTACCTTACGCTTATAGAAATTAGCAAAAAAAAAAGTCAGTTCCATATTTACCTTGAGCGGTAAACCCAATTCTCCACATTAAGTTGTATCAAGGCAGAGAACATCCCTCATTGCCTGAAAGGTAACTACAGCATAAAAGTCAGCTATCTAACTAAAGTGTCTGTCATTCAGTCAGTCATTCGATCAGCCGCAACAAACATATTTAGATATATCACTGCTTAGTTTATTTTTGCCATCAATAAATTTGCAACTTGATTTGCCGTATTCCCTTTGTCCGAGTTCAGCTTGGTCAAGTTTATGCCAAGGCTAACTTAAGTGCCCATAAATTGCCGGCTGACCATAAGAAACAGAGTTCTGGGACAGGGGCTGTGGCAGGAGTAGGAGTTGGCTGTGTATCATAAATAGCACATCCTTCGGGGCGTGTATAGCGCATAAACAACTTTGTTTTTGGGTGTCATAAATTCAATTCGAATGCCCATTTCTGTGGTGATTTAAGTGGTCACTCAGCTCGGCCCGAGGTACAGTTCAAGTTGCGGGCTTTCAGCTAGCCACTTGCCAGTTGCTGTCGCCTGCTGTTTGCCGACTAGGCGCTAATATGATAAATAGATTGGTAAATTATGTTTTGGGGCAAGACAAGACAAGACAAGACAAGCCTAGGCCACACAGCTTAATTCACGGATAGATAGTCTGTCTTTTCGGTCTGGCCACACGCTGTGGCATTATCCTTTCGACGCCTTTGGTGGTGGCAAACAAATGTGCGCTGCAAGTTAATCTACTTACAAAAATATTGAATAACAAATCATGGCATAATGGATTTATGGCACTCCTTTTGGCCATCTGATATGCAGGGCCACCCGGCTGCCATAAAAATGGCCACGGCCAGCCTGCGAGTGTGCGTGCGAGTGCGAGTGTGTGCGTAAATAGAAAATGTCGCTTAACGCTGTATACTCTATTCTGTTAGCTAAGTTCATATGCATATGTGTGCGTGTGTGTATGCGTGTGTGCGTGTGTTTGTATGGCGGCAGCTGTACAAGCGTGGGCACAACGATAAGCGTAAATCCTGCATATCCTGGCCAACATTGTCGCTCGTCTTTGCTTTTCATTTTGCTGCGTGTTTCATTTTTCCCATTTTACAAAGTGCTCGCATATCATGTCACACCCAGGCAACTCGCATATGTGTCAGGCCAGTAGGACGCACACACACACTCACACTCACACACACACACTCGCACACACACACACACGTACACTTCATCTCAAGTGTTGCTCAAGTGTTTTTGGCCACCATCTTCTTCGTGACTGCGCTGCGGCAGACGCGAGCACTGATGCTGATGCCGACAATCTCCTGCGAACTGTAGCTCCTTTCTATACCCTTCGAAAGAGTATTATAATTTTGTCATAGTCCATAAAGTATATGTATTCTAGCTAACCATACGATACGAATGATCGTTTGAATATGAGACTCTTGTTTGAAAACATCAAAATTAAATTATAGCTCTTTAGGAGATGACGAAGACAGCCCCGCCTCCGTAAAGAATACGTATTCTAGCTGTCCTACGAAACTGAGGTCCTAGTATGAAAACTCAATTTGTTTCGTTTTTAATGATATTCAAGCCAAGCTTTGCTTTTACGAGTCATATGAGACATATGAGATAAGTTCTACCAACATCGGAACACTATATCAAAGTTCTATACGAAGAATTTGTCTGGTATATTAATATATCACCATATCATAGGAAGAATATGTCCGCTATATGAATATATAACTATATCATATTTCTCTATGACAATAGTCTATTGAAAATATGGATATGCTTCCTGTTCCATATCTGAAAACCCGTAAGATATATGTCCAATAGTGTATTAAAGCCTCGGCGTGCCTTGGATAGCATTCTTTCTTTCATGTTCTTGTTAGCTTCTAAGGGCAGGCCCGGCATTGTCATAGTCATAGCCATGGCCATAATGATTGGGCTTGTTATCGCCTCTGTGTCGCATTGTTTTGGCCTGGACTGGATTTGCCTGCTCTATGCCTTATTCCATATCATACGTGTGCATATGTTTTGCTTCCTTCAAAAAAATGCCTTTCCTTCTTTTCGTGTCCTTTTCAATAAAAGCAAATTGCGTTGCATGTTTTGCTTGGGTTATCCATTTCATTTTTCTTCTCGTGTGTGTGTGCGTGTGTGTGTCCTGCTGTGTACTTCATAAATCATTTGCTGTTAAAAGGTTTAGGTGCCTGGGTTTTGTCTGACACAACATAAAAAGCTAAGCAACTGAGCGGTCACCGAGTCCTCAAAGAGATAAATAGATAAACAGCTAAGCAGCTAAGCGGATGCTTTCGGCTTGAAAGTGAAAGCAAAAGTGTTGCAACAGCATTTAAGCTACAAAATCGTTATAAATTGCTCTGAGCCTTGCACGTGGCGCTCCTATATCTTTAATAGGAAAACAAACAAGAAAAAATATTAAATTTATTTTTAGATTAGATTTTTGCTTAAAACTTTAGCATCTACCGTAATGTTGGTAAGTTTGCAAGTGTCATTTTCATCTGCATTTTTCAAATTACGAATTTGAACCGGCGACTTCTCGCTTGTTAGCTCGACGCTCAGCCACGCAGGCTAATTATATTTGTTATTAAACTTGATAAAGTGACGTGACATTAGGTAAAAGTCATTTTTATCTGCATTTCACAAATTACGATTTTGAACCGGCGACTTCACGCTTGTTAGCTCAACGCTCAGCCACGCAGGCTCATTATAGTTGGCATTAAACTTGATAAGGTGGCGTGACTGCAAGTGGAAGTACTTTTGTCTGCATTTCACAAATTACGAATTTGAACCGGAAACTTTACGCTTGTTAGCTCAACCCTCAGCCACGCAGGCTCATTCTATTTAATATCAAAACTAGCTTAAGCCCCAATCCCAGCACTTTGCTCTCTCTACAAAATCTTAACTTGGATTTTGCTTATAGAAAACCTTTTGCTGGAAATTCTTACATTAATAACACAAGTTTCTTTATGCTTTAAGTTAAGTTCTCTTTCAATTTTGCTTGCTGATTACGTAGTGGCATGTTTTTTGCTCGTTTTGAATCATAACTTTGTTTACGTAGACGCCATAAGAAGCGCGCATAAATAACAATTTTTTTTGCGCTAACCGATAAATTGGCGGCGCCTCGTAAAAACGCCAAGTGCCGCTCATCAAACTAACAAAATATCTCAATAAAATAAATTTCTTTTTATGTCAATCAGCGCGTGGCAAACAAACAAACAAACTACTGTGATATCATATGATATGATAGGGTAAGGGGCGGATGTATCTTAACCAGCATTTATTTGCGCCCGGACAACACGTACGCGTGTTTTTCAATGTCGTCTTCTGCTTCACTGTGGCAAGTGGAAATGGGGTAAGGGTGGAAATGGGCTAGATAACGGCACATGTCTCTTTCGACTGGTTCGCATTTAATATGCATAATTTATACATTTCACTAGACAAAGCATATTGAATATTAAATAATGACGAGCAGGCAGAGAGGCGATATATGCAGAGAGAGCGAGAGAGAGAGAGCAAGAGAGAGGGAGAAGGAAACAGTCAACTTTCACTGGTGCTTCCTTCATGAGAATAAACACTTTTTCCGCATAAAAAAATTCAAGGCAAACGAATTGGAACACACAAGTTAAAAAAGATGCATCTACATATGTTTTATATGCGTACATGTCACACACACGCACACACACACACACGCACACTTGCATAAATAAATAAGCAAACAAAGAAAGCATAACAATGGCAAACGGGAAAACGAGGCAGCAAAATTGTCAAAAAAAAAAAATAAATAAAAAAAATGCCAGTGAAAATAATACGCAAAAATGCGGAAAACTGGCAGAAAATATTTTTTGTGTGCTCGGTCGGCCAAGCAAAACATAAACCGAGCAGCAGGGGCAAGAGGTTAGCAGAGGGGGGGGAGGGGGAAAGCGTAGTTCAGGAAATGAAAATGCATAAATACAATTAAACATAATATATTTAAAAGCAATGCCAAAGTGACTGGCATTTCATATTGACGGATGACTGACAGCGCTTGTGATACCCTGTAAACAGTTAAAGAGCCAGAGACTTTGCTAAAGGAATGCAGAATCTGTTAAATTATTAATATCGATAAACTTTCATCCAAAAGTTGGATCGTTGGAGCTAGAAATGGTATAGACAAAGATGTATAGATATAAGAATATAGATGATAATAGAAAGACAATATGAATTTATACATAATATGAATATGTATGCATGTGCATAGGAATAACATTCAAAATAATGCTGGTTCCAGTATTTTCTGGATATGTAGTATGTAGTATGTAGTATGTAGTATGTAGTATGTAGTATGTAGTATGTAGTATGTAGTATGTAGTATGTAGTATGTAGTATGTAGTATGTAGTATGTAGTATGTAGTATGTAGTATGTAGTATGTAGTATGTAGTATGTAGTATGTAGTATGTAGTATGTAGTATGTAGTATGTAGTATGTAGTATGTAGTATGTAGTATGTAGTATGTAGTATGTAGTATGTAGTATGTAGTATGTAGTATGTAGTATGTAGTATGTAGTATGTAGTATGTAGTATGTAGTATGTAGTATGTAGTATGTAGTATGTAGTATGTAGTATGTAGTATGTAGTATGTAGTATGTAGTATGTAGTATGTAGTATGTAGTATGTAGTATGTAGTATGTAGTATGTAGTATGTAGTATGTAGTATGTAGTATGTAGTATGTAGTATGTAGTATGTAGTATGTAGTATGTAGTATGTAGTATGTAGTATGTAGTATGTAGTATGTAGTATGTAGTATGTAGTATGTAGTATGTAGTATGTAGTATGTAGTATGTAGTATGTAGTATGTAGTATGTAGTATGTAGTATGTAGTATGTAGTATGTAGTATGTAGTATGTAGTATGTAGTATGTAGTATGTAGTATGTAGTATGTAGTATGTAGTATGTAGTATGTAGTATGTAGTATGTAGTAATATATATAGATATGTATATCTTTATATATAAATATAAATTCGGATTATATGAACTAGAGTCTGGGTAGATATACATATGTGATTTCATGAAGTAAACTCTGCAATTTTGTTATATACAAACATATTATTGCCATATTTAAGATCTAAATAAAATAAATAATTAAGAAAAAACACTTAATATACTCCAAGTACAGGGTATTTGCAGTTCAGACTCTCGCAGCTAACATACACTTGGTTAAATGCATTTAATTATTATAAATGTTAAATACAATAAAGTATTAATACCTTTTTTGTATGGAATTAAGCCAGGTAATCTGTGAATTAATTAACAATTTTCAATATTCTGTTTTCTTTACAGCGCATTTCGGAGCGTGCATTGGACGGTCTGAACAATTTGAAAACTTTGAATTTGCGCAATAATTTGCTAAAGAAAATCGACAATGGCCTGCTGCGCGGAACACCGGCGCTCCTGTCAATCAATGTGCAGGCAAACAAATTGGAAACTCTCACGTTCTACACATTCCAGCCAATTATGGACAATTTGGTCAACAGCACCAGCGAGCTGTTGGTGTCAGGTGAGTCAAGTCAACTCCTTTTAAGTGCACTGCTCTTTGACAGCCCAATTGACAGACAGACAGACGGACAGACAGACCATCTGATATGCGTCGATTGCTGCAGCTCGCAAAAATCTAGCTGCAAGTTATTATAATTACGCATACGCCACGTTGCACGACTTCACGAACTACTGAGCTTCGGTTTGTTTGCAGCTGTTAAGTTTTATGAACAGCGCCCTGTGAACCCGCGCACTTGTAGATATTGTCTAAGAACACAATTAGGCAGCCCATTAGAGATGGCAGAGCGCGGGCTTCCTTCTGGAGGCACGGTTAGGCACGAGCACGAGACATACTTGAGGGAAAAACACGAACTCGGAAAGATAAATTTTGATAAGTCCAAGATTAGCTGTGATATTCAGATCTTTGACTTAGCTATTTCTCAGGCTTCATCGTGCATTTTCGTGCTTTTGGACACGCACGAAAATGTATTTCTTGGCACGAACCAATCGTGTCTGTTTTCTGGCCCATCTCTACAGCCCTCACACACACACACACACACAGTCAGTTGGTTGTGTAGTTCGTGTGCGTGTTGGTTGGCTTCATTAAGGAAATGTCGTATCGTCATAGCTCAAGTGTGCGCTTCCGTCGACACTTGCGAGCGTGCGACAAAGGGACATAGTTGCACAGACAAAGACAAAGAGAGAGGGGGATAGAGCAAAAGATATGTACATGTCTTGTCTCTCGTTCTGGCACTTTGTTAATTGACTGGACCTGGACTCATTCTGGCAACTGACTGTCTGCCAGCGGCGTGCACAAAAACCAAATTAGTCATTAAAGTGCAATTTTGAAAGCGGCCAACGGCGGCCGAGCCACTCAACGTGCAACACACCACATGCCACACCCCACCAAACCACATGCCACACACCACATGCCACACCACATGCCGCTCCACTTGACTCGACTGCAAAACTCATAACAATAAAATATGTCCTGCAAATGGCCATAGGCAGAAACAGGCACAGCATGTATACGTGTGTGTGTGTGTGTGTGTGTGTGTGTGTGTGTGTGGGTAAGTTAATAGCAGTGGCTATTAGCGTGTTGATTAGCCCAATTAAAAGGTAAATTAAAGTGAAATATTAAGTGCATACGCTCATATTGTTGTCACTGGCATTTTAATTGCTGTCACGAGACTTAATATAACAGATATGTTATGATCGTCGCTGCAAATTGTATTATTTTATATTCTTGAAGCCAGTTTGGAAGCTTGAGACTTTGACATTTTAAATGAAACTATTTTCGGACAATTGTTTTAAGTGACGCTTGCAATTCCCAACTGGTTAAAGCTTCATAAAGTATTCAGGGGGGAAGCTCTTGATGCTCAAACTACTTTATTATTTATGATTTTACCTGCTGGGAGTTCAAGTGAAACATTTTAAATGCAACTATTTCCTGACAATTTTTTTGTAATTCCCAACTAGTTCTTGTTGCTCAAACTGCTTCATTTTTTGTGGCTGATACCTTCTCGTCTCTTGCTTCTTATTATTATCAACAGAAAAAACAACCTCTCAAAATAAATCAGGCCTTTTTTTATGTATGTTTGAAGCTCGAGACTTTAACATTTTTGGTTTAATTCTCGCTTGCAATTCCCAACTAGTTGAAGCTGCGAAAAGTATACAAAGGGACAAACTGCTTCATTTTTTGTGCCTGACACCTTCTCGTCTCTTGCTTACTATTTATAAAAAGTAAAGCCAACCATTCCGAATAAATCAGGCCTTCTCTTATATATGTTTTCCAACCACAACAACAACAAGCAGCATGTTGGCTATAATAAGCGCTTTCAAGGCTTCTCAACAAATTGCGGCACCTTGAAAGCTCGCAGCTCTGTTGCCAATTTTATTTTTAGCTTACTTGGCAATTAGGCTTTGATGTAAGCGCTGTGTAATCAGTGGCTGTTGCAACAGTAAGAAGAGGAAGAACAACAATAACAACAACAACAACAGTTGCAACAACAATAATAGTTCAGAATAGTTGGCACGCCTTGGCCCAAGGAATACATTTAAATATTTAACAGGAGCCTTCAAAATCGCATTTCTCTTTCATTTAGCAAAGTCGCCGTCGTCCCACACACACACTCACACACAGAGAAAATTAGTGCATATGCACAACCAAATGGCAGTTACAAATGCAACTTAATTATCACACACTCACACACACACACACACACACACACACACACACATGCACACACGCACACACTCAGTCGTTCACATGTGCGAGCGAAATTTTCGCTAATGGTTTGCCATTAGCATGACTTATTTAAGTCGAAACAAAAAAGTCAGCTCTACTCGAGTGGACACGACTATCGAATACCCTGCATAAATTTTCAAAAAATTCAGTTGTGTATTCCTTAAGAAATTATAGAATCTTAAGTTGAGGTGTTCGTCATTTGAAGATATTGCTGGGAGATGAGTCGACTATAAAATACCCTACACATATTCTAAGAAAAATCAGTTTTGCATTCCGAATTTAATCATAGAAGGTGATTCGACTATCAGATACCCTGCAAAAATGTTCTAAAAATTCAGTTGTGTATTCTTTAAGATTACGATAGAATTTTTAGTCGAGGTGTAGGTCCTTTGGAGACATTGCTTGGAGTTGAATTGACTATCAAATACCCTAAACATATTCTAAGAAAAGACAGTTGTGTATTCCCAATTTAAACATAGAATTTAAAGCCGACGTGTAGGTCATTTATAAACATTTGGAGGTGATTTGCCTATTAGATACCCCGCACAACTTCTCAATAAATTAGTTGAATTGAACTCTTAAAGTTGACTCGACTATTAAGTACCCTGCACAAAGCTAAAACAAAATGTTTGAGTTTTCCTAAAGTAAGTTTCGAATTTGCAGTATATTTATATCATTTACTAGAGCTGTCGCAATTTTTAAAGCACCTTCAAGATTTATTTGTGACATTCATTCTGACTGTTGACTTGACTTAAACCCTCTTGACTCATTCCTAATAAAAACAGGGCATAGCCTGACGTTGAACGACAGAAAAGCTGAGCTGCATTGGCATACAAAAGCCATTGCCACCTATTAGTGCGTTTGTTTGTGTGTGTGTGCAGTCGTAATTGCATTTGAGAACACACACTCACACACACACACACTCGAACACACACACTCACACTCTCACACACACGCAAGCGGCAGACATTTGTAAATTGGCTACAAATGACTTCAAATTGCTTTAAACTGCAAAATATTTTTGCATGCCGAAAACTTTTTAATTCATGTGCAGTGATTATGTTCACGCACACACCCAAACACACACACAGTCAGACACGCACACCCATACACACACACACACACACACACACACACACCAAGGCACACACATCAAAAATTTGCATATGCAGCGGCAAATGCTTGATTAGAACGCTTCACGATTTTGTTTGGCGTCATCAGCGCCCGTTCAGAAAGTTAAATTAGCGAAAATATACAAATATTTTAATATGATTTTTAATTCAACTGCAAACATTTGCCAAGTTTTCCAACACTGCTAATGAACCAACAGAAAACTGCCTAGAAACTTTTTCTTTTTTGTGCTGACTGCAAACGATTTTATCGAGACAGCTTTGCCAAATGTTTATTTAAATATGAGGATAAGTGCCTGTGGCTGTGTGTAGAGGCATATCATCAATAAATAAATTAACCAAGTGCTTTTAATTTGCCGAATTAACCCAACAGCAAGCCGCAACAAAGTTGCACGTCTCTGAGAAATGTTGCCCAAATTGCCGTATGACAAATTTATAAGTTGCAACTCAAAGCTGGCGCCTAAAAGATGCAGCACTTCTTCTTCGCACATTGGCTGCAAGTGTTGACGCGTGTGGCAGGCCAGAAAGGCCGGCAAAGCGCAACGAGGGGCAGTCAGCCCCAAGTGCATGCACTCAGAGAAAAAGTCGGGTATTATTTACTAAAAAAGTAAATAAATTAAATTCTTTAAATTCAATAAGTCACACTATATGAATTGATTCATAGTTAACTGAAAAAAAATATTTATATATTTTAAACTTTATAAGAAGAATTTCAGTTTTCTCTGAGTGTAAGAGCACATAAAAATTGCAACAGAATTGCAGCGAACATGTGAGAAACGTCGCAAGATGAGGATGACTCGAAACAGACGTTGACACTGTCGTCTGAGGATAAAGTTGGCGCTGTGGCCATAAAACGTGCCACATCAGTGCCGAAAACCTGGCTCCCGCTCAGCTCAGCTGAGCAGCTGCAGCTGCTGTTGGTCACATGCCACATGCCACATGCCAGTGACATCAATTTTTTGGGGGCCAAAGTATTTGGCAAGTTCGGCGCGTCAACTAATCGAACGTCAAGCAGAATTTCTGTGCAGTTATCCGGCGAGGATTTGGCCAACAGTTGGCCAGCAGCGTGTGAAGGTGTGCCACGTTCGAACTGTGCACAACTATTTGACAAAAGTGCACATCAGCCAGCTGCGAGGCGAAGTGTGCCAGTTGCCATCAACCAAGGGGATTTCCATTAGCGGGCAGGACAAATGATGTACATGAACTTTGCCAAAGCTCTGAAGCACATGCATCAACGATGCCATAGTTACCATATAGTATCTCTGCGAATCTCCAAGAGAGCTCCAGTCGAGCGCACATTGTGATTTGTAGAAGACTTGACTGTTACGTAATTGCCATTGACAGCCATCGAATGACGCTAAGCTGATTGACATTGCAGCAGCAGTAAAACTCCATTTTGCTCGAGTTTGTCGAAGCATTGCATACTGAACAATAAAAAGTGTGGGGTTTTTGTAGAAGAAAAGAGTAAAACTACCCTGTCTAGATGTTAAGTGGTATTTATGCGCTAGTTTAATAGACTTAAGTCAAAGATAACAAGCACTTTAACTTATTGTCAAACTCTGTTTGGTAACTCTAGCTCTTATTCGATATCGATTTTTATCGATTACTTGAAAACGGGGCAAGTTATCGAATATCGGAAACAAACCCGATCTGCGCGGGGACTAGGAAGACCTACAGCCAAAATTTCAAGTCTCTAGCTCTTATAGGTTCTGAGATCCTGATCAAGAATATATATACTTTCTGCGGTCGGAGATGCTTCCTTCTGCCTGTTACACACATTTGCACAAATACATTATACCCTTTATACCCATTTTCAATGGGTATACCCAGTAATTGCGAGCGTCATTATCCAGTTCACTTATGAGTATAATTTGTAGAAAGGCAATCAAATGCCATAGAAACTTTCAGCTTTTTTAAAGCCAAGTTTTTGTATAAGAAACAATTTTATTATTTTTCAAGATATGCTTCACACACACAGCAAATCCTTACAATATGGTTCTTTAGGAAGAATTGGACGAGAAATCATTTTCGGTATGGAAACTTGGAAAAGTTGGAAAAGTCAGTCGTGATAATCAGTTTTTGTATGGAGAAAGGGATTATTTATGCTCCTATCAAATATCCTCCCGAGACTCACAATTCTGCCACAAAACGATGAGCTATAAGTCTGAAGGGATATTTAATCTTAGGCAACAAACTGTTTCTCTTGTTTATTTCGCATTTCGTATTTGAACAGCATTAAAAGTGCAAAAGTGCAGGCTTAAATATTAGTCAGAAAATGACTTGAGACTCTTCAGTTCAAGCTCAATGGAAATGGAAATGTTTGACACTCATCAAATGCTGCTTTGCAGCTGCAACTGGACAAGCACCTGTAGGCATAAATAGGCTACATTTGAAATGCAACTAAGCATTGGACATGTACTATGCCACACCCCCCCTCACCCTGCCCCCTCCCCTCCCGCTCTGTTACATTTGTTTCCCTCAAGGCTTGGAGGCGTGCAGAACTTTTTGGAACACATGCTGCCAGCATTTAAATGCCATTTGATGTCTGGGAGCCAAACATTGCCACTAAACAATGCTACGGCTTGTCCCTTTCAAGACCCGTTGCGTGTGTGCGTGTGTCTGTGTGTGGGTGTGTGTCTGTGTGTAAGTGTGTGTGTGCTGTGCCCGGGCCAGGGCCAGTGCAATGCCAGCCACAGCTGCACCTATGCCCATGTATTTTGTAAAAAATTTATAGGCACGCCCAGTGTGCTGTGGCATTTGTTTCAATTCCGACGGTCATCGGTCGCCGCTGGTGACACACACGCACACCCACACACACTCACACACACACACACTCACCCTCCCTCCCCTCCCCCCACCTACACAGCTGCTTGTTTATTTGTATGCGGCTCACGTTTTGTTTGTGTCGTCGCGCCTGTGGCCAGGACCTGCGACCATTCTCAAATGCTTTCACTTTAAAGCCAATGCAAGTTTTTTCTCTAGTAATAAATACGACAACAGTCGCACCCAAAAAGCATCCCACAGGGTCTCTCTGGGTCTCGGTCTCGGTCTCGGTCCGTGTCCGTGTCCGGCTCAATTGGTTCGTTATGCGCTGTAGCCCGGGTCCCAAATCGTTAGCTCGAATTGAATGGTTATTGTTTCGAAATATAAATAGGATTTCTAACAGATTTTTTTTCGCATTTTTGTTTTTTTTTTTGCGCGACGCCTCTGTAAAATGCACATTCCGTTCGCGCTCGGTGACAGCTGAAAACTGCAATTTGATTATTTTGCTAACAGTTTTTTTTTTCAGCTCAATCGTCTAGTTAATAAAGCTTTCGTTTTAGTTTCAACTAAATCAAATTTCACACACGCTCGATATGTATAGAAGCTGTATGATTTTCCTTAGATTCTGTGAAAGGGACCAGAAATTGATACTCAAATCAGGCGCAAGCATTGTCAAAAGACAACTATGATCAAATATTTGAAATACCCGAGATTCTTAAGAAATTTAAATAGTTCTTCCGCTGAAAAGTGGGATCACTTTAAGTTTATTCTTGATTAGAAAGACGAGCTGAGTTAATCTAGCCTCTGTCTATCTATCTGTCTGTCTCATTCGATTCATCCAGAAAACTAAAACAGCTAGAGACTTAAAACACGAACTATATATTCTAGTATAACATACGCAGAACGAATCTAAAATATATATGAGATATTTTATTTAATTTTAATAATATAAAATAAAAATTAATTTGAGGTCTGGCTTTTAAGCATAGCTCGAAAATTATAAGTCCCAGATACACCAGACTTTGTGTCTAGGTTCTCGCAAAATAAATGTAAATCTCTATAGTCATAGTAAATTATCGCATTCCTCTAAAACTTACTTTGAAAAGTAGAGCCTTGCGCTTTGATTTATTGTATTAAAGCCCCAATATTTTCATAAAGATCAGACTATAAGCAACAAAGTCCTGAAAGAGATCTTTTCCTGTTAGGGAAGAGTAGAAAAAGCATTTGAAGCCTCCTACTTATTTTAAATAGCAGAGGCTACTAAGGTCTTCGTCTTAAATTATGCCATATACATACACTAGTCAGGGATTTGAGCCCATAACCCATATACAGGGATTTGAACCCGTAACCTTGAACAGAATAAATATTATAGCTAGAATTTAAAGCAACTGTTCTCTTCTCAAGGATATCATAATACCTTCTGCTCATCAGATATGTTTAGCTTGTATCTTAAAAGCGGGCGAACGTCTTAAAAACTTATCAGCTAATTAGCCAGCTGAATAATTCCTGTTAATGCCTGTTGCCGCCCATTCGGGCCGATTTGATGAGTGAATTAGTCCTTCAATTGGAGTTTATTGGGCTCATTTATAATGCATGCAATGCGATTGTTCGCAGCGCTTCGTTCAGCTTAAAATTGCATTTGCACGACAATAACAACAACAACAACAGGAACAACAACAGGAACAACAAACAGGCAACTGGAATAACAACAATAAACAGGTATTAGGCGCCGGAAGCTAGAATTTATCGCAAGGCATAAAGACAATGCCCGGAAAAAATGGGCGAACAAATGATGTTGGGCCATAAACTGGACAAATGAGCATGTGACACGCACCCGAAATTGACTTTCGATAGTCAATGTCAGCGTCAACACACATACATATATGTATGTACATATATAGGCAGTATCTATGCCAGCCAAAAAGCCCACTGATTGCTTCCAATAAATCTATGGCTCAACATTTTGTAACACACTGAGCGACAGACATATGCGCACACTAATAAGTTGTTTATATACCCTGTATCCATTGAAAATGTGTAAAAAGAGTATTATGTATTTGTGCAAATGTATGTAACAGGCAGAAGGAAGCATCTCCGACCCCAAAAAGTATATATATTCTTGATCAGCATCAACAGCCGTCTGTCCGTCTGTAATAACGCAAGGATCTCAAAACCTATAAGAGCTAGAGACTTGAAATTTTAGCTGTAGGTCCTCCTAGTGCCCGCGCAGATCGAGTTTGTTTCCGATAATCGATAACTTGCCCCGTTTCCAAGTTATCGATAAAAATCGATATCGAAATCCTGTTTTTTGAGCAAATCTCGTAAGTTATAAGAGCTAGAATCACCAAACTTGACATGTAGCTTCTAGAATAGTATATATATATCAAGTAATTTTAATTTTATACATAGCGCCAGTTGGAAGAAAAGGGTTCAGGGTATCCCCTAGTCGGGAGCTTCCGACTAGAACATCTTACTTGTTTTTTGTTGGGGGGAATTTCCTTGCCTCCCCGTTTTGATTGCCTGTTGAGCACAGAAATTTATATACATATTGTGTATGTTGGACACACACCTACACAATACACACACGCACACACACATAGACACACACAGACACACACACACACAGTGACATGCATGCATAAGTAGCATTTCATTTGGTTTTTGGACTCGATTCATTGCGTTCCATTTGCAATTTGTTGCTGAACGCTGCATAAATCACTTTGCCTCTGCCCCAATATGTATGCTATGCTCTATTGTTTAGCCAGCCCCTCACACACACACACACACACACACATTCACCCACGCATACCCTATAAATATTTTAGAATTCAATTTCCGGCAACTTGACAACTCTGCCACGTTTCTTTTCGACTATTAAACTCGCCTCCCCCCACCTCACCTCATCTCGCTAGTCGCTATAAATTTAAAGACTGTGTCTGTCGTCGCAATTAAACTCACACAGAGCCCATCGCTCATTTTATCGTGTTGCCTCATTGTTTTCGCCTGGCCTCTTGTTTGTGGCATGCGCCTCTGTTTGTGGCATGCGTTTAATTGTCTACGGCAACAGCAGCAGCCGCGGCATCGTTTTAATTACGCACCTTTTCTATGCAGCTGCAAAAAAATTTCAATTGAGTAAGAGCTCAAACTGCATTTTCGAGAGCCATAAAAAAGCAAGCACACACACACATACACACACACACACACACACACAAGCGAGGAATGCAATTGCGCAATTTGTTTGCGGCCATTTGCCATGTATAATGAGAGCATACAACAATTTCCTTTCATGTTGCCTGACAAGACCCAACGGCATTAACATCAGCAACAACAAGAAGAACAAGAAAGTTGATTTATCTATGCTATGGCGAATATTAAATACCCTTTAAAAGTCTTGTCAACTCTAATAGATCTATGCTCAAGCAACTGCTGTTGTACCTAAAGCGAGCTATAGGACGGGGTTTTGGAAAACTTAGTCTCCAGGTGGGGAAAATGGGATATAAGTGCGCTTTGGCTTGTTTTCAAGAGCCTGGCTTCAGTTTCTAGGCGTCAGACCAGCAAACGAGAGGTTGCCGGTTTAAATTTGGAAAAACAAAAGTAAAAATAGTATATTTTGAAAAGGAATTCAAAGTTTTGCATACAAAAATATTTATTTTCCATTAATTGATGCTATGGGAGCTATATAATATAGTTGTCCCTTTTTATGGCTAACATGGACAGATTTACTTATATACAGGTTTACATATATACAGATTTACTTATATGCAGATGCTTACAAAGCTTCATTAAAATAATACAAAGACATTTGGGGATATCGACTTGGCTCTTGATTCTGATTAGGAACATACTCAATGTCATCGCAGATCTTTCCTTCAATGCGTTACACATTTCGTGACAAAACTATACTACCCTTCTAGCCCTACCAAGGGTATAAAAACAACAATGGCATATCTTTTAGTCGTACGCACCATCAATTCTGCCCCCCTTCACCCTCTCATTAAGTAGTTCAATTAAAACTTAAATGCATATTATTAATGAGTTTTTATTGTTTAATGTGCAAAACTTTTGTATGCCTTGCGGCCAACTTTCACTCCCTTTGTTTGCCAGAGTGTGCGTGTGTATGGGTGTGCCTGTGTGTGTGTGTGAGTGTGCGTGTGTGCGTGTGTATTTGTGTTAACTTTCACCTCGCATCAAGCTGCTGCATATTTTATTACATGTTTGCACCGCACGCATCAATTTTGTGGCAAGTCCGCAAGTCTTTCTCTCTCTCTCTCTCTCTCGTCGGTGGCACATTTTAAATCGCTCGAAATTAATTGATATCATTATGGAAAACTTGAGACTTGTGACTCAATTCGAAGGACTTGATTTCCGTATCATGAAACTTGAACAGCTCGGCAAATTGCCACAGAGATTGAGTTCAATAGAAAGGGCTGCGCCGAAGCTCGTTTCATTCACGTTTCCCCACATTGCTTTAAGTAGATGCTCGCAAATGATTGATTGAGAGATACCCTGTGATTAGTTTGTTATTAATTAAATATATGTATGTATATATATATATATATAAAAATATATTTGCTTTAAAATTTAATTGATATCTGCTCGATTCTTTATGTTTTTCATATACCTTTTATATATATTTATTTACCATAAATATTTCATATACCATAAATCTAAGCTGAAGCTCTCATAGTGCAGGAATGTCGGGCTTGAAAGTCAAAATATTCTTGATCTGAGAATGATGTATACTAAATTTGGTCTCTTAAGCTCTCATTATCCTCGACAAACTCTCAAAATACCTAGACAATTTCCTAAATAACTTAATTATTTACTGTCCAATTTCTTATAGAAAATAATTCCTCTAGCTCTAAGTTGAAGCTGAAGTCGGCTTCCTTCCTTCTTGATTTGAAGGCTCTATATTTCTCGACAAACTCTTCAAAATATCTTGCCTCAGAATAATTATATAGAGAAAGATTGACAGAGTTAGATCTTTGTTTGTTTGCTTAGGCAAGCTGCCTTTTGCCCTTGCCTGTTACATGTATTGTCTTCAAGCCAATCAACCTCGATTTGTAAGCACTCCGACTAGTTACAGGGTATAACAAGCCAATGAGAAACACACAAGCAGACAGACAAACAGCTTGAAGCACATTGGAAGCTTAGCAACGCCCTGGCGTTAAGGAATAGTTACTCTCAAGCCGCACACCCTGCCACGCCCCTTTGGCCGTTTGTCGCGCTGTCGGTGTCATTTGGCGCGGTCGACAATTAAAGCCGCTTGCGCGCTTTGCAAGCCAAATGACTTGGCAGTCATGGACACGCCCCCCTACCCCCACGCCCACGCCCACTATAATGCGCAACTATGGCCAAGATTAAAGCGCGCACGCTTGGCGGCTGGCTTTTGCCTTTGTCACAGCTAACTGATGGCTGAACATTAACGCGCTTTATTAGTTAAATTTATTATAATCATCAGCAGCCAAAACAGACAGGGAGTGCGCGACTGGCACATACCCTAAGGTTTATAGCTTTCTTTGCAGAAAGTTAAATATGGCATATAAATGAGATTTGTCTTCCTCTGCTTGTTACATACATATGCATAGATTTATTATACCCTTTGTACACACTTTCAATGATTACAGGGTATATGAGCCATAACTATACAAGCTGTGGAACTATTTGCAGCCAGCCGCTTAACTGGTTTCAATTGCCGCGCGCTTGGCTTTAGCTGGAAAACCGCTGCATAGTTTTGGGCGCCATCAACTGTTTATAGCCAAATATGTTAATGTCGCCTGTTTATATATACATATATATAATGTATGCACACTTTGAGGTGCGCTGGCAAAGACCATGCATTAGCCGTGCGTTAATTTCCCCATTGTTCGACAATATCCAAAACGGATTTGCCAAGCTGCGCGTAACTTGAGCGCTGCGAGCATTGCTTTTAATACAAATTCATGGCTCTCATTTGGCGTGTGTGTGTGTGTGTAGTTGAGTGTGTGTGTGTAGTAATCTATCTTAATATATGCACAGGCAGGCTGGCAGTCCATCAGGCAGCTCCCAGCTGAATTAAACGTCGCTGAAGTGTCGCCTGCGGTTTTCACCTGTGCCCGCAAAATGCCTTTGATTATAGCTCATTTCACTCATGTTGCCTCAGTTGTTGTTGTTGTTGCTGTTGTTGCTGTTATTGCCTTTCCGCGTATTACGTTAATTTCGCGACGTGTGATTAGATACATTTTGTTTGGCTTTAAGCCGCGTTGCTTGGCAGCCGCCGCTGAAGTGCCCCATGAATAGGGCTTTTTGGCATTTGACAAGAGCTTGGAACGAAATTGCTAAGGTTTATTTATTTTAATACCCAATACCCATTGTAAATGATTATACGAAAGAGTTGCTGCAGTCACCAAATCTAACAACTTTTACCTTTATGATACCTTTTTCCACTCCTTCCACGGACAATAAACATGATAGTTATTTAAGCATAGCTTTTCTTATACTAAAGAACGCAGTATGCTTTCTGTGTATGCGAGACTTACAGGGTATGTTTCAGCTTTATTTATTTGAATACTCTATATATACTCTGTAAATGGTCAAAAGAGTTGCTGCAGCCAGAAGGTGAGAGCTTCTCCTATGAGACCTCTTCCAACTTCTCCCCTTCATTGTAATAACTGCTCCATGCACTGTAAATCGTATTACGATCGGAACACAAACACAACCTTTATTTAAGCTCACCCTTGCTTATACTAGCTTCTCGTAGCTTCTCGCTTGTGTAGTCTTACAGGGTATCTCTATGCTGGTCAAGCAATATTCTCATAATGAGCGGTCGTTAGCTAGCCAGAAAACTCATTAGACCAACTCATTGAACATAAATTGCAGCCGGCTGCCAAAATGACAAACATTTAATTGAATATTTTGGCCAACTTATTGCCGCATTCAATAAAATATATAGAGTGTCGCATAGCTTTCTCTCTGCTTCGTTCGGCTCAATCGATTAGTGCAGTTGCCCATAAATAAGCACACACAGCGCACACTGGTCACGCCCACTTGTGTCCGCCCCCAAAAACTTTACAGTATGTAATAATTTCAATTTACAATCTGTCTCCATACATATATGTACATAAAATATATATTATGTAGAGTATATATGCTCGGAGCATATCTTGTGTGACAGCCGATGCGGATGTAAACGTGTTGGCATTGATGGATGGGCTTGCATTGGCCATACGTACACGATTCGAGCTCTTATATCAAGTTAAATCGAACTAGAGATGAGCTTGTGTCCGTGACAGAGCGTGACACGACGAGTCCGTGTTGCTAAACTCTAGTTAGTAGAGATCTGTGCACAGCTCAATGACACGAAGGGTTCGATCTCTAAAGACAGACTATAGAAGAACCAACTTTATCAGGTAGAACTCTCCTCTGGACCCTAGTCGATAGTTCTCAAGCTTCATCTAAATTCCTAATTTCCCGATAATAACAGTCCCAATTAATTAAGGAGTAATAGTTATATAAAAAGATCTTGGGATAGAAAAATATATTGCAATGGAAGCAGTTCCTGACACTCCTGTTCTCAAATTATGGACCTAAAACTTTTGCAGGCATTATTCCAGCAAATACTTTGTAATATTTTTAATGAACGTCCAAGTTCAAACATTAAGATAGGATATGAATATGGATATGGACTACTAAAAATACATAAGGAAGAAACACCATTGAGGCAAATATGTTTCTCTATCGGATCTCCATCTATATAACTTATAAATTATAAAAATATTAAAAAAATCTGCCAATGAACTCTAGGTACAACATTAAGAACGTGCTAGATTTGAAAGACAGAGTCAACAATCTTGCCACATTAGGGAAGGCGAAACATAAGTATTCTTTGACGTGGTATCCTTGGTTCCCAGCACACCAATTAAATTATCACTTGAAACAATTAGACGAAAATGGAACAAATTAGAAGAAGACACAACTATATCTAAACAACTATTTATAAACATAGTTCGATTTTTTATTCAGAAAAACCGATATTTTAAATACGAAGACAGATGTACACGCAACTAAAAAGATTGTCAATGGAACTTATTGGACAGCATTAATGCTAAATTAACAATGAAATCAAGACTTTAGAGGAATATTAAGATTATTAATAATAATGAACAAAACTAAAAGAGTTCTTGTCAATCTTGTTGGACTGGACTGAGCTGTGCTTTTTTGCTTGTCCGTTTTTAAGAAAGTTACTTTCGTGCTCGTATTGCGCCTTGTCGTGGAAATGCGGCACGAGCTCAGCACTATGTCGAGTTCCTATACTTACCAGGACCTTCGCTTGATCGGCAAACGGACATTTGAGTGCACAATTTATGTCAGTTGGCCGTTTGATATATGGCTTCTATATGGCCTGGCTGTTTATGGACTCACCTGAAGATGCTCGCCTTGCATTTGCTTGTGGTGGGAAGGGAACGGGAGGAGGCAGCTTAGAAGTTGCCACTTGACTTGGCAAATCGCAGCGCAATAACAAAAGCCTCATTATTTATTTATATAATTTTTTTGTTGCTGTTGTTGTTGTTGTTTTTTGTCGAGCAACCCTCGCACAACCCTCGCGGCCAATGCTCGCATATTTTATTAAATACAATTCAATAAGAGCAAAAATCAAGAGGGCTTTTGAAGATGTTCCAGCAGAGGGGTTCATAAGCTAGGGGAGGGGGGGACTAAGAGACAGAAGTGGATGAGGCTCTGGCTATTTTGGCAAACATTAAGCAGCGAATTGGGTGCAGGGGTACCCACACCCTGGAGGGGTTGGGGAGGGGGGTTGGCTAACATGTTGCTCTCTCACTGGGGTGGCTCTTGTTGTTATTATAGCTGTTGTATATAGTTGGCCTGCTTGTTATTGTTATGGGCACATATCTATTTGTATAGCCGTATTTTTTATGCGATTTAGCATATAACAAACACATTACGAGATCTCTCATCCTACTCCACCAAATGTCGGCCCAACCCAACTGTGCAAATATTTTGGCAAAGCCAGCTTAATGCTGCCGCCCCAGGGCTAATGTTTATGAGTGTGTGTACGTGCGTGTGTGCGAGTGTGTGCGTGTGTGTGTGTGTGTGTACTTTAACGCGGTTGAGTGGTCATATTTGATCGGCGCGCTTGATTTTCGTTTTTTTTTTTTTCGTTTTTTCCCCAATTGATTTGGAAAGTGATTTTCCTATTCTTGTTTTCTTTTTTTTTGCCGTCTGTGATTCGTCTTTGATTTGTTTATGCGATTTCATAAAATATTTATCCTCGAGCGTAGTTGTTAAATCGCCTGCAATGACTTTCCCTTTTGCCAGCCGCATCGTTGAGCGGAGCGAAGGGCGGGGCGGGGGAGGAATTCTGATGTCCGCCCCCGGGGGCGACATCCTCGCAGCTGTCTGTCGAGTGTTTGATCTTGGCATTGGGTTTGGTCCTGCTGCTGCTGGCTGCTGGCTGCTTATTTGACTTCACGCTCGATTGCCAAAGATAATTTGATATGAAAGAAATAAACTGTAATTGTTTGCTGATTGAAAGTCGCCCGTCTCTCCGTTTTATTTATGCGATTTTTCACTCGATTTTCGCAGCGGAAATTTGTGCAAAAATTTAAGAAAACATTTCTTGCTGCTCGGCAAATGTTATTATTTAAAATTGTAAACCAAAAAAAGAGGGCAGCGGCAAGTGATATAATTTGATGGCTTTCTCGCAGCGAAAATAAGCGAATGCGCGCAGAACAACAATTGTAGCCAGGTTGGGGTCCAGTCCGGCGGAGCTGCCATTCATTTGGCGTAATAAAAACATTCAATGAGGAACGCTGCCCTCCTCCCCCCAAAAAAAAACTGACCCCAACTACGGCTGAAAGAAAATTGGCGAGAAAAGCGACGGCCATTCAAATGGCTTTCAATGGCTTCGCGCAGCGAGAGGGCGTGGCATATAAAAATATATATACAAGAAAGCAAAACAAAAAAAAAAGGAAAACAAGACTGAAAATAGGGAAAAGAAAAACCCATTTGATTTTGAATAAATTGAGTAAAGTTGCCCCGGACTGAACCTGCGGTGGCAACAAAATTAAATATCTTCCTCTTACGCACGCAATGCGAATGAGCGTGCGAAATCACGCACAGCCATAACAAGCCAAAAAACAAGCTAAAAATAAATAAACACCAACAACAACAGCAACTGGAAAAAAAAACACGAGAACTGAAGCTCATTAAAAAACGAAGCCGGTTTAAAATAAAAGTGAAGGCTGCCGCTTGAGTAAAGAGGAAAAACCAGCTGAAAAGCTGCCCACACTTAAGGCAAAGCGACCCTTGCCAGACTATATATTTATATAACACTGGGGGGAGAAATATTACCCGGCGTTGCTCGGATCAAATGCTTAGTATTGAATCAGTTTGCGTCCTCTCAAAGAATACATATGCCAGCATTGAATTTGACAAAGCAAAAGAAAAATTTGATCACAATAATAATGGTTGACATCTATATAATTTTCCATTTGTTTATTATATTTTCTTATTGTTTTAATTTACTTATGGACTGTGTAACGCATAGAAGGAGAAACTTCATTATTCTCACATGTCTGCAAAAAGTAAATCTGTACCAGAGTATAAAATCTTCGGTGTTCTGAAAATTTCCTTTCTCGTTTTCGTATCAATTTAATAGGTTGCTTAGTCAATATGTAAACATATATAAAAATAACTGCCAGCATTGAACCGGCAACCTTTCGCTTGTTAGTCCAATGCTTTCGATATTTTTAATATTATTATTATTAATGTAATTATTATTGTTATTATTATTATTACTTTTATTATTGTTATCATTATTAATCTTATTATTATAATTATTTATGTTAGATTTATTTTTGGTGCCACAATTATTATTATTATTATAATTATTACAATTACTATTATTATTACTATCATCACCATTGTTATATTATTTATTATGATTATTTTCAATAGATTTATTTGGTTAGTTTGAATCCTGTTCCTGTTTATTCCAGCTAGCTATCAGTTACTCTCTTTGATCAACTTATAATTGTTTAATTCTTGGCAAAAGTTCAAAGCAATTAACTTTAAATTGGAATATCAGCCAAGGTTTTTCGACAGCATCCAGCTGCCTTTGAATTGGACTTCGAGCCCTTTTCGTTGTTGTTCAAGCTAAATAACTAGTTGCTAATTAATCGGCATGAATATCTATTAAGAGCGAGGAAAGTTTTTCAAGCGAATTTCGAGAGCTATTATTAAATGAAATGCAGAGAAGCACTATGACAATATTGTAGTACCCACTTTAAGCGAGATTGGGAGTGAAAAAAGGCGTGCATTTCACGGCTGCCTTCACTTTTTCTTGACACACACACACACACTGACACACACACACCCACAGTTGGCGCTCCCAACTGGCCGCAACTACGGCAACTATACAAAGCGAAACTTTCGACTTCATTTGCATACATAGCGCTCTCGAGCAATGTAATAAAAAATGATAAAACTCTCTAGAGAGACAGCAGCCAAGCGCACACACATACCACAACGAGCATATAGGAGCGAGGGGGAGGGGAGTGGGAGGGAATTGCTAACTGTGCGTGCTGTCCCCTGGTGGCGTTAGCGGGTCACAGGCCGGGGCCAAAGGCAGCCCGGCTCGGCCACAAACGAACCGGGCTCCCCAGTTGCCCTGATGCCCTGTTGCCCGGTTGCCCGGTTGGCCACATCTAACCGAGCCACCTAAAAATGAGCTGATTTCAGTGCAAAGAGCTGGCACGGCTGTGCGGTAGTCATTGTGCAGCCAGGCGCTGGCCGGTATCCGGCCAGAAACAAAGGCGCGGTAACTAGGCCAGGCATCTGCGTTGATTTTCGAGAGGCGGGAGCGGCGGGAAAGGCGGGAGCGACGGGGGCGACGGCGTTGAAAAACTTTTGGCGCCCATGTTGATATTTGAAGCAAGCGCTTCAAAACTCAACTCATTCGCGTTTTCTTTGCGCTTTTCAGCAGCTCTACACGGCGAGAAAAGTGTGTGCTGAGAAACCAGCAGGAGTCCCAAAAAAAAGAAAATATGTATATATATAAAGCGAAACAAAACGCGGCCCCTTCAACCAATTAAAGAAGCGGACCTGCAATTTTTTTTCTTTTTATTTATTTTTTTTTTTCGCTTGTGTTTTTCCACATCTTTGTTCCTTTGTGCGGCTGTGTGTGTGTGTGTGTGTAGTGTATTAAATTTAAAATAAATGTTTTTCTTTTTCTTTTTTTTTGCTGCTGGGACCCAGCTAATGAAATGCCATTTAGGGAGGACCGCAACGTGATGTATGACAGGGCCCATTTAGGCTAAACGCATCGATATAAACGGCTGCTGGGCAAACAGAGGGGCAACTAAATAAAATTTAATTAAAATTAATTGTTATTTTCTTGTAGCAAAATTAAAAGTTGTAATAATGAGAGAGAGGAATTGCTGCAGTCAAAGCGAAATAAGTTCACTTAAATTGCAGACTGGAATTAAAACCTAAGCCGTTTTCTGCTTTGATGTGCATTTCGTTTTAAATATATTCTTGAATGAAGCACAAATCAACTTTGATTGAACGTTCAAGTTGTTAGGCGAAGGCAGTTAATTACGAAATACTTAAGACAAGTATTTGCGTGCTTCAAATAAACGTAAAAACGTTCGCAATGGGAGCTTTGCGAGGGCAGCTTGTAAAGTAGTTTACCGGGAAAAGATCTATGAGCGGGAGTTGCTCGAGCGAGTTGATAGGAGGTAAGAGGCACGAATCGGAGCTGAAGAGGCAGACTCTTGGCCCAGCTGCTCTCAACTATGTTTTTGTGTTGGCTGGACGTTCACAGAGAATAATCAAAGTTGTTTCGTCTTTCTCCAAGCACTCCAAGCGGAGATGATATTTGATAGGATCCCACCGCCAGGTAAACTGTTCCTCTGTCTTGAGCTATTTCTTCCAAAATTTCTAATTCTATGGGCTAGCTGGGAATGAGAAATGAGCACATTAGCTTGTCCGAAAGCTTTGCTATAGGACTAGAATTTGTTGCTACCTTCTGGAAATAAGATGTCAGCATGAGTTTAAAGAAAGTCTAAGTCTAAGTCTGATCCAAGATCCAAGCTTGCTTTCTCATACAAACATTGATAGACCTACTCCCAGATTTTATCGAGAACAAACCTCAAAGGCGTTTAGCTAAAACTACGCTTGATTTCACTTCGAGCAGAAGCGTTCCATCAGACTATATCATAATATAAAGGCTAGTTCTTGGATTGCAGCTGCAGCAAATGGAAATGACAACTAATTATGAATATGTTACGACACATGAACGGACAAGGGGCGGCTGAACAGAGGGGGGAGGGACGGGGGAACGGACATATTTGCATTAAAACTGACCAAACAAAGTTCAGCTGAGTCTAATTTGGCTGGCTGCCTGTTGGCACAGGACACACACTTACACGCACACACACACGCACACACACACATACGTGAACTTATGCAAACAGTTAGTACTTGGAACTTGTTAGCCAAAGTGTTCGGCAGCGCGGTGGCAGGGGGGGTGGAGGGGGGGCAGTCGCTTGGACAGCGCTATGAAAATGACAATAATAAAATTTAATGTACACATAGACGCATATGCATGACTCCAAGTGCGTGTGTGTGTGTGTGTGTGGGTGGGTGTATGTAAATGTCCTTTGCTAACCGTAAAAACGTTTTCGACTGTTGCAGCAGCACCTAAAAAAAACTAAAAAAGTTGCAACGTCATGTGGCAAGCGGCAAGCGGGGGTAGAGTTGAAAGTCATCTAGTTTAGTAAGCGGGGATAACAGGAGCCCTTTGCCAGGCTCTAGAGCCAGGGTTGCGGGGTCTGCCCAGGGCTGCCAGAAGTCGAAGTTCGTTGTACGTATCTGTGTGTGTGTGTGTGTGTGTGTGTCTGTTGGAGTGTGTGCAGCAGACCAAAACACTTCCTACCGCTTTGGCCAAGTATCATTAAAAATATAAAAGTATTTTATGCACCCACACACACACGCACACTAACACACACACATACACCCGTACACACACATGAACAGTTTTGCTGCACATTAAGCCAGTCACATGACTGTCCTATCTATGTTTCAAAGTGTGTGTGTGTGTATATGTGTGTGGTTGTGTGTACTTTACCTTTTCATATATACATTTGTATATATTCTTACATACCTATTTTTTTTTTTTTTTTTGAGGACATTGTCGTTGCCATTTTCATACACTTGCAGAGGGTCCTTCAATTTTGTTGGAAACTTTGTAACTTATAGTAAAAGAAGTCTTGGAGTTCATTAAGTTTATACATTCCTGATCCGTAGCATATCGGTAATGTGCATCTGTCTGCCTTTCTGCAGGCTTTCTTAATGCAGCTTGACTTAAGATCCGTTTTAATATCGATAAATATTGATTTCAGATATGTTTTATCAGGCATAAATCGAGGATTATAGGATGCACAGCATACTTTGATAGATAATAAATATATCACTTTTTGAAGACCCCTCCCCATTCTCCCTAAATTTGTTAAAGGAACTTGTTATTACAGGTAAAGCCTTGAGCTTTGATATGCACACAGAGTAGGTTGTCATATTCGGACCCTGAGAAAAAGGATCGTACTCTAGAAAGAAGAAACCCGCTCTTAGTTTGAGTCTATTTTTCCGCTTAGGGCATCTCCTAGTCGCGCATACCCCACTAAAGCGCTCTTTCGTGTTTTTTATGTGTCGTGCTTTGTGCTTGTGCTTTTCTGGCAAGTCATTGTCATTTGGTCAGCTGCAAACAGCTGCCAGTTTTCATCTAATGCCCGTCTGCAGCAGCTCCTCGCAGCTGCCACAATTTGTGGCAGGGCCAGTGCCAGCGCCAGCGCCAGTTCCAGTTCCAGTTCATTATCATGTTAATTTTGTTGTAATTTGCTTGCTAAATGTTGCCAAGTCGTCCCCATCCTGGTCGTCCCGTCGCCCATTTGGAACATTTTCCGTAGTCGCTTCTTTGCATATTTAACTTTATTTATGCTTTTTGCATGTTTTCATATAGAAAATTAGAATTTTTGACTTCTGTACGTTGCCCCCTCTTCCCTCCCAAGGCCTTTCTTCTTGCCTTTGCCACTAATTTGGCAACTATTTTCGCATCGAAAGTTTTCTTTTGTGGCAACTTTTTGGGCTCTGCCACAGAATATGTCACGAATTATTGTCCCAATCGTTCGAGTCGGAATACCTCTCGGCCTTTTGTATGCTGACAATTGTGCCGCCCCTTTCCCCGCACCTACACCACAATTGGCCCCACCGACTGAGTCATTGTGTGTGTTTGCCTTCCTCCGAGCCCGAGCCTCCCATGTGTGTGTGGTTGTGTGTGTGTGCGTGTGTGTGCGCAAGGATAATGATGTGCACAGCTCTCGACTGTGTGTGTCAGTCAGTCAGTCAAAGAGTCAATATTTTGTTTGTAACGTTTATGCTAATTATGCATGTTGACATGGAAAACTGTGTCACCGTACGGCCCTAATTACACTCGAGAGATTTGCCCGGAACATTAACTAGCTTGGCCCCCATACGAGTCGACATTTTCGGGCCTGTCGACTCTCGGCGCCCACACAAATTAATTGGAACTTGTGAGCTTGGCAGCATACCAGACACAATGTTGTTAAATATGTATTTGCCATATTTAAAAGCAACAGAGTCTTATCAAATCAGTGCTAGCAAGGCTCGAAGCACTCGACGAGCACATACTCTGTATTCAGCTACGAGATATTTGTGTGTATTTCAATTTGAAAGACTATCTTCAACTGCCAATCGATATTTATCGATTTTACGCAAGCCAATTGTATCTCTTAAGAGCTTTATAAAAACATGTCTCCTACTCGTAGTAAAATTTGAGAGACCTGAGTCGGAGTTGGAAATCGATATATATCGATCTGATAGGCATAGAAATAGTCGTCGGTAAGTTGAAAGCAACTTGATCGGCGTTTGTTCAGCACGACTTTTCAAATTTCTTGCCTTTCTAATTCTTATAGTCTAAGAGACATACTTGAAGAGCAAGTCGTGAAATCGATATTTATCGGTTCTAATTTGAGCAATTCTATAATTTAGCAAATATAATATCCTTAACTCTCATTACCTAAGAGATATGCTAAAAAAAAACCTATCGAAGTAGACTTCAATTAGTATAAAGCAACTAGAACTGCGTTTGCTCTGGCAGACGAGACTTTTCTAGTTTTGAGACGTGCTTAAATACAATCGATATTTATCGATTTAAAGCACGCCTACATCACGCCTTAACAAGTGTAGTGTCCTCAAGTCTTATCATCTAAAAGATAAGCTGAAAAAATGCATGTCTGGCAATCGATATTTATCGATAAATTGAAAGCAACTTGCAATAAGCAACGCGACTTCTTGAGTATATTGAAATGGGTTTGTTACACACCATTTAAGGAGCACAAAACACCCTCTTTGCCCATTTTTAGAGGGTAAACAAATGAAATTCAATTATAGCCAAGCGATCTGATGAGCAGCGAGCAGCTTCCTGTGGGTTGGCAGACAGTTGTTAGACGCTTGTTGAAGCTCTTGAGGAGACTCTGTAAATAATTTACACACTCGATTTAATGAGCATTTCTCTGACGGGGCTCTTTGGACACTCGGTCTCCTATTTATGCGCTCAATTTGCAGCTAAGCCATTCGAATTTAACTAACCAAACAACAAATTGGTTTGCGCTCGAAACGAATCAATGAAAATCGATGCAGACGCAGCCGCCGGAGCCGCCTTCCCCCCCGCCGGGGGCGACCTGCTGCTGTGCCACGCATGGCCAGAGCCCGGAGAAGGAATACAAAATAATTGACAGCAGCAGCAGCTGCAGCGGCAGTTGGGCGTTCAACTGAGTGACAGACCAACAGACAGACGCAGTCAAAATCCAGGCGAGATTTGGGCCAGGGGATATGTGTGTGGGTAAAACTGTCTGCCGCTGTGCTCCAGCTCTGCACTCCAGGAGCATCAGTAGCTGCTGCTGTGGCGTCCTCTCTAAATTGGAAATGTCATTGAGGCGTTTAACTTGCGCAGCGTCAACGACAGCGACAGCGATTGAAACCTGGCGAGCCACCTGCCCGCCCGGCTGGCTAAAATCATTTAAAACCGGCCTGAACCCGGCCAAGGCATACGAATCCATATCCGATTCACAGTTCAAATGCAAGTCTCTGCAGCAAATGACAGCCAATTGTTGCAGGCGGCCACTTAGCAGACGAGCCCCGCCCCCCCGCCCCTTAAACCGCCTCACCTGTGTCCAACAATCGGCAGCGGGGAGTTAAGCTGGCCGCGCTGCTCTGGTATACCCTGTACTGGACTGAAGGCGGGTGTGCCAGGCTAATATTTCTCTTTTTCATACTGCTGATTATCGAACGTTACTTTTATTAATTACTTTGCAAAGGAATACATAATTATTCTGCAGGGACTTCAATGGAGCCATAATTAAGTTCCATCAATAACATCATGAGGATTTTTTCCATCCAACACTTTGGGCTCTCCCAAGAACTTCCTTGAAGGTTCCGTTTACTGCACGAGCCATCGACGATTGCTAAAATATCATCGCAAGAAATATTTCCACTGTGTTTAATATTATATATATATTTTGGGATTGATTTTTGGCAACACACATTTGCTTGTCATCTTTAAGCCCGGAAAAGGCAGACATATACCTCATCCAGCGAGTATTGGAGCTAAAGGCGCCAAAATTGGAGGAGAAGTTTTTGTAAAAGTAAAATATTTCACCCTTGGGCTACCCTCAGCCACTCCTCCACATCTTAAGAGGCACAGTCTTCATTTTAAATATATAAATTGCCATCCTTACGCCCGGAAAATATCGTACAGTTAAGACAAATGATCTTAAGGAATATAAATTCGAATAATATGAAGCAAAGGAGCGAATCAGCTCGCAAATGGGAAACTAGTTCCAGGGTAACTGCCAGTCGTGTGAGCTCGGATCCCTTACCTGCTTTATCAATTGGTTGATTACCTAAGGCCGTAATTCAATGCGACTTTAACTAAGTTTTTATTTATTTATTTACTTTTTTTTCTTCTCTTATTCTTAATACTGTTTATTATACAAACCTGGCGACCACAAACTTGTTTCTGAGAGCATTAAAGAACACTCTTGAGTTCTGATTGGCACTTATAAAAAAATAATAACTTAAAAAAAAAAAAAAATTGGATGATTGGAAGGTGGAACGGAATGTGAGGACTGCATGCATGATCTTAGGAACTAGAGCAATAAAATGTGGAAGGGAATTTCAGGACGCATATTCACAATTGATCTTAGGAACTAGAGCCATTAAATATTTCACATTTGGGAAACCCTTCAGCCCCCTTACACACCTTAACTCAACTCCCTGATAAACATACACATATGAATGCCCTTTTAAGG
Organism: Drosophila lacicola; assembly: GCA_035045355.1. Lineage (NCBI taxonomy): Eukaryota > Metazoa > Arthropoda > Insecta > Diptera > Drosophilidae > Drosophila > Drosophila lacicola. The sequence goes on from JAWNPB010000133.1 coordinate 831,422, forward strand.
ACTTAAAAATATCATTTATATTGGACAATAAACAGGAAGGTTATTTAAGCACATCCATTTTCCTAATGTGGAGCAGAGGACACAACTCTAAGCCGACTCCAGGGTAACACACAGTCGTGCATGCTCTCGTTGCTTACCTTTTTGATTGGTTGCCTGAAAGGAACAGGGGCAAGGCAGCACGAAATCCTAACAAAAGTAATTTAAGGACAGCCCGCACACACACACACACATGCACACACATGCACACACCTGTACACACATTCAACCTGGCCGATTGGAGCTGTCAATGCGCCGCCTTTTATTTGCTTTGCTCACTTGCAACATATATATATTTGTTATACTCATATGCTTCTACCGCTCTTCTTCTTATCTTTCGGCACGAAACAGACAACAAATTCATTTGCGACTGTCGTCTGCAGTGGATCTTTGAATTGAAAAACCGGACACGTCACCTGCAGCTGCGCGACTCGCTGGAGGATATCATTTGTACGCTGCAGGAGCCGAAGCTGATGCATTTCGTGGACCCGGTGCCGTCGCACATCTTGGACGAGCTCAACGTTGGCGGCTTCACGGCAATTGGCAGCAACAGCGCCAGCATGGGCGGCATCGGCAACAGCCTCGGCAGCAGCATCGGCAGCAGCAGCAACTACGCCAACCTGGACGACCTGAGCAGCGGCACTGGACTGGCCATGAAGAAGCACGGCTCGACAAAGTCACGGCAGGCGCTGCGCGGCCAGCGTCAGTTCACGGATGTCCTTGCCGAGAATGTGGTCGAGTCGAAGCTGCGTGTGCGTCGCCAGCAGCCGGAAGGCGTGGCTGCCGTGGCTCAAACCCAAAAACGTTACGACTACTACGACGAGGCCAGCGGCGGTCATGTGTCCGGCCTGGGCCTGGGACACGGCGGCCTGGACCTGGATGACAACCTCAATCTGCAGAAGCAGAGCACCTTCTACGGCGGCGCTGGACTCAGCAGCGGCAGCAGCAGCGGCAGCAGTGGCCATGCCCTGGCTCACAATAACGTGGAGCAGTCACTGACTGGCGATGCACTCGAAACTATGGCCAGCAAGAACTCGATCCATGTGCGTCTCTTTTTGCTGAAGCCCGACATGTTGCCCTGCCACGATGAGCTGAGCGATCCGACCGAGCTGCCGTTGTCCCGTGATCTGATGGATGTGCGCAGCAATGCGGGCCAGGATCTGTTCGCCAATGGAGCTGCCGCACGTCAGCTAAGGATTAGCTACCTTCTGCTTGGCTCTGCTGCAGCTGCTGCTGCTGGCATCATCCTTCTGCTTAGCCAGGGTTGAGCTAATGCGTTTTCAGCCAATGAGTTTTAATTGTACATACTCGTGAGCATTCATTTGGTCTTAACTATATTAACTAAAGTGGGCCATATGGAACTTTCTTCATATGGAGTCGGTAGAACTTTTCGAAACGAGCTTCAAGAAAAATGAAAAAAAAAAAGAAAAAGAAAAACAAACATAATACCCCTAAAACTAACGTCTTGTAAATATGTAAAAATGGAAATTCGATAAACCTACTAATTTAAACCTAGCTATTAGCTCTGTAGCATTAGTCTCAACTTTGACAAACTTGAAGCAGCCGTAAAAGAATCCCAAAAAAAAAAACAGGAAAATTCCAAAAACCAAAAACCGAAACCGAAAAACCAAACAAATTGATGTACACTCAAAAATTTGTGTTTGCCAAAATTACAAAAATTTCCATTTAATAAATATCTTGTACTAATATCAGAAAATATATTTTTGGTTTGAAAAGAAATTTCTCAAAATATTTTCTGATATTGGTAAACATATTTTTTTTATATGGTAATTTCTTCAGACATTTCTTTGAGTGTACGCGAAAAGCAGAACCTCCGAGCAAACTGGCGTTTCATTTAAACTCAAAACTCAAAACTGAAACCGAAACCGAAAACCAGAAAACCAAAAGTAAAATACAAATACACTGTACTACATAGCTATAGTTTTGACTAGCCATATAGTGTTGCAATTATATTTGAGATTCGTTTAATTGAGCAAGGTACACACTACAGTAAAAACTTGGAAAGCGCTAAACGTCTTAGGCACAGAGTCAAAAGCTAGCCCCAAACTAGATACAAGCTCTGGGGCTCAGCTCAGTAAAGTCCATCAGAGGCACGCCTGTAAAATAAACGCAAAAACAAACACAGACAGCTGAAAGTTCGATTGATAGCCGCTGGTTACACACTCTATAAGTAAAAGAAAAAAAACGGAATATAAAGTTTAATAGATTAGAGTATATGCTTAGTCGTCAGCCTGGTGCCGCTTCTGGAACCGGGCGCTCTCCTAGCAGTTAAGATTGCTTTTTAGAAATAAGCCAAAGACATACACATACACTCTGCCCTTCGCTCTGAGCCCTGCTACTTGAGAAAGGGTATCTGCAGCCTGCAACTACTGTCGCCAAATATTTCCATTTCCATGAGCTGAGAGAAATTCTCATGCGAATCGCTTAACTTGAACTTTTACTTTCGCCGCACACACAACCAGAGGAACTAAGGGAATATAAATAATTCAAATAAAATTGCGAATTTAATACTCTCTCATTTGAATTGATTCGAATTTTAGCAGATGGAATAATAATATGAAAAAAAGAAAGCAGAAATATGCATAACGATTTTTGTAGCTTAAGACTGAATAAATAAAGGTAAATTATGCTTATACGCCATATAAACACATATATATGCACACATATAGATATGTCTGTATATGTTTGTGTATGTGTATATGTATTGTACGTTTAATTGTATTGTAATAAACGCAAGCTGGGGGAAAGGGTAATTCAATTTATATAGAGCACGCGAATCGAGTATCGAGAAAATGAAATCCAAAATTCATGCATAAATGCACACACACTCATAAATACATAGAGAGTTAATATACATAAGTGCATATTTGCAATTTATTTAAGCTCGTCGATAAATTTATTGCCAATTTAATTATGCACAAAAAATATATATATAATTTGCATATGCAAAAACCGAAACGCTGAATCTCTACCACGTTTGATTAATGTCTGTGTTTTCAAGAACAAAATACAAGTAAATAATATGATGAATAAAATACAAAAACCAATTGCGAATTACAACTAAGTGTAATAAGCAAAAGAAGAGAACTCAAATAGAGCAGAAATAAAACTCGACAGCATTAGAAGCAAGCATAGTTTTTAGTGGACAATCAAGCAGATAAAAGAAGGCAAAGCGCAAAGCGAAAAGGAAACGGAGAAAAGTGACACAGAGAGAACGTGGAAAATTGGTCAATCGCCAAAAAAAAAGTGAAAAACTTGAACAGTTTAGCGGCGAAAATTGAGCAGCACGCAAAGCAGAAAAGTAGAAACAAAAAAAAAACACACACTTCAGCTAAAATTAAATAAACAAAAAAACAAAATATATATATACAAAGAAAAAAAGGATTAAAAATATAAAGAAAATTAAGTTTAAGCTAAATGTATTTAGAGTTTTCATTAGAGCTAAGCGCATCGGAAAGTTTAAATAAAAGTGCAGCAAAAACAAAAAAAAAAAAACGAAAAGTGAAACTTGATTAAATTTTCCAAGAAGCAAACAGCACATTTTACTGGTGTTGTTTGCGTTCTCTAGATGCATTTTTTAAACCAAAATTTATTATGTTCCCAAAAGTTTTCTAGCGTTAGATGAACTTTCATTTGGTCGAATTCGCAAATGGCCTCTAAAGTAAACTTGATTAGTTTAGTGACTCGAATCTAATGCATTAAATGCTTTGTATTTTGTAATAAATTAAACTTAATTATTATTTCATATTTAGCCTTAAGCGTTCTTAACCAAAGAGTCTTGAGTTCCTGATGCTTGCCAGTTTTGTTTTAAGTACGCTTTACTACTTATATACTTATATATATATATATGTTCTATCTCTTAGTTCGAAATACTTATAATAATAATATGAATGGCACCGAGTAACGTAATTTTAAATATTTAACAATTTAATGTAGCTTACATAATTATTTTAACTTAAATGTACACAACAAACGATACAGTGAAATATTTACCAGAAAAATGCATTGTAAAAGAAATACCAAAAAAAAAAAAAGTAAGAAAAAAGCATAAATATAAAAAAAATATACTTATATAAATGTACTTGATGTAAGAAAGTTTGCTAAAACGATAAAATGTCAAGAAATTCCCCAAAAAAAAAAAACCAAAAAAAAAGAAAAAACGCTGGCCCCCGTCTGGCAAATGTGGGCGTCGGCGCAATGAGGGCGTGGCGCAATAGCGAAACACAAAAGAAAACCCGAAAACCCGAAAATAGCACCGACAACAAACATTCCAACTGCAATATTTTGTTTAACATTTTACCTAGAAAAACCCAAAAAAGAAATCCTTGCGCTCATTGCGCCCCACATTTGCGTGACAAAAACAATTTTCGAATGGAAAAACGTCTAAATATATTTAATGTATAAAAAAAAAATAATATATGAAAATTTGTGTTTTCACTTCCACTCGACAGGGATGCGCATGCAAATTTAAAATCAACAAGAAAGCGAGACAAAGCTGCGGCACGCCGAAGCTCAGATACTCTGCAGACAAATAGATAAATGTTTTATGGCCTCAAAGATCATCTCCTTCCATGCGTTACATATTTCATTTAAAATGCATAATATCCTTTGTTAGGGGCAGAATAAAGGCCAGCGTTTGCCCTGTTTTATGCACATCCGCAATTTAATCGCGCGCGCGCTGAAAAACATTTTTTTGGCACGCGGCAAAGTATGCAACATATTTTGCATGTAAAGGACACAAAGGCTGGCGCCTAAACGACAAAATATGCGCCGCAGGACATGCACCGCAGGAGCAATATTTTGTTAAATTTCATTATTGATCGATTGACGGCGGTTGCGTGGTTAGGAGGGAGGGGGGTGGGCGGTGCGAGGTGGGCGTGTTGCAACGCTTTGCATAAGAAATTGCGGTAAGGCGTGGGCGTGCCTGTACAGTGCAGCGGGGCGGGAGTGCGGGGGGGGGGTCATAATGCGACACACACACTACTCATACGCCGCGTGATGTGCGAGTGTGTGTGCCTAATGAAGTTGTATTGCATATGGAGCGCGGATAAGCTACCAATCGGCGACGCCTGTTTGCCACTTCATAAATGGATGATTGTCTGGGCGCGCGGGCGGGGGCGGGCTTCCCCCCGCTTGTGGGCGTGTCGCTGCTTGTCTGTGCGGTTGGTAGTAAAAAAAAAAAAAAAAAAAAAAACAGTGAAAAGTCTGCAAAGTGATAAATTGGATTCAAACAGTGGAGCAGATTTATTGATTTCGATGCAAGGCACAGGCAGGGGGGAAAGGGAAAGGGCTACCGGCGCAGAGCCCGTCAAATTGAATGTACGCCATAAGCGACAAAAATCAAAAACAGATATGCAAATATGCACACACACACACGCACACACAGACACACACGCACACACATGCAAGAAAATGGCGCTGAAAAATGGCAAAAACTGGGAAAAGAGCAGCCGAACGCGTTTTTTTTTGTTGCCAAACCATGTGCGACGTGTCAAATTTTTGCTACTGATTATGCCAAAGGCGAGCACAGAGTGGGACAGAGAGGGGAAGAGAGTGCACTGTGCGTGTGTGTGTGTGTGTAGCAGACGCGTTGCTAGACGACAATATCAAACAAAACGACAACTACAACAGCAACAACAGTCGCAGTCGGTGCTTAGTGCCCGCGGCTCAAGCTGAAGTGCCCGCGGCTCAACCAGGAGCCAAGAGTCAGCTCCACCGAATTCTGGTCCTATTATGAAGCGGTGGTGTGCCAGGCAACGGCCACGACGAAGTCAACAGTGAATGCGGCGCAAAAAATCAATCAAGCGTCCAAAAACACTGGAAACAAGAAAGTTGCGTTTTCCTCTGGCAGCAGAAGATAAGATACGCTGACAAAAAATATGACAGACTTGTGATCAATTTCTGTTCTTGGTTAAAAGACGTACTTTTCATACCTAAGCTTTATTTATGGAAGAGATTTCCAATGGGAGCTCTTTGAAGAGCAGGTGGCCAACGGCGCGTATGAGTGATAAAAATGTAGCATAGAATTCATTGCATACTTTTTGGGGCATTCAGTTTTCTATAAGTAATTGGAAAGCATTAAGCTTAAGAAGCACAAAACATGGTTTAATTGACGCATATGTTGGGATTTAATTTGTTATTATGTTGATATTTGTTAATTTTTAAGTTGCTTGAGGCTTGTAATTCTCAACAAGTTAAGGTTTTGTGATTCTTAAAACGTTCTGCTGAACTTTAAGCTATAAATTCTAATATAAAGCTGTCAGGATTGAGCTCAATGTTGTTTATTTATTTGAAATATATCAATTATTCATTAATCAACAAATTATAGGCACACGCTGAGAAAAAAGGCAGATTGTCTTCATACCCATCTGAAAAACATCCCAGTCCTATAAACAGCAGACTCTGCTATCGACCCCAGGATTCCACACGCCTTGTCCGCTTTCAAAGCCTCAACTAGTTGAGAATTGCAAGCGTAAAGTTAGTAAGAGTACATTTTCTGTGCACATTCCCAAGAGCAACAACTGTGCTAGTATGGATTTTGTTATATATACTTTATTTCTATTTCCTGGTCCAACTAAAGCTGCATTCCATAGCCCCAATCCACCTGCTAATTTTATACAGGCAACTAGATTTTCGCCAAGTGTAACGACAGCGAATTGCAAGCCCAACGTCCATGTTCCATGTGGCTTATGGCGACGAGGCATTCAGCTCGTACATTTGATTGACATCTGTCTGGGCGGCGACTAGGCAACCTGTTCTGCGACCTGCGTGCCTTTGTAACCTGATTGTTATTATAATTTCATATATGTGAGTGAGTTGCCAGTGCTCGCTCGCAAATTGCGAATTGCAAATTGCATTCCACGGCAGTTGAAAGCAACCTGCTAGCTAATCAAATACAACAGACTGTCGTATCGATGGCGGCCCCATATGGCCATTTTCCAATAGCATGTTGTTGCCTTTACCAAAGGGAGGAGTGGGAGGGGGGGAGGGGGGTGTCACTAATAAAGTTAACATGGCAAACAACTTGGCAATGATGTGAACTTTATGCTAAATGTCCTTTGATGCAGCAGCGAGCCAAGCATCAAACGAGGCACGCTCCACTAGCTACGTCCAGCTAAAAGCTTTTTGCCAAAACGCACAAGAACAACAACTTGCAACAGTAACTGTAGCTGCAGCTGCAGCTGCAACTTGCAGAGGTCAAATGTAACGAGCCAGGTGAAGCGTATCGAAAAAAATGAAGAAAACGGGGTTAACTATGCCAAAGACTAAATACACTTGCCGGCATAAAGTAGATATGTAATATGGTCTATACTTTGCCAAAGAACTGGGTTAACTATGTGCTGCCGAAGACTAAATACTCTTAATATATATATTTCTATCCCATGCAAAAGAGCTGTACTTAAATAGAAACCGATTTCTGGGAGATTGAATCAGTAGGAACTTATAGTTATAGTACTTCGATTAAGGTAGCATTTATTTAATTTACTGACAGCAAAGTTCTGCTCATTCTTACCTATTTTATCTGAATATCTAAATATCTGAAAAAACCCACAAGTTGATCTGATTTCAGTAAATCCGTCCAATACTGGATATATGGTGGTCCAATTGTTTTTGCAATTTTGAGTAAACTTCAGGCATAAACAAAACGCGGTCAAATTGACAACACGTGTCTGTAAACTCGTTCCATTTATGTTTTTTTTTCTTTTAACGGGGGTTAGATCCCAAAACTTTTCGTTTTTAGAAAACGTTTTCCAGACGTATAAATATATGGTATCTTAATATTATGTTGTTCTTATTATCCTAAGTGAACAATAGAAAATTCACAAAAAAATATACAAAAATTTAAAATTAATGCTAAATTTGAACCAGCGACTTCACGCAACTTAGTTCTACGCTCAGGCAGCTAAGCTACGTTATCGTTGAGTTTTTGTCATACAACCTTTGACCACACGCACAAAAAATATACAAAAACTCAAAATTTCTGCTGAATTTGAACCAGCGACTTCGCGCAACTTAGTTTAACGCTAAGGCACCTAAGCTGCGTTTTCGTTGAGGCTTTGTCATACAACCTTAGACCACACACTTTTCTCACTAGGAGTTCGAGTTTTTCCCTGTCTTTATTCACTTTTTCGATCCAAAATAGGAGTTTAGCTTAAGTTCAGCTTCGTAGTTCTAATGCCTTGGGCAGTTGGTCATCAATGAGGACAAATTCTTTTGATGGGAAATGATGGGAAATGCCTTCCCCTGAGATAAGTTGAAGGAAGTTGATGACCAGTCTAAAGTACCCAATTGAAGCGTATTAAATACGCAAGGCAACTGCAAATGTTAAGTGAAAATTCCGTTTATAGCTGCGTCACGTTCACTATTCAATTATACAAATTCTCGGACATATGTCCAAATCGTTTAAAATGTTGCCGAAGCGAATCGTTCCCGTTTTTCGGGCAATTGCAATAGTTTGTTAATGGACTTGCCAAATATCCAATTACGAATACTTTTGAGCCTGCTTCATGTGTTTAATACATTGTCAAATTTTGGTTTTTTTTATTGGCAGTTTTTAAATTTACCCAACTTTTCTTGCTGCACACCAAAACTTTACCTGTCAATTTTTTGCAGCTGCAGTTGTTCTTGTTGTTGTTGTTGTTGCAAGTTCAAACTTTACTCATTGGGATTATTTGATAGCTGCAACTATAACCCGATTTGTTTGAATGCACATGAAAATACTGCGGTACGGACAGTCCGGCTTTGTTTTGTTTAAATTAAAACCGCAAAGTGTTTGGCAAAAACTGAGTTGGGCCTCTGCCAATAAGGGGAAAACGCTTAGAAATGTCTCAAAAATGCAAAATCGACAAAATACAATATGACCACAATTCCGAAATGTGGCCAAAAGCAGCCAGCCAGCCAGCCAGACAGGCTCAGCCCACAGAGGCCGACGCAACAAAACAACAAAAGGAGCCAAGGGATCATGGCCCAAAAAGGTTGTCACATAAATAGCTAACAATGTAAACAAACTACTTAGCTACTTTTCGGACCATATTTATACCCTGCGCCCGAAGCGATTGGTAAAAAATACAAACAAATAGGGGATATAATACACTGTAAGAAATGATAAAGTATTCCTTGTAAGAAGCTTTGAAAAAAAAGTAAATGATTTGGATGAATGTAGGCATTTACTTAGCCAATTGTTGGCCCATATTTATACCCTGTGCCCCAAGCGATTGTTAAAAAGGGAACAAAAACAAACAAAAGGGTATAATACACTGTAAGACCTGTAACACCGTCCGTCTGTATGAACGCAAGGATCTCAGAACCTATAAGAGCGAGAGAAATTTTAGCTGTAGAACCTCCTAGTCCATGTGCAGAACGAGTTTGTTTCCGATATTCGATAACTTGCCCCGTTTCCCAGTTATCGATAAAAATCGATATCGAAATCCTGTTTTTTGAGCAATTTCGGCAAATAATATGATCTAGAGTCACCAAATTTGACATGTAGCTTCTAGAATAGTATATATATATCAAGTATCTTTCATTTTATCGCCTATCGCCTGTTGGAAGAAGAGGGTTCAGCGTATCCCCTAGTCGAGAGCTCCCGACTAGAACCTCTTACTTGTTTTAACTTGGAATATTACAATTTAGTTTTTAGTCGATTGTGGCTGTCATAATTAATATAAAACGATATTCAAAAGAAGATTCTGAAGGAGTCAGAATTTGGTCAAAAATCGTGGCAAAGATGGGTAAAAATGTTGGCTTGCAATGTTTTGAAGTCCATTGGTAATTTCCCTTCTAAATTTCAAGGTTCAATTTCTTTGATATTTTTCATTTCGATTCTCACGTTTGATGGCATTTTGCTTATGTTATTACCCAAATATTCCATTGGAATATTATTATTTATTTATTGTTTAGTTGTTCTTTCAATTTGTCTGTGTGTTGTATACTTGAAATTTTCTTGATACATTTATTTGCTTACCATTTTGCTCGGCTCTTGTGAAAGATATTTAATTATTTGTGATTTCGTTTGATTTTATGGGAGCCCCCCTGCCGGTCGGCAATATTAATAACCTTTTTCACAGTTGCCAGGGCAGCAAATCGAAACTGGCATCTTAATTAGGCGCCAACTGACAGGAACAGGCCGTCCCTGAGCATTGGCAGCAAATAGCCGACTGCCATTGCTAATGTGTCTAATGAAGTCCTTGGCTGATTGATGGCCAAGCATTTCAGGCAGACCCGAACGGGCAAGACGCCATACGATTAATAGATGTGACTCAATATGTCAGGCCTGCAGACAATTCTCGAAAACTAGCAACTGGGCCACGACTCGGTCCTTGCACAGTTTAATGGCCCCCCAACTTGATGGCCTGTCCGTCCATTGGCCAAGTTTATTACTTTAAAATCGCAAAATGCGCCATAACATTAACATGAGCTGCCGATGCGTGGGTTGCCAGCTCATAAAATGGCTTTTAAAGGTCATAAATATAAATTGAAATTGCGTTGACGACAACAAAAAAAAAAAAACATTAAAAGAAAAACACCAAAAACAAAAACAAACTTTATCACTGGACACTCGAGCAGCGCAAAACGCGCACGAACACGACTTAGAGCGGAATTTTTATATATTTTTATTTCAAACTTTATATACCCTTATGATGTACGCACATATACTTGACAAACATGTTTCACATTATTCATCAGCATACTCAAAACAAAAGTTAATAAAAATATGTTACTCTTGCTGAGGGTAGTATAATTTTGTCACGACATGTGTAAGATACCTCTGAGGTATATAGAAAAAATATATATGGGTTTGACCCCTGACGAAAATGTAGTATTCTTCATGGTGTTTTTTAAACTTTGACATTTGATGTAGTTAATAAAATTGTACTTTACACAATCGTTAGTTATATATTGCCCTTTGTACCCATGTCTATATACGAATCCTATGGGTAAGATTTTGACATGTGTTCCGAGTCCAAAATGTGTGGTCAGATTTAAATGCCAGATTATTTAAGAGGGAAAACCATGCACAAAAATCCAAGCCTTATGAAAATCGGATGATTTTTGACTGAGTTCTGCGATTGGGAAATTTGCACCCATGGCTATATACGAATCCTAGGGGTAAGATTTTGACATGAATTTCAACTAAAAATTATGAAGTCAGATTTAAATGCCAGATTATTTAAGAGGGAAAACTATGAACAAAAAGCCAAGCCTCATGAAAATCGGTTAATTTTTGATCGAGTTATGAGGGTGGGAAATTTGGACCCATGCCTATATACGAATCCCGGATATAAGATTCTGACATGAATTTCGACTCAAAATCGTGTGGTCAGATTTAAATGCCAGATTATTTTAGAGGGAAACCCATGAACAAAAAGCCAATCCTTATGAAAATCGGATGATTTTTGACTGAGTTATGATAATGGGAAACTTGGACCCTTGTCTATATACGAATCCTGGATGTAAGATTCTGGCATGAATTTCGACTCAAAAATGAGTGATCAGATTTAAATGCCAGATTATTTTAGAGGGAAACCCATGCACAAAAAGCCAAGCCTTATCAAAATCGGATGATTTTTGACTGAGTTCTGATAATGGGAAATTTGAACCCATGTCTATATACGAATTCTAGGGGTAAGATTTTGACATGAATTTCGACTCAAAAATGAGTGATCAGATTTAAATGCCAGATTATTTTAGAGGGAAAACCATGAACAAAAATCCAAGCCTTATCAAAATCGGATGATTTTTGACTGAGTTCTGATAATGGGAAATTTGAACCCATGCCTATATACGAATCCTGGGGGTGAGATTCTGATATGATTGCGGACTAAAAATATATATTAAAATATATTGTTATTTATATGATAATACCTCTACGTATCATCTATATAATATAATACATAATACAAATAAGCTTTGACACTCGGAATTTCTTTTTAATTTAAAGTATTCCTGCTGCCAAATGATGTTCAGCCTTTTGTTGTATTCAGATAGTTTATTGTGCGGATTGTGAGGCAGAATGGCATTTGAGATGCTTTAAGCGGTTTTTCACGCAATTTCCTTTATTAAGTCGCCGTACGGCTTGCAGTTAGATTTTATTTTTAGCAAATAAGCCGAGACAAATAACAACAGCGCAAAGACTTACCCGGTGGACACCAATGGCAATGGCAACCAATGACCCTTGCCTGGGAGGTTGCCTGGTTACGCAGCTGCGCCCCCCCCCCCCCCCCCCCCACCCCTCCTTCCACCGATTCGACGAGCAATCATTTCTACGGTCATTTGGCCGGGCGCCGTGTGCGCTGCTCAGCCTTAAAATTGGAAAAATGTGTTGGCCAAGGCTACGCCCAGCTCGAGCTCCAGCTCCAGCGTCAGCTCCATCTCCAGTGGCGGCTTACTGCTCGTCGCTTTTTATGACTGGCGTTAAAAATGTGCAGCGCGCCCGTCGGCTCGAGTGCAATAAAAGTAAAACACATTGCCAAAGCAGCTTGCAGCAATATTTGCGCAATATGCCAGCCCCAGCTCCCTCCCTCCCACTCCTGCTGCAATGGTTTAGCTGGCATCCTTCGTTTGCTGCGTTCATTATTTATTTTATTTTATTAGAAATTATTTAGTGCAGCAGCAGCAAATGCCGCCGCCTACCACCACAGTGCTTCATTTTGCCATCGCTGGCCGGATTCCTTTTTATTGTTATCTCCCAGCCATTCAGCATGGTGCACTGCGCGGCCGCAGGACGAGGCGGCGCACCCAAAGTGCATTAAAGCTGATTAATTTTATTACTAGTGCAGCCAGCTGAAGGCAAGCCAACTGCGATTCAAACCAAAACAGCAAATCGGCCTAGCAATAGAGATTTAAGTAGTTAGCTCGAGATGCTAGCAGATGCCCATCAACAGCATAGTCGGATATTTTCTGAAATGAAGCAGCAGGTGCTACCTGTTGTCCTTGGGCAAAGAATTTTCCATAGAAGTTGCAATAGGCTTTCTTCCTGTTATACTTTGAAATTTACTTTAAGACCAACCAGAGAACAGTTTAACTGTCGTCTTGGAAAACTTGTAGTCACACAATTTCCACCCATCTGAAAAGTGTAAATCACATCTTCAATCAAATTTGTGCACACAATTTGCACCTTTCCAGGTGGAACTTTTGATAAACTCTATTTCTGCATTTACATTCACAACAAAATCTAACTTTTGTGTAAAATTCAGCTTTCTAGCACTTGGGGCGTAGGCTGTGCGTTGATCATCAATCAATCAGTCAGTCAATCAGGATCAAATGCTTGTATATATTTAGATATTTCTTGTAAAGTGTATCCTCATTATAGGATACACAAATCTTAGCTATCTGTACATTTTTTATATTTATAAGTAGAAATATATATATCATCAATCATTCAGTCAGTCAATCAGGAGACATTTTTTATATATACATGAAGAAGTTTGATATTATTGCATATTTCAATTTGATTATTATATATTCAACAAAGAAATATTATCAAATTTGGTTGATTGATCATTCGATTTTTCATCAATCAGTCAATCAGGTAAAATTGCTAGCATATATAAAGAAGCTTGAGAATATCTAAATTTTAATTTAATCTAAGGAAAACATGTTAAATTCACAAAAATTAGGCTCAAAGTTGGGCTCTAGATCGATCGTCAATCAGTCATTCAGTCAATGAGTAAAATATATATTTATATATACATGACATTTACCTGTGATGTACGCCTGCAACACTTCTTGTTACTATTTCTTCACCAATAACAGGGTACAGAAATATTTGCTACTTAAAAATGTAATATATATTTAACTAATGATATTTTACATCAATCAATCAGTCAGTCAGTCAATCAGTGTTTATTATTATGAATATATAGATAAGTCTGAATGTCTTCTATATATATATATATATATATATATATATATATATATAAATAAGTTGATATTTGAGCTATAAGTTGAGCATCAATCAGTCAGTCAGTGTAAATAGATAATGTTTATCTGTGATGCACACCTACAGGATTTTTCGACAACTTTTTTACGCATTTCCATGGACCAGAATATACAAATATTTGGTATTTTATTTTTAAATAAAGTGCTCTTTAATTTGTTGGGCATTTCTTTCGTTTGCGCCCAATTATTGGCAGGCAACTTTGTGTTTTTTTTTTTATTAATTACTTTGCCAGGCCGAGTTGCCGAAGACGTAAGTGGATCAGACCATAAAAATGCCATTCAGTCAATTTGCTGCCTTTTGGGAAATATATTTAAAATGCCTGGCTTCATTTGCATGTAATTTTCACTTAACAGCCGCAAATCAGTTTTGGGCTGTGGAAAATCGCGAAAATCGCCCCATCATAAAAACGGCAGCAAGAAGAGGCGACGCGGCGTCTGGCCGCAAACGCGATGTTGTTCTTGTTGTTGTTGTTGTTGTGCATTTGGCAAGCCCGATTTTGGTGATTGTCATCGATACGGATGCGCATTATGCCGGCTCCGGGTGCGTTGCCTGTCCGGTGCAGCCAATCAGCCGCCGGAAACGGCAATTGCCAATTGGGCGCCATTTTACAGTGCAACACATACAAAGGGACGACAGCAGCACGAAAAAAAAAATAGAGAACCTCATCATTTGTTTCCATTTGTCTGGGGCTCGGGCAACGTTTATGCGCTTGTTTGTGCACCACGCACTCCATTACAGTCGCGCACAAAAGTATGCAACAGTCATTGGCAAACGGCGCCGCTTTGATATTTAGCCAAACGTTCCATTTGACGGACGCCGGCTAACGGGCTGGGACTCGCATTCAGCTTTGGTTATTCGGGTTGCGCACCTGAAAATGACCATAATTAATTGCATGTACTACCTGCGGCCATTGGCCCCCATCGGCTGCCAATTAGCGCCAGCTGAACGGGCAGCATGAGCTGCAATTCTGTGTCTCTCTCTCTCTGTGGGTTCTTCTGGCGCCCTATTCACAAAGTTTCAAACGGGCATATTGGCTTCTCTCTTCTTCGTAACTTGGCAAGCAGCTAACTTCACCTTACTTACCTTACAGTTTGCGAGTCACCAATGCGATAATCAAAGAAATCTCATTCAAAATAAATCAAATGTACACTCAAAAAGCCACTTCCTTGGCCTTAAAGTTTGAGATTCGCCAGCAAACTCTTCTTCAACACTTCTCAACTATTTTAAGCTTTAAACAGAGTATGGCGCAGTCGACTACTGTCACATTCGTACTTGCTTATGCCACTTGCTGCATTGATTGATGGCCGAAACCGTCGCGGTTAAGGGTGAGGGCTGACGAGATAAAAGATACTGGCCACTGCAACTGGCAGCCCATTCAAATAGTGCGCCTCATTAGCTGGCCTGGCATGCAGAGCAGCGCAGTTGGCTCCAGTTAGAGTATTGGCATGTCGGTCACACACACACACACACGCACGCACAGTGTTTCGCAATGTTTTACAACTTAACAACACTTCACTTGGCCACACTTCACTCGGCCGCATATTTTCATTAACAAAAGTGGCAGCCACTTGGGCACTTTTTTTTCTGCCCAACAGCAACACACACACACACACACACACACACACACACACGCATACGTATATGTACAGCACTTGAGCATTGTGTTGCAGCATTATAATCGAAGCAGCAGCAAATCGGTTTCGCATGAAACGCAATTGTCTATAATTACATTATCCCAACTATCAATTAAACCAAATTGTCTGACGGCCGCGCCGGGGCCTAGCCCCGGAACTCTGGCAGACACAACGCATAGCCCATGAGCAATGCTCATTTCCCACACTCCACACACACACACACACACACGCACACTCGTTTACTCACCGCACACACCACAGCTGCAGCATAATGGAAGGCTGTTATGTGTATTTGTGATTGTATAACAAGGCCCCTGTGCGTGTGTATCCTTCTGAGTTTCAGTCTGTTTATCTATCTCCGTGTGCGTGTGTGTTTGTTTCTGTGTGTGTGCGTGTGTGTGTGTGTGTGAACACTCGTAATCCCCGCACACAAAGGCATTTAAATAATTTTACTGGTGCTGTCGTCGCTGAACGCTGATATCGGAGTATTTTTCAAGTAATTGTTATAATAACAAGCACAAAAACAACAACGCAAACACAGTCATGGCAATTACATGCACACACACACACACACACACTCACACACACACAGGCACATTCTCATTGAAATATGGAAGTCACAATTACATTTAGGCACACGCACACACTGCCGAAAAAACAATGTTTATGTTTATGCGCCGCAATTCGCAATACCCGGAAATTTCGCGAATTACTCAATTTTTATTATGGATTTTCCTTAAAAACTTTTACAAAGGGTTTTAATTATATACATATATAAGTTTAAATAGAACTTAGGAAATATATTTGGAATCAACCGAATTGAAAGTTCCCTTTATTATTATAAAAGTTAACTACTACCACATCCAACTAGTTCTTACCTTCTGGACAGTGCCTCGATCATCAGTCAATCAATCAGTCAGGTATTTTCTGCTAATTCTTTAAGCAAAATTTTGGAAAAACCTGTCTTAGCATTAATAAATGGTTTCTACCTAGCTCTAGCCTGCTCTACTGTGCTTAGTTAGTCAGTCGCTCAATCAGTCCATCAATCAATAAGTTTTTCAAAACCTTGTCTCGATATTGATAAAAGGTTTTAACAGGTAGCTAAAATCATCAATCTGTCAGGCAATCAATCAGTCAGTCAATCAATCCGTCAGTCCATCAATCAATCAGTCAGTCAATCAAACAGCTTAACAGTCAATTGACACTGAAGGAGCGAACCCGTCTTGGTATTGTGTGTGCCTCAATCATAAGTCAGTCAGTCATAAATGCGTCAATCAATCAATCAATTTTTAAAAAACCCTCTCTCTCGGAAGTTTCTAAAACCAAGCTCTACCAAGCTCTACCGCTTCGGATGGTGATCAGTCAAGCAGTCAGTCCATCAATCAATCAGTCAATCTCCCAGTTTAACAATAAGCTTGTTCACGGTTTCAAGCCGCATAAACTGTTTTGGCCAATTGGTACTGAAGTAGCGAACCCGTCTAGGTATTGTATGTGCCTCAATCATCAGTCAGTCCGTCAGAAATACAATGAGTCAATCAATCAATCAATTCTTAAAAAACCCTCTCTCTCAGAGATTTCTACAGCCAAGCTCTAGTGCTTCGGTTGGTAATCAGTCAATCAGTCAGTCCATCAATCAATCAGTCAATCTCACAGTTAAACAATTATCTTTTTCACGGTTTCGAGCCGCATAAACTGTTTTTGGCCAATTTGGACTGAAGCAGCGACGCGTTTGTCGTCCAACTCTCGGGCGGAGTGCGAGTGCGAGCAAAGTTAAAATTTGTTTTGCTTTCACATTTAATTGAAATTTACGCCGCTTTGTCGGCGTCTCGTTGTCGCGACAAGCGGCGACTTTTATCATTTTAAAAGCCGCCCGCCCGCTGTGCTGCCCGCTGACCCCCCCCCCCCCTGCTGCTCCTGCTGCTGCTGCTCCTGCCATGGGCGCTGCTGACGGTGCCGCCGCGACTGGAGCCGTGCCCGGAGCAGCGCCTGGCCAGTGTCTGAGGCCCGACAGTCACTTTTGCAGCAAATTAAATGCATTTTGCACGCACGCGTGTGCTCGCGAGTGTGTGTGTCAGTTTGTGTGTCGGTTTGTCATTTAATTTTAAAAAGTTTCGCTGCACGAGATTTACAGCGCCCGAATGACTAAAGAGTTTTTACACACACACGCACACACACACGCACAGCCGGCTGCTCCCCTCTTTAATTTCACTTAATTGAGAAGTTGTTCGACTGACTTCGCCCTGCAGCTCACCTCACCTCAGCTTGCAGCCAGGTGAGCGAATTGCTGACAGCGCTGCAATCAATAAGAAATTTGTTTACACAATGGCTAAAAAATAAAATGAAATTAAAAAGGAAAAGGAAAAGTGCCTGCGCAAGGATTAAGTCGAGCCAATATGTTTTATGGGAAATGAAATTAATACGAATTTTCTTCAAATAACATAGGTATTTCCTATATTTATGCACTGCGTGGAAATCCAAGGCTGCATTTTATAATGAGGTCCCTTCCTCACGATTCGAACCAGCTTCCTGCATTTAGGTTCGATTGATGTACTTCGTTTTCCACATGCACGAACCCAGCTTTTAGTTGAAGCCAGAATTTAGGAATAAAATAAAATTATAAAACCTTTTGAAAGGCGAAACAAATTTCAACCTTGTCCGAATTTCGACAACGTTTATTCCTGCTTAAGCTTTAAAATTCGGAATTTTTTCTTTCTCAACATTCACAAGCCTCTTAAATTATTAGGGACTTTTATTGAATATTTGGTAAATCTCTTAGATCTTATATAAAGTCAAATGCAGGCGCCCCAATGTATGCAATACAAGCACAACACACACACACACACACACACACACACATTGGCACACAGACAAAAATGCAACAAAGGCAAAGTGCAATGTTGTTTGTGGTCAAATACAAAAGGACATGGACTCCGACTGCGACTGCGACTCCGGACAGCGGATGATGGTCAAACGTTGCCTAGGGCGAAAAATGCTCTAGCCACATTTTACGCATTTGCGCCGGGAATTTATGAAATTGCAAAGGAACGGCAGAGCCGCAGAGCAGCAGAGCAGATCAACGCACAGGTCCTGGTCGAAGGGACAATGGACTGCGGCAGTGGCAAAAACAAAAATGCCATTTATTTGTTAATTTACCCACGCAGCATCAAATATGTGAAGTCAACAAAAACAAAACAAAAAGCGGGGCCTCACCTGGATTCAGGAAGCGAATCACAAAACAGAAACCATGGACTCCAGCCATGGCAACGAGGAACAACCCCGCAAGCGTTTTTAAGCTACTTTTGTTTGTTGGTTTGCTTAATCCGCCCCCGAACTGGGCTCCATACAACTGGGCTTATTTACGTCTGGCTGAGACTCTGGACGGGATCTGTCTGTGTGTGTGTGTGTGTGTGTGTGTGCTCTCTCTAGTTTATTAGTCCACAAACCAAGCCAGCCTAATGATGCCTGTCCACAACAGCGGCCTAGGCAGCCATTTGAGTTCGTTTGATTCGGTTTGTCTGTCTGTCTGAGCAGTAGCCCTTTGCTTAACGCTACAATGGCTACACACGTTATACCCTGCCATTCAGCGGGCATATGCCCAATTGCAGCAGAGTGCGATTAGCATATTCCATATTCCCTTTCATAAAATCTGTTTGACTTTGGCAAGGTATTTGTTTAATTTATTAAGGCGTTTTATATATTTTGCCCTCCATTTATGCCCTGTTTTTATTAGCTGAAAGGGTATATTTCAGTCTGTGTATGGCTAGCAGAAGGAGTCATAGGAGAATACTCGCAAAATATATAAAATCTTGATCTATATCGACAGACGAGTCGATTGTTTGTTGAGACTGTAAAATAACTTGGTTTGAAACAGGAATCTCGCATTATTTCTTACTACGAACAGAACTTTAAGCCGGTTATCCCAATATTATCCAAATCGCAATCGTAATCATAAACGAGCCGCATCGAAAATCGAAAAAATATCATACGAAATCCAGCTTAACTCTTTTGTCGATATATCGATAAATATCGATTTGGAATTCCCAGTTGTAAGGCATAGCTGAAGGATTATAAGTCCAAGAGGCTTCAAATTGAAGCTTATCGCATCGTATACAAAGCCCAACAATTTTTTACTTTTCGAATACATCGAAGACCCATCGATATCAGAGACTATAAGAAATAAATACATTCAAGATAAAAATTCTCGAATAACATTCAAAGTCAAGCTTATCTCTTTTTCAATATAAGATTTCTCGAATATCATACAACGTCAAGTTTATAACTTTTGTCAATAAATGAATAAAAATCAATTTAAATACGTTCGATATGAAAGTACTCGATTATGATACGACTATCCCTCTTGTCGATAAATATCGAGTTAAAGTTATCGGTTAAAGGGTATTCCGCAGCTGTGCATACCCTCCCGAGCAGTTTTACTTGTACTTGTTTAGGTTTTTTGTTTTTTTTTTAGCCGATGTTAACAATGTTTTCAACTTGTTGCCCGTTCTCTGTTTTTAATTTACTTTGGCATTGTATAAATATTTAGACAAGCTGCCGGGCCAGCGAGCGCAGCTGCTGCCCCCCACTTGATTTATGCAGAGCGAGGGGGCGGGTGGGTGGAGCTGGTCTGGTTGGGAGGGCATCAGCCCGCATCTAATGTTGATTTTGCGTCTTTTTGCGCTCTCAAGGCGAGTCGCGGCGCGCAATGTTTGTGCAAATGCTTTTTCAACAATTGCATGCCAGGACTCGCTGATCCCCCAGAGATTAACGTGACTGCCAGTGTGTGTGTCTATGTGTGTGTGTGTATTCGCTTGTTAGATAATCCAATTAATATGCACACAAAAACGCAACTAGACAACAATAACTGAGCGCCATGTTGAATATCTGGCAAACCGGAAGCGCTGCAGCAGCGGCAGCAGCAGCAGCGGCAGCGGACAAAGAGCTGCGGCGCGACTGCGGCAGCGGTAAAAGCTGTTCAAACATTTATGAGCCTGGCTGGTGGTTAACAGCAGCGCGGCAAACTGGCTAAAAGCAGCAGGCTACAGTCTAAAGGCAACAGAGCAGACCGGGCACACATCCTTGCCTTGGAGTAACCCTCGCCGGATTCGCTGCGGCGTCGAGTCGAGTGCAATGCATAAAACTAATTTGCGGCCGGGCAATTATGCAGCAGCAGCAGCCGAAGTTGAGCCAGCGTGAAGGTGCCTGCTGCCAGGTGCAGACGACCAGGCCAGCTGCTAATTTCTTTACTTGGCCGCACGAAGTTGCTCCCATTGAGCCTGATCCTGATTCCCGAGCACATGAAAGTGCAGTCAATGCTAAGCAGCAGGCGAGGCGAATCATTAAATCAACTGCAAAGAAGTGTTAATGTGGCGCACAACTGCTTCATACTCTGTTCACAGTGTGAAGATAGCTGAGAAAAAAAGATTAATTAACAGTGGACTCTAAAACTGTAAGTCGCAACCAGTCACTGTCAAACTCTGTTTACAGTGTAAAGACCGCTGAACAAAAATGATTAATACATTTTTTCTCTTTTTCAAGGTATGTGACTCTAAAACTGTAAGTCGCAAACAATGTTTCTCAAACTGTGACTAAGATTTAACGATTTTTGTCATCTTTTTGGCTTCGGCTGAAGAGGCATTTTAAAACTGTTCAATGCAGGCCCTGACTTGCAAACTGTGACTAAGATATATGAATATTTGCCATCCTCTTTGGGTCCAGCTTAGGAGGCTCTAAAACTGTAAGCCAAAGAAAAAGGCAAGAAACTTGTAGGAGAATAAATAGTAATCAAGTTTTATGAGAGCTTGACTTTCAAACTGTAAGCCACAAGTCAGGGTCTCTTAATCCAACCCATTAAAAGGGTTAAATTAAGTCTATTTTAAGTGGGTGACTCCAAAACTGTAGCAGCCTTTGAAGCTGTGCCCAAGAAGATTGAATAAATTCATTGGTATATTTTCTTGTTGACTCTAAAACTGTAAGAAACTGAAAGCGATTTTTAAACTGAATAAATTCAATGGCATATTGTTGTGGTGACTCTAAAACTGTAAGACACTGAAAGCAACTCCCAAACTGTATTTAGGGTACATAAATTTTGGAAACTTTTCTCTCGAGTTCAGAAGGAGGAGGAATCCATGTTTGTCATGGAGCGTGACTCTTAAACTGTAAGCCGCTAACAGTGACTCTTAAACTGTGACATTAGGATATTTGCTGGCTCGAGTTCTATAATTGTAGCGATTATTCAAGACCTCTGGACGACGTCTCCAAAAGTTTTGAATTACTTAACACACAATCAATGAAAGAAATTAATGATAGGGGCTTCGGCTCGGTAAGAAAGTCAATATACTCCTCTTGCAGTTAGCGAACAGAGTATAAGCCAGATATATAATCTTCAGCTGAATAGCGACCATTTCCTTTGTAAGCCGACGCACACATGAGCTCTCCACCTTCCCAGCGCCTTATTGTGTACTCCTTTTCTATGCCAGAACTCCCCGCACACACACACACACACACACTGAGCTCTCTTTCACATACTCTCGACTCTTGCATTATCTAGATTATCTTGTCAGAGAGAGAGAGAAGTTAATTTTTCTTTCATTAGCGCCTGACATCAGTGTCGCCCGCTGCTTCCATTTAGCAATGAAACTTTGCTTATTATAACTATGTGAAAGTGTCGCTCCCCCCCTCTCAATCCACCCCTCCCCTCACACTCACACACACACACACACTCGCGGTATTCATTCAGGCATATTCTAATATCCATGGCGCAGCTTGGGGGGGCAGCTGGCAAATGCAAAGCCGCACACGTATTGGCGTCAAAACTTTTTATTAGCGTCGAAAGTGGGCACTGAGAGGATGCCCTCCGTCCCCCTTCCTCCTCCCCTTCGACTCCTAGCACTCGAAAAATCACAGAGCGAAGTCTGTTTAGCGGCACGTTGCGTATGATTAATATGCTGCACACGTATCACCGCAAATATTGATTTTTAAATAAGCTGACGCCACGAATGTGGGCCAAGAGCAGCAGGAAACTTTGTTTGGCCAAGCAATGGCAAAATCAACAACGAAATTATATAATTTGCAGTGTAATCAGCTAAGTTTAAATGTGAAATGTTCGGCGGCGGCAGCAGAGGCGTCGTGATTTCCACTGATGGCTGATGCGGCGTATGAGTAATGCTCGCCTATAAGATTACTCATACGTAAAAGCCGCAAAAAAGTGCCCGTCATATGACGACGCCGCCAAGCACTTTGACAAATGAAACATGGCCAAAACAGGAGGCGCTGCCTGGCAAGGGTTTTGCACCCGGACCCGGATACGGCCATGGGTATGGGCTGCAAAAAGGAACGCCGTAATGCCATTGATGGCTTATTTCAGGTTTACGACTTTGTTTTTTGCTACCTAGCCAATGTTTGCCTCCGTTGGCTGTCTTCTGTCCGTCTGTCTGATCGGCGGCATTCACTCACGGCGCACGTTTGTAACTTTTGACTATGGCAACCCCCCCGCCAGCAACCGGTTCCCCCCGTCCTCCCCGTCCCCCCATCAAACAACAGTCGTCAGCGACTGAGAGTATGCTTGAGTGGTTTTTAGGCGCAGTTGTTTCTATTTTCTTTTTGGTTTTTTCTTATTTTTTTTTTCTTTATTGCTCTGGCGAATTCCACGCTTTTTATGGCAACTCCATTGAAGTCAGGCAGGCATTGAACTGTTAAGCTTTTTATTGAGCCGCATGCCCTGTAAAACAAAAGGGATTCAAGTTGCCCCGCAACGACACAAACTGATCGCGCATTATCTTTCCT
This sequence comes from Drosophila lacicola, assembly GCA_035045355.1. Taxonomy (NCBI): domain Eukaryota; kingdom Metazoa; phylum Arthropoda; class Insecta; order Diptera; family Drosophilidae; genus Drosophila; species Drosophila lacicola. The sequence continues at coordinate 854,837 of JAWNPB010000133.1, forward strand.
GACTTTCGGATATATACGTGGGGCTTAGAAATGTGGAGCAAAGCTAATAGAATATTCTGGCTACAAGGCTTGGGATCAGCTAAAGTTAAAGTTCAAGATAAAGTTAAAGTTAAAGGTTAAGTTAATGTTAAACTTAAAGTTGAAGTTAAACTTAAAGTTGAAGTTAAAGTTAAAGTTAAAGTTAAAGTTAAAGTTAAAGTTAAAGTTAAAGTTAAAGTTAAAGTTAAAGTTAAAGTTAAAGTTAAAGTTAAAGTTAAAGTTAAAGTTAAAGTTAAAGTTAAAGCTAAAGTTAAAGTTAAAGTTAAAGTTAAAGTTAAAGTTAAAGTTAAAGTTAAAGTTAAAGTTGAAGTTAAAGTTAAAGTAAAGTTAAAGTTAAAGTTAAAGTTAAAGTTAAAGTCAAGGTTAAAGTTAAAGTACCAGACCATTTAAGACGGCTCAATGCGAGTCTGCCCGACCGGCAGATACCCTGTACTGCCAGCTTTCGTATATGCCGTCGCGTTGACTTCTTTACATACACACACATACTGGCTATGCTTTATCGTATTCTTAATGTATTTTTCCATATTTTTCTGTGTTTATTATTCAATCATTATGCAATTTAAAGGGCATAACTATGGTATTCAATTGAATTTATATACCAAAAATCAGAACGTGCGCTTATAAATCACTTTCGGAGGCTCAAGCTCCTAAAATCCTTCAAGATGTGCTAAGGAAATTTAACTGAAAATCGATAATTATCAATTTATAAGAGCACCTATCGATAGTTTGACTTCAATTTGATCTGCCATATACATATATCCATAAACGAGAGCTTGAGGTCGAAACAGACAGAGACCAGCTTGATGCTGATTAAGAACATAAATATGTTTCATAGAATCAAAGAGGGATGATATATCTTATATCTTATAACATAAACTGGGACCATAGCAATCCACCCAGCCTTATATAAGTACAGGGTATGCATACTTAATGATAACTAACATATCATCTTCTGCCAAAAACATGGACTGAGTTCGCAGCAATCCATGCATTCCTTACCCACTTTTAAATAATTACAGGGTATATAGCCGGAAGTCAACTTTCCCCTTCTTGAGTTTCAAATGAACTAAAACAAAGATATCATCTCTAGATTATAAAATAATCTGAGAGCACAAAAATTTAACCATTTCCTACCCAACCTTACATAAGTACAGGGTATATATGCTTAATGATAATTTCGATATCATCTTCTGTCTAAAACATGCACTGTGATCGCAAGCATACTACCCAATCACATTTATGTACAGGGTATAAAAAGTTAACTATGCAGCAGTCAACTTTTCCCTTCACGAGTTTCATATAAACTCGCATGCCGGTAAACTCTATTGGCAACTGTCTGTCTACCTGTCTTTCTGTCCGTCCGTCTGTCTGTCTACCTGTCTTTCCTTCCTCCTGTCCACCTGTCCTTTCGTCTGTTCGTTCGACTGTGTCTGCGCTGCCGGCGGCTGTGCAACAGCATGTTGCATGCTGCTGAGCCGCTCAGCCGACAAACAAATTTTTATTGTCAGCATATTTTTTATGTTTTAAGCATGCCACACGCTCCGCACACACCCCGCACGCACACCCCGCCCCGCACACCCCCCGTCAGCTTGTCAGAGAAAACAGACTGAAGCGCTTCTGTGTGATGTGACGAGCGCGGCGTGCACATTGACATTGTCTGCCTCTGCCTGTCCCTTGGCTCTTCGGGTTCTGTCTCTGCCGGTAAATAAAATATCGTTTCATATAAAAATACAAGTGCTTGCCCCCCCGCCCCGCAGACATCCGCCCGCCGCTGCATCGATTAAGCGTGTCTAACCGTTGGGGCATGGCCCCAAACCCCGCGCGATTCCCAATCCGACCCAATCCTTTCGCAGCAGTCAACAGGGCAGAATATTTGTTGTTTTCCCTATACGTAAAAAAATATATATATATTTTTTGTTCCCTTTTTGATTTCCGTTTTTTTTTTTATTTTATATATATATTTTGTTGGTTGAAATGGAACACTACACGTGTTGGTAACATATTTTTGGACATTATTACAATGGTTGCTTTTTGTTATGCCCCGCATCCTCAACCTCCCCTCATTCTCTCTCTGACAGTGTGGATTTTATGTGTGTGTGTGTGTGGAGCTTTTTATGGACACTTGAACGTATTCAAGTTCGCAGCGTGTTTTGAATGTGTTTTGGGGTGGCCCCCCCAATCCACGAGTTGGCACAGACAAGTGGCAAATGCATTTTATTCACTGCATATTTGATTCGGACGCAAAAATTCCAGCAAAGGTGAAGTCAAGTGCGTTGCGATGCCATGAATCAGCCTTGAATGGAGGCATCATCGAATTGAATGGCACGAAAATATATACATTTTTTTGGGCCCAAACTTGATGATGGGCATTATCATTTTGCATACATTATAACGAACGGAATCGTATTACATTTATTAAAATAAATTCAATACTATTCACATTTATATGCACATAAAGGAATTTGACATGTCTGTCTGGTAGTTGAACTAAGAAGCAGCCGAACGCTGGTTCAAATTCAATTTACACATTTGTTTAAATTCGCTTTAAGAAGAAGATAAATAATTGGAATATATGTATATAGGTGAATGAGCTAGAAGAAGTTTGAACGATTTCTTTTTAAACTCAAAATATATATTCATAAATTAATTTAAATGAATTTCCATAAATTGTCTCGCATATATGCAAAATTGCACATTTCAACCCGATCGATGCCGGGTAATTTGTGTAATTATTTATCATATCGAATGCCTTTCACATTTTATTTTTGTAATATGAAAATTGAGACGGCAAATGCGAACAGATTAAAATGCAGCTATCAAATATACAAATTTATGTGAGCCGCCTTAATGAAAAGCGCTTACGAAGGCATCAACATTTCACAGATGCGACAACGAGCTGGCGGATGTTCCTGGAGCTGGAGATGGAGCTGGAGGAGGAGGAGCTGGAGCTGGAGGAGGAGGAGAAGGTGGAGAAGGAGGCGGAGGCGCCGAATTTCATGCTTAAGCTCTGTAAAATTAACATTTAATTGAAGCCTACATTTCGGCGCCACGGGCTCTGCGTAAAATTAACAAAAAATAATGCCACGCCCACGCCCACGCCCCCGCCCCCTTTCTGGCCAGGATGCGCAAGACAAGTGCAAATCCCTGGATACAGTCCAAACGATATGCAGCCCAGAAGGACGGACGGACAGGCGGACGGACGGACGGACGGACGGACAGGCCGCGGTGAGTGCATGTTTTGATAGCGTAAATTATGTTATAAAATTTATTTAATTTCACTTTTGCTGCTGCTGCTGCTCCATCCGCACGCTGAACGTTTTGTTGCCAGGCCCCGCAGCCAAAATGGGCGACTGCCATGCGAGGCACACACACACACACATGACCCTCTCAACTGGTCGCCCTCTGTTTTCCCCAGTGTATTGCAAATTGTGCAGAGTTCTCTGCAGCCTGCCCCTTGCCCCTTGCCCCTTGTTGCTCCCGGGTCCAACTGCTGCTTGGCTTCGCGTGCTCGGCGCGCATATTTATGTCTGGCAAGAAACATGCAAACATTTCGTTGGCATTGGCCAAAAATGAAATGGAAAGCGCAGCCAGGTGAGTAAACAACACAGAGAGAGAGTGTGTGTGTGTGTGTGTGTGTGTCACAGATATTGGCAATCCTTAACTGCATGCCTTAATCTCTGTGCGACGAGAGCCAGAGATGACATCGTGACCTTGTTGCTCTAGTCAGGAATAACTCCTGGTGGAGGACTCCTCTTCTTTTCCCCAAACAGCCCAATTTTATAAGAGCTCATATTTTACTTAACTTATTTGATTAATCTGTCAGGTTTCTCCCTTTGCTGTCAAAATCTTCTCGATAATTAAGCTCTAATTTATTTAAATTAAATCGAAAAATACTTTCTCTCAGTAGGAGGCTTTCTTCGAGGACTTCGAACCAAAAGAAAGCTGCAATTAGCTCGTCAGCTAGGATTAAAACTCTTTTGTTTATACAGAAGAAATGTTTCCAGATCTTAACTGTACTCAAAGTACACTCATTCCGTTCTCTCTAATTAAGGACAACTCCTTGGTCCGTTAGCTAGCTCATCTCTTTTTGGAATGAACAAGCAAATTTCTCTTGTCAAACATTTTACTCTAATTGGTCTCTAATTTATTTAAATTAAAACAAAAAATACTTTCTCTCAGTAGAAGGCTGTCTTAGTGTTTGCTCTTTGACAAACTCTTTTGTATTTATAGAAGAATTGTTTTTACTCCCGCCTTAGAATAAGAACTCCTTTGTATATATAGAAGAATTCTTTCCACTGTCCAGATCTTCACTCCATTCAAAGTATTCGCATCACGCTCTCATCTCTAAGCTGGGCAATGCTTCAGCTGCTTTCGATTGGGCGGGGCGCAGGGCTTAAACGACTGGGGTCCGTTTAAATAATTAAATACCAATGACACTTAAACGTAAATCATGAATTTTGCAACGGTTTCACCGAAGGGGCCACGTGCAGGACACGCTGCTGCTCGATAAGACACATTTACGGCAAATGGCAAAGACGAAGTGGAGGTAGCTCCAGTTTTTGGACCGTTAACAAAGACGGAAAATGTCAACGCCGCCGGAAACAACACCCCCAAAAAATTACTGTTGCAAAATGCTGGACAAGTTTCCGCTCCCAGCTCGAAGCTTCCTGCAACGGCAACGGCAACGGCAACTGCAACAAATCCCCAGCTGCTCAGCTCTAACATTCCAAGCAACAATGGCAACAAGAGGTTCTAGTCGGGAGCTCCCGACTAGGGGATACCCTAAACTCTTTTCTTCCGACAGGAGATAGGTATAAAATAAAAGATACTTGATATATATATACTGTTCTAGAAGCTACATGTCAAGTTTGGCGACTCTAGCTCTTATAACTTACGAGATTTGCTCAAAAAACAGAATTTCGATAACGATTTTTATCGATAACTTGGCAACGGTGCAAGTTATCGATTATCGGAAACAAACTCGATCTGCGCATGGACTAGGAGGACCTACAGCTAAAATTTCAAGTCTCTAGCTCTTATAGGTTATGAGATCCTTGCGTTAATACATACGGACAGACGGACAAACGGACGGACGGACAGACGGACGGACAGACAGACGGACAGACAGACGGACAAGGCTAGATGGACTCGACAGTTGCTGCTGTTCAAGAATATATATACTTTATGGGGTCGGAGATCGGACGGATATTTGCACAAATACATTATACCCTTTTTACACACTTTCAATGATTACAGGGTATAACAACAATGTGTGTGTGTGTCGAACAATTTGTTGCCGCAGACAAAGGCAAAGTCAATGTCGCCAGAGTTGTCAACGTTGTTGAAAGTTGCCTTAATTGCAGTTGTTGTTGCTTTTGCTGCTGCTGTTCTTTTTACGGTTGTCGTGCATAAAATATGCTGCATACTTCGTGGGGCAAAAAAGGTTGCCACTGCCATTGGCGTTGCCACCGTGTCCGCAGGCCGCCTTTCATGCTGTTAATTATTATTATAGACGTGCGAGCGTCCATCTGTCTGCACACAAGCACAAGCGACCACATGCAATAAAACAGCACTTAGACAGCGACACACACACACACACACACACACACATGGATATGGGGACAACTACATGGATGTCTAGTCCGTTTGAGCCATCGCCCAGGCAAATAGCCAAACGGCGCACCGGGGAATACTTTACCAAATTGCACTGCCCCTCAGTCTCTCAGTCTCCCCCTGCTCCCGCTTCCGCTCCTGCTCCAGCTGGCATCCTTTGGCCAACTCATTTGACTGCACGCTTTTGTCGTCCTTTCATCTCTCTAAATATTTTTGCTCATAGACGCCTTACACGTGTGTGCCCGTGTGTTTGTATCCCTTTTTGCCTACGTCTGCGAGCTGCTTTTAGGCATTTAACTTCTTTTTTTCTGTTACTTTAATTTATAAGAGGAAAGAACGAAGATGGAATACTCTTATAAAAAATTTTACTTAAAAGTTCAAAGTTTAATTTTGATCGATTTTTCCAGTAGTTGCCATATAATATATTTGACCGATTCAATAGGGCTTTGCTGATAGTTGCCGAGTTCGGATTGGATTTCTTGAGAGTCAAAAAGTTATTTATATAAAAACTCTTCCTTCGACCGATTCTTCCCAAGGCAGATATATAGTAGTATAGTTATAGATGATATAGTAATCCATTCCTGATACGATTTTTCTTATATTCAAGAAGCAGAGTAAAAAGAATAAACTTCAAATTTAGTCAACATAGCCACATAAAACAAAACAAATTTTCACACAATAACTTAATTTTCGACCGATTGTTCCTAGGGCAGCTATATGATATAGTGGTCCGATTCGGCCGATTCCGACAAGTGTACTCCCGGCTACAGAAAGACGCAACTATTTTAAGTTTCATCAAAAGAGTTTCAAAAGCTTAAAAGCTAGACAGTCGGAGCTGTTGTTGATGCTGATCAAGAACATATATATCTTATAAGATCAGAGTTCAGTTCGAGCTTTAAAATAATCCAAATACGCTCTGCTACAACCTAATTAAAGCCAATTTGGAATTCACAGGAAGCAGGACTTTTTTTTTGCTAGGCATTCAAGAATTCCCAGGAATCGACTAAAAAGTGTTTGAAAAATGTTAAAATTCACATATCTCGGATAATTAAGGAACGATTTACGAATTATATAGTATTTTGAAATTATACAGATCACGAAAATCGATTGACATTCAAAAACTTCCATTCTAAAATTTGACTAAATTTGATAAATATAGGGGTTACATTAAAAATGTTGCTTAAATCGAGTCGTTTCTGAAATTAAACATTTTTGACTCCTCTATAAATTTTTAATAGACTCTTACGAGCCCAAAGTTCCATATTTTTTCAAGATCGTACTTCTAAATCGAAATATTTTTGATTCCTTTTTATTCTATACACTCTTACGAGTCCAAAATGCCGTATCTTTTTTTAAGAATATACTTCTAAATTGAAACATTTTTGATTCCTACATATTCTACAGAGTCTTACGAGCCCAAAATGACATATCCTGCCAAGCTCGGACTTCTAAATTGAAACATTTTTGATTTATATATATTCTACAGACTCTTACGAGTCCAAAATGACATATCTTTCCCAAATCCGACTTCAATTAAGCGAGTTGTGCACACTTAAAGTTTTTCTAATTATTCGAATATGTCTCAATCTAATTGATTTATTTATTTAACTATAAATAATTGTAATTTCCACTGCCACTCCAATCCGTCCAGTCTGCAAGGTGTGCTCCAATCTCTGCTGATCCACTCGAGCTTAGGTCTTGGGCGCAAATCCGTCTAAGAAGTTGGCTGCCAGCTTATCGCGAGCTGCTCCGAGAATAAAAGGGGGAATTGCATTTAAAAGACATTATTGCGTTTGCTTTTGTTTTATTTGTGATGTTCTGCAAGGTGCGCTAATCGCCGGCTAAGCTGACCCGGAACCGAGCAAGTGGCTAAGCCAAAAGTCAGCTAATTAGCTGACACTTTGTCTTCGGGGTCCACTTAATTAGCCGCTGCTTGGATTTGCGTACCTCCCGCACCTACAGTTGGTTGGCGGGGACAATTGCATTCCAGTTGCGTAACACAAATGGGCGCCAATTAAAGTTGGACCCAACTGACTCCCAATTGGCGCCAGACAAAAGTTCGTCGGGCATATTCAAACTTTTTGCCATTTTTGTGTGTGTGTGTGTGTGTGATTTTAATTCCATTAAAATTTGCGAGCAGCATGAAAAAAACGCATTTACAAAAATAACAATTGCGCGAGAGAAACGAGAGAGAGAGAGAGAGAGAGAGAGGGAGTCAGTTGAGAAAATATTTCCATTGCTAATACAATTTTAGCTCGTATTTTATACAGATTTCTCGTTTGCACTAATTAAATGTGTAAATTTTGCAACGTTTTTTAATTGAATGCGACAAAATGTCTACAAAAATTAAGCGAAACAAATTGCGTGGACAAACTATTCTACGATTCGGCTAGTAAAATTGTTTGCAAATGTTAACAAAAGTTGACAACAATTTCGAAATGCAAACATTAAGCAAACGCAAGCAAGTGCAACTTATGCATTAGATTAGTTGGAATAGAATGTAATAAAAAAAAAGAGAATAATATTCGACAATAAAGCAGGGTATACAAGCAAAGTTCCGCCTACTATTCCTCCTTGTTCTCCAGCGCCGGCACCTCCCAATACTGTTCGTCCTGGTGCTGTTCGTCCTTTTGCAGATTCCGAAAGCTGGTGTACTTTAAGACGGCACCTGTTTCGGTTAACAAAATTTAATTAAACGCCCTCCTTGACGTTGAACTAACTCGCTACGCACCTGTCAGAATGCCGCCGCCGATGGCGATGAGCAGGGTCAAAGCAATGCCGAAGAGTTGATAGCCCGCCTGTGTGCTGGCATCGCGTCCCAATCCCTGCAACATGCTCGGAGATTAGCTTGTGTGTGTGAAAGTAAATAACAATTGCAGCTGGCGCCAACTTACGCCCATAATTTTGCTCGCCGTGCTGTTGCTGCCGACCATGGCTGGGAAAATGTCCTGCAGCTCCGATTGATAGTCGTCCGCGGTGGCCAGCGAGGCGTAGATGGCCGAGGCGATGGCCGATATCAGGGCGGGCATGCCGTGCAAATTGTGTACGCCACACGTGTCATGTAGTCGCAGCTGGCTGGTCAGCCACGGCTGCAATTTACAGGGTATAACATATTAGATACATGTGAAAGTGCGGACATCTCCCAATCTTTTGCCTTATTTGTTAATTGAACTTTAATATAAAATATTAAAGAGAAAAAACTAGAAACATTTAGAGCCTTGTTCCTTTGTCATTTATCCCCAACATACATAAAAAAATATTCACAAATTTGGATAAGCTTAATTATATTAATTTGACTGAGAATGTGGAGTATGTTCTGCTAAAAGGACTTTTTGGAATGCTAAACTAAGTTTTTTAACCCCTGCAATGCATGTCAAAGGTTCAAAGGGAATCTACCATTTCTTTTTATGCCCCGAACTGCTTGAAAAGGGGTCGCTTGTTTTTGTGCTGATGTATGTAACAGACGGAAGGCAGCAAGTCATAAATATATAGGAGGAGGAAGAGCTGAGTCAATCGAGGCAGAGACTTGACATTAGAAATATATATAATATAATCTCCTATGATGAGGTCGTTGGATCTTTCCAGTTTCCGATTAGCATTAAATATTTTAGAGCATGGCTTTAAAGACAAGCCGAAAATTTTAAGTCATATAAAATATACAAATAGGTAAGTTTTGGGGTCCATATATAAATAGGAGTATAATTGGAGAAGCTAATCTAGAACGCATTTCCCATGATGGGAAAGCTGGCTAACATGCTTGCAACGGCAGCTTGGCCCGGCTTGGCCTGGCTTTAGGGTATCTACTAGTCGATCATACCCCTACATGTTCGCTTTGGCGTCTAATTAAACGTTATTAAAGTGCAAAATGTGCAACTGGACCGCGGTCATTTATAAAAGTGTGTACATTTATTTACACACACGCACACACCTCCGCCGGAATGGCACAGCGCATACGGACGGACAGATGGGGGCGGGGGGAGGGGGGGGGGGGGGTAAATTGCCGGCGGGCAACAAACTTTACTCATTAGCGTCACACATTTTCGCTAGGCGCACTAATTAAAACGCAACAGACGACACCACGGTCCAGTTCCAGAGAGTGCAGCAGAGCCTAATGTTGGTTGCAGCTTCCCTTCCAGCTGCAGACTCCATTTTGAATAGCGCCTCGTGTTTGCACGAATTACATGCATAGGATAGTCCAGGTGGTCCGGCAACTCTCTCCCATTAGTGTGCAGCTTTCTCTCTGATTTCTTTTTTTTTTTAAAGGGGGGGGTGGGGGGCAGTTGAACTTACGGTTAAATAGCGATAGCCGAGCACCGAAACCGTGCCGGCGATAATGCCAATTAAGACGGCGCCGTGCGCGCCGAGCAGCAAGTTGCAAACGGTGCCAACGGCAACGCCGCCGGCGAGCGTCGAGTTCTGCACGTGCACCATATCCAATTTATTCTCATGGCTGACAAGTGCCGATACAACGAAGGTGGTCACTGGAAGAGAGAGAGAGAGAGAGAGAGGTTACAACAACATCAACAGAAAGGCGCACATCAACTCCACTCCGAGGCAATGCTCCAGTATTTCAAGCACTTTTCATAGTTTGGCCCCCAATTTATGCTGCATCTTGCTTAGTTTTCGAGTAGTTTATTAGTGAGCATCCAGTTCCATTTGAATTCAGGTTTTAAATGCAATGCAAACACACATTTTCAACGACTTTTGCAATTTTGGCGTTTTCGATAATTCTGCTATGAGTACTTATTGGTTTTTGGCCACTGTCGATAGTTTTGCACGATCATCGATAGTTGTTTGGCAATAATAGTAGCATGTGCTCTGGTCACACTGTTTTGCTCTCTCTCGCTTGCGAAAGAGCGGCTTAGCCGCCAAAATTATTGTTAATGGCGCGATTTATAGTGCGTGAGTGCTTTTAAATATTCAGTTCGCTAATTTATCTACGATTTCGGGCAAAATAGGGATTACATCGGTGTAAAGCTTTCTTACTGGACATCAGTAGAGGCCATTGCAGGCTGTAGTTGTGTAGTGCAAGCCGCAAAATATAATTAAAAGTGCGTAGCGGCGAATGTGTATGTGTGTGTGTGTGTGTTTTTTTTTGTGTTTTTTTTTGTGTGCTCATTAATTGGTTTAAAAGCAAAGTAAATAATGTCTAACTGCTGATGCCTTATGGGACAGTAATAAAATATGAGTTGATGGTAAGTTCTGATAAGATTGTTTTAAATATATAACTTATTGAAGCACAAGTCTCAAGAGGTATGGATATATATGTATGCATGTGTGTATATATGTATGTATATATATGTGGTACATACTGGAAGGTGTCTAATGGGAATGTGTGTCTGTTTTTTTGTGTATCCATTAATTGGATTAATAGAAGAACAAATATTATCTTATTGGGAAATGCATGTCTTATTGGCGAACGATGTTATGAGCATGTTGAGCATGGCTAGTTCAGATAAGAAATTTAAAGATTCTCAACTTTTTAATGTGCATATGTATATGTGTGTGAGTGTGTGTATGTCAAGGCTTATAAGCATTAATAAAATAACAAATGTCGTCCAATAAGAAAATGTATATCTTATTGGTAAACTTAAAAATAATGAGAATGCGAGCAAGTTCATATCAGACTGTTTAAGATTCGCAACTTTTTAATGTGCATATGTATATATGTGTGAGTGTATGTATGTAAATGCTTAAGAGCGTGTGTGGGAAACAGAGTTGCCAACTCAGCTACTTTCTGATTAGCAGCCCTGCTTATTCCCAATATGTGTTTTCTTTAGTATTGGGTTCGTCTTTTTTTTGCAGCGACAGTTGGCAACAATGTTGCCTCAGCTTAGAGTTGGGAGTCTGTCGTGTTTTTTTTTTCGTGACACGAATTGGTTAGTTCTTAATAATAAAATTTTCGTGCATCTCAGATTAGTTGACTGCGTTGCTTATCGTATTGCTGCGTGTTTCCCAACTTTCTTGTCGTCTCCTAAAAATGCCTTAATGGGCGCCCATCTCCAGCTGAGCTCCATTTGGCAACGACAGGATTCTCTCTTAAATCATCCAAGCGAAGCAAATGGGAATCACAGGCCACAATGCTCGATGCCACAACCGCAGTTCATAAACACAAAACTAATAAAAATGTAAACAAGGCAACGGACGAGTCCCCGTCCTCGTCTCCGTCCCCGTCCTCGTCTCCGTCCCCGTCCTCGTCTCCGTCCTCGTCCTGTGTCCTGCTGTCGTCCGGGCAACAACAGCAATGGGGCACACTTCAGTTTATTAGACTGGCAAACATAAATCTCCGCAAAAATAACACTAAATACTTAAAAATCTTCATTTTATGGCGAAACATATGTTGCAGCAATAATAATTTGCATAAATTAGTTAATACGGGACACCGCTCGGTTTCTGTGGCAACTGCAAATAAGCAAATCACAGCCGGAGCAGCAACAACAAGAACAACAACAACGAGAACAACAACAACAACGAGAACAACAACAACAATCCGAACCGCAACAATTTTAGAAGCAGCTTTTGACATTGTCCAGGCGACACAGAATTACGAGTACTGCAAATTCTGGCTTAAAAATCAATTAAACCGTATTTTTACTGCCGGGTGGGGAGAAAAGCAAAGTTAAACCAGTGCCAAGTCGAGATTTCGGGGCGTCAGTTGTTTCTAACTAGTTGTTAAAGTCCATACCCCTTGAAAATGGACAACAATCGGGTATGTTGCAGCTGGGCCAAGGCAGACTTTAAGAACTGGAAATAACAGTTTTAGGAGTATAAATCCTCCTTAATTGAGCATGTAAAGCATACACATTTATAGGGTATTTTACTTTTTTAAGGGCATTACAAATTTCCTCCAATCAGGGCAGAATATTGAATGTTAAGACAGCTCGAAATTGTGTACAGGGTATGCCCTAGTTGAGCACTGTCGACTGTTGTAAAAAAAAACATATTTCCAGGGTATTTTACTTTTTTCAGGGTATTCAGATTTATCAACAGTTGGAGAGTAATTTATATATGTTACATCAGCTCGAGGCTGTGTACAGGGTATGCCCTAGTCGAGCACTGCCGACTGTTGTAAAGCATACCGAAATCTAGGGTATTTTCCTTTTTTCAGGGTATTGCGAATTTTCTACAATAAGAGAAGAGAATATTATATGCTACAGCAGCTCGAAGCTGTGTACAGGGTATGCCCTAGTCGAGCACTGTCGGCTGTTGTAAAGCAAACAGAAATCTAGGGTATTTTACTTTTTTCAGGGTATTGCGACTTTTCGACAATAAGAGAAGAGAATAATATATGCTACAGCAGCTCGAGGCTGTGTACAGGGTATGCCCTAGTCGAGCACTGCCGACTGTTGTACAGAAATCCAGGGTATTTTACTTATTTTCAAGGTATTCAGAATTTTCTACAATAAGAGAAACGAATATTATATGCTACAGCAGCTCGAAGCTGTTTACAGGGTATGCCCTAGTCGAGCATTGTCGACTGTTGTACAGAAATCCAGGGTATTTAACTTATTTTCAAGGTATTCAGAATTTTCTACAATAAGAGAAACGAATATTATATGCTACAGCAGCTCGAAGCTGTTTACAGGGTATGCCCTAGTCGAGCATTGTCGACTGTTGTACAGAAATCCAGGGTATTTTACTTATTTTCAAGGTATTCAGAATTTTCTACAATAAGAGAAGAGAATAATATATGCTACAGCAGCTCGAATCTTCTTACAGGGTATGCCCTAGTCGAGCATTGTCGACTGTTGTACAGAAATCCAGGGTATTTTACTTATTTTTCAAGGTATTCCGAATTTTCTACAATAAGTGAAAAGAATATTATATGCTACAGCAGCTCGAAGCTGTTTACAGGGTATGCCCTAGTCGCGCATTGTCGACTCGCGTTGTTGTTGCCTGCATATTTAACAATTTAAATTAACGCCAATGGTGTCACTTGTGACTATAAAATGTGTTTTGCCCAATGCGGGCGACGGCGACACAAACTGACCAGGACTCGGACTAGGACTTGGCCTGGCCTGGGAGAGAGGGAGGGAGGAGGGGGCGGGGGGCAGAACAGGGCGGGGCGGGGCCCAGGCTCGTTTTGAAGTTGGTGTGAAAACAACAACTGGGGCGTATTTTGCTGTTGGCGCCGCATTTGAACACCAAATGGCGTCGTCTGCTGTGCATGTCGCAGAGCCCGCATACACACACACACACACACACACACACACACAGACACGCCTCTAATTTCAGCATTGAACTGAATGCCCAGCTTTAGTTTAATTAAGGCAACAACTAGCGAGCCAAGCAACCAGCCAGCCACTGAACGGTGGGAAACGGCCCAAAGCGATATGCCAGGGTCCACGTTGACTCAACTAATCGCACATCCTTCCGCATAAAATGTCCTGCTTGCCACGCTCATAGACACTTTTTACAACATTACAAAGGGGTACATAGAATACTCTATGCTCTTTGTTTTAATCAATTGTGATTTTTGACTTGTTCTTGAAAGTGAAATTACTGCAAGACTTTTTTGATCAATGGATATTATTATTTTGTATGTTGAATATGAAATAAATAAACAACTTTTTGGTAAATAATTGTGTATGAATAACTGAGTTTCATATGGAAAATCAGTGAACAGAAGAAGGCGAATTATTTCTTCGAATTATAAAACATTTGAGTTGCCCAAAAACCAAACGCATCTAAAACTGAACAGAAATATATTTTTTCTAAAAGAAATCTTTTTGGGATAGATTTCTTGATTTTTGCTAGCTAATTTTCAACTGAATTATTTTATTTTAATTTAGGCTAAATTAAACGGAAGAGTTCTAATCAAACGAACATTTTTATGTGAAAAATTAAGCTCGCTTCGGTCTTAAAAGTGCCTCGGCCTGCCGACAGCTTTTCCAAGCCTTTAAAGAGTATTGCAAGTGCGTTCTGTCTGGCTCTCAGTTGTTCTTTAACTTGTGCTCATATGGTCTATTGCGCTGTTTAGGTGTCGCCTCCGTGTTGCTGTAACGTGAGGGCTTTAATGTCCATGGCAAGGATCTGGCCACAGACGCCCCAGTGTCGCCGCCAGAGAGAGAGCGAGCCACAATTTCAGACCAGAGTCCCAGCTCGGCTTATCTCAGCTGCTGTTGCTCCACTTGCTGTTGCTGTTGTTTTTGTTGTAGTCATTGCCGGTCGCCCTTTGTATACATTTAATTTGTGTTTTGTTATTTACATTAACCAAGGCAACGGCCAGAGCAGAGACTGCCCACCAACAAAACCCGCAAACCCAACCCTAGACTCTTGCTCTCGGGTTGTTTTTGCTTTTAGCACATTTTCTATATGTTGTGTAGGACATGGCCATGGTCAGACACACACACACACGCACACCCACAGGGATAAACACAGGGAGCTAAATGCTGGACAGAGGCTCCTGCCTTCTGCTCTTGGCTCTTCGGGCCGTTTTTATGTGCGCTACGTGCTCAAAATAAATTTTCAAATGTGTTAACGAAACTATTTGACATTTAATTAGTTTGTGAGTTGCATGCATAAAGATTTGAAGAGCGTAGCTCGGGACCTTTTCAATTTTAGCGCCTGCCGCCTTAGTTAATAGCTGCGCCAACATTATAATTAACGCGGCCCACGAATATACATATATATATATATATATATATATATAGGCAGAACTGAAGACAGTAGGCCGCCACTTGAGCCAGCTAATTGCTGAGTGGGAATCGCAGTCGCACGTGACTCACCTGTTGCCGCGGCTAATGCGAGAAACGTGTTCAAAATGGCGCGCTCGCCGCCGGAGCCCGAGGCCAGCACCGAATTGAAGCTGGGCCAGTATACCCAGAGGAAGGTGGTGCCGATCATAGCGAATATATCGGATGCATAGTTGGCACCTTCGTGCTTGCCGGCATCGTTCTGGTCACTCGATGGGCGAAGCATCAGGGCCACGGCCAGGCCAAAGTAGGCGCCAAATGCGTGCACCGTGATGGAGCCTCCACAGTCGCAGATCTGTCGAGTAAATGCAAATAATTAAAGCGCTAATAAGGGCTCTATTTATACTCTATTCATACTCTAGCAGAGGGTCTTATAGCTTTGTAACGACTTATGTAACCTTTGGAAGAAGACGCATGAGAGATTTTTAGACAATCCTGGCTGGATCTATCGAAACTCGATATAACATATTTTCAAATAATCCCATCGAGTGGAATTTTATTTTAAAAGATCTTTCTTCATTTGAGACGTCTTTCACATTTTGTGATAAATTTACCTCCGAATGAGAAAAGTATGAAGAAAAGGTCAAAGTTTTCTTTCAATCAACTTTATTTTATTAGAGTTAATTTCAAAACTGAATTTTGGGCATTTCAGAAATTCCATTTAAAAGATCTTTGTAGAGCTTCATTTGAGACGTGTTTCACGTTTTCGACAAAATTTACCTCCGAATAAGAAAGGTTCGATGTTTGAAATTTGAAGAAAAGGTCAAAGTTTGTAGGGGCAAAGTTTTCTTCGAATTAACTTCGTTTTATTAGAGGAAATGCCAAAACTGAATTTTCTGAAAAGTAAATGAATTTTATAGATAAATATATTGTCTATTAATGGAATTTATATCCTCATTTCTAGTGGGAAATTTAGCAGGGTGAATCCTTTTCAGGATTGTTAACACATTTTCAAGTTTATTTTCAATTTTGAAAATGAAAGAAAAATGGTATATTATTTATCTGATATGTTGTTTGACTTGGAGCTTATTTATTTAATTTTTTTTTAAATATTTCATGTTTTATTTTGTGCTGAAATTTATCAGTATTTTTTTTATCTCTACCAAACGAATGAGTGAGAGAAAAAGTTATAGTTGAAAGTATGTAACTTATAAGATATTACATATACATAGAGGGATATTTACAAAGAAGAGGAAGGCGGGTATTAAAATGATTCGCCTCGTAGATAGGTCGCCGGGTTGTAGCCTTTGGAGGCGCTTCTCTCTCTGACTTGGAAATTAATGTAGCATGACTGAATAGGAAATCTCTAAAATCTGACTACGTTCTCGATCAGTATAAATAGTGGAATAGTAGTAGCCATACGCTCTACTTTATCGCATATCATATCATACTTAAAAAGGAACAATCGGTTAGAGATTAAGTGCCTACCTACGAATAATAAATAAAGCCCAACAAGACTCACCAATTTAGAGCTTCATCAAGCTTCTAGAGTCTTTAAATTACGCTTTAGTCCTTTCAGTTTTAATATTAATACATTGCTGTTTATTTACTTTATACATCTATGTCTTATTGAACGTGGATAAGTTTTCCTATTAAACTCAACGTCCTTACCCGACCTCCTAATGCCCTAATGCTCCTGTTACCACGTTCTATTGCTTGAAATGTGTTTTTTATCAGCTCAGTCTCAATTTCAATCTGGCAGAGTTGCCAGCCCTACATATATATAATCATAATCTAAACTAAATCGAAGAGAAGTGTATTTGATATTCTGCAAACCGAAGACAACTGTTTGTCTCTACTCTCGTTTCACTTACGCTGAGCACATTTAGGGCCAAATATTCGTTGGCCGCGAACAGGGCCACCTCAAAGATGGACATGCATAGCAGCTGAATGGGCGTGGTCCGGCCCAGAAGTGCGCCCATGCTGATTAGCGGCACGGCGGCGGCAATGTCCGCATCGATGATGCTCTCCAGCGAAAGGCTGCAACGAAAGACGAGCGTCAATACGGCAAATGGAATGTAAAGCAAACAACTTAAAGCGTATTTTTTATTTTTTTATTTTATTCACAAGACCTTGGCCCCTGGCACTTGGTCGGAGTACGTCCGCCTCAAGTCAAAGTAATTGCATGAATTCATTACAACTTGGGTATATATTTTTTTCTGAATTTCTTTAACTTATTTGCTTGGCGGGGGGTAGCGACCCACACGAATGCAATTAATTAATGGGCAATTACTTAGATTAAAGTTGAAAAACTCACCTGATCTTGCCGCCTTCCATGTGCAGGAAGCCCTTCATCAGGACGGACCATTGCACGACCAGGGCGGACATGAACAGCGTATAGCCCGTGGCGCTGTAGCCGTATTTGCGCAGAAAGGTCATCAGGAAGCCAAAGCCAATGAATATCATGACCTGAACATCCTGAAATTCTGTAACGAGCAAAGGTTTTCCGGCGGGGGGGGGGGGGGGGGGTCGATTAGTGAGACGAGACGCCTTGGCACGCTTATTAATTGAGTCAAGTCGTTTCAATTAGTTGGCCAATTGTCTGCTGCCAAAAGTCAATTGCATTGAGATTGATGTCACCGGGCCCGGCGGAGTCGCAGCCAGAGCACGCCCGGACTCGGACACGGACACGTTAGCCGATCATGTGTGAGAGTGTGTGCGGGTGTGTGTGTGTGTGTGTGCGGGTGCAATTAGTGTGAAATACGTTTTAATTTATTTATTATGAATTGCAACAAGTTGTTTACAGACGCATTTGCATAAATTGAAATTAATGACTTTAATTATTCATTTGTGTGTGTGTGCGGCTCCTCGTTCAATTTCTGTCGTGGCAAAAGTAATTAATGCAATTGCTGCCGCGGCACTTTAAGGAGACTATCCGAATCGAAAAATAGCTTTATTTATTTATGAAATGCCAGCACTTGCCAACATATTCGCCAACATATTTGGCATGGGTAATGGTCATCTGACAGACCCAAAGCTATTTTAATATGCAGGCTTAACTGAAGCTGGGGTTTTGCTCTTTCTTTTAGTTGTAATTAATTTTCAAATATCATATCAAGCGGACATTGCAAATTGTTTTTTATGGTACATATTTTGCGCCCAGGGAGTAGTAGGTGATTTTGACAAAGTACGAACTGACGAATGTCTGAAAGTCATTTCGGATATTCAGAGGGAAGAGCTGAAAATTATGGAAAATTTTAGGAGTAGACTTTGCCTTAAGAGAGGAGAAATTGCAGAGCACATTCTGGGAATTTGTCTAGCTTTAAGTGCACTAAGACTCTCTCAGCTTGGGGTCAAGTTCTTTAAGCTAACTTTCTCCCATGAGATCTTTGAATTCGGCGAAAATCACCGTACTTTTGCTTATGAAGGAACTGTAAAAGAGCTTTATCCATTCTATATCGATTCCAGCGCAAAATGAAACATATTAGAAAGCTAAAAAAAAAGATATTTTTTCAGTGAAAGGCAAAATGCATCCAAGTTTTCGCATATTACCTAAATTTACAAAAAGTTAAAGTTTTTAGGAAAATATCCACAACTACGTGGCTTAGATGTCTGAGCGTCGGACTATTGAGAGGTTGCTGGTTCTAATTGTTAAGCAATTGTAGGTTTCTTATATTTGTTCACTTTGTTTTGCATTTATTTATTTATTTATCTATTTATGGTCGACAAAAACGAGTACATAAAATTATGAAAATGAAATGCTGAAAATTATTTGCCCATCCTACAGCTAAGAAAGAAGCTGTTAGTAGAGAAAATATTTACAAGCCAAAAAGTAAACTAACATATTTATATGAAAACCATATTTTTATTCACGTGATGTCAATTTGAGCTGTGTTATGTGCTTCCCTAAAAAAAAGCGCGAATAACACGAATAATTTTCGCACAACTTCCATTTTGAACAAAATTCATTTGACCGCGTCTCTTGTTAATTCTCTTAATAACAATAATATATTATATGCGGATTTTAGTTTCTTTTTTGCTTCTATTGCTCATAAATTCTTGGCGTAACATATTTCTATTAATAGTTATCTGGCTGTGCGCCCATTTAGTTGGTTGTGTCTCTCTCGGAAATTGTCCATAAAAGCTTATCAGCTATAGATGTCACGCAATCGCATCAAGACAAGTGGCGTTGATATTGTTGCCCCCATTGACTGACAGCTCCCCCGGACCGAAAGTAAAGTGCGGATAAAATGCCAATCTTGCTGACAAGTCAACATTAAGTCACCAGGCTCAGTCATTAGCGGTCACTCGTTGGGTTTGTGCCCCCTTTTCCTGAGTCGGCGGCCGCTTGTCAATTAGCTGTTGATTATATCAAATGACGTTAACCCTCTGCATAAACTAACTATTTATGTGCTGTATCAGCTGGAAATATATGGGGCATGGCGAGGCACATGGAGCATATTCTTGGTCAAGTTCAAATAAAGTTTCTTTCTCTACAATTGACTCTTGGTGCATACAAACATTTGTGTGTCACTCGAACACGTGGAGCATATAAATTCCTGGTTAAGTTGATATAGAGTTTCTTCCTAAAAAATTGATTCTTGATCAAATAACAAACATTTCAATGTCACACGAACACATGGAGCATATATAAACTTCATCAGGTTCAAATATAGTTTCTTTCTCTAAAATTGATTCTTAGTATATAGAGACACTTGAAGGTCACACGAACACATGGAGCCTATATATTCTAGATCAAGTTCAAATAAAGTTTCTTTCTCTAAAATTGACTCTTGTTATATACAAAAGTTTGTGTGTCACCAGAACACATTGAGCATATAGATTCTTTATCAAAATCAAATAAAGTTTCTTCCTCAAAAATTGACTTTTTTTTGCTTTACTCTATATAAACATTTGAATGTCATCTTTAAGTACTGCAATCGGACGACAGGCAAAGGTTTTCCTTAAGCTCAGACAATTCAGAGCTGTCTACAGGGTATCTGCTAGTCAGACACTCTCCCTTAAAGCACACTCACTTGTGTTTTCAACGCGCTTAGTCACATTCTGCAGAAACTTTAACGTGTTGCGTCTAAACAATGAGTTGGCGAGGACAACCGGAGCACAATAGAAGCAAATGGAAAATTGGGATGATAGCTACTCACGCGGATATTTTGAAACGTGTTCGTTTGCTGATCCGGCGTCTTCAGCGCCGAGCTGCGACGGCATGGCGGACTTTTCGTAACGCACGAAAAGCCAGAATAGCGCCAGGAAAACTATTTGCACAATCAACAGGACAACGTAGCCCGACACCTTTGCAGCCGGCGTATGCATGTCGCAGTTCGTAAAACGTAAAAGGAGAAAAACACGAAAAAAAACCCGCAGCGGATGCCGTTGGAGTCGTTGTCGATTGGAGTTGTGCTGGTTCAAATCCGCGTCGTAGCCGTTGCAGCACGCGTGCGGATACGCTGGGGAATTAGCAGCAGACAGCAAGTCTCTCCCTCTCTCTCTCTCTCTCTCTATCTCTCTGTTTCAACTGCGGAGGAGGCGGAGGCGGAGGAGGCGGCAGGTTCTTTACATGGACGATCTGCTGCCGCTGAGCGCAAAGCGTGTACTGATGCCCAGCGCTTGCTGCGAGCCTCGCAAGTAGAGCTGGCTGTCCGTTTCCGTTCGAGGCAGCGCTGCTTTTGCGCTCAACAACGGGGCGTATGTGCGATATATCCACGGCGATTTATTCGCATGATATAACTATTTGATTTCATTTGCCGCCGCTTCAGCCTCAGCTACAGCTACAGCTTCAGCTACTGTTGCCTCCATTTCTGCACTCGCTGAATTATTTAGCGCAAAGCTCCCCTTCCCCCCTTTAAAACCAACCCCTGCCCACAAAAATTACATTGTACGTTCGCGTAGCTTCTAATTTATTTAAATTGTTTTGTTTTAGTTGCATTCTAATTTCAATTTGAAATCGTTGCGTGGTTGCCTTTAAATGAAAAAGTGGTCATGTCTTTGCGGTGTTGGCACACTGTGAGAAAAATATAGAACTTAGTCAAAAGTAAGTCCAGTTCGTCTTTACTTCGGCTGAGCATGAAATTTAAATGCCAAGTCCATTCTCACAGAGTTCTCTGAAAGTATCTAAAGAAGTTTAATATTCCATCTACTGAATTAATATTCTCAGCTGCTTTTATCTTATCTTTAGATTCTCGTCTTATATGGCAAACAATTTTGTCTTATCTTCGAGTTCATGCTGTATTTTGGTCTTCTGCAAAGCACGCTATCTTTCTTATTATTACCCACGAAGTGAGGCATTTTATGGCACTTAAAAACAGATTAGTTTCAGTTAATTAAAGTATTTTTATACAATAAGAAGGGTATGATGTTTTTGGGGTTAATGATGTAACAAGCAGACTGAAGCATTTCTCTGAACCCATAAAGCATATTTAATCTGGATCAGTTTTAACTGTCGAGTTGATCTCACCAAGTTCTTCTGTCTGTTCTTCTCTCAACCAAGTTTTTCTCTCAGTGTATTAATTCGTCAGGCATGCGTGCAACTTGCAGCTGCTTAAAGTTTGATATTATGATTGCCGTGGTCCGAGGAAAATTTCGCTGCCTTTTTGCCGGAGTCGACTCGAAAGAGACTCAGCTGAGCACTTGCTGTGGATCGATCTAATCGCATTGTTGTCTTTGGCTGCTCGCCACAAGGCAATTAGCAGGCTGTCAGCAACAATTGCCCATAAAGTGCTTTAACTACGGCGCACAACTGGAGCAGCTGATCGGTCATTGAGAATGATGCGGCGGGCCCCCTCGCCAAGCTGCCCAGCCCAGCCCAGTCCAGGCCAGCCGTGCCCCATCCCCGAAACAACAATTGCCAGTCATTAACAGTTTTTAGTAGTTTAGTGCGAAATTAATGGGCACAATACAGCCCGACCGAGTCACACATCTATGCGAAAGAGCCGCGAACTCAAATTGGGTTTCGGGCATAAATATAAAACCTAATGTGTGAATGGGCTACAGTTGGGCTTGCGAAAAGATATCGTATAATAAATATTTTATGAAGTTTATAAATGAGATAAGCTAACATAAAGTTTTATGTGGTTTAGCAAAAAGAATATTACATTGGACTAGAGCAAAAATCTGATCAATTGACTGGGATTAAAACCCGTTTATTCACATCGAGTGGTTTTAATAGTCCCTTTCCTTCATATCTATATCGGAGTGTGTTATTAGAGATATTTTTTCATACAAAGGTTGATCTCATTCTCTCTCATCTTTGCGAAAAAGCCGCGAACTCAAATTGGGTTTCGGGCATAAATATAAAACCTAATGTGTGAATGGGCTACAGTTGGGCCTACGAAAATATATCGTATAATAAATATTTTATGAAGTTTATAAATGAGATAAGCTAACATAAAGTTTTATATGGTTTAGCAGAAAGAATATTACATTGGACTAGAGCAGAAGCATAAATATCGGATCAATTGGCCGAGATTAAAGCCCGAGTGGTATTAATAATTCCTTTCTTTTATAGTCATCTATCTATATCGGAGTGTGTTATCAGAGATATTTTTATACCCTGAACCCATTAAAAATGGGTAAAAGGGTGTAATGTTTTTGTGCAAATGTATGTAACAGGCAGAAGGAAGCATCTCTGACCCCATAAAGTATATATATTCTTGATCAGCATCAACAGTCGAGTCGATCTAGCCATGTCCGTCTGTCCGTCTGTATGAACGCAGGGATCTCAGAACCTATAAGAGCTAGAGACTTAAAATTTTAGCTGAAGGTCCTCCTAGTCCCCGCGCAGATCGAGTTTGTTTCCGATAATCGATAACTTGCCCCGTTTCCGAGTAATCGATACCGATACCGAAATCCTAAAATCACCAAACTTGCATGTAGCTTTCAGAACAATATATATATATACATGTATCAAATATCTTTCATTTTATCGCCTATCGCCTGTTGGAAGAAGAGGGTTCAGGGTATCCCCTAGTCGGGAGCTCCCGACTTGAACCTCTGACTTGTTTCATACAAAGTTTGATCACATTCTCTCACTTGCTAGTCGAATTTTCTAAGGCACCATTTAAGTGCCATTTTTTTGTACATATAGAACAATTAATTAAATTTCTTTATTATTATTCATCCATGGCCTTCGGCTAAAACAATAACCCATTCATATACTCTAGCTTGGGACTCCAAACCGAAACCTTTTTTGTTAATTTCTCATATTTGCTTTTCATTATTTCTGTCTTTATCATCTCTGCGAACTGCTCTCTAATATATTAATAGCACTTATATAATGGACTAATGATAAAAATCAACAACATTTAACTAATTACCAAAGAAAATAGTATAAAAATTAAAAAGTGCGCGCTAAAACAGAAATAAACTCAAACAAAATAACTTGTCGCAAGCCAAAAACGGGGGAAGAAGCTTTGTGTGTGGGGCTGCTCCCGGGGCGTATGATTGATATTTATTTTTTCAACAAACACAAGCACCTGTGCTAAAAATTGAAATTCTCATGGCAGGGCAACAATAAATAAATAAAAAAAAATAAAGCAAAGCAAAGCAAAGCAAGGCAAATCGAGAAACCGACATAAGAAAATGTGTGAAGTTGGCGCAAAAACCGCAAATGTTGCCAGGCACGCGCTGGTAAACGCTCTCGGATCTGTGAAACCGAGCAAAAAAAAAACCCTAAAAAAAGAAGAGGCAAAGCAAGGGAGGGAAGTTGGTAGAGAAGTGGGACTTGGTGTACTATATCAGAGCCATTTGGTTCTACGTTTTGTCTGTGTGTGTGTATTGCTGCCTACGCTACATACTTGGGCAAAATTTGCATCCGCAATCACTTTAAATGTTTCCGTTTGAATACGCAAATAAATCGAAAAGGATTTCCAATGAATGCTTATGAGTGTGCGCGTGCCCCCCTCACCCCCTCACCCCCCTCCTCCACAACTCTGGCACCTGCCCCTCGCTTGAAACCCTTGTTAATGTTGTTGTTTACAACAAGTGTACATGGCTAAATCCGTGCCAAAGCACACCAACAGCAACAGCAACAGCAACAAAAATTGATAACATTGTAAAACGGCTGCCAAACTGTCAGCTGCTGCTCTGCTCCAAGATGCAGCCCCCGCCTCAGCCCTCCCCCTCTAGCTCCATCTCCGGCTTGTGGTCAGTCTGGGGCTAACAAAAATATATGTATATGCTTGGGGGTTTATAGTGAGCCATAAATAAATATGAGCGAGTCTTTCCTGACATTGCAACGGGGGCCAGCAGCAATGTTGACGATATGTTGATAAACTTTAACACTACCGGCTCAGAGAGACACACACACACACACACACACACACACACACACACACAGCGTGGCAGAGACAAACAAAGGGTATTCCGGCTTACCATGACTCTCGTAAATCGACATACATATATTTAACTTCATTTTTCTGCACTTGCTGAGGCTAACAAATTGTTAAATGTGTAACGTATATAAGAAAAGAGCTTGGAGCCCATTATCTGTATATATTTTTGAGATCTGACTACTCTCACATTCTTCTCCCCAAAATCAGAAGTTCGCGCTGTCTGAGTTCTCTTACCAAAGAATCAACTCGAGCTGAGGGTTTTTTTTGCCAATCTTTTGGGTTCTGAAGAGAATATGGTCTCTAATGGGCCAATAATGATGTCAATGATTATATACAAAATTAGATTTTCGCTCTGCTCGAATTTGTTTACCAAAGAACCAAATCGGGGTTTAATCTTCTTAATCTTCTTCCTTAATCTTTTTGGTTCTGAAGAGAATCGAACATAGAAAAAAATGGACCAATAATGGTCTTACTGAGTCGAGGGTAAGCTGGCCTCGTCTACTGTGTTTATCCGACCTAGGCTTAGCTCAGTTTTAAATGTCTATTTCGATTAAACTTTCAATAGGTACCATATAGATGGCATATCATCCATCCATACCATATAGATTATCATATCATTGTGTGAAACAAAATTTTATGTCGGAGACTTTTGTTTTTTTCAAGATATTGGAAGAAGTCTAACAATGCATTTACATATATAAAAGAGTCGCTAAAAGGTTAGGGATACGAAGCTTAGACTGAAGCTTCTCACGAAGACGAAGTCTTAGAATAATTAAGCTTTAGATTGAAGAAAACGTCAAACTGCATTTAAACATATTACAAAAATCAACGTGGCCATAAAAGACGATTGCGACGGTTAAATGTATGAGCGCTGGACCAGCAAGCGCAAAATCGCCGGTTCAAATCGAAAAGCCAAATCCCAACACTAGAGAAAAACCTCATATATGGTAAAAAAAAAAGGATTAAGTAAAAGTAAAGTATAAAGCGTTATGCAAGCACTTGTCCGTGAAAGCGATTGTAAAAACACGTTTGGCTATTTTTTAAAACGCGCTGCAGCTCTTACCATAACACAGCAGCATCCGTCTATAACAAGAGCAACAAGAAGAGGAGCATCAGAGCCAAACATCGTCGTCGTCGTCGTCGTCGTCGTCGTCGTCGTCGTCGTCGTCGTCGTCGTCTTTTGTGTGGCTTTGTTATGCCGACCCAAAGTATCCTTCAGGCTCTCGCTGCCTGACTGGCTTTGCTGGCATTTGTATCGCCGGCTCTTTGCCTCTTTTGGGGGGCGGGGGGGGGCCTTTTTGGGAACTTGGCTCCGTTACACAAATTTCGACTGGCCCCCAGACTCTGCCCCACATCTCTGCCCCACATCTCTGCCTGCATGTGTGTGTGGTGTAGCTTCCTATTGTGGCTGCTTCTGCTGCTGCTGCTGCTGCTGCTTCTGCGGGTGGTTGCGCCTAAACGATTTGCTTTTTGTCTGTTTTGTGTCAATTTGAAATCCGCTTTGGTTATGCGGCTGCAGCGGCAGCTCTACCAGCCACGCCCCTTTCGGGCCCCCTTCTACCCTTGGATGCCTCGACGATGTCGTGTTGCCATAGCAAAGCTTTGCGCTGCGGCAATTGTTGGCATTTACAGCTACTTGGCTGCCATGGCAGCGCATACTCTACTCCAGCTTCAGCTTCAGCATCAGCTTCGGCTTCGGCTTCAGCTGTAGCTCAAGTGCCGCTCGGGGATTTATCAATTGCGTTTATAACAAATTTCGATTTGTCAGCGCAAAGCGGGCAACTTGCGTTCGTTTACAGCCAAGTGCCGTCGAGTGCCCGCCGCAAGTGGCATCAGTATCGGGCGATGTTCCTCCCACGGATCAGTGTTGCCTAGCCAAAACTGTCCCAGATGCAGCAAAGATGCTTAGAAAAGAGTTTGTACTGACTGACTGGTGATCAACGCAAGCTAGGGAGTAGGTCGCTGGTTCAAATTTAGCAGCAAGTTTTTTATCTGTTTGCTTAAATTGATAATAATAATGATTAGGCGTATGGAACCTCAAGTGAAGATCGTTTAAGCAATTCCTCCAACTACGACAGAGGAGACAACTTACGTGACGATGCAGTCTTATTCAAAAAAAAACCTTAACAAAAAAAACTTTTGACCACGATAAAGCCTGAGGACCCAACCAGGCTTGGCGAAACATAACCTCAGCCAACTTAGTTGCAACAAAAATGTATGCTATTTTTGATCCAATACAATAATAAATAAAAAAAAATATAAAAAAAAGTATGGTAAATTTTTGAGCAGCTTCTTAGTTGTCTGTAGCTGCCGGGAATTTTCCAAGCAATGCCGGGTATTTTTATTTAATAAAAAATATAAAGGCTAGAATATGATCTTGATAAAATTGCATCCATATATATGGTAAATCGTTGGTCCTGACTGATGTAAAGATTGACTGACAGATTGATGTAGATTGTATGCAATTTTATTGGTTTTTCATTTAAACTAATTTTCAAAGATTTACAGTAAATATTCGTGAATAATTGCTTAAACGATTTTGGGTGGAAATAGTTCAGAGATTCAAGAAACTTAACTTCTTTTTGTTTGGCAAAGCAAATGCATTTATATTTATAAGCTCAGCTAGCTTGAAAAAACATTCAGCTATAAGCTAGCCGATGTGTCATCTCTGATTTGTGGCTATCATTTACAGTGGCGCTCAAAAGTCTGCCACGAATTGCTCCAAACTTGAAGGCAATTTTTCTGGCATCCGCAACTTATGCCACGGCCTAAGCCAGAGCAAGTCGAGCGAAGACCAGTTTCAGTTGACAACAAAAAGCACCTCAATTAATAGTTAAGACAACTTTCAATTGGTCGCTTAGAGACAATACACATATACGTATATATGTATATAGATTAGAAGACAAACTGGATCACAAATCGGTGCCGTTAAATAGCATCAATAAAAATATCAAAAGCCAAAGCAAACTGAAGAAGCCCCCAAACAAGCAAAGCGTCAGCTGGTCGATTAGATGGCCACACGATTTACATATTATTTGTAACAAAAAGTTTATTCGATTTATTAATAAGACAAGCGGATAATAAAATAAAATAAGAAAAACGCAAAGAATTTACGAAACGTGTGACGTACATCTGATATTTATGTCTACTTTGGTATTGTTTGGTTTAGTCTAGCACTTCCGGCTTCTAGGCAATGCTTGTGGCATGCGTTGGCGCCACCTGTACAGGTTGCACTGGCTGCACGGCATGTGTTGTTTCCGGCTGTACGGTATGTGCCGGCTGCACGCCCGCCGACGAATCGTGCGTCGCCTGCTCCGGCTCCTTGTCCAATATGATCTTGTACATGGCAAAGTAGAGAGCTGCGCCCAGCAGCAGCTCAGCGACAGCGACGCAGGCAACCACGACCCAGCCGGGTACGGCAAGTCCGGCTGCAAAACGAATAGATTGGGATTCGATTAGTATTGTACTCATATGTAAGAACAAATTAATGCAATGAAGCTACTATCAAGGCATGTTCCTTGGCAGAAGTCAAGGGGTCGAACTCCTAGAAAGACGGACTAACAATGCGCTGGAGAATGCTTAGTTCCTAAAACTTGTTCTTTATATGAGAAAATTAAGAAAATTAAGTATAAATTACTAATTGCTTGGTGGACAAGCTATAAATTTTCCCATCACTATCTCTTTATCCTATCTACCTAACACTCTATATATCTAGTATAAATGTCTTTACTTTATTAAAAACTTCTTGTTTTTTTCCTATTTATTGTATTTTCTCAAGTAATATAGTAAATCAAGATTATTTTTTATTTTTATTGAAAGACTATTTTCTCTACTAACAGCTTCTTCCTTAGCTGTAGGCTCTAATAGAGTCACTGACAAAATTATCTGAAAAGGGGCATAGTTGGTCGGAATGGCAAATAAAACACCTCCATCGTGTCGCTGATGCTATTAGAAAATTGTGTATTCTAATAAGGCATTGAGCATTGAATTTTTTTAAAATTTGATGTATTGAGTAAATGGGAAGACACTCGTAAATAGACAATTAAATGAAATCAAATTGTAAGAGTTAATATATGACTATTACCAGTATGAGTTAAGTTCTTAAAATGTGAACTACGTTCTCTTAGAATTTTTGCTTTGCCTTTGACTTTGTCGTGGATATATGTTCACTTTTTACCAAATTTAAGTTAAATGTTCTCACTTTCTAATCCGATTTTATACATATTTTGTTTGACTTACAAAAGTATCTGCGTGTTAGAGTGCGTCGTCCGCGATTCACGCGTCGCGTGGCCTCCGTTTCCTGCATGAAGCATGCCAGTAGAACTGTAAGCAAATCGAAAATAACAAATTATATTTAACACCTTGTCGAATACGCAAAAAACACAAAAAAAAAAAAACACAAATATTTGATGAACGCGCTTTGTGTGTGGTCCATCAAACGGAGCGAGACGCTAGAACGGAGCTCATTGAAAGCGACGGCTGAACATTCATCAAACGGATGGGAACTGGCGTGCTTGTTATTTGCTCGCCGACTTGTTTAAATATTAATAATTAATTATTGAGAAAAGATTTAACAGCAAAGCGAATAGCAAAATATGATTAGCAAAGACATAAAAAAATAGAGAGATATATAAGCGCGCGCGCGCTCGCTCTTAGCTCGATGATAAATCAGTTTCAGCTCAGCGCGCGAGCGGGTCGCTGCTTGAGGGGGGTTCCCTATTTTGGCATATAGTCTGCTATTGTTTCATTGCGGATGTCAGTTTCGATTATTATTTTTGGTTTTTTATTTAGAGATTCTCCATATGATTTTGGTTGACATTCAAATTGAATTGTACAGTAAAACAAATAAAATGCTTGGTCCAAAAGGAATGCCAGACACCGCGACCAATATATATACATTGGGCCGACCGCTTAACCAAAAATAATTGTTTCTGCCCGTGTATTTCATAATTTATACGGTGTAATAATTATTGAGCTTAGGCCACATCCGGCATTAGCAACTGTGCATTACATTAAGCTTTAAGCAAATAAAATATTTATTAAATAAATTGAAAATATGTTCAGCGCAAACTGTAATTAATTTTAGTCGCATGGCAAATTATCTGCGCGTGCATCTAGATGTTATAAATTTACAATGAAGATGTTATTGTGCCTAATTTAAACTGTGCCCATTACTCATTGCAAACAAACACGATGAGTAAACCAAGCTTATCAGCTTTCGCTTATATCGCAAGGCAACTGATAAGCGCACATTTTTCCAGAGTCTACACAAATTGTGGACTCTATTTGTGACACACACACACTCACTCCACTTTTTTTTGTTACTCATAGATACGCTCCCCTGTTGGGACTTAGTCATTAGCACTTTACACAATTTGTGTGCACTTTGTTGTAGCTCACAAACTTATTAAAATTTCTTGACTCTCTCGAAGTTTTGTTCTTAAAACTTCAGGTACATTTCCTTGATGAATATTCTTTAATTTATTATGAAAAATCCTTGAGTTCAATAGCAACTTATTTGTAAGAGTTTACATGCTTGAAATAAGCAAAGAACGTTCACTATTAAAGCACAAAATTATTTTGATAAATTTAAGAGCTCAATAAACGCTTAAGAAACATTCACAATTTTGACTGGACTTAGGCAAAGATTTTACTTGATTTAAGCACACAATTTCTAGCATTTCTTCAGAGTGTAGGCATTCATTTTGTTTAAATGTAGCCACATGCATATTGAAGATATGCTCCTTCATTTTACGCGATAAAAACCACATCACATTCCCTGGCAAAACTTTACCCAAACATATCACCAAGTAGGTGGAGCACTTCTTGGGCCACATCATTTTCGTTTTGTATCGTGTTCGTCGCTAAATGTAAAATGAAACTGAAATACGCTGCCCGATTTTGCCGAGCTACAGGTGCGTGTATCTTATCGGGACAGACCTCTGACGGTATTAAATTGCCAGTGTCAGATAAGATAAGATAAGCTGGGGCCGCACACAATCTTCGGAGTTTGCGCAATGCAAGCGGACAGCAGAGATAAAAGACAGAAATGTTTTGTTTTTTTTTTCTTTTACATGTTTTATTGTTGTCTCATTTTTTGTACTCGGACTATTGATAACTCGTTCTCATTGACTAATACGCTTACGTTAACTTCAAATGAGATTGCCATAGCCTTTTTCTGCTGGCAAGCTCGATTCCTGGGGCGGTTGCTTTAGTGGCGACGGAACTTCAGGCGACGCACAGTCTTGTAGCGGTAGCCATCATCGGCCAGGATAGTCGGCTCTGCGGGCACATCGATCACGGCCTGCTCAACGGGGGGCAGGTATTCGTTGGCCAGCTCGCTGACGTCACGACGACGACGGACCACACGGCGGACGGTCTTGTAACGGTAGCCATCATCGGCGAGAGCTGCGGATTCCTGGACGGGAGCCTCGATAGCGAAATCCTGGGAAGCCTCAGCAACAGGAGGCAGATATTCGTTGGACAGCTCACGACGGCGACGGACAACACGGCGGACGGTCTTGTAACGGTAGCCATCATCAGCCAGGACCGCGGCCTCCTGGACGGGAGCCTCGATCGCAAAATCCTGGGAAGCCTCAGCAACAGGGGGCAGGTACTCGGAGGACAGCTCACGACGACGACGACGGATCACGCGACGGACAGTCTTGTAACGGTAGCCATCATCAGCCAGGACAGCGGATTCCTGGACGGGAGCCTCGATAGCGATATCCTGGGAAGCCTCGGCGACAGGGGGCAGGTATTCGTTGGCCAGTTCGTTGACGTCACGGCGACGACGGACCACACGGCGGACGGTCTTGTAGCGGTAGCCATCATCAGACAGAAGAGCGCCTTCCTGGGCGGGAGCCTCGATAGCGAAATCCTGGGAAGCCTCAGCAACTGGGGGCAGGTACTCGGAGGACAGCTCACGACGGCGACGGATCACACGGCGGACGGTCTTGTAGCGGTAGCCATCATCGGCGAGAGCAGCGGATTCCTGGATGGGAGCCTCGATAGCGATATCCTGGGAAGCCTCAGCCACAGGGGGCAGATACTCGGGGGACAGCTCGTTGACGTCACGACGGCGACGGATCACACGGCGCACGGTCTTGTAGCGGTAGCCATCATCAGCAAGGGGTGTCTCAACAGCGATTTCCTGGGCGGCCTCAGCCACAGGGGGCAGATACTCGTTGGCCAGCTCGCTGACATCGCGACGGTGGCGCAACTTGAGGCGGCGCACGGTCTTGTAGCGGTAGCCATCATCGCTGAGCAGACCCTGGTCGACTGGTGCATCGATCGATTCGACGCCGACTTCGAGGTTATTGTCAACGGGCGGCAGATACTCCGTGGAGATGGATGTGGCCGCAGCAGCTGCGATCACAGCGAAGGCAATAACAAAGAATTTCTGTAAGAGAACGCCACGAAAGGCAAAGGGTTAGTCCTGTGTGATCCAGAGTGTGTGGGCCAGGCCAGACTAACCATGATACGTTGACGATGCTCCCAGACGATGCGTGTCTATGAGATTAATCCAAATTTGATTCTGTTTTCAAACCAGACCTTACGACACTATTTATACGCAGCAAATTTGCGAAAAAGTTCTCGCCGGACAGCGGCCAGCGCCATTCACTTTAGAGACGATCCAAAAAATGAAACCGGTTACCGATCGATCGATCTATGCGGCTCCAACTACCGCATCATATGTAGAGTTTTGGCTGACGATGTCGATCGACTGCTTGGTCCCCGCCACTTCAACTCCATTGATGGCCGGCATTAGCCGCGCTTTTAGTGGTCTTGTCTTGTCTAGTTGCTATTGTCCAAAAATTGTATCTCAAGACACATCAATTGTACGGAGACACAAGATACTAATAATGCAAATACATATACAGATCTAGAAAGTCAACAATGGATCGCGAGACCAAAAAAACTTCTACCAACAACATCATGTTGAACGTGGCGGCCACGATTTTTGGATTGTCTGAAAACGTTGTTCGGCAGAATCAACAATGGTCGAGGGCTCTTTGCTCATTCTTCTCCGTGAGCTTTGATAGTCTCGATTATTTGTATCAAATTATGGCCCGACTGTATTGCATATGAATAGCCGGCTGGGGTCAGTCCAATGAGCCATCGCCTGGTAATTGCAAGCGGAAGTTGTTGTTATTATTATCGTTATGGCCGCGCTTCTTCAGTTTTATCGGCTGATGGACAGCTGCGTGTGTTTTTTTTTTTTGGCGACTCTCGATCAACGCTTAAGGCCAAGCTCAAGCTCTTCACAGTTGCTATTTTCGGTTACGCCACATTTGGCGTCTATTAATAGCCAGATGATATAATGGATCTTCAAATCGCAATCTTTGGCATATTTCAATTTTTCTTTGGCGTTTCTCAAATTTATGCGTGGCAATTTAAATTTAAATTTAAATCTTGTGTGCTGCTCCAATTGTACACAAAACACGCAATAAATCTCTCAAATGTTTTGCATGCTAAAACCGATTATCATCATCAATAACAACAACAATCACATTATTATCATTGTCTCAACATCTAAGCCATTCGAGTAGGCGGCTTAGAATGTCGAGATGCGAGTGTGGGCTCCATTAGCTTAGAATGTGCTGAAGCATTGTCGATCGCGTTAAGAAATCTCGTTTAATGGGATATTTCTGGTGCCGAGACCTTGACGCATCTATTTTTGCCCAATCTAAAACTATAGATTCTCGATATGTAGTGCATATGGATGTGATTGTAGCCACATTTGCAACCAGTTTGAAACGTAACAAGAGGTTCTAGTCGGGAGTTCCCGACTAGCGGATACCCTGAACCCTCATCTTCCAACAGGCGATAAGTATAAAATGAAAGATACTTGATATATGTATAATATTCTAGAAGCTACATGTCAAGTTTGGTGACTCTAGCTCATATTATTTGCCGAAATTACTCAAAAAACAGGATTACGTTATCGATTTTTATCGATTACTTGGAAACGGGGCAAGTTATCGAATACAGCTAAAATTTCAAGTCTCTAGCTCTTTTAGGTTCTGAAATCCTTGCGTTCATACAGACGGACGGACGGACAGACAGACGGAAGCACGGACGGACGGACGGACGGACATGGCTAGATCGACTCGGCTGTTGATGCTGATCAAGAATATATATACTTTATGGGGTTGGAGATGCTTCCTTCTGCCTGTTACATACATTTGCACAAATACATAATACCCTTTTTACACATTATCAATGGGTACAGGGTATACAAATAAATAGAGTAAAAATACATGCTCCCGTTTTTATTTGTCATTTATTCATTTGTAAATGGCGCGCACATAAAAAATATATTTATTTTCAACCATTGCTATACAATATTCTGCATATTTAATTTATATCTGGCAATCAACATCATCATCAAAATGCCACTGCCCGCTGCCGCGGCCGCTGCCGCTGCCCAATGCACAACGACGCGCTGCAACGCCAAAAAAACGGACAAAAATAAATAGAATCGCAGTTCGCTATTGGCATTTCCTGGCAGCGCCCCATCGAGCACAAAAAAAAATAAAATATATATACACACATATACAACACAAGAATCAAAGTATATCTGGATATGTTTGGTTCCCAAAAAGGACTGCCGCTCCTTTGTGCCCGTAAAACATGCTTTTTATAACGAATAGGCAGTCGCCCCTGTCCAAGCTCAGTTTCAGTTTCAGTTTCAGTTCCAGTTCCCATTCCCCTCTTGCCCATATATATATGTATATATCGTGTAAAAGTCGTCGCGCGGTGTGGCACATCCGGCCCCGACTCCGGCCTGGCGGAGGACGCCCGCGGGTAAATTTTCAATCGTCCAGCTGGCACAGGCAAGCGGTGCCGCGATTAATCCAATGCATCGCATTCTGGGAGCATCTCAGCTGCAGATACATCACAAAATTCGTCGAATGGCCGGTTGTGGACAGAATGCCACGACGTTCGCTTGTCTTGTACACGGGACAGTCGTAAATTGGAAGGGTATCGGTGCCGCCGGTGTCCCGCTGCATCTGGGCACCGCCGCTGCTGCGTGGTATCTCATCCGGCAATCTTAACACCGGACGCAGATAGATTACCGGCAGGGTATCAAACAAAATTTTGGAGAACGATTCATCCACTTCGCGCGTCTTGCGATTCCAACGCGCGCCCTCTATGAAAATGCCCTGTGTCAAGCAATAAAAAATGAGATATTAAAGACATGTTCACAGATTAAAAGTGAAGTCAAAACAACTTGTAGTCTAAATCAAAAAAGAGAATGTGCTTTCGTTGTGATTGATCAGAGAAAAACCCAAGAGATGTTTAAAGATGTTTATAGATGAAAAGTAAAGAATATTACCTAATGTATAATATTTCTTTTATGCTCAAATTAATGGTAAAGAAAAGTATCGAACGGAAAACTAACAAAGATTCATAATTTAATCGAGATTAAATGAGATATTTAAAACATGTTTACCGATGAAAGGAAGTAAAGTTAAAAGAACTGCGATTCTAAATGAAAAAGAGAATGTGCTTCGTTGTGATTGATCAGAGAAAAAATCAAGAGCTATTTTTAGGCCAACAAGATATTTATAGATGAAAAGTAAAGAATATTACCTAACGAATAATATTTCTTTTATGCTCAAATTAATGGTAAAGAAAAGTATCGAACGGAAAAACTAACTAACTAATTTTATTTGAGATAAAATGAGATATTAAAAACATGTTTACAGATGAAAGGAAGTAAAGTTAAAAAAACTGGGATACTAAAAAAAAAAAGAAAATGTGCTTCGTTGTGATAGATCAGAGAATAAACCAAGAGCTTTTTATAGATGAAAAGTAAAAAATATTACTCAAGGAATTTAATCCCATTTATGCTTAAGAAAACTATCAAACGGAAGATGTGAAAAAAAAAAACAAACAAAAACTCGGAATTTAATTTGAATTCGACGCAAAGTCGTTCTTACTTGTATGAACTTTGTCTCATCATTTATCTCTTTCTGTTCCTAAAGAGTTCATTTTAACAAATATAGATTTTATGTGTAATATATTATTTTGATTAAGAGAAAACTGCTTCGACTTACCCTGATATAAGCGCCCACATCGGCTAGCTGTGCGGTTTGATTCTCAAATTTGGTGACTGCAAATTCAATGAAAATCATGTCAATCTGAAAGCGATTCTTGCGCGAATAGTTCTGCAGGACGCCCGTAATGAACGATTGGGTGAAGTAGAAGCCAGATATCCAGTAGACATTCGGCTCGCCGTTCTCTAGCCAATCCTGAAAGAAGGCCAAGCTGGACGCAACAGAAAATGGCTAGATGAGTTATCTTATTTTTTCAATTTGTTAATAAATATTAAATATTTGATCACAAAGGGACAAAGCACGGGCAGCAGCACACAAACAGCGTCGTCCTTTGATGTCAATGGCAAATAAGATTTTCGCTATGAATGGCAGCAGCATTGAACATGGACAACAAGCGACAGGGGGTGGGAAAGGAAAGGGGGAGGGGAATGCTCATGTGTGCCATACACATTTATTATATTTGCACAATTGCAGCAAAGGACGTGGCTGCTGCCCGGGATGGGATACAATGGCCATTGATGGCTGCAAAAAATAGAATTGTGACATGGGTAACTCACCGCGCCAGAAAGTCGCTCACGTAGCTGCCCAAAGGCTTGAGCGAGGGATAGCTCTTCTTTAGCCAATCCGCCGGCAGTTTGCCTATAATCATCGAGGCATGCGTCCGCTCCAGTTCGGGTATCATCGCAATCTGGCCGACCACAGCCTTGCTCACGTTCACCAAACTCTTGCGTATATACGACAACAGACGATTGAATCGTATTAGCTCCTGACGCAGCACCGTGTTCATCGAATTGGTATAGATAACCGGATACTTCTTGGACACCTCATCCAGGTTGAACTCTTCGGGCAGCCGAATCAATAGCTCCTTGCATATGGCTATGGCGGGATCCTCCTTAGCTCCACCCGCCGAGCTCGCCTTCACCGATGCCATCAGATCGGTCTGCGTGAGCAGCACGCCGCTAATGAGCTGCACAGAGGTCAAGTCTTATATATAATATACGAGTAAAGTTTTATTTTGGGAATTTACCGCATTGGTTTCCTTTACATTGCGATTGATGTCCGCATTCTCATGCAGACCGTATACCTCCGGCTGTGGGCTGAGCGGAAATGTGGCTATGTACTCAATGGAGTTCAATTTCGTTGGACTCAACGGCACGCAATAGTTGCCCGACTGCGACAGAGCATAGCTATGCGAAAGGATTTTTAAATAATTAGATAAATGAGTGGGGGAAAACGATAGCGCATTTTCTTACTTATCCCTTTCAATGGTATTGTTATTGTAGATCATATTTAGGAGGGACAATATAAGACGACGATCCTTGTCGTCGGTCACACGACCACCATAGTTGCATTCGCCGGTGAGATAGACATGGCCACGGAACGGAATACTGTGGCTCTGCGCAATGAACATCTTCAGCTGCAGCAAAGAGATTCTGCGAGGAGAAGTCAATGAGAGTCGGAAGTTTCTCCTAAACACGACTCACTTGAGATCCGACTCGTTGAACTCGTAAGGAATATTCCAGCCTAGGGGACCGAATTCGCGTCGTTCCTGGACGACGGCATGGAAGAAGACCAAAGCGAAGACGCCCCGCAGCCAGCACTTATTAGCCTGGTCGGAGAAGAGGAACGCGTTTGTGAAGAACTTGTCGCGCATCAGCGGATCCGAGGTGAACGAGCGATGCATATTGGCGCGCAGACCCTTCGGCGGTTCGTTTGTCATCTTCACCGAATTCTGCAGCACGGAGACGGGAAAAACCGAGCTCGGATATGAGGTGCACCACAGACGATAGTCGCTGTTTGCGCCATCCGTTAGCGTTGTGTCATTGCAAATGCGCTCCAGGTCGCCCATCCAGCTGAAGGCGACATGACAGTTCTGCAGGACGACCCACTGGCCGTGACGTGCCGCCTCCGTGATCATCTTTTCCGCGCGCGGTCCTTGACCCTGACCCAGCGAAATGGTTTTCAATCTAAACGACAAGAGAGCAAACCGCGCGCTTAGCATAAATTCGGCTTAAAGCTGCAGCAGCGATGTCCAATCGTTGCCACTGCTCCTACCTCACATCCCCCCCCTTCCGCCCGGGCCGGAGAGTACATGCAGCCGGTACAAGGCGCACATGTCGCGCTTAATCGAAAACAAGCCGTCCCCAGCAGCGGGGAGGGGGGCACACGGAAATATGAGGCACTCTCCTGCTCGTTAATTAACTTACTTTTCGTACATGTTGCGCTGTTTGGCGAACATGAAGAGGCTGGCCATGGGATCAGAGCCGGCTGATAGCAGAAACACTAGCGGAATTTTCGGTGAGCTGTCCGCGAACGAGGCGCCCAAATCGAACGGCGGCGGCTCCACAAACGACTTGTCCAGGTTGCGCGTGATGAAGGCCTGTGCCAAAAAACAATCGAAAGATATGCCCGTGAGATATACAAATACTTCTGGAGCGCAGTGTATCGATGTACTTACACGCACGGCGGGCACCAGCTTGTCGGGCCTCATGCTCTTCAGTATGATCAGGTGCAGCATTTCGCTGACCTTGTCATAGGGCTCCGGCAGTGGCAAATCCTGCGGATTAGCCGTATCGTAGTAGTCATGCCAGGCCTGTATGTTGCTTTCGATTTTACTATGGAAGTTCTTCATGCTGCCCGACAGAAATATCAGCTAGTGAATGGACGAATATACATATATATCCTATTAAGTCTCACCCGTCTAGATCGCTGGCGCGATAGATGCCCGCCCAGGCCTTGTCTGGTAGCCATTCCTTGTACGGATTGTTTATGATGCTCTTGAAGCCAATGCCGCCGGTGAGGAAGAACAAAAGCTCTTCCCTGGCCAAACGACCCTGCGAGACCAGAATGCCCAGGCACATGACCAGCGAAATAACCAGCTTATCCTTCTCGAACAGCGAACGGCAGACATTCGTATAAATGGATTTGGTAAAGTAATCGTTAAGATTGTTTAAACGCTCCGCCAGCACATTTGACTTGGGCGCCTTTAAGATGGTATTCACGAATAGATTGAGAAACCAGGCCAGCGAATATTGGTACATCGGATCCACATTGGCCAGCTCGCTGATGCAGAAGAACAGAATGGCCGAGTGCTTCGCCACGGGAATGTATTGCTGTCGTGCCGCATCGATTTCAATTTCCGTGGCCACGGCAATAACCTGCTTCTCCTGTATATCCTCCGATAGGATTTTACTCGACGAGAGTATATTGATGGCGTTCTCATCCTCCAGCACATTGCCCTCGGACGTGGACAGCACCTGTGGATGTGCGCAACAATGAGCATAAAGAACTAAATAAGTTTTCAGATTTGAACGATTTTATTTCCAGTTAATTGAATTGTCATTGGCCGGGCACGGAAACATAAATAAAATGTGTGCTCCGGCTCTAATTGAAACGCTGTAGCCAAACCAAAAGGATGCTACAAAGCAAACAAGTCGTAGTGCTCCAATCGGGCATGCCCAACTGGCAGATGCTCTGGATCAAGCGCTGAGCTGCACCTGAGCTCCACACTATGGAAAGTTCCGATAAACATGAAATGTTCTGGACTATAATATGGCACACAAAAGTGTACATTCATCCTCCTATTTCTAGCTTAAAGCTTCTAGATTTTGTAGATCGAAATGGACATGACAGACATATAGAAGGTTATGGTAAGATCGTTCTGATCAAGAATATATTACTTCTGCCTATCCACACACTTTTTAATGAAAGCATCATACCCTTCTTACTCATATTAAGGGTAAAAAAACATAGACTAGGTTTAGACTAGGTCCATCCTCCTATTTCCACCTTCAAGCCTCCAGCTTTTGTAGATCTGGATGGAAGAAGGAAGCGTCTACAAACCCACAATAAAGCCTCTAAATTTTGTAAATCGAGATGAACACGACAGACATACTGAGGGATATAGATAGATCGTTCCGATCAAGAAAATATTCCTTCTGCCTATTACACACACTTTTCAATAAAAGCATCATACCCTTCTTACCCATAAGGAGGGTATAAAACCATAGACTAGGTTTAGACTAGGTCCATCCTATTTCCAACTTCAAGCCTCTAGATCTTGTAGAATCAAGATAGATACGAAAGACATACAGAGGGATATAGATAGATCATTCCGATCAAGAAAATATTCCTTCTGCCTATTACACACACTTTTTAACAAAAAGCATCATACCCTTCTTACTCATATTAAGGGTATAAAAACATAGACTAGGATTCGAATTGGGACTGGGAGTGAAACTTACCTCTAATATCTTGGATTCGATGGTGTACAATGCATCACGATTCCTTGCGGATTCAATAATCAATTGTTCCTTCTTCTCTTGCAAATCGGGACGCTCGTGTGCCACAACAATCGCCAGCAATTGTTCGCGTAATCCTTGTTCCGTTATCATGAAATTTAATACGGTTACCTAAACAGGGAGCCGGAACGGAAGAGCACGTAGTAAAAATGGGCAAAATGAAACTCCAAAATAAGCGCACACACATACGCGAAATGTGCCGCAGCAGGAAAAATAAAGAAAACGTAGAGAAAACTGCTGACAACAGTTGCAGCATAAAAAGCAATGGAAACGCCAACAGAAGCGAAATGCTGGAAAATTTTATAAACACGCCATCGGGCAGAACTGCGACTGGGACTGGGACTAGGGCATGGGTTTGGTTATTGAGACTGGGACTAAGACTGGGCTGCAGCCAACAGACAGACCCGTCAGCCTCGCACGTACATCAATGGAAAGAGTCCTCAACATTGTCGTCCGTCCTTAGCCTCGTCGTCATCGTCATCGTCAATGCCATCGAAAATTTGCATATTGCCAGCGCCTGCTGCGCTGCAGCGCATTTTCCAAATATCAATTTAAGTTCGTCGTTTTATTACACAACACACTAACGTCATCATTGGCTCGGCTTGCCGCAAGCTTTCAGCTTCCGTCTAGTCCCAATCCCCCCTTGCCTATCGCTACTTGGATGCATATGTCAACTTACCATAACCATCACTTCCGGCGGATAGTGCGGATTGCGCAGACAGGTCGTTATGTAAAGACGAAAGTCGGGATTGTATTCAATCATTGTGTCGCCGCTTCTTATGAACAGCCCGCCCTTGTGCTTGATAATGTTCTTCTCCAATATGGGCGTCAGATTTGAGTCCAGTTTCTCGCCTAAGGTGGGAATATATGATTAGAAAGTGAGACTAAAATTGCTTCATTGTGATGCTCCAGTAAACTGTTGCACCCCCATTTCCGAGAAAATAAAGGAAGACCTCCATCTCGTTGCCTTGAACAGAACCCCTAACTCACCCACGTTCTCAATGAGCACCGGCTGACCGTAGGTTAGGGCCAACTCGAGTACTTGCATATAGTTGCCATCACTTTGCTTGACCACCTTCAGATGATTGTTCTTCTCCATATTCTTGATCCACTTGTTCGCTTGCACTATAAGCCATAGATTATCACAAGGATTGCTCAATGATTCCCCCTTTACTTACCCTGCGGATCGATGAGCAGAGAGTATCGACTCGAATTGGTCACAATTATGCCGTTCTCCACGGAGAAGTTGTCGGCCGGCAGTCCGGCCAACGACCAGGCTCTTATGGTCATCGGATGACCCAGCGTGGTCGCCAGCGAGAACGTCTCGCTGCGGGGTATATGCCGGCGTGCGCAAACCGCCATCCATTCATCCAAGATGTTAACGCGGTACTAAAGATATTGATATATTAAAAACAAGTAAGAACAGATGCCGAATATTAAATACCCTAACTAAGTATATACTTCTCTACACGTCCAAGAAACCGTGTTTTTATACAAGAACTCTATAACGAACGAATTTGTAACCAGGACAAATTTATAATTAACTGGACAGATCCTATACACTCTTCTTTATTGTGTTACATACTTAGCTAACAAGTTGTATTACCCTTTGTCAGGGTATAATTAGAACAAAATAAATTGCTTGGTTTTTTTGCCCCTGTCAGATGTTTGATACAATTAACAGATCTCATACTTTCTATATCATCATGTTACATACTCTGCTAAGAAATTGTTATACCCTCTGCCAGGGTATAATAACAACAAAACAAATTGCTTAGCTGGTTAGGGGGCGACGTTTATTTGAATATTAACATGTCAGCATTTGTGCATTTTCTGCGAGCTTCACATACAAAATATCCCCATATACTATATATACATATATGTATGAACTATGTGCAAAAATGTCACGTCAGCCGTAAAACTAAGCGCGGGGCAAATTGAAAAAACAGCGCAAAAAGCAACAAAAATAAACAAAGACCGGAATAGATAGAGTGTAGCATCAGGAAGTGTGCATACCCTATTTATAAAACTGTTTGTCATGATGATATTTTAGGGTATTTATCTATTGATTTATTGGAATAGGAATAAGAAAGGATTTGGTTAAATTTCTCCTTCCTCATTTTTTTGAAAAATCTACCTTATTGGGAGAAAACTAGAGGAAACGTTAACTTTTCTTTTATCGATTGTGAGAAAACCAACTCAAAGTTTTTTCCAGTTGTAGACATGTTAACATTTATTACCCAATTGAGTAATTGAGACTTATGTCGAGATTCTGTCCAGGACATAGTCGGGATAACGACTGATATGCTCATCAGTGAAGCTACTCTATATATTTTTATTCCCGCCAAGTATAAACAGAAAAAAATAAGAGAGAGAGAGTGAGAAAAAAAGAAAGGAAAATCAATGCAACGTGCTCATGCATATTAAAATCCTTTATGGAAACTCGCACGGACCGAGAACGACGGCCATTAGCTGTACGGCGGAAAGCGCACAGATTTTAGTTTTGTCCGCAGTAATGGGAAAAGAGCAGCATTTGCTGCTATATAATATTTGAACAACTCACCTCGGTGGTAAAGAAGCCCAGGTAAGCGGTGCAGCCGCCGGCGAGCAGCACATCGCCCACAATATTGCTGATGGACTCGTGCAGATTCTTTGCCGCCTCAGACCAGCGCGTCTTCTCACCTCCCAGGCCGCCCAGCAGCTTTTCGGCTCTGCGTTGAACGGAGAAATTAGAAGGCGAAATAGTAAGTGGAACCAAGAGTTCCTTCTATACACACCTCGTTAGCTTTTTCTCGCAGTTCTCGATGTCGTCCTCGAGACGTTTCTTCTCGCGCGACTTTTCCGCAAAGAAATCGTTTAGCTTCTGCAATTTGTCCAGAATGACCTGCAGCTCGGCGCGCTTGGCATTGAGCTTCTCCATTTGCTGGGACAGGTCACCCTCGGCCTCGGCCAGGGCCGCCTTTTTGGGCATAACAATGCGGGCCACCTTGTCGTAGACATCCATGGCGCGCACCCAGCGGCAAATGCCCTCGCAAGCCATGGACGCCGCCTTGATCTTCTCCGGCACAAAATCACGATCCGCTATATACCTAAAATGATATAGAAAACAGATTTATATAGAACATGGCATGGTCGGGTCGGCAAGGTCACGCACTTGTCGCGAATCTTTTTGATGATGGCCGGCGGAATGTTGTCCTTGTCGAACGCCTTGAGCGACTCGAGGAACTTCATGTCGCTGAGCATGCGCATGGACGCGCCCCAATAATCCTCCACCATGTGTCCGCTTGCATCTGGTTTGCGATCTGGCTTAATGCCCTTCAGCACGCACACCGCCTCCAGGGTTAATTT
Source organism: Drosophila lacicola (assembly GCA_035045355.1). Classification (NCBI taxonomy): domain Eukaryota; kingdom Metazoa; phylum Arthropoda; class Insecta; order Diptera; family Drosophilidae; genus Drosophila; species Drosophila lacicola. Next base: position 898,186 of record JAWNPB010000133.1, read on the forward strand.
GACGCCATACGGCGGATTCTTCATGGACTTGACCACACCAATGTCAGCCGGTTTCAAAGTGTTGAGCGCCTCGAGTGCCGCCTCCATGGCGGGTATAGCCTCGGCCAGATCCGTTTCGCAATCATCCTTGATGGCCTGAGCCGCGGCAGCTGCCTCATTGGCCGCCGCTTCATCGGCACCGACCACCTCCTTCTTCTTCTCGGCCTCAGCCGTCTCGCGTTCTATGTTGACCATAATGCGATCCGTTTCCTCGGACAAGACCTTCAGCTTGGGCTGCAAGTCGTACAGATTGGCCTGCATTTCACCCACCTGACTGGCGGCAAAGTCCAACTTCTCCAGGCCAGTCGTGTATCTGTCGCGCAATCTTGTTATCTCGTCCAGCTTGCGGGCGTAGAAGGTGCGAAAGGCTTTGAGCAGCTCCAGATATGCTGAGGGCGTCACATAGTTGCGTCGACTCAACTCCAGATAACACTTTTCACTGGCATCCACCACAGATTGATGGAAGTACATGACACAAAAGACCAAATCTGCCTCCAGCTGGGTTAGTTCACGTTCCACCTCGCCCATCGTTTCGCGCTTTTCGCCCTCCTGCACTACTTCCTCAGAGACACGTGGCGTTTCCTCCTCGTGCGGCTTGTTCAGATTCATGGAGATAACAAAGTAGGTGCCCACGCGGGAAAGTGCCTCCTCCGGCCAGGGCATATACCAGTCGATGGTGCAGCAATTGATCAGCGAGGGATACACACGAATGCGCTCCTTAAAGGAATCCCCGATGGGCGAGAAGGCGAGTGCAATATGCAATTGCTCCCTAATACGCTCGATATAGTAGGCATACACCTCGCTCGGCAGCGTGTCCAGCACCTTGCCCTGCAGTTAGGTGGACACATAAATAAATGCACATCGAGAACGTATTCCATTGAGCCGGCCAAGCTGCCTAATGATGGTTGCAAACGCTACTCACCACTTGCTTGGCCACATTTGCCATATTCTCCATGATGGTTGCCTTGTCCTCCAGTTGATAGAGATTGGGCAAATCACCGGTATTAAGTATGCCATTGATATCCTCCACATAGCCCTCATCCGTTGCCTGTAAATATACGAGTACCAAGAGAATTGCCATATTGTCCCAACTACATTTTTATACCCTGAACCCATTGAAAATGTGCAAAAAGGGTATTATGTATTTGTGCGAATGTATGTAACAGGCAGAAGGAAGGAAGCATCTTTGACCCTATAAAGTATATATATTCTTGATCAGCAGCAACAGTCGAGTTGAACTCAAGGATCTCAGAACCTATAAGAGCTAGAGACTTGAAATTTTAGCTGTAGGTCCTCCTAGTCCCCGCGCAGATCGAGTTTGTTTCCGATATTCGATAACTTGCCCCGTTTCCAAGTTATCGATAAAAATCGATATCGGAATCCTGTTTTATGAGCAAATCTCGTAAGTTATAAGAGCTAGACTCACCAAACTTGACATGAAGCTTCTAGAATAGCATATATATATCAAGTATCTTTAATTTTATACCCATCGCCTGTTGGAAGAAGAGGGTTCAGGGTATCCCCAAGTCGGGAGCTCCCGACTAGAACCTCTTACTTGTTATATGCAGTATTTGGCAACAGGCTGCACAAATGCAATTGCAACTACACCTGCAGCTCGAGTTGTTACATGCATTTTGCATTCGGTCTAAGTGCCATAGGATTTGATTCTACCAAATAATCCACACTGAAATTTGACAGCCACAGTCCCGAGGCGGAGTAGCAATCGAGTCGAGAGTTGGACTCGGAGTCGGAGTTGTTAGGCTGGCTCTTTGAAACATTTTAGTGTAATTGTTAATTAATGTGTGCAGCACCGAGATTTGTGTGTGCACAACGGACGAATCACAGCTGTGAGTGGGGCTGGGGCCCCGAGGCGAAGGAAGCCCAAATACGGCATTGATTGATTTGCCAGGGAGTAGCTGAATTTGCCCAACGCTTTCATTTGCACAGGTTGCATTCAAATGTTTGCTTTAGCCAAGCAAAAGGTATACATAATCACTTTATCATCATCAGCAAAATGCAGTTGGAGATATCGCATTTCTGGCCTTGGCTCGAAGGCACCTATAGTTAGCCACATTCAACATTAAAGTTGCAAATACCCGCAGCAGACAACTTTCAAATCAAATTAAGAACATTTGCCTGAAGATTAATTACCCTTGCAGAATTGCGATATATTCTTGGACTAGCCACGGGGATTTAATACATTAAAGTTAATTTCCGGTAGATTGATGCTACATGAAGAGATTGTGCTCAAATGTTGAGAGCTCAATATCTTTACTGAGTTTGATTTAAATACTCTAAAAAAGATATACATACTAGAACACAATATTTAGACCGATATGTAGAGAATTATACATATATACCTAAAACTATTTATCTTGACGGACTGAACGTCCAAACTGAAAGAGATCAAATGCTGAAATGTTTCTTCCAAACTTTAGGAAAACGTTGGGCAATGGTTTCTCTGAGATATTATAACCATATAACTTTGCGTCGAACTAGCAAGCGACAGGTCGCCAGTTCGAACTCAGCAATAAATATTACACATGTTCTTTTCATTTTATTAAATTATTTAGACAAGTATAATGGGTCTCGAATTGTCTTAAAAATCATAAACATTTTTAAAACCGAACCTGGAAAGAGTATTAAAGTTTCTCTATATTTATGGCTATTAAGATTTTAGTATATAATTGCACATAATGCTCATAGAAACGAACACAAATGTATTTGCAATTTCGTAAGTATTGTTTTATCGCATCGATTGGGTTTTTGGGCATGTTATTTATTAGCTTTTATTCTGATTATGAGCTGCGCTCAAATCTTGTATGCGCCGCAAATGCTCTTCATTTTGGCATAATTGATAGCTGCTGCGTATGCAAATTATTTGGCAATAATCAAAGTTACATAGTTCAACAATTAACCTAATTATAAATGTAAATTTTGGCACAAACAATGATGCTTGCCTTCCGCTTGGCTTAAAAGCCCAAAATTTAATTTTTGCTGCACTTCAAGTGTGTGTAAGTGTGTGTGTGTGTGTGTGTGTGTGTGTCACGCCTGAGCATGTCAAGAATATTAAAATTAATTTAGATTAATTTCCAGTTCCTATCGCCGAGATCTTTATGGGTTTGTTGTACCCCGCTGGCATTGTCTGTCCATGCGGTTTACAACATTATTAAAATGTTTTTTTTATGGGTCCAACTGGTTGTCTGATGTTTATGCAGATAGTTTTGACTAATGAGTCGAACCACCACTCACCTGGGCATCGGAGAAGAGAAAGACGGTGTGATTCAAATTGAAACTAGCGGCCATTAGTATTTTCTTGAGATCATCGCGCCAATCGGCTATGGTATACGACTTGGACACCTGCACGGTCATCAGGCGACAGTCGGCTATGTGTGCGGCCAGCCGGCAGGAGCTGCGCCGTCCGGAGCCACCCATGCCCACCATTAGGATGTTGCCTCTGGGCATTTGCAGCACACGAGAGACCCTGCAGGATAATTGACAATTACAGTTGCACTTTTAGAAATCAAGAATATTGTCATTAAATCAGGCACAAATGTGGTCAAGTCTAGTAAGGGTCGATATTTATAAGGCTGAGAACAATATTATGACTTTAAGTAATTAATTAAAACCGCAAAACATTAGAATTAGATATAAAGGGTATATAATGGCTAAGTGAAAATGTATGTTACGGACCAGAAAAATGCATCTCTGAAACTCGAGTCGATTTAGCCAAGTCAGTCTGTCTTCAATCCGTCTGTGCATAGTACAAAAGTCTGATCTGAAAGTAGATCTTCCACAAAATCGACAAAAATCGATTTCCAAACCCTGTTTTTTGGGCAAAAAATTTGGTTTTTAAACTCTTGTATAGTACACAGATTCATAATATATCCCCACGTTCTCCTCGAAAAAAGAACAAAACTTATTATTAGAGGTATAATCTTGGGAAATGATATTAAAACACATTTGGATGATATATGTATGCCCTGAAAATGTTATAAATATCAGAGAATAAGCACCAAACTGTGTTTTTTAACTAAGAGTTTATAATATCTCGAGGTAGAAAATTTGGTATATATTTTTCTATAATATTTCACATTTTGAACAACTCCCCATTCTCTCCCCGAAAAAAGAAAACATATTATAATTGGAGGAACATTGGGGATTGATATTAAAACACATTTGGATGATATATGTATGCCCTGAAAATATTATAAATATCAGAGAATAAGCACCTAAGTTTAAAAGAAGCTTAGCAAATTTTTACCTTCGTATTCAACTCAATTTATTTACCTGCTGACATGCTCGATGGCAAAGCGAAACATGACCAGATCCATGGGCGTGCTGGAGAACGAATTGTACTCGCGCAGATAGTACTTCATGAGCTTCTCCAGTTTGTGGTAGCTGTCGCATTCGTCATAGAACTTGGGCTCGGCATCCGGTTCCATGTAGTTGCCGTAGAAGAGATTGCGCAGATCATTATCGCTCAGTTTCTCGCCCGGTTCAATGCGCTCGGCAAAGGCGGACTCCAGCGAGAAGCGCAGACAGTTCTTGCACGCATCAATGGCCATCACCAGGAGACGGTCACGATCCAGCTGGTCGACCAGACTGCAAAATTGGCGACAGCCAGACGACACAAAATAAAAATCCACAGACACGGACAGCGGGTCATAAATGCCGAGTCAAACAAAAGGTTACGTACCGGTCATAAAACACACGATATGTTTCGTGGGCCCACAAACGACCCAGCTTTTCCGGATCCGGCATACGCTTCGGCGGCACCATCACGATGCCCTGAAAGACGCGCGTTATATCCCGCAAGGAAAAGGTATAGTGCGATTTGGCCGGCGTGGGCAGGAAGATGCGCATTGCCTCCCGATAGACGCTGACCATTGCCTCCGCCAGACCCTGCAAGGGTTACACAAATGTAGGCACTTGTACAAATGCAGCAGCAGCAGCAGCAACAACAAGAAAAACAGATACACGCAGGACACACAGGACATGGCCAGTCGAACTTTTTGCGAAATGAAGTTATAAAATTCGCCATTTTAATTTTATTATGCGCCAGCGCCTGGAAGCGAGCCAAAAATGAAGGCGGACAGTTGCACAAAGATTCCCCAGTGTGTGGTTGTTTTTCCTGTTGTTGTTGTTTTTGTTGCTGCCGCTGTGGATTGTGGGTTGATGCAACATACGCGCGATAACAGTCCCACCTTCTCGGGATAGCCCTTGGCAAAGTGCCAATCACCAATCGTCGTGAATATACGTATGATGGTTGAATCCTCAAAGGAGTCGACGGCCACAACGAACATGTGCCGATAGAGACGCGGAAAGATAAAGTTGCTGCCGCCCAATGTGCCCATCGCACACACCAGCGACTGTTCGCATGTAAAGGAGAGAGAGAGAAACAGAGTGTAAGTGTGACAGAGAGAGAGAGAGAGAGAGAAAATCACAAGTTATGGCCTGTTCATAGAGACAGGATATTGTCGACATATTGCTGTCAACTATTGACGGTTGAAGCATATTAATTGTGGATGACGCATCAGACCAAATACAAATATCTATCAATATACGTCAAGAAAAGAATCTACAACAAATACAAAGTCGAAACCCAAGAACCGCTATTATCCTATATAGACATAGGTCAATATTTCCCACACCCATAACTTGGTCAAAACTCATCCGATTTTCACGAGGTATGACTTTTTATGCATGATTTGGCCTCTAGATCAATCTGGCATCTAAATCTGGAAACGTCATTCTTGGTCAAAATTCATGTGAAAATTGTACCCTGAAATATCCTATCTACACATAGGTCAATATTTCCCACACCCATAACTCGGTCAAAACTCATCCGATTTTCACGAGCTTTAGCTTTTTATGCATGATTTGGGTTCTAGATCAATCTGGCATCTAAATATGCCAAAATTAGTCTTGTATCTGAAGAAGTGATGAATAAATTCCTATAAATAGATTTCGGCGCTCAACAGATTCCGCCAGCCACTGTGATTCGTTCACAGCCCTTAATTGCCACTCACCATGTCAACCAGCTCGATTTTGGTCGTATCCACCAGATCCGACCAGTAGCCATGATCCAGCCAGGTGCGCAGCAGCTCCAAGGGCGGCTGCGAACCGTACGTGTCCTTGGAGGGCATGGCCACATCATCACAGAAGACTATGCACTATAGGGAATGGATGCAAATAAACTGAAACTTGATTGTGCTGCATTTCGTAATACCTTCTTGCCTAGCGCTGGACCAAAAACACCCTTACGCCGGCGATCCAGTTTGCTCATGATGGTGTCCTGCACCATTTGGGCGGAGGTGCGCGCCGAGAAGTTGATGATGTTGATGAGATTGGCAAATTTGGGCATGGCCAGCAAATTGCTGGATATGATGGCGCTCTTGCCGGTGCCCGTCGGTCCGACGACCAGCATACCATACGACTTGGCTATGCAAAACTCCTGCCAGTAGGATATGTAGCCCGTCTCCTTAGTCGGCACGATCAGCTCGCTGATCTGGGCATGCTCCGGAAAGTGTGCGCTACCCGATGAGGGATCATCGGAGGACTTTTGCCAGGTCCACCAGTTTTCGGCCTCATCGAAGCGATAGTCGAGAAAGACTTGCTTCTCGGGAAACATTTGGCCGCGATTCAGCGAGAAGTATTTGGGCTTGGGGAAGTCCTCGTTCGAGCCATAAATCACCTTGCGCAGCAGCGCATCAAAGGTGCGCTGGCCGCTGCCCGTCAGCGCGGAGCAATAGGCCCAGGCATAGCAGAAGAGAAACATTTGCTGGAACCACGTCTGATTGAACACCTTGTGCTTTTCCAGGAAGTGCAGAAAGAAGCGCGAGAATGTCTGGTATTGATAGAGCGGCGACAGCTCCAGCATTTGCTTGCAGTGCGGCAGAAACTCCAGGGCGGCCGGTATCAGCCACTCGATCATGTCCTCAAAGAGATTCATATAGATATCGTTGAGGCCGACGATATTGATCAGGACATTGCAGAAGCTCTTGTGGAAGGTGCGCCAGCCCAGCTGCGAGGGTTCCATATAGATCATGCCGCAGCGCGATACGGTCGCCGGTGAGGCCTGCTCCAGATCGGCGGGCTCGAACATCATGTTCATCATCTTGGTCATTTGCATTATCTCGCCGGACATAAGGCACAGCTTCTTGTTATCGTCCAGCACGGTATTCAAATTCTCAATCCATACCGCATCCACAGGCCCATCGAACATGACCCAGGCGCGCTCGTGTTTGGGACCTTGCACCTGCTCGCGAAACGTTTTGGCCAAAACGCCGTCCGACCACTCGTGCGAGACGGGATCGAAGCGTCCATAAAGCTGACCCATCGTAATTGCCTTGGGATTAATAATGCGAAAGACCACCGGATACTCCTTGAGCGTCGCCTCCTCATCAGTCGACACATTGCGCAGCGTCAGCGCGAGCATCTTGCATAATGCAAAATTATTTAGTTGCTCCCAAAAGGCTGCTCTCTCCCCTTTCATTTACTCACCTGATAGGCTGTGGTCTTGCCGCCCATGGAGCCGCCCACTATCATCAGTCCGTGCCGCACCAGCATCATTTCGTATATCTGTAGGATTTTTTCCAAATACCAAGGCGTCGCCTGCAGGTTACGCTCCGCCAGATTAATACGCAGCCACTTGAGTATGTCATCGCGTTGTGGCTACAAGCAGCAGGAGACAGGAGGAGAAGTCAGTCAAATGGCAAAGGAAAACAGGTGTAAATGAAATATGAAAAATATGCAATGAAATATGCGAACAAAAAAAAAGAAAAAGTTGAATGGGCATTTCATTATGGCCACTCGCAAGGAGCTACAGCACATTCTTTATGCAGTTCGTGACACAAAAGGCTGCATTAATGACAATAAAACTCAGTTGCTGGGCATAAGGATGCGCATCAATCAATATACATCAGTCCAAGGCGAAATCAGTCAATCATAAGCACAAAAATACACTTCCCTATTTATGCAGAATTCCAAATGAATATCAGACTTATTTATAATCAATCAAAATATAAACAACAATTTTTCGTCAGTGATTGACTGACTGACTGACTGATTGATTGAAGAACAACGTACAGGCGACATCCTTAGTTTATGCTAAGCAGAATTCCAAATTAATATCAGTCTTAATTATTACCAATCCATATAAACACAACAATTTGTCGTGAAAGATTGACTGACTGACTGATTGATTGAAGAACAACGCACAAGCCACTTCCTTGGTTTATGCTAAGCAGAATTCCAAATTAATATCAGACTTATTTATTATCAATCCATATAAACACAACAATTTGTCGTGAATGATTGACTGACTGATTGATTGAAGAACAGCGCACAGGCCACATCATAAGAGCGCTGATGCGCGAACTGAAGCTTTTGGGTCAAAATTTCTCCCGAAAGGGAATTTTGGTAAATGGGAGGCAAACTTGTTTTCCATTTAATGAAAAAATATTTGCCCAGGCGAATCACTACATTACTCGGATTGTATTAACTGACTCAACATGCCTAAAAGGGTATTTGGTCTTCGTTATGGCACAGAGCTTGTCTGATTTTTAATATACTTTGCTATCGGGCATCTGTCAACCGGTTATCGCATTAATTTGCTGTACTTAACTGCGTCGCTTCCGCCTCATTACACCTGAAATTTAATGAATTTCTATATAGTGGGAGGAGGAGGAGGCACTTACCATGGGCAGGTCGACGCCTGGAAACAGATCCATATAGATGCCAATGAAGAGGGAAATATCCTGTTCCAGGAATTTCGGCAGATTGACATCAACAATGGCGCGCAAAACAATCTCTGGCTCCGGCAGGTCAACATAAAGGCGACGCAGCGATGCGGAGGCCAACAGCACAGATTTCACGGCGCGCATACCTGCAAACCATTGAAGAAGCCGAAAGGGGCGTGGCATTAGCTTTAGAGAGAGTTATGCAGCGTATTTTGGGCGGAACGCATAACTCAGCTCCGGTTTTGATCTCAGGCACGCAAAAGCAGCGGATGCGCTCAATATGGGCAATACCTGAACATTACACCGGAGCTTCATTACAGGCGCCGCTCGGAGAATGCAAAAGTTTTGCAACTGGTCAGAGGCGAACAACAACAACAACAACAACAACGAGAACAACATCGGCAACTAAATGTACAAATAGTTTTTATTATTACTTTGCAAAACAACACGCACACCCACACACACACACAGACACACACACAACATTGTGTGTGGCATTTGTCTCGCACACACGCAGCACAAAGCGCAGCAAACTTGCAAGAAAGTTTTTCAATTTAAACTCAAAATAAGATACTGATCAAATGTACTTTGCACATAAACTTGCACAGCTGCCAGCCTGCAATTGCAGTCATCGGCCGGACACAAACACACAAACACACACACACACACACACACACACACACACACACACACACACACACGAACACACACAACCTCACAGACATGTTGTAATGTCATATGACATGTTATGTCGTTTTTTTTTTTTTTTTTTTTTTTTTTTTTTTTTTTGTGTTAAAATTCTTTTATTTAAGGCTAATCTCCTGTTACTATTGCTTAGCAACTTTTATCAGCGTGTGTTGATTAATGATAGCTTAAATTAAATATTTACATAGTGTGTGTTTATGTACATGTTATTTCGCTTCATTAAAGGCGGCGTTTGGCCAGGTCTATTGGATATGACTTTTTAAGCCTCCTTCTTCTTCGCCTCCTTAGCAGGTTCCTTGCCAGGACGTTAGGGTGGTTGCGGAGCTTAAATAGGTAGCTTGTTGCTTGATTGTTTATAACGTCTCCTACCATAGGAACCTTAAGGTCCTTTGCGATGTCTCGTGTGCGAATATACCATTCGGCTCCAGAGATTGTTCGCAAGGTCTTAGCCTGGATGATACGAAGTTTGTCTAGGTGCGTCTTCGCGGCAATTCCGTAAACCTGGAGCCCATATCGCCACGCAGGGGCAAGGATTACTTTATAGATAAGTACTTTGTTTCGGAGCGAGAGTTTGTTATTTGGGTTTAGCAGCCAGCTCAGACGCCTGATTTTGCTTTTCAAGCTGTTGGTAACCTCGGTGACGTGTTTTTTGAATGTAAGTCGGGTGTCGAGTGTGATCCCTAGGTATTTATGGTCACGCACCTGCTCTAAGAGCTCGCCATGGAGAAAAAGTCCGGGGCTGGAGTCCTTGCGCAGGGTGTGAGTGACCGTGACACATTTTTGAGGGTTCACTGAAATATTCCACCTACAAGCCCAATTTTCGAAGCGCTTCAGATATTCCTGCAGTATGTCCGTTGCTTCGTACACGCAATTATTCTTGGCAAGGATTGCCGTGTCATCAGCAAACGTAGCCACCAGGAGATCCTGCCGACTGACAAGGGCCATTTCACTTGCCGTGGGCATATCGTGCGTGAAGAGGCTGTATAGTGTGGGACCCAAAACGCTACCTTGTGGAACGCCCGCTCTTATGCTTTTGGTATGAGAGGCTATGCCATCCTGTACCACTCGAAATGTCCTCTCGTTCATGAAGCTTGCAATGATGTTAAAGAGCTGCGGATTTAATTTGTCCTTTATCTTGGAGAGGAGTCCTGCGTGCCACACCCGGTCGAAGGCTTGTTGGATATCGAGGTATGCTGCCACCACATACTCTTTCCTGTGAAAGCCGTCCAAAATAAAGTTTGTGACCCGGTGGAGTTGCTCAGGGGTACCGTGTTTGAGTCGAAACCCAAACTGGAACTTCGGGATTAGGCGTTTTATTTCCGGGGTATCCAGGATCCTTCTTAGGATGCACCTTTCCAGAATCTTGCCAAAGGCAGGCAGGAGGCTGATGGGGCGATAGGATTCCAGTTGATTAGGTGGCTTTCCGCTCTTGTGCAACATGATGATATGTGCCTTCTTCCAAGCCACTGGAAAGTAACCTAGCCGAAGAGCTGCATTGAAAATGGCGACGAGAAAAAGTACCGCCTTGTATGGCAGAAGCTTAATTGTCTGGTTGTCCAACCGATCTTCCCCAGGGGCTTTGTTGCTTTTTAAGCTCTTTATCTCCTGCTTCACTTCTTGGAAGGTGATTGGTGATACTGGGAGTGACATTTGGAGTGGCGCTTCCAGTATTTGCGCGACTCGCTGTATCCTTCCATGCGATGCGGTCTCAAACGGCTTGAAGCGCTCCTCTAGGTTGCAGGCGAAGGCTTCGGCTCTGTCCATTGGCGATCTGGCCCAGGTGCCATCGGGATGTCGAACGGGAAACTTTGGCGCAGCTTGCCGCTTGTATCGACTGGTAAGTTTCCACAGCGCGAATTTGGAGCTCTCGTCTGCCGTTGCTTTCTCTAGCATGGTGTCTGTGGCTTTTCTTCTAAGTAATGTTAACTCCTTCCTCACCCTGTTGGCGATACGGCGATAAATCCTGTCGATTCTGGTGTCCTGGGTACGGACATACTCCCTCCTCAGTCGCTTTTTCAGGGAAAGAAGGCCTTCAACGATGGGGGGAAGCGTCCCTGTAAATTGGCTTGTAGGCGTAGAGTACATTTGTGCTGGCGCAGCGTTGGCAGCCGCAGTATGTACTTGATCCAGCAGGGTTTGAACTGCAGCGTCGGCATCCTCGGCTGTCAAGATCGGCATGTTTAGATCTATCATGCCATTCAGTTCAGTTTTGAAGCGTTGTATGTCCGATTGAGGGGTGACAAGCCTTCGCTTTTTTGGGGTCCTCTGAACAGACGTAGAGACCGTTGCAATGAGTGGTAGATGGTCGGATGACAGCTCATACTCTTCACAAACTGATATTACGCTGTTGGGGATGCCCTTGTATATAAAGAAGTCAATGCACGAAGGGGTACTTTGCCTGTTGTACGGGAAGTGGGTAGGTCTCCCAGTGGCCAAGACCTGGGCTGAGCAGCTGGTGAGCGCTTCATGCAGCGCAATGCCTCTGTTGTCAGCTCTGTAGCTTCCCCACAGCCTGTGTTTGGCATTGAAGTCGCCTCCAACGATGAATTTATGACCAAGCTGATCAAGGAGAGAATCGAATCCAGCTCGGCTCCAGGATAGATTTGGTGGTAGATACATTGCAGCTACGGGTATTTCACCCAAAGGAGTCCCCACCATAATAGCAGCCATCTGTGTGGTGCTGGAGGTCATCTGTTGTAGTTGGTAGTGCACCAAGTCCTGCTTGACAAGCACAGCAGCCCCTCCTCTGGCTCGACCTGCTGGGTGATCCGCACGGTAGCAAGCATATCCCTCCATGGCGAAGTACAGGCCAGCGTGTAGGTGCGTTTCTGAGACAAGCATGATGTCTATTTCATGTTTTCTTAGAAATAGTTTAAGCTCGTTTGCATTTTGTATGATGCTGCGAGCGTTCCACGATCCGAGGCGCATCTGGGCAGCCATTATTTGCGGTGAGTGGTAAGACCGAGCTGTGGAGGACCTTGCGCGTCCTTCAGCTCCTTGATGCTGACTAGGATAGTTGCGACCGCGGCATTAAGTGCTGCGATCGACTGCTGCAGTCCTTGGAGGATGCTTCCGAGGGACGTGTCTTGCCCCTGAGATCCATGCTGTAGGTATTGTGGCTGCATTGTTGTAGCGGTGGGCTGGTTGGTGCACATGGGTTGCTGATAAGTTTTGCGTCCTGTCTGCAACGCATCAGCATACGACAGGCCTTGTTGCACAATTCTGGAGGGTACAAACTGCGAGTTGATGCGCCGTGCAGGTTGCTGTTGGTTGTGTCGTGACGGGGGGGCAACATTGATGGCCGGTTGTCTGGCATTCGAGCGCTGCTGGTATGCTTTGCATCCTTTATAATAAGCAGCATGGTTCCCCTCACAGTTTGAGCATCGTAGGTCTGCCACCGTTTTGGCCTGGCACTGCTCCGAGTTCGTCCAATGGGGCTGGCCGCACCTACCGCATTTGGGCTGTTTGAGGCAATAGTTTTTAGTGTGGTCGAACTCATAACAGCGATAACATTGCCTGATGCTTTTGTTCTTTCTAGGGAGCTCGATTTGGACCCGTTGACGGCCGATCTTGATAATGCGAAGCGCGTCCCTATTGTTAGGAGCCTGCCTTAGGTCTACATACCAGTAGTTGCGACTTGGCGAATCGTTTGTGGGGTTCGCATCGGCGTCATTTTTGGGTAGCCTGGTCCCCGGGTTATATAGGTTTGTCACAACGTGGCCGTGTGTTGCAAAGGCACTTTCGATTTGGCTCCTGGGAGTAGAAGCGGCCAAGTTTTTGACAACTACGCGATACGGTCTGTCCTCCTTGAGACAGAAGTGCGTGAACTGGACCCTGACTTCAGTGAGCTTGCGGATAATGGCTCTGTGAGTGTCAGAATCTTTCGCGTAGATTCTCAGGGCGCCAGAGGGAGAGACCTTAAATTCGTAGGCATCTGGGCCAGCTGCCTGCTCGAGGGTCTGTTCCATTGCGACGATGTCGTTAACTCCGGGAACTGTTATGGGCCTGGGCTTGGGGACCTTTTTTGCAGCTTGAGGTTCGGCTTGAGCTGGAGCTTCGTCGGCAATTTCCATCTCGTCGTCTTCGATGTCAGAGGCTTCTTCCTGGGGCGCAAGTGGAGCATATCTGTTCCCATTTGACGGGGAGGCACTGGGAGCAGTGTAATTTTCACCTGCCTTGCTGGTCTTCCCGTTTTTTGTGGGTACCCTCCCTTTTTTGACGGCTCCGGCCTTTAGCGTTGTTCCTCGCCGTTTTTTCGTTTCAGCCGTTTGCCATTCGACCAGCGGTTCCTGGAAAGCTGGCATAATGCCTTTGCTCCTTAGAGCGTGCAGAGCAGAGTTTTGGTTGAATTGAGCGCTGCAAGACGCAGCTGCCGGGGAAGAGCTCTGCGCGCCATGTGTAGTAACCGTCATGAGCTGGAAAGCATCATTGGCAGTTTTGGGGCGTGTTCCAATGGGCTCCAGTGCGGCACGACTTGTACCAGTGGAGGCAGAGGTTTTGCAGCCGCTACTTGAGGACGCGGTGGTTGTAGTTGTTGTGGTTGCTGTTGAGCTTACAATGCCGTGTTGCTGGAGTAGAAGCTGGTTCGTCTGACTCCATCCCTCAGGGATGTACAGGCGCGCCTCGTTCATGTCAACAGGTTGAGATCTAGCTGCTTCAGTGAGCGGGCCTGGAATCCCCTGCACTTGATTGCTGTTGGCTTCGGGATTAGCTGGTGGTAATATGTTGCTGATTACTGCATGACTGGTGCAGGTGTTGCTGCGTGTGTTGTATGCATGGGCAGCAGGGACGTCTTCGTTTTTTATGTTTTTATTTGCCATGGCAGCCTGACAGTTGTTTAAGCTGGCTGCCATTGTTGTGGCCAATTCGGCATTGTTATTGGCAGCACTGGCTTTGACAGCTCCCAGTTTTTGCGTTTGTGCAAATTGCACATTAGCAGTTTTGATTTTTGGTTCTTTCTTTATTTTAGGCACTTTTACGAATTTTTTGAATAGTTTGGGGTTGAATTCACTTTTAAATGTATTATTATGCCACTGTTGGGTGGGCTTGTCCGTTTTTTTCACTGTTTTTCAAGGTTTTTGCGGAGCACAATACACTCTGAACTTATTAGGTGAAAAGCAAGGCATGCTGTGTATGTCGTAAAAGCGAGCAATATCTTTGCCTTGAAACAAGAAAGAAAACAAGTGAAAAGAAAATGCACACACACATAGATGCCGGATGTAGGATGCAGGATGCAGTAAAACAGCGCAGGATGCAGGACAGGCACACAGTTGTTAGCCCCAATGTTGGGGTTGCGTCAATTTTGTGTGCCCTATTAGCCAGTTGAAATAGTTGGCCATAAATATAACACACGCTAAAGGTAATCAAATGAGGAAGATGAAGTATCTATATAAGAAGCCTACCGAAATGCGTTACGAATACTCAAACAATATTTCTCAGCTCGAACTGTTCGAGTTGCAGACAAATTCGATTCAATCGAACATGTTCGAGCTGTTCTCGTTTAGATCGAACATGTTCCTGACTTGAGTAGGTCGAACTTGGCTTGTATGAATATCTTTGAGTTTGATAAATCGTTTCTAAGAATATTTGTTTAGCTTCATACGAGAAAGCTCGATTCTTTCGGCTCGTTTGAGTATTCGATTTGTCTGCAATGTTTTTCAAGTACTTACCGTAATCGTAATGCGACTGCGAAGACAGCTGCTCCGAGCACAATTTGTAGGCCTGCACAATTTTCTGTGATAAAACGCGCGCCATATCAAAGCCGTTGGAGTAGAGTGTTATCTCGCCAATCATTGCATAGTCCGGCACCATCATGGCCACTGTGCGGAATAGAACCTTCAGATTATCCGGCAGCTCTGTGCGGCCAGCGTAGCTGTTTAATGGCAGGGCAGCAAAAAGAGGGTACAGATTAAAACGATTCCAGAGCAATGGCCAATCAAATACATCAAATTGCAAGTGCTAATGGCATAAATAGTAAACCCAGTCTGGAAACCAGGCAATAACCAATATGAGTGACTGCTTTTAGGCCCGTCTGGCTGATTGACAAATTGGCAAGCCAAAAGGCAGTCACACAAAAAAACTAGAAACAAGAATTATCTTCGGGATGCCGGCAATTAAATACCCTATCAAATATTGCCTACATAGATTTAAAAGATTTATACAGACAGACGGATCAAGACTATGCCCCGGGAATATGAGATTTTAATAGGCCTGGCATAAGAAAGATAGTCGTGGGTACAGAAACTCAGCTCGTCATCCTTATGAAAAGTATAAATAATTTCTGACCTCGGATATGACTCCTTCAATGCGTTACATAATTCACAACAATATTAAGCTACCCTGCCACAAGGGCATGAAAAGGAGTAAACTTTCTGTCCGGAATGCCTGTTGGCCGAGTAAAAAAGAAGCTGGCCAAACGAAATTAAGACCTTTTCTGAATGGCACTCGGAACACTTTGGCACAGTCTGAGCTTCAGTTCTGACTGCGAACACACGTTGCGTGCGGATAGGCCGGGGGAAGGGAATGGGAGGAGGAGGAATTGCAGTGTCTAGGCCTAATATGCATGTTTGTCGCAGCTGTTCCACATGCATGCCAAAGCAATAAATATCCGCAGCCGTATGGGCTAAAATCTCCAATAACGCAATAACTACCAATATCGTGACCATGCCCAAAGGCCCGCCAGCCTATGGTAACTAATAGCCTCAGCCCGGACACCCAGTCACAGTCACAGTCGCAGTCGCAGTCGCAGTCACAGTCTACCGGGCCCTGTCAGTGACAGGATGTCCCCCAAAGGGGCATGGTACTGGGGAAAGGGGTGGACATAGGCCGTGTCGGCTTACAAAGTAACTAAATGCATTTTCAAATGCACAGCTGCAAAAAGAGTTGGGCCATAAAAAAAAGGCGCTGCGTGAAACCGCAGCTGCTGCTGCTACGGCTACGGCTGCTGCTGCCGGCTCAGCTTCGTCGGGTCTCACGTACGGGCCAGTGGCACTCACCCAGGATTCATGGTTATGAATATGGAACAAGTTGGATCCAGTTTGAGCATCGTGTCCTCAAAAAAGAATTTCACAACCTTGCGTCCAATCGCCCGCTGGATGGTCAGAATCTGTTGCGCGACCACCGACAGCACTTCCAGCTCTATGCGATTGAACTCATCGAAGCAGGCCCAAGCTCCCGACTGTGCCAGGCCCTGAAAAGACAGAAAACAAACAAAAGGCATGTAAAACATCGAAAAAAATAAGTGTCAATTTGCTCGTCGAAAGTGTCCGACTAGTAGATACCATACACTAAGCTCCGAGAATCAAGGTGGGCGAAAAAGTGGTAAAAATTGTAAGAAAAACACAAATAATGCAATCAAAGGCGGATTGCGTGGCTTAGGTGTCTGAGCGTTGAACTAACAAGCGAGAGTTCGCCGGTTCAAACCCAGCGGAAATTACAAATTGGTATAAATATAATAAATTAAACTAGACCGGCAACGCCGGGTAAAATCTTCTAGTATAAATATGGATTATATCTAGGGTTGAACCAACAAAGGAGAGGTCGCCGGTTCAAACCCACCAACAATTACAAATTTCTATATATATAATAAATTAAACTAAACAGATGAGCGACGCCGGGTAATTTCATCTAGTGTAACTATTGATTATAGCTAGAGTTGAACTAATAAGCGAGAATTCGCCGGTTCAAAACCAGAGGAAATAACTAATTGGTATATTTATTATAAATTAAACTAGGCAGACGAGCGACGCCGGGTAATTTTTCCCAGCATATGTATAGATTAGATCTAGAGATCCACTCAATTGGAATACATTTTAATTTCTAACTTTCATAATCCCGAAAAGAGCATGTCCACTAGTCGACTGTAATACACCCCACATATATGCCCGTTAATCAATTGGATACAGGGTATCAAAAGAATAGAAATACATACGTGGCAAGGTTGCGTGGGCAAGGGGTGTATGTATAACAAAACGCATTCAGCGAGAAATGGCAAAAATAGCAAAAGCAAACAGCAGCATAAACATTATTTTCAGTTTCTCATCGCTCGGTTCTCGGTTCTGTTCTTTTCGGTTACGGTTCGATTTCGTTTCGAATGTGTGTATCTGTGTGTATTAGTGTGTGTGTGTGTGTGTGTGTGTGTGTAGTTGCCAATGCCTCGACAAACGGCAAAGGCACAAACATTGCAACAGGGTTTACAGAGATGAACACGAGGAATCGCTGTTGCGTGGGCTGCCCCACGGTATGTGGTTCCGGGCGTTGGGGTCAGGCGAGAAGAGGACTGTATGGACGACTAGGGGACCAATACGAATACGTACGCCCTTTGATATGCTTTTCTTTTGCATGTTGCAATAAATATGCAGCTTTATGCAGCTGCATAGCTGCGCTCTCGAAGTGCTCGTAACATATGCCAACTGACTGTTTTGCTGTGCTGCACAATGGACAGAGGCTGGGCCAAAGTAACAGAAAAGCGCTTCTTACACAGATTTCATAGATGTTTAGGTATAAGTATAATTCTGTAGAATTTGATAATGGGAGCGGATTTAAAATTAAAGACTTTGCTGTCTTAAGATTGACAATCATCGGACTCTGTTATGTTTGATAGTTTCTTCAAATCGACCTTTAAGCCAGTCTATAAAATTGCATAAACTTTTTATAGATCTTCATTTAAAGTGTAGATATAGAAGATTGACATCTTCGATCTCATAAAGTATGCTATATACTATATACCTAATTAATTATGCATTTCAGTCTGTATGTTTTGCACAAACTAGTCTCTCTTAGTCTCTAGTCTCGCTTATAATGATAAATTGACGATCGACTTGATTGGACCACATTATGATATAGCTGCTATCAGAACACGCAGTCGAAATTGAAGGTTTTTTTTTTTTAGAAACTTGTTTGTTTTTCAAGATGTATTGACCAAACTAAGCAATTAAGAGCTTAACTAATCTCTCAAAATTTGAGTCAAATATACAATGATATAAATATACAAACATATAAAAAAATAGATATACATATATCGCAGACCTGATATCTGGTTATCATTAGCTTTTGTTGACCCTATTAATATCCAGCTATAAACGGGCAAATCTTCTTCCAAATCTTGTAGATTTTGTGTAAAACACGTCTTAAATAAATTTTTACTAAAATCTTTGAAACTGTGTTTGAAGCCGATCGGCTGGTAATTAAAAAAGTTCATTTCAACCGTTTTCCGCGAATTTTCCACGCTTGCGGGTGAGTTCTTAAAAACCTCGTCGAAGCGTGCATTCTCCTCGCTTCTTAGCTCTTACGGCTTAGACAAGGCTTTAATCACCGAAGCGTCAGTAAGTCGGGCACTACAACTAGTTATATGCACATATAGATGCGCATCTTTAGTAAGAGGTTGTTTTTCTTAATCTAAATCTAAAAAAATAGCTGAACAATTTCTTTGAAATTTTAAATATTTCTCGAAGTAGCTTTAAATATAAATAGCTCAATCAGTTAGATAGTAGTCAGAATTGCAGACACCTGTAAATTTCAACAGCTGAAAATAGCCAAAAATGTAGCTAGAAAATAGCTCTTACAGCAGAAGAAGCAGCACAACCGTATCGATGTGGCATCAACTACACTCAAAGCCTGTTTTACATGCTGTTGCGCGTTCGCACAGTTTTTCTAGTCATAGTCCATGTTCCTATTGTGCAATTAGCGCCAGCATCAGCATGTGTGTAGAAGTGTGTGTGTGTAGAAGTGTGCGTGTGTGTGTGCGTGTATGTGTGTGCCTTGTTTGTGCCTCTTTTTGCAGTGCTGCGCCTTTGCACACAGAACGCGTGGCAATTGGATACTTTGAACTCCATCAAAGTGGTTTGTTGCCATTGGCAGCCGGAATACTCGCGCATCGAGTTGGCAGCTTCCTTTTTTTTCGTGCTGGTTAGCAGCACTCCATCCGCTCATGGATTCATAGACATTGAGAAGTTTTGCCCAATTCATGGGATATGCTGCCTTTTGTTTTTGCGGAATACCCCTCGAACAACAACATTGTGGCGAGCATTTTATGGGCATATCCATTTTTACTGGGGAGACGAGAGAGTTGCAGCCAGACCAAAAATGTTTCTGGCAAGCGTGTTTGCCATACATTTCTGGGCAGGCATAAATCGAAATCGAAATAGTTTGAATTGTTTGCCAATTGCAAATTATTTTATTGCTTGCAAAATTGTTTTGCCCTGACAAAACTGCAGACTGCGTGCGGAAAATTTACGACTTCCGAAACATTATGACAACAGACAGACAGAGGGAGCCGAAGCTGAAGCGGAAGCTGAGGGGCGCAGGCGAAATGGATGTGAGCAATCAGCATGAAAACATAGAAACTACTTTCTAAAACTAGGCAGCAATAAAAAAAAATAAAAAAAACACATCCACATATAAACATCAGCTTAAAGTGAATAAATGGCAAGCAACACGCTTGGCACTAAAATAAAACAAGTAACTGGTTCTAGTCGGGAGCTCCCGACTAGGGGATACCCTAAACTCTCTTTTTTTAACTATAAATGAAAGATACTTGACATATATATATGCTATTCTAGAAGCTACATGTCAAGTTTGGTGACTCTACCTCATATTATTTACTGAAATTGCTCAAAGTCGATTTTTATCGATTACTTGGAAACGGGGCAAGTTATCGAATATCGGAATATCGGACCCACAGCCAAAATTTAAAGTCTCTAGCTCTTATAGGTTCTGAGATCCTAGCGTTCATACATACGGACGGACGGACGGACAGACGGACGGACAGACGGACGGACAGACGGACTGACAGACGGACAGACAGACATAGCTAGATCGACTCGGCTATTGATGCTGATCAAGAATATATATACTTTATGCCCGTTACATACATTTGCACAAATACATGATACCCTTTTTAGCCATTTTTATGGGTTTAGGGTATAATAAATTAATCTAAATCGAAACTCGAACGCTCAATTTTCGGGTTCTTCGTGTTGTTGTTGTTCTGTCTGTGCTCGATTCGCGCTAAAGTTTGCATGCAAATTAACGCGAAACCCATACCCAGTCCGCATCTGATGATGATAGGGGGGCTCTAAGCCATTATGCAATTAGGCGTGCTACAGAATTAAGCGATTAGCGGCTTAAAAACACGCATTAATTTTACTACAAAACTACAGCACCCACTTAAGATGTCTCTCTCTCTCTGTGTGTGTGTGCGTGTGTGTAAATATGCGTGTGCGGTTAACGACCTGCTAATAAAAATTTGCATAGATTTGAAGTGAGGCGCTCACGAAAGCTTTTTGGCTCAAGTCCCACACACTTGGCTTAGTTCGTGTTGACCAACTAGTCGCCACGGCGATTACTTTCACAAACTGCCTAATTAGTCAGCCCATAGAACTGCATAAATTTCCATATAACTCCGTATCTACTTATGTGTATCTCTTTGTGTACATTCGATATTCTTAGCCACAGGCAGCAACTGGCGAACGGCTCCGGCTCCGCTGTGTCTGGACACGAAAAACGCAAATATATCTGTATCAATTTACACTGGGAGAAAAAAGGGCGGTTCTGCTTTAGATGTTGCCTACTAAATGTTACATACATTTGCCCATAAAGGGTCGCAGCTTCATAAACTTAATAATATTTCTCTCTGTAAATCATTCTAGATTTTTTAACTTGCCTTTTAACTTGGTTAGACTTGGATTATGCAAAAGAATTAACTTAATTAGTTCTCATTGGTATTCCAAATTTTTAAGATTGAGAAACTTCGGAGTCAGAGTCGAAATATATTGGACAGAAGAGAGATAAACAAATCCCAGACATAGATACAAACAAATCCTAGACCTAGATAAGACTTATATAAAAATTAAATATAGGTCAAAGTTATACAAATATAAATATCGAGCTCAGCTAAACAAATTCCAAACTAAGAAGGTTAACAATCTTAGCCACAAAATCTATATAGGGTATTTTTCTCAGTGTTTTCCAAAAATTGGAAAATCGGAACATAAAAAGTTTTAAAAATATTAATATCGTGCTCAGCTAAACAAATTACAAAACTTACAAGATTAACAATCTTAACCACAAAATCTTTAAAATATTTTTCTCAGTGTATTCCACAAATTGGAAAATCTAAACTTAAAAAGTTATAAAAAATATAAATATCGAGCTCAGCTAAACAAATTACAAAACTTAGAAGATTAACAATCTTAACCAAAAAATCTATATAGGGTATTTTTCTCAGTGTATCCCAAAAATTGGAACTTCACAACTTAAAAAATTATAAAAAATAAAAATATCTTGCTCAGCTTATCTAATTCCAAACTTAGCTGATTAACAAACTTGGCTAGTCAATATATGTATATAGTGTATTTCGCTCAGTGTATCGCGCGCGTGTGTGTATACAGAAAGTCATCATAGCTGCGCGTGCCAGTGCCTCGGACAGGTTCTTTTTGATTAATGTTGTTGGCCAACATTGGGGCCATCAATTAGCTGGCCGGGCAGACAGCGGGACAGACAGCGCGACGCAGTTCTCGGAATCGCAAACCACACACACAAAACTCACCTTGAAGAACTTGCCGAGCGCCTTGTAGTCCAGGCCGTCGGAGCAATTGAAGACGACGCACTTCTTGGCCACGGCCTTGGCCAGATCCTTGCAGGTCTCCGTTTTGCCAGTGCCCGCAGGACCTTCGGGCGCGCCGCCCAGGCACAACTTCAAAGCGCCCATCAAAGTGCTACGAGAATTAAAAAACAGAGAATTAGAAAAGAGGTTTCACAGTCAGATGTGTTTGTGTGCTGCGTTGCGTTGCAGGAGGCAAAATGCCAAAGTATGTTTTTAATATCTGTTTGCATTTTTTTGCAGCTTAAAAAATTGTCATTTATGGATATTCGTTTTTTTTTTTCGCCTGCTAACAGCCCGTTTTTATGCCCTGCACTCATAAAATGGGCAGGGGAGAAAAGGGTATAATAAAGCTGGGCGAATGTTTGTGACAAACAGCAGCGAGACATCTTTGAGCCTATAAAAGATGTACAGTGGTCGCTCGCTAATTGGAACGAATTGGCTCCAGATGCGAACCGGTTCAAAAGCCGATATGATCTTTGTTGATTAGTTCAAATATTTTACTATGAAGCCAAATAATTAAAGTAATTTTCATTCGATAAAAAGATGAAGAGAAGGTCTAAAGGCAGGGTGCTGGTTAGTCCCTAAACCGAGACTCTCACCACTTTAAAAAAGATCTAAGCATTAAATATATTTTTTATATTCAATAATCAAGAAGCATACGCATAGAAGTAAGTCTTTAACTGACGTTTTTGGGATAAGGGATATTATTTTAAAATCACATTTCCATCTAGCAAAAATTCTCTATCCTCAGCTATATCCAAAAGTTATCAAAGTTTCTCTATCAAAAAATTTTGTCAACACTTCCACCTCAAATTTAAAATATTTATATATATTATATATATTTTTTTTTATTTTAAGATCCTATTTCCATCTAGCAAAAATTTTCTATCCTGAGCTATATCCAAAAGTTCTCAAAGTTTCTCTATCAACTAGGTTTGTCAACACTTTTGCTTATATTTAAATTAATGCTACTGGCGTATTATTATTTCATATTTCCATCTAGCATAAATTCAATCCCGAGCTAAATCTAAACGTTCTCAGAGTTTCTCTATCGAAGACTTTTGTCAACACATTTTTGGTTATATATAAAATATTGCTGCCAGGGTATTTAATCTTCCACACGACAAAAGCTTTCTGCCCCGCTGTAATTTTTATTTTTTCTCTACTTCATTTTTTTTTTTGCCTGTGCAAGTTCATATTTTTATCATATTGGCAGCGCTGCCAGCTTCGCGTTGGTCGGTTGTATATTTTTTAGCATTTCCGGTAAATATCTATACTCTCGTTTTTTAACTATGCATGTGTGTGCGGGTGTGTGTGTGTGTGTGAAAAACTGTCCAACATTGATTTATTTGTTTAATATAAAAGTTTTATCGGAAACCCCATTAAAATGTCCTTTCTGCCAGCTTGCCAGCAGCAACGGCCTGGCTATGTCCTGGCTGTGTCCTGGCTGTTGTTCGCGTTTGTCGCAGGCAGCTTAAACATCGCAAAAAGGTTTTCAGCTCTTTTTGGCGCATTTTGTTGTAAAATGAAAATAAATTTAAAATGCATCGAAATAAAATAAATATTTTTCCAATAAACGTTTGCCTTTCATGACTTTTAGAAGGCCGCGAGGCAACGCCGGGCTTTTGCCTAAAGGCTCAGCTGCTTTGCAAACGTTTTGTCAATTAATATTTGCATGTGTGTGGGAGTGTGTGTGCGGGTGTAAGCGGGTGTGTGTGTGTGATTAAATTTGTTACCCACCGGTAGCAGCGATCTGTGAGAGGCGTCACAACCAGACGCGGCAAATTGCCCAAGTATTCCATGCCATACTTAACCTCTGTGACGACCATGCTGACGCACACCCAGTCCTCGTTTTCTGCAGGGGCAAAAAAGAGAGTTCAGTTTTACTTAAGTAAATTATGCAGAGTAACCTACTACTCTCATCGACCTTCCAATAGTAGCGCAGCTGCGAGATCCAATCAAAGTCCTGCAAGCTCGTCACCCGCAAGTCCGCCAAATACTTGACCACATCGCGGGCTGTATTAAATTAATTAGCTAGATCTTAAATAATGGGGATCTATCCAACTACAACTGACCATGCACATCCAGGACAATGAGGGCCTCCACAGCAATGCGTACGCCAGCCTGAAGATCTGTGCGCACGAGCTGAACAAGGTCGCCAATTTGGGTATTCGACTTCTCCAAATATGCCGGCAGCTGTTTCTTCTCAATGGCTTCCTCCACCTGGCAAAAAGTAAATAGCATAAAGTGCAGGAAAAACAGCAGCAGCAGCAAGCAAATAAATGGCAAAATATGATTTTCAATTTTCAAACAGAGAAACACGCTCAAAGCCCAGAAGGGAAAAGGCGGCGAAGGAAGCGTGGCTAATCGCACTGTCAGAGACAGAGAGTGACAGCCAGCTGTCTGGGGAGGGGCAGCTGTCGTCTTTCTGGTTGATTTTGCGGTTGCAATATGAAGTTGCTTACCTCATAGGTCCAGGCGGCGCAGGAAATGCCGAGAACAACCTGGCCAGGCCAGGAAACCACCCAGGAAATGCGATCCACCATGGCATAGTCCTCCCAGGCCTCCTTCATTTGCTCCATAACGCTATCCAGCATCACAAACTCCACCTCCTTTAGCCAGATTTCAACCAAACCCTGTGAAAAGTCGACTTTAGCAACGGATTTGTGTCAGACAGAAAATACATACATTTGCCGCTTGTGGATTGATTTTGCGCACGAGAGAAACGCGCTCATCCTCATCGCTAATCATGTGCGTGATCTCCATGTTGTCGTCAAAGGTCAGCGTGCCAATCTGGAAGGAATAAAGATTTATCATCATGAGCCTTGAACCAGCAACTGGCAAATCGCCGGTTTAAATTATTTGCTCACGCCCTCAAAGCACTTGCGCAAGTGCGGCTGCACACGCATCGGATCCTTCGTCTCGGAGAGTATCTCCAGCAGTTCGTCGTTGGAGAGAAAGAAGAAACGGGCAAAGAACAGACGCTTCTGTTCCAGATATGTGTTCAGGCCCTTCTGCACCGTTTCCAAATCCTCAATCGCCTTGGTGAATATCTCCAGCATATTGGGATATTCGGTGGCGGCCATAACGTGTCTATCCTTGAGCGTGTGCTTCATGATGCGCCGCCAGATTTTGTCCACCGCCTTGAAGTTGCGCCCCTCCAGCGGCATTTGGCGCATAATATCCTCCGAGCTGAATATGGGCTCCAGATACATCCAGGTGACCTGCACATTTGTCCAGGCATCAATGATGTTCTGGATGAGCAGCAGTCGCTCCTCCCAATCGTCCGCCTTGGAGCCAAGCGCCACAATAAATGGCGAACGTTTCATTGCCTGCGTGCGCATAATGTGATCATCCAGCAGCGTTTGGATATCATCTATGGACGCCAGGAGATGCGTGTCCGAATCGCGATACTGGAGCACCTCGAACATGACATCCTTCCAATCGTTCTGCATATTCTTCAGGCCCATGTTCAGGTCGTATTCCTTGCCAGCCGCATTCGCAATCTCCTCCAGCTCCGGCAATATGCTCATTATATCGGCATCAATCATATCCTTAAGCGTCGGATACAGACGCGGATTGATCTGGCGACCCAATATTCCCGATATCTTATCCCAGTGCCGTTTTTCCAGCCCATGGCGGCATATGGAGTCAAGGACGGGCAAATAGACGCGGAACTTTTCAATTTTGATGCGCATCTGCTCGGCGGCACGTTTCGCAACCGGATTGTACGAGAGCTGCCGCGCCAGCTTGTGCATAATCTGATGGGGATAATGATGGCCATGATGATGATTAGCGTAGAGTAGGCAAGAAACGCACAGAGTCAAGTGTCAAGTGTATGGGTGTGTGTATGGGTGTGTGTGTGTATGGGTGTGAGTGTGTGTGTGAGTGTGTGTAGCGTTGATTCTTTAAAGTCAGCTTGAAATCCGACTCCCTGTGTCTGCTAAGCCGACTAAATGGGAACCGAGAGCCCCTCCCGCTTGCTTTCTATACGCTGTTCAACAAGTGCAAACGAGCATATTGGCTTTTGTTAAATTGCAAAAATCTATATCCACAGTTACCAAATTCGACGAGTATATTGTGAGAGCCTAAAATAGATCAAACGGCACAGAAGTCAAAAAATTCTAGGGTATATCTGAAATGATCTTTGAAATTTTTTCCGAATTTTAAAAATTCCAAAACTGACGAAGACACCTTATGATAATTCACAAGGAGAATGGAAATGTTTTCCAGAACTAAGAGAAATATTGTGGTTTTAGTTAAAGTACATAAATTCTCGGATCTAGATAGACCTAGATAGATATTTCAGCTTGGCATTCGATTCAATCTCTCCTATCCTCTCTTTGCTGACTTCACGCGTTCCACAGAGTATTATGCAGTGTGTTATACCCGACTGAAATGTGTTTAGTTGTTTGCTGCGTGTCTCCACTTTGCTGCTTCAGCTGGGCCAAAAAATTCAATTCAGCTGCCGTTGCCGTTGCCTTTGCGCTTTGAGCTACATTTTTTTGTCAATGCTAACCACCTAATACACCCACACACACACCCACACACACATACACACACACACACACACACACACACACACAGGCACAGCCGCTCGCTTAGCTGGCCAAGTTGCCGCCAAATATGTTGGCATTTTTTTCGTTGCATACTTTTCGGCATGTTTTTTGTGCTAGAGTAGCCGGTGCCGCCGGAGGCTTGAGGTTTTTAGTTGCATTTTAGCTGCTACATTGGCTTACGAATGGAACCGGGGCACATGGCGCTACAGACGGAGACGGAGACGGAGACGGAGGCACAGAGACAGGCACAGAGACATGCATGGCCAGCGCTGCAAAATGCGACAGAAGCAACAGAAATGCGACAAGAGCTCAAACTTTGCCCCTGCTGCTGTTGCTGCTGTTGCTCGTTTTTATTTCCGCCTGGCACTGCAATGACAACTTCAACTTCCGATTCCGACTTGCAACTACTTACCTTGAACATGGTCTCGATCTGCTCCCGCACGCCATCCGCATTAAGGCATTCGAAGCGCTCGAACATCCTGGCAAAAGATGTAAATAGAAATATATACAAAACTGCAGTAGAAAAGTGAAACGAAAAGAAAACAAGTAAAAGTGCTCGAGTCGGGGGGTAACCGACGTGGAAATTACCCTGCAACCTTTTCCATTATAAGAAATTGATTCTTGAATAACTAAAGTGCGTATAGTCTGATTTTTTGGGTAGAAATTGGCATTCGACTGTGTATAAATTTGTATTAAAAAAACAGGTTATCGATATCGATATTTATCGATTTCCTTCAAACGAAGTAATATATCGATGAAGTAAACTCGATTTGTGCGGGCTAAAGGATGAGCTAGATCCAAGCCTTCTTTCTTTCCAAGCTCGGACATAATACCCTTCCGGTACTCCATAATACCCTTCCTTTCACACATTTCTCAATTGGTACAGGGTATTAAAAAAAAAAAAGGCTACCAGTACAAGTTTTGTGCAACAAAAACAAAAACAACAACTAAAATCTGGCTATTTTCCGCTGCACTTCAAGTCAACCTTCTGCTGGCATTTGCATTGCGGATTTGAGTCAGGCAATGCCCAGCCCGACTGCCTGACTGCCTGACTGACTGCCCGACTGGCTGTTTGTCTGTTTGGCTGGCTGGCACTTCAATTTCAAATATTTTGTCATTTGCGACAAGTGCCCAAAGGAGCCAAGAGCTACTCAGGCTGAGACCATGTCGTTGTCGTTGTCGTTGTCGTTGTCGTTGTCTGAAATAATTGCAATCGTTTTGAACGTTGCCATTGCTTACCAAATGAGATAATCCTTTTCGAATTCGTACGATGTCTTCCATAGTTTCTCAATTGGTTCCATTTTCTCAATGATTTCGCCCAGCAGCGGAAAGGCGGAGATATCAATTTGCAGCAGACCCTCCTCCACGTTAATGGCCTTCGCCTCGCGGCTAAGATTCTGCCGGCGCAATCAACACACCAAAAGATTATTTTCGCAAATAAACCCCACCTGTCCCTCCCCCCGCACTCACCTCTATGGTATTAAAGAGCAGGTCCACGGTATCCACACGCTCCTTGAGCTCATCCAAAGTGAGCACATCGCGTATTTCTCTGATGCGGAAGCCATCCATGGTACGCTTCTCCTGGATGAGCAGCTTCTCAAACTGCAGCCGGCGTTCTCTGTGGCATTAAAAAGCAATGTATTCAGAAATATGCATTCCTAGTATGATATTTTACCCGGCCTTGCCCGGTCAAGGTATGCTCATTTAATTATATACTAGGATATACTAGGTATTGAAAAACAAATTCCTACTCTTAAGTCGGCGTACTTTCATTATATATAAAGTCAGTTTTAGTCCCTGTGGCTTGGCTTCTCCATAATTCTAAATTTTCACGAAGATGAAAACGAGTTTAAAGTCAATCAAATAGAAACCTAATATTTTTCACACTACCAACTTTCCTGCTTCGTTTCATAGTCGAAAAATATATTCCTACTAATAAGTATTGCTCGGCCTTGCCCGGCCACCGTACTTTCATTATATATAAAGTCAAGGATTTTGACTTTTCTTTAATCAGGCATGAAACCCCTATAACCTAGAGAGTTTTGAAAAGTGTAAAGCACGTCTCTTAAAAACGTCAACGAAGTTGAAAACGAGTTTAAAGCGAATCAAACGGAAATCTTAAATGTTTCACACAACCAATTTTCCAGCAGCTAAGCTCTTATGGTTTGTGATGTGCTGTGATCGTAAATCAATCATGTCGATTTGTCAGCCATTCAGTCAGTTTTCAGACGAAACAGTTTTTTACATATACTTAGATATATTTTGAGGTACGTAAACTTACCTCAGTGCCATCTCCAGGTTATCCCGCACCACAGCCAGGCGCGCGGCACTCAGATCTAGAACCTCTTCCAGTTCACCGGGCAGTATAAATGTGCGGGAATTCAGATGAATTTCATCGCCTGTTGGACAAGTGGAATCAAGTGTTTACTCTCTCTCTCTCTCTCTTACTCTCTCTCTCTCTCTCTCTCTCCCTCTCTCGTGCTGTTCTGCATGCTCTTAATTAACTGTGCTTAACTCTTAATTAATTGGCAACGCGCGTTTTTCGGGGCAAACTAATTAATTATGTGTACTACACGAGCATCTTTGATGCCCACCGACAAGTTTGCCGGCTCGCATTTGGTGTGACAAGTTCACAGACAGATGGACAGAGGCACAGATGTCGGAGACAAATTGCGCACATTGTAGCTCTTTGAAAGATACACACGGCACTTGACGATAAATCGCAATTGTCTGGCTAGGCAGCTGCTCTATGTTCGAGTGTGTGTGTGTGTGTGTGTGTGAGTGTGTGTTTGTGTGTGTGCTGGGGCGGCTTTGTCTGCATTTGTCGGTTGTCAAAGCAACTTTCACACATTCATGAATTTGTTGAGCTCATTAAGCTGCATTTTCGGGGCTTAGCGCAGCTCAATGTTTGGTGTCTCACCGCAAGTAATTATAAAACCAATTAGTAGACTCAGCTTGTTAGTTGAGGTTAATTATGTTAAGCGCACCCCAAGCCCCTCTCTCTCCCTCTCTCCCTCTCTCTCGCTCTCCCTTGCCATACAAGCAGTAACTGTCTAAAACAAACTAACGCCAGCTGCACAAACATTTGAAACTTTCATACCCTAGCCCCAACACTGACCCCTGCTCCGGTCCCCCCCTCCCCCACCGGCCACCTGGCTCCCGCCTCATGTAGTCCTCATCACTTACTGGTCAGGTATGCATGTGTCAGCAGGAATACGACACGTTTCAGCACAAGCTTGATTTCATCTTTTATGGCAAATATTCGCATCTCACGGCATTCGGTTATATAGTTCTGTAGGGCAACCACTTCCGGTGTTTCCTCTGGCCGTTCGCCAGCCTTCATGGACATCTCCTCCAGTTCCTCGCAGATGCTGCAAAAAAAAAACAAAAACCCGCAAGTGGCGAGCGCATATTAAAAGTAATCTATTAAGTAAAAGCCTTGCCCAATGCCAGTCAGCAGAAAAACTTTGAATGAAAGGCATTTGCACTTCATTTAGCTTCGGAGAAAAGAAAACCAACAAATTTTTACTCAAATCAAGTAGAAACTATGTCAATTCTAAAGCGCAAAATTAAATCTTTCTTTTTGGGAACTTTTACTTAAATCTTGAAGCCTTGCTGGACTCAATCTAAGGTGGAAACGAAATCTTATTTCAAGGAATTTTATTTTATAGGAAATTTTTTATTAAAATCTCGATAATTTTGTACTCTACTTGGTAATGCTTAACGCTTTTTTCGCTTCTATTAAGTATGTAAAATCTTTTTTTGAGAAAACGTATTTCTTAGAGATTTTTATGTTTTTTAACCTTTAAGCGAAATTCTGCTGTAAGCAATTTAATATGAAAAAAACTGAACGTAAAAAGCGAATTAATTAGTTCCAGAATTGCTTTTTATCTAGAAATTCATTTCAGAACGTTTTGCGCTTTTGCACGAATGCAAATAATTGTTCTGAGAATGAATGAAAATAAAAAAATATGAATGCCATATGATTTCCAGAATTTCGAATTGAATTCTTTTCTCCGAATGCCATAGCCAGGCGTTTTACTTACGCGCGATTTTCGTTCATGTTGAGCGCCCGATAAAAATCAATTATAAAATCGTAGATATTTTTCACGTACATGCGCAGCGATTCTTTAACGTGACGATTATCCAACAGAAACAAATTTAACGGTATGAAATCACGCAGATAATAGGTCGAATCGCTGATGGCGTTCAATTTTTTCATTAATTCCTGAACAACCTGTTGGCGGATCCCATCCAATGCGATGCGATGCGATGCATCGTTGGAAATGAATATGCATTTAATAAAAATAAAATGCGTATATAAATTAATGTATACATATATGCACGCGTGTGTGCGTGTGTGTGTGTATACTAGCTACAATAAGTAACAAGAGCGAACTGTTATCTGCAAAGAGCCGAACATTATATACTCTTTTATTATGTAGCTGACTATGCGATGTGTGTCCATATGAGGACATGATTATATCGATGGGACTGTGGAATGTTCACAATATAAATACTTTATGCCTTCTTTAAAGCAAAATTATAATATCCTCTGCAAGACTTAAAAGATATTATAGTTCGTAGTCCTTTTCATATTCTCTATAATCTCTATCTATAATCATGTCTCTTTTCTTAATTCCAGGATATACACCTATAAAATCCTCACATGTAAGTGCACCACGAATCTATTATATACTTTAAAAATTTGTTACTTTATATATCAAACGATATGCCCATTTTCGAGTTTCATAGTTTGCCGCAACTTTATTATAGCCCTTTTTTTTGAACACATTTTGTGAGTGCAGAGCATAAAAAACCGACACAAGCTTGCATTACATGCATGAAAAAACTTGCAGCAACGTTCGCAATCGGAAGCAATTTTTATTTTAAATAAATTGCGCAAAAAACGAATATGCGGGATAAAAATTGTCGCACGCTGCATTCAGCTTAATGAATGTGAACTGCAAACGGCTGGCAAGAATGGGTTAATTGTGAGCCCTATATACTGTATATATGCACATATAGTATATGTTGTGCATGCAGCTGTCTAACCAAATATTTTATGCACAGCCAATGACATGGCAAGTTTTGTGCTGTCGAGAGTCTTCGAATTAGCAATCGAACAAAGTTTAATTAACAATGCCAAACGAATATATAAGCGCCCCTCTTCAACAGCTGCCATCAACAACAATGCAAAGGTCGGCGCCTACGAACCCAAAAAGGGAAAATAGTTGACACTGATCCAGCTGAAAGTTCACGACTAGCAGAGCTCACTGTAACCAGCTATGCTAGACAATTATTTCTCTATAGAAAATTCTTTCTTTCTTTCTTTTGCTTGGATAATTATATTCTTAATCATAATAATCAGGACTTGAGGGCGATATCAAAATGTGTCTGTACCAAAAAGCTGGACTGAACCATTCTGTTGTTGGATGAGATTCGGGAAGAGATATTCAAAATGAAATAATCCTTGACTTTCATCTACCATTAGATGCTTCTAGCAATGGGAGAACTTACAAATGCTTGAAATATGAAATAGTTAGTCCGAGTTCTTATAGTAAAAAAAAAGAGGTATTACTAGAAGTATATATTATAGTTAAAAGAAAAAAGGTATTACTAAAAGAATATATTATAGTAAAAAGAAAAAGGTATTAGCATAAGTATATATAATAGTAAAAAGAAAAGGTATTACTCGGACTAACTATTTCATATTTCAAGCATTAGTAAGTTCTCCTATTATTAGAAAATTCTGGGGGAGGTATCCTAGAAGTGAAAGTCCCATAAGCTGCGTAGAATATACAAGCATACCAAATATGATGTATCCTGCTCTTATATTCCTCGAGTAGTAGACGCGTGCTATATACCCTTTCTTTTCGTGGATTACAGTGTATAACAGCATAGACACAGCTGCAGATACACACAGATAAATGCACTCGTGCAACTTGTTCAATTACACAAATTGCCAGTCGCTCCGACAGTCAGTCAGTTAGTCAGTCG
Source organism: Drosophila lacicola (assembly GCA_035045355.1). Lineage (NCBI taxonomy): Eukaryota > Metazoa > Arthropoda > Insecta > Diptera > Drosophilidae > Drosophila > Drosophila lacicola. Next base: position 930,837 of record JAWNPB010000133.1, read on the forward strand.
AGCTGCCTGTCAGCAGTTTATTAATATTGCATAATGAAATTTTATGTTAATTCTACGCATCATTGCGTATAATCAAATCGAAATAAATAATTAAATTCATTTCAAGGCGAGACGCAGCCAAGCGCCCAAAGGCATTGTGAGCATGCCGAATGTCAGGGATGCAAAACGGGCTTCAAATTAAAGGACTATATAAATACACACACACACACACACACACTTAAATAGCCACTCAAATTTGATACGCACCAGCAATTCCGGCAACGTATTATCAGTCCATATCTTCTCCACCATAGGCATTATCATCTTCTTGAACAGGCCGTAGTAATACTTGTAGATGGGCTTCAAGTAGACGCTGACACCACGAAAATTGATCTTGACTATTTCCTCGACTTTGGTGCACAGCGACAGAAAGTCCACATGATCCTCATCAATGAAATTGAGCGTGCCATAGGTATCAGGCACTGTGAATAAACATATACGTATAAGAATTTTAAATATTTATAGATTGTGTTAGCTTACCGCGACCGGACATGATATATTCGAGGCGTGGTATATCGTAGCCCACAGCCAAAATGCATTTGAATAGATCCCTTATAATGGCCGGCAGCTCCATCATATACGGATAGATATAGAGCTTGCAGGCATGATCCATTTCAAACACAGCCACTTCGTCCATATCAGGTCCCTAATCAAAATATTCATACAAAATTCCCTCATATATGCCATTGCAAAAAAATCCTACCATTTCTATAAACTGAGGCTGTCCCGGCCCCTGAAAGGGATCCGCATCGTCGGCATCGAATTGATAGATATTCTCATCGTCCCGCACGCCGGGTCCAAACTCAATTGGCTCGTTGTCAAAATGGGCGCCAACCACGGACACGGTGAGCGTCATCAGCGGCCGGCGACGCAGCTTGGCATCGAACATGGAATACTCTTCGATTTGATTGCCATTCTTGTAGCCGCAGAGCACCTTGAAAAAGTACGCCAGACTCTTATTGATCAGACTCTCCAAATGCCGTGACATCAAAGCGTGCACGCACTTGAAGAGCGTGTCCGCGCGACCTCCGTACTTGCCCGTCATGGGCACCAGATCCTTCCAGCTGTTGCGCATGAGATCCATCAGATCCGCACAGCGCGGCAGCCAATCGTTCACAAGAAGCTGTCAAGGAAAGGCAAAAGTTATGTATAAGCAAAGGAGCAGATCAACTCACATCTTTGATTTTGGCACAGCTGTCCTTGACAAAGCTCTGCACGACGTCCGCATCGAGGGGTCGTTGCGTGAGCAACAGCTTGGACAGATCGACAATAACTAGATCCCCGTAGAGCTGATGCCAGAGCAGATTGAGGGCCTGCACGGCGGGATGCGTGATCATGAGCATTTCGCCAATGCGGCTTTTGGCGAGCAGCAGACGCGAACGCCACGGCACCGGCGAGGTTATGGTCAGTACAGGAAATTCCGGCGGCTCCGGCTCCAGCTGCAGACGCTTGCGCTCCATATTGGATCTGTAATTAAAAAGGGGAGCAGCACCTAACATAAGAGCTGTCATAATAAATGCGGCACTCACTGCAGCAGATAGCGGAGAAAGGAGCGCTTGACATGGTAGCGAAAATCCTCCTGCAGATCGATGAGGCAAACGAGCAGGAGTATGGCAAAGTCTAGGCGTATCGCACGCTCGCCCACAAACAGATAATCCAATAATATCACCTCGGGCGGCAGTTTGGGCCAATATTTCTGTAACGAGTTGATTAGGCAGTGAATCATGACGGCACAAGGTAGCATCAACTTTGCCATAAGCCCTCCAGGCGTCCGCTGCGGCAAGACTCAAATCTGTGCAGATAACAGCTGTATTTAATACGCTTGCATAGGGTATGATAATTATGATACTCAATATGTCACAAGTGAGAGATTACACTGCACGAAATGTACATGAAAAATCTCAAGAGGAACGCAGCTTAATACGTGGCCTTCATTGTCTGAGCGTCGGACCAATAAGCGAAAAGTCGCTGGTTCAAACCTTGCTGCGACAAGTATTTGTTGTAGCTCCAAATTAGGGATTTACGAGCTCATACCATTATATTTCAGAGTTCCAGTCGAATTCAATTCAATTAAATTTTTTTTATTTACAAACAAAGCATACCTCTAGAGGTATACCTCATGCTAGGGTATTTAATATTCGGCTTGTCAGACACGTTCTTGCTGCTCATTAACTTGGCTGCACTGATTTGCCAGTTGGATGGCAAGTGCTTGACTTGAGCAGCGCTTCTATCCCAGGCCGAAAGTTTCTGCGGAGCACACGTCAAAACATCAACACGCGTTTCTTTAACCCCCCCTTTATCCCCTCGACTCGCCGCACCCCGTATACCCTATTCATGTGGCTGTAAGAGCTCGACATCCTCACGTCCGGGAGCGTGTTTAATATGTTCTCGTTGCTGACAAACTTTTGGGCCAAAACTTTTTGAGCGCGCGTTAAGTTTGCTAATAATGTTGACGCTCACGAGTCCCAGTCGCAGACGGAGACGGAGACGGAGACGGAGATGGAGATGGAGATGGAGATGGAGTCGGAGTCGGTATATGACTAGTTAGCAACGTGTTGACATAAACTTACCTCTTCCTGGAGTATGAATCTGTAGGCATCCTGCAGCACCGCGTTACGTGGATTGATGTGCCTTATGGCCTTACGTATTAGACGTGAGGGATACGTCTCCAGCTGCAGTACGCACATCTGCAAGGAAAGAGAAATATATATAAAGTTGCACATATGGAAGTGTTTGTCTTGGACGATTGACTGATTGACCGAAAGATGAGGGACGTATGTGATGTAAATAAATACGAGGAAGAGTTATAACAAATTCCGTCAATAAGAGTGGAATATTAGTGGAAAACCGTTGCATGAGGCGTTTATTGATTTTCATTTGTAAAATAAATAAATACTTGGCCCGTGCAAAGCCGGATAATACCTGCCAGCTTACACTGATTGTATCTGTATCTGTATCTGTATCTGTATCTGTATCTGTATCTGTATCTGTATCTGTATCTGTATCTGTATCTGTATCTGTATCTGTATCTGTATCTGTATCTGTATCTGTATCTGTATCTGTATCTGTATCTGTATCTGTATCTGTATCTGTATCTGTATCTGTATCTGTATCTGTATCTGTATCTGTATCTGTATCTGTATCTGTATCTGTATCTGTATCTGTATCTGTATCTGTATCTGTATCTGTATCTGTATCTGTATCTGTATCTGTATCTGTATCTGTATCTGTATCTGTATCTGTATCTGTATCTGTATCTGTATCTGTATCTGTATCTGTATCTGTATCTGTATCTGTATCTGTATCTGTATCTGTATCTGTATCTGTATCTGTATCTGTATCTGTATCTGTATCTGTATCTGTATCTGTATCTGTATCTGTATCTGTATCTGTATCTGTATCTGTATCTGTATCTGTATCTGTATCTGTATCTGTATCTGTATCTGTATCTTTATCTGTATCTGTATCTGTATCTGTATCTGTATATCTGTATCTGTTTCTGTATCTGTATCTGTATCTGTATCTGTATCTGTATCTGTATCTGTATCTGTGTCTGCATCTCTTATATCTGTCAAGTGCAGCAGTTAACAGCTTAAGAGCGTCAAGCCATAAAAGCGCCAACAAATCGTCACCTTTGACACTCTCAGACAGTTCCTCTGTTTATTTGCCTGCTTCTTTGTTTGTTTTCTTTCTTTTTTTTAACAACTAATCACGTTATTCATAACTTTGGCCACGCCACAAACGCCCACCCATAATGTTTACGAGCTATGAATTATATAATTTTTATAAGCACGTTTCTCAGCCCAAAAGCCAACGCAGCTTAATTTACTCGCACGCACACATATTTACTTTGTATTAAGTTTATTATTATCATTTTTTATGTGCGTCTCGGACTTGGACCTCGGAGACGGAGACGGAAACGGAGGCGGGCATCGCACTCGGACACGGACATGGACTCGAACACGGGCAAACGCATAAAAGTTATTTATGTTTGTCGGTGCTCATTTTTGATGAGCTTTTTATTATGCTGCCTGTGGGAGTCGCATCTGTGGATCTCCTCAGAGTCAACTTGTGGCATGTCCTTTTTAAGCATATGTTGGTCAATTGCATAATTCAATAAATTTGACTATGCAGAAGGCAAGAAGTTTACTTAAGCCCTGCAATTGAGTAAATATATATATATATATATTCTTCGAATATATTTATCAGTAAGTCGAACGAGTCAATACCAACTTTTCGGTTCAAACTGTTCGAGTTGCAGCTAAAAGTTGAGTCTATCGACTAAGCTCGATTTCTGCCAGCTCGCTTTAAACTCGATAAGTTCGATTGTGTTCGAGCTAATCGCCTTTTGTTGCGTCGAGTATGCAACCGATTAGCTCGAACATGTTGCTGACTCACTGAGCCGGTCGAGCTTCGTTTGATTCGTTTATTCAAACACGTCTTAGCTGAAGCAAGCTCGAGTCTGTCTGATTTTCAATTACTTACGCTTGCCACGAGGCATTTGTATCGCTTCTGTATTGCCAATGTAAACTTGCCCTCGGCTATCGAAAGCTTGCGCTGATATTCGGAGAGCAATTTCAATTTCTGAACCTCCGGGTCCACTGGCTGCAATGGCGACATGTATGGGAAGCGTCTGCAGGGGAAAAAAAAAGGATAGCTTAGACTAGAAATTGGCACTTTACGGGCATGGAAATCACGTACGTGGCCTCCATTTTCTTTAGACATTGCAGAAACTCCTCGTTAGTGGCAAAGTTGCGGCGATGAATGCGCTTGTTGACCACCTTGCAAATGGGCTTGTGCTGGAAGGATATTTAAAATAAGTGCAGTTCATAAAAAAGAAAAACAAGTTTCAGCAGTTTGTTCTTTAAGAAAATATAAAGAGAACAATTATAATGTTAGAGGCCAAGCGAAGATCGTATTTGGCTAGTTTGGTTGGGATATCTTAAAGCAAGAATATAAATAACCTATGTCTTGGCTACTTCGGTACAAATGCTTTATGTTCGATCGATTATTCATAGAAAAGTCATATGATATTGTAGTTCGATTTGATATGGCTTGGCAGATATGTGAAGCTCACGATGAAGCTTGTAATTGCTGAGTTTGTTCAAGATATCTTAAAAATCAAAAAATTGTATCCTATTCTTTGAACAGCTTGATGATATAAGAGATCGAAGTAGATATTATTTTGTTCATATCGAAAAAGCATATTAAATGCCAAGTTTTTCCTTATGTCGATTGTTCCTATGTCAGCTATATGATATTGTGGTGCGATTTGGTCTACTGCGACATAATTATTGCCCGCAAAAGAAGGCGAAGCTGTGCCAAATTTTATCAAGACATCTTCCAAATTCAGAGACGTAGAAACAGACAGACGGACTTGTTTATCGTCAGCTATTCTGTTGATACTGATCCGGAATATTTATATTAAATGAGCTCAGAGATATGTCCTCTTCAATTATAATACCCTTTGCCAGGGACATTTACCAGCTTGCGGTACGCCTTATTTTCTTCATCGCACACGCCTTCCTTTGTATATTTAAGCAAGCCGTGCTCCGTATTGAATTGCGCCTGCTTCAGAACTGGATCAATCATCTCGTCAATCAGCTTGCCCACGCGCATCAGCTCGTTGCGGCATTCTGTGAAGATGGGCAAAGAGTTTTAAAATTGAACTAATTTCGGGGAGTTCATACCCCACCTTGTGGCGTTCGCAGGGCATAATGATCGCCCGCCTTGAATGTGGTTTTCTTGGTCTTTTTTTGCAGTGTCGTCACCCGTAAATGTCTCGCTGTGGGCGTATTATAGGCGCCGATCAGTTCCGAGGGCGTGCCGTACTGCCGGCGCAAATGGTTGGACCAGAGCGAGGAGCGTGTGCCGCAGTCAAAGTAGAAGATGCGAACGCGTCTCTTGCAATAAATGTCCAGCAGTTTGTTGGTCATTTCATAAATTTCCTTCTCGCTGGGTACCACTGTGCGTGTGTATGCATGTGTGTGTGTGCGTGTGTGTGTGTGTCAAATTTTTAATAATGCTGTCGCTATGTAAATATAAAGATTTATTTATTACCGCCGGCCATCCATTTGTCAATCCAGGGAAATTGATTACAAGCTGCAAGCAAAAACAGTCCGCAAAAATGAATATGAAAATCGCATTTAATATTTGCACATGAACTTGATATGTGTACAATCAACATGCCTGTGTGTGTGCGTGTGTGTGTGTGTGTGTGCATTTCATATATTTGATTTTCTTGTTATTTTTTTATCGCATTTTTTTGTTGCGCTCGCTCAAAGGCAACACAAATGAAAATTGTTTTAAATAAAAGTCACAGGGCGCAGCCAAAGTTCGCTTTTAAAATGATTAAACTCAAATTAATTTTCATTCCTGCCGGCCATTCTGTTTGTGCACCCCCCCACACATCCCTCTTTGTCCAGCTGTAATTTTGCCAATGGACCTCGTAACCTCCCTCCCTCCCTCCCTCTCTCCCTCTGCTTCTCCCCTTCCCTCCTCTTCAATGCCCCTCCGGTGCTATTCCATTTGCTATCATGATGTTTGTCACATTTTTATGCTAATGTTTATCGACAACATGCTTTTATACCTCATATTATACAGCTGCCCCCCACTCTCCCTCCTCCCTCCTCCCTGCGCTCTGTTTGCATTTACATCTATCCATGGCTGATATTAAATATTAAAAAACTATACGTAAAATGAAACATTTTTATCACAGAGCAACGACAAAGTCACCCTTTTGCCAAACAAGTTAAAATTATAAAAAAAAAAAACAAGTAGGTATGTTTCAGTGGGGAATGCCCGACTGTGAGATATCCTAAGCCTGAGCTACATCTGAAGACTTTTAAACATTCGGGATATGTACTCTTGAATAACTTCGCTGATTATAGTCCGATCTCTCTTACATTTTTTTAGATCTTTTAAATGGCATTCCAAAGTTTGTATAAACGAAAACGCCAGACTCTCTCTTTAGAAAGCGCTTTCTTTCAATTTAGGTAGGAATTGGGGGAAGTTTAAGAACTTAAAATATTTGTTATCTGCATATATTATGTTATGATTATAAACCGAGTAGTATATATATATATATTTTTAAAATAGGAGAAGATATGGAAAGGCAATGATGAACTAATTCTGCGTATGATATATCAGAATATTTCTATCTTCAAGTAGCAATTGAATGTTCCGAGAGCAAAGAGACAGCCAGATGGGTCAGATGTCTAGATCGCCAACCTAATCACAAATTTATATATCTATTGGCTCGAAAATACTTCCCTCTGCCTGTAGCATACGTATATAAAAACCCATTATACCCCTTTAGGCCCTTTTTTCATGGGTTCAGGGTATAAAATTAATCATATGCGACTAATGTACACACTTCTAATAGAGCATCGACAGAAAATGCTGCCAAGAGCACATCAAATATTAAGCCAACAATCTAATTTAATATTTGAGGAAGTTAATTAAAATTATTATTAGTTAAACAAGTTTTCAACATGCCAATCTATTGATTAAAGGAGCGTACTTCACTCTGTGAAGAGTAGATGCAAAATATATATGCCATGTAAATGTTAAATAAAATACTATGATAAACATGTTACAAGGTCCATGGTTGCCATGCAGTTCTCGCATTTGGAGCCTGGTGCGGACTACATTCCCAAAGGATATTCAAATAAATGTCATACGCATTTGTTTTTTGGTTTTTTTGGTTATAAAATTTTATGTTTAAAGGATAATGTTTGAAATTTTTATGTTTGCAGGTGAGCAATTTTCCAACGAGCTCGCAGGAGGCACCCAAAATTAGGCGTGGTCGAGGGCGTGGTCGTGGGCGTGGGCGTGGTCGTGGGCATGGTCTGTGCTGTGTGCATGTTTTTCACATTTAATAAAGTATTAAGTGTTATGTTTCTGTGGTAAACTTTTCGCATGCTGTTATTGCTGCTGCTTATTGAATTTTATTAAATGTTGTTAGGCCACTTTGTTATTTGTCTACCCTTTTTATATTGTTTTTGGCCCTCACAACTCACCCGTTGAATCAAAGTTGTATTCATGATGTTTGGCATCGCGCAGCATTTCAAACTGTTCGGGCATCACAATATCCTGCAGCTCCAGCTCCTGCAAGCTATCGTCGTCGCATTCCTTGTACTTTGCCTTCACATTCACCAGATCGTACTTGTGAAAGTTAAACTCCCGATTGCAGCGGCCAACAATCGTATCGTTTTGCATGTGAGCTAAAAGGAATAATAAAGAAAACGTAAAGAAAGTTATACAAAAGGGGATGTCTCTCAATTTGGAAGAGGTTAGGGCTGTCTCTCAAGTTTAAAGAGAACACAAGACAGGGCATATATCCATCCCAAGTCAACCCAATCCGACCGACAATAACTATCGCTTGATAGTTTCATTTTCGTTTCCCAGATATTCTCATCATGGGCTTAACTATCGGACAATTTATATATATATACATATATGTATATAATTTTCTGAAAGTGTATTCTCAATTCCGGCGAACCGAATCGCTTTCCCTTCTTGCTCTCTGCATCAACGGACTTACAGATTTTCTCCTGTAGAAAGTCCTTGATCGGATCGAGGGGCAGCTCATCGAATCCGTATTCCATATTGAAAAAGGGGCAATCGTTGAGCGGCCGTTTGCCGCTCTTCTTTGCCGCAATCTCGACGACAGGTTTTTTCAGGTGCAGCGTTCGCTGCCTGCGAAAGTTAGCATCGGCCAGGCGGGGATCACAGAAGGGTCGCCGTTCGGGCCCGATCTTCTTCGAGGACATGTTGGAGGCGGCGACAACGTTGACGGCACGTTTGCAACGTTTTTTTTGTTCAAATGGGAAACAAAGAAATAAACCAAAAAATGTTGCTCTTGTTGCTTTTATTGCTGGGGCGGGGTCCTATACTGTTTATTCTGACATTGTTCGCCAGACAAAATACACGTTGAAATAACAAAAAAACCAAAAAAAAAAACTCTAATAATAAAAGTTTACAGCACGGACATTTGTGTGGCCGGCGCGCGCTCTCTGTCTGATATACGTGAAATGTTTATAAACAAACTTCGGATCGGAGGCAATGGCAACAGCCCGGACAAACAACGTTGCCAGCGCAACCAGCAAATACCCAAACTCCAGCTCCGACTACGGCTGGCTGGCTTGCAAATGTGGTTATCGGAGTTAGACTAACAGCAGCTGGCGAGCAGCGCTTTGATGGAGAAGGAGAGGGCTGGAGCTGGAGCTGACACTCCATCAAAGCCCGCCCGCTCCTTTTCAGCTCAATAATATTTGATACTTGTGTGTGTGCTGTGTATAGAGACTGCAACCAGGCAACTGCTCCGGCTGCAGGTAACCCGGGCCGCATTTCTTGAATAGCGCACATTTTTTAATAAAGCACAACAAATACAAGAACTCCCGACTCTATGAAGGATACACGTACACGTCCTGCCCTCTGCTCCTGTTGCCGATGCCAACCATTTTATGCCGGGACCTACAGCTGCTCTTTGGCCCCCCTCCGTCTGGCTCACTGTGTATTTATTATCCCAACACATTGACGGCAGGCAACGTACTCGCCCTCCTCGTCATTCAACCTGATTATATGTTCTCAATAATAAATATAATAATAATAATAAGCCAAACGCGCGCCATCCCTTGCAGCGTGTGCAATTACCGACGGTGTTGTGCAACTTGGCGGAAAAGCCGCTAAAATTAGCTGAAAGTGCAAGCTCAAATGGAGAATAAATGCTTCTTAAAATGCAATTAGACATAGGTCAAAATTTCCCGACCCCATAACTCAGTCAAATCTAATCCAATTTTTGCCTAATTTGGCTTTTTCTTCATGGTTTTCCCTCTAGATGAATCGGGCATTCAAACCTGAACACATATTTTTTAGTCGAAATTCATGTCAAAACCGTACCCCAAGATTCGTATAGAGACATAGGTCAATATTTCCCAACCCCATAACTCGGTCAAATCTCATCCGATTTTCACGAGGTTTGTCTTTTTCTGCATGGTTTTCCCTCAAGATTAATCTGGCATTCAAACCTGAACGCATATTTTTTAGTCGAAATTCATGTGAAAATCCCCTACATGATGATTACCCCTAGGATTCGTATAGAGATATAGGTCAATATTTCCCAACCCCATAACTCGGTCAAATCTAATCCGATTTTCACGAGGTTTGTCTTTTTCTTCATGGTTTTCCCTCTAGTTTAATCTGGCATTGAAACCTGAACACATATTTTTTAGTCGAAATTCATGTGAAAATCCCCTACATGATGATTACACCTACGATTCGTATAGGACATAGGTCAATATTTCCCAACCCCATAACTCGGTGAAATCTCATCCGATTTTCCCGAGGTTTGTCTTTTTCTTCATGGTTTTCCCTCTAGATTAATCTGGCATTCAAACCTGAACACATATTTTTTAGTCGAAATTCATGTGAAAATCCCCTACATGATGATTACACCTACGATTCGTATAGGACATAGGTCAATATTTCACAACCCCATAACTCGGTGAAATCTCATCCGATTTTCACGAGGTTTGTCTTTTTCTTCATGGTTTTCCCTCTAGTTTAATCTGGCATTGAAACCTGAACACATATTTTTTAGTCGAAATTCATGTCAAGATCTTACCCCAAGATTTGAAGACATAGGTCAAATTTTCCCAACCCCATTACTCGGTCAAATCTCATCCGATTTTCACGAGGTTTGTCTTTTTCTTCATGGTTTTCCCTCTAGATAAATCGGGCATTCAAACCTAAACACACATTTTTTAGTCCAAATTCATGTCAAAACCGTACCCCAAGATTCGTATAGAGACATGGGTCAAAATTTCATAACCCTATAACTCGGTCAAATCTCATCCGATTTTCACGAGATTTGGCCTTTTCTTCATGGTTTTCCCTCTAGATTAATCTGGCATTCAAACCTGAACACATATTTTTTAGTCGAAATTCATGTGAAAATCCCCTACATGATGATTACCCCTACGATTCGTATAGGACATAGGTCAATATTTCCCAACCCCATAACTCGGTGAAATCTCATCCGATTTTCACGAGGTTTGTCTTTTTCTTCATGGTTTTCCCTCTAGATTAATCTGGCATTCAAACCTGAACACATATTTTTTAGTCGAAATTCATGTCAAGATCTTACCCCAAGATTCGAATATAGACATAGGTCAAAATTTCCCAACCCTATAGCTCGGTCAAATCTCATCCGATTTTCACGAGGTTTGGTTTTTTCTTCATGGCTTTCCCTCTAGATAAATCGGGCATTCAAACCTGAACACACATTTTTTAGTCGAAATTCATGTCAAAACCGTAGCCCAAGATTCGTATAGAGACATAGGTCAATATTTCCCAACCCCATAACTCGGTCAAATCTAATCCGATTTTCACGAGGTTTGTCATTTTCTTCATGGTTTTCCCTCTAGATTAATCTGGCATTCAAACCTGAACACATATTATTTCGTCGAAATTCATGTCAAGATCTTACCCCAAGATTCGAATATAGACATAGGTCAAAATTTCCCAACCCCATAACTCGGTCAAATCTAATCAGATTTTCACGAGGTTTGTCATTTTCTTCATGGTTTTCCCTCTAGATTAATCTGGCATTCAAACCTGAACACATATTTTTTAGTCGAAATTCATGTGAAAATCCCCTACATGATGATTACCCCTACGATTCGTATAGGACATAGGTCAATATTTCCCAACCCTATAGCTCGGTCAAATCTAATCCGATTTTCCCGAGGTTTGTCTTTTTCTTCATGGTTTTCCCTCTAGTTTAATCTGGCATTGAAACCTGAACACATATTTTTTAGTCGAAATTCATGTGAAAATCTTACCCCTGGGATTCGCATATAGACATGGGTCAAAATTTCCCAACCCCATAACTCGGTCACATCTAATCCGATTTTCACGAGGTTTGGCTTTTTCTTCATGGTTTTCCCTCTAGATTAATCTGGCATTCAAACCTGAACACATATTTTTTAGTCGAAATTCATGTCAAAACCGCACCCCAAGATTCGTATAGAGACATGGGTCAATATTTCCCAACCCCATAACTCGGTCACATCTAATCCGATTTTCACGAGGTTTGTATTTTTCTTCATGGTTTTCCCTCTAAATCAATCTGGCATTCAAACCTGAACACATATTTTTAGTCGAAATTCATGTAGGTCAAAATTTCCCAACCCTATAACTCGGTGAAATCTCATCCGATTTTCAGGAGGTTTTTCTTGATCCCCTTGTATCAAGATATTTTTACCTTAATCGGCAATTATAAGTTTCTCACATATCTGCAAAATTGGAAGGCAAAGGGCTACAAGGGATCGAAGTTATCGTTGCTTTCTCATTCTCTCAGAAGTAGCCTTTTTTACTTATTTTTACGCCCACAATCAATTTAAAATAAAACTTTAAAAATTGTAAGTAGAAAAAAAAGAGAACTTTTTCCAAAAATGGAAAAGGGGTAGAACATGATATTTTTGCAAAGAATAATACAAACAATTTAAATTAACAAAATTCATTTATTTTCGATGCAGAATCAATGTAAACTAAAACCTTTGACCACAATGCCATCAATCATTCAGAAAATCGGTTTATATTTGATAAAGTTAACTATTTATATAACTATTTAAAATGGAAGATCGAAGCGATACTTAAATATTTGTGTATGAGTTGAATTAAAGAGTTTTTTATTTTCAACTCAGGGGGGCGGGAAAATAAACGCCCATCTATAGGGCGCAATTATCGCTGCAATTAATTGTGGCAAATTAATTGGAAATTTGATTAATGGTCAAATGCTGTCGGTGTGTTGCGGTATCCTATTTACCATTTACAAGGCATTCAACTTTGACCAATTCTGTGACTGTGGTTTGGGGCTATGTGTTCGGTGAGTGCACAATAGCATACACGAGTGTGTGTGTGCGAGGGTGTGTGTGCGAGTGTGTGTGTGCGAGTGTGTGTTGTGCTTAGTCCAGTGACAAGCCGTGGGAATGGCACAGCCCACCGCACAGTTGAACTGAACTCGACCTGCTGTCACGTGCCTAAGCTCCCGGACTGCAATTTGCCGCTCGCCGCCGGACTTTGCAGGTGTTACGGACAACGACGACGACGGGAAACGGAACAGGGAATACGGCGTGCCGCTGCAGTGCGTCCAAAGCCATGCGTGACAAATATTTATTAACTGTCAGAGCGGCGAGCCGTTGGGCTGCCTTAGAAAATTGTTGCAATTCCATTTGACAGCCAAAGGGAGCAGCAGAAAAAGAACAAAAAAAAAAAAAATTGATTCAGCTCATCAATTGTCACAAATAATGATTACCACGCATTTTCAGCAGCATGAGCCTCGGATGTGCATGACACGCATCAAATTGCATTTAGTTTAGTTTGTCATTGGGCTAAACAAAGGGCTGTAATGCGCCCGCCTCCGCGGGTCGGAGTGTGGCAATTGTGGAGGCACGCCAGTCACGTGACCTCAATGCTAAAAACAGACAGTTTATGGGCCGGGGACGGAAGGTGGGTCTAACAGCGATTACAGCGGCAACATCAACATCATTATTAACAAAGTCAACGAGCAGCGGCTTATTGGCAGGCATAATGCGATGGCGCTGTGTCATCCACCAGACAGCCAGCCCAATTCCCGGACAGCTTTAAGATTAGTTTAAGAGAAACGGGAAAGTCGCCTTGGAAATGCTCTTCAAGAGTCTATTACCTTTTTAACTCAACTCATTTTAATACCGGAGATATATAAAATGGTCTCAGCTAGACGGAAGATAAACAAATAACTTATACGAAAATCGACAAATCGATTTGTTCAAATGTTTTGATTAAAATGTCGACCTCGTATCTCTATTCTTTCAATACCGAAGGCATACGAAATTCTCTTAAATAGAAGAATAATTAATGTAAGTTAGTTAAAAAATCGAAAACAAAGAGCTTATACGAAAATCGATTAATCGATTTCTTCAATATTTTTGTTGAAAACGTCGACCTTGTATCTTAACTCTTTCGATACCGGAGACATACGAAATGCTCTTAGATAGAAGAAAAAGTAATTTAAGTTGGTTTAAAACAAAACAAACAACTTTTTATAAAATCGATGAATCGATTTATTCAATAAATTTGTTAAAAATAAATTAATATTGACCTATTTAAGAAACCAAAGAGATTCGAATGTTTTGCAAAATACGGCAACTCTATTCAGCGAGACTTGTCGATAGACTTATCGATACTTATCGATAACTCGATATTATCATTATTAAGGCAACTTTATCAGTCCATTTACTTCAAGAACTTGAATAACATAATTAACATCAGGTATATATTGCCTAATAACAAATACGGTCACACTTTTGTGTACTTATATATCTCTCGTGACAAACTCGTCTGTTCTTTCGGTGTGACCAGCGCTTGGATAGAGTGTAATTAAAGAAGCCGACGGACAATGTTGATGGCAAAACTTTAGCATTCTTTTGCGCTTTATTTTGTATTTGTGCTATGCATGCCGAGTCGCATTTTGCCCACGTGATTAATGGCCAACTGTAAAAGACGTCGCGACTTGAAAAATTACACCCAAATAAACGACGGGGGCGGCATTTTTAAAACAGGCTGTCACACGTGAGCCGCACGGCCTGAGCCGGCTGCTGGCTGCCTGCCGGCTGCTGGCTGCGCATCCTGGCCGCAGGATCAACGAGGCAACAGGAGCGAGGAGCGCACGTAAAAGATGCAACAGGAGTCAGCAGCAAATGCCGTGTGATTTACACGCAACAGCAGCAAACTGACGTGGGGTGGGATTGGTTTGGGGTTGAGCTGGGCGCGGGCTAAGGGATTCTCTGTTGTGCAAATTAGGGGTTGGCTCGACCGAACCGGGGCCATTGTCGAGGCGCACACTACTGTCAATTGAAAACGTGCCAACAATTTGCAACGACGATTAATCGTCGTGCTGCGACCAGAGTCAAAGTCTGCCCACGGCCAGGACAGGATCCTTCGAATAATACGGCGACTGCTCGCAGCGACATTTGTGCATGTCGAGCGCATTTAGCATTTTGTTTACGACGTTACGCCAGTTTGGCAAAGTTTGTCGCCGACGCAGCGCTTCGGGCTAATTTGTGTGGATTTTATTATGCGTAGATATGCGTTGCCCACTTCCAGCCCAACCCAGCCCGGTTCCGGATAAACTTTGCGTACTTGGCGAACGCCTAATGAGCACTTAATTCCCTGCCGCTAATTGGCTTGCATCGGGCATAAGGAGCTCTCTCTTTTCTGTTAGTTGCGAGTTAAGCGCATTGCTTTGATATGTTACTTTGTTCCGAACGATGCCTGACGGCATTTTTCATATACGCATGTGTGGACTCTTTAGTGTAAACCATAAACTCACAAACAGTTTATCTCTAATTTGAGTTGATTAACATAAATAACAAATTTGTATAATGGTTGGTTAATAATACCTGGAATTAAATAAAAACCAGGAAGACAGTTCTAGTCGGCAGTGCCCGACTGGCAGATGCTCTGCTCATGGCGATAAGCTGTCGTTTATTTCCGTCTATAAATACATTAAGTAAAGCTTCTTTCCCCCTTTTCCAACACTATGAATTGGAAATGCAGTATTGATTAACTTAGTTTTCTTAAACCCGATCCTTTTGAAGTTTTCGTGACTTAAATATAAATATAATATATTTACAAATTGATGATTATTTAAATTTTTGAGGGAAATGGCGGATTTAACCAAAAAAACTTTATTATTTTGTTAAACATTATTTTTTATACAAGAAGCTATATATCAAGTTATATATATCTAGCTCTTATAATCTTCGAAATATGCCTTAAAAACCATGTCTTAACATCAATTTATATCGATAGTATATATTATATGTATTTATTTATATATTTATTTCATCTTTTTGGACATTAGCTGTGCTTCCTGCCTTTTCCAACACTTCTTTTTTTTTAAACCCGATCTTTTTGCAGTTTTCAGGGCTAAAACATGACATACAAAAGTGTGTACATAACAAAGCGCTGGGCTCTGCCTTTAAAAATTGATGCTTATATCAATTTTGAAGGAAATGTCGGAGTTATTACAAAATTATTGTATTGTTAAGCATTTTGTTATCTTCAAAAAATGCCTTAAAAAATATATAATATGTATCTCGATATCGATTCTTATCGATATTATATATTCAGAAGGCGATATCGATAAAAATAAATATATAAGAAATTTCAAGTCTCTAGCTACAATAGCGAATATATACTCTTTCTCACATTCTGAACAGAGTATTGAAAAAAAAACGCTACAAAATTATTTGATAAACAGTCACTCACACACACGCACACACACACACACACACACAAAGGGGCTATCATTATGGGCTTTTGTATGCAATTACATGCCGCATTGAGCAATCATAAATTAGCTTTTGGAAAAGTGCGATATGAAAAGAAAAAAATTAAATTTAATTTAAATTAACAAAAGGTATTTGCCAGCAAATAATTTAATGCCCGCCTCACAATGGCATTAATAATACAAATTTTTCCAACTGCAATGCAGTTTTTCATTATGCATAAAATATACTATAAAAAAAAACAAAAAAACAATACACATTCCAATAAAAAAAAAGGAATTTCTGTTCTATAAGCTGAAAATTGCCAACTGTATTTATATTTGCTTTTAATGTCAACAATCATCAATGCAAATGCACTGCAAATAACTCGAGCAGCTCGTCCAGCAATTTATTCAACTGGCCGCCCTTTGCCGTGTTTTCAAAATTATCAAATGCGTTGAGGAATTACCATAGATCGCAAACATACGGCAGGCACTGTGCTCCTCCATCAAGAGACTGGCCAGCAAATTGTTAAGGCAACAATAGAAAATATTTACATTCGGTATGCTGACAGCCAAATACCCTTCTAGACATGTAACAGAATTTTGATTAAATTTCTAAGCGGAGATTTATTTTGATTGTAAAACTTCTCTATGAATTGTTTGATATAGTTATCCGATGCTGATAAGATTTTGCCTAGACATATGTTAGGATTTTCCAAAAGGAAAATGATAAAAAAAAGAGAAAAATCAACTTCCTGATTTGAGGTTCGGTTTGTGAACCTGCCTGTGCAGCTCAATTAACCAAGATCTAGATTTGAAGCTCACTTTCTTACATATTTTTCTAAATTTTAATAAAACAAATGGTTTTTTATTACTGAAAATATTACAAGCCTTACTTGAACTCAGCCCAAAATTGACATCTACAAAATATAAAATATAGATAATTACAACGACTCGACTTTCTAGTTATTTATGCCGCTCTGGGAGCTCTACCTATAAATATTATACTTCAAACCATATCTTAAACCATTTTTGGAGCAAAATATGTTTCGATTTAGGTCTCAGCTCATTTATTTCCTGGGCAACTGTTTTGGCTTAAAGTTCGCTTTATAGTAAAGGCATTTTTTCCGGTTCGGTTAAAAGCTGTTCAGCTTATATCAAAGATGTCTTCAGTCCGTGTCACAGTTGAACCCAAATTAATAATACTCTTGACCAAGTATTTTGTGTAATACATTTTCTAGCAAGTTCGAGTATTTTTCGACCTTAAATGTAGTCGAACATTGCGCTACGTGCGCATATTTTTGCTTATTTTGACAACAAATTCGTGCAAATATTTGTGCGAATTTCTTGCAGACAATCTGTGTGTGTGTGTGTGTATTTGTGTTTGTGTTTGTGTGTGGCAAATTTTGCAGTGCGTAGCTCAAAATTTTCAACGCTAAATTGTTCTGGCCTGAAACCCAAATGTTGGCCAAGAGAGACAGCGGGAGAGAGAGAGAGAGAGGGGGGGGCAAGCGTCGTCGTCAACTTCATTGTAAAGTTTGCCAAAATATGCTTGAAAATATTTACTCATGAGCTTGTTTAGTTAATCCATAAAAACTTGGCATGTGCTGTCCGTTGTTATAGCTATCCCCGCTCGCAGCACCCTCCCCCCTCCCCCGTACCCCTGCCACCCCCTGCCTTCCCAGTGGCAAAGACAATGCAACATTTAAGAAAATTTAAGCCGCAAGCAACTTAAAAACGAGATGAGTCCTTTTTTTTGTGGGGTGGCTGTCGACTCTGGACAGAAGAGCATATGATTTAGTCGTTGTCTGTGCTTTGTTCTTGCCAAGGATTTGGTTTTGGCCTTTGGATTTTTTACTTCTCTCTGACTGTGTGTTTTGGGGCTGACAAAAGGCCAAAGCTGGGGCCCAGCTAAAGCCTCTGAGTTAGATAGACAGCCAAACAATTGCTGTTTGTATCCTGTTTGCCTTTGCTCCCCGCTCTGGCTGCTCTACAAATTAGTTTCTAATACCTTCAAGTCAAACAGTGGAGGCCAACAGACAAACAAATAAACGCAGTCGGAGACTGACTCTGAGTCGGAGACTGAGTCTGAGTCGGAGTCGAAGTCTGAGTCTCAGTTTTAGCCGCAGTTTTGGGTTCGAGTCTTTGTGTTTGCGGCACGGTTCTTGCCGCTTGCCACCAGCTAGCCGCAAACACTAGTTAACAAAATCACTTAAGCGTGGCATGTGCATCCAACTCTCCCCCTCTCTCTCTCCCCCCTCTCTCTCTCTCTGTGTTGTCTAATTACAAGCAACCGCCCGATTGATTTGCAGTAAATTGTGTTTTAAATAGTTTCCATTTAGTTTCGCTTAAACATTCGACTACAAAGCAGCTGCTGCTCGCTATAAAGATTGCGTAATGATGCGGTCACTCCCCCTCCCCACTCCCCCTCCCCCTCTCCCGCTACGCCCCATCAAGCATGTGGTCTCTTAATGAGCCCTTCTGCTTTTACCTTCTGTGCGTATTTTGGTTATTTTTTGAGTCGAAAGTTTTTAAATTAAATTTTAATTGTTTATTGCAACGCAAAGTTAAGTCAAACACATCCTTTTTGTGTACTAAAATCTAGTTTGCGATTCAATTAAGGCCCTGTTAAATATGGCTTGAAACCGGCTAGAATACAAATTGAGTTCGGGCTAATACAATTGTGCTGCCTCTTCGCGCTTGACCTTGACTCAAGAGCCTCACAAATATGTCTACATACATATTTATTCATAATTTTGACAGCCGACAATAATAAGCTACAAATGTCGGGTTGGTGGGGGGCGGAGGGCGGGGTGTAATGCCGTAAACTACCAGACCCTATGGGCATTACGAGCGACATTTGCATAACATTGCCCAAAGAGTTGATGACAGAGGACGATGACAGGGGGAGGGGAGGGGAGGGAAGCAGCGCGTTTAAATCAAAAAGTTGGCACAATGAAAGCAACGGCAACTGCTTAATAAAAGAAAATTATGCAAATTGCTAATAAATTATAGTGAGCCAGCGAACGACATGTAAAATAATAACCGGCGAGTGAAAGGAACAAGAAATCACAATTTTACCCTAGAGCACCGAATATTAAATACCCTTGCAGAGGGACTTATAGCCGGAGTGGGATATGTTTATATATCTATATTTTATGTAAGGCTGAAAACAGGAACTCCAGTAATTTACAAACTAAATAAACTAATATACAAATTGAAAATTGCGACTGAATTTGAACCAGCGACCTTTCGTTTTGACAACTAAGTCGCGCTTAAACCAGAAGCTGGGTGCCTAAAGGGAACCTCAAGGCGAGGATCGAACTCCCGAACATTTATGTTGGGTTAACATTGAGGCTCAGTGTTGGGAGAGTCGAAGAGCTTGTAATTGCAGAGTTGGGTTTGAACCAACTAACTCACGCTTGAACAAAAAAAATGGGTGCACGAAGCGTACCTCAAGACGAGGCATTGGTTCGAGTCGTCAACCGCAATCTCGAACATTTAAGTTGGCTTAATATTTGGACTCAAATGTTAGGAGAGTCAAAGAGCTTATGATTGCAGAGTTGGGTTTAAATATCTGAAAAACCAACTAAGTCACGCTTGAACCAAAAGCTGGGAAACCTCAAGGCGAGGCACTGGTTCAAACCGTGAACCGAACTCTCGAACAGGAGCTCGAAATGGCAGAGTTTTGTTTAAATATCTAAAAACTCAAAAGTCAATAGTTCCATTGCAAATATCTATGATATCATATCGAGCTACGGGATCAAAGTGTTACACTTTGTGTGAGAAAATTAGAATACTCTCTTGGCAAGGGTAAGCCGAAAGAATCGGACTGCAGCTGGAAGAGGAACTGGAACTGGAGCTGGAACTGGAGCTGTGGCTGTCGCTGGTGGCGAGCGGGCGAATTGAATTATAAATGTAAGCACAATGCCATGGAACCGAATGGTGGGCAGAACTGAAGAGTTCCGGGGTCGATGTTGATATGGACACAACGGCGCTGAAAAATCATTAAAATAATAAAGCGCTGTATGGCTTGGAAGACGCTGTCGTCGGAGGTCGGGCCAGACGCAGGACGAGCTGGCATTAACTGGCGAATGGATAATGGGCGAAACTTTCTGACATTTATTGTGTTTTTGTGTCGAATGTTTATTTATGATTGCATGTCGCGTATTTACATTACAATGGCCATAACTAACGTCCCAGCATATCCCTGACTATGCGTATCCCTGTGCGTATGCGTATTAAATTAATGATGCTTTCTAGTTCATAAAATTCGTTATGTGACCAGAGAGTCGGAAGCGGAGACGGGACCGGGACGGAACTCGGGGTCGAGTCGCTGAATGTCAACGTCAAACACACAAATCAAATAATCACATAAATGAGAGCACATGCGCGCACACACACACGCACACACACTCAAGGCACACACACATGTTGGTCGTGTCTATTGAATTGTAACAAATTGATTGTCATAAAACATCGTTTATATTATATTAAAATGTGTCATTGGTTGTTCATGCTTCAGTTCAGCCAACAAAACCGCCGTCGCAAACTCTCAGCCGTTGCACAAGAATTCACAAGTGGCGCTTTGAATGATTGCGATAAAGATGCTAACCAGTGTTGCCAAATTCTCTAATTTCCCGTCAAATCTGGCTAAGGTAATAGTGTTTGCGAGTTTCGGCTGGATTTCTTAGTTTTACAAAATATGCATACCAAATATTTGATATCTCTTAATGCATACTTTTACTTTTTAAGCATTTAATTATTTATTGGCAGTGTAGTTAAACGCTTAACTAATTATGAAACGTTTTACTACACTGCCAACACATATTTAAAGTAAAAGAAATAGTGCCAAACATATTTACAAAAATACAAACGAGCGAAATATATTTTTATTTTGCACAAAACAAAATATGTAGAATATTTAACAGGTCTTAACTAATTTTTAGGAGTTTTACTACACTGCCAAAATATTTTTAGCGTAATGGAAATATTTCCAAATATATTGACAAAAATACAAAACAGCGAAATATATTTTTATTCAAGACTTTTTAATTATATCAAACAAATTTTGTAAAATATTTAGCAGCTCTTAAAAAGCTATCATATTCTATGCAAAAAGCTTTAGCGTTTCACAACACTATCATTGAAGTAAGCGAAAGTACTGTCGAAATAGTTAATATCTTACATACATGAAGTATTGAATATACAAAAGAGTGTCGATTTTTTTGCATATACAAATATTGTTGCTTTAAGTTTTCCCTGCCGGAACTGCCTTATTGGCCCTCCAAAAAGTTGGCAGCACTGTTGTGTAACGGTGCTTAAGATTTTCGGCCTGAGTTTAGGTGCAGATGGGTGCGATAGTTGCCGCCTGAGCCGAGACTAAACAGAATTTATGACTGTTTACGACAGATTGCACACTCCATTTGTTTTGTTTACCACATTCTCTTTGGCACACTTGACACACTTCCCTTAAGAACCTTGACGAGAGCAACTTTTTCGGGTCTCGTCTTTGTCTCTGTCTCCTTTAATTAGTTGCCGTATTGGGCCGCTTGGGGCGCTGCTTTAGCAGCTGTGCCAGTGCAAAAAGTGCCCAACATCATATGCATGATTTGTGAAAAACTTTTAACTGTCCCCCGCCATTCGACAGGAGTGGGAGAGGGAGCAGAGGGAGCAGACCCTGGCAAGCTGCCGCCAGGCAGCCTGTTTTGGCCAAGTTTATGAATTTCATAGCCAAAGTTTTTCGCCAACGCATAAAACATGCGCACAATTTGTAAGCTGCTGTTGTCGTTATTTGCCTGCGACTACTTTTTGCAAAGAATCTTTGATATCCTTCTGGCACTAACTGGATTTACAAGCCAGCCATTACCGAGTTACTCTCCCAGTTCGCTCGCTCAATTAGCTGATAAAGCTCATGTACGCAGTATTTTTGGCATATGCATGTACGTCATGATATCATCAAACACAAAACAGACATAAACACGAGCCACAAGCAGCGACCTTTCTAGACAAGCTCCAGCATGGCCAGTTCGTTGAACCGTATCTATCGTAGTACGCAAATTACCGATACCAAAGACTTGAGAGCCAACATTAAATCAAGTTGGAGTACTCGAGTCGGAAGTGCCCAAACAAGGGGATACCCTGAAGCCACGGAAAATCAATTCGTGATTATCTTCGATGTTTACAGTGCGATCTTGAAGACCTAAATCTGCGTATACTATTCCCAAGTTAAATGTAGAATTTATTATTTGAATCTCACTTAAAAACAAATGCCTCAAGATCGATATTTATCGTTATTATAAAAGGTGTGAAAGCTATAAAGGACAGACAAAATATACAAGAATCTATATTAATTCAAGTCTCCAGCTTTTGTAGCTTCCCAATTTATATGCTTAATTGATTCGGATTTGCTTCATCTCCCAGTTACATACACGTGCACGTAAACATAATACCCATCCCACCCATTTGAAACGGATTGAGGGTATAATAAGATACTCTCATGACAATAGAGATCACGCCGAAAGACTTGCTGTCATTAAAATCTTCGATATTATTATTTTTTTTGCATTAAATCTTATTATATGCGGTATCTTGACCGTGAAACATTCGAAAGCGAAACAATGTATTCAGTTCCGCTCTGCCTAGGCGCGAACCGGCTTCCAAGCCACGAGCAGCCGCGGCAATAGGGGCAATAGAGGCACGGGCACGGGTACTTGAGGCCCTAAGTGGGCAGCATGTGCGAGCATTTGGCTTGCAAATGCTCCGACTTGTCTTAATGACCACAGTTGGGCTGCTGCTGTTGCCGGGTGTTTTGTTGCTATTTCGAGAGCGGGGCAAACAAAGTGTCGGTCATTGTTTGGTTTGGTTTGTTGTGTGTTTATGCGCTGCTTAGCAAACATTAGAGCGTATAAATATTGCGGCAAATTGCGACTATTAATCATTCGACCCATAGATTCCATCGATAACACAATTAGCTTTGGAGATCTATACCAAAATGGTAGGTAGCCAAGGATTACCCCATCAGGATTATCAGGTTGTCATCTTACATCGCAACCGTTCCACCTTATTCCAGAAACTCTTCATTGCGTGCATGTTTATTGCCGCAGCGACGGCTGCAGTGATTCCTGTCGAACCAGCCAGGCACCGTCGTGATGTCTCCGAGATCGTGAATGAGTATATCCCATCATTGGAGGAAGTTGGCACCGATGCTCTCACTGAGAACGTCGCCCAAGACCCCACCGCTGTAGGAGAAGATGGTTACCGCTACAAAACAGTTCGTCGTCTGAAGTATCGTCAACGCCGTGATGTTTCCGAGATTGCCAACGATTACCTACCTCCATCTGAGGAAGTCGCTACTGAAGCTCCAGTTGAAGAAGTCGCCCAGGATTCCGCTGTTCTTGGAGATGATGGTTATCAATACAAGACTGTCCGTCGCTTGAAGTACCGTCAACGTCGCGATGTATCCGAGATTGCCAACGATTACCTACCTCCATCCGAGGAAGTAGTTACTGAGGTACCCGTTGAGGAAGTCGCCCAGGATTCTGCTGTTCTAGGTGAAGATGGCTACCAATACAAGACTGTCCGTCGTCTAAAGTATCGTCAACGTCGCGATGTATCCGAGATTGCCAATGAGTACCTGCCCCCTTCGGAGGATGTAGCCACTGAAGTTCCCGTTGAGGAAGTCGCTCAGGATTCGGCTGTTCTCGGAGATGATGGTTATCAATACAAGACTGTCCGTCGCTTGAAGTATCGTCAACGTCGCGATGTATCCGAGATTGCCAATGAATATCTGGCCCCTTCGGAGGAGGTCGCCACTGAGGTACCAGTTGAGGAAGTCGCTCAGGATTCCGCTGTTCTAGGTGAAGATGGCTACCAATACAAGACCGTGCGTCGCCTGAAGTATCGTCAACGTCGCGATGTCTCAGAGATTGCCAATGAGTACCTTCCCCCTTCGGAAGAGGTTGCTTCCGAATCCCCAGTTGAGGAAGTCGCGCAAGATTCCGCTGTTCTCGGAGATGATGGTTATCAATACAAGACTGTCCGTCGTCTGAAATATCGTCAACGCCGTGATGTCTCCGAGATTGCCAATGAGTACCTGCCCCCTTCGGAGGAGGTCGCTACTGAAGCTCCAGTTGAGGAAGTCGCTCAGGATTCCGCTGTTCTAGGTGAAGATGGCTACCAATACAAGACCGTCCGTCGCCTGAAGTATCGTCAACGTCGCGATGTCTCAGAGATTGCCAATGAATATCTGCCCCCTTCGGAGGAAGTAGCCGCTGAAGCTCCAGTTGAAGAAGTCGCGCAAGATTCCGCTGTTCTTGGAGATGATGGTTACCAATACAAGACCGTGCGTCGCTTGAAGTATCGTCAACGTCGCGATGTCTCAGAGATTGCCAACGATTACCTGCCCCCTTCGGAAGAGGTTGCTTCCGAAGCCCCAGTTGAGGAAGTCGCCCAGGATTCCGCTGTTCTAGGTGAAGATGGTTACCAGTATAAGACTGTCCGTCGCTTGAAGTATCGTCAACGTCGTGATGTATCCGAGATTGCCAACGATTATCTGCCTCCTTCGGAGGAAGTATCCACTGAGGTTCCAGTTGAGAAAGTCGCCCAGGATTCAGCTGTTCTTGGAGATGATGGTTACCAATACAAGACTGTCCGTCGTCTGAAATACCGCCAACGTCGTGATGTCTCAGAGATTCCCAATGAGTACCTGCCCCCTTCGGAGGAAGTAGTTACTGAGGTTCCCGTTGAGGAAGTCGCC
Source organism: Drosophila lacicola (assembly GCA_035045355.1). Classification (NCBI taxonomy): domain Eukaryota; kingdom Metazoa; phylum Arthropoda; class Insecta; order Diptera; family Drosophilidae; genus Drosophila; species Drosophila lacicola. Next base: position 955,952 of record JAWNPB010000133.1, read on the forward strand.
CAGGATTCCGCTGTTCTCGGAGTTGATGGCTACCAGTACAAGACTGTCCGTCGCCTGAAGCTGCGTCATCGTCGTGCCTTGTGAGCGCGCCAGCTGTTGCCTGCCTGTATACGATTAGAACCGTTTAGCCCCACCAACTCCTATTAGGACGTAAGTAAGGAACCTGTTTTGCCATTATTTAACGATTGAAATCAACGAAATAAATCCAACGAAAATTGTTATAATATACACACGTCGTGGGTCGTTCTTTGTTCCAAGCGGACACACCTGTCGGTGGAAGCCGCCAGTTGGCCAGAAGTGCTCGACGTTTTCATAAATTGTATACCTTTTCGCTTAGTTATGACAGCAACAGTTAAGCTCATGGCTCAGCGCACAAGAACGCAATTATCCAAAGGCGACGGCAGCAAAAAGGACTCGGGAACTGGGACTGGGACTGGGTCGGACCGCGCCTTAGTCCAGGGAACTTCAACGAACTCTAACAAATACTTTAAGCTATGCTTTTGAAGATGTTAATCTCATGTCAAGTCCACTTTACACACAACGTTAAGGGTTCGGACCCCGCACAACATGGCTAACAAGGACAAAGTCGCCCATTGATTTGGGTGGGAGTATGTGTGTGTCGATGTGCCTGTGTGTGTGTGGTGTTTGGTGTTGGCAGAAAAAGTTGTTAAGTTAAAAGGCATTTGAACCACAGCCACGGCCAGGATTTCGGTCAGCGCGCCTTTCGGGTCTAACAACTTCCTCCACACATCGCAGCGCACCCAGCGACCGGCCAACTAATAATAATTTATCGATCCCCCAGCTAAAGTAGTCACATACGTGGTCCTCCCTATGATTTATGGCGTCCGCCAACGCGCGCCTCTGTGTGTGTGTGTGTGTGTGTGTGTGTGTGTGTGTGGGCGTGCCTGAAAACAAACTCAGCCCAAGCAAGGTGCCAGGCAGTCCGACAGCCGCACGGAAGGGCTGTGGGGCAGCGGGTGGGTCAGCGCAGTGCCAAATTGGTTTAATGTGTGGTTAGACAACTTATTTAACGTTTTTCAAGTGGTTAGCTAAGGAGATGGGCAAGTTTTTAGTCGTGGCACGACGGGCTGGTGCTATAAAGCTCTGTTTCCTATCTTCAATGCGATTCCTCTCAGGCCTTACCTTTCGGAGCTTTCCAGCTGTCTCGTGAACGAGTTTAAAATAAAATATTTAAAATATTTAAAAAAATATTTAACATATTTAGAATTTATTATTTATTTATTTTAATGGTATCTGGCGAGCTCTATTTCCTGCGTCTTTCATGAAACCTTACCTTCAATTCTTAAACCCGACTTTCCGAGCCTTCCAGCTGCCTCGGATATCGTCAACGGGTTTTTAACCAACATCAAACACGTTTAAGGACTTTAAATATTGAGAAATTTATTATTTGTGGACAAAAATATAAACCAAATATCATATTTAATGATATATAAAAAACTCTATTTCCTGTTTCTTCCATGCGAGTCTTCTGAGACCTTACCTTCAATTCTTAAACCCGACCCGAGCTCCCCAGCTGCCTCGGAAACAAGTTTTTGACCAACATCGAACACGTTTAAGGTCTTCAAATATTGATAAATTATTATCTCTAAAATAGAAACTAAATATTATATTTAATGCTATCTGAAAAGTTTAGTTTCGTGTTCGTGTTGGGCCGTGCCGTAAAAACTCAAACCGCGCCCATCTCTACGCAGCAGGGACAAGTGTGCCCAGCAGCTCTCAGGTGGCCCAGACGGTCGCATTTCGTTTTCTATCATGCAATGCCAAAGAGACGGTTTACCCATTTCTATACAAATCGTGCGCCGATATGCATATACTATAGTTAGAGGCTAGACCGGAGGGGGAGATCGGCACCGAGATATGCTCGTAAATTAAAGAGCGCTATCAAAGGCGACGTTATGACATCATTAAAGCAATTATCAATGGTGAATTATAAGCGCCTGATAGCTTGAGGCTGGAGAGAGAGAGATCTGAAGAGCAAACTATTTTAATGGCCTTGGGAAAAATATGCGAACTTCAAAGCGGAAATCACATAAAATTTTATGAATTATTTCAAATATTTTCAATTACTCGAACGCCAGTCGAGGGTCGAGTGTCCACAGTCCACAGTCAATAGCCGACAGTCACCCCAGTTAGACAAATGGAGGAGCATAAAAAACCGCATAAAGAAATTTATGCGCCATTCAAGCGTGGAACATTAACACATCCTCATTCCTAACAAGAAGCTGGCTGAAGTTGACTGCATAAACAGCGCAATGAAAGTGAAAATACGAGTCTCGTAATGTGCGCCCAACGGCAACTGCTCCAATATTTAGCTTGATTAAAATTCAAAAGGTCTTAAGTTCAAAAACCGAAGCAAAGTTTTTTGTTTTTTCATGCTATGCCCAGCACCCAGTGAAAGTGAGCACAGGGGGAATATTGTGGGAAAAGTGAAAAGCATATATTTACTTGAGTCAAACTAGCCGGAGAGTAAAGCAACGAGCATGTTTGGAATGCAATATCTCGTATCTTCATCGGCTCGTCGAATTTGTTAAATATGTATCTTTTCCCTAAAATATATCTCTGAGTTTGCGTGTCTCCATTTAACTTATTCCCCTGCTTAGTAAATCGATAAATGTCGATCTTGAGCCTTTTTACCATAAAATATATCTTTCGGCTTGCGATTCTCCAGGCTTGGTTTTTGGTCTTTTCAAAAAGTATTTAAAGAATACGAATACTTAACTCATTCCCAAGCTTAGTCAATCGATAAATATCGATCTTTAGCCTCTTTCCCCTTAAATATCTCTGAGTTTGTCTTCAGACTTGGCTTGTATTCTTTTAAAAAAAGTTTTCAAAGAACAAGAATATTTAACTTATTCCCTAGCTTACTAAATCGATAAATATCGATATTGAGGCTATTTACCCCAAAATATCTCTCAACGTGCGAGTCTCCAGACTGGGTTTGTGGTCTTTTAAAAAAGTATTTAAAGAACAGCAATATTTAACCTATTCCCCAGCTTAGTAAATCGATAAATATCGATCTTGAGCCTCTTTACCATAAAATATATCTTGCTGCTTGCGATTCTCCAGGCTTGGTTTGTGGTCTTTTAAAAAAGTATTTAAAGAATAGTAATATTTAACTTATCCCCTGCTTAGTAAATCGATAAATATCGATCTTGAGACTCTTTACCCTAAAGTACCTCCCAGCTTGCGGTTCTCCAGACTTGCCTTGTGGTCTTTTAAAAAGTATTTAAAAAATAGGTATATTTAACTTATTTCCTAGCTCAGTAAATCGATAAATATCGATATCGATTTTGAGCCTCTTTACAAATATATCTTTCAGCTTGCGAGTCTCCAGACTTATCGTATTCAAATAACAGCAATATTTAACTTATTCCCCAGCTCAGTGAATCGATAAATATCGATCTTGAGCCTATTTTCACTAAAAAGAAAAAAGTATTCAAAAAACAGCAATATTTAGCTTATTCCACAGCTTAGTATTTGTTACAGGGTATTCTTCTAGTCGTACACTATCAATAGAAGCAAAATTGCGTGAATTTTGTTGTTGCTGGCTTAAGCCATAATTCAGCATTTATGGCATCATTATCACAAATGCCGAGGGCGATCTAATAAGCAACACTGTATGTCCCCCTCTTCGCCGAAAATCAATTTTGAGCAGCTCAGCTCGCTGATTAGCTGCCGCCTGAACATGCAAATAAGCAGGGGGATCTGCTGCTGGCCAGCTTGGAGGGGGGGGCCGAGGGGATGCTGCTGTTGCAGCTGCCATTACTATGCTATGTAAGCCCGGACATGGCCAGGACGTGCTGGACCGTGCTGCAGCCGAACAACTTTATGGCCACAATATATAATTTATTCAATGCCATTTGGCGTTCGGGGTGCACAGCACATGACAAGCAATTGACATTTTTGTGACTTTTGAAAACTATAAAATGTGCAGCTCAGCCATACAACACAACAAACACAACAAACCGGGCCAGGCCAAGGCAAAGGCAATGGCAAAGGCAAAGGCAAGGCGTAATGATGACGGCCATAAAGACCACAACAGCGTGTGGGCCAGACGCGGTGCGGCAAAGACTGCGCATAGAGCTGGTTTGGGGGCATAAAACTAACCCATACACAACCCATAGACCGACTAGCAGATACCCTAAGTAGCCTAAAATATGCCCAAGAGCGCGTCCAAGCTGCGCACTTCTTCCATTTTCCCCACACTTAATATGATAAAAGAATTATTGAATTAATTCGGTGCTCATAGTCCGATCTTTAGTGGAATTTTATGAACTTGAATATTTTGTTGTTTTTTTTTTGCCATTTAATTTATTTACACTCTGTCTTAAGACAATAAGTAAATTTAGTTTGGCCTTAAATATGACAGAGAAAAGTGTGTAGAATACACAGGACATGACTATAGCTTTAAGCTTTGTCTAATATTGGGGGAATGGGTGGAATATGTTTTCCAATAAGTGAAACAGATTTTATCTGAATATACTCCAAGACTATCTAGGCACCAAGTTTATAATTATCTATAATTTTCTAGCTATCCAAATAAATAATTAACAATATTTGGAAATGGAATAAGATACGGAAAGAAAAGATAAAACAGATCGAAGTATGGCATATGAGAATATACATATATCGAATTTCCAAATAAAACAAATTGAATTATAAAAAAAAAATATAGATACATTTATTTAATTAATATATATATATACTTATATCGAATTACAGACTGAGGCACGTGGCTAGACCGACTTATTATATATATATATGTATATATATATTTATGTTATATTTAAATATATATATATATATTTTCTTTATTGGTTTTGGCGGCCTTTCCATATTTCAAATATTTGTTGGCTGGCTATTTGATATATTTATTCTTTAGGTGCTTCCTTTCGCCTGTTGCATATTTTTGCACAAAACTATGATGCCCTTTTGGGCCGTTTCCAATGGGCTTAGGGTATGAAAAAACATTTGTTGTTCGACAAAATAATAAAGTTGTGCTTGATTATGTTTGTGTTGGTGCCGCGCGCTCTCCCTCTCTCTCTCTCCCTCTCTCTCCCTCTCTCTCTCTCTCTCTCTCTCTCTCACTCTGTGGAGTAAGAAGTAAATACCAGATACCAAATACGACAACTAAACTAAAATTGTCAGCATCATATGTAACAGGACTTACAGCACATTACATATCCCGCCCACGACTACAAGGTCCAGGGCCCCAAGGACGAAGACCAAGACCACGACGAGGACGACGAGGACGACGGAGTCGACGTTGACGTTGACGTTGACGTTGGCAGCGACGCCCATTCTCTGCTGCAGCAGTTGCTCCAGTTCGCCGCCATTTGTGCTGCCCGTCAACGGCAATGGCCGTATGCCGGATATCCTTTTTGACATGTCATTAAATTTTATATACACAATAATTTTTCACAATTTGCTTTATGGCCACTTTTAAGAGTCTGTCCGATGTGTGCGTTGAATATATTATATATGTTACTTATAAAGAGTGCCAAGCGAACAACAGCAATAACATGCTGAATTTATTGAAAATAGACTTGGCCAGAACCTCTCTCCCTCTCTCAGACAGCCTTCAAGCAGGAGTTGAAGGACATACACACTCAAACCTGACAAGCTTTCTTTCTCTGAGAGCTCATTAAGGTAATTGTTTGATAAGAACTCCTGTTCAGGGTGTTGGAAGGCGAGCATGATGTTAGAATGAAACTTATTAGATTCATTACAATATAAAAATAAATTATTAAAATTAAATACCAATAGATGCATGTACATCAAACTAGAGGAAATTAATCGTGCGCGCCCGGGTCCAATGAATAATGTTGAAAATTAAGGTTCTTCCGAAATTATTTGTGTAATTCGCGCTTTATTGAGGCAAATACAAAGCTTGAATTTATCATATAAATATAATAAATATATATAATAATATATATATAATTAACAAGTATAAGAGTTAATCATAGCTATTGAGTTTGAACCGGCAACCTCTAAGATGCCTTAGCTACCTCAGCTAATGACTTCACCTTCGCATCATGTTTTTATATGGCTGTAAACTCTTCATAATCTTCTCTTAGTACTCACTTTCGATCCAGAAGGATGTTTCTATTAAAATATCAGGTTTCCAGTTCTTACGTGTTGAACTGTGCGTTGATCAACAATCAGACAGAACACAGAAAAGACTGAAAAAAAAACTCATAATAATAACTATTACTAACAGCATGGGTATAGATTAATCCAGCTAATGGTTAGCAGCCTTAGGCCTCAGTTTCCCAAAAAACAACTCATCCTCCAAGAACTGCACAAAAAGAAAAACAATCTTTTTAGGCTACAAATAATATTCTCAATACGTTGCAAATAAATAACGTCATTTGGACGAACAATTAGCATTAAGTACTCAATTGATTTGCCTCCTCAAGAATCCAATGCCACTCGTACATTTATTGGCAGCTCTTTAAGAGCATGGTATGCTTGAATCCTTAAATCTCATTGCTAATCAGTTTTGGGGTATCCGAATGTCAACCGACGACCACAAAACGATTATTGCACAAAGTCTGGCCATAAAAACTAAACGCTTGGCCAAAACAAATGCACAGAGCAACAGCGGAGGCAACAGAATTCAAATGTAGCATACTATATATAATTTTACGGTCATTAAATATTATTTCAAAATCGAAGACGCAAGCCGGTTGAGAACTTAAGCCTTTGTTTGTTCGGTTTGTCTTGGTTGTGTTTGTTTTTCTCTGGATTCGTTTCATCTCCCATAGAGTTGAGCCATTTCGTTCAGCAGTAGTTCCAATGAGCGAGTCACTAAAATGAACAAATGAACTAATTCAGTAAACAAAACTTTTCAGTTATCTATTCAGTTGTTTATAAACTTAACATTCCATTCAGCTTTTCATGTGTTCTTGATTATCGCAATCTCTTTAGTTCATCGTGAACCAGTTTAGTTCTATTCATGAACAAAACAGTATATTTATTCTTTCATGTGTACTGATATTATTATTAGTAGTAGATACATTTACCTTCAAGTAACATTGACTTCTTGGGCCTTCACCTAAGATAAAATTACAGAACTCAATATAATTATGGAACTGAACCAGTTCATTTAACATACATGAGCAGCTGATGAGCCAAACATGCCTTAGTTCACGACTCACAAATGAACGATTAATGGATATTTAAAATATGTTAAAGAAAATGCCTTAAGTATCTATAAAGAAAAGTTAGAAAATAAATAAATTTTTGTTTAGAGAACTGAACTGGTTTAAAGAACAGAGAAAGTTCAGGGCACGTATTGTTCAGCTGATGAACTGAACATAGTTCACAGCTCAAATGCATAATTTTAAGGCTCATTTAGGTAAAGAGAATACCTTAAGTATATACATATAAAGAAAAGTTATAAAATACATCAAATTTAATTTCGACAACTGAACTTGATAAATGAATTGAGACAGTTCAGTGAATTTATTGTTGAGCTGATGAACTGAATATAGTTCACAGCTCACAAATGAACGACTAATGAATGTTTCAAAATCATAATTTAAACGTACATTATAGGTAAAAAGAATGCCTTAAGTATCTATAAAGTAAAGCTAGAGAATAAATAAACTTTAATTTAGAGAACGGAACTGGTTTAAAAAGAACCAAACAAGTTCAGAGAACTCTCGTTCAACTGAACGTAGTTCACAGCTTACAAATGAACGACAAAACTTATTCACAAAACTGGAACTAAAATTCGCAACTCCAATGTCCGGCCTAATGGTGAATTCGGTAAAATTAGACATTTTATTATGATACAGTAACTGGCACTGAAGTGCTCGGCGTGCTCCGCTCCGCTCCGCTCCGCTCCGGCTCTTGGCTTACAATCGATTTGGCATTATGTGGCATTATATAGGAAACCGAGCCAAAAGGAACTGGAGCTTCGCTACGGTTTTGCAAGAGCAACGCAATCGTCGAGCAGCATGCAAAAGTGAACTTGAAAAGGCTTCGATGCCAAGTGTCTTACACGTGTGAGGGGACGGGGAGGGGGACGGGCAGGGGGGGTTTCCCTGGTTAAGTGCTGCAGTGTCAACGTTTGCATGCCACAAGGATTCAGGCAGGAGTCCACGAACTATCGTGCATATAGTTGAGTCGACTCACTCTTTGGCAATAAAGGAAATCTTCTTACAAAACATTCGCTTAAGTTTATTCAAACAAACTTAGATAACACACACTCGCACACTCGCATACACACTCGCACACACACTTCTCTACTTGCTGCTTCGGCTTGTGGCTGTGGCAGAGACAAAGACGCTTCAATCAGTCAAGCGGAATAAGCAGCGCCGCACGAGCTATCGTCTACGGCCTGAGCCAACTTTTCCACCTACACATAGGGTCGACCCCTCCCCCCTTCATCCCGCCCCTCTCATTCCGGCCTCAATTACAATGCCTTTTGTTTTATATATACATATATATATTTGACTCGCAGCGAGGGTAAAGGCTCACTTTCTCTCGCATTTCGTTGGCCATTTTGTGTTTTGCTACGTTTGCTCGGATTAAATCTATGGCCGAGCCGCAGTTCAAAACCATGATTACACTTCAATCTATTTTACTCTGGCAGTGTCTCTTTCGCTTTTGGCTTGGCCATTTTGTTTTATGTCTGCTCGCCTGACAGTCGCAGTCTGTGGGTGTGTGCGTATAAGTGTGTGGGTGAAATGAGCAAAAAAGAAGAGCTCTCTTATCGATTGTGCTCGACTAGGAGATACCCTGAACCCAGTGATATTTTACAGCAGAAATACATTCTAGACTCATTCTATTCTCAATCTCAATCTTACTCCGTTTGTCCCTATAAGGAAAAAATATTTCTGATTACCTTCAGGTCTTACAGTCCGACCCTAATGAACTTTTCATGATTAGAATATACCAAATCTCAAAAACCGATCTTAAAAAGTGAGCGCGAGAATGGAAGAGATATTCGTAAAGTGAAACATCTGTATATACTACACGAGAATCTACTTACCAAGTTTTGTTCATTTCGCTCTTCTAATTTTGGAACTATGCTTTAAAACACATACCACAAAATCGATATTTATCGATATTGTGTCGATATTATATCAAAATCGATCGTTATCGATATTATTCCGATATCTATCGATAATATGCCGACATTGATCGATAATATACCGATAAATACCGATAATACACCGATATTTATCGATATTATATCATTATTATATCGATACTTGTTGATATTATATCGATAAATATAAAAAGTAATTATAATCTCATTCTCACTAGGAAAATATATATATTTCTAAACGTACGTCTCTACCTCTTGTTGTTTCCCGCATCGACACAGTCGAACAGATAGATCGACATGCCTAGATCGACTCAGAGCTGCCTTCTTCTGTCCGTTACATACCTTCGCCCAATACCAGCATACCCTCTTTAATCATTTTCAATGGGTTGAGGGTATAAAAATGGCATTGTGTTAAGAAAAATGCGTTTCAAAGAGATATAAAATGTTAACATGACCAAAAGACTATGGGACAGCCCACATGGCCGCCCATCGTATTGGATATAAAACATTGAATTTAATCAAAAAGGATTTAGCTACCGCTGCTGCTGTGCGTGTGTGTGTGTGCGTGTGTGTGTGTGTGTGTGTGTAGTCGCTGTAGGGTTCCAGCTAAATGGGTTGCACTGCCTTGACCTTGCGCCTTGAAAGAAATTCCGCGCTGCCACGTGCCAGAAGCTCGTCCCTGGAATTGGCTATAAAAATAAAAAAAATGCTACTTCCTACTATATAAATAGTAATATGTGGGTAGTAAAGAATGCTTATGCCCTGGCATTACTGGGCTGTAAAAAAAAAAATGTAAAGGGCATTCAATTAAATCATTTTGCAGTAAACGGGTTAATCACAGAGAGATTGTCGAGGTGCTGTGCTTAACGAAAGCGCACTGGATGCAGTCGACAATTGATGAACCTCAGCTCAATCAGTTCATATTCGGCTCTAATTTAAACTCAAATGGGAAAGAAAAGGAAGTCTTTGAAGTGCCAAAGATTAAAGACTTATATGGAGTAGAAGTGCTTTATACTTAAGCTTTGGCTCCGTCGGATTGTTTCTATGGGAGACACATGCTATAGGTCCATAAGGGATTCTCAAATTTGTTAGGCAAAAAAGAGGTTTGTAATTCCACAGTTTGGTCAAAATATATTTCATAATAGAATTGTTTGCCGTACAACAACTATTGGCGCCTACTAAAGAGGGAAATGGTATAATATTCCAATGTTGATATGTCAGGAACATGGTGAAATTAACAAATGCCGACTTTAATTAAGTTTATTAGTTAAAAATATGTTTATCATACACGAAATAAATATTGGTCCAACCATTCGCGTGGTAGGAATATGATATAGTGATCCGATCCGGCCAACTTCGACACATGTAAAACAGAGAGACTCTTTTGCAAATAAACAGGCAAAGACTGTTAATATTGATATGGAATATACACTTTATTGGTTCCGGGATGTGTTCTTCGATATGTAACACGTTCCCGAACAATATAATAATTAGAATTAGAAGATCACCCAGCTACTATAATAGTATAGACTCCTAATCTTGTACAGAATAAAAAAAATAAACCCCCTAAATGAAAAGAATATAATTTTACAAAAAACGGTATACATATTCAAACAACTAAAGATAAAAATAAAGATAAAACAGGTGAAATATAATATCTTAAATAATTTGATAGTAAAGGATAAGTTTGTTCTTTTGTAAATAATTTAATTGCATTACAAAAAGGTTCCAATAAGACAAAAAGCAAAGCCAATTCACTTTACAGTGCAAAATGTGTGCCTCTAAAAAGTGTTGCCTGCTTTTAGGCTTGCGCTAAAAGGCGACGGCAGCCATTTTGAAAGATTTCGCATTAATTTGCAGCCAATGCATAATTAAGTTATTGTGACTGCAACAAGACAAGTAAATGCTAACGGCATTATCTAAGCTTGAAGCGGAAGCGGGTGGCAAAGGGGGGAGGGGGGGCAGAGGCTGCGAGGGGGGAGTTAAACCAACCAACAAGCAGCGACAACCAACCAGTTGCAGGGCTCTTGGCTGGCGTGTCTGGCCAACCACCACGGCGTGGCGATGCGTGCCACCGAAAATCTGACTACATTCACGGACGCCCCGGACGCAGTCAGAGCCGGAGCCGGAGCCGGTAACCCCCGCTGCCCCTGCTCCTCCCGCTGCCCGCCCCGCCGTGTCGTGGAATTATATTTCCTATGGGCGGTATTTTGAGGCCCGCCTCCAGCACACACACACACACAACTGCCGGCGATTGCTCAGACGTTATAATTTGTAATCACGTTGAGTGCAGCGACGGCGGCGACGACGGCCAAAAAACGGGGGTTGTCCAGCCGGGCCCCCCTCCCCGCCCCTGGACCGTTCCGTCTGCCTGGCAAGTGGTTGTTGACTGCCTGATGCTTTGCAAGGTCTTAGCTGTTATTACGCTCATGTGTCACTTTTACAGTGCTGCCAGACCATATGCCGCACTCTCTGCGTGTGTGTGTGTGTGTGTGTGTGTGTGTGTGTGTGTGTGTGTGTGTGTGTGTGTGTGTGTGTGTTGCTGCACTGTTCATATTTTATTCAGAATTTGCCTGCTCTTGTGGATTTCCTGCTCTAGCTATCGCACTCGCTCTCTCTCTCTCTCTCTCTCTCTCTCTCTTTCTCGCTCGCTCTCTCTCTCTCTCTTGCGCCCTCCTCTCTCTGTGTGCTGCGTTTTTTATGGCATCTACAGACATTTTGCCAAGTTAATCTCCGGTTTGTTTTTCTGATAATGGGTTTGTCAACGCTACTTTGTGAGCTCCTCTATTTGAGTACGAGTTCATCTGTCTATCTGTACGTGTGCCTGTGTGTGTGTGTGTGTGTGTGCGTGTGTGTGTGTGCTGCTATCTTAATATATGTATGTGTGCATTTGTAGCTGTGTCTGTCCGAACTGGCCGCAATGTTGGCTGCGTTCGTATTTGATATTTACTTTGCAATGCCAAAAAAAAAGAAAGGGGCAAGTGTGCGCGCAAGTGCTCGACTGGCAGATACCCTGTAGCTAGCTGCGAGGTGGAATTACACACACACTAGCCAAAGCGGAAGCTGTGCTTCTTCTTTCCTAAGCAATAATTTTGGAAAACTTCATTTTGATAGAACTTTTGTGTTTATTATCAGATCGTGTTGGAATTTTTGGAGCTTCAAGATGAAGTTTATGTAAGTCTATATATGAAAAATTAATCAGAGACATATTGAAGAGCATAGCTAAATTGTATAGTAGACTCTCGAGTGCCTACTTTCCTATATATACCCTATAAATGATTAGTTGCTTCCATAATTTTATATTTTATATATGGTTTGCTTTATTTTTAATTTTCATGTTATTATGGGCACAACTCTAATTAAATTTATATGAATATTCAATTTATTTTAGTCTACCATAAAAATTGACAAAGTTAGGTTAATTTTTTAAGCCGATCTGAGAGATCGATTGGAAGAGACGTTCGCAATCTCCTCCGGAATCGGACTCCTACAATTCTACGTCTCTTTCTGCAATATAAACTTAAGCTAGAGCTCTCCATAAGCTTGAACTACGCATAGTAAATACCCTGTAATTTCAAGTAACTTTCATTTAAATACATGATTTGGTCTGATATTTTCTATAATACTTAAAAGATATCATCTCTAGAGTTCCCCTTACAGTCGCATATTTTGTCGCCCCGTCGAACTGCCCGACTCGTTTATGCCCATTTTATGTATATTAAAATGGTGTTGCTTCATTTAACGCCACGCCCACAAATTTAAGCAAAGTACACGCCCAGAAATTAATCAAACTTCTGTTGTAATTCGGTTGCTGTCATTTTTTTTTGGGGCGCCGGCATCTGCTTCCCTGTTGCTGCATCAACCTTTGCCACCTGCCGCAACGCAGACACACGAAATTTTTTGGTGGGCGGCGCTGTACGTGACACTGCCGCGGGCAACGCGGGGGGAAACCAGCAGGGGAGGGACGGCGGCACTTGTGCAGCTGCTTAAACAGCTACCAACTGGGTGAATGTGTGTGTGTCTTGGTTTGCCTTTTAGCCCAACTATAGCTGATTTTGACAAGCTCAATTAGAGGCGGGCACGTCAAAGCTGGGCGCTTAAATGCACTCAGATTCGAGCCGAGATTGCTTTGGGCCTTGGTTGGCTTCAACAATAATAACAACAACAACAACAGCAGCAAAAAAACCTTTAAATTAATTGCAGTTTTAAGCAGATTGCAAGCTGTTAAACAGCTCAGCCAGGCAGGAGCTGAGCAACATCAACAATACACTGGGCGAAAAACGCAATTCTAAACTCTAAACTTATAATTTTGAATTTTGACAATTTTTACTAAATTTCGTAAAGGTTTTTAAATGAAGGTTTATTTACAAGTTACAAGAAGAGAAGAGAAATTATCTAAATGGAGTAGAAAAAAATTAATTTCAAGCAAATGCATACTTTAAATATGCTTAAAAATAAGCGCTTAGATTGAGCACTAAAACAAAGTCAAGTATTTGTAAATTTTGAGCATAAACTAAAATTTTTGAAATAATAATAATTTTAAGAAATTCCAAATTTTGACTAAGTTTTTATAAAGGTTCGAATAAAGGCTTGAGAAATTCAGTTCTTGGATTGAGTACTATAACAAAGTCAAGTAGTGGGAAATTTGGAACTTAAAAAAAAGTTTTTGAATAATGAATTTTAAGAAATTCCGTTTTTAACATAATTTTGATCAAGGCTTGAAAATGATCTTAAAACGAACCTGTTTGATTCCGGAACTCCATGAAAAACGCGCTTCTAAATTCTAAACTCAAAACATTTAATTTTTATAATCTTACTACTTTTCGTGCTTGCAAAATCTTAAATTAAGAGTTACTTGATATCTAAATGAAGCTTTAATGTTAAAAGAAAAGCAGCGAAATTATCTGAATGAAGTAAAAAATACTTGAAATAAGCGGAAAAACAAGTGCTTCCATTGAGAAACTAAGTCTGATTGTTGGAAATTTTGAGCTTAAAAAGGTTTTTGAAAGAAGAATTTAAAGTAATTGAGATTTTGGCTGAATTTTGAGCTTTAGAGCGAACTTGTTGAATAAGGAAAAGCTAATGAAAGGTTTTATTCTTAGTCTACATTAGTCTACAATAGATTTCAAGTTCGAATCCCAAACTGGATTATTAAAAGTGAAAAACCAGTTTAAGGACCGAAACTTAAGCTTGCTTTGCTCTGAACCGTCAGCCGAACCAAGGAAAACCTTTATTAGGTTTTCCCAGCGTTTTTTTCTTGAGTCCAGTTCTAATTGCTCGGTTTTTTCTTCGAGTGCAACAACAAAGCGAGCGCTAATAGCTTCAGCTTAAGCAGTTGCCTGTTGGCAACATCCGCCTGCCCAAGGTTGACTTCAATTGCACGCACACGCAGACTGCAGTTCGGGGGGGCGTGGCGCCTCCCTCCTCCAAACGAATCCACACGTTGCACTCAAGATGATAATCATGTTTACGTGGCGCAAGTTAAATTGCTAGCGTAATGGACTAACAGCAGGTGAGGAGCAGCAGCAGCAGGTGCAGTTGCTGTTGCCCTTTGCCACAGCACGTTGCAGCTCATGCGTGTGCCCCGTGCTGTCAGCGGCAACATTCGGGAGTGGCCAAAGAGGCTGGCAAAAAAGCATTTGTTTGTGGAGATCCTCTCCGTGTGCTGCTGCTGCTGCTGCTGCTGCTGCTGCTGTTCTTCGCTTCATTGGACAACTGAATATGCAAATTGAATTGAGCGTATTATCGACGGCAGGCAACTGCAGGTAAGCTCCGCCCACCTGCGTTCGTTCCAGTCATCAACATCAACATAATCGCTCAAGCCAAAGGGCTTTTGCCTGGGCCACGACGGACTCGGGGATTGCCAGATGCCAAGATGGCAGCGCGCCAAATGGTGCACAAAATTAAAATTTTAATGGCCAGCAGCTGACGCTTGTTTGCTTTTAGCTTTCGTTTTGGCTTTGGCTCAAACAATCAATGGCTAAGCATGAGAGTTCGCTGCGAATACAAAGAGCTGATCAAAAATCATTGCATGCTTTCGGGCTGCACATGAATACGGTTACGCAAAGCGTTGCATACTCTCGGGCGGCATATGTTAAGCAGTACAGTGGCCGCCCGCTAATGGGAACACAAGCAGCTGCAGCAGCTGATTACCATTTGTGAATCTTACGACTTGAAGATGTACGAATTTGGAATGTTTATTATTGTTAAGCATTAAATTTGAAATTCTCTCGAAATCGAATTCAATTATAGAAAATATCATATAAAAAAATTATAATGAGATAGAAGAGATTAAGAGATTTTCCTTATATTGATAGGCAAAGTTAATCAAGATTTTTAAAGATTTTCATAAACAGTAAATGATTTATTTTGAATTATTTAAAAAAGTCTTGACATCGAATTGAATTGCAGAAACTAGCATAAAAAATTCTTTCAAGAGTTATCAGAAATTAAAAAAAATTCGATATATTGATAAACAACATATTTATACATACAGAATATATTTATAAACAGAATAAATATTATATCTGAGTTATTTTCGAATGTCTTGAAATCGAATTAAATTGCAGAAACTAGCATATAAAAAACTTATTAAGAGATATTAGAGATTAACAGAACTTTGATATATTGAAAAACAAAGTTTATCAAGAATTTCTCAATGTAAATTGTAATTTCTGAACTTTTCTAATATTCAGGCCTTCACTGTATGCGATAGATATATTTCTTTTAATGGTAGTTAATTAAAGGTAAATCAGTGTGGAGACAGAAAAAGTGTTGGAAGAGAACAGAATTAAAGTTTAGATTTAATTCCATTTGGATTATGCATAAATAATCAAGTTAACTTGCAATTAAAGCATACTTCGAGGCGGCAGCTATAAAATTAATTCATTTAGCTAATTATTTTACGCTCTCTCTCTCTCCCTCTCTTGCTGTCTCTCTCTTCCTCTCCCTCACTCTCTCCGTCACGTTTACATTCGCATTCCGATTCTCTGCTTATTCTCGTTGTCGTTGATTATTGCTCGACGCACGTAAACAAAAAGTGCGCCAGAAAAGTGCCTCCCGCACGGAACCTACACAGAGAGAAAAGCGGCAGACTAATGAAAACTTATTCGTATACAAGTTTTAAGTAAAAAATTCTAAGATTTCAAGCGGAAATCAAGCTAAAAATTATTGAATTAAGTGTAATTCGTATTCAGAATTTGATTATATTTTGTTTCTTTGCAATATGAGAGTTCTTAATTTAAAAGTAATTAAGCTTATACCAACTTAAATATGGATTTGAATCCAGATAAAGTTAAACTTATTTCAAGCTCAAACTGACACTGCTTTAGGAATAAATTTGACTTCATTTGACCAAATATTAGTCATACTTCAAGGTTTTCAATGAAAATCTTTTAAGCATGAATGGTCTTCAATTAAACTTAATTTGTTTAAAAGTCTTCAATCTTTTTTTCTTACAATTTTATTTTTGAAATAAGCTTAGTTAGCCTACAAAATAAGCCAAAAAAAATCGATTAAGTAATAATGGTCTTAAATTAAACTTAATACTATACTATTCCATTTCTAAAATAATCTCAATTAGCCTACAAAATAATTCAAAAGAAAATCAATTAAATATTAAAATAATTAAATATTAAACTGAACTGAATTAGTTTCAAAGTCTTCAAAGTTAACTCTAAACTATTTCCTTATTATAACCAAGCCAATTAGCCTTAAAAATAAACCAAAATAAAACTTGAATTAAGTTTTTAACTACTTGAAATAAGATTTTCACGCTTGAGTCAAGTATTGACGCTAATAACTTACTTTGTTCAAAAGGCTTCAAAATTAATATTAAACTATTCCCTTATTATAACCAAGCCAATTAAACTTAAAAATAAACGAAACTAATAATTGAATTTAGATTTTTCCTACTTGAAATAAGATTTTCACGCTTGAATCAAGTATTAACGCTATAAACGGAATTATATAACGAAAATATCTAAATTATTGCACAAAACACTTGACTTTTTCTCTCTGTGTACTCATATATATGTACATCTACAGCTACGTTTAGCTGCGTCGTATGGCAAGGTACCGCTACGGAAGCCGCTGGGCCAGTCAACGCCGAGCGCTGAGCCCGAGCGGCCGCGTTTTACACAACAAACAAAGCACTGCGAAATACCGCTAAAAGCCGCAGCAAATAAAAGCAAAAGCAGGAAAAAGAAAAACATTTTACGGAAAATATTATAAAATTAGCGCTATGTAAAACAGAGAGACGCGAACCAAATTGGACAACTGCGGGCACAGTGGTGGCCAATTGTTGTCATTGCAACGCTGCAAATCGAACAAAGGGCTAACGGTTTGGCCATGCCCACAACGCCAACGCCCACGACCACCAGCGACAGCGGCGCCGTGCTGCGACGTCGACAGCTGCTGCGCAGCGTTGAGAGCTTGCGGCTTCGCGTTCGTCAAGTGTTGAATTGTGTTATTAATTTGCACATTGAATTTTTGGTAATTGAACAACAAAAAAAAGCTGTGACATTAAACTGTAATACGCGGCAGATGAGCCACAGAGAGAGCGAGAGAGCGAGAGGGGCGAAAGAGAGGGGGCGAGAGAGCGGGAAGGTGTGAGTGCATGTGTGTGCGAGTGAGAGGCAGCGTCACATAACATTTGTTGTGGAAAGCTCTCGACAGTTGATTTGATGAACCCGGCAGACAACTCAACTGTTAATTTGTTTTTATGCCCTCACAGCGGGTACTATGAATATGGCAGGAAGTGTGTAACGCATTGAAGAATAAGTTCTAAAAACTATATATGTATATATTCTTGATCAGTATCTATGTCTGTTTTTATGCTAACTAGTCTCTTAGTTTAAGGCTCAGCTCTTCATTTGTTTTTATGCCCTCACAGCGGGTACTATGAATATGGCAGGAAGTGTGTGACACATTGAAGAAGACAGCTTAGGAACTTATAGAGTACATATATATATATATGAATAGTTGTGTATTAGTTAGTTAGTCTCTTAGTTTAGACGCTACAGTCATGAAACTTTGTATAGGTCCACTTATTTTTATTACTAGGCGAAACATATGTCGGAACAGGCTGAACTCCATAAAATATATATATACTTTATAACTATATATGTAAAGCTGCCCTTCTGTTTGTTTCTATGCTAACTAGTCTCTCAGTTTTAAGGCTACAGTCATGAAACTTTGTATAGGTCCGTTTTTTTTCTTGACATCAATATATGTACCGTAACAGGCTGCATCGATCGACTATATCATATAGTAAAAATGAGTCGTAGCTAATGAAGTTCCTGCATGAAAAATACTCTTGTTTTATCAACATGGGACTCTCATATCATATAGCTGACATAGGAATAATCGTTCGAGTATTAAGTTCCTGCATGAAAAATAATTTTTTTTTTTACCAACATCGTACTCTCATATCATATAGTTGTCATATTGCTCCGATCAGTCAAAAACTAAGCTCTTGCTGCAAAAGAACTTTTCGTTCCTCACGATAAACCTTTATCACTTATCACACATTTGCACAAGTCTAAGCCATATAAGGGTATTCAGTCGTCGGCTTAACCCCCTTATTGGTTTTATTTACACTCGACGCTGTTATCTGTCCTTAGGCTTTCACTTCCAGCTATCAGTTGTCAGCTAATAGCTGTTATCAGCCAATGTGAAGTGTCGTAAATGCCACACCCCTTCCGCCCCTCCCCCCCTAGAGTAAGTGTAACTGTTAACATGCAGTTAATGCAATTATAGCCGGCTATTGGGGCCGACTTTACGCTAAATGGAACAGCCGGCTGCACTGATTGCCAGTCTAGACAATGGGCCATTATATCGGATTCCGAAATATATATATATACCCGATATATAATCTAGACATTATAGCTGTTTGTTGGGTAACTCAGTTCGGGCTATGAGAATTCACATGTCTGATGAAATAATAATCATTTTGTTTACAAATTTGTATCTTTTTTGTATTTGGTATCAAATAAACAAAAGCGAATGGACGACAATGCATGGATTTGACTCTGAACTGAAATCTGAGCCGTCAACGACGAATGCACATGACAAAGTCACAAGATATGAGAACGAACGAATACTTTTTTATACCCTGTACTCGTTAAAAATTGGTTATAGATAAGGTATATATGCAGTTGAGTATTACAGGGAAAGCAAAAACCAATCAAGAGGATCTAGTTTCCAGTTTTTTGTTGGCTTTTTCGCGAGATAATCGCAAATAAAGAAAATCAAGAAATTTCGAGAAATATATTGGGTCCAGCCTTGAACTTTGGGATGCACACATACTTAAATGAGAGCTTTATGACCTGAAAATTTCAAAACAATCGAACCAATAGAAGAAGAGTTATTGAAGAGTTTATTTTTCGTCAAGTGAAAATCTGAATGAAATGAGAAGAAACAGAGATCGATATGTGTTTGTGCATGCAGTACAGAAGTTACCTCGTAGTCACCCTCGACTTATCGCGAGATAATCGCAAATAAAGAAAATCAAGAAATTTCGGGAATAATATTGGGTCCAGCCTTGAATTTTGGGATACAAATATACTGGAATGCCAGCTTTATGTCTTGAAAATTTCAAAACAATCGAAGCAATGGAACAAGAGTTATTGAAGAGTTTATTTTTCGTCAAGTGAAAATCTGGATAAAATGAGAAGAATCAGATATGGAGAGGTTCAATTTGTATGCGTGAGTGCATAAGTATGTTAGAAGACTCGGTGCCAGGCAGAGAGATGACCTCGCAGTCACCCTCGACTGGACTTGTTCTAGGTCTGAGAACCGGGGCTCAGCAGAGAGCGTAACGCCGTCATTTGACACCGACAGCAAATTGAGCAAACCAAGCGATTTAAGGCTAATCTAATTTTCATTCTCACACCTCTCGCGCGGCCTTTGCAGGTGCTCGAGTCGAATGTGGCCGCGCTGCTGGACGAGGTGAGGTCGATAAACGACGACTACGCGGAGGTGCATCGCCTGGACAGCCTGATCGAGGCGCTGCGCAACTACAGTGGACCCACCATCTGCCATGAGTGGCCATATCCTCTCCTATTCAAGGGCACAATCGACGAGGCGCACCTCGCACAAATACTCAACACAACGGAAACGGAAACGGAACTGGAACTGGCAACACCCTGTGCCAAGGATGAGCTGCTGCTGCTGCAGTCGGGCATAAGTGCGAGCGAGATGACTAGCCTGAGCAAACGTTCAAAGCTGTGGCGGTTCACAAGAACCAGATCCGCGAACGGAACGTGTGTTAGCTGAGTTTTTTATATAAGTATCTGATATTGAAGTTTTAATATTATTTTATTTTATTCTATGTCAAGGAATACCAAATATATTTATATTAAATATTGATAAGTATGATAAGTGTCGAGCGCTGCGTTTTGGCGGTTTCTCTTGCTGGTTTCGTTTAATTGACTGCGGTCAGTCGGCAGCTTTGCCACGCCCCCTTTCCGCCTTTCTTACGCCCCCGTCGGCCAACCGCAAGCGTCGCTTTCAAGATTTTTGCGGCGTTGCCAGCGGAATCGCATTGCTTTTGACATGAGACTGTGGCTAAGATTGAGACGCAGACTATTTACAGCTCCTCCCGCCAGCTCCTCCCCCATCCCGCTCCCCTCCCCCTCCCACATAGCCGGCAGCCGCAACAGGTTACCGCATCTAATTAAAATGACCTCACGCCCAGATTCTTTGTGCAAGAAGCAGCAGCAGCAGCAGCAGAGGGCGAAAGTGAATATAAAGAGACCACAGCTGCTCTATCTTTGCCAGAGGGTATTATGATTTGGTCATGTAATATGTAACGCATTTATATATATATATATTTTATATACTTTCTTGATAAATAGTAGATTTGATACAATTGTTGGTGTCGCCCATGCGCTCTACTATATCACATAGCTCTATAGGAATAATCGGTCGAAATTAAGCTATTGTATAAAAAATCCTTTTCGGTTTTTATAAACTTACTTAACTGACTTAAAAGTTATCCAAGCTTAACTTACAATCCACTAATATACCTACCTAGCTATACCTATACCTAGCTCCTATATAAAGAATCGCTCGAGAAATATTTTTTTTTTGACAGTTTTTGGATTTTTTTCATGAATTTCCTTCCAAAATTGACAATTACAATGTTCACTAGTCTCCTATCATATCTGCAAAGCTGTATCATATCATTTAACCATATCAATCGCAATCTGTCGGAAATAAAGCTTTTTTTTATAAAAAACTCATTCATATTTAGAAGGGTATTTAATCTTCGAACTGCCGAAAATAGTCGTTTGCTATTGTTTACATTTTTCTTCTTATTGTTATTCAGGGTTTGCCGGAACCTATTGGTAATGGGAAAGAAGGGTATAATGCATAAGTGTGAAAGTTTGTAAATGTCCATCCCCATGATCAGGAAGAAGAGCATAGTTGTTTCTCTGTGTGTAATATAGAGATCTGATTTGTTTAAAGATTTTCGTATAGTTTATACCGATTTAGAACTTTTTACTTTTTAGATACAAATTCCTTTCCCCCAATTGAAAGGTGAAAAGATAGGGCCTTGCCCTTTGATACACACACATATTCGTATGCCTTATTCAGGCTCTGTAAATTTCGTATAGATCGGAGTATAAATTCCGATCTTAATCAAGATAACGTTTCCCCCACTTATTGTGGGACAAAAGAAAGAAGCAGGAAAAGAAAGAAGAAGCATATATATATATATAGAAGGAATCTTGAATGCTTGTAGCAGCAACTCGTCGCTGGGTGCAGGGTATCTTTTAGTCGGCTAAACTTAGTGTGGAGAAAAGAAAGAAGAAGAAGAAGAAAAATAAACAAAAATCAAAATCATTTATTTAGAGAAATTTTGAACATTTTCAACGGCAACTCGTCGCTGGATGCAGGGTATCTCCTAGTCGGCTACTCCCGACCGAAACACTCTTACTTTTTGTGGCTACTCTTGCTGGCGCGTTATTAATTATAAATAAACCCAGAGAAGTAAAACAATAATAAAGCGCGTCTGCGTGCGTGTGTCTGGTGCGTGTGTGTGTATTACTGTGTGTAAATGCTTTTGTTTGGTGTAAATTATTCATAACGGTATTATCAGCTTTTCTGCGCGCTGCCAGGCTGATTAAATTGCTCGTCCAGCGCTGGGGCCAATGAAGAGCGCCAAAAGCTAATGATGACACACAGCCCACACGCACACACACGCAGGCAGACGTAGACACGCACACACACACTCACGCACACGCAGGCACAAGCAGACACACTCACACACACGCAGGCACAAGCAAACACACACACACACGCACGCATTCTTTTACTGTCTGCATTTGTTCGCAATTTTTCTGCTCTCTGCTGTGCGCGCAATTTATCAACTCGTTTCTTCTTCACAACTGTGTGTGTGTGTGTGTGTGAGTGTGTTGGTCAGGGACAATCGTAGCAGCGCGCTATAATTATTAAAATTAAAAAAAACAACAACAACAACAATAAGAGCAACAGCAACAACAATTGAGATAATGAGCGCGCGAAGACAAGAGCGCGCATAGCGAAAGTGAAAATATCACCAAGGTTGACAGACGCTGACAAATGTGCACCGCGGGGAGGGGAGCGGGGTCAAAGGTTGAGCCGAGCTGCTGCTGGCTTGTTATCTAGAACAGACAACAACACGGGCGGCAGAGCACGGCAGAGCAACAACAATTAAGCCAACAACGTTGGGCTTTTAACCATGCAAAAGTCTGTAAAATTAATGGCCCAAAAGGATGTCAACAACAGAAGCAAATAGCGCGAAACAGCTACGGTTAACCCCGCGGGAGGTTAGCGGGGTGCTGCGTGCTGCGGGCGGGGAGTGCGGGCAGCGGAAGCCAAAGGCGCGGCCAATCAATGAGAATGGCATTAAATACCCGACGAACGGACAACAATTGAAAACTTTGTGCAACTTTTCAACTTTAAACTTGAAATCGTTGCACAACACTTGAGCCAACGGCAAGTCAAGGCAAGAGCGCAACTGGTTGGGTATTTTCTTGGAGAGGGATTTTTCTTAAGAGGGACTTTTCTTGCAGGTGGGGGAATTTTCTGCGGCAGATAATGCGAAATAATCTGGACTTATTATTGTAACTAGTTTCTTTTTGTGGAGTCTTTTATGTTGGTTTAATTTCAATATATGTATATATATTTGTGTACTATTAATTTCTCTCCCCCCGCCCCTCTCTCTTTCTTTCTCTTCCTTTCTTTTTCCAAGCTTAACCAGTTTCAAATTCATGTCATATCAATGATTTTCAGTTAAAACATTTAAATTAATTGGACTAATTGTAACTAGATACTCTGGGATTAAGTTATTCAGGACATTCAGGTCAAGTATTTGTGCAAGGATTTTAATACCAATTAGCAACAAAATCTATTCCATTTTAATTTGTGTTTAAAGTTCACAATAGTTAAAGTTCACAATCAATTGTGAATTTGTCTTGCACAAACTCGAGAATTTCCCTTACTCATTTTTTTAGTTTCCACTCACAGGTTAAGGCCATAAAATCCTTGTGGCACTTGTTGCAGGCGTCGAGTAGTTCGTTGAACGCAGGCAACAATAACAACAATTAGCGTGCTCTCGGCCTTAAACCTGGCTAACTGCCCCCCCCCCCCCTCCCCCCTCGCCTGTTAGCTTGCCTTGGTTGCCAATCAACAGTCGAGTTATTGAACCCTTTTGTGCAACTGCAATTAACAGCCCAGACATTGGGGCAGTTCCTGTTGCTCCTTTTCCTTTCCTTCTGCTTCTGCTTCCTTTTCTTTTGCCATTTTTCTGGCCATAAAATGCCAACGCACGCACATTCACAGCAGATTTTTGGTTTATGCCAATTTTTTACGACAACAATTAAATTCGAATTGTTGTCTGTGTCTTTTGATTTGGCAGCAGCGTCAAGTGCACCCCTCTGCTTCCCCTTCTGCGCTCACTCTCTCTCTCTCTCTCTCTCGCTCTGTTTCCTTCTGTTTGTCTCTGGCTTGAGACTTGACTACGCTGTCGTGCGTGCTAACTGTTGTTGGCCTAAACTTGACGAATGCACATGCCTCGCTTGCGCTCTCCCTCGCACTCGCTGCGTTTGTCGTTTAACTTTTGCATATGAAGAAGAAGCAGCTAAGAAGAAGAAGCAGCAGCAGCCAGAGCTGCCAGACAGCCGACTGGCACGTGAATCCATTATGTTGGCAGCCAATTATGTGCGTGTCTTTCACTCAAGGCAACCCCCCCCCCTCTCCCCCTCACTCTCCCTCCTCTCTCTCGTTCGACGGGAGTTGCCATACGCAATTCAAACTGTTTCCTTCAGCAACAGTCATAACAACAACAACAAGAATAACAACAACAACAACAAAAACCACAAAATATGTTTTTAATGCAAACGACTTTGGTTTAAGTTTGCACGGCCAAGGTGAACGCTGTGAACGCTTTGAACATTTTGGCCATAGGAAATGGGAAATTGCAAATCTAGCTAAAGTTCAACATTTAAGTACTGTTTCTTGTAAGTTTTAACTGCATTTTATTCCACGCTTAAAGTGGGTTACATTAACTTGTTGAAAGTATCGAATATATATTCTTGATCAGCGTCAACAGCCGAGTCAATATAAAGCCAATGTCTTAGCCTTAGACATCTAAGATCTTCATCTATAAGAAATACCCAAAATTTATCTATCTTTCGCAATCGGAATGCTTATAAGACAAAGTATTTTATTTTTTCGAATATATAAACTTAATATAATAAATGAGTATACTTAAATAATTCTCCAGGAATTACCCGGCGCTGCTCGGTTAAAATTAAACTAACATGTGGCTATCTTTCGATAACGGAATTTTTATAAGACAGTCGATTGTTTTTACGAATATCTAAACTTAATATGCCTATAAATTTTCATAAATAAGTATACTTAAATAATATTCAAGAAATTACCCGGCGCTGCTCGGGTAACATTAAACTTGCTCTAAATTCGGTCCCTAAACCTCGTTACTTGAATGTCTGACGTTTCAAAGCAGTACTGTATACTCAATAAATTACCCGGCGCTGCTCGGTTAAAATTAAATTTACTCAAAGTTTGATCCCCAAAACTCGTTACTTTAATCTCTGACATTCAAACTACCCTTCACACTAAGATTAAGTACTTTTGCAGGGTATTTAGGCTGCGTTACTTGAAAAACAACTGTTATATCTTGTTTTAAAGAGTTTTATTTGAAATTTGAAGCCCTTGAGAATCGTTTAAGTTGCAAAAGACAATATCTTAGCTGAGAGAACCCGTTCCCACTTTGATATATAATGCCGATAGGCCCCACAAAACCGACTGTAGCGCCCAATGAAAACGCAAGCAGCTGAAGAGAATGTTTTGGCATGTTTAGAAGTCAGCCAAGAGTCGAACTGTCTGTCTGACTGTCTGTCTGTCTGTCTGTCTGTCTGTCTGACTGTCTGTTAGTCGGTCGCCCCAAAAGCGCTTTAAATAAACAAACTAATAGCTGAAATCACGAAGCAATAGAGCCAAAGGCAATAACCGAGCGGGACAGCGATAAGGATGTGCGAGCGAGAGGCAGCTATATCTATCTATATATGGGTCTGTCTTCGGCAGGTCTATGGCAACCGCGCCAACAATTGCCATATGTATAACCCGAATAAACAAACTAATAAAACATGCCCATGCCCCGAAGACAACAATCGCAAAAAATACCTCAAAGGACCGAAGCAGAAGGACAAGAGCAGCGGACCAGGTGCTCCAGCAAGTGGAGGAGCCAATCGAATCGAATCGAATCGAATTGTAATTGAAATCGAAACCGAAAAATTAGATAACTTGCGAGCAGAAAAAAAAACAAAACACTTTTAGTTCCGGGTAAGTGTGGCACAGTCTGGCTTTAATTTCCATTTAAAATGGATTGTACTACGGCAGAATAAAAAGGATTCCTGCTGCAGCTGTTAGCCATGTCCGTGGATGTGGTGCCGCATCGATTATGAAACTCAAAGGTGGAATCGCAACGCACGGCAACGGGCCAGGCGCAGGCGGCAACAATTGCCCGGCGTCGCACGCTCATGTCCATGGCAAAATGTCGCGGCAAATCCATGCTAAACGATGAGCAGCCCGAGCCACAGCAACCGCAACAACAACAACTGCAACAAAACTATTTACCTCAAACATCTTTGCTGAAAATCGAACCGTTTGTTCCTAGTTTCAATCAACGTCTGCGCCGGCGTCCTATTGGTCGCTCCCACAGCACCCTCAGCCACCATGTTATACAGAAGCGCGTCCAGCCTCCAACGGAGCTCCTGGTGGGGCAGCAGCAGCAGCAGCTGCGGCGCAGCTATGCTCCGGCCCAGCATCGGCTGCAGCGCGGCAGCGTCACCCGGCAGCGCTCCAAGTCCACCTCCTCGTCGGCGGCCTCCAACAGCTGTCGGCCGGCAACATCAGCTGCCGCCGCCGTCGCCTCCGCTGGATCTGCTGCTGGCGCTGTTGTCGCCGCTGCCACGCCCCATACGCTGGTGGGCAGCACGGGCGGCACTTTGGTCAGCGGCGCGATTGTGACGCCGCAGCCGAATGGAATTTGTCGCATCCAGCGTTTGGTTAAGGAGCGCGACGAGCTGCCCGATCGCATCAACTACGATCGTCGGGGTCTAACTGCCATACCCATATTCGAGCAGGAGCCGAATCTGCGGCTGCTCTCGCTGCAGCACAATCTGATCAACACCTTTCACATACCCAAGGAGCTGCCAGTGGCACAGCCTGCCGCACAGCCTACGCCGCGCGAGCCGAGCCAGCAGAGTAACCAGAGTAAGTTAACAGCCAGTCAAGCAGTCAATCAATCTGTCTTTCAATCAGTCAGAGAGTTACACGTCGGTTTAATCAGTCCGTCTATCTGTCAATCAATCACTCTACCTGTCATTCAGTTAATCAGTAAGTCAATCAGTCGGTCTTTCAATCGGTCAATCAGTCAGTTGGTTAGTCAGTAAATCCGTCAGTCAGTCTCTGAGTTAATAGTATGTCAGTCAAGCAGTCAATCAATCTGTCTTTCAATCAGTCAGAGAGTTACTCGTCGGTTTAATCAGTCCGTATATCTGTCAATCAATCTCTCAATCAGTCACTGATTTAATCAGTAAGTCAATCAGTCGGTCTTTCAATCGGTCAATCAGTCAGTTGGTTAGTCAGTCAATCCGTCAGTCAGTCTGTGAGTTAATAGTAAGTCAGTCAAGCAGTCAATCAGTCAGTTGTTCAGTCAATTAGACAGTTACTCAGTCAACCAATTAATCAGTCAATTACTCAGTCTATCCGTCAATCATTCAGCCAGTCGGTCCGTCAATCACACAAAAAGTCCCTCATTAGACCAGTCCGCATCCTGCACTCCATCAGTCATTGAGATAATCAATCAATTAGTAATTCAATCGATCAATCAGTCAGACAGCTATTCAGTATTCTTCGTCAATTCAGTCAGTCAAGCAATCAATCAGCCAGTTACTCAGTCAGTTACCCAGTTTATCCGTCAATCATTCAATCAATCATTCAGTCAGTCCGTCCGTGAGTCACACAAGAAGTCACTCATTCAATCAGTCCGTCAATCTGTCCATCAATCAACTGTTCGGTCATGCAGTTAATCGATCAATCAGTCCAGCAGCTAATCAATCAATCGGTTAGTCAGTCAATTAGTAACTCAGTCAGTTAGTCAATCACTCATTCAGTGAATCAATCTGCCCATCAATAATTAGTCAATTAATTATTCAGTCAATCAGTCAAAGAATCAGTCAGTCAATCAATCAGATAGTGAGTCATTCAGTCAAGCAGTCCATCGATCAATCAGTCAAGCAGTCAATCAATCAATTAGTCAGTCACTTTTATATAGATATAAGTATATAGATATATAGATATTATAGATATTATAGATATTATAGATATTATAGATATTATAGATATTATAGATATTATATTATATTATAGATATTATAGATATTATAAATATTATAGATATTATAGATATTATAAATATTATAGATATAGATATTATATTATATTATATAGATTGAGTACCCTAATTTTCTCCAAGTGTATGTGAAGCCAACTTGACTAACTCCCGTTTATCCTTAGATGTATGCAACAAGGCCGCGCCGGAGCCGCGTTCCGGACTGCGCGGACATCCGACATATTCGCGTCTGACGCGCACCATGAGCCACGTGAGCAACGGTCGCTTGGCCTCGCCCACTTCCGGCGGCAGCCCGTGCTCGGGCAGCCCGCTGACCGCCCAGGCGGTGGCCATCAATGGCGGCGCCGCGTATCGCTCGAAGCTGACGAAGCGTGGCTTCAATTATGCCCAGGCACAGCTGACGCCGCCGCCGGCGCTGCGGCTGCGCCACGGCCTGGAGAAGTCGAAGAGCTTTGTGTCCAACAGTGTCCTGCAGCAGCAGCTGATGCAGCGGCGCCAGCTGCTCCGGGCTCAGGCCGGACTCCAGGCGGCCGCGGGGCGAACTCCCGAGCAGCAGCAGCTGCAGCAGCAGCAGAGCTGCGACGAGGTCCAGTCGGGAGCTGGGGAGGAGGCGGAGGAGCCGCTTGGCAGCTGCTCGCAGCTGGAGCAGCTGAGCATCAAGAACAAACAGCTGAGCCTGAGCGCCTGCTACGGCAACATCTTCCATCAGCTGGTCTTCCTCGATCTCTACGACAATCAGATTGAACGCATCGCCAATTTGGATGGATTACCCGCGCTCTCCGTGCTGCTGCTGGGCAAGAATCGCATTACGGACATTGGCGGCCTTTCCTCGCTGAAGGCGACGCTGCGCGTCCTGGATCTGCACGGCAACAAGCTGACCAGCCTGGGCAGCCGGATTAGCTGCCTGCATCAGCTGAAGTCCCTCAATCTGGCCGGCAATCAGATCAGGCAGATCAATCAGCAGGATTTCCACGGGCTGCGCTGCCTGCGCGAGCTGAACCTGAAGCGGAACAAGCTGCGGCGCATCAATGGCTTCCAGCATCTGCTGGCGCTGGAGCGGCTCTGGCTGTGCCACAACGAGCTGCATCGCGTCGACGACATGGCGAGCATTGCCCGTGCCGTCCGCCTGCTGGAGGTGACCATCGAGAATAATCCCGTCTCGTTGGCGGGCGATTGTGTGTCGTTTCTGGTGTCGCATCTGCCGCTGCTGCAGTCGCTCAGCCAGATGCCCATCACGGAGCAGGTGCGTCGCGCCGCTCTGGCCTGGCGCCAGCACAAGGAGCAGGCGCTGGCCACGCACGGCAGCCGGCGCGAGGAGGTCATCTCGAATGCGCGCACCAACTGGGAGCTGTTGCGTTCGCAGCAAACTCTGGGCAGGCCCAAGCCGGGCAAGCTGACCAGCGAGCTGGCCAAGATCAATGAGTCCAACGAGGCGGCCGGCACCGAGGAGCCGGAACAGCAGCCGAGGGATGAGCTTGCCGAGCTGCAGGCGCTGTTCAAGCTGCCGCTCATCGCCTCGAAGCCCAAGCTGGAGGAGGAGGAGGAGGATGCCTCGTCGACGGCCTCCAGTCTGGGACCCAATGTGGACTCCTGCTCCAGCTGCTACAGCACGGACAACGAGGAGGCCAACAAGTTGTCCCAACCACAGATCGACGAGAACTGCAACAAACTGGATGCAGCTGCTCCAGCTCCCGCTGCATCTGCTCCTGCTCCTCCTCCTACGCCGCCCGCTCTGACCCTGACGCCGCCCGCCTCCGGCACACCTGTGCCCGCTGCCACGCCCACACCAACACCACCGCCCACCACTGCGACGCTGCCACTGCCCGGCAAGCAACGCCTGCGCCAGACGACGCCCATCATGCAGCTGGGTCTGCAGGGGCTGAACCGGGCCAATCAGCCGGCTGGCAGCTCCAAGCGCTACATGACCGGCAGCCTGGTGCGCTCCCAGACCATCAGCAGCAGCAGCGGCGCCAGCAACAGCAGCAGCTCCAACAGCGCCGGACGCGCCAAGCAGAGCCACAACAATGTGCCCAATGTCGTCGCCCTGTTGCCGCCGCAGAGCAAAACGGGAGCAGGATCAGGAGCTGCTCCTCCCCCTGCGCCAGCCACGCCCACACCCGGCACTGGGATGACCGTGTCGAAGCCAAGCGCCGCGGAGCGTGAGCGAGAACAGGGCGGAGATTATCTGATAGAGATCTGCGGCAGATACCTGAACATCTATGGGCAGGGCGCGCTGCGTTTCATCGACAAGCAATGGAATCCGTCGAAGGCGAACGATGTGCACACGCTCAACTTTAGCTACATCAATTTCAATAGCATTGTCTGCATGCTGGGCAGGATTAAGATACGCTTCCCCCAGGCCGAGCATTTTGTGTTCCGCGAGACGAACATCAGCTCGCTCGGGCAGCTGAATGCGCTCGCCGAGCTGCAGGGCCTGAGCTCGCTGCTGATCGATGCGGAGGGCAATGCCATAACGGGCAAGCCGGATTGGCGCGCCTATGCCATCTACAGGCTGTCCCACTGGGGCCTCAAGCAGCTCAATGGCCAGGCGGTGGGCGAGGCGGAGACGGAGCTGGCGAATGCCATGTACACGGGACTCTCGAATCTGGTGCTCTGGTCCATGCCCGACGGCATGCTGCAGCCGCTGCTGGCGCGGCTGCGGCTCGACGAGAGCTGCACGGCCAGCAAGCTGTCGCCCAAGGATTGGCTGCTGCGGCCCGAAAACAAATCCCTGCGCCTGGTCGTCGGCAAGGAGGCGCTGCAGTGGAAGAAGACAACGGCCACGACAACCGGCGTGGAGGGTGGACACATTGCGATGGCGCCCAGTGCTCGGGATCGGGGCAGGCAGCATTTCGCGCTGCTGCTGGAGAATACCTGCAATGCGGTCGAGAAGCTGCACAAGCTGGAGACGCTCTGGCCGAGCATGCTGCTGGACATTGTGCGCAACACGCTGCTCGACTATGTCCAGCTGGATGTCTATCTGCGCAATCTGATGGCCGAGCTGATGAAGTGAGACGGGCCAATTTGCGACTGTGATTGAAGATCTAGAGACTCGGATACTCAATCGAACCGACAGACTCGAACCGACGTTCGATCTGCTCTGCAACATGTTCGAGCGCAACCTGTTCGAGTGCAACCTGTTCGAGTGCAACAAACACGCTTTGTTCGAACCCAACCGAAATGTTCGAGCTTGGAGCTCGATTATTGAAGATCTAGAGACTCGGATGCTCAATCGAACCGACAGACTCGAACCGACGTTCGATCTGCTCTGCAACATGTTCGAGTGCAACCTGTTCGAGTGCAACCTGTTCGAGTGCAACCTGTTCGAGTGCAACCTGTTCGAGCACAACCTGTTCGAGTGCAACAAACACGCTTTGTTCGAACCCAACCGAAATGTTCGAGCTTGGAGCTCGATTACCGCGCCGAACATTTTGTTCGAATATCCGAAAAGCCGGACTCTACTTCAGGCTTAATCCCACTAGAAGCAACTCCCAGTTGGAGCAGTGTTGGCTCGTGTCAGGTTTGTAGATGTTTTGTTTTAGACTTAAACGCTTTTAGTGGAGAATTGGCACCAAAAAAAAAAAAAAAACAGTTAACGTTATTCCTATGATCCTAGGCATTTACCCCCCTCCCCCAAATAATCCCAATGTAACCAATTCTTGTAAAGCAACAACCGTGCATATATAGTCCAATTTTTATATAAATTTAACATTAAACTTAAACAATAAATTACAAAGATAACAAAAAATAGTACACTTTGGCTTACCAAAGATATGAATACCCTTGCAGAATTACTATTGCTTAGTATTTTTGTACTCTACCATCATATTCTAACGATTGTCCCTATGTTGGTTTATTATATAAGTAACATGGAGAAATAATGCCAATTTTTGCCATCCGCAGATGGAATACCTTTGTAGAGATAGGTATTACACTTGTGCTGGGGTTTGGGGTCAACTCTTACAAAGCAAATAATTTAAAAAAAAATTAATTCATTCTTTGACCGATTATTTCTATATGATATAGAAGTTTGAAATAGAAAAGATTTTGTAAGCCGCAAAGGAAAACATATAAATGCCGTGTTAAGTCGACATATCTAGATAAATAGTAAGATCTAAAATTCTAGACCAATCGTTCCTATTGCAGCTATATGATATAGTATTCTGATCAAGCCAAATCCAAAATATGAACTGCTCGCAGTAAAAAGTGACGATAGCTTTTAAAAGTCACAGACTAATTTGCATACAAACAGACAGACATGGCTTTACGACT
Source organism: Drosophila lacicola (assembly GCA_035045355.1). Lineage (NCBI taxonomy): Eukaryota > Metazoa > Arthropoda > Insecta > Diptera > Drosophilidae > Drosophila > Drosophila lacicola. Next base: position 988,234 of record JAWNPB010000133.1, read on the forward strand.
CAGCTGTTTAATAGAGATCAGGAATAATATATTATAATATATATTATAAAGGTCAGAAACATTTTTTGATATGCGTTAAACATTTCAGAAAATTATACTACTCTCTTTAAGAGTTAACCAAGAAAGAAAAGTTTTAATTGGGGCTGGCAAAGATTGAATAGCCTAGCAGATATATAACAGATTTTCCTATATACAATATTAGTCCGCCTTTTATAATATGCAGCTGTAGCTACATAAAGCTGCTTTGGTTTGCTAATTTTACTTTGTATACTTTGAAAGGAAACGAGAAAGAAGGCTCCGTTTCAGCCCGAGGGACGTATGCAAAGATTCATGACGATAGCTTTAAAACTGAGAGACTCTAGATTGCCTTAAAGCAGACAGACGGACGACTCGACTGTTGATACTGATCAGGAACATATATACTTTACGGAGTCGGAGATGTCTCCTTCTAGGCGTTACACATTTCGGGAAAAAAATTAGAATACCTCCTGCTGGGTTTTAAAAAGATATTTCATACAAAATCTGTGTTCTTTTGCCGACATTTTCCCTTGGCAGCTAAATTATATAGTATTTCGATTCAGTCAATATACAATTATATAGCTGCCTACAACCCAAATATAAATGCTTTAAAGTTAAGATTAGTTTTTATAGAAGCAGACGAACAAATGTAAATAACTCTTATAGGGAATCAGACATTATTAGGAATTTATATGCTTCATAAAATCGAAGTAGACTTTTCGCTTCATACCTAATTTATATTAACCTCTGCAAGAGTATAGCTAAAGTCGCCTCTGCTTACATAAAGGTTTATCTCAAGCTTGACCTACTCAGCTTCGACTTAACTTCTTGAAGGAAATGCAATTTCCATATAACAATATTAAACTAGACTTCGCTTAACATTTAGTTATCCCTTGGCTATTCGGCGTGCCGCTTGTCCGCATCGCTGCTGCTCGCCGGTTTCTGGGTCTTTGCCAGCTTGTCGACGTAGATGTTGAGTATGGCCTCGATGCCCGGGTAGAGCACAAAGTTGGTGGTGCGTATCTTCTTGTCGATCAGATACGAAGTGACCGAGTGCGTGTTGAAGGCAATGTCCATGGCATCGCTGTGGCTGACCCTGTCCAGCTGATGGCGCGCGACCTTAATGACGCAGTTCTCGTAGCCGTTGACTTTGATGCTCAGATCGAGCTGGTAGGCGGCATCGACGTCGGGCCAGCGCTGTGCCAGCACATCCTGCGTCCACTGCAGCTCCTCGCTGGCGGCATTCAGGCGACCCGGCGCCGTGACAAACTTGGACCACAGCTCGGAGGCAAAGTGCGGCGCCATCGGCGCCAGCATGACGAGCTGTGCGGCCAAGGCGCGCTCAAACTGTTTGCCCTGCCGCTGAATATACTTGGGCGTGCGCTGGAAGATGAAGATTATGAGGATACATAGTGGAAATAGCTGCTGGACTCACCCGCAGCGAGTTGGTGAGACCCTGCATCTTGGAGATGGCGACGCTTAGCTGATGCGCGTGGCGATAGTTGAAGGTGGCGCCTTTCACATAAAAGTTGCGTGCATCGAAGAGCTTGGCGTCCGCGGCCAAAAAGGCCTCGCTGCCCGTGTCCAACTGGTCCGTTGAGGGCTCCTCGCGTGCCGCTCGAAACTCCTCCACGGTGAGCCACAAGCGCTTCTGCCAGTTGAGTATGCCCGGAAAAGCTGAAGGAGAAGGAACCAGATAAGATTAGCTAAACCCGACTATATAAAATGCTTACTCACTGGCGCTGGACCAATTGCGATGCGAGGTGGGCGCCACATCGGCCAGGATGATCAGGCGCGTCGTATCCGTGCCGTACTCGTCGAACATGTCGTCCGGCTCGACGCCATTCAGCTTCGACTTGGACATCTTTTCCCAGCTCATGACCACCGGCTCTTGGCTTGCCTTGAGCAGCGCCTGATTCTTTTTGGCATTCACAATCTCCACTTCCGGCTCACGGACGTAACGTCCGCTGCCCTTCACCCGATACGAGCGACCCATGACCATGCCCTGAACGAGCAGGCGGGAGAAGGGCTCCGTTGTGGGCGACAGGCCGCAGCTGTGCAGAAAGTGATTCATAAAGCGGGCGTAGTACAGATGCAGCACGGCGTGCTCCTTGCCGCCAATATACAGATCTACGGGCATGAAATTCCGCACCAGCGAGGCATCGAAGATCTCGTTCGCATTGTGCGCGTCCAGATAGCGCAGATAGTACCAGGAGCTGTCCACAAATGTGTCCATGGTATCCGTTTCGCGTTGCGCCCGCGGCTCACCACATTTGGGGCATTCGCAGCGCAGCGCATCCTGGCCAGAATTGCGCGGCGGCAACGTAACCGGCAGCTGCTGCTCCGGCACGGGCACAGCTCCACATTTGGGACAGTGCACAATGGGTATGGGCGTGCCCCAGTAGCGCTGGCGTGAGATGAGCCAATCCTGCAGCTTGGAGGAGACGCGATAGCCGCCCACATTAAGTCGACTGGCCGCCTGTAGCACCTCCTTGCGCAGCTGCTCCCAGTTGCCGGGATTGATGTGGGCCTCATCCTTGCTAGAAATGCCGAAAGCCCGCCCGAGGCTGTTCCACAGCTCGCGATCCTCGGCACGGAAACTGGGCGCTGCCAAGTAAACATCACAGTGTGCAGGAAACGCGGCCTCGTCATTGAACACCACCGGGAGTATGGTGTGCGCAAAGGGATTCTCCACGCTGAGCTGGTCCGCATCGGGCAATTGCGATAGAAAGTGTTTGCTGCGGAGTACTAGGAATGCATGCGGATCCTTCAGATGCTCGGGATTGGCAGTCCAGACGCGCAGCAGATTCGAGGCGGAGGTGGGCAGCGTAAAGGCGTAACCATTGCACTCGCCAATCCAATGGCGCTGCAGATTAATGATATCGCGCCAGTCGCGCAGCCGCGGATCGTCCAGGCCGTCCAGCAGCTGTTTGGCAAATGCGGTCGTGCGTATGAACCATTGTTTGAGCAGTTTCTTTTCCACTTTGGCGCCGGAACGCCAGGAGCAGCCATTGGCGTCCACCTGCTCATCGGCCAACACGGTTTTATCCACGGGATCCCAGTTGACCAGCGCCTCGTTCTGGTAGGCTAGCCCGTGCTTGTGCAGCATAAGAAACAGGCTCTGCGTCCACTTGTAATACTGCGGACTGCTGGTGGACAGCTCGTGCGTCCAGTCAAAGGAGCAGCCCAAGCGCTCCAATTGTTGCTTCATTTGTCCAATATTCTGTTGTGTCCAATCGGCTGGCGCCACGCCGCGCTGGTTGGCCGCATTTTCCGCGGGCAGGCCAAACGAATCCCAGCCAATGGGCTGGAACACGTTCTTGCCGCACATGCGCTGGAAACGTGCGACTGCATCGCTGATCGTGTAGACGCGCACGTGGCCCATGTGCAGATTGCCCGAGGGATAGGGGAACATGGAGAGCACATAGTATTTGTTTGCGGCCTGCTTGGCATCGAAGTGCGCATTATTCGTATGTTCTTTCCAGTGCGTTTCGATGCGATGTTTCACCTCGTTCGTCAGCTCCAATTGCTAAAAACCAAAAACAAAATCTATTTATTTAGTGCCAACTTTTTTTTTACCGGCTTACCCCGCTGCCCGTGCAGCTCTGAGTCAACAGTCGCCGGCACCAGTTGAACTGAAATCCATGCAGAATGCGTTTGTGCCTCAGAGCTTGCATATTTTTTGTGTTTTAACTGATAAAAGCTCACATAAACAGCAACTTGTTCAGTTAAGCAAGTATTAAATAACAAATCAAAATGCGATGTTCAGAGGCCGCAGCTGTTCAATGACACAGCGCTGCCAGATATCTTGAGCACAGTGGTTGTCCATGCAAACATTTTGGCGGGAAGCACTTTTGACTGCGTGGCAGCGCTAAAAACAGAGTTGCATTTTTAGGAAAGCTTTTCGCAACTTTTTTCACCTATCTGGCAACTATGACGTTGCACTTTCGCCATTAACTGCAGACGTCATTTTTTCACAGGGCGTGCTAATTTTCAAGTGGTGTGAAAAAGTTAATTTTTAATATATTAAAGTGTTCAATAAAGTGCGAAAATAGTTGAAAACGATGGGCGATTCGCTGGATAACACCGACACATCGGTGGATCCGGCCGTAAACCTGTCGATTGCCAACTATGACGCATTTGCAAATTACTTGCGCAAAGCTGTCACCATTTTGTTGCCGGAGGAGGAAGGCGTGCCGGACTCGTTAAATACTGCATTGAACGATCCAGTTAATCAGGAGACTATTCGCAAGTTTCTGTCTGATCCCCAAGTGCAGGCGCTGTATGTTCAGCGTAATTGCATTAAAGGTAAGAAAGAAAATTATTTTTTCATTCGAACAAAATGGCGTCGCCGGCCCGCAAAGGCATGGCAAATTTCATAGAAAATAATGTTAAATGTGTGTTGATGTTACCATGAACATAGTAAAAGTCTATAATTGCATTTGCATAAAGTGCAAGCTGCATGCGCAACAATTTTTGGTAAAAATCAATTGGCAATTGTATTTTTTCATGTGCTCGGTGCTTGCTTGTGCGCATGACATCATGCCAGCTGAATCAGAAGTAGCTTTCATGGTAATGAAAGAACAGGTTGTTGCATGTAGGAAATGTGGGTGACGTCACTACCTACTCAACTTGTGTAAAACATTTAAATTGTTATGAAAATGGTTAAATTAATTATTTTGCGGAATTTTATACGAAAACAGTTGTAATACGAGATCGTTTAAATATGTTTAATATGCACATGTGTTGCGTTGCATACGCACTGGCGGCGCACTTGTGACGTCAATTTAGCGTGTTTTCAATCTGCTTTTACAACCTTCTAGTTTACTTGACTATGACGCCTGCGCAGAGCTGCCAACCTGTTGCCCGTTTAGTGTGACCAGACGTTGTGCAGCTTGCCGGCCACGACTTGTAAACAAACCAAACGACAGCTGTTTTTCGATTTGTTTGCGGAAGCGACGCGACCTTGGGCCGGTTGTGTGTACATTTCATTGACTTGCGACTTTGAATGCTGCCCGCATCAGGGTCAGGCGATGTGGGAGCAACGCACGCTCAAGGTTCAGACCTTGAATGCACGAAATTTGAAGGTTTCACCTTGGCCGCTGAAATTTCGAAGGCTGTCACCTTGGTAATGAATTTGTGTCAATGGCATTGCGGTCGCGTCATGGCCAGATAATATTTGTGCATTGACAGGGGGAAAACTTGATAACAGCTCGAATGTGTGTGTTGGTTCACATTATCTGACGCCTCTATTTTTTTTATCGCGTAGAGGATGACAGCGAACAGCCGGCAGAAGGTGAGGAGGAGAAGGAGCAGGTGACTTATCAAATCAGCAACGATGTGCACTTCACCAACAGCCGCATGGCATCGCTGGCCTGCATTAAGCGTGGCGTAGTCGTCGAGGCGGACAAATCCATTCACTCGCAGCTGCGATTGATTAATTTCTCCGACGGCTCACCCTACGAGACGCTGCATGCGTTCATCAGCAAATCGCTGGCACCGTACTTCAAGTCGTACGTCAAGGAGTCCGGACGCGCTGATCGCGATGGCGACAAGATGGCGCCATCAGTGGAGAAGAAGCTGGCAGAGCTGGAGATGGGCCTGCTGCATTTGCAGCAGAACATTGACATACCGGAGATTACGCTGACTGCCCATCCGATAGTCAACCAGGTCATACGCAAGTGTGCCGATGAGAACCACAAGGCCAAGGTGGTGGACTTTGGCGACAGGGTGGAGGACTCGTCTTTTCTCAATCAGCTGCAGAACGGCGTGAATCGATGGATTACCGAAATCAAGAAAGTCACCAAGCTGAATCGTGATCCCGGCTCCGGCACAGCGCTACAGGTAAACAAACACTCAGCAATTTGGTTTCTGCAAGTGCTAATAAATGTGTTATTTGCAGGAAATCTCGTTCTGGCTGAATCTGGAGCGTGCGTTGTACCGCATCCAGGAGAAACGCGAGTCGCCAGAGGTGGCGCTTACACTGGACATACTCAAGCATGGCAAGCGCTTCCATGCAACTGTTTCCTTTGACACGGATACGGGCCTTAAGCAGGCACTGGCCACAGTGGCCGATTATAATCCGTTGATGAAAGATTTCCCCATTAACGATCTGCTGTCGGCAACGGAGCTTGAGAAGATTCGCCCAGCAGTGCAGCAGATTTTCTCACATTTGCGCAAAGTGCGGAATACCAAGTATCCAATCCAGCGCTGCCTCAAATTGATTGAGGCCATCTCGCGGGACTTGTCGCAACAGCTGCTCAAGGTGCTGGGCACCCGCCGGCTAATGCACATTCCCTTCGATGAATTCGAGCGTGTGATGAACCAGTGCTTCGAGATCTTCAGCTGCTGGGACGATGAGTACGACAAGCTGCAGGGTCTGCTGCGTGACATTGTGAAGAAGAAGCGCGACGAGCATCTGAAAATGGTCTGGCGCGTTTCCCCAGCCCACAAGAAGCTGCAGACGCGCATGGAGCACATGCGCAAGTTCAGGCGACAGCACGAACAGCTGCGCACCGTCATTCTGCGTGTGCTGCGACCCACCAAGCAGGCGGCCAACGACGATGGCAACGCCGTGGAAACTAAGCAGCCGTACAGTCTGGATGCCGCCGATGCAAATGCCATCGAAGAGGTCAACTTGGCCTATGAAAATGTCAAGGAGGTGGACTGCTTGGACATAACCAAGGAGGGCTCCGAAGCCTGGGAGGCTGCTGTCAAGCGCTACGAGGAGAAGATCGGTTGGTGAAGCTATAAAAGTAATTAAAAACTAAATGAAAACAATTCCTGTTCCTTGTAGATCGCGTGGAGACGCGCATCACGGCGCACTTGCGCGACCAGCTGGGCACAGCAAAGAACGCCAACGAGATGTTCCGCATCTTCTCGCGCTTCAATGCGCTGTTTGTGCGTCCGCACATCCGTGGCGCCATTCGCGAGTACCAGACGCAGCTGATACAGCGTGTCAAGGACGACATTGAGGCGCTGCACGAAAAGTTCAAGGTGCAGTATCCGCAGAGCAAGAGCTGCCGCTTGTCCTCGGTGCGTGATCTGCCGCCAGTGGCGGGCTCCATAATCTGGGCGCGTCAAATAGACAACCAGCTGACCATGTATCTGAAGCGTGTCGAGGATGTGTTGGGCAAGGGCTGGGAGACGCACATCGAGGGCCAGAAACTTAAGGCCGATGGCGACAGTTTCCGCGCCAAGCTGTCCATCTCGGACGTGTTCCACGAGTGGGCACGCAAGGTCCAGGAGCGCAACTTTGGCAGCTCCGGTCGCATTTTCACCATCGAATCGACACGCTCGCGCGTTGGACGCGGCAATGTTTTGCGTTTGCGGGTCAACTTTCTGCCAGAAATCATTACGCTGGCCAAGGAGGTGCGCAACATCAAGAACCTGGGCTTCAGGTGAGCGGATTGTATTTAATTAGAAGATTATATTTTATTTGGTATTTAATTGTCTATTTCTTCCTCTTAGAGTTCCACTAACCATTGTCAACAAGGCTCACCAGGCCAACCAGATTTATCCCTATGCTATATCCCTGATTGAAAGCGTTCGCACCTACGAGCGCACCTTGGAGAAGGTAATATATGCCTATCTGTCTTACACACTGCACCACCATACCACCAAAACCATCAATACATATACAACCACCATCACCACAGCTGGAGCAATTGCTCTGCTTATTCTCCTTTATGCATATGTCTAATGCACTCAACTTTAAACTGATCTCTTCTTATACCCTGGCAGTGGCTATTGTAACTTTGTTTGGGAATGTGTATCGCATATTCTCGATCTGACACAACTGCCAAGTCGATTTAGCTTTTCATCTGTTTGTTTCTAGTTCCGATCGGTGCTCCTGTAATATTTGGCAACCAGATAGGTATTATATTATATTTATACCCTAAACCTACTGAAAATGGTTATATTAGTTTTGTGCAAGTGTATGTTATAGATAGGAAAGTATATCCTACCCCGTAAAATAATTATATGTATACTTATTGATCGGGCTCAAACTCATTTTCAAAGATCTTTGAGATCAAGGCCGGAGTACACCCGCTAGTATCCTATATAGACATAGATCGAAATTTCCCACGCCCATAATTCGCTCAAAACTCAATCGATTTTAGTAAGATTTGGCTTTTTGGTAATGGTTTAGCCTCTTGCTCAATTCGGCATCTAAATCTGGCAACATTATTCTTGGCCGAAATTCATGTACAAATAGTACCCTCAAATATCCTTTATAGACATAGGTCAAAATTTCCCACACTCATAACTCGGGCAAATCTCATCCGATTTTCACAAGATTTAGCTTTTTGTACATAGTTTTCCCCCTAGATTAATCTGGCATTTAAATCTGACCACACATATTTTGGTTGAAATTCAAGTCAAAATCGCACCCCTAGGATTCGTATATAGACATGGGTCTAAATTTCCCACCCCCATAACTTGGCCAAAACTCATCCGATTTTCACGAGGATTGGCTTTTTGTTCATGGTTTTCCCTCTAAAATAATCTGGCATTTAAATCTGACCACACATATTTTGGTCGAAATTCAAGTGAAAATCGCACCCCTAGGCTTCGTATATAGACATGGGCCAAAATTTCCCTCCCCCATAACTTTGCCAACTCTCAACCGATTTTCACGAGGATTGGCTTTTTGTTTATGGTTTTCCCTCTAAAATAATCTGGCATTTAAATCTGACCACACATATTTTGGTCGAAATTCATGTCAAAATCTTACCACTATATTTGTATATAGACATGGGACAACATTTCCCACACCCGTAACTGGACCAAATCTCAACCGATTTTTACGAGGATTAGCTTCTTGTACAGGGTTTTCCCTATGTATAGAAGGAAGCCCCAAGATTCGAGTCGGGCACTTCCGACTAAAGACCTTAACCTGTTTTGTGTGAAAAGACATATGCATAAAGTATGTTTATTTCCTCTGGGGAAAATTTGCTATATTTTTGCATTGCTTTGCACCTGGCGTGCAGCTTGAATTTTGTTATTGACACCACACAACGAGACACATCCCACACGCCACATCTCACATCTTATCACTTACATAGACAGTACAACCTTTTTAAATCAACCAAAAACAACCAACAACCTTTCTTTCATGCAGCTTAATAATAGGAGTCTAGCACTAAATTCAGTATTCAAGGTAGTGTTGTTTGTGCCGCTCCCAAAGTATTTGCTACCACTTGTTATTGTTATTGTTCAAATCCTGCATGCATTTTACGAGTCCACTTAAACCCTTCCAATCATCAAGAGCATAAACTCATGAGCTTTAACCTTCACACAGATCGAAGATCGTGCTAGCATTGTGCCTCTGGTCGCTGGTCTGCGCAAGGAGGTCTTGAATTTGGTCTCCGAGGGCGTGGGCCTCATCTGGGAGTCATACAAGCTGGATCCCTATGTGCTGCGCCTGTCCGAGTGCGTGACACAGTTCCAGGAGAAGGTAAGAAACGAAAGTTTAACAAAATACAAACTATAATTAACACACATTCCAGGTCGACGACTTGCTCGTGGTGGAGGAGCAGCTGGATGTGGACGTGCGTTCGCTGGAAACGTGCCCCTACAGCGCGGCCACATTTGTGGAGATACTCTCCAAGATTCAGCACGCCGTCGATGATCTGTCGCTGCGTCAATACTCGAATCTCAGTGTTTGGGTAACGCGCCTCGACGAGGAGGTGGAGAAGAAGCTAGCCCTGCGTCTGCAGGCGGGCATTCAAGCCTGGACCGAGGCCTTGACTGGCAACAAGAAGGAGGTGGACACCTCCATGGACACAGATGCGCCCGCACAGCCCACGCATAAGCTGGGCGGTGAGCCGCAGGTGCAGAATGCGGTGCACGAGATACGCATCACCAATCAGCAAATGTATCTGTATCCGTCGATTGAGGAGGCCCGCTTCCAGATCATGCAGCAGTTCTTCGCCTGGCAGGCTATTGTCACCTCGCAGGTGCGCCTGCAGAGCACACGCTACCAGGTGGGCCTCGAGAAGCCCGTCTCGCAAACCTATCGCAATCTGCTGACCAAGTTGCCCGAAGGCAAGGTCCTGGAGAACGCCTACGGCGCCATCGAGCACAAGATCAGCGAGGTGCGCAATTATGTGGACGAATGGCTGCGCTATCAGAGTCTGTGGGATCTGCAGGCGGATACGCTGTACGGCCGCCTGGGCGAGGATGTGAACTTGTGGATCAAGTGCCTCAACGACATCAAGCAGTCGCGCACCACCTTCGACACGTCGGACACACGTCGCGCCTACGGCGCCATCATCATTGACTACGCCAAGGTGCAGGCCAAGGTCACGCTCAAGTACGATTCGTGGCACAAGGAGGCCCTCGGCAAGTTTGGCACACTGCTGGGCACCGAGATGACCACGTTCCACAGCAAGGTGTCCAAGTCGCGCACAGATCTGGAGATGCAGAGCATCGAAGCGGCCAGCACCTCGGATGCGGTCAGTTTTATAACGTACGTGCAGTCGCTGAAGAAGGACATGATTGCCTGGGACAAGCAGGTGGAGGTGTTCCGCGAGGCGCAGCGCATTCTGGAGCGCCAACGTTTCCAGTTCCCCAACAACTGGCTGCATGTGGACAACATCGAGGGCGAGTGGTCCGCCTTTAATGAGATAATAAAGCGCAAGGATACGGCTATTCAGACGCAGGTGGCCAGCTTGCAGGCCAAGATTGTGGCCGAGGACAAGGCCGTGGAGACGCGCACCGTCGACTTCCTCAATGACTGGGAGAAAACCAAGCCCACGGGCGGCAAGATACGGCCCGATGATGCGTTGCAGCAGCTGCAAATCTTCGAGAGCAAATACTCGCGGTTGAAGGAGGAGCGCGACAATGTGGCCAAGGCCAAGGAGGCGCTGGAGCTGCAGGAATCGGCTGTGCCCAACAACAGCGCCGAACGCATGAATGTGGCACTCGAGGAGCTGCAGGATCTGCGCGGCGTCTGGAGCGAACTCTCCAAGGTATGGACCCAGATCGATGAGACGCGCGAGAAGCCCTGGCTCTCGGTGCAGCCGCGCAAGCTGCGCCAGCAGCTGGAGGCGATGATGGCGCAGCTCAAGGAGCTGCCCGCACGCCTGCGCATGTACGAGTCGTACGAGTACGTGAAGAAGCTCATCCAGAGCTACATCAAGGTGAACATGCTGATTGTGGAGCTCAAGTCGGATGCGCTGAAGGAGCGCCACTGGAAGCAGCTAACCAAGCAGCTGCGCGTGAATTGGGTCATCTCTGATCTGACGCTGGGCCAGGTGTGGGACGTGAATCTGCAGAAGAACGAGGGCATTGTCAAGGACATCATTCTGGTGGCCCAGGGCGAAATGGCGCTGGAGGAGTTCTTGAAGCAGGTGCGCGAATCCTGGCAGAACTACGAACTGGATCTGATCAACTATCAGAACAAATGCCGCATCATACGCGGCTGGGACGATCTGTTCAACAAGGTGAAGGAGCACATTAATTCGGTGGCCGCCATGAAGCTATCGCCCTACTACAAGGTCTTCGAGGAGGAGGCCCTCACCTGGGAGGAGAAACTGAATCGCATCAACGCCCTGTTCGATGTGTGGATCGATGTGCAGCGTCGCTGGGTCTATCTGGAGGGCATTTTCTCGGGCAGTGCCGACATCAAGACCCTGCTGCCCGTGGAGACTTCCCGGTTCCAGAGCATTAGCTCCGAGTTCCTGGGCCTGATGAAGAAGGTGACCAAATCGCCCAAGGTCATGGATGTGCTGAACATTCCGGCCGTGCAGCGTTCGCTGGAGCGCCTGGCCGATCTGCTGGGCAAGATTCAAAAGGCGCTGGGCGAGTATCTGGAACGGGAGCGTACCTCCTTCCCACGCTTCTATTTCGTGGGCGACGAGGATCTGCTGGAGATCATCGGCAACAGCAAGAACATTGCCCGCCTGCAGAAGCACTTCAAGAAGATGTTCGCCGGCGTCGCTGCCATTCTGCTGAACGAGGAGAACAACGTCATCTTGGGCATATCGTCGCGCGAGGGCGAGGAGGTGCACTTCATCAATCCGGTGTCCACCGTCGACCATCCCAAGATCAACGAGTGGCTCTCGCTGGTCGAGAAGCAAATGCGCTTCACGCTCGCCTCGCTGCTGGCCCAGGCCGTGCAGGACATCAAGCAGTTCCGCGATGGCCAAATCGATCCGCAGAAGTACATGGAATGGTGCGACAAGTATCAGGCACAAATCGTTGTGCTCGCTGCCCAAATCTTGTGGTCCGAGGACGTGGAGGCCGCTCTGCAGCAGGCCTCGGAGGGCAACGATGGAAAGCCCATGCAGCGCGTGCTGGGCAATGTGGAGAGGACTCTCAACGTGCTGGCCGATTCGGTGCTGCAGGAGCAGCCGGCTCTGCGTCGCCGCAAGCTGGAGCATCTGATCAATGAGTTTGTGCACAAGCGGACGGTCACGCGACGCCTGATCACCAACGGTGTCACCTCGCCCAAATCCTTCCAGTGGCTGTGCGAGATGCGCTTCTACTTTGATCCCCGCCAGACCGAGGTGCTCCAACAGCTGACCATTCACATGGCCAACGCGCGCTTCTTCTACGGCTTCGAGTATCTGGGCGTGCAGGATCGTCTGGTGCAGACGCCGCTGACGGATCGCTGCTATCTGACCATGACACAGGCGCTGGAATCTCGCCTGGGCGGCTCTCCGTTCGGTCCAGCGGGCACGGGCAAAACCGAGTCCGTCAAGGCCTTGGGCAACCAGCTGGGTCGCTTTGTGCTCGTCTTCAACTGCGACGAGACGTTCGATTTTCAGGCCATGGGCCGCATCTTTGTCGGCCTGTGCCAGGTGGGCGCCTGGGGCTGTTTCGATGAGTTCAATCGGCTGGAGGAGCGCATGCTCTCCGCCTGCTCGCAACAGATCCAGACCATCCAGGAGGCGCTCAAGTACGAGATGGACAGCAACAAGGAGAGCATCACTGTGGAGCTGGTGGGCAAGCAGGTGCGCGTCTCGCCCGACATGGCCATATTCATCACCATGAATCCCGGCTACGCTGGCCGCTCCAATCTGCCCGACAATCTGAAGAAACTGTTCCGTTCGCTGGCCATGACAACGCCCGATCGTCAGCTTATCGCCGAAGTGATGCTCTTCTCGCAGGGCTTCCGTTCGGCCGAGAAGCTGGCCTGCAAGATTGTGCCCTTCTTCAAGCTCTGCGACGAGCAGCTCTCCAACCAGAGCCATTACGACTTTGGTCTGCGTGCGCTCAAATCTGTGCTGATTTCGGCGGGCAATGTGAAGCGTGATCGCATCATGAAGATCAAGGAGCAGATGCGTCAGCGCGGCGAGGAGAACATCGATGAAGCTTCCGTCGCAGAGAATCTGCCCGAACAGGAGATACTCATACAGTCGGTGTGCGAGACTATGGTGCCCAAGCTGGTCGCCGAGGATATCCCATTGCTTTTCTCGCTGCTGAGCGATGTGTTCCCCAATGTGGGCTATACGCGGGCCGAGATGAAGGGCCTCAAGGAGGAGATACGCAAGGTGTGCCAGGAGGACTATCTCGTGTGCGGCGAGGGTGACGAGCAGGGCGCCGCCTGGATGGAGAAGGTAAGCTTCTGTCTGGCCCAGAGTCATATATATTCTGTCCATGTCCATAACATTGATTCGCCTCACACACACGCCTACTAACCACCACGCCAAAAAAAAGGGACTCGGCTCCACTTGGGTCGACAAAGTAACTAAATTCCATTCAAAAGTGTTTCCCCCCCTTTCGACATCCCAATAATCCTTTATCCTTGTGCCCATTCAGGTGCTGCAACTCTATCAAATCTCCAATCTGAATCATGGCCTCATGATGGTCGGACCCTCCGGATCCGGCAAATCGACGGCCTGGCGCACGCTGCTCAAGGCACTGGAACGCTTCGAGGGCGTTGAAGGCGTGGCACATGTAATCGATCCCAAGGCCATATCCAAGGAGGCGCTCTACGGTGTGCTCGATCCGAACACGCGCGAATGGACCGACGGCCTGTTCACGCACATTCTGCGCAAGATTATCGACAATGTGCGCGGCGAGATTAACAAGCGGCAGTGGATCATCTTTGACGGCGACGTCGATCCCGAGTGGGTCGAGAATCTCAACTCGGTGCTCGACGACAACAAGCTGCTGACGCTGCCCAATGGCGAGCGCCTCTCGCTGCCGCCCAATGTGCGCGTCATGTTCGAGGTGCAGGATCTGAAGTTTGCAACGCTCGCCACGGTTTCGCGTTGCGGCATGGTCTGGTTCTCGGAGGATGTTCTGTCCACGGAGATGATATTCGAGAATTATTTGTCACGTTTGCGCAGCATTCCGCTGGAGGATGGCGACGACGACTTTGTGGGCGTCATCAAGTCCGCCGCCAAGGACAAGGAGGAGGAGGTGTCGCCGTCGCTGCAAGTGCAGCGCGATATTGCGCTGCTGTTGCAGCCCTTCTTCTCGGCGGATGGCATTGTGGTGCGCACTTTGGAATATGCCATGGATCAGGAGCATATCATGGACTTTACGCGCCTGCGCGCCCTCAGCTCGCTCTTCTCCATGCTCAATCAGTCGGCGCGCAATGTGCTCAACTTTAATGCACAACATCCCGACTTTCCGTGCTCCGCCGATCAGCTGGAGCACTATATACCCAAGGCGCTCGTCTACTCGGTGCTCTGGTCATTCGCTGGCGATGCCAAGCTCAAGGTACGCATCGATCTGGGCGACTTTGTGCGCAGCGTGACGACGGTGCCGCTGCCCGGCGCAGCCGGAGCGCCCATCATTGACTACGAGGTGAGCATGAATGGCGAATGGGTGCCCTGGAGCAACAAGGTGCCCGTCATCGAAGTGGAGACACACAAGGTGGCCTCGCCAGACATTGTGGTGCCCACGCTGGACACGGTGCGGCACGAGTCGCTGCTCTACACCTGGCTGGCCGAGCACAAGCCGTTGGGTAAGTCGCAAGTGCGTATTCAATTTAACATATTTATGATGAATCCCGTCTTAGTGCTCTGCGGTCCGCCCGGCTCCGGCAAGACCATGACGCTGTTCTCGGCGCTCCGGGCTCTGCCCGACATGGAGGTCGTGGGTCTCAATTTCTCGTCGGCCACAACGCCGGAGCTGCTGCTGAAGACGTTCGATCATTATTGCGAGTACCGCAAGACGCCAAACGGCGTGGTGCTCTCGCCCGTGCAGATTGGCAAGTGGCTGGTGTTGTTCTGCGACGAGATCAATTTACCGGACATGGACGCGTACGGCACACAGCGCGTCATCTCGTTCCTGCGCCAGCTGGTCGAGCATAAGGGCTTCTATCGCGCCAGCGATCAGGCTTGGGTTTCGCTCGAGCGCATTCAGTTCGTGGGCGCTTGTAATCCGCCCACAGATCCCGGTCGCAAGCCGCTCTCGCATCGCTTCCTGCGCCATGTGCCCATCATCTACGTGGACTATCCCGGCGAGACGTCGCTCAAGCAAATCTACGGCACCTTCTCGCGTGCCATGCTGCGTCTAATGCCAACGCTGCGCGGCTATGCCGAGCCCCTGACCAATGCCATGGTCGAGTTCTATCTGGCGTCGCAGGATCGCTTTACGCAGGACATGCAGCCGCATTATGTGTACTCGCCGCGTGAGATGACCCGCTGGGTGCGTGGCATCTGTGAGGCCATACGACCCTTGGACTCGCTGCCCGTGGAGGGTCTGGTGCGTCTGTGGGCGCACGAGGCGCTGCGTCTGTTCCAGGATCGTTTGGTGGACGATTCCGAGCGCCGCTGGACCAACGAGAATATCGATCTGGTGGGACACAAGCACTTTCCGGGCATCAATCAGGAGGAGGCGCTCCAGCGGCCCATCCTCTACAGCAATTGGCTGTCCAAGGATTACGTGCCGGTGAATCGCGAGGAACTGCGCGACTATGTGCGCGCCCGCCTCAAGGTCTTCTACGAGGAGGAGCTGGACGTGCCGCTTGTGCTGTTCGACGAGGTGCTCGACCATGTGCTGCGCATCGATCGTATCTTCCGCCAGCCGCAGGGTCATCTGCTGCTCATCGGCGTCTCCGGGGCGGGCAAGACGACGCTGTCACGCTTTGTGGCCTGGATGAACGGCCTGTCCATATTCCAGATCAAGGTGCACAACAAATACACCAGCGAGGACTTTGACGAGGATCTGCGCTGTGTGCTGCGCCGCTCCGGCTGCAAGGACGAGAAAATCGCCTTCATATTGGACGAATCGAATGTACTGGACTCCGGCTTCCTGGAGCGCATGAACACGCTGCTGGCCAACGGCGAGGTGCCCGGCCTCTTCGAGGGCGACGAGTACACCACGCTGATGACCCAGTGCAAGGAGGGCGCCCAGCGCGAGGGTCTCATGCTGGACTCCAGCGACGAGCTGTACAAGTGGTTCACCCAGCAGGTGATGCGCAATCTGCACGTCGTCTTCACCATGAACCCGTCTACCGATGGCCTCAAGGATCGCGCGGCCACTTCCCCGGCCTTGTTCAATCGTTGTGTGCTCAATTGGTTCGGCGATTGGTCGGACTCGGCCTTGTTCCAGGTGGGCAAGGAGTTCACCACGCGTGTGGATCTGGAGAGGCCCAGTTGGTCGCCGCCGGACTTCTTCCCCTCTGTGTGTCCATTGGTGCCCGCCAATCCGACGCATCGCGATGCCGTCATCAACAGCTGCGTCTATGTGCATCAGACCTTGCACCAGGCCAACGCCCGGCTGGCCAAACGTGGCGGACGCACGATGGCGGTCACTCCACGTCACTATCTCGACTTTATCCATCATTTTGTCAAGCTGTACAATGAGAAGCGCAGCGATCTCGAGGAGCAGCAGCTGCACTTGAACGTCGGCCTCAACAAGATTGCGGAGACTGTCGAACAGGTCGAGGAGATGCAGAAATCGCTGGCGGTCAAGAAGCAGGAACTGCAGGCCAAGAATGAGGCGGCAAATGCCAAGTTGAAGCAAATGTTCCAGGATCAGCAGGAGGCCGAAAAGAAGAAGATACAATCGCAGGAAATACAAATACGTCTGGCCGATCAAACGGTCAAGATCGAAGAGAAGCGCAAGTATGTCATGGCCGATCTGGCCCAGGTGGAGCCCGCCGTCATCGAGGCGCAACAAGGTGAGTTCTTCGGATGCCAATGGGCGGGTCGACTCACAACTAGACTATATCTACGTATTAGTTGAACCTAAGTCTAGCTCTAATCTTACTTAGCTATAAACACACGTGAGTTTGTGCCGACTAACTAACTGACTGAATGTAAGTCGAGGGTTTTGGCAAATTCCAGCTGCAAGTTGGGAAAATTGCGGAGAATCGGGTTTATGCAATCTTTTTGTTTACCATCCGATCGGATATTTAAAATTTAGTTGGGTGGAAAATAGTGAGCAAAGATTTTTTGTGATAAGTTTCGGGCTTAAAAAGTTACCCGAGGGGAATTCATTTGAGGCGTGTTTCACCCTTTTCGTTAAATTCACCCCATGGAAATCAAAGGCATTCTCTAGATTTAGTTCTAATTTTACTTAGCTATAAACCAAGATGAGTTTGTCCCGACTGACTAACAGATTGATTGAAATTTTCCATGCTAAGACGGGGCTTTGGCTAATTCCAGGAGAAAATGGGCGGAAAAAATACAATCCGATCAATAGTTTTCCTATTTACTTGGGTGGGAAATAATGAAGGGACTTTATGGGAATTCACCCGATTCGTAAAATTCACCCCATGGGGATCAAAGGTTGGATGTACATTGGTTTATTTTTCGAGGTTCTTTATGGGAGTTCATTTGAGACGTGTTTCACCCTTTTCGTAAAATTCACCGCCTCTGGATCGTAGGCTCTAAGTGGGAAGGTTTATTCCACGGACCTAAAATGGGATGGATTTCAAACTCATTTCTAAAAATCTATGTAAAATATGATGTGGACTCGATCTAAATTCTTGACGGACGGAAAATTTATATATCAGCTAGTTTAACTTCTATGATAATATATTCGATACTTCCACACACACACCAACACACACACACACTTACACACACACACCACGCACAACCGTTAGCCGTTAGCTCGATTAAAAAGAAACACCTGGCCGAGGTGCGTTCAATGGCAAATCCGCCGGCTGTGGTGAAACTGGCACTGGAATCGGTCTGCGAGCTGCTCAATGAGAGTGCCACAGATTGGAAGGCCATACGCGGAATACTCGTTAAAGACAGTTTCATATCGTCGATTGTTAACTTGGAGACTGACAAGATCACGTACGCAACTCTCTTTCTGTATACCCCACAAGATAACCGATATATACATATATATATATATATATCCATCATATCCCATCACTCAACATAACCTCAACTCATCTCAGGTTGTGACACTAATTGGCTAAATCGTACAGATCGCATCACATATATATATATCTATAGATATCTATAACCTAACTAAACCGCAATATACATATATATATATTTACTCGTATATCTACACACATACCTACACACACACACACACACACACTGCATACGCAATGCACTGGCAAATATCTTAACTTACGGTATATTATATACATAACCTTAAACCTATAGTAAATTATCATGTGGAATAGCTGTAAACTAAAAGATCGAGCTGTTAAGAATTGTTGTCTAATCCTTAACAAGGTGGTGACCAGGCAACTAAAGGCAGGCAGGCAATATACCCAAACATGTTTCTAATATGGGCATTTCCAGGCAAAGCCGACGCCATGATCAAAATCGATAAACCAACAAAGTATATATAAAAAACAGAAGGAGATATAGACAGATAACTTGATCAGCATTAAGAGCAGAGTCGAGTTAACCATGTCCGTCTGTTAGAGCGGCCAGCTCATAGAAACTTTAAGATCTAGGCTCTGCATTTTTATCGATAGTTCGCTTTGTTTCCAAGAAATCGAAATCGAAATCGAAATCTTGTTTTTGATCTTATAAGAGCCATAGACACCAAGTTCTGTCGTGTATAGCTAATACGTATCCAGATTATTCTACTTATTGTCAAAATCACATTTTTGGGTATAGATTTTATAGACAATTTAGTCATGTCCGTTGTCTGAACGCCTTGCTCCCAGATACTTTAAGATCGTTATAATCGATAACTCGCTTGTTTCCAAGAAATCGATAAAAATCGATATAGAAATCTTGTTTTTTGTACAAATCTCGGTGCTTAATAGAGCTAGAGACACAAAATGCTCTCGTGAATAGCATAGACGTATCCAGATTATTTTACTTTTTGGATACGTCCCTCCAAAATTGTTTAAATCACATTTTTTGAGATATGTTCTTGGCACCGAAGTGGGTTCAGGGTGTCTCCTATTCGGACACGCCCGACCAGAGCACTCGTATAGGTGATACATTGTAGAGATAGATATATAAAAACGATAACTTCCACCTATTCCATGTAGAATTCTTCCAGCTTAAAAAATGTGCCGGGAAATCCGAGAGTCGAAGGCTTCTGTTTGCTGCTTCTAAAGCTAATCCATTGATTTGACTCGCATAATTGTTGGTTGTTTCCCTCTAAAAAAAGTCAGGCGTAAGGCCCTGGAATAGCCCATATTTGAGCATAATAAATCGTTAATAATCTTGTAACTGTTATAACATTGTTAGGCTAATGATACGGAGTATAACATTTAGTTAAGTGCCATTTGTTGTGTGCTGTATATCGTTTATAATAATTCTGATCCTCCATGTTAACCAAACAACAAACTACGCACAGCCGTGAAGTCCATACGCAAACAGCAACTCGTTGAGGTGCGAACGATGGCGAATCCGCCGTCTGTGGTGAAATTGGCACTCGAATCGATTTGCCTGCTGCTGGGCGAGAATGCGACAGATTGGAAATCGATACGCGCCGTGATAATGCGTGAAAATTTCATTAATTCAATTGTATCTAACTTCGGTACCGAGAACATAACGTAAGCATGAAACAGATTTATTCCTCCTCTTTTTTTTTCTTTTCGTTCCGATTTGATTTACTCTTTGTGTTTTTTTCTTGGAGTGTAGAAAAATTCTCTCTTTTTATTAGTTATGAGATTTTGTTCTTTCCCGTAGCGAGCTGCGTTGTCTGTAAATATTATTTGTTTGTTATCCTAATCAAAACCTGGTTAATTGGCCTTAATTTAATTTATTTTATGGTTTTGGTTAAACTTTCGCGTTGATCCACAAATAACCAAACGCTTTGCTTGCTCAGTTCATACCAAAAAATAACCCGCAACACTTTAAAGCTCCCTTTATTAATCTTACTTGCCTTTCACAGCGACGAGGTCCGGGAGAAGATGAAGTCCAAGTATCTGAGCAATCCGGACTACAACTTCGAGAAGGTCAATCGCGCCAGCATGGCCTGCGGTCCCATGGTCAAATGGGCCATAGCTCAGGTAAGTTTCCAGTTCAATTCCTGTTCCAGTTCAAATTCTCATCCCTTATCCGCCGTAGATTGAATACGCGGACATGCTGAAGCGCGTGGAGCCGCTGCGCGAGGAGCTGCGCTCGCTGGAGGAGCAGGCCGATGTGAATTTGCACAGCGCCAAGGAGACAAAGGATCTGGTGGAGCAGCTGGAGCGCAGCATTGCCGCCTACAAGGAGGAATACGCCCAGCTCATATCGCAGGCGCAGGCCATCAAAACGGATCTGGAGAACGTTCAGGCCAAGGTCGATCGTTCGATTGCGCTGCTCAAGAGCCTGAACATCGAACGCGAACGCTGGGAGTCCACCAGCGAGACCTTCAAGTCCCAAATGTCCACAATTGTCGGCGATGTCCTGCTCTCGGCCGCCTTCATCGCCTACGGCGGCTACTTCGATCAGCATTATCGCCTGAATCTGTTTACGACCTGGTCGCAGCATCTGCAGTCGGCGAGCATTCAGTATCGCGCGGACATTGCGCGCACCGAGTATCTGTCCAATCCGGACGAGCGACTGCGCTGGCAGGCGAACGCTCTGCCCTCGGACGATCTGTGCACGGAGAATGCGATCATGCTGAAGCGCTTCAATCGCTATCCGCTGATCATTGATCCGTCCGGGCAGGCGACCACCTTCCTGCTGAACGAGTATGCCGGCAAGAAGATAACGAAGACCTCCTTCCTGGACGATTCGTTCCGCAAGAATCTCGAGTCGGCGCTGCGTTTCGGCAATCCCCTGCTCGTCCAGGATGTCGAGAACTATGATCCGATATTGAATCCCGTGCTGAATCGCGAACTGCGTCGCACTGGCGGCCGTGTGCTGATCACGCTGGGCGACCAGGACATCGATTTGTCGCCCTCGTTCGTCATCTTCCTGTCGACGCGCGATCCGACCGTTGAGTTCCCGCCGGACATTTGCTCGAGGGTCACGTTCGTTAACTTCACGGTGACGCGCAGCTCGCTGCAATCGCAGTGCCTGAACCAGGTGCTCAAGGCCGAGCGTCCGGACATCGATGAGAAGCGCTCCGATCTGCTGAAGCTGCAGGGCGAGTTCCGTTTGCGTCTGCGCCAGCTGGAGAAGAGTCTGTTGCAGGCACTGAACGATGCCAAGGGCAAGATTCTCGACGACGATTCGGTCATTACCACACTGGAGACGCTCAAAAAGGAGGCCTACGACATCAACCAGAAGGTCGATGAGACGGACAAGGTCATAGCCGAAATCGAGACCGTGTCGCAACAATATCTGCCGCTATCGGTTGCCTGCAGCAACATGTACTTCACGATGGACAGCCTCAACCAGGTGCACTTCCTGTACCAGTACTCGCTGAAGATGTTCCTCGACATCTTCTCGACGGTGCTGTACAACAATCCGCGGCTCGAGGGTCGCAGCGATCACTCGGAGCGTCTGGGCATCGTTACCCGGGATCTGTTCCAGGTGTGCTACGAGCGTGTCGCGCGCGGCATGTTGCACAACGATCGCCTGACCTTTGCGCTGCTCATGTGCAAGATTCATCTGAAGGGCACCGGGGAATCCAATCTGGACGCCGAGTTCAACTTTTTCCTGCGCAGCCGCGAGGGTCTGCTGGCGAATCCGACGCACGTCGAGGGACTCAGCGGCGAGCAAATCGAGGGCGTCAATCGCCTGGCCACACGGCTGCCCATTTTCCGCAAGCTGGTGGAGAAGGTGCGCTCCATGCCGGAGCTGGGCGCCTGGCTGCAGCAGAGCTCGCCCGAGCAGTGTGTGCCCCAGCTGTGGGACGAGTCGAAGGCATTGAGCGCCATCTCGAGCTCGGTGCATCAGCTGCTGCTCATACAGGCCTTCCGGCCGGATCGCGTCATTGCCGCCGCCCACAATGTGGTCAATACGGTGCTGGGCGTGGACTTTATGCCGAACGCCGAGCAGGAGCTGGACTTTGCGGCCGTTGTGGACAAGCAGCTGAACTGCAATACGCCCGCTCTGCTCTGCTCCGTGCCCGGCTTCGATGCGTCCGGTCGTGTGGATGATCTGGCCGCCGAGCAGACAAAGCAAATCTCGAGCATTGCCATCGGTTCCGCCGAGGGCTTCAACCAGGCCGAGCGGGCCATCAATATGGCCTGCAAAACGGGTCGCTGGGTGCTGCTGAAGAACGTGCATCTGGCGCCGCAGTGGCTCGTGCAGCTGGAGAAGAAGATGCACTCGCTGCAGCCGCACTCCGGCTTCCGTCTGTTCCTCACCATGGAGATCAATCCGAAGGTGCCCGTCAATTTGCTGCGCGCCGGCCGCATCTTTGTCTTTGAGCCGCCGCCGGGCATCCGGGCCAATCTGTTGCGCACCTTCTCGACGGTGCCGGCGGCGCGCATGATGAAGACGCCCAGCGAGCGTGCCCGGCTCTATTTCCTGCTCGCCTGGTTCCATGCCATCGTCCAGGAGCGACTGCGCTATGTGCCCCTCGGCTGGGCCAAGAAGTACGAGTTCAATGAGTCGGATTTGCGCGTCGCCTGCGACACGCTGGACACGTGGATCGATACGACGGCCATGGGACGCACCAATTTGCCGCCGGAGAAGGTGCCGTGGGATGCGCTCGTTACGCTGCTCTCGCAGTCCATTTATGGCGGCAAGATTGACAACGATTTCGATCAGCGTCTGCTGCAATCCTTCCTCAAGAAACTGTTCACGGCGCGCAGCTTCGAGGCGGACTTTGCCCTGGTCGCGAACGTCGATGGCGCCTCCGGCGGCCTGCGGCACATTACCATGCCGGATGGCACACGGCGCGACCATTTCCTCAAGTGGATCGAGAACCTGACCGACCGACAGACGCCCTCCTGGCTGGGACTGCCCAACAATGCGGAGAAGGTGCTGCTGACGACACGCGGCACGGATCTGGTGAGCAAGCTGCTCAAGATGCAGCAGCTGGAGGATGACGACGAGCTGGCCTACAGCGTCGAGGAGCAGTCCGCCGAGCAATCCGCGCTGGCTCTGGCCGTGGCCGTGGCACGCAGCGAGGACGGCCGTCCATCGTGGATGAAGACGCTGCACAATTCGGCCAGCGCCTGGCTGGAGCTGCTGCCCAAGAATTTGCACGTGCTCAAGCGCACCGTGGACAACATCAAGGATCCGCTCTATCGGTACTTTGAGCGCGAGGTAACTAGCGGCGCTCGCCTGCTGCAGACGGTCATCTCCGATCTGCAGGATGTGGTGCTCATCTGCCAGGGCGAGAAGAAGCAAACGAATCACCATCGGTCCATGCTCTCCGAACTGGTGCGCGGCATCATACCCAAGGGCTGGAAACGCTATACGGTGCCCGCCGGCTGCACCGTCATCCAGTGGATCACGGACTTTAGCATGCGTGTCCAGCAGCTGCAGAAGGTATCGCAGCTTGTGTCGCAGGCGGGCGCCAAGGAGCTGCAGGGCTTCCCCGTCTGGCTGGGCGGTCTGCTCAACCCCGAGGCATATATCACGGCCACCAGGCAGTGCGTCGCTCAGGCCAATAGCTGGTCCCTCGAGGAGCTCACCCTGGACGTGACCATCACGGATGCCGGCTTGAAGACCGACCAGAAGGACAGCAGCTTCGGTGTCACCGGCCTGAAGCTGCAGGGCGCCCAGTGCAAGAACAACGAGCTGCTGCTCGCCTCCACCATCATGATGGATCTGCCCCTGACCATACTCAAGTGGGCCAAGTGAGTATACACCCAACTCCGACTCTGCCGTTGACTCATGTCTAATCCTCCTTTACAGAATCTCGTCGGAGCCGCGGGTAAGCAAACTAACGTTGCCCGTTTACTTGAACTCGACGCGCACCGAGCTGCTCTTCACGGTGGATTTGGCCGTGGCCGCTGGCCAGGATTCGCACAGCTTCTACGAGCGCGGCGTGGCCGTCCTGACCTCCACCGCCCTCAACTAAGATATCTATATTCCATATATGCAACATATATAATCGTCTAATCGTATAATCCGTAGACAGTTTTGAAAACTTTCCCCCAATCCCAATCAAATAATAAACATATATATATGTACACACAACTAACAAGCCCGAACCCCCCAAACCAGTAGAGCAATCCTGTCCAGAAATTCCAGCCCAGCATGTTGAGCAAATGCGGTCGACAACTGTTGCGCTCGTCCTCCGCTTGGCGTCTGCGTTTCCGGCGGCAACTCAGCGGCGTTCGCATGCCCCTGGAATGTCCCGTGGAGATGACGCACACATCCCTGGTGATTGAGGGCGAGGCGCGACGCTTCATACACGACTGCCTGCGACGGGTGGGCGTGCCGTTCGAGAAGCTGCGCTCGATCAGCGATTTTCTGCTCGCCGCCGATTACAGAGGTGTGCACGGCTCGGGCATCAATCGGCTGGAGATGTACCTGAAGGATCTGCAACAGGGCTATGTGGACATTACGGCGGAGCCGGAGATTATCAGCGAAACGGCGGCCACGGCGCATGTGGACGGCAACTGTGCCATGGGCGTCTTTGTGGGCAACTATTGCATGGATCTGGCCGTGGAGAAGGCGCGCAAATCGGGCATCGGTTTTGTGGTCGCGAAGCGTTCGCATCATATCGGCATGGCCGCCTGGTATGCGTTCCGGGCCATGGCCAAGGGCTATGTTGGCCTGGTGCTGTCCAATGCGGCGCCAATGCTGTTGGCGCCGGGCGCCCGCGACTCCAGTCTGGGCGCCAATTGTCTGGCCTTTGGCGCCGATGCCAAGCACTCGCATTTCATGCTCGACATGGCCGTCACCATGAAGGAGATCGGCGCTCTGGAGTGGGCGTACATGAAGAACGAGTTTATACCGAACACCTGGGCGGCGGACGAGTCCGGGTTGCCCACCTGCTTTCCCAGCCTGGCGCTGCGTGCCCAGCGCCTGTATCCGGCTGGCGGGCACAAGGGCTACTGTCTGGCGGCCATGATTGATATGCTGTGCGGCGTCATGTCCGGCGCCAATTATGCTACGCGTGTGCCGCGCTGGTGGTCCGACTCGCAGGGCTGCAATCCCAATCTGGGCCTCGTCATGCTCGCCCTGGATCCGTGCGTCTTTGTGCCGGACTTTCACGAACGTCTCGACGACTTCCGGCGTTGCATCGAGACCTGCAACCCGCTGGACGAGACGAAGCCCGTGCGGATGCCCGGCCAGCCGGAAAAGCAGCACATGTACTATGTGGACGATCTGGGCGCGCTGCCCTTTCCCAACATTCTGCTGGCCAAGTACAAGAGGATTGCGGATCTGCTGTGCGTCAAGCCGATGCAGCTGGCCTTTGTGTCCTCCAATACACAATACCGCTGCCTGTAGATGGCGCTTTATGAGTCTTTAAAAACTGAAAACTGACGCCAGCTGGCGCTGCTTGTGGCAAGTGGTGGTGGTTGCACCACCAGGTGGCGCCACAACGAATTCGCCCCCAAATTCACAGCGTCATCTATTGAGTTTATGTTTATTATGCACCAAAGGACAATAATGGGTGTAGTAAAAATACGTGTAACAATTGTATAAAGGGATTTGAGCAAAACGAGTCTGGCTTAAATACTAGGTACAACTTGTGGTTAGGCTAACGCGTTAACGGATGGCGCTGTTTAATATTACTTTCAAGTGTTGACAAATTTCTGAATAGATGTCAAGCTTAAGCAACACTGCATATTTATGTTGCTTTTTGAAATTTAAAAATTCTGTTTATATAATTGAAAATTATTCTCTTGCCTTGAGCAACTCGCCAGGCGCTGTTGCACGATAATGTAATAAATAATTTTAAGTTTATGTTAGGCGAACTGTGCCCAGAACTAACTGTACCCATTAATATCCCTATCCGATTTTGGTGACTTATTTATATTTTTTTCTGATCTATATCGATTCTATGTAAGTCTGTCTGTCTGTATGCAAACTAATCATAATGTCTTGTTAATCCATTTCCGTTTTCCGATTGTCGCTACTCTGCATTCCGTTCATAAATTTAATTGAGTTGAACGAATCTGTAATACCCTACCTTTTTTTAATAGAGGGTTATTTAGTTGCCCAACTAATTTAAGCTTAATTATTCCTTTATATAGATGTAGATATAGATATAGATATAGATAGAGATATAAATATAGATATAGATATAGATATAGATATAGATATAGATATAGATATAGATATAGATATAGATATAGATATAGATATAGATATAGATATAGATATAGATATAGATATAGATATAGATATAGATATAGATATAGATATAGATATAGATATAGATATAGATATAGATATAGATATAGATATAGATATAGATATAGATATAGATATAGATATAGATATAGATACAGAGACAAAAGTTATATGTATACTGAACCAAAAGTAAGGTCGCTGGTTCTAACCCCAGTCTAGTGTCCTTGAATCTTGCTTTTGCTTTAGTAATTGCCATATGACTATATCTTGATATCTTAGAAATATAAAAATTGTTGTGGGAAAGCAAGAAATGGAGAGTGCCAGCAGAAGCTCGCATTTATTTCGGCTCAGCTGGATTCCCATCTTGGTTTTCTGAACTACTTAAGGTAATTGCTGGAAAAATGATGCAAATTTTCGCAAATTGCGCGAATTATGCTGCTGCCTATAAATAGGCTCAAGCAGCGCGCGAGGCACTCAACAGACGGCAAACATGTCGCTCATTTGGATATTCTTCTCGACTTGGCTGCTGCTCACGCTGGAGGCGCATTCGCAGACGGACAGTCAGAGCCTGGAGGAGTTCCGGGCGAGATATCTGCAGCCTTTGCTCTCGGCGGGCACGCGCAACTGTACGCTGAATGCGTGCGAGACGCTGCGGATTATAACGCAGCTGCTGATGCTGATCAAGGCGCTGCCCAATGGAACGCTCAGCACGCTGATGGCAGCGGCGCCGCCCCTGGACACAGCCAGGCGCAGGACGCAGAGCAGGGAACCAGCCAACGGAGATGTCGGATCCATTTTTAACCCCGCCGACTTTGATAAGCGCGTGCGGCAAATCGAGAGCCGGCTGCGTTCGGTGGAGCAGCCCGTTTGGCATTTGGCCAGCGGCGGCGAGCTGGAGTGGAATCATTGCACGTCCGGCGTGTGCCGCTGCAATCCGGACACCAAGAGCTTCAACTGCTGGAACACGAACCTCAAGACCGTGCCCGTCAGCCAGGTGATACCCATGAATATGGTCGCGATCGATTTGTCGCGCAATTCGCTCTCCACGCTGCACAAGGACACATTTCGCGGCTTGACGCTGCTCAAGGAGCTGGACATATCGAACAATCAGCTGGACTTTCTGCCCTTTGATCTGTTCCGGGATCTGGACAGCCTGCTGCAGCTGTGAGTGACCTTCTCCTCCTCCCATTTGACTTGGATATATATTCTCCCTCTCCCTCTTTGCAGTCGCATCCAGAACAATCAGCTGGAGGACATTGATCCGCGCACTTTTTGGAAGCTGCGCAATTTAAATCTGCTCGATCTGCACAAGAATCAGATCTCGCTGCTGCCGGAGTCGCTTTTCTATCACGCCCAACGCCTGACCGTGATCAATTTGTGCGACAATCAAATCAAGAACTTTCCGCCGAATCTGCTGCGCGACCAGCTGATGCTCGAGGAGCTGGACATGTCGCACAACCGGATCGAGCAGCTCGTCTCGGGCAGCATGCGTCACCAGACCAAGCTGAAAGCCCTCGACTTTGGCTGGAATCAAATTGGTGAGACACCAAATCCTTCCAGCTTTCAGCTCAATTATAGTATAACCAATCTTTTTTCAGCCAAGATCGAGGAGGACTTCTTTGAGGGCCTGAAGAGTCTGCGCACCTTGAATCTGTACAACAATCGCATCAGCTCCATTTCGGCGACCACGTTCAATCAACTCGTCAACCTGATCACGCTCGATCTCACCATGAATCGCATCAGCCACGTGAGTTGGTTTCCTTCTCCAACTTGACGGAAGCGTGACTTCATCTAATCCTTTCCCCTTCCAGATCCATGGACATGCCTTTGCGGAGCTGAAGAACCTTAATGAGCTGCTGCTCGGCCAGAATTCCTTGTCCAGCATTCCGGCTGATCTGTTCCTGCGGGTCGGCGCACTCACCCGGCTGACGCTCTTCTCGAACAACCTGACCACGCTGGAGGCGAACGATTTTCAGGGCCTCGCCAGCCTCAAAATTCTCATGCTCAACAACAACATACTCAAGCACTTCGATGCGCGCGCCTTCGCGCCGCTCACCCAGCTGGAGAAGCTGTGAGTTGAATGAGCCTCAAGTCAAGTCTAGCCAACTTTCTCCTACTTTCCCCCTATTCCCCCCTTTTTGCAGCCGCATCGACTCCAACAAGCTGATGTATCTGCCGCATGGCGCGTTGCACGGCCTGGACAAGCTGCTGGCCGTCAAGCTGGACAAGAATCCCTGGCACTGCGACTGTCGCGCCTTGTACTTGGCGCGCTGGATACGGGAGTTCGTTGTGAAGCTCTGGGATGGCCAGCAGCCGATGTGCCGTGGGCCCGGCGATCTTGGCGGGCACGAGGTGGGCCTGCTCCGGTACGACGATCTCTGCGATGGACAGTGGGCGAGCATGTTGTCGCTGTCGCCGCGGCTTCCGGTGCGCACACATCGCATTTCCACGCCGATGAACTATACCGACTATTTCAATTTGTACTTGAAGCATATCTATAATTCCACCACGGACGAACAGCTCAAGGAGGCCGAAATAACCAGCGTGGCCATTAAGAAGGTTCACCTTGATTAAATGGGCCCACAACAAAACTGCAAAAGTAAAGAAATCCTCTTAGATATAGTTATTAGACAGGGCATCATATAAATGACAGGGTTCGAACCAGCTTCCTGCTTTGAAATTTCAATTTCCCCATTCTTTAAGGCAGGTTTTGGTTCAAGCCTTGGTTAAGTCTCCCTCAAAAGTATTTAATTTTGTTCCAAACCATTTTCTAAGCTGGTTTAGTAGCTGGTTTCGTTAAAGGTTCGGTTCACAGCTTCCTGCTTTGGAATTCCAATTTTCACATTCTTTAAGCCAGGTTTTGGTTCAAGCGTTGGTTTAAGTCTCTCTCAAAAGTATTTAATTTTGTTCCAAACCATTTTCTAAGCTGGTTCAGTAGCTGGTTTCGTTAAAGGTTCGGTTCACAGCTGAAAATTAAATTGGAATTACGAGCTCGAAGCTGTTTGCAGCCCTTTTTAATACCCTCCGTTTCCATCAAATATGATTATATATATTCCTGTTCAGTATCAATATTTGATTTATAAGGCCATGTCCGATACTGTGTCTGTCTGTTCTCTTGCAAGCGATTCAGTCAGGCTTTAAATCTATCTAGAAAAAACTTTACATAGATTCTTTTTATTTTTGCAGTTGCCCGTTTCGAATATATATGTCATAGGAACTATCGGAAATGTTAAAAAAAAAACTTTGCTGTTTTTAAAGCTATCTTATGCTCCCAATATTAAAACAATCATCTCATCAACATCATGGATCACCATATCATGCATCATCCATAGCCCATAGGAAATATATGAAAAACTGTTTTTTAATTATCGCAACAAAATTCCATCAACTCGTCAAACTTCTCACATAACACATCAAATCGAACAACTATATCCATATATCTACTGCAGGAGTAATCCGGCTAAAGGTTGGAAAATTTGAGTTTTTTGTGTAAGTATCGAAATCTTTTGGCACCACAAAATAGAGTATTTCGCGGGAGAGTTTATATATATATATATATATTCCATTCCGATTCTAATTCACATTGAGAACTTCGGTGAATATACAAATTGGAATACATTTGTATATAAATATCCTATTTCCCTTTAATGTATTGTATATGAGTTTTCACTGTAGTTACCTTATTTGTTTCCACTCGCATTTGTGAAAAAACCGTGAAAAACGTTTTTATGAAACTTTTTTGTTTACCATCCGATTAGCTTCTAAATAATTTTGAAACATCTTTGACAGCATTTATTTTAAACGTGCCAAGGGCAAGGCCCATAAATACCCGCTATTATTCTATATAGACATGGGCCAAAATTTCCCACCCCCATAACTCGGCCAAAACTCAATCGATATTCACGAGGATTGGCTTTTTGTTCATGGTTTTCCCTCTAAAATAATTTGGCATTTAAATCTGACAACACATTTTTTGGTCGAAATTCAAGTCAAAATCTTAGCCCTAGTCTTATATAGACATGGATTAAAATTTCCCAGCCCCATAACTCGGCCAAAACTCAACCGATTTTCACGAGGTTTGTGTCTTTGTTCATGGTTTTCCCTCTAAAATAATCTGGCATTTAAATCTGAACACACATTTTTTGGTCGAAAGTCAAGTCAAAATCGCACCCCTAGGCTTCGTATATAGACATGGGTCAAAATTTCCCACAGCCAAAACTCAACCGATTTTCACCAGCAATCCCATCCTCTTTCCAAATAACTTCCTATGAAAGGGTATCTCAGACGTCTGCTGACTGTAGATAGCTCTAGTCTAGTTCCCCGTATTCAATCCCCTGCATATATGTACATATATATACTCATATATGGTTAATTCTCGCAGACTGTAACTGTAACCAGTTTCTGGTTCCGTAACTGCTTTGGCTGCCTCTTAAATTTGAGTCCTAATTGTTGTTGTTTTCCCTGTCGGCTGCCACTTTCTGCCCGCTTTTCTATTAATTCTCGGCCGCATGAGCGAATACCTTTATGGATACCTGAATGTGCTTCAAAGGAACTGCATTCACTTCGTGTGATACGACCGTTACCCCGCTCCCCCCTCCTCTAGTCCCCCCCCGCTCCGTGCACAAATTACGGCCGTGTCTCGCGTGGCCGTTTTTTTGCCCATGTGTCTACGTCTAGGACAAGCTTTTTACCTAACCAATTTATTGCTTCCGCCGTTGCAGGTCCTCTCCCCCCCCCCTCGACTGCCCTCTCCCCCCCCCCCCGCACAAGGTATATGTATTCCTTGGTTTCACCTGGCCTCGATGCTAGTTTTTGCCCGTTGTCCTTGCAATTTCCATGTGTTGACATTGCCCACGCTCTTCATTTCGCCCATTTTCCCCCTTTCACTTTCCCCCCCGCTTTTCACCGTGCTCGTTTCCTGTCGCCGTCTATCGCCATCCCTTCCGTTGACGTGGGCGTGGCCGTGGAGGCGGTCGTATGCAGACAACAAATGCATTTTATGCTAAATTTGCAAGGCAAATATTAAAAATTGAATGCCGCCATTGTTGTTGAGCCGCGCTCCTTGTTGCTGCCTTTAAAATACCCTGTACACATTACAAATGCGGGGTATATTGTCTAGGTCTAACTAAAACACAGAAAATACTCTAAAATATTCTGTGTGAAAGTAGACATTATTTCCTAGAAGGAAATAAAATCGAAAAATTCGAAAATACTTTTCTCCTTAGAAAAAATTGTTCTCTTTCCAGAAACTATTCGCTAAAATACTGAAAATATCTCCTTTATAAAATCGATATTAATCGATTTAACGCTTTGAATTTTAAAGAGCTACTTTCATTCTCGTATATTATTTGGAGACTGAATATAAGAGTTACTTTGACTCTCGTACAGTATGTAGAGTTTGATTATAAGAGTTTATTAGAGTTACTCTGGCTTTCGCAAGGTACATAGAGGTTTATTATTAGAGTTGGGTTGGCTCTTGTATAAGATTTAGTTTTAGATTTATTATAAGAGTAAGTTTGGCATATTGGCTCTCGTTAACTCTACACAGATGAGAACATTTCACTATTTGGAGAGTTGTCCAATTCTTATAAGAATTATAAGAAATATGCAATTGGACTGTAAGTTCAAGTTCCGAAAGTGGAACTAGGTTAGGAAGTAGCACATTGTGCAGTCTGTTTGTCTTATATTAGAAGGTGAATGTATCTAAATTGTTTTTGAGTTGTTTAAAGGGTATCTTCAAGTCGAGCAGCTGCTGTTGCTGCTGTCGACTGAGCCTGGGGGCGCTGATTGCCTTAAAAGTGTCTCTGCTTTGTGTACCTCGGATTGGGGGAGGGGCAGTTGAAAGGAGGGGTGTGAAAAGGGGGTTGTAAACTGTCAACCCTTTTCGTGCAACAGACCCGTCCTGCATAATATACAATACACAGTATATAGTACAATATCTAATCATATTCTTTTTTTTTTAACGCATCTCACGCGTCTTAGCTGATGGGTTTTGGAATGGGATGCGGGTTGAGGGCTGGGAGGCTGGGTGTGAATCTTTGCTATCAGCCGCATCTGTCTCGGGCCTGCGTCTTATCGTTGTTTTGCTTAAAGCGGAAGTAAAAGGATTTGAATTGCCTGCCTTTGTCCCTCTGAGCCGGCTAACAAAGCAAATACCCCGCCCCTGGGTCTAATGTATGTAAATTCCTTTAAGTTGCCAATCCTTTGGCAGCTAAGCAAACAATTTTTTTGTCGAACAAAGCAAAAAGCACGCGTGTGTTGAAAAGCTGTGCGACAGCTTAGTCGAGTCGCAAACCCAAGCAAACTTTCTGCCGCTGCGTGGCACTGTGGCGTAGCTGTGCAGCGTTGCCACTCATTTGGCAGCGAGTGGCACTCAACGCCGGCCACTCAAATTACTCTTGAGCCTTTTGCGACGCACTCGACTCAGTGCTCAAGCGCGCGCTTTAGTCAGCAGCCGCGCTCTGCGGCCGTCGCTCGGCAGCGCTCGGCTGCGTTCGGCTCGGTCGCTCAGCAGCCGAAGCTATTGACACACTGAACTCGGCAATGGCCACGATGACAGACGTCGGCGTTGACGGCGCCGTTGGCGTCGCTGCCAGCAGCAGCTACTATTGTTGTTGTTGTTGTTGCAGCTGCCGAATGTTGGTCAAAATTTGTGATTTATTTGAAAAATCAAAATAATTTGGTTTTTATTGCGTGCGAGCAGCGCACAAATTAATGCAAATTTCATGCAGCTCTCACGCAGCAGCCGTCGCAGTCGCCGCAAAGGACCCAAAGGAGCAGTTGCTGCGCCGGCCGGAGAGTCCTTTGCCCAATGTCCAATGTCCGTGCCTGACCTAAGGCAATGCCGGGCGAGTTTAGGCCAGGCCAGGACAGGCTCAGGCTCAGGCAAATTCACTTAGACGTCGCCACGGCGTTAGCCTTTTTCTTTTTTCGCTTTTTTTTTTTGCCACACTCACACTTTACTACACTCGGAGAAAATGGGGAGCAAATACCCAAAGTTGGTCCTTTGGGAACTGCTCGAAATAGAATAGAACTTATATAAATTAAATTAATTAAATTTTAATTATATAAATTAATAATAATGTTAAAAAATATATATATATATATATTATATATATCACATCGGTTCTTCTAGGAAAAACTTTTCTGATTTTCAAGCAATATTAACCAAACTTGACCGAGTCTTTTATTAGCTGCTTATATCTAAGCAAATTGTTTTTCATGTCGGACTACTTTATTTTAAAGCTCTGCGGGAAGAATCGTTCGTAAATATGTTTATATATAGTATAGAGTTTTTTCTAGGGAGATTCAGATTTTTCGGAGATTCAGATTTTTTCTCCTGGTATATCTGCAAAGCCGTAAAGCTTATGTCTTCCGGATTTCCTTCTTGTTCTCCTCCGATTTGTTATTCATGTAAAGTGTATCAAGGTTGATAAATGGACCATTTCTAATATTAAAATGAACTTTATTTTGCGGAAGTCTATGTCAGTCTTATGGTATATCTGCAAATCCGTAAACCTTGTCTTGCAGGGCTCCTTCTTGTTCTCAGATTTCCAAGTAAAGAAGTCTATGTATATCACCTGGAATAACTGCAAATCCGTAAGACTTCTTCTTTTTGAGAGTTCCTTCTTATTTCTTATTCATCTCAGATTTGTTATACATGTGAAGTTTATCAAGCTTAAATGGATAAATGTACTTTATTTTCGCGCAAGTCTATGCCAATTATACTCTCATTTTTCGCAGAGTGTACGGGGTATATATACAGACACACACACACACACACACACGCACATACACACACACAGACATGAATATATTTTTGTATGCATATATATTTAGCACATGCTGCCAAAGGGCGCGTAGATTTGCTGCGAGCAGCTCTCTCTATGTGTGTGTGTGTACGTGTGTGTGTGTGTGTGTGTGTGTGTGTGTGTGTGTGTACGTGTGTGTGTGTGCATGTTTGTGTGTGTGCTTGGCTGGCACTTTGGAGCTGCTACAACGCATAAAAATGCGAGTGTTTGCTTGTCCCTGTGAATATTTGTAGGCGAGTGTGTGTGCGAGTGTGTGTGTGTGTGTATGCAGTTGGTTTTTGTGGCCACGCGTCCATTCAGTTCCTGCTCCTGCTCCCGCTCCCCCACTGCCGCCGCCTCAGCTTGTCTGACTGGCTGACTGGCTGGCAAACGTGGCGTATACTTAATTCGGTTTATGCTCGAACGTGTCGCACATTATTCTTATGAGCGTCGCCGTCGACTGCTTCCACGATGTGTGAAATATGCTGAATGTGTGTGCGCAGCAATGCTGATTAGACACACACACGCACACACACACTCCCACACACACACGCACACACACACACACACGCACACATTTAGACGAGCCTCAGTTGACAGGGAAAAACAATTAAAATTTTGCTGCAATTTGTTTGATTTTCACTACAGCGAAATGAAAATGCAAATGATGAGCATCAAAAAATGGAAATCTAAATGAAAATGAAAATGAAAACTAAAATGAAAATCTAAAGACTGCCCATTGACCTTGTTGCGCGCTCAGACGGAGCATAACAAGGCAATGGAAGAAGCAGAAATATAAAAAAAACGGACACAAAAGAAATTAAAAACAAGAGCAACACAAATACGTCGGTAAGTCCGTTTATTTCTTTAAATATTATCATACATGCCAATTGCATGACAAATATTATATTCAAATGGAAATTATTGCCCGGCTGTGCCGTGCTTGTTCCCATTTTCTAATCAAATATAAACATATTTTACATCTCCAAATGTAAATACAGTGAAAAATGCAGCTATCTATATCTTATGGTTCAAACTATATAACCATCAGTCCCTAAATTAATCGATAAATTAGTTAAAAGGTTCGTCTAAAGTCGGTTGATACCGGCTTTATCAGTGCATCAATCAGTCGCATAATCAATCAATCAATCAATGACTGAGATCAGTCCGTCTAAATCTAAATGAAACTGAAAACTAAAATGAAAATCTAAAGTCTGAGCATTACGGCAATGGCAAAAGCAGAAATTTAAAAAATAAAACGGAATCAAGCAACCAGGGATGGAAAAAAATAAACTAAACAAAGCGTCGCACGAGCAGCAACAAATACATCGGTAAGTCATTTTATTTCTTTAAATATTATCAATTGCATGACCAATATTGTATTGAAATGGAATTTGTTACCCGGCTGCGCCCGGCTGAAGCATCTTCTTTTCATTTTAACATATATTTTCTCCCATTTTCTGACTTTATATAATCTATGTAAAACATTACCATTACTTTTTATTTAATGCTATGAATTTATTTTGATTGACATAATGTTAACCTTTTCCTTATACGAACACGGTAAATCGCATTCCGAATCTGTACATCAATCAGTTTTATGCAATGATATTCAGGAATCAGCCAGTCAGTCAATCAGTCCGTCAATCAGTCCGTCTATCAGTCCGTCTAAAAGTCCGTCTCTTGTCTGTCTACTTGTCTCGTCAGTCTATCTGTTTGTCTATTAATCAGTCCATCAATCAGTCAATCAACCACTAAAAAAACACTAGTAAATTTGTATATAGATATTCCGAGTGCATGGTAAATTTCCTTTTGAACGAGTTTGTACATCAGTTAGTCAGACAGACCGTGATCAGAAATCAGTTATTCTGTCAGTCAGTCAATCAGTCCGTCTATCAGTCCGTCTAAAAGTACGTCTTTCGCCTGTCTATCTGTTAGTCTATTAATCAGTCTATCAATCAGTCAATCAACTGTTAAAAACACTAGTTTATTTTTATATTGATATTCCGAGTGCATTGTAAATTTCATTTTGAATGAATCTGTACACCAACTAGATTGACCGTGATCAGAAATCAGTCAGTCAGTCAATCAGTGAGCCTCAAAGTCAGTCAATCAGTTATTCTCTCGGTCAGGAGAAACACTTTAATATATTTTTGCATAAAGTTATTCCAAGTGTAGGAAAATTTCATTTGGAATGCGTCTGTACATCAATCAGTCAGACTGACTGTGATCACGAATCAGTCAGTCAATCGAAATGGAAACCTAAATGAAAATGGAAACTAAAATGAAAATCTAAAGTCTGAGCATAACGGCAATGGCAAAAGCAGAAATATAAAAAAAAAAACGGAATCAAGCAACCAGGGATGGAAAAATAAACTAAACAAAGCGTCGCACGAGCAGCAACAAATACGTCGGTAAGTCATTTTATTTCTTTAAATATTATCAATTGCATGACCAATATTGTATTGAAATGGAATTTGTTACCCGGCTGCGCCCGGCTGAAGCATCTTCTTTTCATCTTAACATATA
Organism: Drosophila lacicola; assembly: GCA_035045355.1. Lineage (NCBI taxonomy): Eukaryota > Metazoa > Arthropoda > Insecta > Diptera > Drosophilidae > Drosophila > Drosophila lacicola. The sequence goes on from JAWNPB010000133.1 coordinate 1,025,057, forward strand.
TTTTCTCCTATTTTCTGACTTTATATAATCTGTGCATAACATTACCATTACTTTTTATTTACTGCTTTGAATTGATTTTATTTGACATAATGTTGACCTTTTCCTTATACGAACACGGTTAATCGCATTCCGAATGGGTCTGTACATCAATCAGGTTTATGTAACGATATTTAGGAATCAGCCAGTTAGTCAATCAGTCCGTCTATCAGTCTGTTTCTCGTCTATCTATCTGTCTCGTCTGTCTATCTGTTTGTATGTTAATCAGTCAATCAACTACTAAAAACACTAGTACATTTTTATATAGATATTCCAAGTGCATGGTAAATTTCCTTTTGAATGAGTCAGTACATCAGTCAGTCAGACTGACCGTGATCGGAACTCAGTCAGTCTTTCAGTCAGTCAATCAGTCCGTCTATCAGTCCGTCTAAAAGTCCGTCTTTCGCCTGTCTATCTGCCTCGTTTGTCTATCTGTTAGTCTATTAATCAGTCTATCAATCATTCAATCAACTACTAAAAACACTAGTATAATTTTGATAAAGATTTTCCCGGAGCATGGTAAATTTCCTTTTGAATGAGTCTGTACATCAGTCAGTCAGACTGACCGGGGTCAGAAATCAGTCAGTTAGTCAAAGTTAGTCAATCAGTTATTCTCTCGGTCAGGAGGAACACTTTAATATATTTGCATAAAGTTATTCCAAGTGTAGGAAAATTTCATTTGGAATGCGTCTGTACATCAATCAGTCAATCAGGATCACGAATCAATTAATCAATCAAAGTGAAAATTTAAATGAAAATGAAAACTTAAATGAAAATCTCAAAGACGGAGCATAACGGCAATGGAAGGATCAGAAATATAAAATAAAAAAACCGACACAAGCCACCAGGGCTGGCAAAGGAAATTAAAAAACGCTACTTGCTCTTGAGCAACAACAAATACGTTGGTAAGTCCGATTATTTCATTATATATTATCTTACATACCGATTGCATGACAAATATTATATTGATATGGAAATTATTGCCCGACTGTGCCCGGCTGTAGCATTTTGTTTTCATTTTCAGAAATATTTTCTTCCATTTTCTGACTTTACATAATCTAAGCAAAACATTACCATTATTTTTAATTTAATGCTTTGAATTAATTTTATTTGACATAATGTTGACCTTTTCCTCATACAAACTTAACCTTGGGGTGAAAATATGGAAAACAATAACATTTCACTTACTTTTCATTTGTGTAAAATTATTTATCCTTAATCCTGTTTCTTCGCGCTTTTACGTCACCAAATGAAATCTCATATCTCTTGGTTCAAACTATTTAATTATAAGTCACTTAATTAATCGGTAAATTAGTCAGCAGCTTCTTCTAAAGCTTACGGTTGATACCGGCTTTATCAGTGCATCAATCAGTCGCTTAATCAATCAATCAATCAATGACTGTGATCACGCATCAGTCAGTCAGTCTAAATGGAAATCTAAATGAAAATGAAAACTAAAATGAAAATCTCAAAGCCGGAGCATAACGGCAATGGAAGAAGCAGAAATATAAAAAAACGGAAACAAGCAACCAGGGATAGCAAAAAACAAAACTAAACAAAGCGCTATAAGAGAAGCTACAAATACGTCGGTAAGTCCGTTTATTTCTTTAACTATTATCATACATGACAAATATTGTATTGAAAAGGAAGTTATTACCCGATTTCATTTTACAAAATCTATTTTCCCCCATTTTCTGACTTTATATAATCCATGCATAACATTACCAATATTTTTAATTTAATGCCTTGAATTGATTTTATTTCACTTAATGTTCGCCTTTTGCTCATACAAACTTCACCTAGTGGTGATAATATGAATAACAATAACATTTCACTTCCTTTTTATTTGTTTGAGAAGATTTTCCCTTAATCCTGTTTCGTAGCGCTTTTATGTAGCAGCTATCTTTTTATGGTTCACCTATTTAATTATAAGTCACTAAATTAATTGATAAATTAGTTAGTCAGCAGCTTCATCCTAAGCCGGTTGATACCGGCTTGAACAGTGTATTAATCAATCAATCACTCAGAGTAACTGCGATCAAGTATCAGTCAGTCAATCAAAATAGAAATCTAAATGAAAATGGAAACTAAAATGAAAATCTAAAGCCTGCGCATAACGGCAATGGAAGAAACAGAAAGAAAAAAACGGAATCAAGCAACTAGGGATGGCAAAAAAAAACTAAACAAAACTACGCACGAGCAGCAACAAATACGTCGGTAAGTCCGCTTATTTCTTTAACTATTATCATACATGCCAATTGCATGACAAATACTGTATTGAAAGGGAAGTTATTACCCGATTTCATTTTAAAAAATCTATTTTCTCCCATTTTCTGACTTTATATTATCTATGTAAAAAATTACCATTACTTTTTATTTAATGCTTTGAATTTATTTGGATTGAAATAATGTTGACCTTTTCATTATACAAACACGCTAAATCGCATTCCGAATGGGTCTGTACATCAATCAGTTTTATGCAATGATATTCAGGAATCAGCCAGTCAGTCAATCAGTTCGTCTATCAGTCCGTCTATCAGTCCGTCTAAAAGTCCGTCTCTTGTCTGTCTACTTGTCTCGTCTGTCTATCTGTTTGTCTATTAATCAGTCCATCAACTACTAATAATACAAGTATAATTATATATAGATATTCCGAGTGCATGGTAAATTTCCTTTTGAATGAGTCTGTACATCAGTCAGTCAGACTGACCGTGATCAGAAATCAGTCAGTCTTTCAGTCAGTCAATCATTGAGTCTCAAAGTTAGTCAATCAGTTATTCTTTCGGTCAGGAGAAACACTTTAATATATTTGCATAAAGTTATTCCAAGTGTAGGAAAATTTCATTTGGAATGCGTCTGTACATCAATCAGTCTGACTGACTGTGATCACGAATCAATCAGTCAATCGAAATGGAAATCTAAATGAAAATGGAAACTAAAATGAAAATCTAAAGCCTGAGCATAACGGCAATGGAAGAAACAGAAAGAAAAGAACGGATTCAAGCAATAAGGGATGGAAAAATAAATTAAACACAGCGCCGCAAGAGCAGCAAAAAATATACTGGTAAGTCCGATTATTTCATTAAATATTATCATATATGCCAATTACATGACAAAAATTTATATTGAAATGCAAATTATTACCCGACTGTGTCCTGCTGAACCATTTTCTTTTAATTATAAGATCTATTTTCTCACATTTTCACATTACTTCTTATATATGTTTTATTTGAATTGATTTTAATTGACATAATGCTGACCCTTTTTTATACAAACTTTGAATCAAATTTTCCACCTAGAAATGATAATATGGAAAACAACACCATTTCGCATAAATGTTATTCACTTTATTTCCATCTGTGTGTACATTTTCCAAATGTATAATTATGGTTCGAGCTATATAACAGTTAATCACATAATCAATCAATCTCTCAGTCAGACTGACTGTCTTGATTAAATAGACCTCTTCGTTATTTGAAGTGTGCGAATCAGTCAGTCAATCAGCAAGTCTCACAGTCAGTTAATCAGGACAAACACAGCATTAGATATTCCGAGTACACGATTAATTCGTCACGTCAGTCTATCAGTCAGTTAACCAGTCACTCTATCATTCAGTCCATCAATCAGTCAGTCAATTACAAAAACCCTTTAGGATACTTTAATATGCATGGTGCATAAGCCTGTACATCATTCAGTCAGACAGACTGTGGTATTAATGCAGTCAGTGTTTCAGTCAGTCAATCAGTGAGTTTTAAAGTCAATCAATCAGCTATTCTTTCGGTCAGTCAATCAGGAGAAACACTTATATATATATATATTTGCATATAAATATTTCTGAAGGACGATATATTTAATTTGGAAAGTTTCTGTACATCAATCAGTCAGACTGACTGTAATCATAATTTAGTCAGTCTGTCAGTCAGTCAATCAATCAGGAGAAACACTGAAATATATTTGCATATAAATGTAATTTGGAAAGCTTATGTACATCAATCAGTCAGACTGAGTGTGATCATGAATCAGTCAGTCAGTCAGTCAGTCAGTCAGTCAGTCAGTCAGTCTGTCAGTCTGTCAGTCACTCAATCGGGAAAACACTTTAATATTTTTGCATATAACTATTCTGAGTGCACGATAAATTTCACTTGGAATGCGTCTTGTGGTGTTCACTTTAATCGAATCACATCTTGAGCTCGAGTTCCTTCCTTCCGTTTGGGTAACCCTGCCAAGGGGGGCGACGGCTGGGTCGGGTTCGTCCTATTGTTGGGAACATTTGGAGCGGACGACGTTTGTGGCTTTCATAATTTTAACGACCTATTTCGTGGGAAAACTGTGTCGCCGGCTTTTTGGCCAGGTGGGCGCGGCGGCGGCCAAGCAACAGAAGTGGAAGTTTTAATTTCAATTTTTTATTGCTCGAAATGTGCTTGGGCCACCTTTTCGTGGCAACTTTTTGTGCGCAGCTTTAAATGCAGCAATGAAAATGTTTCTCGACTCTCAACTCCCGACTCTCGGTAATCTCCTGGCCCTGTTTTTGTCCCTGTCCCTGTCCGCGGGCAACATTTATTGGCTTGGCGACAAATTTTTATTGGCCAGTTTTAGTTTTGGTCTGCGGCTACGGCTACAACTGCATATGGCGCTGATTTCTTGTCACCAACCGCCTTCCCCCGCCTTTCCCCGACCCGGCTGGCGCCTCGCCTCCTCTTGTCTCTCTCTCTCCACTTGGACAAAAGTTTTCGCCATCCTCAGACTGCGGGTCTAATCATATTGCCTGGCGATGTGGCCAACCTTCGGGTTACGTGATGCATTTTTACACGACCCCCGGCCACGGACTCAGTCAGACACGGGCTCTGGCTATATAGTTCGACTCGCCTGACTGCTCACAATTTGACTTTTGATGTGGGTATCTGTGATTGTGTGTGTGCGATTGTGTGTGTGTGTGTAAGCTAGTGTGTGCTTTTTGGCACGCCCCGTCGGCACAATGGGCTGCTGGGAAACTTTGTGCTTCAAAAGTGATTTAATATGGATAAAGAAAAGAACTTGCTCAGAAATTGGAAAACAATTTTGAAGACATTTTCGAATACGGATACCCTGCTGATAAAGTTTTAAAGGGTATATTAGTTTTGTGCAAGGGAGATGGACTTTTCGCCTGTTTGTCAAATCTTTTAGGTAGAGAATCGAAAGAAGGAACTCTTCTACTATCTAGATTATATGTATATCAAGATCCTAGACCACGCCCATTAGAAGGCGGGCCACACATATGACCCAATCTCAGAGCTGGAATCTGATATTATCCTTCTAAGAAATTCAGGCCTATAAAATATATAAATATGTAATTCCTAAAGTCACAGTTGGAAATGCGCTGCTTCGGGCTTACAGTTTTAGAGTCGCCCCTCCAATGATAGAGAAATCTTTTTTTTTGGATATTTTTCTTAGTTTGCGATATGCTAAACAGATTCGAACCAGCAACCTTTAATTTAGTTGCCTGAATGATCTCTCTTATCTCTTAGCTTATCTTATCTTATCGAGGATTACTATTTTCTGATATGATATATATTCAATTTACCTAATAATGCTACCAGCATACTAGAGGAAATAAACCGGCATTGCCCGGATGGAATGCTTAAAATAGCTTACACCTTTGTCGCTTCAATTTTGTGAACTAACTAACAGGGTTCTGTGATGATTATAACAAGCATTACAGAGCATTCTGCTCGGAGTCTTCTCTTCCTCGTATAAAGTCTTCTATTCTAAACTATTAAGCATATAGTCGTAGTTTCTATTCGTTTTGTAGTTCGCGATTCGTGTCGTACGTTACACGACTGCGCCCCTCGGTCGGTTGGGCGGGAGGTGGGATGCAGTGCATTGCATCGGGATTCGCGCGAAAAAAAAAAATAAATATATATATATAATATATATTTCTGTTGGATTTGAACTGGCGAGTAACCTTTTCGATGCTTCGAACTGCCCAAAAAATAATTACGTTTCGGGTTCGTCTCGTATTCAAAAATATAAATTAGTATTCTGGATTTGAACTAGCGACCTGCCGCTTGTTAGTTCGATGCTGATTTGGTTTAAGATTAACTGGATTTGAGCTAGCGACCTGCCGCTTAGTTACTAACAAACTAACAAAGTCGACGCTCAAATTAAAGCGAAAAATTGGAATTCAGAGCTGAAATCGTTTTATTTTAATTCCAGCTGCGAACTATATATATATATTTTCTAACTATCTGCATCTAAACCGATTTGGATTTGGATTTTCAATCGATTCTTGGCCATTGTTGGTCCATTGTGCGGATTCGCTTGGCGCATTCGACATGTCAGAATTTGTGGATATTCTGTTTAAATACCGTAATGAAGTCTGCTTATACAATATAATGTACCGTGTTTGTGCTACGTGCCTTGGTTATGTTATTGCACGCTAAACCCGAGCTTCCTTCCGCCAGCGGCGTCGAAGCGAGGGGGTTGGCTAAGGGGGGGGGGGGGGGGGGGGGGGCGAAATCTGCCGGCTCTGGTTGTGTTTTTATTTGTGTGCCGGCAAATCTTAAACTTGTTTTACTGCTCGTTAGTGTTAGTCGCGCGCTAGGAGAAGAGGGGGGGGGGAGTGAAGGGTATAGAGCTGGTGTAGGGAATATTGCCACCATGACACCCTATTGTTATAACACGTTCCACGGACTCAGTCAGGATGAGGCTGAGCACGGATTGGGTTTAGAAACGGAGATGGAGATGGAGACTGACACCGAGACGACGGCGGCGGCGGCGGCTGTTGAAGTCTGTGTTTGGCAACCAGGCACGGGAGTACACTAAAACTAGTCGAGCTCTGCGTCGGTGTGTCTGTGTGTGTGTGTGTGTGTCTGTGTGTGTTTATGCGTGTGCCAAGGTGCATGCTAAGTGCCACATCCTGTGGCAAGGAGCGCCTGGTGGGGGGGCAGCTCCAGCTCCAGCTCTAGCCTCTATCGCTTGGCTCTGCTGGTAAATGTTTGTCCAGCATAATTGCGCTCAGCATGCACTTTTCCCCCCTTCGGAAGGGAACGCCTCCTGCCTCTACCCTGCTCCTCCTCCTCTCTCCTGCCTCTCCCCCCGCACAGCTCGAGCTGTTTTATCGTTTCCGAGTTTGGCTTTGCTTTTCAATTTTGCCTCATGCGGCCTGCTTTGGGCTCCGTTGTCGGCCGCTTTAAAGGATTTGGAACTTGTTTACGTGGCGTATTAGTAATAATTTCGAACGGAAGCCATCAAAGGCTCTGATGCGCCGCAGGCGGCATTGCAAATTATTTTCATATTGCCTGGGCCAACTAATACACCAACAGGCCCACAACTTGTTGTTGTCTCGCACTCAAGTGTCTCTCGAAATGAAATATATGCTAACATATTTATGCATTTAGGCAGCTCAATTTATGATAAATGGCTTGAACTATTTCTAAAGAGTTGCCTAACTCTTCAGTCGAATGTGACTTAGCTGAGGTCTTAAAGGAACTCAGAAGAGTTTTTATACCTCAGCTATGGGTTCTATAAATTTATATATGCACATCAAATAGTTTGTGCAGCGGGAGGTCGCCGGCTCAAACTCAGCAGCTATTCCCTAATTTTATAGTTCTTTTATAATAGACGGCAAATTGGAGCTGCTTTTTGTATCTACATGAAGTTGAAGCGATTTATGCAAACGAATTTGGCGCTTCTTGAATTTATATTGTTTTTCCATTTGAGCCGCGCAACGCCGGCCTATTTTCTTCAGCACATTATAAAAATTGTTAAAGGCTTTAGTGTTGCCTTTTACGAAATATATGCATTTATTTTGAGATTCTGGAAATTATAGTTTATATAGATAGATGAGATTTATAGGGTAACCAGTTACATAAGATTTCTATATAACTATATCCTATATAACTTATTATCTAGCGAGCTGTCTCAAGTTTTTGAATGAAAGTTGCAGAATCAATTGTTATATCATGTTTTTTATATATAACAAACATTAACATAGTCATATCTGGCATGTTCTTCCCTTTCCGCTGTTTGTTAATGGAATAGAAAAAAATAAAATTAGAATAAAATTAGTCGACTAAGAGAGACACTTTTGCTATATCCTGCCGGACCATTCGAGTCCTTTAGTCGGCAGTTCGAAGACTGTTCGAAGACCCATTGTCGGGAGTCCTTGCTTGGGACCCATTCTTGGGGATTTTTACACCGCTGATAGCCAAAGGCCCCTGGGCAACTAAAAAGTGGAGTCTTGACCAGTTATTATTCGGAACAAAAATATATATCCCAATCTCTTGTGTGTTTATTTGTGTTTATTTACTTTCTGCTGCAGAAAGTATATATAATACTATATCATAATATATTAATATATATCTATTTATATGTATAAATATTTGTTATAGATATTTATCATAAATTTATTATTTAATAATAAAAATGACCAAGTTTTTGTTTATTAAACGTAACCTAATTAAAGCAATTACGAGCTTTACTATCCTTCCAATATCTGTTCAAGCTCCTGTAAGTACATTTTTTAAAAGTTTCTTTAATCTGCGGCAGTTTTAACACTTTTTGAATAACTCAAACATTTATTTGCAATCGGCTGACAATACAAATATGCTTTGTAATTCCCAATCGAGTCGTCTTAATCGTTCGCCAGGGTGTTAAATTTCCGTCAAGTGGAAAGACAATTTTGTGCTCCAATTGGAGATGTTCACAATTGTCGGAGCAATCGCTGCTGTGACTGGCCATGACAATTACAGTCTTCGTGTTTAACCATAATAATCTGTTCAGTTATTTGTGTAATTAAACAAGCAATAAACCCCCAGTGGAAACGCTCCGCCAGCCAAGTGGAAGGGAAGCCCGGTCGAGAACCGAGTAAAACCCCAAAGTCGAAACCACTTTTGGGTTTTGGCTCTCTTGTTTGTTTGTTGTTTGTTGAATGTTATTATTGCTGCTGCCGCTGCTGCTGCTGTTGCTCCTGATGTAGCCGCAATTGTTGTTTGTACATTGGATGAGATTTAAAATGGTTTAATCAACTAACTGTCCATATATGAATAGCTATATATATTTATACATGTGTCTGTGTAAATATTTAGCATGATGTGCAAAGTGTTTTTAGTTGAGTTTGCGGCCAAAGTTAGCAAAACTTTGCGCAATTTTGCGGCTATTTTGTGAAAATGTAATCAACATTTTCCTTTATGCTCTCAAATATCCAATAAACGTAAGCGCAGCAACTATTTACTCTTGTGCCTCGACTATTTATACCCTGTTAAATGAGCTCGTATCTCAAAAGTTGCAAACAGACAGAATGTAAAAGGCGCAGGAAAGTTGTTCAGTCTGCAGTAGATATATATTCTTGATCAGGTTGAGTTGATCTAAAAATAATCTTAATTTACTATATTATTTGGGAATATATACAATTAATAGGTAAAAGTAGAGCAAGAAGTTATCAATAAAGTAAAGAAATGTATGCCAGATATATAGAGTGTTAAGTAGATGGGATAAAGAGATAATGATGGGAAATCCCCGGAATATTTATAGCCTGTCCGGGAGTTCCCGAAGGGGAAGAGAAAGTTCCGTGGAGAAAACGTGCTAAAAATTATTGTACTTTTTGCCATCCTTTTGTGTTCAACTACAAAAGTTGGATGCATTTCACTTGCTTTGACAACTCGAATGTTATATAAAAATGAACTAAGTATATATTAATTTTTGAATACCCTTCCTCCTTCTCCATAAATTTGTAAGAAAAGCATTCTAAATAGTTAGCTTAGGGAAATGTGCGCCTCAGTTAAACAAACACAAATATCACAGGCAAATAAAGGCATTTGCTTGCAGGGTAGCTGCCAGTCGAGCACACCCGACTGACACACTCTTGCTATAAACTATTAATATTAAGATGCTAAAGAATTTTGAACAATAGTTTCGTCTCGTTTCGCTTTAATAACTCAATTAAAATGCAGTTTAACGAGTAATTCATATATTTATTCATTTATTGTTTCGTTATAGGGTGTTATATATATATGTGTGTAGGTGTGTGTGTGTATAGATTTAAATGATTGGTATGTAGTGGTAGGTGTATTTTGTTGTAAATTGTGTGTATATATCACTTAAACAATAATTATTTAATTTGCTGGTTAATAACGCATCAATACAAATTAAGCGGCCAATTTGTTAAATGCACTTTTGCTGCATCAATTTCTCCCGTTGGTGTTCCTCTTCTTCTTGTTGTTGCTGTCTAGGTGCGCGTCAGCATCCCATTGATCATTATGTTGGCCAGGGCATTGCGCCTCTTGCGCCACGCCCCCATGCCCTGGGCGTGATACTGCAGCTGCGTGTACCATTGCTTGGTGCGCAGCCCGTCCTCGGCCTGAAGAGAGAGGGAGAAGAGGGAGAATATGTTGTCAAAATATTTGATTGACTCGCCATTTAGACAGGTGTCACGTCTGTGCGTGCGTGTGTGTGTGTGTGTGTGTGTGTGTGTGTGCTCAGTTGGCCGCAACTAAACGTTAGAATTTATGCGCCCTCATCCTTTCGGGCCATGTTTTTTCTGCGCTTTGCCCTTCGATTTTTTTTCAATTTTTTTTTCTTCTTGTTGAATTTCAATAAATGTCATTCATTTTGGCAGGCACTCTACGTGTGCATCTTCCAAAAAAAAAGGGGGTGTGGCCGGCCCATTAACCAAACTCCCTCGCACACAAAGCAACCCCCAATCGCCCCCTCCCCCCGCCACGCCCCTCACCAGCCGGCGACTTAACATTGCCCCGGGCACAAAATACGCATGAGTGAAGCTGAAGCTACGGCTCGTTTTACATTAGACAGGATTTCAAATGGATTTCTGCATACGCTTCTCTGTGTGTGTGCTTGTGTGTGAGTGTGTGTGTGTGTGTGTGTGCGTGTGCGTGTGTGTGTGCGTGTCTGTTATTAAAAATGAAATCTGTAGCATATTAAACGCACAATATTCTGCCCCCAAGTGTATGCTACGCAACTCAACTGACAACTCTTCGCTGTGTGTGTGTGTTTTTTTTTTCTGTGTGTGTGTTTCAAATTCTATAAATAATATTTATTTGAGGTATTCTAGAGGGTAGTCCTCTAGTCGGATAGGAATGCATATATATATTGCTAGACAATCTTGAATCCTAAGTGTTGAATCCTATTTGATCGATCTGTAAACTTAATGCTCTATACAAGCTTTTGTTGTAAGCAATAACAAATTAAGTGAGAGAGAAGGGCATGCCGAAGATTTAATACCCTTGCAGAGACAAGCTTTTGCTCATAACGCTTTGCCTGTATCCAAGAAGCACAGGGAAAATAGTATGGTTAAGTTATTTTGAAAAACAAAAATTTGTGCATACAAGAACCTACTTTTCGACTATGACAGCTATATGATATAGTGTTCCGATCCAGCTGAATCTGACATATATATTTATTGCGTGCAACAGAGAGAGAGAGACGTATAAGAGTGAGAGACTCTAGTTCGCATAGAAACAGTCAGACATTTCTTAATCGACTCGGCTGTTGATTTAGATCAAGAATATATATATACTAAATGGGGTCGGAGATATCTCCTTCTATGCAAGGGTATAAAAATGAAAATAAATTTGCGTATTGCTGCTAGCATTGAACTGGCGACCTCACGCACGCTAGTTCGACGCTCAGACACTTTGTTAAGCTCGCAAAGCATGCTTTTATAACTGCGTTCATCTTGATTTGTATCCTTCTCTTAAGAATCCCTATACCTCCAGTTTGCAAGCCAGATCAAACTAAAAATTGGGCTAACAGCTTTCAGTTAAACCTTCAATTAAAGTGAATATCTGTGCATATCCCATACTAAATCTCTTCATACCAAGTCTAGACAGCTGTCGAGCTGTCGTCGTGTGTTAATTGTATTCCCGCTGCTCTATTTACTCGCGAGGATCATCTTTTTTGTGCACACCGAAACTCACACCCAACTCGCGTAAAGTAAAAGGAAAGCCCGCCAAATGGCGAGTCAAAACTAACGAAGCCCAAACATTTGCCGGTGTGCAGTCAAAAGGCAAACGGTCCCATTTAAGAGTCAAGTCAACTGAAACCGAAACCGGGCTAAAAACTATGCACTGGAAGAGGGAGAGAGAGCAAGGCCAGGCTGTGCTGGGCGTCTACTCACTTTGAATATGAATGTGTCCTTCGATGAAATTTCCTGCACTTCGAAATAATCATCGCAATCCGCTTCGCTGCACACAACACATCTGTCCAGATACAACGGCTCCCGTGTCAGCGTATATCGTCCGCACTTCTCCTTCACCAGCAGCAGCGATGCCTCCCGAATGCCCGTGTGCTTCGGGAAATTCAGTTTATCCGACGTGGCCTTCTCTGCCCTATAATTGGCACTTGGCTGTGGGTGAACGAAAAAGAAAAAACAGATGGAAATAGAAAATTGTGTAAAACGAAACTAAACAAAATTACAGCTGAAAAGCGGGCAAAGTGTGTGTGGGGACAGCACGAGAAACATGGAGCCTGCCTCCAGATAACGCGAGCACACAAAGCCTGTCAGCCGGGCGGACAGTCGGACAGTTGGTCGGACAGTCGGGCGGACAGTCGGTCGGTCGGTCGGTCGGTCGGGCTGCCGCAGGAAGCAGCTAGACAAGCAGCGCCAGGAACAGAACTAGATACAGCACCAAAACTACAACAAGCAGAAAAATATGACAAAAAAAAAACATCTGCCTCCTTCTTGAATTGAGCAATTGTTGGCTGAGGCTTTTGCGCAAAAATTTAGAGCAGGGCACAAAAACCAAACAAGTGACATACGCACTGCGTCGCTATCGATGTGCCACGCCCCCTTTTCCACACACGCCCCCATCCACACCACTTCCCGTTGGCCTTTTGGGTCAGTGGTAGTCTGCTTGTGGGCCACTTGACGCCATCAGTTTTATATACCCTGTATCCAATAATAATGCCTTGAATAGGGCATATTGCAGTTGGGCTAGTGGAACGGGCAGCTCCGAGTGTATTTAGCATAGGATAAACGATAAGAGTCGGAATATACTTAAATTTTTATCGATTGTTCTCATGTTATCTGTAAATCGATAATTATCGATGAGAGAATATGAGTCTGCATATCGTAATTGTTTTAATTAATGCCTTCTTCTAATATCGAAAAACCAACTAAAATCGATACGACGATAATTTCCATACTTCCCTTTAAACCGATACATATCGATTCGGGAATTTGAGTCTTTATATTTTTGTCAATTTTTATTGACACCTCCCTCTGCTCCCCAAAAATGAATAAACATCGATTCGACAATTTGAGTCGGTGTAGCTTTATCTGGTTTCAATAGTTTCCATATTCCTCATACATCGATATTTATCAATTCGAAAATATGAGTCTTTATATCTTCTTCATTATTCATGCCTTCCTTTGTATCCCAAAAATCGATAAATATCGATATCATGCGGCATATCTTCATCTGTTTATCGATACCATACTTTCTTAATATCGATAAATATCGATTCGTAGTCTTTTTATGCGCATATCTCGGAGATTTCGGTAGCCAAAGACTCCAAATTTGACATGTTTATTCGTGTATTGAATACAGAGATGAAAACTAAGGGAAAGAGGAACTGTCTAGCTTTTTTTCTATTTATTCTCAACAAAAAACCTTACAGGGTATCTTGTAGACGACCACTCCCAAGTAGAGCACCCTCTTGCCTGTGTTTTCTTTTTCTTTTTTTTGGTTTTGTTGCTTCGACAACGAATGGAAAACTCGTTTTGTTTTTAGGCATCAAAAGCAGATAGTTGCTTGGATAAGCACTTTTCATTAGGACAGGCAGGATGCGCTTCCGTTCCACTCGATGCGTCAACGGGCACTCGCCATGCCCCATCCCGCTCCCCTCCCCTCCCCTCCGCTGTCCTCTGCTCTGCTCGGCTCTGGTCTGATTTGTTGAAATCTTTTATCGCACGGCAAAACTGTTGCCATGACATCAGCTCGACACGAGTGCCCACTCCCAATCCCACTCCCACTCCCACTGCCACTTTAGAAGGCGTGATCCTATGAAGAGGTGTAGTGAACGGAAGGTGGCAAGAGGAGAGGGGGAAGGGGGGTGTCTATTAGGTGCAAGCGCCGCTCGCTAATTGCCCACACCTCATGTCAAACGCCTGAGCATCGTTTGGCGCTTGTCGCTTGTCAAACGTGACCAGAGCCGCAGCTGAAGAAGGAGCAGGACTAACAGGCTCGCACTGCAGGCTTAGAGCAGGACTCGTGCCACGCAGCCTGCCAGTTGGCTTTGCAGAGTTCCGGTACAAAAAAAAACATCGAAACATCGATGGGTCAATTTTCACGAATGCGATTTTCACTGAGCTTAACTAGATGTTTCTTTTCTTTGTAAGTTCCATTAATTGGATGTTTCTTTTCTTGGATGTTTCTTTTCTTCGTTGTTTCTTTTTTTGGATGTTTCTTTTCCTGGATGTTTCATTATTAGGATGTTTCTTTTAATGGATGTTTCTTTTCTTGGAATTTTCATTTCATTGATATTTCTTTTCTTGGATGTTTCTTTACTTGGAAATTTCTTGGATGTTTCATTTCTAGGTTGTTTCTTTTTTCAGATGTTTCTTTTCTTGGAGGTTTCTTTTCTTTGGAATTTTCTTATTATTGATATTTATTTTCTTGGACGTTATTCTCTTTTTGATGTTTCTTGTCATAGATGTTTTCTTTTTTGGATGTTTCTTTTCTTGGCTGTTTCTTTTCTTGGATTTTTCTTTTATTGGATATTTATTTTTTTTGGATGTTTCCTTTCCTGGATGTTTTTTTTCTTGTGCGTTTCTTTTCTTGGACGTTTCGGTCTGTTTGTTTCTCGGACACCCAACAAAGACAATATTAGGTGCCAAAGAAGCTTCCGAATCACCTCAAAAAGAAGCACACGAAGTGCAACCCATGGAATACAAGATAGACTTTTCCCCATAGTTTCCCAATAGTTACATAATATTTGCTAGTTCTCGGGAAAGGCTTTCCACATGAATATTCCGAAATATTTTTAGCTTTAATGAACAGCATTCATATTAAAAAAAAAAAAAAGGTTTAAAAATGATTTACATTCTTTTATAAATGGAACATTTTTGGAAATGATCGATTAATCGTTATCGAATATTCCGATACATCTGGTTTCTGCGATTAATCGCTAGCTACTATTCCGATACATCACAGCTTCGATTAATTCCTTGACGCGTACCCATGTTAATTTCGGACTACCTTGTTGTGGCTTCTGCGATTAATCGGTATCGAATATTCCGATATATCAAATCCTCGATTAATTCCTTGACGAGTTGCCATGTTAATTTCAAGCTACCCAGTTGTGGCTTCTGCGATTAATCGGTATCGAATATTCCGATTTATCAAATCCTCGATTAATTCCTTGACGAGTTGCCATGTTTATTTCGGACTACCTAGTTGTAGCTTCTGCGAGTGTGGGACGTGACTCACGCAGTTATCACATTCGCCAGCTGTGCCACCCTTAATCCCGACCCCTTGCCGACTCACCTTGCCGTTGGTCACGAGCAGCGCGTTGACTGGATTCAGCTTGATGGTGCGCGCCTTCTTCCAGTTGCTGTCGGCGGGCTGCGTGTAGAGCAGCTTGCCCTCCATGGCGAAACGGACCTCATCGTGATTCCACTCGAGTATGTCGATGGCCATTTTGCGCAGCTTGATGTTTATCATATCAATTTCGCAGGAGGCGCGCCGATTGGGGCTCGAGGAGCTGATGCGGCGCCACAGTTTGGTGGGGACATCCTTGGCCTCCTGGTTGATGTGATTCAAATGCAATTCAATTTTCTCCTGCGCCTGCTTCAGCAGCTCACGTCCCTCCAGATGGGCCGGCGTCACCTTAAACAAGCGCGCCAGCAGCAACGGATACTTGGTGACGCGCTGCACGGGCACCTGGAGGGGGAGAGAAGGAGGAGGAGAGAGGGAGAGGGAGACGTTTAGGGGCCAGTCATGAATATAAAAGAGAGAGACGCGAGCGAACTTACCATGAGAAACGAGTTGAGATTCATGCGACGCAGCACGGCATTCTCCATTTGGGAGACCTTGAGGAAGATGCGCAGCAGCTCCTTCTCCTTTTCGAGATTGGCCAACAGCAGGCTGGCGCCCGCCTGCCGCACACAATAGCTCTCGAAGGCGTGCAGCATTTGGGTAAAGTCAAGAAAGATGCGTCCAATATTCACGGTGAGCAAATCATCGTCGCCCTGCTCCAAGGCAATATCGAGTGCGTCGCGCATACGCTCGGCCAGCGTCTGATTGTTCTCGAGCAAGTCTTCCGTATTGAGGAAGATTGCGGAGAGCTGCTCCTGGTTGAGCAGGCCGGCCACCAGCATCGGCTGGCAGAACTCCTCCAGTATGATTTGCAAATCGCGTCCATATTTCTCCTCCGTCTCGACAATCTCGGTGATGATCTCCTTGCGTTCGACGCGCTTCTTGCCGCACTTGCGGCACACGAGCGGCGCATACAGGACGCCCGTCTCGCTCAGCTGCGTCTCGACGGCGCCGTCGCAATCCTCGCACAGATGCAGCGGACTCACCGCAGGCAGCTGATATTTGCTGCGCGAGGATTTGCTCGTCTCGGAGCCGACGCCCGAGTCCTGGCGCTCCACATCGCCGCCGCCGGAGCCGCCGCCGCCGCCGCCGCCGCCGCCGCCGCTCTTGCCGCCGCAGATGAAGTTGTGCGGCGGCGGCGACAAGGAGCTCATATTGCTGTGGCTCTCGTCGCAGCCGACGCGCTTCTCCAGCTCGCTGAGCGTGTCGGCGGCCTCCTCCTCGATAATCTTCGGATTGTTGCTGTAGCTGTCGAAGCTCTCCTCGCGCACCAGCCCTCGCTCCTTGGCGTCCACCAGATACGAGAGTATATCGTATTTGGATGCGCCCTCGAATATCGAACGTGCCGCCTTCTTCTCCAGCTCGGCGTCGTTTAGGGGCGGCGCCGTCAGCGGCAACGGCGGCGGCACCTCGTTGATCTCCTCGTAAATCGGATCCGTCTGTTGCCGTATCGACTCGTAATGATGCTCCGTTTCCGTTGGCGCCGTGCTATGCTCGATCTCGGCCAGCGTCGCATCCACCAGCAGCTGATAGAACTTGGCGCGCGTAGACGCATCCAGCCCGGGCTCTGGCTCCTCCTCCTCCTCCTCCTCCTCCTCCTCCTCCTCTAGTGCGCCGGCGGCGGCCAGCTCGCTGGAGCAGCTCTGATAGCAGTCGGATTCGTTGGCGGCCGCCTCGAAGTCGAACAGCTCGTAGTTGTGGGCGGAGGCGAAGCTGTTGGCCGAGCTGATGCTGCCGCGATTGGACAGACGATCCTCCTCCTCCGGTTCTTTGGTGCTGCTCGCCGCGGGCTGTCGCTCCAGGCGCACACGCTGCAGCGAGACGCTGATCAGCCGGTTCATGTCGTCGTGATCTTTGGTGCCGCTCATGTCGATCGTTTGCCGCGTCCGTTGCAGACGCTGCAGCGAGTTCTCGATCAGCTCCGCCACGGTGTCCGTTTCCAGGCCATCGGCCACCTGGCCCAGCATCGGATCCTGCAGCAGCTTGGCTATGAAGCTCGCCTCCTTAATGGGCGTGGCCGTGGCCGTGGCAGCTGTCTCCTGCATCTTCTTGCTGCGCGTCGTGTCCGCCACCCTTAAGCCGCAAACGTGCGGCACCAGATTACGCTTGACAGCCTCGACGGGATTACGTAGGATCTTCAGCAGCTCCGTCTCGTGCGGCACCAGCTCCGCATCGGGTGAGGGCGGCGCCAGTGGTGGAGGCGTCGCTGGCGTTGAGCAAATTGTGGGCGGCGGTGATGGTGTATTAATGGGCGTGGTTGTGGTAGACGCCGCCAGCTGCCTGCTGGACAAATCCTTGTCATAGTCGAGCCGGATGAGCGTGCGGCCGCGTCCGCTGGAGCTGCTGCTGCTCGACGTCGAGCTGCTCGACGTGGAGGAGATGCACGAGGCGGAACGCTGCAAATTCACCTCGCCGCCAATGCTGCTCCGGATCGGTATAATCGCAGCCAGATGCTGCTGCTTCTGCTGCTGCTGCTGCTGACTGCGCAGCGTATTGAGGAGATTGTGCTGCTCGATGAGCTCCGCGGCGCTGCTGACGCTGATGCAGACGCTGTTCGCCGTCTGGCTATTGACCACCACGGAGGACTGGTACAGCGGCTGGGCGGCGTCCGTGCTGAGATTCATTGTCGAGTAGCAATCGTCGCCGCTAATCAGTATCGATGTCTTCTTCGGCAGCAGCAGCCGTGTGGCGTGTGGCGTGGTTCCATTGTGTTCCACTTCTTGCTGTTCGCTGTGCGAGATTTTCAGGCGATGCACCTCGCTGCTCGTGTTGAACGGCGCCACACGGACCACGGTCCTTTGCTGACGTGGAGCAGCAGTTGACTTATTGATTTGCGGCTGCTTCTCTAATCCGTTTGCGGTCGTCGTTGGCGGCGGCGGCGGCGGCTCTGTGGGCCGCCTTTGAAATAAATCTCTCGAGTCGTTGCGGTTGCTTTTTATGCGCAGCGCCATTGTGTCCTTAAAATTTAAAATGACATTCTGCTGCGGCCCGCTCGCCGCAGCCTGGCCAGGCTCTGTCCTGGTGGTCGACTTGGTCGAGTCGGAGCCGGGCGCGGCAGACAAATGCCTTTCGCTGTGCGCGCGTCTGATGGGATTTCGCGATTGTGTCGTTTGTCCTGCACGCTTCTGACTTGCCCGCGGCCTCCCAACCAGCTCCAGCTCCAGCTCCAGCTCCTGCTGCTGCTCCTTGTCGTTGTTATTGTTGCTGTCGTTGTGCTCGTCATCATCGTCATAATCGCGATTTGCCGCCGTCGTCTTTTGGGCTCTCGTTCTCGCAGTTGTTGTTGTGGTGCCTGGAAAGGAGTAGATGGTGAATCGCGTGTCGCAGCTAGCTAAATGTTGCTTCTGCAAAATAAACCCAAGACAGCCAAAGCAGACAAGCGAAGGCTGAACGGGGGTCGGGGGGGGGGTCGGGTGCAGGGCATTGAAATAGCTAAACAGGGTGATTTTAGAGTGTTGACTAAAGTCAAGTTGGGCTGCGGATACTCTATCGCTAAATTTGTATTTTTTATTTATTTATATATCAATGGTCGACAAAAACGAGTGTCTGCCTAATGGGCTGAAATGGGTCGAGGTACATTTTCCTTTAAATTGAATCTGAATAATACTTTATACTCTTCTTTAACTACACTGCGCAAAACGACTTTACGAATATAATAGTCCTATTGAAGATAATTTTCTTGCACTCTTAGCTACACTGCACGAAAAAAAAAGATATATTCAAAAAGCTTGTGTAAGCGGCTTAAAATATTTAATTATTTGTTCCTTTAATCTGAAATACATTTCGTTCTTTAATGAGAAATCTTGGGGTTAGTTTACTTAATTTCCCTAAGTGCACTTTTACCCATTTTTTTATGGCTGATTACGTTGTCGACTTGGCAGCACTGCAAAATTGCAACTTAAGTAGTCCTATTGGAGAAATTTTCCTTGCACTCTTAGCATTTGCTCTGGTTACACTGCGCGAAAAAATGCTTTTAAAATGCTTAGTAATTTTTTTCTTTCAATTCGAATCATCTTGTGTTCTTAAAAAGGAAGTTTTTATGTTCTATCTTCTACTTTCAATTTAAAAAAAATATACATCTTTCTACATAAAGAGATTTCGTGCTTAGTTTAAGTAACTTCGAGCTTTGTCTTATACTTTCTATGAGTGCACTTTTAGCTGTTTTATGGCTAAATATATATTCGACTTGGCAGCACTGCAAAAATTATAACTTTCTCCTATTGAAGATATTTTCCGTGCACTCTTAGCATTTAATTTATAAAAACTTTTTCTCATTTTTATATAGAGAGAAATCTCTGGTTGCAATTTTAGCTATTTTTTGGCTAAATATGCTAACGACTTGGCAGCACTGCAAAAATTATAACTTTCTCCTATTGAAGATATTTTCCGTGCACTCCTAACATTTGCTTTAGCTATTTATAAAACTTTTTTATACTTTCAATTTAAATATTTGTTTTTTTTTCTCAAAACTTATTTTAAGTTACTTTGAGCTTTTTCGTATACCTTCTCTCTGGCTGCACTTTTAGCCATTTTATGGCTAACTGTGTTGTCGACTTGGCCGCACTGCAACTTCATGCATGCAGATTCATATGCCTGCGGCGGCAAATAGTAGCCACTGGTTAAACGAAGCCAGCCCAACCACCCAACCCCCGACCCCACCCCCCCGACCCCACCCCTCGTTTGCTGCCACGCCCTGCTCCCTGCTCCTCCTGCGCCCAGCTCCACGTTGACAGGCACTTAAAGATGTGCTTGCCAGCGATAAGGTGTTTTGTTTTGGTTTTGGTTTTGCTGGCGGCGGCGGCTTCGGCTTTGGCTTCGTCTGCGGCTTTGGCTCTGTCTGCCCCGCCCCGCCCCGCTGCCCTGTCCGCCCCCTCCCCCCCTTCCCGCTGCTCGCTGACAATATGTACATATCTTTATTTATGGTAAATTGGGTGATTTACGTTGCGGCCGATAAGCGTTTGCTTTTCAGCGGCTGGCGCTTGCTCCTTGCCCTGCCCTGCCCCGCCCCGCCCCGACTTGCCCTCGTCTCATGCTGTCCTGTGTGTCCTGCGTTGGCATTTGAATTGCCAGGCAGCTCAAGTCCTTGACTGTGCGCTGGGTGCACAAGTCAACGCTGCTAAATGGCATTTGGAATTATTTGAGGCTTTTATAATACCCTTGCAGCCATTGACTAGAAAGGGGTATAATGCCTATGTGCAAGTGAGTGTAACAGGCTGAAGGAAGAGTCTCTCAGCATGAGTCGAATCAGCCCGAAAGAAGATGTGATTGTCTGGGAAGAAGCCAGAATATTTGTAATGCCAAGTCGACCCAGGGCTAAGGGTATCTGTTAGTCGCACACTCCCGACCAGACCGATCTACTTGTTTTTGCTGTGCGGGTTCAGAGCTGAGTCGAAGAAGCCCGAAAGAAGTTATATTTTTTATAGAAGAAACCCAGAATATTTGTAATGGCAGCACTTAGGGTATCTCCCGGTCGTACACTCCCGACTAGACCGCTCTAGTAGTTTCTGCTGTTCGTTTTTAGAGCTGAGTCGAAGAAGACCGAAAGAAGTTATATTTTTTATAGAAGAAATCTACAATATTTGTAATGGCAGGACTTAGGGTATCTCCCGGTCGTACACTCCCGACTAGACCGCTCTAGTTGTTTCTGCTGTTCGTTTTTAGAGTCAAATGGGATGAAAAGACGCGGCTGTCAACGCGGGCAGAGCGCGAGACTCTGAGCTGAAGCTGAAGGCAGCAAACAATTTGTGTCGGAATTAAGATAATAGATTACATTTAAATGTGTTTTTTTTTTTTTTTTGGTGTTGATGTTGTTTCTTCTTCTTGTCTTTTTTGGGAGTCTCAACTGCAAAAAGGGTTCGCACGCGCGTATCTTTGAAATTTGAGTGGCGCTGCCGACGTCGACGTCGGCGTCGCCGTCAGCGTCAGCGTCGACCGCAGAAATTGACGTCAAGCCTGCGGGCGAGATAAAAGCAAGCAGTTGCAGGACACGGCCAGTTGTTGTGCGCCCGTTAACACACACACACACGCACACACACACACATATACACACACACATATACATTCTCACACACACACACTCGCGTCTGGCCTTGAGCAGGAAGAAGCAGCCGGGCTGCTTATCACACTCGCCTCTCGTCCATTTTAATGAGTGTGAAAAGTGAGCTGGTTTTATGGCTGTGTGTCGCTTGGGGTTGGGGTTGGGCGTCCCACGACCAAAGGTGGACATTTTATGTTAATGAGTGTCATCATCAGCGCGGAGATTGGAGCTGAGCTGAGCTGAGCTGCAGCCGCTGCTTAGCGCACATTAATGATGTACATCTGTCAGATGTGGCCGACTAGCTTCTGTCTCTGTCTTTGTCTTTGGCTTTCGTTTTGGCTTTGGCAGCGAATTAATTATTTGCGGCAACCACTTGAATTTCAATCGAACCTTTGTGCGCTAATCGCATTTTCTATGCTAAATAGCGACAAATTACAACAACAGCAAACAGCGGCAAGGATAACAAGGATAACAACCAGCAGAAGAAGAAGAAGCAGCAGAGACAAAACTACAATTAGAGCTGAACAAAAAAAGAAATGTTTAGGCGAAACAATGCACAAGCTGAATGCAAAAACGAAATCAACTTTCCCTCTATTTGCTACGCTTCTCCTTTTGGCCTTTCGTTTTGTTGGTTTTTACCCTTTTAGGCAAGGAGGGTCGATTGGCTTGGTGTAAATGTTTGTAACCTAAAGTGAGCTTATTTTTGACTAGAATCAAGAGCTGAGTCGATCTAGTCAGAACTATTTGGAGCTTCTTTCTAGATCTTCCATCTAGATCTTATCTCAAAGACTAAGAGCTAGAGTCTTCAGACTTTGAACGTAGCTCCAAATAATTATCGAATTTATTTTAAGTGATGCATAAAAATCGTTATCGAAATAATTTTTGAGTACAACTCAGACCTGGAAAAGGCCTGACTCGCCAAATTTGGGATATGGGAAATCTTAGAGTATTCTCAGGCGCAGAATATTTTACACTTCGTCTCGTTTCACACAGAATTTTAATCGGCTTTGATCGTCCGTGTGGTTGGCGGGCATTAGAATACCACCACAGCATGTCATCGCTTGTCGTACGAGGCGACTAAGAGAGACAATTTTTTTTATATCCTGCGGGAACATTCGAGTCCTTGAGCAATTCGAAGACTCTTCGATGAGGTAGACCCATTGTGGGGAACCTTTCTTGGCGATTTTCACCCCGCTGATAGCTAATGGCATTTGGGCAACTAAAAATGGAGTCTTGAGTATAAAGTTCAACACAACAACGACTAGAAATTATCCTGAAATTAACTAAATGTTTTAAGCCCTGAAAATTCTATAAAAATCGGGCGGAAAACAACAAAGTTAATCAAGAATGAATTTGCCATAGAAAGTGTGAGGCAAAGGGAAGAAGAAACTATGCAGCTGTGTGTGCGTGTGTATATATGTGTATATATAGTTGTATATATATACATATGTATATGTGTATATATATGTGTATATGTGAGTGTAGATGTGTATATATATGTGTATACGTGTGTGTATATGTTTCCTTTTATTTATGTATGCCTGTTAAACAAGCTTGGAATGCTTGTAACGGCAATTCACCTCTGGGTACAGGGTATCTACTAGTCGAGCATATCCGTCTAGATCGCGCTTCCTTGTTTTTTGTTCTAATTGTTGTTGTTGTTTTTGCTGCTGTTGCTGTCAGCACTAAATGCCACCTGCTTGGCGCTACTTCAGCCAGAGCCACTTAATGAGATTTTGTTGAAAATTACGCTTGTATTTATTTTTGTTGTTGTTGTTGTTGCTGTTGCTGTTGTTGTTGTTGTTGTAATCGGTTGTCTTTGAATTGAAATACTTAATTAACACCTTTTGTACTTATATATAAAGATGTGCACACAATTGTAAAACATTCGTCAAGAGAAATGTCGACGTATACGTGATATTTGCAAAAGTTGGCCTCCAATTGAAAATTGTCTTTGGTTAATGGATAAATTGGAGAATTAAAGAGAGAACTTCTTGAAAGTCTATAGAGAATATTTGTTCTTGAGGAATAAACAACAGGCTAGTCAATATGGCCATGTCCGAGAGTTCGTCTGGTTTTATGCAAAAGAGTTCTCTTTCTTACAGCCAACTTTATGAAACTTGGCACAAATCTATCTTTTTGTGGCATACAAATATTGTATAATAAAGTGATCCGAATCAGACTATTATAATATAAAGCTGCCCAAGGAACTATATGGGTCCAAATTTCCCACACCCATAACTTGGCCAAAACTCAACCGATTTTCACAAGGATTGGCTTTTTCTTCATGGTTTTCCCTCTAGATTAATCTGGCATTCAAACCTGAACACACATTTTTTAGTCGAAATTCATGTCAAGATCTTACCCCAAGATTCGTATAGAGACATGGGTCAATATTTCCCAACCCTATAACTCGGTCAAATCTAATCCGATTTTCGCGAGGTTTGGATTTTTCTTCATGGTTTTCCCTCTAGATTAATCTGGCATTCAAACATGAACACATATTTTTTAGTCGAAATTCATGTCAAAATCTTACCCCAAGACTCGGATATAGACATGGATCAACATTTCCCACATTCCATAACTCGGTCAAATTGTATCCGATTTCCACGAGATTTGGTAGCCCGCTAGTTTAAATATAAGAAGAAGAAGCTTCAAGAAGCTTCCAGTTCAATTAACAGCAGACTTTGCTATCGTTTTTAGAGTTACGAACGCCATATGCCCTTTCGAAGCTTCAACTTGTTGAGAATTGCAAGCGTCGAGCATTGAAAAAAGCAAAGCAAGCATATTAAATTTCAATTTTTCTGTATTCATTTTCTGTACATGCCATTTTATTGATGTCAAATTCTGTTTTCTCATTTTACATACACACAAACATACAAATATATTTATATATTCATATTGCAATATGTATTCAATATAAATATATATAACCCATAAATTTCGACGCACATTTGTCGCTAGCATTGTGGATTGGATTGATTGGGTAACAAAATATTTTTTAGATTTAGCTAAAAGAAATTGATTTGTCAACGAATTGAAAAGTTTCATAACAAGCTTATTTGCAGCCGGAAAATACTACAATGCAATTTATGTTGGATAAAATCTGTTTTTTTCAAATTAAATTCAAAGCTTTGTTGCTTGCAGCTCGACTCTCGATTTATGTGAAAACAATTTTCAGTTTGTTTTTGCATTTTTAATTAAATTAAATGCCAAAAAGATTACACGTAAAATTTTACAGCAATTTTCCTAAAACTCAAAATCAATCTACCTTTCTCTCTCTCTCTCTCTCTCTCTCTCTCTCTCTCTCTGTCTATTTGGAATAGAAGTATTGTTGTATGCTCTATTATTATTATTATTGTTATCAGACACAAAGCAGACAGCAGCAGCAGCAGCTGAAGGGATAAGTTGGGCCTAACAAGGGGCTGGGGCGGGCTTAGAGGTGGGCGTGGCCATCGGGCCATTACAAATGTGACTGTGTGCATTTGAGGAGAAAAAGTAATTAAAAGCGTTACTTGTCGGGATTAGTAAAACATTTTAATTTAGTTGTTGCACAAAAGCAAACGGACAGCAATGACTGAAGGGCTGACGGAGACGGGCGGGGGGACTGACTAGGGGCGGGGGGAGGGGTTAGGCGAGTCAAGCTGAAATGGGTCAATAAATCCGAGCTTAATTTTATTGCTCTGCTCGCGCGCGCGCTTTTCACTATTTTCCAAGAGCGAACGGAAAACGAAAACGAAGAAATATAAATCGCAATGGTAAACAAATCAAAATAAATGAGTAACAAAAGCTTGGGCGGGTTAGGATGAGGAAAAGTGAGCAGCTGCCCCCCCTTCTGCCACGCCCCCAAGTCCTATTACTATCCATGTTAGCTGCACACTCAACTTGCTGACAAGCTGACAAACTGGCTCGAATCCGAGAGTCTGGCAAAGTGCCGAGCAGCGATTGGGCTTGGGATTGCCACAGTCGATGGAGACGGAGATGGAGCAGGAGCTGTGTCTGGGAATGGCAATGGAAATGGGAATGGAAATGGGAATGGGGCCTGGGATTGCTATCGGACGCGCTGGCAATGTAATAATATTGCTCAAGAGTTCGGGCTGCTGGCAAACATTGTGTACACACTTTGGCTCATTTCAATAAGAAAATAGCAAGGCGAGTAGAAAAAAATGTATACCAGCCGTAAAAGTCAGAACATGTCAGTGGCTGCCAACGGCCTCCGGAGAGGGGGGCGTGGCAAATGGTAGTTGCTTTTTGTTGATACCAAATTCCAGAGATAAAGCATATAAACGCGCATTAGAAATGCACGAGTTGATTCGAGTTTCATTTTGTCAGTGAAATAAGCAAACAATTGCCCATTGCAACAACTGAGACAATGCCAGCAACAAAGTGCAGCATAAGGTAGCATCAGCAGGACAAGTGGAATTGTATTAGAGAGATGCCGAACACTGAATACCCTAGGGACGAGGTTTTAAGGCGAGAGACAGATGACAGATGAAGACAGCCGGGCTAACAGCAACTATAGCGAAGCGTCTGATTTATAAGCTACGTCCCAAATGAAGAGGTAGATCTTTGAAAATGTTTTTGCCCTTTTCCACCAATTTTCCACTCTTGCGCGTGAAATTTACAACAAGCCCCGCAGGAACAACAAAGTGCAGCGTAAGGTAGCATCAGTAAGAAAGTCTGGTTGTATTTGAGAGATGCCGAAGACTGAATACCCTAACACTTCAGCAGGAAAGTGGAAATGTCTTTGAGAGATGCCGAAGCCTAAATTCCCAAGGGGTTCGATTTTTAAGCGGGAGACAGATGGAAAGATAGAAAGGCGCCGGCAACTATTTCGACTCGTCTGATGCATAAACTTATTCTTAAATGCAGTTAAAGATCTTTCAAAATGTTTTTGCAGCCGCTTTCCACCCATTTTCCACCAATTTTCCACTTTTGCGCGTGGAATTGACTACAAACCTTGTCTAAGCGTGTTTCATCTTGAAGGGAAAGAGGTGGAAAGACAGAGAGGCTAACAGCAACTTTATCGACTCGTCTGATGCATAAACTGCTTTTTAAAGGCAGATGGAGATCTTTGAAAATATTTTTGCAGCCCTTTTCCACCCATTTTCCACCAATTTTCCACTCTTGTGCGTGGAATTGACTACAAACCTCGTCTAAGCGTTCTTTTTCAGCTCAGTGTAAGCTTTCTAGCTATTTAGGTTTAGACTGCGCCTTGATCACCAATCAGTCACTGAATCAGTCACTCAATCAGTCACCTAATGAGTCAATCAGTCATTCCACTTTATGGGCTTCTTTTAAAGGGTATATAAGGACAACAGCAACAATTGCTGCTGCTGCAGTCGCCTGCTCTGCTGTTTACTGCTGCTGTTCGTTGTGGCACGTTTTGCCGGCCGCCTGCGCAACATTCATTTCCTGCTGCACGGTCTGAGCTCTGGGCCAGATGCTGCTGACTTGGCCACTGGGTCGCGTTTTGTCTTGGCTGGGGCTCCTTTTAAATGCGCGTAAACTACTTACAAGGCGCATCCGACGACGCCAACGCCGCCTATATTATATTTTCCCATTTGGCGAGCAAAAAATAAATAACAAAAAGAAAAGAAGAAAACAACAAGCAGTTGGAAAACATATTGCCAAAGCGCAAAACAGCGAGCAGAAGATGCGTTGAAAATCTTTTATCAGTGAAATTATTTGCCCAGGGACAACGAAGCGAAATGGCAAAAAGAAATAATGCCCAGCGAAATGACTGCGCAGGGTGAGAGTGAGAGTGAGAAGGGAGAGGGGGGAAGCAACTGGCCAAAAACAAGTCTGGCCCCAAGTTGCAGGCCAAATGTGTTGGAAAATTTCTTTTTATAACAACGTTGCGAAAAGCGTTTTTTTGCCGCGCTGAAAATCAGCGCCAGCGCCAGCCCGAGCAGAATGCTACACTTTTCTTTAATGGCAGTCGCGTCGCTTTTATGTCAAAAAAATTGAGAGAAAAGCAACAAAGGGAAACTCTTGAAGCAAAAACAAAGACGAAGCGCGAATACCCTAACCACAGATAAGATAGGCAAGGAAAGCTCTGGATTCTAAGTCTCTGATCGATTCCAAATAAAACATGCTTAAATATAAAAAAAAGTAAATAAATTCAACTGCTGCACTTTAATTTAAGCTTAATATATACCCTATCTCTGCCTCATACTCTAACTGCCTGCAATAGCGCATGGACTTTTGTTGTTGTTGTGCACCAAAAGCAGCCGTAAAAAGGCTGAGTTACTTTGGCGAGCTGCTGCCTCTGCTGCTGCTGCTTTTATGGCTGGCCAGCAGGCGCCCCACCTTCCTCTGCTATTTTTTTTTTTTAGTTCTTGCTGGTGTGGGCGTGGCTGCTTACCTGACTGCTGCAGACAATGCGCTGCATTATTTAAAGAAGAAGCACAAGACGCTGCAGACGCCGCGGCGAAAAGGAAAAGGCAACGCGCACAAAATGCAATTAAAGCGCTGCGCGCAACCTTTCAGAAATCTGCTCGTAAAATTTGCGCATGCATTGGCATTGGCAACAGAGACATAGATAGGACCAGGCCAACAGCAGCAGCAACAACAACAACAACAGCAACAACAATTACAACAACAACAACAATAGCACGCGCTGTGCGAAAGTTTTGCGACAACTTCTAAAAATACTAAAAATACTTAATTTAGCTTGGAAAATGTCGCTGGCTTTTGTTTTGCAGTGCGCGTTCGCAACCTTACAGGTATACCCCACCCCTCCTTTCCCCTCCCCCCCCCCCCTTTACCTCCCCCCAGCCCAAACTCTCAGCAACTCCTTCAACGAGCGCTTTTCCTGCCTGCGCTTTCAGCTGCTCTACGTGCAAACGAGAGAGAGTGTGTCCGTGTGTGTGTGTGTGTGTCCGTGTGTGTGTGTGTGCTAAGTGCAGCCATGACTGTTGTGTGTGTGCGTGTGTGTGTGTGTGCATTAGAAACGCTTATGACAAACGGATATTAAGTTCAGCAGTCACGTAGCTCAGGTAAAATTCTTTTACGATAATTTTTTGCGAAAAGCAACAACAAGCGCGCAGCAGCAGCAGCCGAAGAAGAAGAAGAAGAAGATGGTTTTTAAAGAATAAGAAGTGGAACAAGTAGAAGAAGAAGAAGAACAAGGAGAAGAAGAAGCACTGTACAAACATATCCAACTGCCAAATGAGCGCTGACTTTTTGAAGTTATCCGAAAAGCCTTTTCAAGTTTTAAAGCAGCTCGCTTAAGTCCTGCATCAGCGATACCCATTAAAAATGATCAAGCGAAAGGGTATACTCGTTTTGTGCGGGTGCTTTGCCAGAATCAGAGACGAGTTGGTTTAGCCTTGTCAACTTCTCTGTCAGTCTAATTGTCTGTCTGTCTGTCTGTCTCTCTGTCTGTCTGTCTGTCTGTCTTTCCATCTGTCTGTCCATATCAAAGCGACTATCGATTAGACTTTAAGATCTAAAATCTCTAGCTTTGGAATGTAGGCATATATGGTAAAGATTAGACATTAAATTTCAATTATAGGAACTCGTATATATTTAAAAAGACATATTAAAAAGATTTCATCTATTCCGAACTTCTGTATATTGGAATACACCTCTCTAAAAGGTTTTTCGTATTCCCTACCATTTCCTCTATTTTATTTCGAAAGATAATTTGGGAAGCTTTCACATTGTTTTTGAAATATAAAGTTAAGGTTTCCACTGCGTTGGCTGAAAACGGGAGTATTTAGAGTGACTTTTTATTTTTCCGTGAGCGGAATATGGGTGGAATAGTCAATTCTTAAGTTTCTACTGGCAACAAGAAACGCTTTTCTATATATAAAACTATGTCTCAGCCAAATAAAGTGCAATCTTGGATCAGCTCTAGAGATTTGGTCGGACACACATTCAGTCGGTCCTCAGGCAGGAGGAAAAGTTATATATACATATATACAATATATATGTATATAGATATAAAAACCAAATTAATTGGCAACTTTAATGCTGAAAGTTGATATTGAAAGATATTTGCTGTGCATAATTGAATTGTGAGTCGAGTTGACTTTTCATATATGTATATAAACACACACAAAATTGAAATCTAAGGCAACGTTTAGTTTCGAGTGTGTTGCTGCTGTTGTTGTCTGCTTTGGCTCTCGCTCAATTATTTGCGATTTACATGATTACATTTTAAGCACAATTTATGCAGGCGAGTGTAAAATGTTGTACGAGAATTTGTTACGTATACGAACAGTTGCCAGAAGGAGCTCGAGCTGGAGCTGGAGCGAGGGCAACTTTTCGAGTGTCGTGTTCATTTGCAATTTGTGCAGGGCGAAACAATTAAAGTGCCCTAAATGTTACACATGTTCGCCCTGTTCTTGTTGTTGCTATTGTTGTTGTTGTTGCTGTTGTTGTTGTTGTAGCTGGCCACACGAATATCTGTGCAGTTAACAATTAAGTTAAAAGCTCTGAGTTTTAATTGCTGATGGCCAGGTGATGTGTTTTTTTTTTTTTTTTGGCTGCAGCTGTTTAATAAATTCTTGCTGCGCATAAATATTATTTAATTAATTTCACAAGCAACAAACTCGGGCAACTCTGGCCAACTCTGGGCAACTCTGGCCAACTCTGGCCGAAGTTCTCAGTTTGTGGTTGGTTCGCTCTGCGGTCTGTCCCCCCGTTTGGGTCTTGTTCGGTTTACGGGTTTTTGGTTTTTGGATTTGCCAACAAGCTGCACAGGTGAGCGTATGTATGTGCGAGTGTGTGTGTGTGCGAGTGTGTCTAGTGCGTGTGGTTTTGGTTAGTTGCTGGCTTTATTATTGCTGCTGTGCATTTGGTAATACGATTATTGCTGTTGCTGCTGCTGCTGCTTTGACCCTAAAACGATAGTTTTCACTTGTTCCGAATGTTTATTAAATTACACATTTGCTGCTGTTGCCTTTAAAGTGGAACCCAAAGACTCCGGCCACTTCAGAGCCGGAGCGCACCGCAAATTGTCGGCAATTAGATGCTTCAATAAAAAACCAGCAGCACACACACACACACACAGCTACTTTGTGTGTGTGTGTTCTTGTTGAATTGCCAGCAATTATTTAATGGGCGTCTAATAGCCAACATCCGAGTGGGGGCCATAACAACAAGTCCGCATTAACCTGGTAATAACAAAGCAACTGGACGCAGCAGGGCACCAGAGTTTAGAGGGGGTGGAGTGGGCGGAGGGGGGAGGGGGGGAGAGGGGTTGCTGCTTGATATCCAAGCACAAATAAAAGCACACAAATTATTACAAAATGCCCATGGGCAATGCCCTACCGCAGCGCCTCCCGCTCGTCTTCCCTCCCTCTCTAATTGCCAAGTGCCATAAAAATGCCTTTTTCTTTTTGATTCGCCCCCAGGAAAACCCCCCTCCCCCTCTTCCTCGCCCTCCCCCTTCACTCATGCTTTATGTGTCTTTGCGTTGTCTGTTTATATTTTTTAATTTCTGTTGGCAACAATAACGCGTCGAAAATACATGAATTCACGTCAATTAATAAGAAATTGTGGAGCGTGGCCAAGGCAAACCAAAATGGCGCACAGATTATTACACACGTGTGTGTGTACCGAGAGTGGCTGTTAGAGGGGGGAGGGGGGGGGGGGCTGCTGCGTACTTCTTCCTAATTGTGCACTAAAGAGAGCAGAGCCTCGCCTCGCCTCGCTAAATTACGATGCATTTAATTGCTCGGATTTGGCGCACAGATTTATGTCTCTGGCACTAAGTGGCCTGCTTAAGGCTTAAATGGCCGACGACGACGTGAGCGCCAAACCACGACGCGCACTAAAAGTGAAAGCGTCAACGGAGCCGGAGAAGGAGCCTAAGTCGGAGAAGGATCCTGAGAAGGAGTCGGAGTCGGAGTCGGGGTCGGGGTCAGACCAGTCTGCGGCGACTTGAGGCATATGGCACCCGCATGGGGCAGCGGGGCAGCAACCGAACCAGATACACAACCAGATACAGAACCAGAGGCCAAGCACCTGCCGGGATGTCTGTACGTGCTCGACATGGCCAGGTCTATGACTATGACTAAAACTCGAGCTCGGACTGCCCGTTGCGCTGACCAAAGTGTACCTTAACCCAACGAGTGCCATTTGTGAAAGAATTTAATGTTAAAGTATATGAAAAAACAATATTTTATCTATATATCTGTACTAAGTCTGCCCCTCGTCTGACAATCTGGGAAATGCCTGTGCTTTAATCTTTATATATTATGCGAGAGTCTACATACCAAGTTTGGTGTAACTAGCTCTTAAGGTCTTGGAGTTAGGCTAAAATCGATATTTATCGATAGGTAGATATAGAAATATGTGATAAAGTCGTTCTTTGAATGGATTGGGAGAATACATATTATAGATAAGTAGTTTATATTATCCAAGATTGAAGGATTCACACAGACAAATTACTTTTAGTCTTCGAGTTAAGCTAAAATCGATATTTATCGATATTATGAGAGTTGATTTATATATAGAAAAATATGATAAAGTCGTTCTTTGAATGGCTTGGGAGAATACATATTAAAAATGTGAAGTTTGTAGTTTCCGATATCTAAGGTTTTTCATGGACAGACGGACTTAATTGACTTCTTAGCCACTTTCAATATATATATATATATATATATATATGTATACTCCTGGAATATATATACTACTGTATACTATATACTCTTAGAAAAATGGAATTATTTGCGGAACCTTAGATATTGCGGAAAGTGAAAAGCGCAAGTCCAAGGAATTATCACATATATCTTGAAAAATGAAATTGAACCCTTTTGAATGGGAAACAAAAAAGGTTTATACCGATTTTTCAGCTTAAATTTCGCTTAACAAACTAAGCTATTTGTGCTCATAGACATTAGTTGAATTTGTTGTAGAACTGCCTTTTTTTCAAACATGAAACTCAGTGGGTTAATCGGCGCTGAGAGTGTGGTCTGAATGTCTGGTGCGTGGCCCGTGTGCCGGGCTGTCTGGGCTAGGAGCTGGGCCGAGTGTCGCGCTGGATTTTAATTGGAGAGCGTGAAGGAGCGACGTTGCATGCAGCAACATAATTTTAATTTAATAATTTCCCGTGTGCATTCGCGTCGAGAGTGTGTGTGGCTATTACATATGCAGGACGGAAAATCAGTTTAGGAATGTAAATTGATTTTGTGGTAATATGCAATTTGTGGCAGGACACGACGAGGAGCGAGCAACTATGCGGCCAATGGTGCGTATGCGTAATGTTGGGTCAGCATTTTATTGCGCAAACTTTAAGCCAGGAGCGGACCGAGGGGGCGGACCGAGGCGGGGGGGCGGGGGGCATGTAAATGGCGAACAGGACATTGGGCAGCAAATTTAAACAACTCGAGGCTTACGAAAAAAAAAAAAAGCGCTTCAACTACCAAAGACATTTGCCGGGGCTGAGGCCGTAAAAACTTGCTAAGAATAAACAGAAATTACCAGGCCGCAAGTAAATAAAAATGTTCAGGCAGAAAAGCTGCTCAAAGGCAGCGCACGGGGCCGGGGCCGGGAAGTGGGCGTGGCCGGAGACCCTTGCGGGTTTGCGCATGAGAAATTTTCGCTTTTTAAATTCTTTAACTAATGCAAATTAAATTTAAATAGCAAATAGGCAAGAGGCAAACAACAACAGCAACAACAACAATAGAAAATTAAATGCCCCTGGTCCATGGTCCATGGTCCAAGAGCAAGGACGCAGACGCTGAGCATTTTCTGTGCCGTTCCAGAAACAAATTTCAAAGACAAATAAGCGCCAAAAACAGCAGCAATTAATTTGCGCCGCGTGTGTGAGGCGTACTCTCTGTGTGTGTGTGTGTGTGTGTGTGTGTGTTTTCTGGCAGAACTTTGGGCGGAACAACAAGAAATGGCCAAGACTTTTAGTGGAGACAATTGCTTGGCATTTGGTACGTGGCAAGTTGAGCGCTAGCCGCAGCAACTTTTGCCCAGCAGAGCTGCGAGAAACGAGCAGTTAGCAAACTGCACGGCTAACTCTAAAGCTTCAACAGCAACAACAACAGCAACAACAACAACAACAAGAAGAAGAAGAGCAACAACAACAAGAAGAAGAGCAACAAGCGACAACAACAACAAGCGACAGCCACAACAGCTACAAGCAACTTGAGCTTGAACAACTTGAAGTTGTTTCCTAGGCCAACAAACGCACCCACACGGCAAAGACAACAAGTAGAAGTGCTTGAGCTTGAACATGCCCGACTAGCAGATACCCTGTGACCAGCTGAGAGCTGTTGGAATTAAGATTTACAACTTGTAGAAGAGCTTGAACTTGAGTGTGCCCGACTAGCAGATATCTTGTGCTCAGCTTGGAGCTGTCAGAATGAAGATTTAGCTGCAGCTTGCGCGGCTAGGAGATACCCTGTGCCCAACTCCGAGCTATTGGGATGAAGATTTTAGCATAAATTAAACACACAGTGGCTGCTTTTTGTGCTTTCCTTAGGAAATTATCACACCGAAATACCTTCTACTTCTATTGCCAGCTTGTTTTGGAATTTAAAGGGTATTTGTTCTGTTGTCATTTTGTTGTGTGGATATACATATATATAGAGTCAAGATCGCGGCGTTCAGACAGACGGACGAAGACTATATCAGGCCTATTGATTAAGCGTAAATATTTGCTCATCAATCGATGTTGTCTTCTGCCAGTTACAAAACCATCATGCCCTCATTTATGCCAAGCTACAGGGTACAAGCAACAACAGCAGCAGTGGGAGCTGTAGGAACTGTGGCACGCGGCGGTTGGGCGACGGCTTTGCTTCGTTAGTTGCCGCTGAAAACATTTTCACACATTTTGCCAGCGTAGATCGCGGTTTAAATTCAAATTTGTTGGCAACAAACAGACAATTAATTTTGCATATTGCAAAGGAAGCGCCAAAGTCCTGCAGGACATCTAAGTGCTGCCTGCTGCCAAGAGGGTGAAGGGGGGGGGAGGGGGGCAGACTCTAAGGCAGACAGACAGGCTCGAAGAAAGGCGCTAAGCTGTTTCCCCTTAACATATGTGTCTGGCGGATGGCATCCTTACCTCGCCCTCGCCCTTGCCCTTGCCCTTGCCCCTGTCTGTCGCATTATAGGCGCAAATAATTTTTAGCTGGCATTTGAATTTTAAATGTTATTACTTTGTTGCGAAATTGATCAGAGGAACACACGCCTGCTGCTAATTTATTCATTGCGCATAATTGTTTTGTTAAGAGGCGCAAATGTCGACCATGTTGTGAGAAAGGACTCCGCCTGCTCCTGCCCCTGCTCTTGCTCCCTGAGGGCAAAATTAAAGGCAACTTTGCCCTGATACCCTTGACAGATAGACTTTGCGTGTGGCATGGCCAGCTGGCAGGCGTATTAAATTTCTCAATTAATACCCAATGCTGGCGGGCATACACTGCAAAAAAAATTAGACTGAGTTTAAATCTACAAAAGCTTCCCTTTGAGTCGAAAGAGAGCAGGTCAAAGTTTGTATCAAAAAGTCGCGTAAGAGAAAGTGTTTGTTCAAGTGTC
The DNA here is from genome assembly GCA_035045355.1 of Drosophila lacicola. Classification (NCBI taxonomy): domain Eukaryota; kingdom Metazoa; phylum Arthropoda; class Insecta; order Diptera; family Drosophilidae; genus Drosophila; species Drosophila lacicola. The sequence continues at coordinate 1,060,163 of JAWNPB010000133.1, forward strand.
CTAGCATCGATTTAACAAGCGAAATGTCGCTGGTTCAAATCTTACAATTTTAATTTTAATTGGATTAAATTTCTTTATGTGTATATTAAGTCGAGTGTGCTTTTCAAAATGTTGAGCTAGCTTGACTTTGTTCAGCTGTTCTAGCATCGGACTAACAAGTGAAAGGTCGCTGGTTCAAATAACACAACTTTAATTATAATTTGATTGAATTTCTTATTAAGTCGAGTGTGTTTTGCAAAAAGTTGAGATAGCTAAAATAAGCCAGAGTTTGTTCAATTGTTCGAGCGTTGGACCAGCAAGCGAAAGTTCGCTGGTTCAAATATCATAGTTTCAATTATAATTTGATTGAATTTCTTATTAAGTCGAGTGCGCTTTTCAAAATGTTTCGTTAGCTTGAACGTCTTCAATTAATTGCAAAGTAGTTTCCCAAATTCACAAATATTTCTCACAGTGTAATGGGTGTGGGAAAATTTGCCAGCTGTGTGCGTATGCTCATCATAGTGGCAGTTATTGGGCTACAAAAGCCAGCTCGGGGTCATTTTGTGCTTAGTTGGTGGCAGTTGATTTCCATTAGCAAGTACATAACTTAAAGCCAAGCCAAGCCAGCTGGCGAATGCTGCAAGTGCTCAGGGAGTCAAGGACTCTGTAGAGCTAAAGTATTCGTGAATTCGCATAACTATAGCAATTGGGGCAGCTGCTCAGCTTGGCGCGTTAAATTTCAGTGCAAACAAACCTAAGGACATGTCAAGCGCAGCACGCGTATACAAACAAAAACAGGAAACCCACAAGTACACACACGCACACACACACGCACACACACACAACAGACAAACTGGGGCATGAGCGCAGCAGGAGGGAGAGCGGGGGGAGAGATCGGTTGCAGGACTCGACAAACGTTTATATGTATGTTGGAGGTGTTGGAGCCATAGACAAAGATTAAATGACGCTCATCATTCATATGCCAGCGTCAGGGGCAGCCAGGAGAGAGCGAGGTCGGGAGAGGGGTAGGGGGGGAGGGGGGCATGCTGCTGCTGCTGCAGTCGGGCAGAGGTCCTGTAATGTAGTGCCATAATCCTTGGCGCAATTTTTGGTTATGTGTGTGTGTGGAGCAATATGTCGTAATATCCGCTGCCTGTTTTTATTTGTGCGCCGCACATACATTTGTAAGGCCTACACACGCACACACACACGCACACACACGCACACACACGCACACACGCACACACGCAGGACATGTGAGCCTTGTGACAGGACTCGTTCAGAAGGCACACACTTGGGCCAAAGCGCAAAGACCCAGTGAAAAGTACTAAACGTGGCTATGATTTAGCGTTTTATTATTTGCCTTGGCAAGCAACGGGAGCAGAGGAGCAGCAGCAGGCGCAGAGGAGCAGCAGCAGCAGCTTGGCCAGGTGTAGCCAGGTGTAGCTGCTTGGCCAAATGCCTGTTTCGGCTGGAAACGTGACCGTTTTTCGTTGTCGAGCCTTGCTGCTGCTTTGCTGCAAAAGGGCCAAAACAGTTGGCTGGCATTGTAGCCGCCACTTCATCAATTATTCTTAAGCATAAAATATTTGTCACTTTTACTAAATTTATTGTGACAAGCGCTACACACACCTATACACACGCACACACGCAGAGAGAGAGCTGCCTTTATAAACGACGCCGCATATGAATCACGTGCTTAATGGCAAACGAGTCCTTTTGACCTGCGAGTTTGTCGACTCTGAAATTTTTCTTTTAATTCTCTTGTGCGTGGAGTCTTTTAATTTAGTTACAAAAGAGACAGCTTTGAACTGACGAATTTTATATTTATATATTTTTGATCTTGAAGCTAGGCTCTCATTTAAAGGTACCTTCATTATAGATCAGACTTTCCAAAAACTCGACTAAGAAAGCTTTCAGCTCCTTAGCTCTTATGCTCTGCGTGGCTGTGGATCAGCTTTTATTCAGGCGAGAAAATCTTTTAAATATATATTGACAAGGAATCAAATGAATTAAGGCTTAAACCTGAGCTTAAGCTGTGTGGATATTGATGCAAGCGAGGCTCTCATTTAAAGCTACCTTCATTATAGATCAGACAATGGGCAGCTGCCAGCTTCTCAATTCTTATGCTTAAGCCTTAATTCCGCCGGAACAACTTTTTTATATATATATATGTATATATATAGTAAAAGGCTGGACTTACAGCTGTGGCAAGCCATGTTTGTGAACATAAACCTTTCTTTCATTCATGCTTCTGTTACGTATTTGAAAGGGCATTAAATTTTCGACCATCTCTCATTCTCTTCAGACTCGTGTTCGTCTTTGTACCTTTGCGACAGTTTGCCTCAAGTGGACAGCGTTTGGTTTTTAGGCGTATTTCTAGTTTGTTGCCACTTCCGCCACGTTCTGTGAATGCCACATATTTTATGTTTTTTTTTGCGTTGCTGCGTATTTGTTGCTGCTTTATTTATGCTCCGACTTCCACTCGAGTTGCGTTTCATGTTTCTTTTTGCCTCGGCTTACGCTACGTATACGTAATACAAAAGTCGGCAGCGCATTGAGTTGAAAGGTGGCGGCAGTCGGTGTCAAGCTTTTTGCCCCAGCAGCGGAAGCTTTCAGGCACTTCGTCAACTCGGGCTCGACGGCTTCTCAAATGAAATGCCGCGCCCACAAATCAGATAAGAGGCGCCCGATTATATATATATGTTTTTTTTGTGTGTGCTGCCGCTTGAAGTTGCCGACATGTTGCTTTCCAATTTTCATCAGCAGATGCATGTGGCAAGAGTGTGTTTTTGGGGGGGCAGGTCAAAAGCAGTTACAAAAACCCATTTAATCCCACGCTAAATGGGCGCAATGTAAACTGTTGACATTTCAGCCTCCGCTGCATGACACTACTCGAGCTGGGCGTCGGTTGTGTTGTTTTGGAGGGGGGGGGGGGGCGTGGCACGTTGCGTTATACAATTGTTGTTGTTGTTGTCGCAGGACATGCACGTGCTGCCTCTGCCGCTGTTACGGACTGAAGTGCACTCGCCTCTAAACAGCAATGTAGTCGTCGCTCGCAGTGTGTTTGTTAAACACCTACACGAATGGCGTTGTCCCCACCCCACCTGCCCCACAAAACGGGGCAGAGGCAGAGGCAGCAGCATCAGCAGCAGCAGCTTGACAAATATTTTTGAGCCCTGTGCGGAAAACAAGGGACGCGCCAGGGCAACTAAATGAAATGCCTGCACATGAGAATCGCAAAGAGGAGCAGGCAGGAGAATCGCATAGAGGGGCACAAGCAGGCAGGCAGGCATAGGAAGCGAGGGGGTACGACATGGCCGCAATCACGTGCCAACATGCAGGTGAAATGCAAATAATTTTTGTTTTCCCCTGTTACGTTGGCATTTTTTATACATTTTCTTCTAGCTGCTGCTGCTGCTGCTGTTAGCTGCTCTCATCGTTGCTGCTGCTGTTGTTTCTAGTTGTTGTTTGTCGTCACACACAAACACACACACACACACTAAAAAATATCTAAAAATGAGGCAAACATGAGACAAGAGCTACAAAAAATAGCAAAATACTCGACAATTCGTGGCAGAACTGCTGAAAAAAGAGCTAACCAATTTATTTGCAGCAAAACAACGAAATTCAAATGCGCTTTGACATTTGCCATAAAAGGGTATTTAACATTCCCCAAAATCTCGGTTAATAAGAATTCATCTAGCTGATTAGACAAGTTGTAGGAATCTGTGCTCAGCTTGAAGTATTTTTGATAGGAGGGAATATTCTATAAGTGAATCTTTAAGGGATATTCTATAGTTCCTACTCGAATGTTCTTAAATTAATTATGAACCTGAATCGTCCACAAATAATAAGAAGCAACGGCTTCAATTAGGAATAAATTTTTCTTAACAAGCGTTTGCATACTTTAATTATTGAGCATCAAAGGCTTGCAATTAAAATACAAACTTTCTCAGATGAAGTACTCTATTTGACTCTATTTTTTCTAAGTTTTTTTTTTGTTAGTAACATATTGTGATAGAATGCTTTACATTCATCTTAACATAGTTCTTAACATAATGTTAAACATAATGTTTAGCATAATGTTTTACATAATGCCTAATATATTGTTTTACATAATGTTTCAAATAATGTTTTACACAATGCCTAGCATAATATTTAACATAATGCTTAACATAATGTCTAACAAAATGTTTAACATAATGCCTATTATAATGCCTAACATTTTGTTTAGCATAATGTTTAACATAATGCTTAACATAGGGCTTAACATACTGCTTTACATAAGTGCTTTCTGTTGCTAGAGTGTACGCATGACTTCACCATCCCATTTCAATATACTCTTATCTTCTGGATGCTATACAACACTCTATTACCAATCAATCAGAGGATTCTATACAAATATAGCTTATGGGATGGAAGGGGCTTAACATAACATGCTGCTCGCTCTGTGCTCATGCTCCATGCTGAGCTCACCTGCCTGTCTTTTCATGTTGCAGCAGTTGCATATTTGTACAAAAAACATAACACAATTTCTTAAAAATCGCTGGCAAACTCGGCTAACATTCCCACTTGTTTTCATAACTTTGTGTAGGTGTAGCTGAATAGGTGTGGTGTGGTTGTGCGTAAGTGTGTGTGTGTGTAACTGACAGTTGTTGTTGTTGTTGTTGTGGTTGTTGCTGTTGTTAAAGTCAGCCAGGCACAGATTCCCTGGACTCTCACGCTTTTATGCCGGGGAACTAGTTGCATTTTTATAAACGCAGCTCCCCAACCTTTTTTCCGCAATTTTATTTTGCACAGACCTGAAGCACCCCCCCCCCCCCCCAACCCCTTCCCCCTGCCGCTGTAATATTTACTGACGGCTTTGCCACGCCCCGTCAGTCTATGGCCGCCCGCCCACTCTCATAGTCCCGCCGGAGTGCTGTCAAGTGCACTTGTCGACGTCACGGCTATTTTGCGTGGCACAAAAACCAAAAAACGAAATCATGTCAAAAGTGATTTTTTGTTTGCCCTTCGTCCCTCCCCCACCCCCTGCCCCGGCGTGGACTGAGCCGATTTACTCTATATATTTACGCAGCCGCGCTCTCCATTTATTTGCTGCGGCTCCTGCGGAATTTCAATATTAGTTGCAGAAGATATGCGGGGGCGAGCGCAACAGAATGGGCGTGGCAGGTGCAGGCTGCTGCTGTTGCACAGCTCACGTAACACTTCAAAGTGCGGGCTAATTGATATTTCAGCAGAATGTGCCAGCAATTGACGTCAACTGAAACGGCGAACATTTCCACGATGAAAAGTTGACGCGCATCTGCGAAAATTGACAGCGTCAGGCGGCGGCGCTTTGTGTGCGCAGCAGCACAACAAAAGAATTTTAATGCTTGATTTTTGCATACGCGTAAATGCCATAAATCGCGCATGATTCTGTTTTTGTTGTCAGTTGTTAAAAAAAAAATACCCCGCAAAACAGCAGCATTTACAGGGTATATCCACTTACTTAACTTATTTTTTATTTAAATTTTAATTGGAAGTTGTGTATTAAATCCAAAAGCAAACTTTTCTCTTGTGCTTTTGAGGCGATTGTTATTAGTATTCAACTGCGGGCAACGCCGGGTAACTTCTTATGTAATTATATAACGAATATACACTTCTATTGTATCCAATCTCTTCTCTTGTATATTTGTTGAAAAAGATTCTATCTTTAGTTGTGGGAGGTCGAACTTCCTATTTTGTCTAGTCTGGGAAGGGTATTTCCCTGGCCCTTGTCAAGCTGACAATCCTTGGCAGTAATAAGATTTTTAGTGGAAAAGTCCAGGGTAACTGCTCGGAAAGGCTGCCGTAGCGCAGCTCTTCTTCGTATTTTGTAAAAGATTTGCCAGAGTGCGAGAAGTGTCGCGGATGATAAAGCCGATGAAAGGGCGAAACGAAAAATATGTGTTTGTTACTGAATAAATATTTGACTATGCAGCAGGGCTTCACGTTATGCTGCCACACATGATTTTCCCAGCTGAAAATGTCGCAAAGTGCAGCAGCAGCAGTTGCAGCAACAGCAGCAACAGGGCTGAGCTCATGTGGTGAACAGGCTGAGAGAGACTGACGGACTGATTGACTGACAGATCGCCTAACTGACTGACAGACCGACTAACATCGAGATGACTGATAGACTCTCCGACTGACTGACTGATTGACTGACTCTCCGACTGACTGGCGTTACGCACGAGCATATACAGTTGTCAGTCAGTCAGTCAGTCAGTCAGTCTGCTGATTGACTGACACGGCAGAGCTTGAATGCAAAGGGCAAACAGAACTGCAGATGGCACTGAAAATCTTTTTGGCCAAATTTTGTTAAAACCAATTGTCAATGCTCCATAAAGTTAGTTGTTACGTGCGATTGACTGATTGATTGATTGATCGATTGACAGCAACAGCAGCAGAAAATGAGAATCAACTGGTAGCTGGTTTCTGCTTTTATCTAGTTGTTCAGCTAATGTTTGCCTAACATGCAAATTCGATTGATAACTGTAAACTATGCTCAATAATAACTTCTGCTTTGGCATCAAAAGTTTCTCACATGTGTCTCTTGGCCAGCGAGAGTTCACTTCCTGTGACCTCAGGCAGAGAGAGAGAGAGAAGAAAAAAAAACACAACCCAACACGTACGCAGCTGCAGCGACAGAGTTGGCCAATCAATGGCAAAAACCGCAATAAAGCCCAATAAGAAGAAGCAGAAGATGATGGTGAAGAAGAAGCAGCAGCAAAGCAAGTAATATGCAAGCATTTTATACACTTCGATGAATACGACACGAGCAGGCAATGTGTTTTATAATTTCTGCCACTGCCTCGGCCACAGTCCGGTCACAGTCCGGTCACTGGCCCTGGGCTACTGCTGGGCCCTACTGCTACTGCTGGACCAGAGCTGGACCCGAGCTGGACCCGAGCTGGGCTACTGCTGGACCAGAGCTGGACGAGAGCTGGCCCAGAGCTGGGCTCTAGTCTGCTGCGGCCACATCGAGATGAACATGTTCGGGCACTCACGTGGCGCATGCTTTGATTTGTTTCGTTACGTTTCATTACAACAATCGTGTGCGCTGTCCCTAAGTTCCCTGCTGCCTGTATACCCTGTACGCTGATGCAAGTGGGGTATGCTGCAGGAGAGCAGAAGGCACAGAATAAGCCTAAAATATATTTGAATGAACCATGAACTTCTCTCTCTCTCTGTCTGTTTGTCTGCGAGCGTCGATGCAATTTATTTTCGTTTGTTTTTAATTGCTTTTTCTTTTTCTTAACATCTCCAATTTCCCCTTATTGATAAGCCTCGTTTGGTTCAAATTAAAGACAACCCTTCTTTAAAGTTCAGCTTGAAGCCGTGTACAGGGTATCTTCCAGTCATGCATAGTCGTCTGTTACTTGTCAGCCTTTAGGTTGCTTTCATTACAAGTGGCATTAGAAGCTGTTGTTGCTGTTGCTCTTGCTGCTGCTGTTATAGTTCCTCCTGCTGCTGCTGCTGCTGTTGTCAGTCCATCGCAAAATATCCATACATAAGGCAAGAAGAAGAAGCAGCAGGCAGCAGGCAGCAGCAGCAGCTGCAGCTGGAGCAGGCGGAGACAACTTTGTGGTTTCGATTTGCTGGCATCGGCTGTGGCTTTGTCGCAAAAATTCTCAAGAGATGCAGCAAATTTCATTTGGCTTTCGCTTCAAATGCTTCCAAAACAAAGGCCAACTTTTGCATGCTGCGACAACAACAACAACAACAACAAGCGGGAACAACAACAACAAAAACAAAGCGCTTAAAAAATTGTTATAGCAATCAGAAAATTGCAAGTGGCCCATTGGCCAGGAGCAGGACTTGGGTTTAGGTGGGGCGGGAAGAGTTGGGTCCTGCATCGAGCTCTTTTATTTTTATGCCAAATATTTTTTGCTACCTTTTGGCAAGGCAACAAAACGGACCCAGGTTGGCCACACACAAGGACTATATTGATAGATTTTTGCCTTGTCGAAGGCGCACAGTGACATGCACTGCGAGAAATTGAGAGTGACATTCGATATTTTTAGCCTCGCACTCGCAGCTGGCAGGCGGCAGCTGGCGGCGCATTTGTCTTCTCCTTGTCCGCTTGCATTTTCAACTCTTTCTTCATTTGAGAACTTTGTGGTTTTTCTCTCCCTCTCTCTCTCTCTCTCTCTCTGTCTCTGTCTCACTCGCCTGCACGTGTGGAAATTTAATTTATTTTCCAACTAAATCGATGGGTAAAGCAACAACAACTCGAACGAAATATAAATAGCTTCGACAACAGTTGCCATCAATGCCCGAATCTGTTTGAGGTCAGCTTTGCCAGAATAGCTCGGCACAGTGCGGTCCACTTGAATAGAACACTTTGCAATTTCAGATGAGGCAAATAAATGTAGAACAAATTGTAGAATTTTAATAAATAAATTAATAAATTGTTGCAGAAGCATTTATGCAAAAAATATTTACAGAATGTTTATAGACGGGCGAGCTCGACTTGGAGATACCCTAAGCTCTCTCCTTATGAAATGCTCAGAGTTCAAATGAAGCTAAGTAAAGATAAATTGAAAGCAGCCTCTTCCTTTGCAAAAAAAAGCAAGCACCTGCTGATTTAGCTGCTGAAAATGCAGCAAACTTTGGAAGTGGGCAACTGGCAACATTTGGGTGCACTTTGAATTTGCAAGTGTGCCATTCAGGTGAAACGGAATGAACAGCTTGGTATTTTTGCTTTTGGGGAATATTTCAACTATTTAAGCAAAAGAAAAAAAATGCATTCAAGCCGCATTATGAAATTGGCAGGCGGTGAAAGTAGAAATTAGTTTTCCTTGCCGCATGTCTCGAGTGCTGCACAAAATGGCCGCTTCCTTAGCCTTGCACCCTCTCCCCCTCCCTCCATCATCCCCCTCGGTCTAATTGCCAAGGCTTTTGCATATGTTTTCCATAAATTGCAGCGCTCGACTCGACTCAACTCGACTCGACTCGACTTGGCTCGACTCTTGGCCCGACTCGCTCAAGACTTCACTTGAGTTAAACGCCTAAAAAGAGATTTGTTTGTTTGCTTTTTTTCTGTTTAGGCCAGGCCAAGTGGCATATTATGTCAAGATTTAATTCAGTTTATTTTTATTTTGGCTTTCCCTGTACATTTACCAAAACATTTCGATGGTTTAAGATTTTCGAATGCCAGCAAATGAATGTTTTATAAGCAAGTGGAAGAGCAAGAGACACGACTCGTTCGTTCGTTTGGTTTTTGTAATGCAAAGTGCGCATCAGGCATTTGTATGCATTAGTCGAGTAAAACGAACATTTTATGGCATTAACTTGCACCAAGCAGTCAGCAATGTCTAGGGGGCGTATAGTGGGCGTGGCATTTGGCTTTAACACAAATATGCATGTCGGCGGCGACGGCGGCGGCAGAGAGGCAAATTCTTGCATAGAATTGCACTTAAATGCAGAAAATGGCACAAACATAAAAGTGCAGCAAGCAGGGGCAAGGATAAGCAGAGCCAGAGCGAGAGAGAGGGAGAGAGAGGGAGAGAAGTCCTAGCAACTGTGGCAAGCTGGAGTCCACTCGGAGCAACGTCAACAGCAGCAGGAGCAGGAGCAGCTGCAGGAGCAGGCTCCTCCATGCGCTTACGGGGCAATCCAAAGTACGTCATGAAAATCAGGAAACAGGATATATTAAGTTTGAGGAATGGACGCTGGCCACACACAAACACAAACACATACATATGCAAATGTTGTCGCAGCAATTGGACAACTAGCCCCAAAGCCAGCCGACGCAGCCGACGCAGCAGCAGCAGCAGCAACAGCAGCAGCAGCAACGCCGACAGCGCAGTCGTAAAAAGTGGCCCTTGGCCTGTCGCTTGCGACAGTTTTTATTGCAGCACATAAAACAGGAGCAGCAGCAACAACAGCAGCAGCAACAGCAGCAGCAGCAACAATGGCAACAACAAGGACATGACAAAGTTTTGCATGCGCCTTGTTATACACTGTTCACAATGGGGCTAAAGAGTATATTGGTTGTATGCTATAATACTTTGTTTGTCTGATTGACTGGGCTAGTAAAGGGGTTTAGCGTGGCTTCACGGCGCCGCAGACTGAGCAGGATTAACACTGTTCCCATCAGAAGGAATTGTATTCCATTATTATATAGCACAATTCTCTATACATTTTTCATATTTATACTCGATTGCAAACTTAAAATTATAGTTCCGATTCAATTTTATTTCCCTGCTCAAGTCGGCAGGTTTTGAATAATCTGAAATGAATAATCTGAAATGAATAATCTATAGTACATATTTTTTGGAATTTCCCAAATGAAGAATGAAAGAATCAAAATCAATGTGGCTTACAGCATTAAAGCTGACAATATTCATAATATGATTATGATTTATAGAGAGACTCACGAGAAGTAGGGGCGACAGTACGAACTGTTGTGTCTGGGGCTCGTTAAGAGCGGGACGAGCTCTTTGTACTCTTCCTATAAAAGGTCGGATCTTAGCTGTGAAGTGACAAATTCTTTGTCCAGCTACTTTCGTCCGGACCAAGTTACGGCTGGAGAATGCACAGAGAACATGCATAGTTCTTACTGCTTTCTCTAAGTAGAACCTCCTACGCTCTGCGTAAAGGTGAGAACCTCAGATGATGTTTGATCATATGTCTAACTTATTAGGCTAGCGAGAGATCAGCAAGCACCTTAGCCTGTTGGAGTCTCTTGCTAGACTACCAGAAGTTCTCTGATTCCTTCTGGACATTGTATTTGATGAAGGGCCCACAGGATACAACCGAAGTCAATAGGGAAGCTAGATTAACTAAATAGAGTAGATAGCTTATTGAGAAGCTTCTCTATGAATCTAGCTAAGCACTTCTCATAGTCTAGAGTCTATAATCCAGTAGATTCTTCGACGTATTTGCCGCTGTTAAATAGGATTTGATGAATGGGCCACAGGATGTAACCGAAGGGCTCTGTGTCAATTAGGAAGTTCGATTAACTTAATAAAGTAGGTAGCTTATTAAGGTCCTTCCCTAAGAATCGAGCCAAGGAGGAGAGGAGACTGAGGAGAGCCTCACAGTCTTACAGTCTATAATCCTGCAGAATCTTCGACCTATTTCCCGCTGTTAAACAGAGTATGTTGCAGTCGTTAGCATTCAATATCAAACCATGCAGTTGTTGTTCTTTTATTTTTTTTTCAATTGGCAACCACATTTTCTATTAGTGTAAATATGCAAAGTACATGAAGACATGAGGCTCCACTTCCGTTATGAGCGTAAGCGAGAAATAACCATAAAAATGTTGAATGCTGAATGTAAAATGCAAAGTGTAACTTTGTTGCGCCCCTCTGGATAATGGAGAAGGGGCGGGGCAGGGGGCTGGCAAAAGGGAGGAAAGGGAAATTTCTGTGCTGTTTTTGGCATTTTAAATAACATTTGTGGGTCATGTTTAAAATCTCTTTATTTCGCGCCTCGCTCTTATTATTCATTCACACTTCATTTGACGAGCGCTCAAATTTAAAGCGAATGCCATTTAATGAAAACGAAATTGAAAATGAAAAAGAAAATCGCATTTGAGAGCAGCAAACAAGAAAAATTAGCAGCACAATTTGCAAGCCAGAAAATTCCTGGACAAACGGTCAAACGAAAATGCGAACATTTTTCAATCATTTATAATCCGAAGCGGAATTTTAAATTCCGCAAAAACAGGAAATTTAGCTTAAATTTTCAAATTGTAAAAAATGCTTTTGACAATTTTAATATATTAATTTACAAATTGTAATCAAACGCCAGCAAAGGGCGTTGACTATTGAGGTGAGAGGAGGTAAAATTAAATACCCTGGCAGGTTTATTTTCGATGATTATCTATCGATAGATTAAGTCTACAATCGATAATTATCGATATATATTTATGCCTAGCTATGCAATTGTGTATCATTAATAAAGTGTATAAATGTTGGAAATGTTGCAAATGTTTTTCGAAATTCTCTTAATTGTTGACAGAAATAGTTTTGTGCATGATCTACAAATTTAAAAGATTAATCGATATATATCGATATAAATCTATGCATAGCCATGCAACGTTGTATCACTTATAAAGTGTATAACAGCTTAAATATATATCTCAAGCGATAAAGAAATGCCATGCTGCCTGCCACAAAGAGATTCATCTATGCCACGTTTCAAAGAGATAGTTTAAAACTATTTTATGGACATATATGAGAATATAGTATAACAGGTTATTAAAATTGATTGCAGTATAATTATATGTGTACATACATTTTTTTAAAGGTCGCAAAAGTTTGACAACATTTAAAAGACCCTGCGAAAGTGTATAATATTTATAACACGCGCCCGGAAATGTTGTAAATGTTTTTCTAAATTCTCCTAATTATTGACACAAATAGTTTTATGCATGCAAATAGTATTATGCCTAAAAATTTAAACGTTTAATAAAAATGTTTTAATATTGTAAAATATAAGCTAAGGTAAATTTAAAGTTCGAGGCTAAACGAGCTATTCTGATAGATTTGACACAATTTGTAACAGAAGCTTCTGCAATGGGTTTGTTGTGAGTGGAAAAGGGGACCAACTGCTTATACCCTGTTTTCTTTGGTCGTGGTTCTTTGATTTCAATTTGCAGCGCCCCTCGCTGCTTATCAAAGACAAATATGAAATATTAATAATGCGCCGCAGTCGGGCTTTTTGGGGGCAGCTGCAGCTGGCACATTAAATATATGTTGGCGTGCGCGTTGGCGAATTCGTGTGGCACAGCTAAAAAAAGAAAAAATGCAAATTTCACTGCTTGAATATCACTTTAATGCCTTTCACTTTGATTTCGAGGCGGACGCGACGGGCGACCCACGGCTGGCGCGGCAAAATGCAACACGTGCGCCATAAATCAACTGCGCGCTGTGCGTTCGCCCGGGCTTCACTGTAAGCCATTTGCAAAAATCAAATCAAAAATTGTTTGAAAAGTTCCAAGTGCTTAACTCTTGGCCAAGGCGCACAGAGAGAATGCGGCGACAAACAATGCAACAAATTGCAGTCAGTGCCACACACACACACACACGCACACACACACACACACACACACACACACACAGCTTGAGTTGGGCAGACCCAAAGGAGCAACTTTGTAATTGTCTAGCGGAGACACGTGGGCGCCGCCGCGACCACGCCGGCTCTGGCTATCACCTTCTCGCATAGAATAAAGTGCCTGCCATGTTGCCCCTAATAGGCAGACATAATCATCATCATCATCAACTACATAATCATCATCATTATCATCATCATCATTGTCCTCATCATTGCAGTCGAGTGTTGGCATTGTCTTTCCCGGCTGCATAGCTGAAATAGCAGCGCATTCGATATGCCAGCCGGGCATAGCCGCATAACACACAATACAGGCACTAGCCAAAACTAACATTAGCTGTAATACAATTTTTATGGCTCGCATAACCGACTGCTTAATGCTCTGCTCGGGGTGTAAAGCCACTCGCATAGTCCCGACAACTTGATACCCTGCTAAAAGTATTCTTTCTTAGTTCCTTTTTTACACAAAATTACGAAAACAGGCCAAAAGCTGTTCACTTTACGCACTGGCTGTGCTTCTTCTTAGCTTTTCTTTACATTATGTATGGGAAATGCATTCTTGACTAACTTCGGTCTTTGTAGTCCGATCTTTATGACGATTTCTGGTTCTAAGGGGCTCTATTTTTATAGAATCTTTAAGAGCTAGAGACTGGAAATTTGGAATGTAGGTCCTTCTAGTGCCCGCGCAGTGCGAGTTTGTTTACGATAATCGATAACTTGTTAGAATATATCGTTCTTTTCGAATGTTCAACAAAAAAGGAAGGAGGAATACAAAAAGTGAAATATATACTATACGAGCTCCTAATTACCTAGTTTGAACTTTATGAGTTATGCTTATAAATTAATCCAGTCTCAAAATCGATATTAATCGACTAAGTAAAAAAAGTAAAAGTTATATGGACTGTATTTAAATACATTACCAAAGATTGTTTGCCCTGCATGATAGATGGGCTGCCCGCACAGCGCACAGAACTTTTTGCACAGAAAGAATATCACTTATTTGTTGGATAGTGTAACACTGGGCGACTCTCTCACACGCGGGCTCAATACGCGGCTCAAGTTCTTTTGCGATGTTTGACGCTGGCGGAGTCAAAATTTAATTGAATGAAAGCTTTTTGTGTCGTCTGTTAATTTGCTTTGAATGAAGTTCAACATTTGTGACGCCCCTCAGCAGCAGGCGCCAGCCACGCCCATTCTTACAAAAACACACACACACACACGCACACACACACGTGCCCATTGCCTGCATATGTGTGAGTATATATATATAGTTTGGAGTTATCGCAGTCGGGTTTGCCATTTGCGGGTGCAAATGTCAAGTTGACTTTGCCTGTGAGTGTGTGTGTGTTTGCCGCGGAACTACGTGCCTGTCGAAGGTGTGTGTGTGTGTGTGTGTGTGAGAGTGTGTGTAGGTGAGAGAGAGGGGGGGGGGGTTCTGGCTGTGGATTTGGCCTGGCCCTGTGCCTGATTATAGTGTTAACCCTCTGAACTTGCAGCAGGTGCGCCAATGTCAACGTCGACTTCCATTCAAATGTCGCCATTTCAATTGCCCGACTCTGTATGTGTGTGCGAGTGTGTAAGTGTGTGTGTGAGTGTGTGTGGCTGTTGCAATTGTTTGCTTAACTATTTCATAGTTGTTAGAAATTTGTTTAATGCATGAAGTGGCGGTTACTTGGCGAATACGTAATGTCTGCCACACTCTAATGCAGCGAGCAAGAGAATGACAGGGAAAGTAAGACAGAGTGAGAGCGAGAGAGAGAGGGAGAGAGGGGGAGAGGGAGAGAGAGCATGCTGATGAGCAATTAACAAACAATTGCAACGTTTTTAGTCAAAAATAAACAGTGCGGCAAATGTGGACAGACGATAGACGAGCACGAAAAACGAACAGAGCCAAAGAATGACACTCAGCGAAAGGAAGGCCCTGGGAAAGGGAAAGTTAAAGTATCTCAGCTAAGCGAAACATTATGAAACACTCGAAAAACTGTTAGACAAGCAGGCAAAAATAGAGGCAAGGTACACAGCGAGAAAATGGCAAGGCTTTTTGTACTTGATTTTATGCCTAAAAAATTCGTGGGGTTTCGAGCGCGAATCGAGCTAAAAATCTTTGATTTAATTATAATTCGTACTTAATTTCTTAGATAAGCTCTAAAAGATCATAAAAAGGGTTAAAAATGAATGAATCAATTACACAAAAAGTTACTTTTTGTAGTATATGTACTTAATTCAAGCTCCGAAAAAATCAAGAAGAATAAAAGCTGATTGAAGTTTAAGAATTCTTGAATCCAGAAATCGACGGCTTTTTCGGAACTCGTATAGCTGAAGAGGCCAAAAAAATTGTAGAGTATTGGCACGGGCTCGCTGAAACTGGGATTGCATTAAGCACATATTGGGCTCAATTTAAGATTATACTAGTCTTATTTCAGGGTGAAAATTGGGATAATTTAAGCATTGGTGTTCTTAAATTGAGATTGTTATAGTCTTGTTTTAAGAGTTATTGAAACTTGATTCAATACTATTTCGTTGTTAAGGCTGAAGAGCGAAACAAACAAAGCTTGATTCAAGTATTTTCGTACATAAAAAGTCATACTTGAAATAAGAATTTTATACTTAAATCAAGTATTACAGGCCATACCGCACTTTAAAATTTGTTCTACTTGATTTAAGTACAAAATTCTTGATTTGTTCTTATTGTGTGGATAAACTGTTGAATTGATTCAATTATTTGGGAAACTGATCAAGAAGGAAACCGATTCGAATCGCAGGTTTGGCTTTAGAACTGTCTTAGTCTAAGTCTAATAATAGCCAGCTCTATTTAATATTATATTTAATTAAAAATAGTAAAAATAATAATGAAAATAATGGTTATAACTGATATTACACTAGAGTCAAAAAAAGTTGATATAGTATATTCTTTCTGACAATGGCCTTAACATTTTTGCTTCTATGCTAAATCTCTTCAAATGGGAGATTTTATGCTGCTCTGACAATCTACAATCGTGTAACTGAGTTTTGATTACGCTTAGTTTTTTTTTTTGTTTTTTTTTGTGTCTTCCACTCGACTGACAGTTCATCCTAAGCCTTGACATAGTTCATATGCCCGCACACACAAAAAACTGCTCACATTGCATTCTTTTTCGGATGCAGCGCGCAAATTTTTGCTCATAATTAAAAGCTAACAAAAGGCAAAACTTGCCGTTGCCCTAACTAGTGGGTAGGGGGTGAATCAGGGGGGAGGGGAGGGTGAGGGGTTGGTTTTGTACTTACCCGCTGCTAAAGCGCTGACAACATTTGCAGTGACATGCGGTGATGTTGCTGCTGCTGTTGTTGGGGATGTTGCTGCTGTTGGGGATGTTGCTGCTGTTGGGGGTGTTGCTGCTGTTGACCCAGCATGCCTCGGACTCGACGCCGGCAATAATAATTTGGCGCCAGCAGTTGTTGAGTTTGGCAAAATTTCAGCTACTTGGCTCACATCAGTGGACGAGCTGCTGCTGCTGTTGCTACAACTATTGTCAAATATTTGATGCACAGGCGGCAGCACATCTTCATAATGCAAACTATCTGGCGTAATATGCGTGGCCAGCGTTGTTGGCTCAGCGGAAGCTGTAAAGTTATGCTCATCATCAACGTCAGATTCAAGCGCCGACAATGTCAGTTGTTGTTGCTGTTGTTGTTCATGATGTTGCTGCTGTTGTTGCTGCTGCTGTGTCGGTTGCTGTTGCTGCTGAGTTGCTGTCGCCTGCTGTGCGGCTGCGTTGCGCTTGCGATTGTAGTACTCATAGTTTGCTGCTGTTGTTGCTGTTGTTGCTGCTGTCTCATCATCATCTGCAGCAGCAGCAGCAGCAGTTGTTGCCGCCGCAACAGCAACAGCAGAATTTTCGCTGTCATCAGTTGTCGTTGTCGTTGTCGTTGTCGTGGCTATGATTTTATCCTCGACCATAAATTGCACTTTTTTGCGCGCACTCGACGTCGGCGTGGGCGTGCCCGTGGGCGTTGGTATATAGAACTGTGACTTGCCCGAGGGCGTCAACAGCAGCAGCGGCGCCGTTGTTGCAGGCGTTGTGGCAGCAGCATTGTCAGACGTCAGCTGAGGCACAGTCGCAGTCGCAGGCGCAGGCACAGGCGGCACAGTGAGCTCCAGCGTGGACGGACGCTTCAGTATGGACTTGATGCCGGGCGTGATTGTGGGCGTGACAGCGAGCACAGAGCCGGACGCGAGTTCATCAGGCAGAGGAGTGGGAGCTGCTGTTGCTGCTGTCGGCGCCAGATTTGGCGACTCCTCCGACTTCTTGTTGCGCGGCGGACGTCGCGGATTGTTAGCTGTTGTTGCTGTTGTCGCCTCTAGACGCTCAGCTGAATCGCTTGGCTTTTCGCCCAGGCTAATGCGCTGACCCGCAATCGCAGCCACATTGTTGCTGTAGAACTTGCGCTGATCCCGTTCCCTCTCCCGTTCCCGCTCCTGTTCCCTTTGCAGCTGCTGCTCGTCCTCGTTCAGTTGGGCGTCGGCCACATCAAAGTCATCGTTGGGCAAGTTTTTGGTCTTGGCTTGGCTTTCGACTGAGATCAGTTCGTAGGGATTGACATTGCAGCGCAAGATGGAGCGACGCGTCGTCGTGGTGGCCAGTCCGCTGCACTGCAGCAGCGCCTCGTTGTCCTCCATTAGCCAGCAGTCGGCGGGATCTGGCGCTGGCGCCGACGTCGCCGTCGGCAGCGGCGCACGCGTTCTGCTGCGTCCGCGCTGCATGCCCGTGACACCGCCTCCGGCCTTGGGCGTGGCAGCTGCACTCGCAGCAACTGTCGCAGCTGTGTCGCGGCTACGTGACTTTGAGCCTTCCTTGGAGCTGTCGGCGCTGGGCTCCGGCGACAGCAGACGTGTGCGTCGCATCAGGTCATAGGGATCCTTTAGCGGATCCAAAATCGTGGGACGTGACCGCTTCGTGGCGCTCACCACGCGCATTGTTGCCGCCATCGGTCGCCGCCCGACGCCAGCAGCAGCAGCAGAAATTGCTGGCAAACGGACCGTGCCCCCGCCCCCGCCGCCGCTGATGGTGGCCAGGGGCAGGCGGGAACCTTTGCACTTCTTGCACACGCTCGCCTTCTTCACGTCACGTTTCGTCCCGTTCAGATACTCTGCGCACGAACAGATCACAATTGCCAGCGCGTTGCCCGGCTCCCCTCCATAGGCATAGGCGGCGGCGGCGGGGGCGTGGCGTGCGGGTATGCCCCGCACAGTGCCATAGATCCAGGGCTCGGCATATTTCATGGAGCGCGACAACGCGCTCGGCACAAGCTCATAGCCGGGCGGCGCCAGCTGATAGCCCAGATGCTGCAGATGATGATGCTGCGGATGCTGCTGCTGCTGCTGCTGATGGTATTGGAGGAGCTGCTGTTGCTGCTGCTGTTGCTGCTGCTGCTGCTGCTGCAGATGTTGCTGCTGCTGCAGGTGCAAGAGCTGCAGGGTCTGCATGCCGCCGACCGTGGCTAGAGATGCGTTTTTGCTATCGCTGCTAATTTTGAGTCGTTGACTCCACGTTTTCTTTGATTTGTCATACATCGGCCTGGCCGTGCGGTGCTACAAAAAGTGGAAGAGAGACGGATTATTAAATGGGTTAACTTTCAGTTTTGAGCAAAGTTCACCTTTTAGTAGTTGTTGTTGCTGCTGCTTCTGCTGCTGCTGCTGCTGCGCTCATAATCCCCAATTTGAATTAATGGCTTTGATGTTGCTGGGACTCGTCTGCTGTTTGCCTGCAAAAGATATGACAGAAAATGATTAAAGCGCAACGTCCAGCGGGAAATCCGTTTAGAAAAGTTTATTATTGAAAAAGTTGAAAATGCGATTATATGTGCACCAGACGAAAGGGGGGAGCCCGGAGCCAGGGGGAGGCTCTCGGCTCCTCTCTCGGCTCTCGGCAGCAGCTGCATTAATATTTTGAGTAATTTAATGAGACGACCGACCAGGCTGTGTGCTTAGTCTGTTGACAAATAGCTGAGATTAACAAATGCCCAAGGGCCATAACACGGCTCGACAGACATATCATAGCTACAAAGGGGCAGTTCTCTGAAACGCTTTCGCCAGAAATTCGCCAAATGTGGGCTAAAAGAATCTTTGGCTATTTAAGAGGTGTCTTTTACGGTGTGTGAATACTTCAGGTGGGGATACAGGGTATATTGTAGGTCAAAGCGAGAAGGTTCAACTATATATCTATAACATATATAACACATATATATATATATATCTAACTTGATCAGAGGAACACGCCCAAAGTTTTCCTTGAGAAAATCGCCAAATTATTACAAATTGTCTTAGTTTCACAAAAGTTTCCTGTTTTTTCTCGCACTTAGAAAAACACGAATGCTTATTTGTTAACTATTTTCGTAAGTTCCAAAAATATTCAATATTTATAAATATTTATATATATTAATATTTTTTTTTTATATATAAATAAATAAATATTTTTGTATATAGAAATATTTTGGGTAATTTCTAGAACTGTCAAATTTCACTCTTGAAATTATGCTAAAATTATTGATATTCTTTCCACTGTCACGACATCGATAAATATTAATATTCAGCTTAATTCTGAGCTCATAAGCGTTAGGCACAGCATGAATACAGAATGTGCCACATTTTGGACACCTATTTCTTGTATACTGAAGTGCCCGACTAGCAGTTACCCTATAGAAAACATATTTGATATGTTCAGCAACATTTGCATATATCGGGAATTTGTATTTGTCAATTGTATCAATATCAGGAATATGCCAACCTTTGCTCACATTGCTCTTAAAAACTTTATTCTGTGCTTTTTGCCATGAGCAGGGTATCTGCCAGTCGAGCACATTTGACTAAGTACTGTATCAGGCATTTGCATTTATCATTTGTATATATCAGGAATATGCAACTTCTTACTCATATTTCTCTTGAAGAGTTATAGATTTGCTTTTGCTCAAGCAGGGTATCTACCAGTCGAGCATTTTTGATTAACTCCTCTATCAGGAATTTGTCTATATCATTTGCACATATCAGAAATAAGCCAGTTCTCGCTCTCATTTCCCTTGAAGAGTTATAGATTTGCTTTTGCTCAAGCAGGGTATCTGCCAGTCGAGCATTTTTGATTAACTCCTCTATTAGGAATTTGTCTATATCATTTGCACATATCAGAAATATGCCAGTTCTTGCTCACTTTGCTCTTGTCGAGTTATAGATTTGCTTTTTGTCTCGAGCAGGGTATCTGCAAGTCGTGCACCTTTGACTCAAGCACTCATTACTTGTTGCTCCCCAATATTAATTGCCTGCTTGTTGCTGCTGCTGCTGCTGCTGCTGCTGCTGAGCGTATTGTATCCAATCAACTTGAAAACTCAATTTGGTCCCTAAGTAGACAAGAAGTGCCACACAAATCGCAAGTAATTTTTAACAATTTTCACACAAGCTCCACAAAAATATTCGAAATCAAATAAAGCAGTCAGCAGCATATAAAACCGCACTCATCGCAGCTGCCCAGGGCCCAATGTAGGAGGGGGGTGGAAACTCTGGAAAATGGGGAAAACTGTCGCGTGGGGGGCGGGAAAATGGTCAACACGCTTCTCCTGCTGTTGTTGTTGTTGTTGTTGCTCCTTTTGTTGTTGCTGTTCGGTTGAACTTTGTTTTCATTTTTCGCGAGTGAATTTTTGGTCGTCATCGTGACCACTTTTCACAATCAAGCGACTGCCCACAAAATCTTTGCAAGCGGCTTACAGTTCACTTCTTCCAGTTGTTGTTGTTGCTCTTCTCCCAGTTGTTGTTGTTGTTGTTGTTCTTCTAGTTGTTGTTGTTGTTCTGCAGCTGAGCAGCGCTTCCTGCGTGCCGCTCCACGCTTGCGGATATTAATCAAAATGCGCCAAACGCAACCGCACAAAGGCCTCCCTCCTCTGCATCTGCCTCCCCGTCTCCGTCCCCGTCTCCAGCTCCTGTCTCCGACTCCGTCTTCATCTCCGGCAGCTACTTGGACGCGCACCGGACACGGCAGCTATGTGCCCCGGCCAGACGCTGGCATACTTTGGCTTAGTTACCGCTACAATTGTTGTTGCTGTTGCTGTTGTTCTTTTTCTTGAGGTGCTGCTGCTGCTGCTGCTGTTGCTGCTGCTGGCCAAAACACGTCGCTGAAAAATGTTGATAAATGTTGACAATTTTTCCGGCAACCACTCGTGATAAATCTAATTTTTCTGTTGCTCGCCTGCCGTTGCGTTCTTATAGTTGGCACCCACGGCATTGTTGCCACTCGCCAGTTGCCAGTTGTTGTTTATTGTTGTTGCTGTTTGTTGTTTGTTGTTCTTGCTGTTGTTGCTGTTGTTGCTGTGACTGTTGCTCTGTTGCAGTTTTGATTACATGGCTGCTCCTTGTTGTTGCCAAGTTGTTGTCAAGTTGTTGTTGCTTTTGTGTAGGTGTGAAGTAAAATTAAAAACGTGTCATTTTTTGCTTTATCGCGTGACGCCCATTTGGGCAAAATGTTGCCATGACCCAACGCCGTCGGCGGCCCAAACGCAACAACAACAACAGCAACAACAACAAATTGAATTTAGGTTGCTTTGCTTAGCCGAAGATTCGATACGCTTACAGCAAATTTAGGTACAGAAAATGCTATATATTATATATTAAAATATATACTCTCTTTTCTTATGGGTTTGAACTCTTAGCTTAATGCTCACTGTGATACTCCTTCGACACTTTAAAATATATATTATATTTTTTGAAATGAGCTTACTTTGCTTAGCCGAAGATCAAACACCCTGACAGCAAAATTTTAACATATATTCAAAAGTATGTACTCTCATTTCTAACGGATTTGAGCTCTTGTCTTCAAGATTTCGCATTTATTTAAGGAGCAAAGCGAAGCTATTAAATGCCGAGTTTGATACAAATTTAATTAATTAATTAATTTACTTATTATTCCCATAAGAGTTCATAAGTCCAGCTGAATTAAGCTATATAGACCTTGCTTCTGGACCTGATCAGGCATTTATACAAATTTATATATATAGCTGCATTGTGCGTTTACTGCCTTGATGCGTTACATAAAGCCTGCCCGCGCTAAAATACCCCAACGTAAGGGCATTAAAGCAACTATACAACAAAATGTGTTTGAGTGAAATTTGAGCCACTTTACTTGAAGCTGGCCCAGTCGGATATTGTGCGGTTGCGAGGCGCTGCTCTGGATTGTGGCCAGAGAGCAAACAACACTGTGTGTGTGTGTGTGTGTGTGTGTGTGTGAGTGTGTGTGTGTGTGTGTGTGTGGTGCAGTGGTTAAATAGCTGGAATACAATTCGAGTGCTAAGCTGGCCATGTGAAGCGTGCATCTTAGCCCCAATTGTGATTTGCTTCTCTAATACTCTAATACGCTGATGAACTGCCTGTAATTACACTAATTGCAGTGGGAGGGGGAGGGGGGGAGGGTTGTTGGTTTTAGTTTGGCCCACTAATTGTATTTAATCTTGTTGAATTACCTGGCCATACATAACTGTAATCGCTGGCAAAACAGTTAAATTACACGTAGTACGAATTGTATTTGCATACGCGAATAAATTTGTATTTAAGCGGATTTAGCACACTTCTCAACCTCAGCCGCAGCTCGAAATGACATTCAGCCCATAATTAAGCGGCTGCGATTGTCTTTTGGCCAAGTCGCAAGTCGCAAGTCGTTTTTCTTGCAGCTCAAGCGACACGGTGCATCATAATTTTTCACGCTCAATTGGCGGCAGCTACCCACAAGAGAGTTGCACATTTTCCATTTCCTTTGGTTGCGTTTTCCTTCTTCTTTTTTTTTTTCAACCCATTTTTTCTGTTTTTGCGCCAAATGCAATTTGTCATTATAAATTTACGTCAGTTTAGGCAAAGGCAAAGCCATTGGAAAGGAAACTTTTTGGCCAAGCTGGGAAAAACTACTGCATTTTTCAATATATATTTTCCAGCTTGACTTCAGCAGCAAAAACTAGGTGGGAAAAAGCTATCCGTTCTGCTATTGTTGTTGTTGTTGTTGTTGCCACCCACAGAAAACTTGGCCGCAGATTGATGGTGATATAAAAAAGTAGTTAACGCAATGCCGCAGTGGCTAAAACAAATGCCAGCTACACGAAGCTTTTGAGTTGTCGCAGCCGCAGCTAATTAAGTGGCAGCAGGTTAAAGTTGAATACAAATGCAGCGTATCATTTGTCAATTAATAGAGCGCCAAGCTAGAGATGGAACTCCACATGCGAGGCACGGCACGAACACGAGCAAGAGACAAGTACTTCAAAGGAAGTCCGTGCTCGGAGACATACTTCACTTTTAGTAAGAGCTGGCGTTGAGATTAGCTGCAATATTCTGATATTTTTCTATTTTTCGTGCTTTTATCGTGCGTGCTTTTGAGAACAGGCACGAGTCTGCACGACTTCGAGGCACGAGCCCATCGTGTCAGTTTCTTGGCCAAGGACCTCGCTCAGCCCCAACTAGAAACATACTTGCAGCATTTAAAATGCAATTAGAGCTGTGGCACACACACACACACACACACACAAACACACACACACACACACAGACAGACAGACAGACAGACACCCGCAATATGCAGCATATGCAGCTAGCTAGACTAAGTAGTTGCGGTTGGAGCCGCAGCTCATACAATAAGCGGCTTAAAAACCAGCGGCAACCTAATGAGCTAACAACCAAGCAGAGCAGAGGGAGGGGAGGCGGGTGGGGTAGGGGGAAGGGTAAGGGTAAGGATAAGAGGGGTTGGGCGACTCACAGATCAAGGCTAACTAAAGACACATCAAGTATACGAGCCGTGCTGCAGCTGTAAAACAAGGAAAAATTGTTCAAGGGAAGGCTGCTCGACAGGCAGATGCCCTGTAAACGAATGGGTGAGCGGGTCTTAAGTGTGTGTAAGCTTAAGAAAGCTTTAAGGGATAACCGGGGGCAATTGGCCAAAATATGAAATTAACTTGATCTTGGAATATCAGACAAGAGATAGCTCCTATAATCTGCGAGATATGCACAAAAGTCAAAGGCTGCATATCGATATTTATCGAATTCCAAAAAAAAAACATACTCCTGACCTGTGTGTGCCAAAAATCTACATACCAAGTTCGGTTTCTCTTATAAACTTCGAAAAAGCCATTAAGTCATTGACTGTAGATCGATATTTATCGATTTCCGAAGGAAACATACTCTTGGGCATACAAAATTTACATACCCAGCTCGGCTTTTCTAATAAACTTCGAGAAATGCTAACAAGTCATAGACTGATGATCAATATTTATCAATTTACAAAAGAAACATAATTTTGACCTTTGTGTGCCATACAAAAATCTCCATAACTAATTCGGTGTCTCCTCGTGACTTTAAACTTTTTGACCGCAGATCGATATTTATCGATTTCCGAAGGAAACATACACTTGGCCGCACAAAAATGAACATACCGAATACAGTTACTTTTATAAATATAAATATAATTAAAGAAGTACAAAAAAGTCATAGGCCGCAGATCGATATTTATCGATTGCGTTAGAAAAGAGCGACCCATCGATCATTTAACTGGTTTTTCATCTGGCATACAGGAGTTTTTAGTACATATTCGCAGCCCCGAGCCAGGACACGATCTAATCAACTATTGTAGCTGTTCAGATATATTAATACACCTATATACCCACTTGCAGTGGGTGCAGGGTATGGGAATAAACAATTTCATTTAGCTGCTTTACAGAGCATCTTAATTTATTCAACTGATGCCAGCAAGAAAAATTGGCTGAGCAATGAGCGCATCAGCGCGGAGAGCGGAGCGTGGAGACGTGGAGACACGGAGACGAGGAGACGACATAATCACCGCTTTGGGGCGCCCAATTCGCAGGCAGCTAAACACGGCTCAGGCTAAGCAAGTCGAGGTGGGAGATGTGGCCAGCAGTCGGATGGAGCTTCTATAATTCCATGTGCGGAGCGTTGAGTGAAATGTGCAGCAGCAGCAGCTGCTTAAAGTGACGCCACAGACGTGTGCAACATGGAAGGAGCCGAACTGCAGTCGAGATGAAGATGAAGTGCCACAAGAGCTGGCAGACTGACAAACTGACAAACTGACGGACGGACGGACGGACAGACTGAGCAGAGCTGAGCTAAGCGGGGGCTGCACTTTATTTATATTGAAATTAATTTATTGAAAATTCTAATGAAGTAAGTTGCCTTTTTTTTGTGTTGTTGTCGCCAGGCTGTTGCATGCTGTCTGTTGGCAAATGTTGCCACTGGACGGACGGACATTCGCCCACAAACAGTCAACAGATTTATGTTTGGACATATTAATTTATGCGCTTAGATGAAAATTGTTAAGTAAATTGCGAGTCCAGGCGACAGAGATTTATCGCAATGGACCAACTGCAGCAGTAGAAGCAGCAGCAGGAACTTTAAGTAATTTACTTAAATGCGCAGCAGCTGAGAAAGAGAGAGAGAGAGAGAGAGAGAGAGGGAGGGAGGGAGAGGGAGAGAAAGAGATAGAGAAAGAGAAAAAGAGGGAGAGAGAGAGAGAGAGGAAGGGAGAGCGTGTGATAGAGAGAGGGAAAGATATAGACAGAGCGACACACTAAACGAATGTGAGAGAGAGAGAGAGGGTGGGGAGAGGTGCTCTGTTCACAAAGTGAAAAAGAGTTTATTAGTTGCGTATGCTTTTTTTACTATAATGAAGAACTGCAACTTTGTTTATTTAACAAAGTGTGATCTCTTTATATACACCACCTGTCATATTATAGCCAAAATATCTGGCCGATGCTTGGGCAAAATTAATCAAAAACCAAATTGATTGAAATATTGAAGTTAAAGAATCTATACTTATTGTTAAACAAGTTAATTCTCGGGGTCTTTTTTTATAATTATTTAATTTGTTAATTTATAATTGTAAATTTGTTGCCTTATTTGTCTTTAGTTATAAGTCGCCAGATTTTTGACAATATAAAAACTTGTTTAATTCTCGGAGGTGCGGAGTAAATATTTATACCAAGTCAATTATACGTTAGAGTCCACAAATTGGGTCACAGTCTTGTCAAATATCTACTGTTAAGATTGAGTCTAAAAAGTGCTCCATCAGCCACACACGGCAACAATCTATATTATCTAGAGTCACAGTTTGAGAGTCCTTGCTCTGCGCTCACAGTCTAGCCAAAAATATGCTGGCTGAACTGTAAACAGAGCATCTGGAGGTCAATAGCATCCGACTGCAATTGCAATTATGCTTGTTCTTGTTCGTCCACTTGTCTACAACTAAACTAATTGAATTTGCTGCTTTGTGAAATGTTAACAAGTTTTGCGGCGGGTGCAGCTCGCTCGTAGGCATGCAAAACTTTGAAAGCAACACACACATTAAAGAGCTGTGACAAATGCTGCAGCAGCAGCAGCAGCAGCCATTAAATTTGTGTAATTAACCAGACGCAGAAGGAGACGGAGGCTGAGGCTGGGACAGGCACAGGAACGAGCAAGTCGGAGGAAAGCGGCAACTTTGCTAAACTAATTAAAATGCATATTCTGGCTGCACATAAATGTGAAAAGTTTCCCTAGATATACTATAGTCGCCTAGTTGCATGGTAAACAGGTACAATGCGATTTAATCCGCAAATGGGCATGGGTTAAACAAATAGATGACTGAGCCTCAGCCTCGGACACGTTGATGACAGTTTTTGCCGGGCCGAGGAGCCCGGCAATTTGTATAACATGCTGGCCAGCCAACAGTTGGGCTCAGTCTTAGCCACGTTCTCGTTCCCCTCCCCATCCCGGCGCATCCAGTTAAACCAAAACTTTTTGTAAACTCATTAGAGCTGTCGGCCGAGCCAAACCAAACCAGCCAAGCCAAGCCAAGCCGAGCCGAGCCGAGCCAGCCAAGCAAGCAGCTAAGCAACTCCGCTAACCAAACAGGCGTTCTGCCTGGTTGATGGGGGTGGGGGTGGGGTAGGGGGAGGGGGAGGGCGGCTGTTGGTCGGTGGGTCACAAGTTTTCTTCTTTTAATGCCCTGAACTTAGTGAGAATGCGAATGAAGGGTATAATAGACTTGTGCAAGAGCATGTAACAGGCAGAAGGAAAAGAACGACTCTTCCATACGCAGAACGAGTTTATTCCCTCTTATCGAATATCGATAAATATCGATTCGAATTCAAAGATTATAAGATCTCGATAAATATTATATATAGCTTGTGCGACTATTGCATATCTTATTTATTAGCCTACACGTCTTAATATATTTCAAATGATTAGACAATTCTCACGACTATCTCGAGAGAGTCGCATTGGGAACCGAGAGCTGAGCTAGTTCCGTAGCTGTTCATGATTTAGCTCTAATTTATCGATTATAGATAATTAATCAAGTCAATGAGACTGCCACAAGATGAAATAGTTTTCATTTTCGTGGATACTTTCTTTTCGCGCAAATTTGAAAAATAACCTTATTCTTAAAGGGTAGATCCTTGCGATGTAGTCTATACACAATTTTGTATGCCTGATTGAATCCTTGAAAATTGCATCGATCGGACTCTAAGCACCGAATATAGTCGAGATCACATTTCCCATAGTGTGGGTAAAGGGAGCAAGGCGCTGGGTATCTTATAGTCGGACACTCGGTCTTATTTTTTTCTTTTCTGAAAGCAAGAAAACAAACAGGTCGGTAGCCAAAGAAACGGGTCAGGGACCGACCAGTGGACAGACGGACAGACAGGACAACAGAGGACAGGAGAGGATGGGAAGGCAAACAAAAGGCAGGCCCGGCTAAGATAAACAGGCAACTTCTTATGCAGGCAGGGCTTACTGTCGCTTTTCATGCGGCTAAACATGCCCGGCGGTGCAGTTGAAATTTTATTTATTGCATTAACTTGAAACCGCTCGGCAAGGACGCGCCCCAAAGTGCTGCGTGTGGAGGGGCGGGGGGGTTGGCTGCCTGCGGGGTAGCTCCTCGTAATAAACATAATGAAAATGATGTTCATAATGAAGCGCACTAATCGACTCTTTAACCAAGGGCGCAGCTGTCGCTGTAAGTTTGCGAGAGCCGTGAGCTGCCAAGCTGAAAACTATGCCGTTTATAGTCCAAGGCTTAAACTGGAAACTGTGCATAATCTATAAACTGACAGACTGACGGACTGACAAACTGACTGACTGACTGATTGATGATGATGATCGTGTAGTCCAAATCCCGAACAATAAGAATTTCACAACTTTTGTATGGCAGATAGGGCTCTGGCTAATTCCACCTGCAGGGGTGGAAAATTGATGGAAATTTTGCAAAGGCAACATTTTATATATTTGTATAAATCTCTAGAAGAGGGGTGGAAGGAGGGGGGGCTTAAGATCCGATCGATTCGAAACTAAATTTCCCATTTCAAGCAATTTTTCATATCGAAGTAAAATAACGTATTTACAAGGTATTGGGCGACGAAAATGAATGGCAACTTAATTTTTAATTCATTGTCAAATACTTAAGCCGAGCATAGCCGAGTAATATTCACGCTGTGAGCATTTAAGAAGGGCTTGCTTTATTTTGCAAATGCGATTGCTTACACTTGAAAAAACTTGGGCAAACAGCGCTTCATATGCATCACAATTGACAGCAGGAAGTTTGGGCGATTAAGCCCATGCCTGAGTGTGTGTGTGTGTGCATGTGTGTGTGTGCGAGTGTGTGTAGTTGCATAAATAAATATATTTTGTAGAAATTAACATATGTCCTTCGGCGCGTCTGTCAGACAGCTGAGCGGAGGGGGCGGGGGGACAAGAAATTGATTGTGTGGAAAATTTAATGTGCGCAACATTTTCATAGCATACTTTTGAGTGTTTTGCAAATTGCAATAATTGCAGGCATATGTAACTACAGCTGTGCAAGTGTGTGTGTGTGTGTGTGTACTGACAATTAAAATGCTTTTGATATATATATATATATATATAATGATTCCTTTATTGTTTGACCTTTGTATCGCTGACCATTCCAATAATAAAATTGACTTACTGCTCACCACATTTATTTACACACTCTTATGCGAGTGTGTGTGTGTGTGTGTGTGTGTTAATTTGTTGTTGTGGTATGGGTGTGGCAGGTATTTATTAATATTGTTCGACTGAAAATAATTATGCTGGTGTTAAGTTGAGCGTTAAGCACTTTGCCAAAATGATGGGCAATTAAATGGCAGCCACGCGGTAGCAAAAAAAAAAAAGAAAACGTTGGGCTACAAATTAAAATCAATTTTACAGTGTTTAAAAATCTACTGCAAAAATTATACAAAAAATTTAAACTTGATTAATCGATAAACAAAAGGTTTTGATTTTATGAATGGTCAGCAATCGAATCGGGGGATCCTCTATCAAAGTTGACTACAAGAATTCTTAATTATTTGTGATATTTTATTTATTGATAACAAAATAACTATATAGAGATATCGAAGAATTCCTTTTGTATATAAATAATCTGTTTAGGCAAATGTAATACTATTTATTATGAAAAAGAGCGAAGCTTTTGCTCTAACACAGTTCTTTCACACAGAAAGTGCGCTTCTGTATGCTTGCTTGCATATTTCTTACTTAACGCTTGTAATTCTCAACAAGTTAAAGCTTTAAAAGAATAGAAGGCCTTTACAAACCTAGAGTTGGGAGCAAAGTCTGCTGATGATAGAACCGGAAAGTTGCTAAAAAAGCTGAACAGATAAAGATAATAAATAAAGAACAACAAACCTTGAGCTGATTAACTAAATTTTATTATTTTTTTAAATTAATTATTTATTTTTAAATCAAATTATGATTTAATTATCAGTTCTTTCAAATGTTCAGTACGATTAAAAGTTTTAAAATTAATTTAAATAATCTAAATTAAAAAAATTCATTTAAATAATAGTCCTCACTTTGCAACATTTCAATATGTGACACGCCCACTTTTAGAGCCCTTGCAATTTTTCACAATTCTGTCGAGTCATAAGTCGGATTGAAACGCATTTGCAATTGATGCAAAAGTTCAAAGCACACGAATTGTGCATAAATGAAGTGTCAAACAGGCAGCTGGGCGGGGGGCGGGGGGTGGCTGGGTAGAGCACAAGTTCAGTTGACATTTCTTGGCAGCTTTGCGACTTTCATTTGACAGATGTCAAAACGTTGGGGGAACTCAATTAGTTGCCGCCGCAAATGGCCTCAGCGGTTGGAGGTGGCTTGCATTGGCAAATGCTGCGAGAGTGGCTCGGGGTGGTTCGTGTGGTTTGAGTGGCGGTCAACTGTGTCGGCTTTATTTAAGCCAAAATATAGACATTTGTGAACATTTTAAATAGATCTTTAATTCTTAACAACTATGCGGCATGTCTTTAACTTGGCCTTAAGCCAAACTAAAACAGCCTCAAATCGATTACAAACTAAAACTAAGAATGGGAACTGGGAACTCGATGCCGCACATTGCCGCCATGCTCGGGTCATAGCCGAGGGAACTGTGCGGGAAGGGGGAGGGGGAGGTGGAGAGCAATTGCCTCACAGCTCGGTGCTCTCCATTTGCGGATTGGCATTGCGAATGCCCAGATTTTGTAGCTTGCGCAAACGATGGATCTGATGGCGCAGCTTGTGCTTGAACACAATCTGATTGTTGACCGTCTTCAGGTCGTCCGAGCTGCAGCCCTTCAGATTGCGCCACGTCTTGGCCAGCAGCGTTTCGGTAATGAAGTACTTGGCCTTCGACAGGCGCATATACTCCACCTTGCGACGGGCCAGCTGCTCCCGATACAAGTACAGATGGAAGGCAACGCTGGGCGGCTGCTCCGGATCCTGTTGAGGCGAGTTGCTGCTGCTGCTGTTGTTGCTCTCGTTAACAAGTTGCTGGTAGCGTGGCATGTTGCAGTTGCAGTTGCAGTTGTTGTTGAGTTTGTGGCGACACTTTGATTTGATTGCTCTCAATTTAGATCGAGAAGAGATGATGCTGCTCCTGCTGCTCCTGCTGCTTCTCCAGCTGTTGTTGCTGCCACAGAGTTTGCTTTGGGTTTGATGTCAGCAAATGCGTTCGACTTGCTTTTTATGCACTCGACAGCACACGATGTGCCACGTACCTGCCTGAACTTTGGCCCTTCTACTTCTTTTTTTTCTGGGGTTACGGCACAGGTTCTACCTAGCTGGAGGTCTACCTGTTCGTGTGTGTGTCGCACTTTGACTTGCGCCGCAATAAAAAACAATTCATTCTTAATCTGCTTGCGAGCCATAAAGTTTCACATATTTTGCAAACATGTTCATTCTTAATCCGATCGCTAATCCGGCCAAAGCGGCTTGGACCGACTGTCAGTTACTCTGCGAGCACTTTTAAAAAAATCGCCTGGCCTATAAAAAGATTAGACCAATTTTCCAAGCAGCTGTAAGACAAGCAGTTGCATGTCCTGCGGCAGGCCGCAAAGGAGTTAAAAGCAAAGGCTGGCAGGATTAGTTCCTGGATTGCAGCTGTTCATTAACGATCAGCTCGCAGCTCTGAAATTCGACAATCAATTCAATTCCGGCACGTTGTCAAAATATATGAGCTGAAGCTTGACTCTGGCCAAGCTCTGTAATCCTTGCGATTTATAGCCCATTCTCAGTTGGGACTCAGCTAAGTTTTCAAGTTTTCTTCTTTTTAAATCAAAAGACAAACTTTTTATAACTGTCTGGCTTGGCAAAACAGATGAATGAAAAGTGTCGCGTATATTTCATGGCAAGTTTTTCATCTCGGCTTTTTTCATATTTACTTTAATTTTTCTCTTCTTATCTCCTTTTGCTTTTGCATAAGACAATCATGTCAATTTCTAGATCAAATAAAACAAAGTTCAACCTACTTTTACACACAAAATAAATACGAACTAAAAGTGGCAAAAAGTAAGCGTTAAAAAAATAGAAGTGAAGAAGAAGAAGTAGAAGAAGAAAGTGATAGACCTCTGGCAAAAATTATGGCAAACTTTTGCTTTTTAAATCTAACGAAACGAAACGTGGCGAACTTTGCAAACTTCAATGTTGAAATAAGCAATTTTCGCGTTCAACTACACACACACACACACACATAGACACACACACACACACACACATAGAAGTCTGTCTGTGCTGGCGTCTGAGACTGTGCGCAGGGCAAAAAAGATTGAAAAGTAATTGCATTCAAGAGCTTGTAGTTAAAAATTTATAGATGTAGTGCACAAGAATCTGGACAAAACGTAAAAAAATAAAAAAAAGCTGCCGCTGCTGAAAATATTGAAAATGCAATTGCTCGCAACATGCCCCCCCCCCCCCCCCCCCCCAAAAAAAAAACCCCCGCGATGCAACGGTAATTGCAGAAATTTGAGCGCGCACGGCAAAGAAAACAAAAACAAGACGTAAAAACTCATCTGCAAAAGGCCGAGAATCAAATACTCTTGCAAACTTATTTGCATACTTTGCCAGACAAGGCTGCAAATTGGGATATTTTAACGCAATCGAACCGTTCCAATTTCCAATATACTTTTTTAAACTTACAAACTTACTGACAAACAGAAACTCGAACCAAATCAGTTGACCAAAAGACAATCGAACCGAAAGCTTTACAACTGATGTCAATTCTAAAGGAGAATCGAAATATATTGAAGATAAAAAGAGATTAATTTTATTTAAATTTAAACAGAAAAAATCCAGGACTTAGAACTGGCCTAAGCCCAAAATTAGAAACAGATCAAAAAATCAAAAAACATAAAATGTTTGTCATGAAACAAAAAACCTTTGAGACAGACTCAGCTCCAAGACATAATTAATATGGGATTTCAGCCATTTATCTAACCATATTTTGTTGCCAGTTTTGGTAAGAGATTTATTGTGCATCCCATCTAAGAAAATATGCAGATTGTGCCATATTTCGAGTATGAAACTCTTTTAAATTCAAAATTGAATTGTTTCTGAAAAGTTTTAATTCTTATAAATCTATGACAAAACAAGGTTTGCATCGAAACCAGAATTCAAGACTGTAGAAAAACAAATTCACATATCAAATCTAAAGGCAGAAAGTTAGTTTAAACCATGAGCAGAATCTACAATAGATTTGTTGTATACCCTAAAACCATTAAAAAATGGCTAAAAAGGGTATAATGTATTTTTTTCCTTTGGAATTGTAGCTCTGTTTTTTATAGAGAAACTTAATATACGGGCTTTTGTTTCCGTAGGCACAATGTGATATAATGGATTGATTTAGATGAATTTCAGTAAAAAAATAGAAAGCAAGTGGAAGCGTACAATTTCCAAGCTTAATCAAGATAGTGCAATTTGCAACATATAAGAACTTTATCCCTTATATAAGAATGGATATAAGAACTCATAACTTAAAACTCAGATAGTTTCTATGGCAGCCATATGATATATTGGTTCGAGCCGGGAAAGCTTCATCCGAGAGATAAGTTTTCATAGCAGCAGACGGACGACTCTTCCGGCTTAAGGGTAAACATTATATTTACATATACTTTAAGAGTAACTTTACTTAACATATACATATACTTTATGCATATACTTAATGGGATTGTAGACATCTCTCCTCTTCCCGTCTCACATATTTGATGGCAATATCATAATAGCCTCTCGGCAAGGGCATGCCATGAAAATACAGCGTACAAATAAAAGTAAGTTAAATTGCAAATGAAATGAAATCAGCTCTTTAGCTTCATTTGCCTGAACATCTGCCATTTACCAGCTCGCAGCTCGCATCTCCCATTTCCCATTTCCATTAGCATTCGTATTCGGCATTTCCATTGCCATTTTCATTTGCATTATTAACGGCATGAGTGAAATTTTAGCAGCAGCATGTGAAGGCAGCATTTAATTTGCCTTTTCCTAGTTTTTACTGCATATTTTGGCCACGCCAAATGCAGCGCCTGCTGCAGTTGTTAATTGACTTTGAAAGATGCGCATCTCAATTGCTAATTTTTATTGTTCGAAATTTTGTCGAAATTTGCGCTCATTTGGTCAACGTTCGCTGCAGCTGCCCCGCCCCTCGACAGACCCTCTTCCTCGCCTCTGCCCCTGCCGCTGCCTCTGCATAAAACTCGACAGATAGCACAATAAAATTGTTCAATAATTGCATTTTAAAAACACAATCTCTCACACGCCATATGGGGAGGGTGAGGGTGAGGGGGGCCGGCGCTTTGATTATGGCTGCTTAATGCATAAGCTGTGCCCATGCCACGCCCACTTTCGGGCAGTCGTTTGTAGAGGCAGGGAAAAAAGGGGGGCGGGGGGTTAAATATGATTGCAAACAGATTCAACAGAATTTTCACATCCTTGAATTTTCATATGCCTTTGCCTTTTGGCCTCATTTAATGGCTTAATTTCAAAGAAAATTGTTTGGAATTGCCTTACGTATGCTTTGTGTGTGTGAGTGTGTGTGTGTGTGTGTGTGTGTATGTGTCTGTGTGTATGTGTGTGTGTGTATGTGTGTGTGTGTTTAACAGATTGAGAGTTTGTTGAGAGCTGAACAAA
The DNA here is from genome assembly GCA_035045355.1 of Drosophila lacicola. Classification (NCBI taxonomy): domain Eukaryota; kingdom Metazoa; phylum Arthropoda; class Insecta; order Diptera; family Drosophilidae; genus Drosophila; species Drosophila lacicola. The sequence goes on from JAWNPB010000133.1 coordinate 1,094,661, forward strand.
ATTAAAACATTCTGAGTGAATTTGTATAGGTGGCAAGTGCAGTTTGAAAACAAGTAAGAATGAACTCTGCTCGACTAGGAGATACCCTGTATACAGTTTAAAAGAGCCCCAGCAAATATTCATGCTCATTTCTATATAAAGAAATCTATCCTCAGTCCCTTAGCATGGAAAATGCATTCTTAAAAAACTTTTGTATTCATGGTTGGATCTTTATGAAACTTTCAGGCCTGAAAAAATATATTGTTGAAATATGTTTATATAGAAAAAATCAATGTTTGACCCTTCGTTATTTAACAGTTTTGGATGTATTGGAAAAGGGGCATATTTCTTAAATTTAATTCAAGTTATATTCCAATTCTCTTGCTCCCACACACATTTGCACAACTGCAATATACCCCTTGCCGTCACATGCCCAATGTTTACAGGGTATTTAAAACTTGATCTCAATGTTGCCATTTGAAAACAATATGACAAGACAATAAGCTCATATGGATTTTAAATGTATATCAATTTGTGAGCTTGTAGCTTTTAGGATTGTACATTTATTTTTAAGTGCGGCGTTTAACCTTTGAACGAGTGAAAGATGAGGAAAATCATTTGATTTTTGTTTATGGAAAATGCAATTTTCAAGTGTCTTGAGCCTTGTTCGCCTTTGGTTTAGTTCGTTTATTATATCAACTGCCCATATATGAGGGCATGCTCCCGACTCTAAGCTCTTTGCCCAGCTGTCAGTTGCAATTAGCCAACTGCTGGGCACAACATAATATACACAACACACACACACAACACACACACACACACACTTAGCACATAATCAAAATGCCGTAAATCAGAAAATTTGATATGCAGAGTCCGACAAGTTGATTTGACAGCCGCGCGCTACAGATACAATGTTAGGCCCAAGGCCCCGAGCGCTTTCCAGCTGGGCGTTAATTGCACAAACTATTAAAGGGAGGGAGAGGGGGGAGCGGGGGAAGGGGGTGTGTGTGTGAAAAGGAGACCGCCATCAAGGCGACGTAAATCAAATCAAATTGCAATTAAAGTGCCATTCGATGCCGAAGCACTTTAAAATGCAGGCGGCATGCGAAAAATGCAGCTGCCAAGGCGACAATTGCGATTGGAAGAGCGAAAACGAGGGAAAGGAAAGGCTGAAGGAAAAACTAAGAACTGAGGAAATTCGTGGGCTGGCGGGTTTTCGGGGGGCAATTAATTAAGGCAAACCTCAGCGCCGCTCGAAAGTATGCAACACACGAACCGCAAAGGCAATGAAATATTGCAATCAGCAAAAGAATGAAAAGCCACTAAATGCACAGAAGACGGCAAAAACCCGAAAAGCAACAGCAACCAGCAAACCAGGAGCTAGCAGAGAGGAGCAAGGAGTTCCTTCTCGCTTGGCAGCACCCGCTTGCCAAAATTAGTTTCTGTGTCAAAAGTTTGAAATGAGCAAGCGCCTGGCTTGGCCCTGCAACCGAAGCAGCAGCTGAAGAACTGACGCAAAAAACTGCCAGCAACCGGGGAGCCAAAAGAAAGAGAAGTGAGCTGAGCTTTAGATGTGAATCTCCGCTGGGAAGATATCCTGTAATAAAGTGCATTTGCATAAACAGATAGAGACACAAATGGCTGTCCATTGTAGCTAATGTATGTCTTTATTTCCCTGCTCATCTCAAGTAACTCGTGTGTTTCTCATCAGATTACTTTTAAATTTAAGACTGTTTAAGATAATACTTAAAGTTGGGTGTATACCAAGATTCAGGGCTTATAGTTGAAGAGTTTTCGAGTTGCGGGAAAGAGCTTGAAAGATTTAATGCTCTCTGTCGATTTCAGGGCTTATAGCTCAAGAGTTTGCGAGGTTTTGGGAGAGTGAAATATTCTTGAAATTTATAGCCTTGATACTATCTAAAAATATATTATAGATACAGCCTTGATATTATCTACAAAAAAAGACCGATAAATCAGGGATGGGAAATCGAAATTTATCGATTGCTGAGAAAAGGGAATCTATCGATAAGGTGAACGTAGATTCCAAGTCTCAAGATCTGACCAGCTCAACTTGGCTAATCCAAAATATTATGAATATTACGCTATGAGGCTAAGGTTTCTTTCTTTTGCCTTCGCCCAGCATACCCATTCTGATAGTTCGTATAGAGTATGCGAACTCGTTGAGAGCGAGACAGTGCGTCGAGGACAAAGTTTGTCGCTGATGTAGTTAAGAATTGGCAGCAAATGCTGCTTAATTTCAAAAGAAACTTTACGTATTTGTCATGCGGCGCACATTCATTGCGGTGTTCATTTGGGTGCAACTGCAACTGCAACGGCAACGGCGACATTGACAAACTTGCCCCAGTTGGCATTTTGGTTAGCTTTTTTCCTATCTTTGATCATATTTAATAATTCATCAGAAAGAATCTAAAGTCTTTTGATTCGTTCGTTCGTTGCACGCTAATTTGTGGTCGCTTTGCCAGCGCCTGGCCACTTGTGCGCTTCATTTCCTGCGGCCGACTGCCGTTTGACTTGCTGTTTCCGTTTCCGTTTCAATGACGCTTTGATTGGCCTTGCGGTCTCCTCATCCTCAGGCCGCCCGCAACCGCAATGTACTTCACGTTCCGCGTTAATTATTATTGTGGAGCACAACCCGTGGCTAACCGCGACGCCAACTTTAATAACACTTTCAAATTTTCGGACTTGAGCCCATTTAAAAGCTGTTCACAGCCAATATTTGCCCCACTGCCAAATTAATATTTAATCCCAAGCAGCTGGTCAACTGCTTCAGAGTACTTGACATATCTATAAAATCATAATTACTTGTGTACTCTATTTGACCTCAGCCCGCATTAAGCGAAGGCAGCTTCAAATGAACAGCTAAACTAAAGTTGAGAAAAATACTTCGAATTTCGTGATCTCTTCAATTGTGAGTGAAAAACTTTCAGCTCGCAATTTCTTAATACAAGACTTATCTGAAGATTAGTTCATTTACGATATATTATGGCTTCATGGGAAATCTTAAGCTTATATCGAGCAGTAAAATTGTTGTAATAAGTATCAAAAGCACTTAGAAAGAGCTTTAGAGCAATCGTTGAGAATTGTTTATATAAGCTCATATAGGAAACCCTTCCATTTTCAAATGAATTTTGACCCAAAATAATGTTGCCATATTAACATGCCAAGTTGATCTAGAGGCCAAGCCATGAACAAAGACAAAAACCTTATGAAAATCGAATAAGATTTGACCGAGTTATGGGGTAGAGAAATTTTGACCCATGTCTATATAAGAATCTTGGGGTAAGATTTGGACATGAATTTCGACTAAAAAATTTGTTGTCAGATTTAAACGCAAAATCTATCTAGAGGGAAAACCATAAAGAAAAAGCCAAACTTCGTAGAAATCGGTTGATTTTTGAACGAGTAATGGGAATGGGAAATTTTAACAACTGTCTCTATACGATTCTTGGGGTAAGATTTGGACATGAATTTCGACTAAAAAATATGTTTTCAGATTTGAATGCCAGATTTATCTAGAGGGAAAACCATGAAGAAAAAGACAAACCTCGTGAAAATCGGATTAGATTTGACCGAGTTATGGGGTTGGGAAATTTTGACCTATGTCTATATACGAATCTTGGGGTAAAATTTTGACATGAATATCGACTAAAAAATTGGTGTTCAGATTTGAATGCCAGATTAATCTAGAGGGAGAACCATGAAGAAAAAGCCAAACCTTTTGAAAATCGGTTGAGTTTTGGCCGAGTTATGGGGGTTGGAAATTTTGACCCATGTCCATATACGAATCTTGGGGTAAGATTTGGACATGAATATCGACTACAAAATTTTTATTCAGATTTGAATGCCAGATTAATCTAGAGGGAGAACCATGAAGAAAAAGCCAAACCTTTTGAAAATCGGTTCAGTTTTGGCCGAGTTATGGGGGTGGGAAATTTTGACCCTTGTCTATATACGAATCTAGGGGTAAGATTTTGGCTTGAATTTCGACTAAAAAATAGGTGTTCAGATTTGAATGCCAGATTAATCTAGAGGGAGAACCATGAAGAAAAAGCCAAACCTTTTGAAAATCGGTTCAGTTTTGGCCGAGTTATGGGGGTTGGAAATTTTGACCCATGTCTATATACGAATCTTGGGGTAAGATTTGGACATGAATATCGACTAAAAAATTTTTATTCAGATTTGAATGCCAGATTAATCTAGAGGGAGAACCATGAAGAAAAAGCCAAACCGTTTGAAAATCGGTTCAGTTTTGGCCGAGTTATGGGGGTGGGAAATTTTGACCCTTGTCTATATACGAATCTAGGGGTAAGATTTTGGCTTGAATTTCGACCAAAAAATTGGTGTTCAGATTTGAATGCCAGATTAATCTAGAGGGAGAACCATGAAGAAAAAGCCAAACCTTTTGAAAATCGGTTCAGTTTTGGCCGAGTTATGGGGGTGGGAAATTTTGACCCTTGTCTATATACGAATCTAGGGGTAAGATTTTGGCTTGAATTTCGACTAAAAAATAGCTGTTCAGATTTGAATGCCAGATTAATCTAGAGGGAGAACCATGAAGAAAAAGCCAAACCTTTTGAAAATCGGTTCAGTTTTGGCCGAGTTATGGGGGTTGGAAATTTTGACCCATGTCTATATACGAATCTAGGGGTAAGATTTTGGCTGGAATTTCGACTAAAAAATAGGTGTTCAGATTTGAATGCCAGATTAATCTAGAGGGAGAACCATGAAGAAAAAGCCAAACCTTTTGAAAATCGGTTCAGTTTTGGCCGAGTTATGGGGGTTGGAAATTTTGACCCATGTCTATATACGAATCTTGGGGTAAGATTTGGACATGAATATCGACTAAAAATTTTTTATTCAGATTTGAATGCCAGATTAATCTAGAGGGAGAACCATGAAGAAAAATCCAAACCTTTTGAAAATCGGTTCAGCTTTGGCCGAGTTATGGGGGTGAGAAATTTGACCCATGTCTATATACGAAACCTAGGGGTAATATGTGGACATGAATTTCGTCCAAAAAATTTGTTGTCAGATTTAAATGCAAAATTTATCTAGAGGGAAAACCATGAAGAAAAAGCCAAGCCTCGTGAAAATCGGATTAGATTTGACCGAGTTATGGGGTTGGGAAATTTTGACCCATGTCTCTATACGAATCTTGGGGTGAGATCTGGACATGAATTTCGACTAAAAAATATGTATTCAGATTTGAATGCCAGATAATTTTAGAGGGAAAACCATGCACAAAAAGTGAATCCTCGTGAAAATCGGATTAGATTTGACCGAGTTATGGGGTAGGGAAATTTTGACCCCATATAGGATATTTGAGGCAAGTCAATATATATGTATAAAGGAATGCAACGAGTTGCTTAGGCAGAGTCTGACTGAAGTTGGCGTGAATTATAAAAACAATTTGCAGCTTCACTCTCAACATTATTCACTTAACCCGGGCTACTTCTATCCTATTTATATATATATATTTATGAATTTAGCTGCTAATGCGACTAAATGCAGACAAGTGGAAACAGTGCATTACGTGAGATAGTTTCAATTTTTGCTTACCTCAGAGATTTTCGGCTAGCTGCTGCTGATATTTGTTTGTAACTGCAATAAATAAAATAATATATGATTATTATTGCTGTGTCTGGCTTATAATAGATATTTATTTATTTATTTATTTGATTTTGAAGCATTTCGGTTTTTGCGCACGTTTATTCCGCAAATTGTAATCTTTACACAATTGAATGGCAATGCACACGCAAACGATTATTTTCCATGGAATATATTTTTGCTTTGCTTTTTCGGCCAAAGATAAACAAAACTTTTGCTTGATTTCACGCCTATTGGCGGCTTCATTATCGCTCGACTGAGGGGGCGGAGGGGCGGGGAGGCGGACACTTACTTCTGGGTGCGGGCCAAAAAACATTTCCGGGCTGAAAAGCGAGAAATGCGAGAATGCGCATTCGTGTGTGAAAATGATTTTTAAATTGGCGCGGCGACAGTCAAAAGGCATTTGAGATTTGAGATCTCAAAACCCGATGGAGGAGAAAACACAATGCGAGGCGGGGCGGGGCGGGGCGGGGCGGGGCGTGGCAAATGTAAAATTTTGACAGCTTTTAATTGTGCAGCGAGCTGTGCAAATCCTGTGTAAAACACTCGCACAACAATCACATCCATTTCAATTACAAAACGCAGCACGTCACGGCCAGATACAGATACATCTGCAGCTGCAGCTACAGCTGCAGATACAGATACATTCGGATAAGCGGGCTGGTCGCCAGGCAAAGGCAGCCAAATTGCGTTTACCTTGGAACAGGTGCAATTAACGCGGCGCATAATTTCACCACAAAGCAGGCTGCCGTGTGAATTATCATTAATAGACCAAAGTGAGAGTTTTTTCTAGGCGCACCTAATGGCAGCGACGCCCTGGGCCCAGGGCCAAGCCAGGCATACATATGTGCGCCACGATTTACGGGTCTTGAACACTTTTCGCGGCCTGTCAGCAGTTCATCAGAGCTGCCGCGAGACGTGGCATCAAGACGCTGCACACTCGACTCAACGCGACTCGACTCAACTCTCTCCCAGTGCGAAAACTTAATTAAAATAAAATTAAATTCAAGGCGAGAGAGTCCCTTTTGGCAGGCAGCCCCACCGAGCGCATTATGCAAATGCTTAGCATTTGAACTGTCAGACGTGTGCAATTGCACTAAAAACTTAACGATGCATAAATTGTGGTTGCAGTTGTTGCAGTTGTTGTTGCAGTTGATGTTGCAGTTGTTGTTGCCTCGCTATCTGATAAGCTACAATCAAATGCAATCAAACTAAATTCAATTTTATGGCCAGCAAGCCAAAGAAAAGCCGCCGACTGCTTAGAAGATCAACTCAAGTGAAGTGAGCTGGAAAACAGCAACAAGCAACAAACAACAAGGAACAAGCAACAAACAACAACAACAACAACAAAAATGTCTAGAGACAGGCAAATCCAGCAGAGATTTTGCTTAGCAGCTGCGTCTAAGCACGAATTAAAATCCAACTGTGGCCCGCAGAGCGCAACTGAAACCCAAATCCAAGCCAAACTAAAACTTGAGCTAAACCAGCTGCTTACCAAATAATTTGCAAATTCGATTTGATATAAAAGCAAAGAGCAGAAGGTAGTGGGGAGGGGGGGGGGGGGGTGAAGGGGGACAGGCAAATCAAACAAAATTTGAAAATCGAATGAGCGAAAAGACCGTAAATCGAGCAAATGTCGGGCAAGCGTTAAGAAAACTCACAGGAAAAATCACGCAGCTCGTCGCAGAGATGCCGATGTGGCCTTTTTTGTAGACGCTGCGCCCATTAAAATAAGGGTATATCAGAGCATATACAACAGAAGCAGAAGCAGGGTATCTATATCGTCGGTAAGGAGACGAGTCGATGTAGTCATGCCTGCCTGTCTGTCCGTCTAACGCTATCAATTAATTTAGATCTATCGATAATCTTTCCCCAACTCCTGTTTCCTCACAACATCTTCGACTTGATATTTACCCTGATTTGATATGGAGGTTTTTTATATAGATCATTCACAGACCATATTTATGTTTAAATTATCGATAACTCACCCAATCCCCTGTTGCTCTACAATCGATAGATATCGATTTGACATTTATCATAATTGGAGGTATTGATCATTTCTATATATCATAAGTAGGACAAATATAACTTATAGTATCGATAACCTAACCTTTTGTTTCCTTACAACAAATAAATAATAATAATAATTTGGCATTGAGGTTTTTCTCGATAATGCAGCTAATCCTTTGTTTCCTGCCAACCAACTAATATCGATTCGATATTTGTGTTAATCTGGTATCGATTAATTTGATCGATAGCCCATCCTACCCCTTGCTGCCTCATAATCGATAAATAGCGATCAACATCTGTGGTTTTTTGAGCCTATCTCGCAGATTTCAAGAGTCTTGAGACTGCAACTTTTGCATGTTGGTTCTCGGGTCTTACTTGATTAACGACCGTCATTTTTGAGTCTTATGTCAACTGTGTGGAGCTATTAGTGCAGCGCCGCTACCACGTGCTGACAGCTCTCTGACAAGAATCAAAAGCCACGAAAAAGATTAGTCCAAGGCGAGAGAGAAAAAGCCAGCGAATTGTGACGCCGAGATTGCCAGCCAAAGTTGCGGAAATGAAGACGACGACGGCGACTCTTGCTGTGGATCTGGCTGTGGCTGTGGCTGTGGATGTGGCCCAGGCCCCTTGGCAATTCAATTCAAGCGTGGCGAAAACGTTTTGCGCTGCATTCGATTCATGCAGTTTGCCAGTGGAGAGGGAAAGGGAGAGGGAGTGGTGCTAGAGGGGGGGGAAGGGGGGCGCCGCTTATTGGCATCATTGACTCCGACAACAGGCGGCAACACCGCAGAACTGAGCCGCCAGACGCTTTGTCTGTTTGATCTGCCATCTTTTTTTTCTTCTTCTTCTTCTCTGCGCCCTTCTTTTTTTTTTCGGCTTGCCTTCATTTCTTGCGCAAGCGGAAGCACAACTTGCACTGAGTAAGTGTGTGCGAGTGTGTGTGTGTGTGTGTGTGTGTTTGCTTAACATTGTTCGATATTTGGTTCAGCATCCATCTCCGCCTCCCTCCTGCGCCCCCCCCCCCCCCCCCTTCCCCCTGCCTGCCTGCTGGCTTCTTCTGTTCGTTTCTTGACTTCGATGTTTATCTGCAATGATTTGCGATTTTCCGGCAATTTACGCAAAAATATGTGACGAAATTTCAGCTTGTGTTTGTTTGTTTGTGTGTGTGTGTGTGTGCTCAACTGCAACCATTTTGTTTTTTATTTTGAAATGTCTATCGAGCCCCAGCTCAACCCCCTCCCCCTCCCCTCCCCCTCCTCCCCACGCTTTATGCGTTGCGCGCGTGATGCCAGCCCGAAATTTACCAAGAAAATTAGCGTACAAAAATGTTGATGGCAAATATTTGCGTAGCAGCAGCAACAACAACAACATTTTGAACGGGAAGAGCATCCCACGTTTTACAAATTTTGGGTGATTGGCTTTGCCATTTGCCTGCAGTTAATTGAATTTGGAAAGGTGAAAGGCTCCGCGCATCTTCGAGCCAAAAGTGGAATTTCGATTGCGATAACAATGCCTTGCTTTTTATTTTCTGATTTATGATAGTCGGGTAAAAGGGCTGCATTTCGATTAGTGCATAACAGAGATTGTGTCGAGTTTATGGTGGAAATGTAATCAAAGCTGAGACAAATTGCAAGGAAAAGCCAATCAATGTTGCAAAATGGAAAGCGACCAAAATGCAGCACAAAATTTGATAGCTATAGGAAATGTATATATATAAATCAATTAAATGGAGAGAGCTTCTGCGGGTTTTTCGGACAGACTGGGGAAAGGTTGTCTCGAACTAGCCAAAGAAATACTTATAATATCTAAACAGATAGCTTAAGAAAACCAGATCGACCCGGATCAAACCAGATCTGTTTATATATATATATATGTATCTTCTGGTTACCGCAATTATTTGCACAGCAATTTACGCATTTTGGCTACAATAATTCACAGCACAAAAGAATTTAATATAACAACGAATACATTTCGCAAATTTTATGGCTTTAAATTCTCGTAAAAATTGTATTTTTAATTAATTGCACATGCATTTGGCTTTAATGCAAAGCCAAAAAAATGCTGTGTAAATACGGGTAATGGAAAAAAATAAAGCGAGAAAAAAAACCAAAAAGATTGAAATGTAAAAATTAATTGCTTTAAACAACAGCACAAATGACACAAAAAGGGGAAATGCTTGCCAGCAGCAGCAGCTACAACATCATCATCATCATTGTCAACTTCATTATCGTCATCGTCAACATCATCGCCAGCTTTTTTCAGTTTGGTAATGATCATGTGATGATTTGATAATTAAAAGCAAACACAAAGCGAAAGAGAAAACAAGATGAAAAAAACGTTCAAGTAATGAATGCCATCAAAATACGCCACACACAGATACGCACACACAGCTACGCACACACACAGATACGCACACACACAGATACGCACACACACAGATACGCACACTCACACAGACGCACTCAAACATTTACATACAGCAACTAAAATGTCGCACACATTTTAAGTGCCCCAAGCAAAAAGTGAAGAGACGGAGACAGGCCCAGTTTCAGATACAGGTCCTGGCTTGGCATTAGCTACTGACCGATAGACAGCACAGCTTCTGTGCTGCGTCCTAGTCCTACTCGTAGTCTCCTCCAGAGTCGAACAGTAGCCAAGGCAGGCAGCGATAACATCTTTCAGAGACGTAGCTCGACTTGTGGATTCTCCAGCTGGGGTGGGGAGAGGGTGAGGGGGGGCGCTCTGGTGCTGGCGACAAGGTTTCGCAGTTGATGAACTCTCAAGTCGGACTGTGCCCGGCTAACGCACATATATATAGGTAGGTATACATATATCAACGAAAAGCGGCTGATCCGCTTTGCGAGCCGGCCATACATCTTATTGTATCTGTATCTGTATCTGTTGCTCTGTAGCTGTATCTGTATCTGTTGCTCTGTAGCTGTATCTGGCAGATGCGGGCACGCACGCACGCAACCGCAACGAAACCAGACCTTGTGCCAGTTTACGATTGCGCGCAAGAATATCAAACAATAACAACAACAACAAGAAAGAGGAGTCTAGACGACTAGCAGATACCCTGAACACGACTTTCCTCTTGATACAAGAAGCAACTGTGCTTCTTCTTGACTATGATCCATACTATCTCTGCGAAATGCATTCTTAAGTAACTCGGGTATTTATTATCTCATATCTATGCAATTTTCAGGGAATAATCATGGCATACTAAAGTGCGCATTTACTAAAGCGGAAGGCTCTACCTTTAAATCTAAGTCATTTCATATAATATAAGTTATATCTGAGGGAACTGAGGGAAGATCTCCAAAAAGTATAATACTTTTAATCTGATTATACTGTCTGTTAACTTTCATACCAAGCTTGGCATATCTATCTCTTATAACACTTAAGATAACCTAAACAAGGTCTTAAGAGTTAAGCTCGATATTTATCGTTATTTTTTTAAAATTCAAGTCTAAATTTCTGTTCACGCAGTTTGACAGACTCAGCGCATCTTTTTGTTAAATTATTTATGTACTTTAAGAGTTCATCTACGAATCCTTTTTCTGTCTGTTACATACACTCACTCGAGAGTCAAGCTACCCCTTTTTAGCCGCTTTCAATGGGTTCGGGGCATAAAAAGCGACTGGCAAATTGATTAAACGCTAATCGCCGCCATTTTGCGCAATTATTTGAGTGAAGGGGGGGGGGGGGGGAGAAGTGGCAAGGGTAAAGATGGAAGCGGAGGCGGATGCGGTGAGCGGCAGTAAAGCGGTCAGCTGGCTAAGCTTTTGGGCAAGTTTTTAATGCTTGACTTTTTGTTGCTGTTGTTGCTGTTGCTGCTGTTGTTGTTGTTGTTGTTGCTGATGTCGTCTGAGCAATTACGTTGGCGTTGGCGTCGTCCATTGCCTCGTGCTGTCGTCTGGGGCGCGGTGCGTGTGCAACTGTTAACTGAATGATGGCCAAGACTGCAGCAGCTTAAGCTGGCCAAGCTGGTCAGCCGATAACAACAACAACAAAAACAACAACAACAATAAAAACGGCAACAGCTCAAAAATCTCGTTTGCCTAATAGCCGAGTTCAAGTTGAATGGCTCAATCTTTCAATCTGCCAATTGACGTGTTTGCGCTTGCGTCGACGTTGTTAATTAACAAGCTGCCAAATAAATTAATCACAACAAAAAATAACCAAAATGCTTTCGAATACAAGATATGTACAAAGGTGCACATGAAATGTATGCATATATAAATAAATATATAAAAATATAAAAGCTGGTAAAATCCGCTTTAAAGACATAGGCGTGGATATGTGAGGGAGAAGCTGAGAAGGAGAGAGCTTATAATTGCTGACTTTTGTGAATATGACTTCAAAATCGAACGTATAGAAACTCATAAGTTGACCGATTTATCCTAAGACAACATATATACGATATATGAAGAACATATATACGATATAAGAACAACATATATACAATATATGATAAGATACGACATATGAACTGCTTGCCATGGAAAGAGGAACGAATCTATGCAAAGTATCTTGAGGATAGCTTCAGATGGATCTAGCTACAAAAAACTAAGCTGTGTAGTCTGATAAAGAGTATATGTATACTCCTTCAAAAATCCTCTGCAAGGGTAAACAAATCATAACAACAAATTAAAGTTATCTTGGAACCAACTAAAATAAAGAAGTTTATTGATTAAGCTGTTGATACTGATCTTGAATGTAAATACTTGATATTGCACATTTCGTGATAAGATAAAACTAAAAAATCCTGGCCAAAGCAAGCCGTCAGCAAGGTGAAAACCGTTCATTATACATTACACCCAATCGAATAGAACACACGTAAAAAAAGTAGAACTCTCAACAATTGATGAAAATAGCGAGAAGACAATGGAAAAGGCGAGCTGCTGTTGCTGTGATTGTCAGCTCAGCGGCGCTGGAAAGTGGCCATAAAACACACACATACACTATAAGATGTAGATACAAAATGTTTATGGCCACTTTAGGTAGACATTAATGTTTACTTTTGCTACCGATTTCCACTGGCTGCTACTTAAAATCACTCACAAAGACGCGCATCCTAAAACTTTAATGAGCTGGCGCACAATTCGAAGAGGCGGCAAAGTTCATGAACCCAGCGAAAAAGAAAACAGAAAAAAAAGCAGAAGAATTTCTCACACAGAACGGCGACGGCGACAATTACACGCGAGGCGATGGGCATGATAATGGAGCTGAAGCTGGACAGCAGCTGGAGGGGAGGGGACAGGGGGAGCAGGGGGGGACGGGGGCCACTTACAACTGGCCAAAACGGACAGGCTTAACTTTTAGCCGCACAGCAAGAAGCCGACATCGACAGCGACATCGACATAGACGTCAGGATTTCGGCCACTTGACTTGATTCTGACCAAGTAATTAAAAAGAGTCGGCAGCAGCAACAACGGCCAACGGAAAGCGTAAAGAAAATGGAAAATTACAGCATGGCGTTGAAATTTTTGCACCACGTATCTTAAGGTTCTGCTGGCAGGCGCAGCTCGGTAGCTGCTACTGCTACTGCAGCTGCCTTTGGCCCAGGCACAGCTCATTTCGTCGTTTCGTAATTAATTAGTCTTAAAAGTTAAATAGCCCAAATGAGTTCGGACAACTCACAAAGGCCGACTGCGACGGCCAACAGCCAATAGAAAGAATGCCAAGCTACAGATACGGATATTAGCAACAGCTACAGATACGTCTACAGCAACAGATACAGCTACGGCAACAGATACAGATACAGATGCGGATGCGAGTTCGACTAACAGCAACATATTTACGAGTTGTCTGAGTTCTATGCGGCTGGTCCGAGTCTGAGTCCGAGTCCGAGCGGTTGGCAAATGAAGATAAGATACGCGTTTGACAGGCCGACACAGACCCCGGGCGAGAGAGGACGAGGTGGAAGCAAGGGATGGCTGGAGCTGGAGCTGGATAGCTGGAGACGCATCGCATATTTGTGTAAATTTCGTATTTATATACCCTATTAACATTGCAAATGGGCGAAAAGGAGTATATGAAAGTTATGCGCATGATTGTAACAGACAGAAGAAGGCATCTACACCCAAAGGGAAAATACATGTGTATTTTTCTGATGAAGTCGTCGAACTGAATCTAGAGCTCAACAAAGTTGTCCTCTTCATTTCAATGGGAGGAATTCACAGAGCCATACAAATATCGATTGTTGCCAACGCTTTTATGGTTTATATTTGAGAGTTGAACTAGCAAACGGCAAGTCGCTGGTTCAAATTGGGCAGTAATATGCAGTTCTTATATTTGTTGACTCACAAAGAGAAAAGAAAGAATCATAACAAAAGGGATAATGATTAACATTTTCTCAATTATTGTCTACGTTTTTATGGTTTAATTCTGAGAGTTGAACTAGTAAGCGGAAAGTCGCTGGTTCAAATTGAGCTGCAAGTCATAGTTCTTATATTTGTTATTCTCATTTGTTGCTATTCACAAAGAAAATAGGAAGAATCATATAAAAAGGAAAGGAAAATAAATGGATGATTTAGATTAGATAAGATAGAAATGGATTTTGAACGTTATTGATTTTCATGGAATATATTTTGATGGATACCCATTTCAAGTTCGCAGCTATCTCTAGCATATTTTTATATATTTTTTTCGCAGCTTACAGGGCATTTTGGTAGTCGATCAGCCTAGGCTAGTCACTCTTCGTTATAGCAATTGAATTGGCTGTCAGTTTGGCACACCATTTGCTACACGCATTGCCCGTGTGCATTCGCAAGAATTTATCTAACGCCAACGTCAGCGACAGCGACAGCAACAGAACCGTAGTCGGAGCTGGGCAGATGTGTGTGTGTGTGTGTGCATCTGTATCTGTCGGATACGTGCTGTGACTCCTGCTCCTGTCCTATATGCTCCCCCCTCCCACCCCCTTCTCCCACCACCCCCTCCCGCTGCTGTTGCTGCTTTATTGATTGAGACAGAATTTATTGGCAGTGCTTAACGTTTTAAGCAAACATCGTTGTGACTTTTTGACATTTGCCAGCCACTAAAAATGGCTCTTGATTCTGAATATGAAATGGCAGGCGCTTAAAGCTGCCACAGCAAAAGTATAAGTGCAGCTGTATATGTGTGTGTTTGTGTGTGCGTGTGTGTGTGTGTGTGTGTTTGTGTGCCATCTCGTTAGCTGTGCGCACTTTTAGCATATTTAAATATTATGTTGCAACATTCTCAGCTGGCACAAATTGGCAAAAATCAACTCAAAAATCAACTCTCATACAAAAGGCGACCCCCTCCCCCCTCCCACCCTCCCCCTCAACCCGCCCAGCCCTTGTGCATGCAGCTGGCTGGCAGCAATAGCTGCATATCAATTTCATTTTGCTTTCATGCTCACATAATATTTGCCAATTTATTTTACACTTTTGCTGAAATTGCCGAGCGCTTTAAGTGCCACCCCCCCCCCCCCCCCCGCACATTAAAACCCCCCCATAAAGCCCACAAAATGCACCTGCCACAAGAATTTAAATAAAACAAGAAAGTTTTGGCTAAGCGCAGCAAATCGAAGCAAAGATACCCTTGAGTGCACAAAGGAAATAACTACACTGTTCGCAAAATGATGATTAAACGCATTTTGGGGTTTATATTAATCTAATTTAATCTAGGCCAAGAGAAAGATATACTATATTGAGTCCCCCTTTCTGCCCTTGAAACGCTTTTTACAGCCAGGCAGATTCCCCAGGCAGATCTCAAATGAATTCAGCTATCAATCTAAAACAAATATTTCAAAACGAATGGTAAACAAATAAGTTCTTTAATTTTCCACAATTGCGGGTGAAATTTCGTGAACACGTGAAAATTGTTATGTAGATAATTGAAAATATGTTTGAACGAACCCAAATTAAAACTTTGCTCAAAAACCCTTTGCTCCCCATATTCCAACTAAGAATCACGAACTATCGAACAATTTCTTTTGGACTGTGCATTAGTCGCCAATCATTCAGAGTCAGGATAAACAGCTTTATCTATATATAAGTATATATTCGCAATTAACATTTTTTGATTGACCAATCAACCAATTCCCTGCGTAATACACTCAGCTCGAAGTTTTGAGATCGAGCTCCTGCTTTGCAAAATATTAATTAGAAAATGTGTGTGTTCTTTTAAATAAATTAAAAGAGAAGTCTAAATGTAAAATCGAATGTGTTCCTCAACATGATTTAATTTGCAAAACCAAAAGAAATTAAGCTTAAACAAACAATGTGTGCTGTGCTGTAAAATTGATATGCTCTCAAATCAAAAATGTATATATTCTTCGTGCATTGCCGGCAAGGGTATTGAATATGGTCAATATTTGTAAATGGGCCGAGAACGCACTCTTAACGCATTTGAATCGTTTCGTTGTCGAACTGGGCCAAGTGCATGGATGATGGTGCTCAATAGAAGCGGGCAGAAAGAAGCCTCCTCCTCCTCCTCCTCCTCCCTTTCAGAGCGACCGCCGCATGCAATTTGCAACGGATTCAATATTCAAGTGCTACGAATGGCTGCAAAAATCGTTGCCTAACAGCAGGCGCCGGCGGAGCCAGAGCCAGAGCTAGAGCCTGATTTACTGAAGATACACACACGCAAGTTCCACTGTGCACAGTGGGCAAATTGCGGCAAGCTGTTGCTGGCGCCGATTATTTATGGCCAAGTCTAGACAAATGTGACCAATGTGTGTGATACGATTTAATTGCCTCGGGGAGCAACGGGCAACAATTTGTTGATGATGCGAATTTTGGGCCATTTTACTCGACTTGTCATAAATATGTCAGCAATAATAATAATATTTGTGTGTGTGTGTGTGTGTAAATATTTGGCCAAGACAAATTGCAGTAAACAATTTGCAACAATTTCAGAGGCCAAACAACCGAACGGCAGGAAGATGGCCAACTCGAGTCGAGTCGAGCCTCCAGGCACACAAAGCCGCAATTATAGTTCATAAGTTGGAAAATATTTGTAGCTTAACTTGGCTGAGCATGCATTTTGGCCCTGCTGCACTTGACCAAAATAAAGATGCAAAGTTCATGATAAAATTACCAACTTAATTGCCGAGACGGGGTCTATAAGTCAAAGCTGAAAAGCAGCCGGCGCTCGTTTAATTGCCGCAATATGCGGCACGTCAGGAGCAGCAGCAACAACTACAACTACAACAACAACCTGTAGTTGAGTCAGCGGCAGACTTTTTGCTATGCTGCAATCGATCGAAAATAGATGAAAATAACAACAACTACAGCCACAACTCGGCCCGGATTAACTGTTAACAAACTTTTGAACTGGTTTTGTTTGGCGCGCTGTGGCTCTCGCCGCTTTGGCTTTGGCCAGCGAAAGCAAAAGTTGCCACCTGTCTTCGTGCCACAATGCCAAAAAGCAAGACACCAAACTTGCATTTGCATGCCGCTTGCCCAAATGCTTTCAAATTGGGTTAACGACACTTCAACTTGGCTGCAAACTGCGAAAAGAAAAAAAAACCAAAAAACAACTCAAAACACAAATACCAGTGCAAGAAAAGCAGCAACAACAACATCCAAATGGAACGAGTAAGAGTACTCTAGTCGAGCATGCCCGGCTGGTAAATGCCCTCTACTAAGCTAAGATACATAGGTACATCTGCAGATGCAGATACAGATACATGTAGAGATATAGGCTATAGATGCAGATCCAGATACAGTTATAGCTACAGATGAAGATACAGCTACAGATACAGATACAGTTAAAGATACAGATACAGATACAGATACAGACACAAATACAGATACAGGTACAGATACAGATACAGATACAGATACAGATACAGATACAGATACAGATACAGATACAGATACAGATACAGATACAGATACAGATACAGATACAGATACAGATACAGATACAGATACAGATACAGATACAGATACAGATACAGATACAGATACAGATACAGATACAGATACAGATACAGATACAGATACAGATACAGATACAGATACAGATACAGATACAGATACAGATACAGATACAGATACAGATACAGATACAGATACAGATACAGATACAGATACAGATACAGATACAGATACAGATACAGATACAGATACAGATACAGATACAGATACAGATACACATACAGATATACAGATATACAGATAAAAATGCAGATGGAGATGCAGCTGCAAATACAGATACAGTTCATAAAGATGGGCAAAACGATGCTTAGAGATGTTCTGCTTCTCTCTGTTACATACACATTTCCAGATTTAATATACCCTATATTTCCATTGCCCTATAAATACAGGGTATAAAAACAACCAAACGAAAAAAAATGCACTTTCATAGCAAGTGTCGCTTTGGCAACTTATTTGCAGCATAGAAAGTGAAACTGCAATTGCAAAGTTGTTACAGATACAGCAACAAAAACAACAACCACAACAACAACAACAACAACAGCAACAATTACATGAGCAAAGATTTGGTTTAGTTTTGGTCAAAGAAAGTGAAGCCAAAGCCTTTTTTGATAGCCTGTACCGAAGCGTACTTAATTGAGGTTCACAAGTGTCAATTAGCCGGGTTAATAGAGTTGCGGCCGCAGCTCCAAAATGATGTCAAAGATTACATGACGAGTCTTGGCCAAAACGTAAACAGGACTCGAGCCCTTGTAGGCAGTTTCATTAGCAAAGCATTACAAGCTCATTAGAAGCGCAATACTCAAGAAAAACTTGGCATAATTCAGCAGAATGCGGATGTTTCACACACGCACACACACAGATACGCACACACACGTGTGTGTACAGTAAAGCATCCGATGCTGATTGCATAATATGAAGACAGAGATGGGAAGAGATGGCAAGAGATGGAAATAGCTGCAGCAGAAATTCACCTGCTTGGCAGCACACAAATCACTGGGAATCGGCTGGCAAAGTGAAATTAAATGAACTAAGGCCGCTGCCAGCGACGGCGACTGCGACTGCGACTGCGACGCCGACTGCGACGGCGACTGCAACTGCAACAGTGAGTGCAACTGCGATTGTAAAGCTAAAGACATCATCGAGGCGAGTCGAGTCAAGGAACCCGTAAGCATAAGCGTTGACAATATGTTGAGAGCCAGCTGAGGAGTCAGTGAGAGACTGAGAGAGAGAGGGAGAGAGACTGAGAGAGGGAGAGGGAGAGAGAGGGAGAGAAAGGGAGAGCGAGCAAAATCTAGCGAAATGCTAATTATGCTACAGTAATGCACACATGTAGAGAAACAGATAGACAGATAAACAACTGAACTGAAAGACAAGTAACAGGCAAATGTGTTCGACTAGCAGATGCCCTGTAAAAGGATAAGGAGCTCATAAGAACGTTGTTTCCTACTAGAAGTAAGTGAAAGAAATTGAAAAAGGATTTGATAAATAAATCTACAAAATGGATTTATTTTCACGTGAGTTTGATCTCTAGACTTCATGACTAGACCAACTTCGACTAGCAGATGCCCTGTACGTGGATATGAAGCTCATAAGAATGTTGTTAGAAAAAGGAATTAATAAGTTAATCTATGAAATGAATTTATCTTCACGGCAATTCGATCCATAAACTTCGTGCTGACGCTTAGTTCAACTTGCTACACAAGCAGCTAAATATCTATGAAAACTCAGCTCACTTCTCTATTCCTGGTCAAGCCTATTATCTATTGTTCCACTTAACAATATCCTCGAGCTCTCACATGCTAAAGTTCGCGTTTCAAGCTCCCTTGGCAATAAATATGCTACGTAATAGGAGCACAAAACTGTTTCCTTCAATCAATATTTATTGATAATGTGTTATGCTGTTACATGCAGTTGCATGCTTCTCAATAATCTCATCAAAGATTTGACTGGTGTACAGGGTATAAACCCAACCGGAACTGTGGTTGTGCATTGAAGTGCATGAAACTGTCGGCCGCCCAGCTGCAGGCGAGGCTTCAACCTTTGCCCAGGCTGCGCCGCCCCACCTCCCGACTGTCCCCGACTGTTCCTGACTGTTCCTGATGTTGCCATTTTGCGTTGACTTTGACAAGAACGCGACCATCAAGGGCCATTATCGTGCGCCTCATCAGCAACAACCTCAACAAGAACAACAACGACAACAACGACAACGACAACGTCTAACGCCAAAGTCATTAAACTCGCGCGAGTTCCAAACGTCGACTAACGACTAATTTGCGCATATGACAGAGCGGCATGCGAGTCGAGTTCTGGCATGGCATATGGCATTTGGGCCGGGCTGGTCTGGGCTGGGCAGGAAGGGGGGGCAACTGGAGATTGAAAGCTCCGTCTATGGCTGGGATTGCGTTGTGCGTCTGTTTCCCAGTGCGCCGCGCCAGTCTCTCGACTAAAACGTTGCCAGACACTTATGCCTTTTAAATGATAAGAAATTGTCCATTAGAGCCCGAGAGTTTGTTTCCCAAAAAAAATAAGAAAATTATTATAGAAAATAATAGAAAATGTGTGTGCACTTTAAAGCCAAGCTGGCTGTGGCTGTGGCACACGCGACGTATGCGCAACGCCCGAGGCGTTAGCCAAACAAATCACGCCACTTACGGCCATGTTATTCATTAATAAGCATGCTAATGCCCGCACACGCCCATTTGTGGTAACACATTTTGTTAGCTTTATAATAAGTACCGCATGCAAACGGTTAAAGTCAATCCGGGACTGGAAAACAGGGAAAGCAGGGAAAGCAGGGAAAACAGGGTAAAAGCTGTGAAGCAGCTACAAAGCGCACTTAATTGCTGCGAAATCACGCGTTAACCTAGACTATAATGCCATAGAGTTCGCATATCGCGCATGAACATCATATTGCAGTAGCTACAGTAGCCCATCGCAGGTGGGAACCAGAAGGGCAGTCCGTGATTATCTGATTTTACTCGATAAATGCGAGTGGAGCACAACAAGACAGAAGAATTGCCGATAATCAAATACTCTTGCACAAATATACGAGATAAAAGCCAGATAGAAGCCAGATAAAACCAGATAGAAGCCAGATAGAAGCCATAAAAAGCCAGAGAGAAGCCAGATAGAAGCCAGATAGAAGTCAGATAGAAGCCAGATAAAGCCAGATAGAAGGCAGATAAAGCCAGATAAAGCCAGATAGAAGCCAGATAAAACCAGATAGAAGTCAGATAGAAGACAGATAGAAGCTAGATAAAGCCAGATAGAAGACAGATAGACGACAGATAGAAGCCAGAGAGAAGCCAGAGAGAAGCCAGAGAGAAGCCAGATAGAAGCCAGAGAGAAGCCGGATAGAAGCCAGATAGAAGCCAGATATAGTCAGATAGAAGCTAGATATAAGCCATATAGAAGCCAGATAGAAGACACATACATATGTGACATATAAGACGGATGAAACGGACGATTGAAATATATATAAAATATATCTTGAGATATCTTGAGAATTATAATAAGAAAGTTGATAACTTAAGAATTTCACTTTCGACTGATCATTTCTATGGGAGATGCTGGCTATAGTTGCCCGATCTAGCAGATTCTGACAGCCAGACATGAGCTTTAAAAAAGTTGGAATACTTTGTGTAGATAAAGACAGACGGACATATATCGTATATCGACTCGGCCATGAATACTTCTTATCAGGAACATATTAACTTTATGGGATCGGAGATGTCTCCTTCAAAGAATACTTTCAAATACCTACACATGCAAACAATAAGCTTTATATTTCAATAGTCAATATTCTCACTTCTTCTTCTGTGCAATGCAACGAAACTGAAGTACCTTAAGGTAGGGTATTCAAGTGCTTGGTACCCGTACAATATGCAGCCGGGAAAGCGCCATGAATAACGGTGCTGTGCAAATGGCGCTGGACGTGCACCTTGGGGGCAGTCTAATTAAACACGACACTGAAAATGTGTCCTCCGCTGTCATTGACACGTGTGTGCACAACACCAACAACAGCAACAACAGCAACAACAACAACAACAACAACAACAACAACAACATCAGCAGCAGCAGCAGCAGCAGCAACAGCGACAACAATAATAATAAAACTGAAGCCGGTGTCCAGCCGGATATGCAGCAGCCGATAGGCCGTTAATACACAGCACACACACACACCCATACACACACACACAACACCCATACACACACATACACAAACACCCATACACACACACACACACACAGAAACACCCACAGACACATGACAGGCAGCGGCCAGAAGCTGCGTCGGCTGATTTTCCGTTTGCCAACAGTTGCCGGAATACCCGTACACAACGCACACACACACACACACGCACACACACACGCACACACACACGCACACACACACACACGACGCACTCACACACACAGCAAATCCACATACACAGCTGCAGAGATTCACGCACGTGATTTATGTGCGTGGGCGCGCATTTTAAGGCGGCAACAAACGAGGTGCAAGAGGTGGCTGCTCTGGGCGGCGCCCAGCAATGTCCGCTGTACCGAATAGCAAGCGAGTATATACGACTAGAAGTTGCCCTATAATCACAAAGCGATTGATACACACGAAAAGAAACACATGAGCTACATTTATGAGCCTCTGCCTGGGGCAACCCTAAAGGAATCGATAGTTATCGATTTAAGGGAATATTCGCTGGATTTAAATCTCTTATAATATAGAGAGATAAAAAATGGAGACCGAGTACGTTCTTCTTTACCAATATACCCTTTGCCACGTACTTTCCACAGGGTAGCGGGAATAAAAACCGTTGGCAACTTTATTGGAATACGCATATTTTACGTGCGCACGCGACTCGATGCTGGTCAATTCAATCAGGATATAATTTTATGCGTTACTTAAACACGCAGGATATGTTAATATTGTGGCGCTAGCCCAGCGGCCGCATCAACAGGGCAAACAACAACAACAACAAAAAAGCTTCACTGTACGCTTGAAATAACAGCATAGTTGCTGCGGATAAATAACCATGTGTGTGCGCGTGTGTGTGTGTGTGTGTGCGTGTGTTTGTTTGTGTTTTCATGATTAATTAATTGTATTTAAAGCATAATTGCCTCTAGCTTTCATTTGATTAAATTTCCGTGCGACACAATCGGCAGGTCAATTGGCTTTCTGCCTTTTAAATCCAGCTGCAAATATTGCCCGAAAGTATTTAAAACAAGTAAAAGTGCTCGGGTCGGGCGTGTCTGACTGGGAGATACGCTGCAGCCAGCGCTGAGATACGTTCCTTGCCCTTTACTACGGAATGGTATACGAAAAGGGGAAAGGTATCTAAAAAGTAACAAAAAAGTGAAATATTCCCAATCTGTGTATATCATAAGAGAACCTTAATACCGAATTTGGTTTATCAAACTCTTATAATTGTCGAGTTGTGCTCTAAGAACCAAGTTTTAAAATCGATTTTTATCGATTTTTGAAAATGGGACAAGATATCGATAAAAACGACAAACTCTTTTGGCTAATGTTATACGAGAATATGCAGCTGAAGTTCGAAATCTTTATCTTTTGCATTAGGGCCTAGATCCACTCAGTTTGTCGTCCTGCTAATGAATATATACACCTCTTGGGGCGATGCTTGCCTATAACATACAATTTTATGCAGAAAGAGATATATATTAACTACAGTCCATAGTTCGCCCTGCACTTTAATGTATGCCATGCGAATATAGTATAGTATTTAATGAAGTACAGAGGACACACATTTTAATATTCTCCTCATTAAAATCGATATTAAATAAAAGTCCATATTTTTTGTTATTTTAACCGATTGCTGAGATAGCATAGAATGTTTGTGTTAAATATTTAAACTTATGCGTCTAATTATTTAACATGATGTTGGCGTGTGAATTGCCAATTAGTAGAAAGATAAGCTAGTCAGCGCAGGTGCTATAAGAGGCCTGTGCTTATTTCAAAACTGTAAGGGGATGGTTAAACTTCAACTATTAGTTGTACATTAGATTAAATTGGGAGTAGATCCGATATTTATCGCAGGCTTCAAAGCAGACGGAACTAAACTGAAGCCGGATATTTGTGGGTAACGCGTGAATATTATGTCGATAACACAACTAGGGTTATCAGGAAAAGATTATCATTAGATTTGTTACTTTTAAGTACTTTCCAGATTTGAATGCAGATCTCTTGCAGTTCCAGTCGCAGTTAGAAAATTACTACAGCTGCTTCCCTCTATCGTTAAAGAGAAAACCTTTTACGGCTACAAAGGCCTAATATGATAATATAATATATAATAATAATTTAATACATACATATATAATACATATAATAATATATGAGGATAATAATTTCTCACCATGACCCATGACCTTTCTTCACAAATTTCATATGTGAAATAGTGTCCAGGTCTATTTTGGCCTAATATTTGTTACGAAAGAATAATATTTAATGGCAGAATTTTCTGACTGATCTCTGCACGAATTTAATTTAGGCAAAGGCAAAACATTGTTGTGGGTTTTAGTAACTTTTCTGTTAACATTGAATTTGTGTTTAATTTTGTACTATTTCGCTTGTTTTTTTTTTATAAAGTTTAGCAGTTGATTAATTGTTAATTCGTGTCATAAGT
Source organism: Drosophila lacicola (assembly GCA_035045355.1). Taxonomy (NCBI): domain Eukaryota; kingdom Metazoa; phylum Arthropoda; class Insecta; order Diptera; family Drosophilidae; genus Drosophila; species Drosophila lacicola. Next base: position 1,118,833 of record JAWNPB010000133.1, read on the forward strand.
TTTTTGTGCCGTGTCCCTTTCTATGCGCCAAACAATATTTGATTAATTTTGCAGCTAATTTGGTTAATTAAATTTTGCTATTTCAGTTACGTGACGCGCCCAACATGATGCTTTAATTATTAATATATTTACATATCCATATATATATGTATATATATATTTCTTTGTTGCTGTTTTCACGCCCCAAAAGTTGACGTGCCAACTGTCGCTTCTCTAGCTGTCCGTCTACATTCCCTGCTTACTATAATCGATGCCAGACAACAACTTTTTGGCAGAGACTCACACGCACAGGCTCCGGGCGAGGCACTGGGCCGGGGTCTGGGCCGGGGTCTGGGCCCTGTTCAGGTTGCGGGCAAATCATTTTGGCAAAAGTTATGAAACAAAATACGTAAATCTCTTTAGTTGGCTCATAATTATGACATTAAGCGGCGATGCGACTTGAATTTTAATTGGCATGCCGTCAGCTGGGCGAAGGGGGAATGGGGGAGGGGGAAAGGAGGGGAGCTGCGCTGTATTTATTATAGTATGCGCATTGTTGCTGCCTTATGTTGATTAATAAATAATTCTTGCTCTGGCAGCGGCTCGTTTGTGGCCATTCATTGACGCGTTTTATGGCCTGATACATGGATTTTGTTCCGCCAAAAATGGCCGAGCCGTTAACAATAATGGCCCGTTGATTGCCCGACGGCGACAAGCAGCCGAATTTAATTAAACTTATTCAAAAACTGAGCTCTTTTTTCAATGACCATCGCGGGGCTTGTTCTGGGGCATGAGACAGAGTTTACGCATAAATCAATTCCATAGAATTCTAAATACTTCAAACTATTTTTGTGTCTTTCTTTTCTCTTGTATTGATTTGGGTTATTAGAACAAGATTATCACAAACTTTATACAGAGTTTAATAATTAGCAGCACTTTGAGGTTGCTTTTGATTTAATATAATTTAATTTAGCTTGGAACAAGTAAGTCGCACGTTATGGAAAATTCATGCTTGATGAACATCGGAGTTTATAGTCCGATCTTGGTCCTATATTTGCCAATAAAAGCCAGAACTCAAAGCTCTAGCTTTTCAAAAAGTTTTCGGTATTTTGATTGGGTGGGAAAGAGATCGAAAAAGTGAAGTATTCGAAATATACGAGCAGCAGCATATAAAATTTGCTGGATGTAGCTCTTATATATATCGATTTATACTTTAATAACCAAGTCTCAAAATCGACATTTATCGATATTGTGCAAATATTGATAAACGATAAACTCATTCTGCATATCTTATAGGAAAATATACCTATATACACAGATGCATAGACAGATGAACAGAGTTCTCTGGCTCGCCACAGCTCGTCCTGCTGTCCAAGAATATATATACTATATATTGTGTAGGGGCTGCTTGGTTAATGGAGAAGTCTATTACACACCATTGCACAAAATCATAATACCCTTTTCACTCATATTCAATGAGTTCAGGGTATAAACAATAAAATGCAGCCCAAAATCCGCGCTGCGCTCGAAAGTATGCAATGAAAAATGTGGTGCAATTCCTTACGAGCTGCAGAGCCCAAATGTTAAAATTCTCCCCGTTAAATTCTACATATTTAATCTGTTTATAATTTGCAATTGTTACCTATTGCTGAGATAATTTTCAAAAATAATTGTTTCAAAATGTTTTTACTTATGTGTCTAATTATGGGACATGATTATGGCGTGTTAAAAGCAAGTATTGTAAACTATTATTAGTGCAAAGATAATCCAGTCAGAGCTGGGTCTATATAAGGCCTGTGCAGTTGAACCAGACTCAACAGAAGTATTTTATTTTCGACAATTAAATGTTATCTCAAATGGTTTTTCGAAAGTTCTTGCTGCTGCTTTTAGTACTTAAAAGCTCTGACTGCAAGGTTAGTTAATCTTGAAATAGACTAATTAGCTATTCGTAGAGTTGATCAGGATACTTCTGCAGCGCAACTGGGAATACGATCCGATATCCATCAATGGGATCAGTGCAGATGAAACCAAAATGAAGTTCGATTTGCGCGTAGAGCGCTTGGGTCGCCACGAAATTGGCTTTTCGGGCACCATCGACTGGCAATATGATATCGATAACACGACTATGGTGGGTTATCTATCGGCAAATGGAACTCGATAGTAAAAATAATAATTGTTATTTATTTTCAACTATTCTCAAGATTGAGATGCGGATCTTTCGCAGTGTGAGCGGCAGCGAAAGTGACTACAAACTGCTGCCCTATGCTGTACCCAAGAAACCTTATCCGTCTGCAAAGCGACCATATGATGAAATTGGATATCCCAATTTATCTCGCTGTTCCAACATACCCCGAATCGAGGGCGACGTGCTCCATCCATGGCCCAGGAATCTGTACACATTTCATATGTGTGCATTCACAGAGGGCGTCTTGCCCGAAGTATTGGTTGAAGGTTATTACAAGACTATAATCAAAGTAACTGGCGAGGTCGATTGGACCTTGACTATTGTCATAATGATCCGCACAAGGCTAATCTAATCGAAGCGGATTTTCTCTCAATTATAGCATATATCTGGTGTGGCTTTTGGTTAGTCTTCTGCTCAAGTTTGTAACTATGTTTTGCACTATTTCGGTTTCGTTTTCTTTTTTCACTTATTCGATTCTTTTGTTTGTTCATTTCACAAATACGCAAAGTAAAAATAACTGAGACCCCAAACATTGCAATTATGCTACTTTTGGTAGATGTTAAACTTGGCGAGAGAGAATTTAAATTTAAGAAATTAAATTGCTGCATTCAAATATTGATAACATGCGATAAGGGTTTGAAACACAACACGGATACATTCATGAGCAGAATTAATAGCCAGGATAGCTAGGGACTAGGTTCGACTAGGTAAGAACTCATTAAAAATGTGTAAAAAGGGTATAATGTAGTTGTGTAAATGTATGTAAACAGGCAGAAAGAAACATCTCTCAAGCCATAAAGTGTATATATTCATGGTCATCTTCGATAGACGAGTCGATCTAGCCCTAAACACATCAATGTCAGAGGCTATAAGAGCGAGAGACTTGAAATTGTGAACGTAGGTCCTCCTAGTGCCTGAGTCGTACAAGTTTGTTTGCAATAATCGATAACAGGCCACGTTTCCAAGTAATCGATAAAAATCGATATCGAAATTATGTTTATTGAGCAAATCTCGTTGGTTTTAATAGCTACAGCCACCAAAATTGACATGTAGCTTCTAGCATAGTGTATGCAGATCAAGTTTGTTTAATTTTATAGCTACCGCCATCCCCCCTCCCCTAAAACAGAAAGCGTTAGCAGCAGTTGGTGCTGGTAGAAGGAGGTTCAGGGTATGCCCCAGGCGGACACTCTTACTTGTTTAGGCTTTCAGTCTTGGATATTCTAAATTTTAACGAAACGTAAGAAAGCGATCTTTGACTCCATTAAGTATCTATATTATTTTGATCTATATAAACAGACATGTGTCAGTTCGACTGAAAACTATTTTAATCAAATTAAAAGAAATTTATGTGTGCACGCTGAAGTCAACCGGTTCGAACTACTGTCTGTTCAGGTTTAGGTTGTCACACGATTTGTTTGCTTGCACGAGTTGACCCGAATTGTTTTTTTTTTTGGACCCAAATTGACAGTTGCATAAAAGCAAATGAGGCCCGAATTGGTTTTTACTACGGGTAAAAGCAATTTGATTGGCACTTGGCGACTAACTTTTACATGCCAACGAATTTCAAACGTATTACCAACAATTTTTGGACAATTTTACCGCTGCCCCACAGAGACTTTTATGGCTTGCGCTGTGTTGTTTACACTCGAAACTAAATTAAAGCGACATGAAAATGCAATAATTTTCGCCTCTTTTTTTTTTCTTATTTATTTATTTATTTGTGTTGGCCATCGTCAGTGTCATTGCCATTTTTGTTGCTGCTGTTGCTGCTGCTGTTGCTGTTGTTGTCGTCGTAAAACTCACAACAATTGCTAGTGTGAGTGTATTAGATAAGTGCTTTGTTTGCCCTTCGCACGCATGAACTTTGCGTGGCGAGTGACGTATAAATTTATTTAGTTGCCGCATAAAAGTTCACTTATTCAGCTGCCGTTGTTGCCGGCAATAAAAGTAATGTTTGATAATAAGCGGCAGCAACAGCAGCAACATCAACAGCAGCAACATCAACAAAAACAACAACAACTTCATTTGCAATTTCCGTGCGATTGTCTCAAGTTGGCTGCTGCTGCTGTCTGTTGTTGCTGCTGCTGATAGAAATCAGAGGCAAAATGTTGCAATGCCAACAGCAGCAACAACAGCAGCAACAGCGTCGACAACAACTGAATAAAGTTATTAGCGCATTTAACTGAGCCAACGGCTGTGAACTGCCTCCTCTTCAACCTCCTCCTCCTCCTCCTCCTCCTCCTCCCGCTTCTCTTCTCAGCATCCTCGGCGCTCGTTATGCGAATACTCGCACATCGCACATCGCATTGTTCGTCTGGCCAACTGCGAATGCAATTTCCATTTTAATTACTTCCAAATGACAACAACAATAACAACTGCAGGCTGCTGCGAGACGAGTGAGCCGATGGGCAGACATTCGGCAGACAAATAGCAACAGCAACAGCAACAACAACAACAACGACAACAACAGACCAAAGCTGGCGGTGGCGCATGCGCCGTAACAGCAACAACAACAACAACAACAACAACAAAAGCAACAGCAGCAACGACAACAGCAACACTTGCAATAAAGGCGAAAATTAGTCACACAATTCATGGCACGTTTAAAATACAAAACAACACGCGGTTGACATTAAGAGTTTGTCTATAAAAATATATATAAAACTAAAATGTATATTTATATATACATATTCCAAGAATCAAAAGAAATATCTTGAATTTGACGAGAATTTAGCAGATATCCGATATGTTTCTCACTGAAATGTTGCTCTACTTTGGACAACAACTTAATTTTTGAAAGTCTTGGCTTTGAATATCTGGCGAGTGCATCGCATAATTGTTCTCTTAATCAAAGGCCATAGTTAGCCGGTACTTATTCAAAATTCAATTGATAGAGATTGAATAGAGATAAAATACCCTACTATACTACAGTATATATTATGTATAGAATACTATACTTATGACATATATAGACATGTATATTGTATATTTAAATATACACGGAAGAGTTTGGCTGACTGAGAGATTGACTGACTGAGAGATTGACTGATTGATCGTGGTTTAAAACACAGTTCAATCAGTAAATAACGTCAAAGTGTGATTGAAATTAAGTATTGATTGATATTGATTGAGACTGCCTGTATTAGTTGTCTTAAACGTTGAACGAGCAAGCGTAATGTTGATGGTTCAACTCCCGCAGTAGCTTTTAAATCCTATATTTGCTTATTTAATTTGCTGTTGACTGCAAAAAAAATATGCAAAAATAATAAATTTAAAAAAAAGAAAAGCCAATCAACTTGCTTGTCGCCTAGTCCGGGAAAATTTACAATATCTACGGAGTCGGAGTTGTTCCCGCCATAACACCAAAAGCTTCTAAATAATACACTCTATAAAAAACCAGATGGCAGCTGTTGGAGATCTTTATTAGCTAGCTATAAGCAATATTTATTAATGTCCATTATTTTTCAACAAGTCTGTAATTTATTGCTAGTTTGACAACAACTCAAAATATCTAAAAGCAGCGCATAAACATCTCAAGCAACCCTCGCAAATAGAAAACTTAACACTCTGCGCGTAGCTGCTATTAAAAATGCGAATTAAAATTCGACTTGTTGTTGCTCGAAATTGGATATCGTTGTCGTTGTTGCACTTGTTGCTGTTGTTGCACTCGTTGTTGTTGTTGTTGTTGTTGTTGCTGTTGTTGTTGCTGGTGACACTTGTCGTTTGCTACCTTTGCTGTTTCGTTGTTGTTCGCGTTTTTTTGTTGTCGCTGTTTTTTTTGTATTTGTGCATTTTCTGCATAAATATTTCAACACTTTCGCTTTTGTTTTGTGTCACACAAAAAATGGTTTTAATTATTCCCAACGTGAGCGCAAAGCCGCCTCGCCCGTCTCTCCCACCCTCCCCCTGCCCCTCCCCCTGTCCCCGCCCCTGCCCCCCTTTTTGGATAGGGCGTCCTCTGCACGGCTTGCCGTGCATTTTAATTGCATTTTTATTTAATTCCAGTGTGTGCTGCATCTAATTTGTTGTCATCGCGTTGTTATTGTAATTTTGTAATATTTATTTTTTATTTGTTTACCTTTTCATTTGTCTTTTCTGTTTGTTTGTAGTCCAATTTTTGTTTTATTATTACCTTTTGCCTGACTTTTTTATGTTTCTTCCCACGCACTTGCAATAGTCTTGGCCCATTGTTATTGTTGTCGCTGTCGTCGTGCATTTGTTTGCGTAATTGTTAAAAGGCAAGAGCAAAACAAAACAAAAAAAAAACGAAGAAAATAATAAAAACAATGATAATTTCGTCATAGCGATTGTCTTTTGTTTGCGAATTGATTAGCACGATCTGATTTGTATTCGCCTTCAGACTCATAAGAGTATTACATTGGCCCGGGCTTTGGAGTTTGCAACAACTACAACTTATCTTTGCCATATCAATTAATAATTAATTTTTTTATAATCTATTAAATAACGAATTGAAATTATTGAAACTGAGCTTGAAGCTTTTGATTTTGATTAGATGAAGGGTGCAGACCTTGTTCGTAGTATATAATTTCATTTTCAATTTCAATCAGTCAATTAGTCAGTCAATCAATTCAAGCAGTCTTATGTGTGTCGATAAAAGGTCATATTTCATTTAATTTAAATTAAATTTATTTCTATTTCTGTCTGCCCCAGACTTGCTGATCAATCGATCAGTCAGTCAATCATTTAGTTAATTTGTATGAATTTCATTTATGCCTTTCCTTTTTGGTGAGTCTTGCTCATCAATCACTTCGTAAGTTTCTCAATCAGTCAGTCAGCTGGTCAGTCCGTCAATCATTCAATTTAAAAAGTTTTACGTGTCTACATAAGAGTGTATATCCAAATCGGTTATGCTGTTTGCGCTGAGCCTCGCTCATCAGTCAAGCACTCAGCTAGTCAATCAGTCAATCATTGAGTTCATAATGTTTTATATGCCTAGATAAAAGAGGATACCCAATTCGAGCTGCATTAATATAGTTTCTTCTTTTGCAGTTTGCGTTTAGCCTTGTTCATCAATCAGTCAATCAGTCAGTCAGTCAGTCAGTCAGTCAATCAATCAGTCAATTCAAATAGTTTTAGGTGTCTAAATAAGAGGCCAAACCCAAATCGTTTTATATACATTTGACTTCTTCTCCTGTTTGCACTTCGCCTTGCTCATCAATCAGTCAATCATTCAGTTCAAACAGTTTTATTTGTCAAGATAAAAGGGCATACACAATTCGATATGCATTCATTTCGTTTCATCCTTTGCTTTATATAATTCGAATTATTTTCGCACTTCATTTCCGCTGTCGTCGCGTCTGCGCAATTCTTGTGACCCGATTTCAAAATGATTTCCACATCTTATTTATGATTTGGCTTTGGGGTCGTCTCTCTCTCTCTCTCTCCCTCTCTCTCTCTCTCTCTCTGTCTGTCTATAATTTATGACCGCCTCTGGTTGTTGTGTGGGCGTTTTGTATTGTTGCATATTGATGTGGATGTGTGTTCGTTCATATGGTTCAATAGACTCATTTATTTTGGTGTTATATACATATTTGCTTAGCTTCTTATCTGTTGTGGTTGTTTTTGTTGTTGTTGTTGCTGCTGCTGTTTGGTCTAAGCGGCTTATGAAATTTACATATATGGCAATTATGGTCAGCAATTATGTTGTTGCCAAATGGCCCGGCAAAAGATCAATCAATGCATTTTGTTTGGGCTGAAAAGTCTTTTGGCTGATTGCATAAGTTCAAATTAATATGCAAAATATATACACACACAGCAAATGATGTGATTAGTGAGACATCAAAAGCTGACATCGATATCATAAATTAATTAAAATCATATCAAAGCGAAAGTCGCGCCAATGCCAATGCCCGGGGCGAGAATCTCTCCAGCTCCAGCTCCAGTAACAGTAACAGTAACAAATAATTAGCTTGTAAACTAAAAGTCATCATTAATAATGATTACCGTTTGGGCATGGAGAACGCTTCTCGCTTCTCCATTTCTCGCTTCTCCATTTCTCACTTCCCCATTTCCCACTTCCCCATTTCCCACTTCTCGCCCCGCAGTTCCTGCGTGTGGGTGCTTCTTGGCCGTAGTTGTAGCTGTTTCGTCTTTGCCATTCGCGTCAACATAATTAAGTAAGCGTCTGCTTCTTCTTCTTATACTCCAGCTGCTTCTTCTTTTCACTTTTTCTAGAACCGCAATGCCGACTTTTTCTTCAGCTGATTTGGTGGCTGCTGCGATTTATTTCGCATTAACGCTCAATATTGCCAACTAATTAACCGCAGCCAAGTTTGCCCCAAAAATTGCCACATGCAAACAATAAACGGGGGAGGGGGGGGGGGGGTGGATGAGGCGCTATAATGACGACCGATGTATATATATTGGTATATATATTTGTATGCAGCTGCTATGGCAGCCAATGCTGAGCATGATGCGTCAATTTTGTGGCTGGTAATTAGCGCGGCTGGCTGAAAAACTTCTTTAGCCAATCCGCTTAGCGTTTACAGTTACAGCCAAAAGTCTGCTCCAAATATTTTGCACTTGCCCAAACTGAAGCTTGTCCGTTACACAAACTCATATCTGCTTAGGCTACTAAATATATACAAAAATCGATTTGCCGCCATTCGAAATTCTCAATACAAACAAGAGGGCTCTGCGTTTGGGAGTACACGACTGATGGATACCCTGTACCCTGAAGAAAGAGCTGTCATTAGAAACTTTGCAGCTTCCCTTTGTTCCCTTTCTTCCCTTTCCCTTCCCTTTCTTCTTTCCAGCTTCCCTCTGCCCTGTGCTTCTTCTCCTTCCCTCATCCTCACTCAATAGGAAATGCATCTTTTATTAACTGTGATGTCTGTAGTTCGATCTACATGAAATTTCGTGGGTTTAAATATGGCATACAAAAATCTGTGTATACCAAAGCCTTAGACTATAGCTCTAACAATGCTTTTCACATTTGGGCCAGTGGTCGACAGTTATCCATCAGAGAGAAATATTCTGTTTCTGTGCTTACTTAAATAAAATCTAGATACCAAATTTGTTGCCTCTGACTATTATAAACTACGAGATATGTTAGAGAAATAATACTATATTTTTACCGATTTCATGGATTATTTGATTAACATTTTCTTTGCTTATTCATTCTATCTATCTTTTAGTTTAAAATGAGGACACAAGCCTCATCCTCGCGTGCCTATAGTCTCCAACGTTTGTAAGTATGTCCATAAGGCTTCATTATTTGATTTACAATTTATCTATTTTTTATTTATTTATCTTCTAGTTTACAAGGAGGATCCCAATTTCACACCTCTCGCACTTATAGTATCTCAGATCAATGAGTATGTCCATAAGACAGACATTTTAAAATCAAGTCTTCAGTTGATGCCGAGCCAAGAATATATATACTTCATGCCGTCGGAACTACCTTCTTCTGCCTGCTACAAAGCCGCAAAACCAATATAACCCGTCCGGGCCATGCGAAATTCTCAATGATGAACGGCTGACAAAAAAAAAAAGTGAAAGAAAAACAAGGCGACGTCAACAGTTAAATAGCTTAAACGGGCAGCAATTATTGGATTGGCAGGTCATCTGGCTGAAATGGTCTGAAATGGACTGAAACGAGGCCTGTTTGCTGACAATGGCTTACAACTCATTACATACTCGAGCTGGCCGCTTATTTGGGCCCCTTTATCCAACAATTTAATGAGGCAGCCGACTATTTTTTCACATGACGTCCTCCTGCGGCGCAATTTGCATGCGCAAACATATTTATATACAGTCGTCGTCGTCGTCGTTTCTGTTGTCGTCGTCGTCGTCGTTGGGCTCACAAACAAACGCAGGCATAAATAATCGAACAAAGTATGGCAAGCTATAAATATTTAAGCCCGGTAGGGTGTTCCCTGTGCTCCTTGGCGCTGCCAAGATGCACAGCATACGCTGCCGAGACGCTCAGTTCACACAAATTTCATGCAGCCAACAATGAAGCGCAATAATATAGGCAACAGCAGCAATGTTGCAGCCACAGCAGCAACAACAACAACTACTACTACAACAACAACAACAACAACAACAACAACAACAACTGCAGCAGCAACAATAAACAAGCAGCGCAATTTCACTGACTACTGAGAACTTTACGTACTGTGACGAGGCGAATGCTGCAGCTCAGACTCAGGCACAGCTCTTGGCAAACTTCAGCTGCAACTGCACTGCACAAAACGCCGAAATGAAAATGAAAACAAGTAGAAACAACTGGCTAAAGAATGCCGAATATCAAATGCCCTAACATAATAGTGAAAAGTCTATTTACAAGCGATTATAGCAATGGATAACAATGGATAATATATTTAGAAGCAAGGCTTTAAGCCAATATTAAACTAAAACGACTTGAACTTGGAATACGAAAATGAAAAAAAAAGAAAGGAAAATTCTCTAAAGAATGCCGAATATCAAATACCCTAACATATTGGAGAAGAAAACTCTATATACAAGCGATTATAGCAATGGATAACAATGGATGTGGATGATAAGGTAAGTGCTAGGCTAAGATTTTGAAAATATATTTAAAACTTTTAAAAACATATCTTAAAACCAATTTTGAACCGAAGCGGAACTTGGAATGCGTATATATTATCTACTATTGCAAATTGAATCTAAGCCAAAGCATACTTAAAAAAATGATTATTTTATATTATATTTTACAAAAATTATTTCTTTAAATTATATGTCAAAAAATTATTGCAACATTTCTGTTTCATAATTTCATATTTATCATTTGAATGAATTTAATTTAATTAATATAATTATATGAAGAACTCAGCCTGGTTTTATAAATAATCAGGCTGATGAACCAAATCTGAAGGCGAGGCATAAATTTTAAACGTTAAGCGAACTAGCAAAAGTTTTTTCTGGGTTTTTAGACAGGGTTAGGAGCTTATTGAAGCTTTTAGTTAGTTAAGATCAAGATTAAGTTTGCTTAAGATATCTTGAAAAGTGAAACCCTTTTCTCTTATCAAGTTATAGGGTTCAGGGCAACAATATAACAAAGAGCTTCGAACAGGCTGAGTCTGTGCCAAGTCTCATTAAAGTATCATAGGATAAAATTATTTAAGGGGGATTTTAAGATACTTGGCAAAGATATAGACTTTTCGAGGCACTGTATTGCATTACTGCCAAGGAAGAAACTATGTTTCGATGGCAGAGGACGCCTTTGCTTTTCAAGGCATCTCATTAAAACTGAGCAGTTCATCTGGATCCAGGAAATTCTCCTACAATTCTCCTACCACGCGTTACATGCTTTATAACAAGTCGATTGTATCCCCTGAAAGGGCACACAGACTGCAACTTCAACTGCAACTGAAATTGTAAGTTAAATTGAAACGCAACGCACGCTCTGCATTCACTAATGGTGCGTATGGGCGTATACGCAATATGCACGCCCATTAAAACTTAAAGAGTCGCCGCATCTGGAGCTAACAGTTAAGACTAGAAGTGAAGCTTACCAGAAATAAATAGCATAAAAAGCTGGAAAACTAGAGTGCTTACCTGCAAAGAGAGAGAAAAAAAGTGGTTCATTAGAAAATAGGACATGGCAAATTGACAGATTGATTGATCGAGCGTACTTAACATAGTTACAGGGCATTCACTTGGACTGCTACTAGCTAATTTTTTAGCAGATAAATTAATAAATTGCCTGGGATAACTGGCATAAAAGTTAGCACAGCTAAGAGTCAGAACAAATAACAAGGAATTTTATAAAATTTTTAATAAAATGAATCAAATTAGAGAAAAAGGTTCAAGGTTCACGTCCCGAACCTTCAGATGAACCAACCCGAACCAAGCACATTTTGGTTGGCCTTGCAGCCTAGCTAGATACCCTGTAATAACACTTCTTGTGTCTTCGAACTGAGAGACCAACCCAAGCACATTTTTCTTGACTTTGCAGCCTAGCTAGATACCCTGTGATAACTCGTATTATGTCTTCGAACTGAGAGACGAACCCAAGCACATTTTGCTTGACTTTACAGCCTAGATAGATACACTGTAATAACACTTTTTGTGTCTTCGAACTGCGAGGCTAACCCAAGCACATTTTGGTTGGCTTTGCAGCCTAGACAAATACCCTGTAATAACTCTTATTATGTCTTTTAACTGAGATACGAACACAAACACATTTTGGTTGGCCTTGCAGCCTAGCTAGATACCCTGTAATAACACTTCTTGTGTCTTCTAACTGAGAGTCGAACCAAAGCACACTTTGCTTGACTTTACAGCCTAGCTAGATACCCTGTAATAGCTCGTATTATGTCTTTCAACTTAGAGTCGAACCAAAGCACATTTTGGTTGGCCTTGCAGCCTAGCTAGATACCCTGTAATAACTCTTATTATGTCTTTGAACTGCGAGGCTAACCCAAGCACATTTTGGTTGGCCTTGCAGCCTAGCTAGATACCCTGTAATAGCTCTTATTATGCCTTTGAACTGAGAGGCTAGCCCAAGGACATTTTTGTTAGCCTTGCAGCCTAGCTAGATACCCTGTAATAACACTTCTTCGAACTGAGAGTCGAACCAAAGCACATTTTTCTTAACTTTGCAGCGTAGCTAGATACCCTTTAATAACTCTTATTATGTCTTTCTTCAACTTAATAGCTACCACATTATAAAAGTCATAAATCTTAATATTTAAGTGTCGATTAACTCATCTTGACTTTTTGCACAGTGTGCGCCTTGTATCTACTGTATCTACTGTTGCCGTTGTTCTTCTTCTTGCTGCAGGTATTGCTACTCCTGTTGCTTTCATTTATATTGCCCTGGCCCCAGTCCACGAAACACGGCCAACGCCAACGCCAATGCCATGTGCCCAACCTCTCCCATTCTCTGTTCCAAGTTCCCATTCATGCGCCTCACGCTGTGCACTCATTTACCCTTTAACCAAACGTTCGCTGGCTCTCGCTTCCCGGCTGCCCCTCCGCCTTCCCCCCCGCTTGCCCATTTGCCAGTCACTTTTGCATATCATTTGCGCGCATCTCGGCGAGTCGCTGCTCCAGTGCCCGCTCCCAGTTAAGTGCATTACAATGAACTACGTAGGAGCCAGCGCTGCGCTGCGCTGCCCCGCCGTGACTCGTAAATAAGTTTTATTGTGTTTTCTGCAAACGCCCACGCGCCCCTCCCCCCTCCCCTCTTTCTGCTGTTTCCCTTCTTCACAGCGACAGGCACTGCTCCTTGTCGTGGTCCTCGTCTTCGTCCACGTCCTCCTCCACACAGTTGCAAGTTATCGTTTCCTTTGTTTTGGTAATTTAGCAAGCGCGCCAACGACGTCGTCTAAATTGCTGGCATACATTTGCTCTCTGCGCTGCCCACTGTGCCATGTGTTGTTGTTGTTGTTAATGTTGTTGCACTTGTGATACCCTGTACACATTGATAATGGGCAACAAAGGGTAGAATAGTCGTATGCATATTAAAGCATAAGCAGGCACAATCTTCAATCCACACTCGACGAGCTGAGTCGATCTAATATAAATATATAATCTAGTATACCACTTGTGATAACAGAGGATGGGTAACAAAGGGTATACAACATTTGTGCATATTAAGGCACAAGCAGGCACAATCTTCTATCTCTGAAAGAATATATGTACTTGATCAGGATGAGGAGCTGAGTCGATCTTATATAAATAAACACACTCTAAATTATCATTCGTCCAAAAGCCTTTATCGATACATGCTTCAATTTTTATGATTTCGATAAATATCGATTTCGATCTGTTTTTTTAATCAAAGCTCGAAGATTGTAGGAAAATTGCATAGGTTGGCTCTCTTATGGGATATATTTATTAAAAATATTTCCTTTTTTTTACTACTTTCCCATATTCCTACAAAAATTGGACAATTCTCTGACATTCTCTATGGGTAGAGACTTGCGATTTCGTATATGCACACTTTTGTATGCCAAATATAAGACCTGGAAATTTCACAATGTGAGGACTATAATCTGCGAAGTTCCTCAAGAAGGGATGTCTGTCTGTCTGTCTGTCTGTCTGTCTGTCTGCCTGTCTGCCTGTCTGTCTGTCTTCTGTTCTTCTGTCTGTCTGTTTTTTTTTGCCAGTTAGCCTGTCTTCCTATCTGTCTGCCTGTCTGTCTGTCTGCATCTTTATCACATCAGCTTGGCGCTGTGTTTAGGGTATCTTCCAGTCGAGCAGTCTTACTTGTTGCAGTTGTTACTGCTGACTTGGCTGTTGCTGCTGCCGGGCAAATGACTACAAAGTGGGCTTAGCAGAGAGTCTCGCCAACTGCAACTGCAGCTGGAACTGGTAGCTGCTCCTGCTGCTTGTGTCTCGCTCTTGGAACGCTTTTCGGCTGCCGTCGCCTAAATAATGGCAGACTCTAATGTGGAGGAGCTCCTCCTTTTTTTGTTTGTTGCTTATTTAAGCGCGAACTGGTTGCAATTGTTGCGCGTTTTATTGTTTTGGGAATAAGTGCGGATTTATAGAAATTTTTCAGCTTTGCGCTTTACTCCAGAGAGCAGCAGCAGCAGCTCCTGTTGTTATTTGGGAGGGTAGAGCGGGGCAAGGGTAGGGCAGGGCTGGGCTGGGCTGGGCTGTGCTGCAATATTTTAAGTGCTGCGCTCGGCACATTTTGCATAGATACAGTTAAAGGCCATCGGCAGGCGCAATCTTGGCTGATAATGAAGCCAAGATTCAGAACATGACATGAACTCAATTACCACAGGCTGGCTAGCAGGGGCGTGGGCCTGGCCAACACATTAGGCCAAGACTCTCCGACTCCGTCTCACAAATTAGAGACGCTCGTCCGCCGATTGGGGGCCCGCATTGCATGTAAATGTGCAGTTTGCTCTTGGGCAAAGAGTGGCTGTGGCCAGGCCAGGCCAGGCCAGCATCAAAATTAATATGCATACAACTGAGTCAGCAGTGGGAGTGGCAAGCAGAGGCACGGGCAAGGGGGGGTGGGGCAGGAATTGGCAGACGACAGGCAGCATGAAAGCGGTGCAATAATAACAATGAAAGTGCACAGAATGCGCCTTATAACGACAACAAATTGCCCATTTGGCATAGAAGATGATGAGGACAGTTTAAAGCTGAGCTTCAGCTATGGAGCAGGGGAAGGGAGGAGGGGAGGGAGAGGGAGGGGGGCACGACATGGTCGACATTAATTGGCTGCCATGTCATTTTGTTTATGCAGCGTACTCGCTGTCAACGCCAGACAATTGAGTTCTGGGCAAAATTAGAAATAGACCAAACGGCAATGTCATCGTTAGCGACGCACCCCTCCCCCTGGACCCTCACACCTCCCCCCTCTGGCAAGCAATAAAATGTTTTAGAGAAAAAACGCCTGAAACTGAATGAAATGAGCTCCAGTTAATGGCCATTATGATGCACTTAATGTTAGGCGAATGTTCAGCGTTCAACTTGTTGAAAAATTCAATTTTTAAGTTAACTAAAAGTGCATTAAATGTGCTTGTTATAGGCGGTTATGCACGACTAGCGGATACCCTACATTTGCGAATTACCTTCTGTACCTGTAGAAAAATGAAAGCACACAAACAGACACATGCAGCGGCTGTGCTTCTTCTTGCAAAATGCCTTCTCGATAAAGTTCGGTGCTTAAAGTCCGATCTTAATTATATTTTGTGAGCTTTAATATGGCATACAAGAGTGTGTGCATGCCAAAGGCGAGGCCTATTCCTTTATGAATGAGTTTTCGCCCTAATATTAAAGGCATGAGGCAGACTTTAAAAGATTTTAAATATTCTCACATACATATATCCAGCCATTAAAAGCTTCGAGATATATTAAAAAAAAAAACACAAACCACAAACGCATTTTTATCAATTTAATGTAAAGCTGTTTGAGCAATTGACGATGGACTCTCAGACTTGACGAACAGACGCACAGACAGACCTGGCTACAGCGAACCGTGAAGCGTTGAATATCTAAGATCGAAGCAGACGGGGCAGCAAAAGAATCTAAGCCACAAATCACAGATGGCCATGAAGATAAGTTTGAAGGAGAAGAGCAGCAGCCAGTTGGCCAACTCGAGTTGGAAAAGTTTAGCAGACTCACATTACGCATACGCCGCATATGTTTCGCAGCCCGAGGCTGGAAGTCAAGCACATTTGCGTATGTCAGGCTAGGTAGCTGCCGGCCAGACAGGCGTATCATTAACGCAGCAGTTGCAGTTGCAGCAGTTGTTGCAGTTGCAGTTGCAGCAGTTGTTGCTGTCGGCATTTGCAATTTAACGGCGCGCATGTGCCACTTATTTTGCAAGAACTTCGCTTGGCTGGCTCCGGCGAACTAAGCTGCTATCATGTTCAACTGCCTGGCCCCAAAAGAACAGCAGCAGCAGCAGGGCTTCAACTTGCAACTATGCAACTATGCAACTGCTGCAGCATTTCCACTTGAGCTAACCGGGGGTGTCACATTCGTCGTCGCCGTCGTCGTCGCCGTCACTCACAGCCCGCAGTCAACAGTCAACAGTCAACTCCATTCTGGCTGGCTGTTGCAATTCTTGTGGTATTTGTGGCATAAAATTTGCAAATAAAACGAAATGAGCTGCACGACGAGCACACACTACACACCATCCCACCCGACCTCACACCTCCCCTCCCCTCCCCTTCCCACACACCTTGCATTCCCATTCTTGTTTTTGTTCGGGCTTCGTATTGAATTCTATGCATTATGCAGCCACCGCAGCCACCTTGAGGTGTTCATTTTCATGCCAAAAGAAAATGCGCGTAATTATGCCGCTGTCACAGTGCTGCGAATGTCGTTTCTCTTATTTTTTTTTTTTGGAGGCCATTTACAAGATGTCTTCGGCTGTTTGTGTAACTGGAGCGTGCGGCAAATGTCTCAAATGTTGCACTTATTGTTGCATTAATAACAAAGCCAAGCGGCAGCAAAGGGCTTTACGCAATCTAAAAAAGCCGCCAATGCCAACGAATGAGAAGTAACAAAAACTAGTAGGCAAGAGCTAGTCGAGCGTGCCCGACTAGAAGCTACCCTGTACAAAAGCTTACATAGCTTTTGCTCTGCATACTCTTCCCCCAGCCTGAAGCTATAAAAATTGAATACTTGAAATATTTAAAGCGCTTCTTGTCCAATCTTTAAGCTTAAAGATGTCATTCAATTCTTTCCATATGCCAAAAATCAAAACTCGACCTCTAAAAATAATCCTTTACATTCCATTTTGTTGCCTCAAGCTGACAGATATTCCCAGTATAATTATTTTAATCAATTTGAAGACCATATTTTAAACTCAAAGATATGCCCAAAATATATATTTTAATCAATTTAAAGACCATATTCCCAACTCAAAGATATGCCCGAAAATATATATTTTAATAATATTTGTACACCAAATTTGCCCAACATATATATATTTTAATAATTTTGTACACCATATTCTCAACTCATGCCATTTATTAATTTGGGTTCTGGGCTGAAATTTGTTGCAAGTAAAATGATTGCTAGCATTGGTAGACATATAAATGAATACTTTATTGAATATTGTGCAACGCATGCGGAATGCTGCTCCCATCTGGCTCCCCTTGGCGCCCCGCCTGTGTCTCCCTCCCACGCATCTTGCCTGTCCACTGGCTGCGCCTCTTGCGGGTTAACCGAGAAAACCGCAACTGACAGGAAACCATTTAAACTGACCTCAAATGACAACGACAGCGACAGGACCCACACAGTACAGCACATGCACATAAACATTGCAAATGAAAAAACACAAACAAATACATATATAAAATAAAAAAGGCAACAACAACAACAAGAGGAACCGAGCAGCTAGCCACAAACAAATTGGCAGCAATTGAAGGCAGCAAAAGGCGACAAAAGCCCGCGTCGAGCGAGCAGCTGCAGCCGATTTTATGGCTAGAACCAAAGTTGGAAAGCTGCTGGAAAGAGCTGCCCGCATAACCAGAACCAGAACCAGAACCAGAACCAGGACTCATGACGGATGCTGCAGGGACACCCAAACCAAAAGAAAAAAAACAAAAAGTTATTCAAAACTATATATGCATACAATATATGGTATATTGTCGCATGTAGCGCAATGCAAATGGACAACACAGTCATAAGCAGCCGAATACTGAATACGAAATACCCTGGCTGTCCTATGCTGCCCACTGGATACCCTAGAAATGCTACTGATCAAAGTTGAGGCATATTATTTCTGACTTCCAAGCAGCATAGTCAGAAGCAGCCGAATACTGAATACCCTGGCTATGCTGCACGCTAGATATGAATACTGATATGCCCTGGCTATGCTGGATACACACTGGATACCCTAGAAATGCTACTGATCAAACTTGAGGCATATTATTTCTGACACCCAAACAGTTTATGATGTCGTAATTAAATGTTATCCAGTCCAGGCAACTGGAGGGCTATTAGGTTAACTAAAGGAAATTACCCGGCATTGCTCGGATCAAATTAATAATGTTGACAATGCAAATGGTATAAAAATTATTTGTTGAATTATTCTCTACAATTTCAGACAGCTGAAAAGACATTCAAATATTGACTACGCGTCTTTGCCTTCTTCCTTGGATCGATTCTTTAAAACTCAACGAACCCATTTGTTCCCTTTTCGCCCTCTCTCTCTCTCTCTCTCTCTCTCTCTCTCTCTCTCTCTCTCTCTCTCTCTCTCTCTCTCTCTCTCTCTCTCTCCTCTTACTTATATATTTATACATTTTTTAATTATTTTGTCCTTCATTCGATCCCCAATCCCTGTGCTCAGCTTGCCTGCGCTTCGTCTCAGCTGTTGCTTTAATTTTTTAAATCATATTTTACTTTCATACCAATGAGGATTAAATTGTATTTCATTGTCACTCTGCAGTGAGAGAGAGAGCGACAGGCACGTTTTTTTCATAAATGCCAAAAAAATGATTTTAAATTCCAGCAAAATGAATGCAAATTGCCGTGGCAACAGCTTTCAGCAAAAGACAATGTGAAGGTATGCCAAGTTATTGTTGGACTGCAAACTTTTTTTTGTTGTGTTTTTTGTGTATTTTTTTTGGTACGTAATTGACGACTAACCACAACAGCAGCTTTTGGGCTCGTCTTTGGCTTAGTTCGGTGGCAGAGAGGTCTCCAGCTCATTGAATGCAATACAAATTGCATGCCTAAGTCATAATGCCATCTTACGCAAGGGCACAGCCGGGCAACAGTTGGGTCTGTGACTGGTCGAGACGCGAACTCGAGCGCGGCCACAAGCTGCAACTGGGGAGCGCAGTCACAAAATGCAATTTTAGCTTTCAATTGGCCGTGCAAGCGCTGGACTTGGATCGACGAGCCAACTGCCCGGCCAGAGCAGAGCAGGCCAGGCCAGGCCAGACCTAGCCAGACCTAGCCAGCCATCCAACGAAACGGGCTAATATTGTTGTTGCACTTCGCTTTTTCTATACCCTGCACCTATTGGAGATGGGCAAAGAGAGTGTGCATGCTTTTGTGCATATATCTGTAACAGACAGAGGGAAGCAGCTCCGAGAGCTCACAAGGTATATAAATTCTTGATGAGGAAGATGAGCTGAGATTATTCTAGCAAAGTCCGCGGGTCTGTCTGTGTGTATATAAGCTGAAGATTCCATTTGAAACATAAATAGTATATATATATTCTTGATCAGGACGAAGAACTGCGTCGATGCAAGCATTATCCGTTTGTTTGTCTATATGAGCACTTCTCGATTGAGGAAGCTAAATAAGCTTAAGGTTTTCCATTGGAAATATAAATATTATATAAATAATAATTATATATATTCAAGATAAGGAAGACAAGCTCAGTCGATCCAAGCCATGTCCGTTTGCCTGTCTGTGTGAGCGCATCTCACCATGAAGCTATTAAACTCAAAACTTTACATGTGAAATATATCTAAATACAAATCTATATGCAGAATTATTAAATTCGCTGTGTTCTTCCATTTTTAAATTACTCTTAAATACTTTTCAAGCCTTACTCGGAATTTGTAAAAGCTAGTTCATAGTTATTCATAGTTATGCTTTGGTATGTAAAAACTTTCTTATTCCATATTTAATCTCTGCAAAACCCCTTCCTCAATTGCCAAATAAAATCATTTTTAAAGGTAGACAGTTACGCTTGGGTATGTACACACTTTGTTATACCATATTTATCAAAGTTGATAATAGATTGAAGATTAATCATTGAGAAGAAGAAGCCTCCTTAGTATATATAGAAGGAAGCTGGAATATTCCTACCCGCAGTATCTGCTAGTCGACCTCTCCCGACTAGAGGAGTCTTGCTTATTTTTATGTTTCTGTTTTTTTTTTGTGGCTTGGGTCATTTTTGTTGGTGCACTGCATTCGTTTGCCGCACAATGGCAACGATAACTTCGCATTACATTAGTATATTTGCAATTGTGTGTGAGAGTGTTTGTGTGCGTGTGTGTGTGTGTGTGTGTGTGTGGGAAAGACACAGTTCTGCAGACAATGGTAAACGGGTTTTGGGTCTCACTCCTTTTAGCCAGGCATTTGCAACAATTGCAACAGTTGCTGCAGCATTTGCTATTTTTTATTTATTATTTGCCAAAAGACAAAATCAATACATTTATTTTTATGTCTGCTTTTACTCCCAGTGCCTGTGTGTGTGTGTGTGCGTGAGTGTGTGCGTGTGTGTGTGGGTGACACTCTGTCCAACTTTGAATGGCTGCCATTTTTGGTCGCATATGCGACCGGACCAAAACTTTACATTTAGCTGTCAGCAAAAGGCCAACAAACTGCATTTCAATGCAAATAAATGCAAACTTTGCAATTGCTTTCAAGATGAAACCCCCCTCCCCTCCCCCCACCCCTTCCCCGCCTCGCTCTTGTCAGCCATAATTCTGTGGCAGCAGCTTGTTGTTATTTTCTTTATTATCAAATAGTCCCGAGTTCTGACCATTTGGCTCAATTTGGGTCAACGTGCCAGCTCACCAGTAAATAAATCACTTTCGCCGCAAGTATCAATCTCTGACTTTGCACACACACACACTCGTACACACACGAACACACACTTAAACACACACTAGGCTGTGAGAGAGAGAGAGAGTTCCTGGTTCTGGTTCTGGAGCTGCTCATCAGCATCGCCGCCTTTGACTGGGCAAAAAGAAAGCACGCAAAAGCGAATGTTGCGCCGTGTGACACTGAAATGCGGATACAATAAAAGTTTATTATACCCTGCAGCCATTGTAAAGCGAAGCAGTGGGGCATGCTAGACATATAACACATGTATGTGGTTGGCGGAAGCATATAGACAAGTCGATGAGAGATTTCGATTCAGTTTGATTGAAACTATCGATAGCTTGTTTTCCGAAATCGATAAATATCGAAAGCCTGTTTCTGAATATAATAAGATCTATTAACACTTTGCTGTATAGATTCTCGCAGAGATATGTGAGCTTTTCATCCTTTGGATATCTTCTCTCAGGTACAGACAGAAATTTTTAGATTTTGTAGACACATTTGAATGTCATCTTTAGGCACAGAAAATGTCACAGTCATTGGAAAATTAACATGGAAATAATTGTAATATGAAGAAAAAGCCCCTGGCTAAATATAAAAGTGAAAGAGCATCCCTCAGCATCTCGACATCCCTGTACAGGGTATCTGTTGGCTGTGCACGCTCAGCTAGAGCACTTTTACTTCGTTTTTCTTCACTTCATCGCGCGCTTTCAAAGTGCACCCTGTGGAGCAATCACCCGTCGCCAGCAGCAACAACAACAACAACAACATCAGCGGAGAAAGGAAGAACCCATCAAGAAAATATTGAACGGCGGCGGGGCAAAGTGCGGGGGAAAGTGCAGGGAAGCGCAGGCCAGGCCAGGCCAGGCGAGGCATTAATGGCAGCTGCTGTTGCTCAGAATTCGGCTCCTTTGTCAATGGCGTTGTCCTCGTCGTCGTCCTCGACCCGACAAACACGCATCTATAAAAGTTTATTAAATTTACAAGGAACTTTTATGCAGTTACTTTTTGACATGCTTTCTCTCTGTTGCCTTTCATTCTGTGTGCCTCATTCATGCCTCGGCTGAGCCATAAAATTGACAACGACTATGTAAATATGCAGCACACACACACACACACACACACACACACACACGCGGCCCTGTGTGTCCTGTGTGCAGGATTTTCAATTTAAATGAACTTTCAGACGAGCGTTTTATTTTCTTACGCATTCAATAATTTTTGCCAGCTTATGTTTGTGTACATCTTGGCAGCTCATATGGAAAATTACAGCAGCAACAGCAACAACAACAACAAAACCCGAAGGTATGCAAATAAAGGTCAAAATAAATAAACAACAACAACAACAAGAAGAAGAAGGAGAACAATCGCAACGGCAACAATATGACATTGAAATACAACGCGCCACTTGTCACATGTCGCATTTTGCGGCTGATTTTGTTTTGAGAAATTCTCGCCAAGCTCGGCTGAACTGGCTCTGCGGGGATATCGGGAATTTTGGAGTCTGAAAACGAGACTGAGACTGCGACGGCGACTGCGACTGAGACTGCGACTGAGACGACGACTGCGACTGAGACTGGGCCGTTATCATGTCGACGCCAACGCGTCGCCAGTGAAAGGAAGTTGACCTCTAAAGTTTAATGCATTTAAATAAATCTCGTACTGTGCCCGACAACAAAAAATACATTAAGCCCCGAATCTGAAAGCGAAAACGACAAAGCACATATACAAAGAAGTACACGCACACAGATACAAACTTGTATGAAGATCAGTGTTGCCAATTTCGCTTGTTTTCCGTCAAATCTGGCGGTTTTCTTCGATTTCTGGCATTTTTCAACTTCCTGTATTGTTTATTAACTTTGGTTAGTAAGAAAATGCATGATGATATCGCCTTTTGAGCTATTAATAATGATCTATTCAATGATTGTAATCCGTTTTTCAACACTATAAATACAACACAACACTGGCATATTGAAACATATTTTCGTATATGCATTGGAAGCCCGGTCTTAGGGCATAAGAAAAATGAAACATAAAGTCGTTTATTGAAGTATCAATTCTGATCTATTCATGACGACACATTTTGCAACACTGCACACAACTATAATACAACACTGGTATTTTGAACGTACTTGTTTTTATATTTTAAATGTAGGCGACACTTTTGCGTGGGATATACGAAAATATGTACATTATTTAAAATGTCTTTTCATAAGGGACAAGAAAAATGCAACATAAGGATGGTTTTGCTTATCGAGCTATTTAATGATCTATTCAATTAGCTTAGCATGACCTAGTCGTATGATACGTTATTCAACACTATGCTTTCGTTTTTTTATTTTTAGCATGACTTTAAGTCTAGCATTTTCACAAGGTATCTTATGTAGAGACTCGGTTATATTGTAGCTATATTTATGTATGTTTAGTTATGCATTTACAGTCTATGTAGACCTTAGGTATCGCTTTCAACATGGCCTGCCTAAAGCAACATAAATGCACAGATTATCAAGGTAGATCATTTTTTAGAGACATTATCAAAATATGATCTAAAATATGTATTTAGATTAATCTTAAGAAACATTCATTAAAAATTGCGTAAAGGTTAGCTTTTTAATAGCAACTCTTCGCGCAGAACTAGCCTTTATCTCATCCAAAGTTTGCCAGCACAGAGACAGAGACTGCGACTCACGCACGACACGACACGACACGACACGACACGACACGACGCTGGCGAATTGTTTTGTTCGAAAAATACATTTAAATTTTTTGCAATTTTTTAGTCAACGGCAATTAAATTGGCGACGCGTGCAGCCTAGCCATAAAAATAAAAATAAAAATGCAAAAAAAAAAAAGAAAATGTATAAAAATAACTAAAACCAGTCGCTGGCTGACTCAGTTTTTAGCCGAACCGGTATCGAACTTTAACTGTAACGTTAATGGTTATGGCTCTGGCTATGGTTATCGTTATTCAAGTCTCTCTCCAACTTTGAGACAATGCAATAATTTTTCATAAATTTCTACGAATTTCATTGAGTCTGGCAGAACTTGTGTGTGCAGCCAATTGTTAAATTTCCATTTGATTTCTGCCCTTCCTGTAACATGTCAAATGCCAAGCAGAACTTTGCATATCTTTTGCCCAATGTCCGGTGACCTTCTCCAGATACAGTTATACGTATGCATACCTGTGTGTGTGCGTGTGTGTGTGTGTGTGTGAGAGAGTACTCGTATATCATTCCACTTATCGAATGGCCGCATCAAATGTCTGTGTGGCCATAAAAACATAACACTTCCGTTGCCATTGTTGCCGTACAGAAATGTATCTACAGCTTGGCTTGGCCAACTGTCAAAGTTCAGGCCCTAAGACCCTGGGCCCGTCTGTGTCTGTGTGTGTGTGTGTGTGCGTGTGTGTGTGGGCTATCAAATGACAACGAACACCTGCCCAGTTGGCAATCATTAAGCATTTGGGTGTCATATTTCAAACTTGGCAGCCATGTATCTTTGACCAGGCCAGGCAAATAACAAGTAACAAGTAACTGTAGCTGTGTATCTGTATCTGTATCTGTATCTATATCTAGAGCTATGTATCTCGAGAGCTGTTATTTGCCAAAGAGATCAAAAATTATGCGCGCAATTAAGTTCAATTTTCAATAGCAAAACCACAATGTGCATATTCGTTGAGCTGTCAAATGAATTTCAATTTTTTCTCTGCCGATTTCGATACCCTGCATCGCAAATGCTTTGAATGGGTATAACAGGCAAACAGAAGCATCTCCGACAGCTCCTGAGGAGCTAGATACGTCTGCTTTTCATTTTCCATGAGCAGTGGGATATTTTCTTCCACTTTTATAATATATCGATAGAAATCGATTTTAATCGATGTGAGACTTATTTGAAATACAGCGTGAAGTCTATGAGAGCGCGTGTGTTTTCTTGTATTTATGTATAGTAGAAATATTTTGGATTTATGTGTATAGGGTATCTTCTAGTCGTGCATGCCCTCTTACCAACTTCTTTTTATTGCTTTTTTCCTTTTTGCACTAATTGTCGTTAATGAACAAATTATTGGACACAACAACAGCACAGCTAGAGGCCATAAGAGCCCAGACAAAATTTGC
Organism: Drosophila lacicola; assembly: GCA_035045355.1. Lineage (NCBI taxonomy): Eukaryota > Metazoa > Arthropoda > Insecta > Diptera > Drosophilidae > Drosophila > Drosophila lacicola. Next base: position 1,144,084 of record JAWNPB010000133.1, read on the forward strand.
TTAATAGAGCAAAAAAGGTAAAAAAAAGCAAAGCAAAGCAAAAAAAGCAAGAAAAACCACTCGAAATGTCAATCAAAATTTGATCAATGAGCTGGCTTTGAGCTCTGAGCTCGTTTTCGTTTTGAATTTGGATTTGTCTATCGTTTGTCTAGGCTAGATGTGGATTGAGAGTGTGTCTCTCTGTGTGTTTGTGTGTGTGTGGGGCAAGGCTATTTGACGCCTCTGATTGAGTGATGTAATGCAAATTACTTTCAATTTTGGTTGTGTAATGCGGGAGAATAACAGGCAAAAGGCAGTTACTAAATGCCATTTAACTAGCCTTTCAAATTACATGTTTTTTTTATATTTATTTTAATACAAAAAGCCGCCCATTGCCGGGGCTTACGTGTCGTATGATTAATTAATGTTTTTGTCATATAAAATAATTGCTTTGTATGCCTATAAAAAGTTTGTTACATACTTTGACCTCGCACAAAGCGACATTTGGTAGGTTTTTAAATGCCAACAGAGGGCAGGCAATTCCCTGCCCATATAGTATATATATTCCCGATCAGTATCGGCAGCCAAGTCCGTCCGTCTTCACACAGCTAAAAGTCTAGATGTCGCACATATTTGTTCCTTCTTTCTATTTTTTATGCTTAAAGACTTTTTTTGTTGGGCTGCTGCGTTTTGTTTTTTCCACACTTTGTTTAAGCAAATGTGAACTCTGCTAATTTGTATTTGCATAAATTAAAATGTAATTATAAAACTGCAGCTAAGTGCAGCAGCAAAAAACAAAAACGCAAATGATTTATGCATGAAATAAGCCCAAAGATACGGCGACAATAAACAAAATGTCGCAGTTTCTCTCTTTCTCTATATATGTATATAATAAAATATATTTTGTTTGCATTAATAATTGCTGCAAATAAATTAACAAGTTATGACAAAATAGCAAAAAACAAAAGCGATCGAAAAAACAATACAACAATACATATGTAGAAAAAGTACAACTTTGGCAGTCGATTTTTAATTTTCCATATTTAACTTTTAATTGTTGGCAATCAATTTTGAGTGCGCTGCGTCCATTGTGTAAAATATATATACATATATATATCGAAAATAGTTGGCGATTTTTTACACGCATATGCGCGCGCCCGAATCATTTATCACAAATGTATTTGCGTGTGTCAAAAATATAAATGTATATAAAAAATTGCTGTTGCATGAACTCATTTTAGAAAGTGAGCTGGAAATTGAAGTTAACGCCGAAACTGAAACTGGGCCGATGAGTCGACTTTGGCTATATATTAAAGCTATATATTAAAGCCACGACTGGCTACTGTGTGCGAAAACGAAAACGAAGCCTCGTTAAATTCAATTTCAAGAACGCACTTAAAACTCGAGCATAAAAAAAAACCCCAAAATCAAATTGTATAAAAATATAGATAAATAACACTCGAACATTGATTTGTTTATTTGTGGCACAAATTTGCCCAATCATGGCCAATAAAGTGTTTTTTTGTCTCGTCATAGCCGAATCCTACGCACATTTACTTTACTTTCGTTTCTAATTATTGAGGTATTCATTAAGTGATCTTTAACTTCAAAGCATGGCCAACTCTGGCCTGGGGCGGCACTTTCGGTTCAATTGAATTGTGTATAAACAACTTTAAAGCGTGGAGTTGGGCTGAGTTTGGAGTTAAGGGAAACTATTTCCTAGCGACGACTACAAAAAGGACTTAAGCAGGCTTTATTTATATCTTTGAATTGTTTTCTTTATTTCACAAAGCAATTATCTATTTATTTTTTTAATCTAGCTTGTTTTAAAAATACTTTGAGATCGCACGTTCAAGCTCATATGTCCCTTTCATGCCTATTGAAAGACTTATATAAACAATGACTACAACTAACATTTCACTTTTTACATACTGCTGTACATTTTTTAATTGATTTAAAAAGGAAAACACATATATTTTTCAATTTATATTACAACAATATATATTCTGTGCATTCAATCGCTAAGCTTTTGTGCTCAGTGTACTAACCTTCAGCTACTCAAGACTGTTACAAAAACATGTTATCATGGTTCTTGAGTTATCTAATGATAACAATATAATTATTATGAATAACATTTGTTCATTTTTTGTAGAGGGTATTAAAATGTTGTCTCGAAATGCGTAACACATAGTAGGAGCCATCTCCGACCATATAAAGTATATGTATTCTAGATCAGCATCAACAGCTGAGTTCATATTGTCATTGTCCGTCCATCCGTCCGTTCGTCTGTCCAAACGTCAGTCTGTCTATTTCTATGCGAACTAGACTTGAAACTTTGCATAAGTCCGTCTTTCTGTTGCAGGCAGTACAGATATCGTAAACTACCGGAGAGCAGCATTATATCATATGTATATCTGTCATAGGAACTAACGTTAGAATAGTAGGTTCTTGTATGGAAAACATTTCTGTTAATCAAGATAACTTAACCAAACTTGGGATTTATTAAAAATGTTATCCTCCATATCATATAGCTTCCATAGGATAGACATGTCGCAAAGTAGATTCGTATAAGGCAAAATATTCTGTTTTCCAATATGTTTTATTCAAACTCAGCATTAACAAGGTTTCACAATTCTCACATATCTGCTAAAGGGAAATGTCAACACTCTCGATTTTTATATAAATTGTGGGTAGAAGGTAAGTAAAAAAAATGTCTCAACCAGGGAAATGCCTACAAGGGTACCGACGATATCTTTACTCCCTCACTATTTATAACTATTGGGCAAATTTCTTCTAAATTTGAACCGGCGACCTGCCGTTGAATCACCAAACAGTCAGTCTGTCAGTTAGTCACAGCAAACTCCTCTACATGCATGTAGATAGTCTGGCCGAGGGAAATGTTGAGAATTTCTTCCAGTTTACGTTTTCGCATATTGTTGTGGCGCGTGGTTGGTTTTTTAGCACTTAATGAGACTCGTTTTATTCGAATTCTTTTTGCTCTCTATGCTCTATGCAAAGTTCAAACTACTTAAGACAATTATTTCCGGCACTTTTCCTTTACGGTGCCACAGTAATATAGAATATAATAAAAAACTGGCACACAGTTGACGCGTGTTTGCGCTGTGATTTGCTGCGGTTGGGTTTGGGATTGGGATTGGGGTTCGGGTTGGGGTTGGGGTTCTGGCAATTTGCGAGTGCTGCACTGCATTTCACATCAAATCGGCGTCTAATGCCAATTACAAACAATTACCCGCAGTGAACTTGGCCACACTTGTCAAGTCAAAGTGAAGTCGGGCACAATTTTCTGCTCTCTATTTTTTTTTTTGGCTAGCCCACTGACCTGAAAAGCGCACAGAGAAAATGTGTTAGCCAGCAGTTTAGCTTGTATCACAGTTGGGTTTTTTTTTTTTTTAGCATAAACACGCGAATTGACAGTTTTGGGGTGTTGAGTCAGACATAGGCAAATATGTAACCGGGGCGTATGAGCAATCTGTTCGAATGGGCGAATGTGCGGTTCAATGACATTCAAGTGGAACGTTTACATTAAATGCTAATTTATTAATCATTCGTAATGGCTTGCAACACTTTTCGCCTGCTGCTCCACATTGGCCAACTGGGCGACAATTGTAGCCGCTTTTAATTGCCTGCCAAGCCATTTCGAAAGAGAGAGAGAGAGAGAGAGAGAGAGAGAGAGAGAGGGAAGATGCAAGTAAACCATTCTCATCCGGTTGGACACCTCGTGCTGGCCCGGCTTGAAGGCAATTCATTAACGCTCCACATATGAAAGAGACGCCAAACGTGTTCAAATCAAATCCAGCTCAGACTTAGCTCAAAGAAAAAGTTGCTGTGCCAGTTATGCAGCAGCCGCAGCCGCAGCACAGACCACAACGAGTACTCGTTTTGTACTCATTGTCGAGTCGTGTACTCGTGCGCGTCATACTCGAACGTCCGTCTGTCCGCCCGCTTTAATTATTTAATGTTGCAGCCATTTGTATGGCCAGCAGCCGCCTCTCGCCAGCCGCCGATTTGCATCAAGACGTGATCTGTTGCTGCTGCTGCTGCTCTGTTTGGATCTGTGCTCGTTTCTCCCACTCCTGCCTCGCCCACCCTCCGCCTGAGCCACCCCCTTAATCCAGATTCATGCAACAGAAAAGGTGCACGAACCGTAAACTGTTGCCGTCTGCCGTCTGCTGAGATACTTTCGAAGCGACGACTCGCCTAACCACTGTCTGATCTGTGCTTCGGCTATATTTAGTTCACAATTTATTTCAAATGTATTTTATATCGTTGCGATTATCCCTGCTTTTTGATGCTTGGCCCAAATGCTGTCTCGTCAGTATGCTAATTTTACAACAAATGCAAAAGAAGAGAGTGCAAAAGCAGAGAATAGGCTGAAGTCAAATACACTTTTAATCAAATTGGGTTTGAGATGTGCCTAAAAGATTGTGAACATATATTGAAAACCAAATTATAGCTCAAGTGATTCTTCCAATAAAATATATACCAGATTGAGATTGAAGAGATTTAGTATAAGCAGATAGAAGAAGAGAGAAGGATACTTGAATAGCAAAAGAGTTGACCGATAGTCTATAGCAGCTATATGATATAGTTATATCAATCGCCCGACTCCGCAATGTCTGAAAGAAACAGACTAGATCTGTTTGAAGAGTTCTTTTTGAATTGAGGAATTAGTTCACATGGAATGGAAAACCTTTGTCCACCCGTCTACAAATCAATCACATATATACCTAATATCATCGCAGATATTTCCCTCTAAGCGTTACACACTTGACGTCCAACTTGTGATACCCTCGGCACAAATCATAGCAAATAAATTCAAATTTTTATGAATCAGCTTAAAGAGATGTGCGAGCCGCCAGTTGAGGCGTGACTGAGCAAGAGATACGTTTAAAGGTGACTTAGTAGCCGTTGCCTAGTTAGCTTCGCCCCCCCCCCTCCCCCTCGCCTGTTGACCTGTGGGCCACGTCGTTGACCGTTGCCGAAGATGGAGTGCAAGCGGCTTTTCAAAAATTTATGCGTGGGCGGTTCCGAAAACCAAGACGACAACAAAGAGTCGGACACACGGCCACGACACACTGACATACACACAAGCTGCTAAAAAATTAATGAAAATGCTGTACCAAATTGAAAACAATAACGGACAGAGACAAACAGAGAGGCAGAGAGGGAGGAGAGGGAGAGGAGAGGGAGGCGTGTAACATGGCTAACAGAAAAAGAAAAATGCAGTTGACCAAATATGCGCAAATGTTGTGGTTGGGAGAAAAATGTGAGAGAGAGGGAGAGAAAAAACAGGCCCAAAGTCGAGAAGAGATGAGTTGAGACGTGGGCCAATCATCATAATGATTGAGCTGATGATTGAGTTGATGATTGAGTTGACGATGATGAGCTTGGCGAAGAAGCCACAGTCAACACAGTCTTTGGCTAAAAAGAAAAAAGCAACACAAACAAGCTGCTTGAAAACTTGATGTAGGTCAAATATATATATATATATGTATATACACTTCTTTTTTTTCTGAGCTGAGCTGGGCCGGGTCCGGTTCGCTGTGCGCGTGTGCGTGTGTGTGTGTGTTACTTTTTAGTTTATGGGCCAGGCTTCTGAAGCACACGGAAGCTGAAGCTAAAACTGGAAGAAACAGAAACCGAAGACCAAGTTGAGGCCGAGGCAACCCCCTGACCAATGGGCCAGGATGAAGTTGCTGACGTTGATGAGGCTTCAGCTTCTGCTGCTGCTGTTGTAAGTTGGCAACAAGCGACAGGCAGGCGCTCCGTTTAATTGCCTTGGCCAAAACGCAGCAAAGTTCTGACAAGGCGCAGGCCTTAGCAAAAATATATAAAAATAAAAATAAAAATTGTTTACCATGCCCCTGAAAAGCTGCTCAAATTGGACCGTGAACGTGATCAATTATGGTTCAAAATCAATAACAGCAGCAGCAGCAACAACAACAAAAGCGCGTTGGCCAAGACAAGACAAGACAAGTTAAGACAACAATAGGACGGGCCGCTCTCTAAGCCAAGCCAAGAGTCAAGGCTAAATTGCGTTGACTTGATTTCAGCTATTTTTTATTTCTTTTTATCTGCATGTTATAGTAAAGTTGAAACTAAAAATAAATAATTATTAATAACTGTGCATAAGCCGCAACAGATACGCAATTATGGCCAAGACACACACACACAAAATATCAATGTCAGCTTTTATTTGTGTCGAGTCATATGTCAAAAATATATATGCCATATATCGCATTGATATTATCTTTGGACTGAACTGCACTCTGGCCAAGACAATTAAATGGCCCGACAATTGATCCACATTTGTTTACTTGCGAGCGGCTTCCGCTTTGCTTTTCAATAGCAACAAATGGCCATTGTATTTGGCCAAAACTGAACGCGTCAACATTCAGCTGCACTCAGAGTATAACAATTGACGAGTACTCTGGATGGGAGTGCTCGACTGGAAGATACTCTAATCCAATGCCAAGCTGCTTTAACAAATACAATTTGATTAATTGCGGGCAATTAAATGCCTCGGAATTTGCTTAGATTATAAAATATGATAGAGCTAAAGCAATTACTCCTCCTAATTTATTAGGAATAGATCGAAGAATTCAAACTTCTCCCTATACACACACACACACACACACACACACACGAATGTACGCCGCATGCTGCACACTTTATGCTGCGCATGAGCTTCTTCTTTCCCGGGTTCCCCACTTTAAATGGGAAATGAGTTCTACTTTAACTCGTGTGTTTACAGTCCGATCTTATTGAAAGTTTCAGTTCTTCAATATGGCATACAAAAATGTGCACATACCTTTGGAAAATTAGGTTTTCTTCAATTTAAGGTGGTTTTGGAGGTAGGCATTTACAATACGAAATATTCTTGAACTGTCCATGCTATACGAAAGCCTACATTTCAAGTTTAATCTATGCAGCTCTTATAATCTTCGAGTTATGCTGAAAAGCAAAATCTCAAAGTTGCTTTTTTATAGATAATACGAAAATGGGAGAAGCTATCGATGGATAATGACTAGCTCGTCCTGTCTATGGTTTATAATTCTCAAGTGGTTATTGCTTCGTACTGAGAACAAGGCCTTTGCCAGAGCTAGAGTCGATGGCAAAATCTGCTGTTGATAGAACCGAGAAGTTCTTAAAATACCTTTACAGACAATCTGCTTACGCATGATGTTTAATCCTTGTAATTGTTGATCTATTTCGCCAGCCTTAACCCCCAGTTCCAATTTCTAGTCAATTGATTACCTTGTTCCCAAGATCAATGCATTCAAACCTACAGATATTGATATATCAACTCAGATTAAAGTCCATTCCCAGGCTCACAAATTTCCTGAGCATATTTATGCTTGTTGTCCAGGCTTAGTTTTTTTTTAATATAGCTCAAGTTCGCTTTGGCAGCTTTAAAGTTGCATTTGAGAAAGCATTGGAAAGCAGCTTTAGACTTATCTCAACTTGTCTTAAACTGAAGTTGATGAAAATAATCCAATTCAAGTAGATTTTGTTACAACTAAATGGAGTTTCACAGAAGTACTGATACTTGAGGCTTAAATAATGGCCAGCTGGTCTGTGGCCGCATTCTTGGGTCTGTCTTTTGTTTAGTCTTCAGTTTTAATTTTGTTAATGGATTCGCTTTGTTGTTGTTGTTGTTGTTGTCTGCTTTGGCTTTGGCTGTGCCCATTTGCAATTAAATGCATTAAGCCAAGTCATAAAAATACAAATAAAAATAAAAATCATAATGGTTGTCTATTTAATGCGACGAGTCTATTTGTATAAAATGCGAAATGTTCTCCGGCCATTTCGAGGTTAATGTGCAATTATTTTGCCTGACCGTTGCGGCCGGACTGGAGGCTGGAGGATGCGGCGATTATTCGACAGGTTTGAACTTGTATTGAAATATATAAATCAGGCCATAATCACATTGAAAGCGACGGCAATTGCAACATTTCTCTTGGCTAATTGACGACATTCTTTTATTTCTTTCAATACCGCGTAGATATACGTAAGATAGGGTATATGAAAGCTAAGCAACTTCCGCTACTATCCTATATAGACATAGGTCAAAATTTCCCATCCCCATAACTCGGTCAAATCTCATCCGATTTTCATGAGGCTTGGCTTTTTCTTCGTGGATTTCCCTCTAGATTAATCTGGCATTCAAATCTGAACACCTTTTTTTTCAGTCGAAATTCATGTCAAAATCTTACTTCAAGGTTCGTATATAGACATGGGCCAAAATTTCCCACCCCCATAACTTAGTCAAATCTCATCCGATTTTTACGAGTTTTGGATTTTTGTTCATGGTTTTCCCTCTAGATTAATCTGGCATTCAAATCTGAACACCTATTTTTTAGTCGAAATGCATGTCAAAATCTTACCCCAAGATTCGTTTATAGACAGTGGTCAAAATTTCCCATCCCCATAACTCGGTCAAATCTCATCCGATTTTCATGAGGCTTGGCTTTTTCTTCGTGGATTTCCCTCTAGATTAATCTGGCATTCAAATCTGAACACCTTTTTTTTCAGTCGAAATTCATGTCAAAATCTTACCCCAAGGTTCGTATATAGACATGGGCCAAAATTTCCCACCCCCATAACTTAGTCAAATCTCATCCGATTTTTACGAGTTTTGGATTTTTGTTCATGGTTTTCCCTCTAGATTAATCTGGCATTCAAATCTGAACACCTATTTTTTAGTCGAAATTCATGTCAAAATCTTACCCCAAGATTCGTTTATAGACAGTGGTCAAAATTTCCCATCCCCATAACTCGGTCAAATCTCATCCGATTTTCATGAGGCTTGGCTTTTTCTTCGTGGATTTCCCTCTAGATTAATCTGGCATTCAAATCTGAACACCTTTTATTTCAGTCGAAATTCATGTCAAAATCTTACCCCCAAGGTTCGTATATAGATATGGGCCAAAATTTCCCACCCCATAACTTGGTCAAATCTCTTCCGATTTTCATGAGGCTTGGCTTTTTCTTCGTGGTTTATCCTCTAGATTAATCTGGCATTCAAATCTGAACACATATTTTTTAGTCGAAATTCATCTCAAAATCTTACCCCAAATTCCTATATAGTCATGGTCCAAAATTTCCCACCCCCATAATTTGGCCAAATCTCATCCGATTTTCATGAGACTTGGCTTTTTCTTCGTTATTTTCCCTCTAGATTAATCTGGCATCCAAATCTGAACACCCATTTTTTAGTCGAAATTCATGTCCAAATCTTACTTCAAGATTCCTATATAGACATGCGTCTAAATTTCCCATTCCCATAACTCGGTCAAATCTCATCTGATTTTTACGAAGTTTGGCTTTTTCTCCATGGTTTTCCCTCTAGATTAATCCGGCATTCAAATCGGAACACATATTTTTTAGTCGAAATTCATGTCCAAATCTTACCCCAAGATTCGTATATAGACATGGGTCTAAATTTCCCATTCCCATAACTCGGTCAAATCTCATCCGATTTTTATGAGACTTGGCTTTTTCTTCATGGTTTTCCCTCTAGATTAATCCGGCATTCAAATCTGAACACATATTTTTTAGTCGAAATTCATGTCCAAATATTACCCCAAGATTCCTATATAGACTCATAATCTCATCCGATTTTCATGAGGATTGGCTTTTTGTCCACGGTTTTCCCTCTCGATTATTCTGGCATCTAAATCTTGCAACCTTATTCTATCAACATTATTTTATCTGCAAGGGTAATTAACGCTGGGTAATTACCCATCACACCAGCAGGGTATCGCCTCGTCGAGCACTCTCAACTGGCTTACTTTTACTTTTTATGTGCTGCTGCTGCTGCTGCTGTTGCTGTTGCTTGGGCCATAGCCAATGATATATAATTAGGCAGGCAAAAAGGCAAATTGGCTCGGGCCGTGTGTCTTTCCGTAGTTTTTTTTAGCTGCTGTCGCTTTACAAATGACCCCAACACGAGCACAAAAAGCAGCTCCACATTACGTTACGCCCCGGACAACTAATTTCGTAAGCAGCACAAGTAAAATGCCGCACAGTTACTTATGGCATATGATATCTATATATATATATATATATATATATGTATTTCTTCTATATATCGTGTGTTATGTGTTTTGTGGCAAGGCTTGGCTCTCTGGCAGGCAGTTGCACATGTGCTCTGAAAAGTTATTAGCGTGTTGAACGCTTTTTTATTTTGATTTTACTCTCCTTTTTCATTTTCATTAAAAGACATAAATTGTGCAGAAAAATGCCGGAGCAGAAGGATATGTTTGTGTCGGTGTCTGGGACTAGGACTGAGCGGGGGGGAAGGGAGGGGGAGGGGGTTGCCTACTTGTCTGGGTCTGGGTCCATGCTAGCAAAGCCAGCCAAAGGCGTCTCCCCCAGCATGTGTGTGTGTGTGTGTGTGTGTGTGAGCCGTGTTTTATTTGCAGCCCTTTGCGCTCTTATTTACGATTTTTTCATTTTCATTTTTTCACAATTTCCCGCCCCCACACTTATTTTCACAGGCAATGCATTCATGAGCTGCGACGACGTCGGCAGTTTGCATGAATGAAAGTTGCATGAGTGTCTGAATAAGCGACTGAATGAGTGAGTGAATGAATGAATGCACAAGCGGGAACAACCCCGCCGCCCCGCCCCCTTAAAGAGTGCGCCACGGCACAAGAATGTTGCAAACGGCTGCGCCGCACATTAAAACATTTGGTAATGGGACGCCAGAGTTTCGGGGGCGTGGCTGCTGTGAAAGCAAATGCAATGCAAATGCAGCTGAAGTTGACAAAAATAATCGCCATGGCAAACAACATTGCAGACGTTAGACAGGCGACAGCGGGGCGGGGCGTATACTTAACATTTGCAATTCTTTTGAAGCGAAATTAGAAAAGTGCCCAAACGACACAAATTGAAAGCGAAATGGAATACAAATACAAATGTCAAAAAGTTAAACCGTGCGTAGCCAAGTGTCCATATTGAAAATTGAAAAATGGAAAATTGAAAATGGAAAATGGAAAAGTCGCTGCTTGGAGTCAATTTAAGGTGGCACTTCAATCATTCCCGTAATCTGCTCCCGGTGCACTTGTGTATTGATTTGCAAATATTAAATTCTCCGCCATTGTCAAATACAATTTTCCCAATACTTTTCAAACCAGCTCAAATATGCACAACTCTTCTTTTTTATTTTTATCTGCTTCTGCTTCTTCTTCTTCTTCTTCTTCTTCTTCTAGTTCAAGAATTCTCGCCACGCGCCCAGCCCATTTTCGCTTTTGATTTCTTCGGTGTCGTTTTCGTTTTCGCTTTCCTTTTTCACAGCACTTGAAGTTAATAAACAAGTTAGAATGCTCAAGACGGCAATGATCGACTAGAAGATACCCCCTAAAAGTTAAATATTATAAATGCAAACAAATTGCAGAAGAGCATATGAGCTAAAGTGAGCTTCAGGTGAAAATTGGGTTTTACTTGGCAGTCATGAGAGTTGGAAGGGTAGGAAGAGTATTTGGAAACTAAACTTGTTTTTGGAGGTAGCAAAATGAGACAAACCTCATAAATACCTCCCTCGAAATAGGTATTTTGTTTTCATACTTGAATATTTACAACCAATTGAAATTCACCTTTTAATATTCTAGACTTTGAAAAAGGAATTTATATATACTTTTATTATAGAGTATACGAGACCCTTGTATGAATTCTAGAAAAAATGTGTGAAAATTTCTTTAAAATTTGAAATTTTAGAAATAGAACATTTTCGGGTCCTCTTTTGAGATAGATTTTAACGAACATTATCACCAATCAATGTAGGATATGAAATCTGCTTATATTACAAATATATTTTTTAAATAAGAGATCGATTTTATAACCGATTTTTGTAACCAGCAATTGATACAAGATGTAAATTTGGATTAAATTAAAAAAATATTTGTGGAAATAAGTAAAGCTACAAAATGCAGACCCAAAAAGCTGCCCAAAATGCCGATAAGCCTGAATATCGCTTCGATTTAAACATTCTTTTGACTTTAAGTTCTGCAATGGAAACAGGAATATTCCTCTTGCACACATACAGGGTATAAGTAATAATGCGCCAAACAATTTTTGCCGACGCCGTTAACTTTCATGTGCCGCCTCCGACATCGTCGTTAAGTTGGTCGTCTTTGTTGTTGTTGTCGATGTTGTTGGTGTTGTTGCTGTTGTTGTTGCTGTTGTTGTTGCTGGCAACGCTGCCAACTTTTTGGTCGTGATCTTTCACTCGAAGCGGCGACCAGTGCGACCAACTGTCTGGGTCTGGGCAAACACGCGGCATTTAAATTAGCTGTCGTTGTGGGCGCCGCTGTCTACCTGTAGTTGTTTGTCTTGTTGTTGTTGTTGTTGTTGTTGCTGTAGTTGTTGTTGCTGCTGCTGCTGCTGATGTCGCTTTTCTAATTGCTGGCAACGCACGTTCGTGCTGCGGCATGGTCTAGGGTCCAGGGCCTGGGTCTGGGCCCGGGTCTGGGCCTGGTTTTCACTGCAGCTCACGCATAAATCTCGCAACTATGTCAATCGCATCAAAGTCACGTAATCTGTGTGACATTTTCAGCGAATCGTTAAAATTGGAAAATTTATCGTTCGTGCGGCAAATGCACTAGATGAATATTTATTTTGTGCCAGCTCAAATGCAGTATGTTTTTTTTTTTTACCAACCAACTGGCAACTGGCAGTTCATCATTAACACTTCACGGCCAGCAGAAAATGGCGAATGATTAATGTCAAAGCCGAAAACTGCAGCAGAAGGCGGCGCCATGAAAATTGTAATTAAATTCTGATAGCCCCGTCATTAGCTAAAAGCAAATTGAGAGCTGCATTCGAAAACAAAAATCAAATAAAATACAATCAACAGAATCAACTGTCATTAAATTCTCTCACATGAAAAACTCGCTAACAACGAGAAGAGGAAGATGCAGAAGCAGAGGTAGAAAAGCTAAATAACAACAATTGGCAAACAGGAAACGAAACGCAGACAAAAGCCGCACAAAACACGAAACGAACATTGCGAAAAGGCCGTAAAGATCACAGGAAAAAAATAGGTGCTAATGTCACATGAATTGTCATGGCTTTTCTTCGAGTGTGTTGGCTTTTTTTTTGCTGCCCTTTTTTGACTGCAACATGCGCAACGCAGCAAACGCCACAAATCGTGTTCATTGTCAGCCTTTGTTAGCGGAAAAAACGCGAAGCGCCTTAGCGATGGGAGCGTGAGACAAAGACGATGAATTGTGCTGGGCAAGACATGAAAGAAACTCTTCAGAGAAACGAGCTGAGAATTCTAATAAAACATTTATTGTTTTGTTACTAGAGGAACTTAGCCAAGTCATTAAATATAGGTATATACATATATATATTAAATGCTGAATTTGCTGACCTTTGCATATTATAAATATTTGTTTGACTGTCTCCAGTTCCGGAGTTTTTAATCAAGAGAAAAAAGCATCTCAATTTTGCCTAAATTTTCCCCCGATATATTTCGGCTGCACTTCGGCAACCGCCTTGAGGGCAATTGTTATACACGTCTGCGGAGATTGATACCAAAAAAGCATCTGCATAATTTGAGCCGGCGACCTTCCACTTGTTAGTTTGACGCTCATGCACATAGCCTACGCTGGCTGAAGATGTAACATTTTCTAGAGATTTGGCTGCATTTTCAATTGATTTTTGTCATACGAACTTTAACCTTCTTTCCCGCACTTGAAGTTCGATTTACCGCAAATCCCCTCGCCGTGTTGTTCACTTTTGACCCTAAAAGAAGCTTCAGTTAAAAGAGATGCAACTTCTTAGCTTAAGCGGCTTCTGCCAAAGTTGGATCACACATTGGTCAATCCTTCCAAAACAAACTCGATTTTAAATCAAGGTAGCAGACACCAGACATACTCTCACTAATTTATTTAAATTTGTACACCCTTACTTAGTCTGATTTAAAATATTTAAGAGCTGCCTTTGATTTTAAAGCATTATAAAACTCAACAGAAGACACACTGGACGCTGTGTAAAAGTTCTTAAAGCCCAAAAACTTTTGACTTTGCACAAATTGTTCTTTCATTTGACTTTAATTGAAAACTGAACGAGGCGCAGACTAAACGCTGAGTACTTTTATATTTAAGGCTTTTAAAGGGTTTGTGATGAAATATAAAAAAATCAATACTAGAACCTAGCTAAAACCCTTCGTGCTGCAACGAAAATGTAGAATGTGCTGCAACAAAAGGCAACACTTTCCATTGCGGCAGCACGCCAGTTTCTTTTGTGTTGTTGCTGTTGTTGTTGCTGCTGTTGTTGTTGTTGGTGTTGTTGCCCGGCAAACAGTTTTGAAGTTGTGCAAAACTGGAAATTAAAAACGCTTAATATGCACTTCCGGTGAGGGCGAAGCAGCAGCTGAAAAAGAAGGCGACAAAGGCAAAGGCTAAAGCAATGGACTTTACATTCAGCCAACTTATCAGCGCCATCAGCAGCAGCAACAACAACAGCAACAACAGCAACAGCAGCAACAGCAGCAACAACAGCAATAGCAGCAACAACAGCAGCAACAATAGTTAGAATAGGGGACTTTTAGAGAAGGGGGCGTAACATTTCAAGTTGATATGCTTGTTTTGTTTGTCTTTTGTTTTTGGCGACTCTTGATGTTGCTGTTGTTGCTGTTGTTGTTGCTGTGTAACCCTTTTTTTTTTGTGTGTGCGCGTTGTTTTCAGCATTTGCGCTAAATGTTGTTTACTTTTCGTCATTGTTCGAGCTGTTGTTAGTGTCGTTTTTCTTTTGTTTTTTGCGAGCCGTCGACCAACATTGTTGTTGCTGTTGCTTTTGCTGTTGCTGTCGACTGCTTAACATTCACCTACTTTTCACCTTGTTGGCTGCTGACGCTTTTCAAAGCAGAATTCAACTCGCTTGGCCGTGGCATCAAAGCGGACGCGAAGGCTTCAAATGAAATTAGAAGTTGACGCAGTGCTAAGCGACAACAACAGCAGCAACAACGAGACAAACAACGAGGCAACAAGAACAAACAAACAATGCAAAATGCACACACACTTACACACACACACACACACACACAGAGCACAGGCTGCGCTGCTGAAGATTCATTCAGTACAAGCAAACTGAGCACTAAGTAGAAAGTTAATTAGGCTTAAATGTGCGAGAGACGCCAACGCTAACAACAACAACCGAAACAGCAACAACAACGATAACAACAGCAAGTTAGAGTGCGCGGCAGTGATCGACTATGAGATACCCTGTGCCCAGCGGTGTGCTGCCGTGAGAGTCCCTTTAGCTTCTGTCCATCCATTTATATTTATATACATTCTTCTTTCATTTGATCAACTCACGTTTCGAAAATACTAACTTTGGGGGTTTGAGGGGTTTAAATAAGGCAAGCAAAAGTGTGTATATACCTAGTCTATGGGCTCTACCTACGGAAATGAGTTTTCTTTTGCAGTTCTTATGTGAATGAAGGAAGTTTGAAATACTTTTAATCTGTATATATTATGCAAACAGCTGCATATCAAGTTTGGTGTATCTGGCCTTAAAGATATTCGAGAAAAGCTTAAAACCATGTTTCTCAGACAATATTTATTGATGTAATTAAAATAGGAGGCTATGAAATGAAGAAGAAATGAATGAAAATTATCAAATTGTTCTGCGTATCGTTTAGGGGAATATATAATTAAAGTCAAAGCTCTCTAGCCGCTGTATTTACTGAGATCGACGCTTTCAGACAAACAGACAGAGAGACAAATATGCACGGATAGACTTTTAGGCAGATTCGACTCAGCTCTTCGTCTCTGTCAAGCAAATAACTAGCTTAAGAGCTCGAAGACAAAGTATCTGCAGCCTGTTACATAAGTTTCCCCAACACCATTCTACCCTCGTTACGCATTCTCAATGCGCTTAGGGTATAACAAGAGCGTAGCTGACGTTGACTTGAGCCTTGAGCTGGCTAAATCTGCACGAGCAGCCAATTAAAAATTCTGATGCTGTTGATTTTCTTGCTTATTTTTCTAATAATTCTTCAGTTTCAGCTGAGGCAGCTGAGGCTTGTTGTTAATTAATTTTTATGCATTTGCCGACAAATGTTCGAATTCGTAAAGTTTTGTTGCCTCGCTTTGTTCGCATGCAGCGAAGCGCGCCAATCAATGCCCAAAAACTTTCCTCTCGTCTAGGCCAACGAAAAACAACAACAACAACAAAAACAACGAAAAACGACAACCAAAAATTTCACTTGGCCCAAAGGCAGCTTCAGCGACGCAGTTGACATTAATTGAGCCTATTAAACTGGGCGCTAATAAGTTGCAGAGCCAACTTATCGTATTGTTCCGTTTCCCATTTCCCTTGAATCAGCAACTGTTGTTGTTGGCGCCGTTGTTGTAGTTCTTGTTGTTGTAGCTGTAGTTGTTGTTGTTGTTATCATGTTTGTTCGCCTGTCAGCTGGCCGAAATCAGAACGATTAACACTTGGATTGTTTCAAGAGCGTGTGGAACATTAATATCACCAGCCGCTGCGTGCGGGCACAAACTAAAAGCCAAAATTGGGTAATTAACCGAATGTTGAATGCCCTTAAAGCATTTCGAGTAAGGTATTATTAGTCCAAGGTATTATTAATGTAGACTTGCTGAGGTTGTTTTTATTGAAGGAGATATCTCCGAGACTTAAAAAGAATATATAAAAATATATTTTTGATATCATGTGTTCAGGGTAAACGTATAGGACAGCAGCTCTGTTATGCCCTCATTGTTTTATTCATTACTTGACGCTTACAATTCTCAACATGTTAAAGCTAGGAATGGGACTAAAGAGGGCAACAATCATAAAGTCATTGGCAAAGGCTATAATAGAACCCGGCTGTCCGGCTGTCCGTCTGTTTATTTCCATACAATCTTAGCCTTAACGCTCAAAAACTGAGTTAAAGCATGAAAAGTCAGTTCGTTTTTCAGTATGTCTGCACATTACCATATTTGTATACCATCTTGTCCATGCTCCTCTCGCATAACCGAAATTTGCTCAACATTGGATTACTATATCATAAAGTTGTAATAGGAACTATCAATAGAAAATTGTGATTTAGTAAAACTATTATTTTGGTTTGCAGCACTTTTTGATCTAACCATGCTTTACTCATAACATTATATATAATGTACTATATATAACTATATAAACTATAATATATATATAAAGTATACAAAACTATAATATATAACTTCTATAGAAGGAATAGAACGGAAATTGAGCTGCAATAACTCAGTTTTTTGACAAAACGATTATCATTTTTAATTATTTATATTAATATTAATTATAAAGATTAAGATCTGACGAGAACTGGTCTGTATATAGTAGAAACTGTATATAGATCAGATTAGATAGCTTAGAATTCTTATAGCCATGCTAATCATATAAAACAGCTTCGTGCCAGACACTAAATCAAGACATCTCGACATGCTAATTAAGAATTTACGATTCATGGTCTTATAAATGCGCATGTGTGTGTTGCAAACTTCATGACTGTATTATTATGCCCGACAACAAAAGGTGCACAACGCTGGCTTTGAGGCCCAAAAGGTCGCCAGCCAATGTCCAGCAGCGGCAACTAATTTAGGGCTTAACTCTAATCAAAGTTGAGCAGCGGTGGTCAAGCCGTTCACATAGATTCCCACGGCACGCACATGAGCTGGTATGTGTGTAAGAGTGTGCGTGTGTGTGCGAGTGTGTGCGTGTGTGTGTGTGCGAGTGTGTGTTGCTTAACCAGGTTTAAGAGTGTGCGTGCACACAATTTAATGACAGCAACTGTGGCGGACTCTCAACTAGAACTGAAACCAAAAATGAAACAGAAGCCGAACTCCAAAAACTGAACGTAACGATGTGCGGAACATGTCGGGAGTGTCCGACTAGCAGATGCCCTGCAACCAGCGCCGAGACTATGGTTCTTCGTTCCTGAGCTGCAGAGATATGATTAATACTTGCATTTAAAACTTCGTTAACCTAACGTTATGAAATTGTTAATGCATCAATTGGGCAACAAAATGTATAGGAATACCAAAGTCCTAAGCTATTCCTCTTTAAATTTCTTTTTTCCTTTCCCGGATATATCTCCCGAAATGTATCTAATAAGTAAAACTCAATATTTAACCTATCTAACATATCTCTAGCTCTTGTTAGCTCCAATACATGCTCAAAGAACACTATTTCGATAAATATTCCTATCGATCCGGGCGCGTTATCGATGTCTCAAAATAAAGGCGATCTTTTGGCACTCCAGGAGCGACTATGTTCAACATTTTAAATCTCTAGTCTCCTATAAGCCCTGGCTCCAAAATATTCCCAAAAAACAGCTTTTCGATATCGATTATAATCGACCTGGGCGAGTTATCGATGGTTAAAATAAAGTAAACCGTTTTCCCACACTAAAAGCGTCCATGTTCAACATTTTGTCTCCAGTCTCTCTCTCTCTCGTTTTTCGATATCGATTATTATCGACCTGGGCGAGTTATCGATGGTTCAAAGAAAGTAAACCGTTTTACCTCACTAAAAGCGTCCATGCTCAACATTTTGTCTCTAGTCTCTCTTTCTCTCTCTCTCTCTCTCTCTCCCTCTCTAGTCTCCTATAAACCCTAGAATTCGCAGTCATATATTAACTTCGACTCGACTTTTAATGCTGATCAGAAATATGTCTACTAAATATTCTCGGAGTTGTCTCCTTCTAAACGTTACATATTTCCTGACAACATAATAAAACACTCGACAAGAGTATAAAAGCTGTCCGCAGAGACCACGCATAGCTGCAGCTGGTGTCTGGTGTCTGGTTGCTAACTTTTGATATTCTGTTCAATTTACATGTTGCAGCCACTGTTGCATAATTAAAATTTGAAAATTAATTTCATAATTTCTCCCTTTCTATTATTAACAGTCTTTCTTTTTTTTTTTCCTATTTTGCTGGGGAGTTGTCGAAACAAAAGCCCAGTGCCGAAAAATGTGCCCGGCTTTCGGACGATGATGATGATGATGATGATAATGATGATGCTCCATTCTGAAGCGTTCGGTTCGGTTTTGTTTTGTTTTGTTTTGTGTGCCGGTCGGTTCCTGTTGCTGGTCCTTCGCTTGGTTATTTTTATTATTTATGTGCATTTTGATGTGGCCAGTTTTATGGAGTGCATATTTTGTTGTTCCATGTAGTTTTGTAGCTGCAATTTTCTGTTATGTTACCAAAAATACAATTTTTCGTGCCACAACCAAAAGTTTTTCTCGCTACGCCGGAGGGGTAGTATGAGGGAAGGTTGGGGGACTGCTGTCGGTTATATTTTTGCGTATTGTCGGATATAAAATTGTAATGCAACAGCAGCTGACAAAGTTCCGAGCATCAGCTGACTGTAAAAGTACAAGTTTTTCGTATTTATTTGGATTTATCTCTTTCCACTCTCCCCTTTTGTATCTTTATATTTATGACCACTTCACACTCTCTGCCCATGGGTTAATTAGCACGAGGAGATACAATGCCAATAAATGGAAATCGCTCAACATGCAAAACTAGCGTGCAGATACATTTGTATCTGTAGCTCTGTATCTGTGTATCTTTGAGCTGTAGCTGCGCACGGCGAGCGCCCATTGGGAACGCCTTAATTTCCGCCTCGCATAGGGCGTATATATATAGTATATAGTTCCGATTTACGCCTTAATGAGGCGTCTGCGGCTGACGTAATGCACGCACCGCCAGCAGGCCTTCCAGCTATTGCCCCGGCTCGGCCAAGCGCTCATTGTGTGTAAATTTGTTACCTTTTTTTTTTTTGCGTGTGTTTGTTTCCCTCGTAAAAGGTAATTTCTAATTTGCTGGTGTTTTATTGTTTCTTGCGCGCAGTTTTATGGAGGTGCTGCCACTGCGACGCCGACTTATGCAATACCGACTGCGACTGCGACTGCGGCAGAGGCAGCGGCGCATGCGCTCAAATTACATGGCAGCTGTTGTGAAGCAGCTCGCAGCCCGCTGCTCGTAAAAGCATAACGGCTTTCCATTAATCATGCAATCCACGTCCAAAACGTAACGCAACGCAACCAAACGAAAACGAGGCTAGAACCAAAGCAAGAAAACTCTGCCATCGACAACTGTTGCCAATTAGCAGCAACATGCAAAGCGCATTTGCAACTGCAACAGCAGCAGCAGCAACAGCGTCGCATCTCTGCCGCGGGACAGCGAGAAAAAAAGCTAGTTAGAGGGCTTTAGACGGGAGTGTACGACTACGAGATACCCTCAACCCAGCGAAGAGCTGCCTTTGCAAGCACTCGATCCTTATTCTCAATAAGCTCAAGTGCCAAGCTTCTGCTTTTAGGAAAAATAGTTTTGCTATTTTGAGGAGAAACTCGGGAAGATAATCAAAAGGTGAAAAGATCTTTACACTATACGAAAACCTAGATACTAAGTAAGGCGTATCTAGTTCTCGTTCTTCTCGAGTTATGCCTAGAAAAACATGTCTCAATATCGATATTTATCGATATTATAAAAATGTGAGGAAATATCGACAAAACTCCTTTTGAGAATATTCTCTTTGATTTTCAATTCTGTTGCTTTTGTAGTTGAGGAGATATTAACAGAATTATAAATTCTTTTTGAGTAGATAAAGGAAAATATATATATTTTGATTTTCAGTTCTATTTATTTTTGAGCTCAATACATATAATTAATCGATTAGCAGCTGCCTTCTCCTGCCTGTTACATAACCCTGCACAAAGCCACGATACCCTTTATACCCATTTTTGCTGCATTCAGCGCATAAAAAGAAAAAAAAAAACATGGCCAAAGAGCGTTAGTTTTTCCCGCTAGCCATAGATTTGTATGTGTGTGCATTGTAAACAGCGGAGGATGTGATTAGATTATAAAGGTTTAAGAGTTAAGCCAGACGAAATAGAGGCATAAACTTGACTGTCCAGCCAATTAGACGCATGTATCTCAGAGTTCAAGACACAGCAGGAAATGTTCCATAAAAATGTTATGCCTATGCGCAGAAGTTAGCAAGATACAAATGCAACACGGAAGAGAAAATATGCCATTTGAGAATAAAAAATGAATTCTAAAGGAAATCACAAAAAAGATAAAAATAATAGGGAGAAGGAATTTGTATTAGAAATAGGGAAACACTTTGACACTTATGGCTCAATTTTCAAGAGAACAGAGTATAAGAGAAAACATAATTTCAATTTCTATCTACATCGAATATTTTAAATGTTTTCATATTCAAATTACCGAAAGGCAAAGAATTTTCAAACTATACTTTCAATTTTTTTAAATATAAATTACAACAAAAATATTACATTGATCCAAATAAGCACGGAGTTGGGCTTAGAATTAGGTTTGATTGTCAGCACATCCGGCTTAAGATTTGGTTCATAGTATATTAAAAAGAAATCCATGTTCATATTGGTTTTGATACGCCCAATTTAAACTAAGCTGCACATCGAATAGGCGTTCTTTTCAAGAAGTCCTCCTATATGATAGTTATTTAAAAAGTATTTCTGCTATTTCCCATCCTTCTCTTTAGCTTACAAGTTGTGTTTTTCGATATTTGTTTATTTCTTGATATATTTCTGCGTGATATTCTAACTTAGTTGAACTTTAAATTTAGAAATCTTCTCGAGAAGCATGTGTTATTTTAAAAAAGTATTTCCCTGATATTTTCCCATCCCAACTTCAACCTCCTATTTCTACTTTCATTTCTCATATTCTAACTTAACCGGAAAGTCTGTCTATGTGATAGTATTATTCTAAAATAGTATTATTCTGCTTTTTCCCCTCCCAACTTCAGATTCAAAAGGTTGTCGAATTCTATATTTCAATATTTCTACATTTATTTCCGATATTCAAACTTTGTTGAGCTTCAAAGACAAAAACTCCTTGAAAAGTTTGTCTATGTGATATTTGTCTTAAAATTTCTCCGTCCTTCCCCAGGCCGACCTCAGCTTAAAAAAAGAATATATTCAATATATACCTTCTTTGCCTGCACACCCAATTCGACCTGTTCTGACTTGAGTTGAAAAGCTGCTACCTGTAAAGAGTTACGCATATGCGAACACGTGCGCCATTGATAGTCAAATCCTGAGAGGCTGTTTGCCAATTTACCTGCGAGTGTTTAAATTGGGGGCGCCAGGGCAGAGATTGCATCATTTGGCCAGAGACACGCAACGGAAGCACATCATGTGGCAGACAGACGCAGACGTAGACACAAGCACACAAATATCAGAGTGCAGAGGAAGGATTATGGAGTCCATTGGCTATGCAGTGTATATGCATCGTCAGGAGTTGGGTCGCCCGAGGCGTTGCCGTCGCCTGATGCGAATTGCGAGCACCAAGCTGCGGCTGACAAATGAGCTGATCTGGCTGGAGCGTTGCCAATGGAAGCTGGAGGAGCCCGACTATCAGCAGTGGACTGCACTAAATCGTGAGCGCGAATATCGAGATATATTGGAGCACAACATGCAACAGCAGCAGCAGCTGCTGAGGCAGCGACAGCTCGACAGGCGCCGAGACGTGCCAGAATAGAGCGCAGCCCGTTTAAGATAGATTAGTTGGTCCCGTCCGGGACTTTAAGCACTTTTAGTTTAAGTCCAAGTTTAAGCGATAAGCAATAAAGGCGCATAAATCATCAAAGAGCTGCTGCTTCTTCTGCTTCTGGGACGGACGCTCGTTTGGTGTGAACGCAAAACAAGCCAAGTGCTTGGCTTCTGACCGAGGGGAGTTTTTCGGCAAACGCCGAGCTGACAGGGCCAAACGCAAAGAAAATGCAACAACAGCAGCCAAACAACACCACAAGAACAACAACAACAACGACGACGACAAAAAGAGCCGCAACTGGCAAGTTTTTCAATTTCCTGTAGTCATTACGCCGCAGCGTGCATCGGAGTTGCAAGCGTCTCGTGACACGCTTAAACGTCGCGTGACACGAACAGAAATATTAGCTAAATATTTGTTAAGACAAATTTGAATTGAATTTCAATTGAAGCTCATAATATATAAAACGATTTAAAAAAGAACTATTTTCCTTGGGGTTCTATAATATGTATTTCGATACTCCTCCAGAGGCGGAAACCCAAAAAGAAAATATTATCTGTGATTAGTTTTACTATTCCAACTAATTTCATTTCTTAAGCTTCGGTTCGTGCGCCTATTTTGCCTGATCCATGAACCTAGCTGTGGTTCAAATCTTAACTTGCCATATTCTCAAATTGTCTAAAAGATACTTTTGCTTTGGGACTAACTCTTCCTTAAAAGTTGTTAGTTTGAACCAAATCATTCATTTGGTTCGGCTTAAGGTTCATTTGTTGTCTGAGAAACATGTTTGAATTAAGAATGAGTCGGTTCATAGCTCAAATAGCTTCAATCTTCAATCAATTCCGAAATCGAACCGTTTTGGTTTGCAGCATTGCTTTGCCACACAAGGAGTCATGGAGAAACTCTGACACCGACTCATACAGAATTTTCCACCGTTTTTTTTTTTTTGTAAAGTAGTTCTTTTGAGGTCCTTTGTAGTTCTTTACTGGTTCTTTGGCTTCTTTCTATACTAATTCTTTAGAGCTTCTCTAGTGGTTCTCTTAAGATTCTTTTGTAGTTTTTTTTTATGATTCTTTGACTTGTTTTCTATTGTGGTTCTTCAGAGGTTTTTAGTGCTTCTTTTTTAGTTCTTTTCTGATTCTTTAGTGGTTCTTTGTCTTCTTCTATAGTAGTTATTTTAAAGTTCTTTGGGTTGTGTGGTTCTTCAGTAGTTCGTTTGTGTTTCTTTAGTGGTTCTTTGCTTCTATCGGGGTTCTATGGAGGTTCTTTTGTAGCCCGCTTGTGATTCTTTGGTAGTTCTTTACTCCCCTATCGTTCGATACTTCTTATGATACCTTATATAGTGCTTCGACCCGCACCAGTTTGACCTGCCTGTAAGAATGCATCACGCTCCCATCTCTAGCGAGTACTTCTTTGCGGTTGCAGTTGGTTAGTCGGCAATTCCAGCTGCTCTGCTGGCCATTGACGTTTCGCGCGGTTCTCGCACCGGCTTTTTTCTCGCTTGATTTGTCACACACACCAGCACACACACATACACACACTCACGGTTAGCGTACCCAACGGAAAAGTAAACCTGTCCGTCTGTCTGAGAACCGGTAACTGTTTTGCCAGGCGTTGCGGCGCTTTCTTTTTGCCCAATGCCATTGGCAAGGGGATATTGGAGGGGAGGGGATGTATGGGATTGCATCGCTTTGCGTCTCATCTTGACACAGTCGCATTTGTATTTAGCTGCAATACCTTTACCCTGCCCCTGCCCCTGCCCCTCCCGCTGCCCGGTCTAATCTCGCCTCAGACTTTGTCTCTGTCGCCTGTTTGTTTGCTATTCTAAGTGCTGGCTGCAGTTTTCCGAGTTTTCCCAGTTTACCGAGTTTTCGCTTCGTTTTTCTTGCTTTCTATCCCATATACTCTCTATATATCTGTTGGCATGTTGGTTATTTATGCGTCTTGTTGTCCCAATTCTGGGGAAAGAAAAAAAAACAACCATATGCTGCAGCAGCGTGTGTGCATGCGGTTTTCCATTTTTAAAGTGCCTGCCAACATTTTAATAAGCAGCAGAGAGAACAACAAAAAACAGGGTATAAAATGCTTTGTTTCACTTACCTATCGATCGTCTGGCCTTCAAGCGCAGTCCGCAGTGCT
Source organism: Drosophila lacicola (assembly GCA_035045355.1). NCBI lineage: Eukaryota > Metazoa > Arthropoda > Insecta > Diptera > Drosophilidae > Drosophila > Drosophila lacicola. The sequence goes on from JAWNPB010000133.1 coordinate 1,168,748, forward strand.
AGAAAGAGACAGAGAAGAGAAAAAAACAACAATAGAATAAAACTATAGTTTATTATTTAAAACCAAAATCAATATGGAATATTGCGCTGACAGCGCCAAACGCATAAAAGTCAACAATGGCCAGCAGGGTGACATCAATTTAATGCTTTCAAAATGCGCTTTCAAAACTCCACACCTTTATATATATATGTGTGTGTGTGTGTGTGTATAAAAAATGCTGCACGACCTGTGCGACAGCAGATAAAACATAATGCAAATATTATTGTTTCTTTTTTTTTAAATATTTTTTGTAATCATTGCAAGTCTAAAACAAACAAACTCACACACACACACACAACATGACAGTTTGCTGCGGTGAACGTCCGCCTCTCTATGCGATTCTCACGAGTGCTAGTGAGTGTGTCTCGCTGTCTCTTTCTGATTTGCAGCATGCAATTTCGCAAACAAACTCAAGTTTTTTTTATCCAAAAAGAAAAGAGATTAAAGAGATGTGAAAGTCTGACAGCAGCTGCTACCTTTCTAGGCAATTTCGAAAAGGCCTCAAAGTAAATGTTAAGCAGCTCTAGAGTTTTTTTTTTTTTTTTTGTGGCAGGTCTCTGCCTTTCCCAGAAAGTTACAGTCATTTCAATATCAGAATCTTTGGCTGTGACTCTTGTTTAAAGCAATTAGACTCTGTTTATTTGTGCCTTTCTAAACCTATGCCCACCACACGTGAGTTTTTTATTTGGTGTGTCTACTGTAGAAGCGCATTGGCACCTGATTGTGCCCGTGACCGAGTGTCAGTTAACAGCACAGTCCGCCTGCTGATGACGAAACTTATTCAGCCATAGAACAAAGGCAGCCCATTTTTCTCGCTATGATAGAGTACATAAATACGTTTATATAAATGTACGTACACACACATTTATATATATATATATATGTCGTATTTTTCGCACTTGAGTTTTTGTGCATTGGAAATTTTGTGCGTGTCAGCAGCAGCTGTGTTGCCCACTAAACAACAAAAACAACAACAACAACAACTGTAATAATAGCAACAATAACGACTAACAAACAAAAACAAAAACACAAACAACATTGTACAAACAACAACAAAAACACTTTTTATTGCTTCCCAAAAGTGGCAGAGAAGTTGCCAGAGCACAGCACCACCCACTGGTGGGAAAGGGGGAAGGAAGAAGGGAGGGGGAGGGGGTTGGTGGTGCGACAAAACACAAATAAACAATTGCAATTGTGAGCTGGTTGTAATTCGGTGAGCGGCTAAATCGCCTGTAAATACTTTTGTACAAGTTAACAGTTATAAATGGGCTTTTTATGAGTTGTGTATTGTGTGCTGGTGTGTGTGTGTTGGTGTGTGTGTGTGTGTGCGACAATATTTCAGGCAGGGACTCGAGTGTTGTAACTCGAGTGTTGTAACTCGAGTGTTGTAATATCAAATAAATGAGATTCGCCTGGAACATGGAGTTCTCCCCAGTGATAACATCGAGCAGCTCCGCATTTCTCTTGTTGCAACAACAATGGGAAAATGGGATGGCAGATAAAATACAGTGGACACTGCTCAAAGATGGACAAGGTATTGTGTACTCAAATCAAGTACAAACTTGGCAAAGTTCAGTCGACATTTGCTTAAATTGAGTAGGAAATTCATATTAAGACGCAGAATACCTAATTGAAGACATATTTTACTTTAATTAAATATCTTTTCGCTTAATTCAAGCCTTGTTTCTTAATCTTGTTCTTCAAATGCAGAGTTCCTAATCTGAGATGTATTTTATTTAAATTAAAGTTCTTTTTGTTTTTGCAAGCCTTATTCCTTAAACTAAGGCTTAAGGCAGAGTTCCTAGTTTAAAATATATTTTACTTAAATTAATGTTCTGTATGCTTTATTCAAGCTTGTATTTGTTTGTGATACATGAGTATTATCTAGATCTAAATTTTGTCGATTTCCTAATGCAAGTAATATCTTGCTACAAGACTTTAAGACACTTCTTGCTTTGTTCAATGTAAATTGAAGTCTTTTTTGGTTAAATTCAAGCTTGCAAGTTCAGGTAAAAAGTATTTTGTAGGTCAAGTTCAGAATTCATAGCTTAAGTAATTTCTATATACAAGACTAAGGGGCAGAATTTTACGAGTTGAAGACATTTTATGCTTAAAGTGTTTTTCTCTTAAGAAAAGTCTGCTTGTTTTATGTAAATCAAACTTGATGCCAGCTTAATTTAAGCATTTCGAAAGCCTTTATATACTTGAAATCTTCGGAATTCTCGCTGGGCTGTTTTTGAAGTGGAAATGGCATTTTTCCATTGCGCTTGGACAGCCGAGAGTCGAGGGAAATGTTCGCTTGGACAGAAGTGAATCCAAACGCTTTGCTTATGTCGCTCCAGTCGCTTCTCCCTCCCTCTCTCTCTCTCTTTCTTTCTCTCTCTCTCTCTCTCTCTCTTTCTCTCTCTCTCTCTCTCTCTCTCTCTCTCTTTCTCTATCTGACTGTGGTCGCGCCTGTCAAGTGAAATCGCCCGTTCATGTCTTGGCTCCATCTTTTGCAGCTGCTGCTGCGGGTTTGTCTGCCAGTTGTCTGGCCAAGTGGTCATGTTGTTATTGTTACGATTTATGGCATACGCACATAGATCAGCGTTGCGGCAGCGGAGGGAGCTCACCCACCAGCATGCCCGGCTCACCTGGCTCACCTGCTCACACTTCATTTACAGCTTGTATGTTGAGGGGGATTTTCTATTGATTTTCTCGTTTTGCTGGCGTGTTTTCTATTTGCTGTCCATAATAAACGCCATGCAATGGAAATCATAAAAGTCAAACAGCAGCAACAGCAGCAGCAGCAGCTGGCCATGGCCATAGCTGCATTTGCCGGCTTCATTAGGAAAATTTTTGCGCTTTCGTCTGAGCACAGAAATCAAACAACATATAATGATTATAATTGTGCTCATAATGTGCTTGACGGACAGGTGAAAGATGCAACCCGCTGGCCTCCAGCTCCAGCACAATTTTTGGCCAGCTGCCCGCCCTGTGGGTGGGCCACCTAGGACCATTAAAAACATTTGTTGCACGCTTTTAACGAGCAGTGAAAGTACTGAACGACAAAAAGAAAACACACACACACAACAAAGCTAACACAAAACTTTGCATGAATAAACAAAGGCGACAGATAAAAAACACATTCGAAAAAAGATTCGAGACCATGCCCTTTGTTTTTTGCTGGCTGGCAGCAGAAATCAAAACTGCAACATCGCAACAAAAGTAATGCAAAATTAAATGCAAAAAACAATCAACAAACAGCGAAAGGGACAGCCGCACAAAAAGAGAAAGAGACGGACAGACGGACAGACAGAGAGGCAGAAAGTTAGACAGAGAGGCAGAAAGTCAGACAGAGAGGAACAAAGTCAGACAGAGAGGCAAACAGGCAGCAAATGTTGACAGCCGCAGAATGCGACAAGCAAATTTGCAGCAATACAAGAACAACAAAGGCAAAAACTAGCTCGAGGCGAAAGTGCATGACTTGAAGATACCCTGTACAAAGATTAATCAGAAGCACAAGTTGGACTCGCCTCTAGCTCTTTAACTTAGTACCAATAATTGTATTCTTAGGTAACTTCGGTATTTATTGTCCGATCGTTATGAAATTGGAAATGCATAAGTATTTTCACAAGCCCAACATACCCTCTTTCAACACACTCACAGGGTATCGAAAAAAAACACAAAGGAAAGAAAGAAAAAAACACTGCGCTACAAAAGCCAACAAATATTTATTATTACATTTACATGGTTACATGGCAATGCGCATTTCTTTTGTGCTGCGGCAGTCGAATGCCCTAACATAGTTTGCATATTATGCGCTCGGGCATAAGCTTTGCCACAATGGACCCCATGCAGATCGGCTGATCTCTGGACGCTATGCAAATCAGATGCTCAACTGTCCGGACAGAGCGGAGTCTGAGTATTTACAGAAATGTAAATGCCTCTTAATGTCAGTTAATGGCAGCAATCGGCCATAAAACCCAACCATAATGAAGAAGAACAACAACAAGAAGAAGCAGAAGCAGCAACAGTTGGCAGATCGTATCGAATGGTCTATTAGGGAATCAACGAACTTCTCGCGATGCTTGCAAATTAGTTTGAAACAGACGAACGGAACCTGTTTTCGGTTCATTAGTTAAAAAAGCAAATGATAATATTTATGGGCGAATGTGCATTTTGATTAGCTCATCTAAAACAAGGCAAATGTTTATATTTATTATGTGCATACAATCGCCGAACAATAATGACGCTCGAAATACTAGTTTTGAAATGTTCTTTAATAAGGTATGCATCATTTGAACTGTTCCATTAGATATTTATATTATATTTCAACTTCTCTAAATGTTTACGCAGCTTCTCGCTTTGGAAAGAGCATAAAATGACGCTCAAAATTCAAGTTTTTAAATGTTCTTTGCACCTTTTGAACTGTTCCATTAGAATTATATATATATTATATGCTTTACTTAAACTTCTCTAAATGTTTACGCAGCTTCTCGCTTTGGATAGAGCATGCGCTGCGTTGTTATTGCGTGCGACATTTTTAGTTGGATTACACTTGCATTGATTTTATGCCGTTTGTTGTTGGCTTTTCAATTTGTTGTTAAATGCAATAAAAGTGCATTTTGCATTTGGCATTTTGTCTGCAATTCATTGATTGAATGCGTCGCACAACTACAGAGAACAGCCCCTGGCCCCTGACACATACTCCAATGTATGCCCCCCCTCTCTGTGTGCGTTCTGTCTGGCTTGTCTTTTTGTTATTTTTGTTGTTGTTATTGTGCTTTGCAAGCGCGCAATTTTAATTATATTTTACGTCAATTGTAAAATGGTTTCATTTTTCATTTAATTAATTGGAAAATGTGTGTGGAAATGCCAAAATTGCAATGCCAGAGCCGGCGTTAAATGGCCCCAAAAGGTAACTGGGCTGGGCCTTTGGCCAGATGCGAGCAGGGCGATAAGACGGCCCTTCAAACGAAAGAAAAAATATGAAATATGAAATATGTGCCCAAGACAAAGGCGCATGGAATATTTGTTCGCAAAAGTTCATTACGCCCAACGAACGACGACGACTGCGACGACGACATCGTCATAATAATTGTATGAATATCTTTCGACATTTGTGAGCCGAGTCAACGCCCATTTGCCGATTTTGCCAGAGTCATTTGGCGGAGTTTTCGATTTCGCAAGCCGCAAACGAGACGCTTGCGATGCAAATGAGTTGCGGCAATCTGTAATTCACCAATTCATCTAATTCACCTGCCGCATTGTTTCAGCCGTGGCAAAACTGACAGAGATGCGAGGCGAGGCGAGGCGGGGGGAGACACACAATGGCTGCAGCAATCTATTGAACCTTGCAACAGATACACATACTCACAGATACACTCGAAGAACACTTTGCCTCCCTTCAATTCTAATGCTGTTCAAATTGAGAGTTAATAAGAAATAAATTAGTATAAATAATTCCGGTTTAGATACAAGAAACTGATTCGAGAATTTGTTTACTTCAAGCAAGCTAAACACATTTTCAATTATTTTTTCATTCCCTTTTGAAGATACTTCGAACTGGGCTGAATTATCTAAATTCTAATAAGAGTTAAAATTTATATATATTTTCTCGTTGTTTATTCTTCAACTAAGTGTGTAGGATCTTAAAAATGTCTGCAATTAATCAATTTTCAATATTCTTATTACTTCTGACAAAAATTTCTAATTCTAATTTAAATAATTATACAGTACAGTATAATGTATTCTACTCCACCTTTCGAGCTCATCTAATTCGTGAATATTCTTAGATTCAGTTGAAAACGTCTAAAAAAAAGTCTCAAATTATTAAAAAAGAAATCGCAACTCATTCGCGAATGCTCTTAACATAAATGAAGACCTAAAATTCGAGTATATTTTACTCTTGAATGTTCTTAGTTAAGTTGAAAAGATCTAAAAGGGTTCTTGAGTTATCAAAAACATGTTTTGCTGACAACAGCTTTGCTGTACTATGAATTTCGAATTTATGAATTTATGAATTTTTCTCTAAGTGCATAGGTAGTTAGATACTTAGATACGCTGACACTTTGACCAGTCGCGCGTTACATTCTTGAGTGCATTTCTTGGCAAAGTGCATCGAGATCGAGCAGCAAGCATTACAAGTTAATAAAAGTTTTTAGCTTGGACAACTGGCTGGCCCCTGGAGCGTCCATTGCTCCAGTGGGACAGCTCTCTGATGGGGCTTCATAAATTCGTACTTGAGCGGCCAAGTGTGACGAACGAGATTACTGAAATCTTCTGGAGCAGATCCATTTTTCATAGCCGGCAACTTTGGGCCAAGCGGCGAGCAGCGTGCATTGAGTTGTCTTCCAGCAACATTTGTATCCATGAGATACATTCTATCCGAGTGTATGCATGTGTATCTATTTGTGTGTGCAGCAAATTGCTTTTGTCTTAGTTATTTGCTGTCATAATAGTTGCTGCTGCTGGCTTTGTACCTTTTCACATTGTTGCCGCCATGCTTTGCTGCTCTAGTTATCACACTTGTTGTTGTTTGTCTGTAATCGGACATCAAAATGCGAAAATGATATTCTTACTGGCTCGCCCATTGTTGGCCAATCACAACAGACGGGCGAACAACAGACGGGCTGGCAAAACAGAAGGCAAACCTATTGAATTATTCTTTGCATATTGCCACAAAGCTAGCTGCTAACGAGGGCTGTTTGCAAACAGTGTGACATATACGACAGGGTAGAGTAATTAAGTGCTATTCGATTTATCGATAAATATAAATATGATAAATGGGAGAGTGAAGCTATTAAGTTTTATCGATACATGGAAATCGATAGCATAAGCGGGCAATATAAAAGCCCGAAGAGCGCTGTTTGAAAGAATGGTGACAAATATGCCAGAGCAGAGTAATTAAGTGTTATCTGTTAATCGATAAATTATACATTTGAGAGTGAAGCTATTAAGTGTTATCGATAGATCGATATCGATAGCAGCAGCGAATATTTATATTGCGGGTTATATAATGCTTGATCTAACAGTTTTAGCTGCTTGCATTTAAAACTCTAGATTTATCGATAAACATGATATCGATTCAAATCCCTAAAATTATATTTAAATAATGCTAGGAAAGAGGAATTTATTTGGATGTATTTTATTATAAGGCAGCTTAGCAGTAACTGCCGCTGTTACAATTACAATTATTGGCACAAGAACAATCGATAAGTGTGCAATCTATAAATGTGTTATCGATAGGAAAATGTGTTTTGAAATACAAATATTTATGGGATGCGGTATATGAGGATTAAGCTAAATTATAAGCTAGCTAATTGAAGTAGACTTTGATACTATTTCAATATTGACATTTATCGATAGACAGTGAAAACTCTCCTAACGCAAATCTCTGGGGCTGACATTTTCTCTCAAAGCATTATGGATCATGACATTTGCCCCCTATGAGACGGACCCCTTTTGAGCGGACAAAAATGACCCGACTATCGTTCTTCGTTCAAGAAAATTTTTTTCTAAATGTTATCGTTATATGGGACAGAAATAACAACACCTTTCCAATTCTGAAAGAAATGAGGTGATATTTGCGTCTTAATGATGTTAATACCTTACGATATTTAGCTGTTCCACCTCCATAATTTTCGATAAGCACATAAGATATATCGATACCAAACGGAATTATTTTTAACTTACAAAAGCAATTATCACATTGAATTGCTTCACAAAAGTCATCTCCCCCAGGGCTAAGAAAAAGCCCAATATGTTGGCAGAGTGACGCATTTGGAGGCACCGAGCCAAATGTGGCTAATAAATGTGTTTGCAAATTTCTTGCACAATTTATAGGCATAAATTACAAAGCGAACAATCCAAATTATAACCCGAAACAGGGAAACCAGAAAAGCGAGCGAACAGAGTGAAATAATAAGATACAGAAAATATGTTTAACGAACAAAAAGCAATTGTCACATAAACCGAGTGTCTCACGTAACGGCCATAAATACAGGCGCAGCTCTGGCGAAAATAATGCGAGGTTAACGCTGCGTATGAGTTATATTCGGTGTTGTAATGCGGCGCGAGAAATGCGACAGCAACAACAAAAGCAACAACAACAACGACGAGCACAATAAATAAAGTGTAACATATGCAAATGATGATGAGAACTTCGCGCTAGCGATATCGTTTGCCGACGACTTCGATGATGTCCTTGGCCTGCCGCAAATGAATATGCAAAACGCCAGCAGCAGCAGGTGGCAGGTGGCAGGAGGGCGGCGCCTCGGCCGAGTCGATGACAGTGCGATAACGATAACTCAGCACGTCACGGGCATTGTTGGCCACAGCAGGAACATTGCAGTCGGTCTGCAGGTAACTCAGCAATACGCTGTTTGACAACAGAGACTACCTTGTAATTGTGTGCGACTGTAAGATCCAGTGGGCAGGGCTGTGTCAAAAAGATATATCGATTACTGCGGAGGCGGGCCTTTATTTTTGGCTGCTGCTTTATTTTTAGCTGCTGCTTAAGACACACAGAAAGAGGACTCTGATCTGCTCGCTTAACACTTTTCATTGCTTGACGCTTGCAATTCCCAACAAGTTAAAGCTGCAACAAGCACAAGGCATTTGCCAAGCTAGAGTCAAGCAAAGGCTGCTGATGCTAGAAGCAGAAGTACAGAAAGACAGGCGCAGTACCAATATACTCGTTACTCATACAATAAACAGAGTATAGCTACAAAAAAAAGTGCAAGCAGTAAAAGTATTCGTAATTGTTACCAATTTCAGTCGCGTTGCCAACACTCGAACTGCTGAAAACTGAAAACTGAAAACTTTATCGAGCGCTGTTGTCATCAAAGCCAGCAGCCACGCTCGACACGCCCGCACAGGGCGACAATAAAACAAAAAGGCGAGCAACAGCAGCAGACGGCAGCAGCAGCAACAGACGGCAGCAACAGACACGTCAACAACATGCGGCGACAACGACAGCGACAACAGCAGCAGCACGAAGCAGCAGCAGCAGCAGCAACTCGCTCATGTTGTCAATTGTAGAATTCCCAGGCAACACACACACACAACACACAACACACACTCACAGACACCCACAACACACACACATGTGGCTGGTGCAAAGTTTTTTAATAAAATTAAATTTAATGCTGCCAAATGCTGAGCGCTCGGTTTGTTCGGTTTCATTTTGCAGCAAATTGCATTGCAGACGCCGGCAACAACAACAACAGCAACAACAACAACAACGAGGAGGAGGGAAACAACACCAGCAACATGTGAGGCGAGCAACAACCACGAATGCAAATGAGCTACAAATGCTATGCAATGCATGCATAAAAAATGAAAACGCTTTAAATTGCAGCCCGTAGATGCCACATGCCGCATGCCGCATGTTGCATGCTGCCTGCTGCCTGCTGCCAGGCAACACACCAATATATGCGAGAGTCAAACAGGCCGCAAGCAGCGAGGCTGGCATTAAGTATCCATAAGTTGTGCCATTTGTGCCGTAACGCCTCGGCAGATCGCGACATTTGAGCCCTCCCTCGCGCAAATATGAGATTAAATATTGTAAATGCCAAAGTTATAGACAGGCGGTGCACAGAGCAACAACAACAACAACAACAACAAGCAGCAACAACAAGCAGCGGCAACAATGCAACCAGCTGAAAAGTAAGCCAGTTTGCCAGCCAGCTCCACTTTCAGCCCGAGACGGGCAGCAAGCGGCATTTGTGGCCAACAACGACAAGCGCCCACGCCCACAACAGACACAGAAATGGGCTGAAAAGAAACAAGCCACAAACAGTTAACTTTCAACTGGCGAAGATTAAATACTCTGGCTAATAAAGCTATATATGGCAGAGAAGGACTAAATGATTTGTGCCTGATTTGTGGCGCAGCGAGCACAAAGTAAAGAGATCAAACGCACATGATAACCAAATAATGTTATATTTAAAAGGTAAATAATAGATTGCGGGCAAAGCCGGGTGATTTGCTCTCATGCTGCATACAGCTTGTAAGTATGCCATTTGGATTGGACTTTCTATCAGGGCTCTACTTCCCTAAATTTTCACCAATGCTTCGGTTCACAGTTAAAGCCAATTCCCGGATTCGATTCGGATTGGATTCGCGAACCTGATTTACCACAGTTGTGCAGCCAGGTTTTGATTCAAACTCTGGTTCACATTTCTTACAAATGATCTGGTTCTGGCTTCAATTCAACTGTTATTTCTCCAACTTGTTCTGTTAAAGTTTCTCCGAGAGGAAGCTCAAAATCGTTTGCCCTAAAAAAACTCCTGTTTTGCTTTCTATACCATAGCAAGTATATGATATAGCAGTCCGATGTTAAAGGACTGTTACTCACATGTTAGGGATCGCTGTAAACCCTTTGGATAACAGCAGGAAAATTTACTTATTTAACAGACTTCACCTCCTCCTGGTCTGCTTAGACACAAACTTTCTTCTTCTTTTTAACAATCATATAATTTTTCTTTTTTCTTATAATTATAATTTATAATTTTAATTATAATTTATCTTTTCTTGCTACAAGTGCATTATGAACTACAGGTTTTCTATTTTCTAGTTTTAATTAATCCCAATGCTCCCAAGTAATAACTGCAAAAGCAATATATATATACTGCGATGGTAGTAAACTGCTTTATTGTTGAGTTTGGCTAACATGTCTTGAAAAAACATAAAGTTGAGCATAGAAGCTTTTCTAGCAGCTTAATGATATAATATTCCTGTATCGATCCGATAAGAAATACCATAGCAAAGAGACTTCATATGGTAACAAACAGGACGACATATCGCCCCGTCTCTTGTTACCTACAAATATATACTTTAAGGTATTGCAGTTGACTATTCTTCTTCGGAATACCCTCTCCTAGGGTATTTTTAGAGGCATTTGCGGCCACACCTTAAAGCTGCTGTGGAACATGGCTGACTTCAGCAACAGCAACAACAGGTTCAGGCCAGACGAAGTTCAGGCCAAACAAACCACAACTGAAATGCCATATGGTACGCCCTGTGGGAGCATTGTCGGGCATCACTTTTCGGGCTCAGTGCAATTATGGCCAAATTGGATATACCTTCAAGTAGGCATTATTCATATGGCTGTCACACGCAATGCGCAGAGCGCCGATTCTGTTTGCATTCCCCTTGATTTATTGGCCAGCACTTTCTATGGGGAGAGAGGGAGACTCTCCCTCCCTCTCCTCTCTCTCGGGCTGTCCAACAATCTGGTCAGCTGTTTGGCTGCAGAAAAACATTTTCAATTTAATTGCCAGCAACACCTTGAAAAAAATGCGCATATTTTAATTATAACAAGTTTCGTTATAGGCAACAGCGAGGGGTGAGGGGGGCGGCAAACAGACCAAAATGTCGCGGCGACAACAACAACAACAACAACAAGAGCAACACGAAGCAAGCAAAGCCAATGAGAGACCACTAAAAAGTAATTGTAGTTAAATGTCAAAGCGACAATTGTTGCTGTTGTTGTTGTTGTTGTTGCTGTTGTTGTCGTTGTTGCTGTTGTTGTTGCTGGCGTTGGCAACTGAAATGTTCATAAAGTGAATGGCACAAGCAGCACAACTGTAACAGACACCACAGCAACAACAGCAACAACAACAACAACAACAACGACAACAACAACGACAACTTCAGCAACAACTGAAAGGTGGGCGGCAGGTCGCTCGGCCGCTTGTTATACCCTACACTCATGTAAAATGTGTAAAAAGGGTATAACATGCTTGTGCCACAGTACGTAACAGGCAGCAGAAGAAAACATTGAATCCTTTTTGTATTTATGTATTTATCTCATCAGCAGCAACAGCTAAAAAAAGTATTTGGGGTTCCCTTTTTTAAAATAAATGTATTTCTATCGATATTTTTCAACATTCCCCCAAAAATAAATAAGACAATTCAAAATCCACACACATCTTGGAGCATATTTTGTATAGCATATACAGATCATGCTTATATCAAAGTATCCATAACTTATGCCCACTTCGCCATAATCGATAATTATCGATCTTCAGCCTCGCTCTTTTGTGGATGTTGCGCATGTTGAGAGAGTGTTGTGTTATGTTCTCATTTTTATAAATAAACATTATTATATCGATCACTTCCCTTGTTCCTCGAAAATCGATCAGAAATATCGATATCCATCCACATTTTCAAGCCTAGCTTTCAGATATAAGAGCTTGGTATCTCTGTTGACTTGTAGCATAGACAGATAAAGTTTATATACAACTCTCGAGAACTGAATAACATTTCTCTATCATCAATAAATATCGATCGTCAGACTCTCCCATTTGTACATCTTAAAAAAATGTCATGTTATGTTCTTATTTTTATGAAAATGAATAATAATATATCAATAATTTGCATTGTTTCCCGAAAATCGATAAGAAATATCGATATCCACTCGTTTGCACGCATAACTCTCTTTGTCTAGATTTACAATTTACCATGCACAAATCAAATTTATATACAATTCTCCTCAATGTTTACTACTTTTTCTTCACAATCGATAAATATCGATCTTTAGCATTGTTTAGTTCATGACTCGGGCACCATGAGGGCCTCAAAATTTGGCTAGTAATTGATCGTCTGATTGAATGCCTTCATCTCGCTTGGTAAGAGTTCATGTTAGGGCCTTTTCTTTGAGCACCCAACATTTCGTTACGAGAGAAACCTTACAGTGAAACAATTGAAAGCTGTTGTTTTTCACACCTTGTTCGGAATTGTGTATAGGGTAACCGCTAGTCTGACACGCTCGACGACCCGCCCGGGCAATTGGTTCAAGTAATAGACTGCTGTAGCTAAATGAGGCTTAGCTCGCAATGACCACGAACGGACCGTGTTGGCGCTCAATGATGGAAACGGCGCCGAAGACGTCGGCAAAGAGAGGTGGAGGAGAAGGGCAAAGTGTAAAGGGGGAACACCTTGCCCCATGCCCGGTTGAAGACTGAATTCGTTGCTGCTGAAATTGTGTGACAAATCGACAAATTGCAGCCGATGTCAACGAGGCGGCACGAGGTTCAAGGCGGGGGCGGATTGGTTGGGCGGAGGGTGGCGGAGGGGGGGGGGGGTGCACTGTGTACCTGTGCGACAGCTTGGAATCACAATCTTAGACCAAGACTAAATATGCTAATTACGCGTTAATAAGCAGTCTGGGCACAGCCTGCTGCTGCCTAACGGGGCGTGACATGCGGCCCGAAGTTGTCTATGTAACTGTTGCAGGTATTTGCTGCCAGATACATGGCACATACACTCAGCGAAAAAGGTTAAACCAAATAGAAACATTGTCGAAATCTAGACTAGGGTTGACATTGCTTAGCTTGAGCACAAAATTCTTATTTTAAGCAATTATTTATTAAGCGCGAAATATCTATGCACAAGACTTAAAAGCGATACTCAATTAAAGAAATGTTTTACTTGTTTTTAATATGCTTAAAGCTTATTTTAAGCATTTAAATTCTTTATTTAGGATTATGGCACTTATTTTAAGCCAGTTTCAAGAACTTTTTGCCTGATTCCAAAATAATTAAAGTTTCACTTAAATTAAGAACGCTTGACGCTTATTTTAAGTATATAAATTTCCATTATAAGTATATGGTACTTCATTTAAGTTATTTTTAATAACATTTTCGCTTAGTTCCCCAGTTCTTAACACATAAATCTTATATGGAGTATTCATTCGGAGAAATACATATATTCAAATTACGAACATTTTAAGTATCAAAATTCTTGTTTTAAGTATCTCGTACCTAATCTCAACCACTTTCAATGACTTTTTGCTTAATTCCGAAATAGTTAACCCAAAAATCTCAGCTAGAGTACAACAAAATACTTTACTTTATGCCTATTTCGAGTATACAACATCTTTTCATAAGTTTTCATGAACTTTTTGCCCAATCCCTCAAATTGTACCACAGAGAGATTATTGTATTCACAGAGCCATGCTTTATTTAAGAATATTCCACGCTTATTTTGAGTATTCAAATGCTTCTTTTAAGTATGAAATACTTAATTCAAGTCATTCTTTCTTGCTTCCTGAAATCGAGACAGTTTCATAAATAAGCCAAGTATAATGAAGAGCTGTTCGAATTCTCGACCTCGGCAGATTACAATTAAGAACAAAGTATTTCTCGCAGTGCATGCTTATATAAGTTTATGTACTGTTACTGGTCTGAGATAATTTGCAGCTCGGTGGGCTCTTTGCCGTTTGCCGTTTGCCATTTGCCGCGACGGCCCACAGAATCATTGCGAAAATTTCTTGCCGCGGGGCCTTTTAGCTTTAATTATGAACAATCAGTTGTTGCGATTGCTTTGGCTGTTATTGTTGTCGCCGTTTTTTTTTTTTTTTTGTGGCCGTTTCTAGCTGCACGTCAATCAAAGGCGCTCAAGTCGTGATTTGATGATTTTGTTGTTATTGCTGCTGCTGCTGCTATATTTTTGCTACTTTTGCTACGGCCAGGCCACAAAATGCCCATTTGTCAAGAGCAGAACAGCTCTAAGCCCAGCTGTCCTTCAATCGGATATCTGCGGCGATATCTGAGCCGGGTCGAGTTGAGTTGCGACTTTTATAATGCCATGAAATGAAAACAAAGCATTTAATGTTATATAAATACACGGATTATGGCCGGATTTAGGCGTTGAGAGCGGTCCAATTGCGGAATCAATCAAAAGCAGCACGAAAAGTATCCAAATAAAATTCGTTGTTGTTCTTCTCGTTCTTGTTGCATAAACTCATAAAGATTAATTAAAGTCCAATTTTCTTTATTTATTTGCCGTTTTTTTGTTGGCAAAAGTTTTGTATTTACTTTTGGCTTGGGCTCAACAAGAGTTCAAAAATTTATGCCCACAAAAGAATCTCAAGAATTTTTGGTGGCCAATATCTAATGCCTGCTGCTTAAATATATATGTTTATATGCACATATTTAATTAAGACAATTATTGAATTGGGAATGATATTTGCAATTATTTCAAGCGCTGGCGCCAGCCGCACGAAGCGAGAAACAGCCTGCACCAGACTTTGGCCCGAATGTGTTTGAGGCTCGAGTTTTATTACAACATTTTGGCCACATAAATTCAACAATGTCAAGTTATAAATTTTGCAGCTCCAAGAGGCCAGCAACAACAACAAAAAATTGCCCGCTGTTAACGTTGACTGCTCTTTATTTATATCGTGACTTTGTTGTTAGTTGCTAACTTTTTCTGTGCATACACTTCCCGAGGGTCTCATCACTTTCGCACCGCATACGTAACTTAATCAAAGTGCGGTTCACCATATTATTTATGTGTAAGTGCAGCTAACTGAGCCGGTTTGAGCTTTACTTTTTTACAGCTGCTATTTTTAGGTTCCATTTTGTATGGAATATATATACTAAGCAATAATTATTATTGTTTAGTTCATAGTTTATTATTATTATGAACATCATAGAATATGGCTAAAAACTATAAACTTAGCTTTGTCAATGCAATTAGAAATTACGGCATATACATTGCCAAGTGCATATTCTCTTCAGGGATTTGAACCAGCAACCTCTTTTAAGTTTCTTTGCCGAAATCTTGGTAGGAATATTTATTAGATCAAACTCGGTTTATTTAACCGCGATAAATATACTATACACATACATATTTGTATACTAATTAGACCTTTGTGAGAAAACTTGTGGCTTTAAAAGATTCGAACCAGTAACCTTCTTTGAGCTTCTTCACCTAAAATCTCAGTAAGACTCATATCAGCTCAAAATCGGTTTGTTCAACCAAGATAAGTATTTACTATTCGGTCGTTTATAAGAAAAACTCGTATCTTTAAAAGATTCGAACCAGTAACCTGCATTAAGAGTCTTTGCATAAATCTCAGTACATCTTACATCACAACAAAATCTGTTCACTTTGGGCTTTGCTGGACGCGACATTCGCTGAAATGTTTATGTGATAAACTAAACCGATTTCATTTTAGCTTATCCAAGCTTAATCGCTTTGCTTTAACAGTGAGTGCATTAAGTCTTCGTCTAGAGTTTGTTTCTAGTGCTTTCTTGTTTTGCAGTGTGTTTAAATCAACTCTGATCTTTGCGCTCTCTTCAGCTGCTGCTGCTGCTGCTGTTGCTGCCGTTTGGGTGCTGTTTGGCACTTTGATTTCGTTACTTTGACTTTGGTTAATTTATGCAGCGAACTTGTTTCGGTTTCTCATGGCGCTACAAAGCGGTCGGCCATAGACACATACATATATATATATATATTTAAAATACCTATAGATAGTATATATGTATATATTTTATATATTTAAATTTGATTGTGGCGCTGCGTTTTTTAATTGCATTTGCAATTTCTAATTAAGTTGTTGACCACAAAAAAAAACAATATTTTTGCAACTGGTTAGCCTAGGCAGCCCCCCCCCCCTTTGTCACCCTGGAGCTTCATCTTTTTTGGTTTTGCTTTGCCGTTAACATGAAATTCATTTTTTTGCTCAGCTTTTTAGCCATTTACTTTTGTTCAATGCAAACGACTTTTTTTGCGTATTTCGCTTTGCAGCCAAGTCGAAATCTGAGTCCAAGTCGGAGAAGTTTACATTTTGCCTTTGTGCGGCATTTGCTGATTCAGCTACCTAGTTTTTTTTTGCTTCTCTCTCCGCGTTTACTGGGGCTTAAGCTTCTCCACTTTTTGAATAGACCATCAAGTTAACAAGTTTTGGCAAATAATATGCAAGCGCTAAGCGTTTCCAGTGCAGAACCTTATCACAGTATTTATTGACAAAATGTTTATTGACCATTTTTTCGATGACCCAAATCGCCCGCTTTGCTTATGACTAGTTTTTTTGGCTATGTCGCAGCTTTGATTTCGGGAATATATATATAATTTCTGACTATTATTCTGATTCATATTTAGAACATTTTTCTATATGCTTAAAAATGTATTTTCTTTTAGCAAAAAAGTTTCTCTATCTTACATTTTTTCTCCCTTTTAAAAATATTGCGTTTGTTTTATAATATTTATTCTCTTCCTTTTAAGCAATTTTCTACTTTTGAAAATATTGCGAGTATTTCTAGAATTTTTGTAAAATGTATCCTAAAAGAACATATACCATAACTTTTTCTGCATGTTTTTTTACTCTTCGGATATTTTTTTGCCCTCTCAGAAATATTGACATGTTTTTAGAATATTTGTTCATAAAAAGAAACAATCGCCTTGGAATGGCAATATTTTTGAATAGAGCATAAAAAGAGAAATATTTCTTGGTGCAGAATATTTATTGACAAAATATCCTCTACGCTTTGGCTATGCCGCAGCTCTGATTTCCGAAATGCATTTTTGTCTTTTGACAATTATTCTGATAAATATTTAGAACATTTTTATATTTTCTTGAAAACTTTTTCTGCTTTTAGGAAAAATGTTAACCCTTCAGATATATTTTTAAATATGGAGTAAAAAGACAATTATTTCTTGTTGCATAATCTTAGAGTTTTTATTTACAAAATGTTTATGTACAATTTTTTGTTGACGTCCCTCGCCCAACCTTCCTCCTTTCCTTTGGCTCTCTTCCCCTCCCCCCTTGACCATTCCTCTCATAACTTCAGCTTCTTGGCTTGCTTGCGCAGCTTGGAGACATTGTGCCGCAGCTTGCGCTTGAAGAGCAGCTCCCGGTTGACCGCTTTGAGATCGTCCATGCTGCAGCTCTTGAGGTTGCGCACCGTTCGCGAGATGAGCTCGTCCGTGATCTCGATCTTGGTGCGGGACAGGCGCAGCTGGCGTGCATTCCGTCTGGCCAGCTCCACGCGGTACAGGAACAAATGATACGAGACGGTTGGCTTCAGCAGCTTGTCGTGCTCCATTTTAGTCGAAAGTTGTTGCTGTTGCTTTGCTTGCCGTTGATCAAGTGTGTGACAATGTCGCATTGAACCCGGTTTATATGTGACTCGATTCTACCTGGGTGCTACCTGTGCCAGTGCTACCTGTACCTGTGCCTGCGCCTGGTCTCAGGTCGGGCAACTGTAAATATTTGTGCAAAAATATTTCGTCGCTTAATCCGGCCTAATCCACTTTGAACGCTAACCGTTTGGTTTACCAGCCATAACACACACTTATATCCACATCCATATCCATATGCAAATGCAAATGCAAATACAAATAAGCGCAAAAGCCAGCTGCCAGTTGAATGCAGCGAGGCATGAACGAACTTGTCGCGCCGTTGAGAAACAGGTCACTACCCCAGATGATATATCATCTATATGAAGAGCTTAAAGGAGTAAGCAAAGCAAAGCGGAACCAGTCTTTCATTTGTAAGCCAATTTATATGAAAATTGACATTGATCCACATTTCTGTCATATTCAATATTCAAATCGCAACATTAGCTGCCTCTGGAATTGTGGGTCAACAATATAATGTTTGTCTAAAACAGATGATATGTCAACTAGATAAGGAAGAACTTGAAAGAGTAAGCAAAGTAAGCAGACCCATATGAAAATTGTCATTGATCCATATTGCATATTTCTGTCATATTCATTATACGAATTGCAAGATTAGTTGCCAATGGAATTAATATTTGTCTAAAAAAGATGATATGTCATCTATATAAGGAAGAACTTGAACTAAAGTAAAGAAGGCGGACCCAGTCTTTTAGTTGTATATTAATTTATATGAAAATTGAGATTGATCCATTTTCCATATTCTACCATATTATGTAATATTCACTATACGAAGTGCAACATCAGCTGCTTTTGTAATTGCGGGTCATCTAGATAATATTTATCCAAAACAAAATTCATATGTCATCTGTATTAAGTAAAAGTTGAAAGAGTAAGTCAGTCCTTCAGTTGTACTTTATATATCCATATTCCATTTATTGATCCATATTCCATATTCTATTAAATTCATTATTCGAAGCCTTGAAAATATCATTAAAATCAGTTAATGCAAACTTGAGTAATTTCCGGGATTAACATTTAATTTCCGGAAGCTATGTATACTACACATACATGCTCAAAAACTCATGTCTTAAAGTTAAGAAGTTTGGGAATTGATTGGCTAGTGCATAAAGTAAGCCATTTTATACCCTGTATGCAGCATTTTCCGAGTTCTTTGCAAAAGAATAGACCTATTATCTTGAGTATTTAAGTATCATACTCGAATTAATAAGAATATCATGCACATGCAGTTAATTCAGTTTTATCCCTATTTGGTTGAATACGGGTTTGATATATTTACACTTTGAGCGGAAGTTCCAAGTTCTATTAACTGAAGGATTTTATTAACGAGCGTTGACTGTGCTGCAATAACTAAAGTTTTCAATTAACGAGCGTTCACTGTACTGTCATAGCTAATGATTCAATTAATGAGCGTTCACTGTACTCTGCCATTACTTATGCTTTTCGTCAGCTTGAGTTTGAGTTCGTGTTCGTTTTTCCTTTTTTGGTAACATTTCCAGCAACTTCTAGAAATTCGTTTGTTTAGGTGCTTTTGCTGCTGTCATATTCACGTGTGTTTCCATGTGTCGCATCTTGCGGCTCATTAGCAAAGTGAGAGTCAAAAAAAAATGTTCTAGAACTTGCACAGAACTCGCGTGAAATTCCCGATGCCTTTTGTGCGCACTTAACAACTTCCAGGTAATTCATTAAAGTGCGTCATAATGAAATATATGCGGCCAGAGGACAGAGGGCAGAGGGTGTTGGCCAGAGGACAGTCGGGTCACAAATGGCATAATCCTTTTATAATTGCCAGCCAGTAGCGGGAATATAGAATAACAAAAGGATGTTCGCAGCCGGATTAAGAACTTGGGAAAGACCACGCGCCGGCTTAAGCAAATGCGACGCATCAGCGTTTTATGAGCGCTTGCCCCACCCGACATTGCATTGCCTGAAGGCGCGGCCGGCGGGTCAGGTAACAGAAAAGGTCAAAGCCAAAAATGAAGTGCGACCGCGAAGCGAGCCATCGATGCGGACAGCAATAGCTGCGTTTGACAGCTCGCAGACAGCTTCCAATTCAACGCGTTCAACGCTCGCCACGCCACTTGATCAGCTAAGGGGGGAGAGGGGAAGGGGATGGGGGAGGGGGAGGGGCACAGGGCAGCGGAGTTGTTCGTGTTCAGGCATCCAAATTTATCGGTCAGCTGCTGCTCAATCACAATTAGAATCAAGACAACCGAAAAGCACTTGAGAGTGCCCAACTAGGAGATACCCTGTACAAGCTGAACTTGCTTCTTTCTTTCTTCTATACCTACACACACACACACACACACACACACACACACACACACACAGACAGACACGAATTTACGCAGCGACTACTTCTTCTTCTTCTGCTTCTTCTTTCCGTTGCACACACATTGTTTATGGGAAATGAAGTCTCGATTAACTTCGGCACTTGAAGTCCGATCTTTATGAAAATTTCAGGGCTTGAATATGGCATACAATAGAGTGTGTATACCAAAGTTATGCCCTCAGGATTGATTTGTTCTTTACGAATTTTGGTAAATGAGGGAGATATGCCAAAAGCGAATTAAATGGGGGAGTTATCCAAGGAGCGACTATATTCTAACAAATATGTATTCTATATACTATGCTTAGATGGGGGTGGTGTACCAAAAGCGCTTTCGTCCTAATATATATGTGTATACTATATATACTAAAATGGGGGAGGAAAAAAAAAATGACACTTTGCCCTAATTCATACTATATACCATATACCATACTAAGCTTGAATACAAAGTTCGATTTATCAAGCTCTAACGATCTTCGACTTATGCTAAGAAGATAACCTTTATGTTACTGAAAATGCGAGGATATATCGAATCAAGTCCTTCTGCTTATGTAAAATGAGAATAGCTTTTGTAGTGTCATATAGTATAATAGTAATATGTCTGCAGCTTTTATAGTTTTCCAAAGCAACTCATGCCCATCTGACCCATAACATATGTATGTGCTCTATGGAACTGGCAATGCCTTCTTCTGCTTGTTTACATATATTACCCAATACCCTTTTCATTCATTTTGAATGGGTTCGGGCGATTGCTCTTTTCATATTTTCATTATGAGGGATTTTTCAGATTTTTGTAGGTCGTTTATCGTCTTCGTTTTCGTTTTCTGCTTTGTTTGCGCCTCGCGGGCCCTGCATTTAGCGCCACAAAATGAGCAGCGTATCATAATGGATGTATTTATACATATATGAGCATTGCGGGGCATGCAGAGCATCAGACGGCACAGCAAAAGCATTAGCATAATATGTAGGAAAGAATTTGTAGCTTTGGATAGCTGCACTTTAAATACACTGCCAGACATGTAGCATATGCCAAATATCTAGCAATCTCTACTTTTGTGGCATGAGTTTGTAAATCTCAATCGAATTCCTCGAACTTTTTATAGACTATATTTTGCCTGCCACAATAAATCGCTTCCAAGCAAGTCTTATAATTGAGAGACCCTACGGGAAGGGCATTTAAAATAAAATATTTAAAGCTTGAGCGCCCTGCCGAACTTTCACTGGCAGAGCTCGATGTAGGCTTTACGTAGTTATAATTGTTATTGTTGTTAAGGTTATTATCGTTGTTATTGTTGTTGTTGTTGTTGAATGCAGCTGAGCACATTTAGAAGAATTTTTGACAACTCGCAACGCTTAGCGCTTTGAGTGAAAGACAAACAATAGCGAAGGAATTTTCACTTTTCTTTGGCACACATTTTAACATAATTAACCTAAAGTTTTTTAGTTAAAATGCGCATTTAGAGCACTTCGCATTCGGCAGCTCAATTAAATTAAGTGCAAATAATAATTATGCGCAAAGTAATATTCAAATGTTGGAGAGGGGGAGAGGGGGATCAGACGGCTCGAAGATTCGTTCATAAATAAATATTTAATATGCACTCCGTGGAAGAGGGTCAGAATAAATTGTATTTCTGCAAAAATTAAAGCACATTTATTAGGCCAAGGGCTACACAGACTTGGAAGTAGTTCAAGAGAATTAATTAGCTGGGCTAATGAAAAATTTAAGTCGATTTAATAAGCGCCAAAGCCTGGAAATATACAAAAGGGGGCGTAACTCAAGTGCGCGCTGGGCAAAGGAAAGGAAGGGAGAATTTCTCCAAAGTTTATATATATTTTAGATCTGCCTTGATTTCTGGTATATGGCCACATTTGATAGTCAAAAGTAAGCCTTGAAATTTTCATTAGAGTCAGACAATGAAAACTCGAGCTATAAACGAATGAAAATTCTATATTTCCGAGCAAGGGGAATACATGTGAATCTAGGGTATCTATAAGTGCCCCACTCTCCCTTTTACAACCAAAGACTACCACGCGCTAAAGCCAGAAGCATTTTCTAGACAGCTTGGCATATTTATACAAAGGTCGAGTCATAATTTTGCTGCTGCTGTTCAACGAAAATTCAGTCAAGACAAACAAATCAAATCCTTTGCAAGGAACGTCAAACAACATTTAACAACATTTACAACAGAAGCCAGAGCCAGAGAAAGAGAAAGAGCAATTGTGGGTTTTACCTGGGCAACAACAATCCGGAGATTCGATAACGCACTTTGACACCAGGTAATTACGCGATTCGCGCACAGGTCGACAGTGGAGAGAAGCCATTGTCCCGTTGCGGCAACAGGTAGCTACAGGCGCCTCCCCCTGCGGCCCAGATATAAATAATCCTGGTAAAGTACAAGAGGACATCATTCACAGCTCGCACTGCCAAGCAGTCACAGCCACAACTGGAGTTCTTCGCAGCCCAAACAATTGCCATGGAAAGCCAACGCAACAGCCAGAACAACAACAGTCAGAATCGTCGAGGTGCTCGTCCGAGCGTCGGCTATTTGCTGTTCCAGTATCAGAGCGAGCTGACCCGGCGGCATGCGGAGCCGACGCGCTTGTCGCGCACCAAAATCCACATCATCGACGGCCTCGTCTCGCGCACCATACGCCAGCTGAAGCACTGCAGCGTCGAGGAGCTGCAGGCCTGCAAGCGGGAGCTCGTCTACAAGGAGCAGCTGCGCGACGAGCTGCGCACCATGCGGCGCCGCAAGAGCAGCTCCAGCTTCAGCTTCAGCTCGAGTTCCAGTTGCCGTTCCAGTTCCAGCCTCGCATCCGGCTCAGCTGATCATCCGTCGGCCGTGAGAAAGGCGCCCAACACGCCGCCCAAGCCACGTGTCGCGTTTCAAACGAAAGTAACCATCTTTGGCCCCGAAATATTTGTCTAGATTTACGACATTTGTATTTTATTTTTATTATTGTGCATTGAGTTCCAGTTTTGTATTTTGACCTTAATTGTTGACGATTAAAAATCAAAGAATTTCAAGTTGAAAATAAGAGCAACAAAATCTTTGCAATTACTCGACAGGAAGGAGTAGAAGCTCGCTCTTCTTTCCGGTTGACGACGAGTAGATACTCTATATCTTATGTGGGGTAAAGTTAATCCCAATCTTTGTCATACTTTTGATCCAACTCTCTCCCTTCGAAGAGCTTAAACCTTGTCTTTGAGGAGACCTTTCAGATTATAGCAAAAACTTCTCTTCAACAGGAGAGAAGAGATTCTTTTCCGGTTGACGACGATTAGATACTCTATTTCATATATAGATTGATTGTCTCCCTTTAAAGAAACAAAGCCTTGTGTGTTCATTAAGAAGAGAGATTCTTTTTCCGGTCGACGACGATTAGATACTCTATATCTTATCTTATCTGGGGTTTAATTAATCCCAATCTCTTTTATACCTTTGAACCAAGTATCCCCCTTTGAAGATCTAAGATCTTGTATAGAGAGAAAAGAATCTTCCCTTCCATGCGTGACACACTTCTTGACAGCGCAGATTTACCCTCAGCATAGGGTATTGCAAATGTCAATTACAGCTCTCTGTGTTGTTGTAGGAGTGGAAATTCCTGTTCTGAAAGCCAGTTTCGTCTGGGCTAACTGAAAAAAAAATGTGTGCCGCACAGGCAAATGCCAGACGCGACTCGAAGAGTTCCCACGAAACACAACAAAAAAATTGGCCAGTTTTAGCTGCAATTGCGGCTTGAACATCGCCATCGTCCAATCGAGGCGGTCCGCACAGACAGCAAAGAATTCGGCTTAAAGTTCAATCGTGCAGCAAGTGTTATTTTCGGTTGCAAGCTTCCAACAGAGACCATATTTTATGGCCCAGTCAATGGACGTGAAAATCTATTCAAAGCTCAATCAAAAAGAAAAAAAAGAGATTCGAATTTCGACTGTGTTTTCTTTTCCAGCTGAATGCGATATGCAAATCGTCTTCGAAGTGAAATGTATTAATGAATATATTAGCTGGAAAACTGAAGAATTAATTTCTTCATCTCTACACGCTTTTTACTATTTGGCCGAGTCGGGCTTAGCCGGGGCTGGAGCTACTGGTTCTTCCTGTAGCGCCGCTTGTCAATGAAATAATCAAACAGTTATGCAGTCGAGCTACAGTGAATGCTCGCTAACTAGAACACGTTACGGTCTTTAAATTAACTGATTTGAGATTTAAATCAAACTTATGTCACAATTGTGTAGATATTCAATTATTTTAATTTACAGAAAATTGTATCAAATAAATAAATTCAAATTTTTGTTACATTTTTCTAGATTCAGATTCAGCTATTATAATGTCCAGAAATTTTTATTAAATAATTACTTAAGCTTAGCTTTAAGAGTTTTCTGAACATTTTGAATGGCCAGTTCCGGGAAGACACACTTTATAAGTTTTCCCTCATGGCCAGAGGTAACTTCATAAAGCAAATTAGAATTTTTAATGTTAAAGTTGGGGGCATGTACAAAATGATTTAGAGGAACTTTTATAACAATAAATGTTGCCTACATTTTAGAAAATCGCGATTTAATAAAACCTTATCTTAATTGCGGAAAATATTCTTGTTTTTTCTCATTTTTGTCAATTTGTCTTCAATTTGATAGCAAATTTCAAGTTTTTTTTACTAGGGTTAAGTTTTTATAATTTTTAGTAAACAAGTTGGGAGCTGTCGAAAATGATGTTAACTAAAAGTTATATAGTACGATTTTTTCTCAAAAGAAAGTTTTTGGCAAACTGATATAATTTAGGTAAAATGTTTAAGTTGATTATACTAAGGGATTGTTATCAGATTTTTTCCTAAAAAAAATGTTGGCTACATTTAAAAAAAACTCCATTATATAAAAAATATCCTTAAGTTCAGAAAATTGTATTTTCTTTAACCACACTCGTCTCTTATTAAAAAAAAGTTAACAATAATCCCATTCTAAAGTATTTAAGGGGCAAGTTAATTTAAGTCTTGAGTTCAAAAAATTCCCCTTTCTTAACACATTCTTCTCATATTAGAAACAAAATCCAATTCTCGTAGAAGTTAATAACAAATAATTTAGCAGCTCTCGTTAGGGAGTGTTCACTGTATTTCTGTTCTAGTTCCATCCGGCTGCAAGCATCGATATGCATTTAACATACCTCTTTTATTTAAGTTTCTCGAGCTATTCCGCTAGTTTATGCTGATTGTTGTTGTTGTATTTTTTGTAGTTGTAGTTGTTGTTGTGTTTGCTGTAGAAATTTGTTGCTTTCTATTTGAGCTTGTATTTATTATATTTGTACATGCAGTGGAATTATGAACACAATGTTAATAACATGGCAAACAGAACTTGTGCCGTTTTTTCCTTTTCTATTTTATCATTTTTTGAACACTTTTTCGAGCACTTTTCGAGTGAAATTTCGTGCAGCTGCACTTTTTTTTTTTTTGTTAAACACGCGCTGCGATTAGAAGAAGCAGAAGCGGCTAAGTAATTAATTTAAAGGCTATTTTTAAAGCCTGGCTGAAAAACGAACCGAACCGAAATGAACTGGAATGAACCGAAATGAACTGAACTGAACGAGAAGTGCAAAAGCGCAGCACAGAGCGAAAAAAAGGAATACGAGATTCCAAAATAAAAGCCGAAAATGCAAATGGTAACACGCACACAAACGCACACACGGCTAGAGCGAGAGAAACACAAATAGACCGATAAAATGTGATACGAAAACAAAATGCAGAAAGCGACGCTTTTCGTTTTTTTTTTTTTTTATTTTTCTTCTGCTTTATTGTTGCTTGTAAAACGTTCGTTCTTCGGCGAAGAAGAAGACGCTACGATAATTGTTAACGGGTTTTGGGGCGATCGGCTCAGCTCTTAAGCGCCGCTTGCGAGCCACACGACGGTTCACTGACGAATGACCAAAGTTTTCGGCTGCAGCTGCTGGGCGACGAGCTGCAGCTTTCTTGTTCGAACTTCGAAAAGCCGTCATTCGTCGAGTTCGAAAGAGAGCGCGTTTGAGAGAGAGAGAGCGCGCGCCGCAACGATCGCAAGTTTGCCGCTCGAGTCTTTCGTTTAGAATTTTTTTTTTTTCAGCTATTGATTTATTGTTTAACAATAACTGTTTATTACATTGTGCGTTAGTTCTTTTCTACTTGTTTTTTTTTTTGGGCAGCATCAACAGCATTTAACAGACAACAAAAATGAAAACCGGAATTGTGTGACACACATCTTAAGCGCTTCTGTCTGGTTCTATGTGAGGCTCTATAATTGTTTTTTTTTTGTATATATTTGATGACAACAGGTTCATCAATTGAAATACATATGCATATATTGACATTTACATTTCCGACATATGTAAACTTGTTTATACACAGCCACACAAATATCATCATATTTCTCTCTTTTTATTGATTTTGAACATTACTTTTTTCTACTGTGTATGTTGTTCTCTGAACTCATTTTAATATTTTTAATATTTAACAAATATTCCTATTTTGACTGTAAATATAAGAGAAGTCAACATTCATTCTCTTGTCAAGCTACAATATCAATAATTTGTATATAAAGTGGTCCCATTTGTGTGGCCCTAGCTGTGTGTATGTAGCTTTCGCTGCGCTCGCGCTGTCAACTTTTACTCTCAAGCTTGGCTCTGCTCTCACTGCTAGTTCTTCTTCTTCGGCCACGGCTTACTCTCTCATAGTTTGCTCTGTTTACCTCAGAAATTGCGGCAGTTAAGTTTTTCATGCGCTGCGCCGACGTTGACGCTGACAATGACGCCGACGCCGACGTCGCTTTATTGCTGTTTCAGGTTTTAGTCTACCCAATGACTTCTTAACGGTTCGCCACTTAATGCCTCGTTTTTTGTGTGTACTTTTGCAGTCGCTTTTTGTCGCTCGCTCGCCGCTCACACGCTGCCCCCCTCCCCTCCTCCACCCAACACTCTTTGAATTGCAGCTGTTATTGTCATTTTGCTTTAAGCTACAGCCTCAGCTCAGCTCTGCGGTTTCCATGCACTGCCGCTGCCCGCTTTCAGCTCCCCTTTTGCCCTTATCAACAACATCGCGTTGTCAACATATTTATACCCTGAACTCATTGAAAATGGACAAGAGAGGGTATGCCGATTTTGTGGCAAGGTACGTGACAGGGAGTAGCAAGCATCTTCGAGTGTGAGCCGAGCGGATCTAGGCATATGCATCTATATAATTGTCTCGATCTCGGCAACTACAAAAGCTAGATAGCTGAAATTTTAGGTATATTTTCTCCTATGCAAGATGCAAAAGAAGCCAAAAAGAGTTTCTACTTTAATATCTTTTCCCTTTTTCAAAATATCGATAAATATCGATAAATGAAGAGCTAGAGATACAAAATTTTGGATGAGGGTTCTTTTATAGTATACCAACTCTACAAATATTTCAATTTTTGGATACCTCTCGCCTTTCCCCCGAAATGAAAGAAAGAAACATTTTTAAGGGTAGAACCTTGCGCTTTCGTATGTACACATTATTGTATGTCTTACTTAAGCCCTGAAAATTTCATAAAGATCGGACCATAAGCACCGAAGTTAAACAAGAATGCATTGCCCATGCCAAAGGAAATCCCATTCCAAAGAAATTTCCTAGGGTATCTTGCAGTGGGTCACTCCCCCAACAGAGCTCAGTTACATGCTAGTTTTTGTTGCGCTTGTTTTCCACGGCAAGTTTTTCATGCCACGCTTGTAGGGCTGCCCGGGCGCGGTTTCTGGCGGACTCTGAACGCTGCAACCGCAACCAGCTGCCGATATCGGATCTGATTTATAGACGCGCGCTCCGTTTGCCGGCGGCTTGTTGTCAATTTGTTGAAATATTTATTTACAATTTTCACAATTGCCAATTGGCATTTGTTGGCCCACTTTTGCTCGACTTGGAGCCGTGCAACGCGCCGCACTTCGAGCTGCCGCAAATAAGCGTCTAATTTAAATATTTGCCGCCCAAAAGTATGCTACGGCGGTTGGTTTGCGTCTAGCCGAGACACAAACCCGTGCCCACTAATTAGTCGACACTTTCGTCTGCTGCATGCGATTTTTGTTTGGGCTACGCGAAAATCAACAACGTTGCAAGTTCTCGTTCTTGTTGTTGTTGTTGTTGTTGTTGCGTGTTGGCTGTTGTGTTTGCCCGGAGCCGCATGAGCTCTTAATTAGCCCGCAATGAGTTGCCGATATGCGATTTGTAAGTACATATTTGTGTGTTCTTTTCGCTGACATAACAATTTTTGTTTTTTGGCCTGTCTAATTACGGGCCCCACTGTGGCCCAGTTTTTGCGTAATGTGAAGCTTCTTCTAATTGCAATTCGAACAATTTTCTAATGATGACAGGCCCGGGCCACAAAACAGATAATGAGCCATTTGACTGGGCCCCGTTAATTTGTGGGTTCAGGTGGCGGCGTCAGGTGGCAAAGACAAAGTTCAACAATTATCTGACATGTGCGGAAAATTAGATGGGCGCGTTAATTGATCTGTTGGCGTTGTCCTGTTAACTGCCACAATTAAATTCAATGCTGCAGCGACCCACATTCACAAGGCGATCCAATTGTGACCTCAAAGATCCACACTCCAATCGCCTGAATCCCTCACTCATAATCTATTCAAAGGGTCCGATACATTTTGTCATCGATAACAATCTCGATAACCATGCCGAGCCAACAGTCATTTAATACGATACATTTTGTTATCGATAACTAAATCGATAATCATGCCGAGCCAGCAGTCATTTAGTCCGATACATTTGTCATCGATAACAGTCTCGATAACCACGCCGAGCCAACAGTCATTTAGTACGATACATTTTGTCATCGATAACAACAGTCAACAGTCGTTTAGTACGATACATTTTGTCATCGATAACAATCTCGATAACCATGCCGAGCAGTAGGCCTCAGCAGAATGATCAAAAGCGTTTTATAGGGCAACGAATCCCAAAATCGGATATAATCAATTTGGAACTACACTGTCGAGCACACACAGCCCCGTAGGCTTTTGATAAATAAATATATACATAGATATATATATACATATATATTTTCGAAATTTTCCAGATTTTGTAAGAGTTCAAAAACTGCGCAAAACATGGTGATCGCTCGCGAGGCAGACAACAAGACAATTCCAAATTACATGAAGTACGTGCTGGGCGGTACGGCGGGCATGTTGGGCTCTTGCATTGTACAGCCGCTCGATTTGGTGAAGACCCGAATGCAAATAGCAGGTGCCAGTGGCCAGAAGGAGTTTAGCAGCTCGTTCGACTGCATCGCCAAGGTATTCAAGTCCGAGGGCCTGTTGGCCTTCTACAACGGGCTCAGCGCCGGCTTGCTGCGACAGGCGACGTACACAACGGCCCGCATGGGCGTCTATCAGATGGAGATCGAAGCCTATCGGAAGCGTTTCGATAAGGCGCCAACAGTGCTGGCCAGCATGGCCATGGGCATATTGGCGGGCGCCTGCGGCGCCATGGTCGGCAATCCGGCGGAGGTGGCCCTCATACGGATGATGTCCGACAATCGTCTGCCGCCGGAACAGAGACGCAACTACAAGAATGTCGGCGACGCAGTCGTCCGGATTGTTCGGGAGGAGGGCATCTTTACGCTGTGGCGCGGCTGTTTGCCGACTGTGGCACGCGCCATGGTCGTCAATATGGTGCAGCTGGCCTCCTACTCGCAGTTCAAGGCCGCGTTCAAGCGGTACCTGGACGAGGGCCTGCCGCTACACATTGTGGCCAGCATGTTCTCCGGCCTGCTGACAACGATTGCCTCGATGCCGCTGGACATGGCCAAGACGCGCATACAGAACATGAAGGTGATCGATGGCAAGGCCGAGTATAAGGGCGCCGTTGATGTCATCTTGAAGGTAATCCAGAACGAGGGCTTCTTTGCCCTCTGGAAGGGCTTTACGCCCTATCTGGCACGCATTGGCCCGCACACGGTGTTCGCATTCGTTTTCCTCGAGCAGCTCAACAAGGCCTACTACAAGTACGTGCTCGGCTCGGAGAGCTCTGGACCGGGTCTGTAGGCCAGAACAGGCTCGATCAGGATCAAAAACCCAGACTAGTAGAAGTTGCACGAGTCTGCAGAATATTTCAAATCGAAGCACGTATATATATTTATAGGTGCATATTTTGTTATAGATGGGTTGTTTCTAAATCGCTTGATTATGTGTGTACAGTTCAAAATTCACATTAAACGATTAGTTGCAATCGATTATAATTATCGTTTCGCGCATCTGCGCTCCGATTAATTTTCAAGCCCGGGCTGTTTTCTACTTGTACTCTCAAATCAGAACTTATGTTCCTCGCGGGGAATAGATCAAATAATTAATATTTCTTAATCGCTTGTTATATTTTATTGGCAAAGAGTTGATCACAATTCATTGATTGATTGATATTTTCAAGCTGATCAGCCGCATCGCATGCTACAAGTTTTAACGATATATTCTCCATTTGTTCCATGTAATAAACCAAATTGAAATTCTGCTTGGTTTGATTATAATCTTACCAAGCAGCTCCATCTTCACCATATCCATTTATTATGTTAAAGAAAATTAGCAAAAAATTAGGCATGTCGCTTGCGATACAAATTCAATCGATTAATTAGGCGATTGATTAATCGATTCGTCCGATAGATTTTAATGGCTTTTTAGGTCCGGGCTATATCCCAGTCCGGTTTTAAATATAACTTATATTCTTCGCATTTATTGCATTAGTTATATTTGATCGCTTGTTATCGATTTTCAATTCAATTAAATAGATAAAAATCATGTAGAAATTGATCTTATAGTTTCGTCTCACGTATACATTTTACTGAAGAATTTGAAATCATATCTCAGAGTATTAATTATATGCGTCTGTCCCTCTGTCTTTATGTACGAATACGATCTCAGAGACAATAAGAACTAGATGCTTGAATATTTGAACGTAGCTCCTCTTAGTGACGCTGCAGTTCCTAATAATCAGTGGATGGAAACTAAATTCTTAAAGGTAGCTCCTCCTGGTACCCTCGCAGCTGCATTTAGATATTCGATAACTAGCCCACTTTACGAAATCGATAAATATCGATACCAACATCATATTTTGTACAATATCTCGGTGTATAAAAGAACAAGAGACGTCAAATTTCCCATGTACGCTCTTGTGTACTATATACAGATCTAAAACATTTCACCTTTTGGACACCTCCCGCAGTTTTCCGAATAATTGTATAAAAAATAGTTAATAGTTGAAAAATCGCATGCGATATAATAATTTTTGGTTAAATATTTCACTTCCAATATATTTCGGTTGCACATCGGTAAAACGTCTTCTGGGCAATATAAGCTCTGAATATTTCATAAAAATGGTCCCATAAGATCCACAGTTAACCAATGTTTGCGCATGTTTGAATCTGGGCTAGAATGTGGCGGAATTTATCTTAGTATTTCTTTTTCTATAATTCAAATCAGCTAAAGATATTCAACACAATATCTTCCAGCCTGGCACTTCCATTGGGGTAAACGAAATCAGTTAAATGAACTTCAGCGTGTATTCCATTTGCGATCAACTTGTGTTGCATGCGAGTTGCGTCAGTTATCGCATGCGATATAGTACTTTTTTTATCGGCACACACAAACGCATTTCTCTCCGAGCTCTCGCTCGGAGCTCGGAGCGAGTGTGGATCGAGTGTGCGAGGTCTTATCAGTCGGGCAATTGGGTTCCAGTCAGTTGGGCTTGTGCAGCTCGATCGTGCGGTTCGGTTTTTGGGCACAGTTTGCCGTGTGTCGGCTCGCAAGGAGATTCCTGTGTACAACTAAATTGATGCCACTTAAGTCGTGGATCGTCAGGTTTTTTTGTGATCTTCAAGTGCAGCTGAAGCGACGCGGAAGTGTTAATTTAAAGTCTAAATACGCGGCATAAATCAGTGTTTGGATTCGTGAAGCCCAAACAAGTGCCCCGTACATATATACAAAGCGAGAGATATACATATATCTATATCTGCAGCTGAATCTCTGGCTACTAAAGTGTCTCTACTCTCTATCTCTGTCTCTGCCCATCTGTGTGCCAGTGTGTCATAATTTAAATTCATAAATTAATAATTAAGTGCGCCTTAATTTATGGCCTGCAGCAGATAGCTTGTAAATTGTAAAATTCGCTCAACGATCTTCAACGGATATCAGCAACAGCCGCGACGGGCCTCTGGCTAAAGGTAATGTTTCCCGATCGCTTTCCACACAATCTCAAGCATGAATTATGGCAGCTACTCGACTAGATTAATTGATTAGCCCCGGCCAACGATTGCTCATGCCTCATGCACACAGATCAATTGATTAATTGGCTGGGTTTTTAGTGTTTTAGTGTTGCGCCCATAAAGTTGAATGACTCGGGTCGCTTTATAATATGTATATATATGCCATACAATGTGAATTATTGCACTGTAAAATTCAAATTTAAATATAAATGTATATTGATTATATAATTTAAATTTACTTCGCTTCGTGTTTAGCTAATTGTTATATTCTCAACCTGTGTTAATGCAACGGGATGATTAAGCTCATCGTATTCTTGGCTAGCATCAGGCGAGTCGATCAGATCTTATTCGTCTCTCTGCCGCATTGATCTCGCCATATTTAAGAGCTAGAGACATCTTCCAGCTCAAGTCCAATTTCAAATCCCATTTCCATAAAATCGATATCGAAGTCCCGCTTTTTGTGCATTTTTTTTTTGTAGTTCTCAGAAATTACAACTTTGAACTTTCCAATTTATATTATTCCATTCTATACACAGCAGTAGCTTATCGATATCTTCTGCTATTTTCATAATATCGATAAATATCGATTTTCACAGTTGGTTTTTTAGGCATATCTCGAAGATTTTAAGCGCTAGAAACCGCAAATTAGGCATGTAGACTTTTGTATAGTGTACACAGATCCAGAATAGTTTCCTTTATGAATATATTTCCCTGATCCACTCACAATTGGAAAAAACATCATTTTTAATAGCTACCTTTTCAGCTTTGGTATGTGCACATATTTGGCTGGAATATTTTGGCTCCTAAGATTTTATAAATATCGCACTAGAAACACACAAGTTATTCAGGAACGCACTTCTCATAGATGGGGGAAGATTAAGGACACAGCAGAAAGCTTAAATATTTGTAACAAAATAGCTCGGCGCTGCCTGCAGAGTATCTCCCAGTCGATCACTCCCGATCATTATTTACTTTTTAGCTGTGGGAGCGCAACTGGCGTCATAAATAAACTCACAACAAACTGACAAATGCAGCTTCCTCAGTCGAAATCCCCCCCCTCAACGACACATGTCGAACGCCTGCCAGCCCGACACTTCGATTAACAGTCAGCCCCGCCCTCCCCCCCCCCTACCCCCCTTCCGGCCTAATTGCTAGCTGTCAGGTGGAAAGAAGAACAACAGCAACAACAAAAACACTGGGAAAACCGTTGGCTAGAGAGCTGCGAGGCGGACAACAATTAGATATTTACTTATACTATTTGCCTGCTGCTGATAATGAGAAAAGCTCTGTCAATGACGCCTAGAACACTGGAGACTATTTGTCCACAGATAATGCCTTAGATTAGAAGAGCCGACAACGAGAAGCACGCAAATTTACTTTGGCCCAGTTCTCTAATACCCCAAATGCTGCTTAGGTACACAGTCAAAAAAAAAAGTTTGGCTTGCTTTTGAAATTGAATAGTTTTTTAATTGTATCAAAAAATTATTTTGCATTTTTTTGCCTGACTCTTAATTTTAATGGATCCTCTTCCTCCCTCACGCTCTTTTTCTGTCCCACTCACCTTCTACCTCTCGTTCTCTCTTTCTTTCTCTCTCTTTCCAGCTCTCCCTCTATCTTTTGTTCTCTTCATTTCCCATAGAAAGTGTACTTAGATTGCTTTTTACGTTAGTTTTCGCTTGGAATTCTCAACTAGTTATTTAACTTGTTGCTTGTTGGTTATTATTTATATGAAAATAACCAACATTTAGCTCGAATGGGCAAAATATTATTATTAGTATTTATACTTAGCAGCTTAGCAGCCTGCAGGCTTTGAGCACAGTTCAAAGATATAGAAAGACAGCCTCATCATAAATCAGAGCAGTTTCTCAGCCAAAAAAAACATTTATGCAGACATTCATTCTTCTTTTAGTTTCCGTATTCAAAATTATTTTACTTTAAAACCCATTGAGAACTATGCATTTATGGAATATCAAATTCAGTTTTCCATTAGATATAAAAATATATTAAATTCAATTTTGCCCATAGATATAAGAACTAATTTATTATTCAGTTAGGGCATCTGTCTGTCGTTCTGCTGGGCTTCGCTTGTGCTGCTCTCTTGTTTGTTATGGCAATTAAAAATTAGTTGTTTGCATATGACTTATAATGGGAATATACAGCTCTAGAGTTGGCAACCAAATTTGGCCACGATCTGCCTTACGTTTTAGTGTCTGAGTCTGTGTGGCTGTTGTTGCTATCAGCTGACTCGATTAAAATGGCTCGGGGTAAACAAAACTAAGCAAGAGAATGGCAACAACAATTGTCCACGTGTTGTGGGTGTGTGTATTCACTCCCAGCTGACCAACTGGGTCTCAGAGACATGTTGACGCCCACGCGGACAGTTTAACATGATAGACTTCATATCTTTGGCAGAGAAGAATCATTATCAAACAAGACTTCTCCGAGGATAGCCTTAAAGAAGCTTAAAGGCTGTCCCGCAAGACAACTCTGCTGACATGTCATGCCTGCAGGACAGCCTGCATGACATGTCCTCAAGCAAGTCACGCATCACATCGAAGGGTATAATGCTCAAGCCATGCATTAAAAAGCATAACCCAAGAGAAGCTGCATTAAAAGACAACTCTGCTGACATGTCAGGCAGACTGTCCTGCAGGACAACTGGCATGACATGTCCTCAAGCAAATCACGCATATTGCGCGCAATATGTAAATGAAAAGCCATTATTGTATAAAATGTCACTTCTTCGACATATTTATATTGAATAATTAAACAAATTCCATTTTCAAATGTGGCAAAGCATTTAATTTGGCAATTGGCAAATGAAATTTTAATTTAATTGTTATGCAGCTGTGCATCAATTACATTTGGTTATTGCTTTAGTTCGAATTGCTTGCAGTTATTTTATTAATTAACTGAATTCATGAGTATTTACAGCGATTGACACACTTTACACTTCGGGCTGATGTTTACACACTTTAAACAAACGACCAAGTCTTTTTGTTTTGATAATCGACTCTAGCTACTAATTAGCTGAGCTCTCTGTGCATTCGTTTGTCAACAAAATAATTGTTTAACAACAAATACAACAATAATATTAATAACAACAATCAGCTGGCCGCGTGCTATTTGCTGATTATTCAAATATAATTGCAAATCAAGATGGGGGCAGAACAAAAAAAATGGAATAAAAATCCAATTAAATTACAAACGCACGATATATTTGTGTGAAGTGAACCCCCCCTAATTGAGTTAACGATGGGTTAGAGCATTTAACAAGCCGTCAATTGGCCGGGCAAACCGAAAACTAAAGTCAACAACCTGGCCAAAATAACCATAAAATGTGTTCGATCAAAGCTTTTTCGATACATAATTACAGCCATGCTCGACCGGCAGATACCCTAGTTGCAGTGATTATAGCAGAGCTGCGAATTGGGTTTGAACCATGGCGGTTCAAACTCAGCATCCCACACACACATAAACAGATTAGTTGATGAAAGAGAAGGCAAATCTGAATCTGAATCGAGCCAAGAATTTAATTTCTAATAAGTTCTTCCATAAGCCAAGTCTCGAACCAAAACCTTGGTTAACAGCTGTGTTAAAGCAGTTTTACGAATTGAACCACTGCGCTGGTTCAAACCATGAACAAACCTACGAAAATAGTTTGATTTGCATAGTTGCTTAAGTGGAATATTTTTGAGAAGTTTTAACTTTCAGTTACACGAATTGAACCAACGCACTGGTTCGAAACGTGAAGAAAAATAGCTGTTGTTGAGCTTGCAGAGTTTCTTAAGTGGAATATTTTTGAGAAATCTTAGCTTTTATCTAATCTACTTGATGCTCTGGCTATGTTTGTTCCTCTCATATATGTATATAAATTTTTCCTCAGAGCTCGTAAACTAAGCACGCGCGTCTTTTTGCCTGGATGCTAGGTATCTGCACGTCGAGCAAGCTAATTGATTTAGCAATGCGTTTTATACAATACATATTTTTTTGTGGGACTGACAGAGAAAAATGAAACGTACGTGATCTCAGCTCAGATGCTGACAGTCTTTTGTTGTTGTTGTTGTTCTAATTGTTGTTGCTGTACGCAAATGCAATTCACAACTGGTTTAATGGACGCCTATTTTGTAGCTGGGACGCCGACAGCGTCTGTTTCAGTCAGCGCTTTGCGGTTTGGTCACATGACAAAAGACAACGCAAAATCAAATTTATAAAGCTATGCAATAAAATGTTTTAGTACATTTTTGTAAATACGAGAGAGAGAGAGAGCGAGAAAAAGCACATTAAATGCAATTAACTAAGCACATAGCTAATAACAATAAAAGAAAGTGTGCTCTAATCGCGAGTACTCGAATGGGAGATACCCTAAACAAGCTGCCATTACGAGTATTCTAGCTTTCTTCTATACATAGATACACTTTATGCAGCGCCTGCTCTTCCTCTTCATTAAGTCCCACCCAACTTAGTTTATGGGATATACATTCTTGATTACTTGGGTGTTCATGGTCCGATTTTGATTAAGTTTTCAGGGCTTGAGTATGAGATACAAAATGGAAATATCCCAAAGCGCAAGGCTTTACCTTAAAACCTTGAGTTTTTTTTTCCCATTTTATTGGGAATCCAAAGAGTGAAATATTTTTAATTGTTTTATACTCAACAAGAAGCCAAACACAAAGTTTGACTTGTCTAGCTTTTATAATATTCGAGCTATGCTTAAAAAAACAAATCTCAAAATCGATATTTATCGATTTTATGTGCGGAGATACCAAGAATAAAATTTGCAATTCGTTCTGCGTGAGATATACGAGAGTATTTCGACAAAAATTCAAGTTCCTCGCATTTGTGGTTTCCACAGGCAGACGGAAGAGCTTGACTATAGCGACTCAGCTCATCAAGCTGATCAAGAATATATATGCCGTATGTGGTCGCAGTTGCTTCTTTCTACCTTTTGCAAACATTTTACCCTATTTGCAAATTTTAAATGGCTTCTGAGTATAAAGTAAAATTAAATACAATCAACTAATAACATTAAAAATAATGAATAACATTAATAACAATAAAATCTTAAAGTCAATTAAGCAGAAAGCAGCAAAAAAAGATGCTAAACGGACGAGTCATAGATGAGCTTTAATGTCGCGTTGTTGCAGCTTTGCTTTTATTGGGCTGGGGCACGCAAGCCGGCCAGGGTCAAAGGTCAAGCGTCAAGCGTCAAGTTGGGGCTTAAGCGGCGCGCCGCCATGTCACATGGTTTACAGTTGCGCGCAACAGCAACAAATTGACGAGCAATTTGTTTTGTTATTTTGCCCCGATTTGCACGCAGATAAGCTAAACATCAGCATCAACGTCGACAGCAACGGCGACGTCGGCGTAGACGTCAACGTCAACGTCGCATCTTTTAGATAGAGATACGCGATTATCATTGCCAGATGCGTGTGCTCGTGCATGGCCACAAATTGTCTACAGCTGCGAAGCTGCAATTTTCGAATTAAGACAATTGCGCCATGAATTACAAAAGTTCCGACTAAGAACCGCAGCTGACACCACGCCCCACCCCAACCCCGCCCCCTCTCTCTCCACCTCAAACGGACCCCGGTCCTAGCGAAAGCAAAAGAAATTCTCGTCTCGGTTGCGCAAATCAATGCCAAAAGTAATGCAAATTCGTATCTTTTCTTTTGTTTTTGCTACGCTTTGCCCAAAAAATAAATTGAATTTTCAATGAGCTACACGGAGAGAAAAAATGGGATTACAAGCAGCCTGAGCAAATGTCATCAAATATTTACATAAGACTCTGAAGCTAGTGTCAAATAAATCACAAGAGCTCAGTGCAACTGAGCGTAGAGCGACGAGCAGTTACTCTGACTTGTTGGAGTATAAGAATCAAAGGGAAAATCGGAATAAATATATAAGTAGGTTTTTCGTGATTGACTGACTGACTGATTGACTGAGCCTTGACGGAAAGGCTAGAACTTTTAAATATTTATTGCAAAGACTATTTCAGTCGATTGATTGATTGAAAGACTAATCGACTTTTACAGTAGTCAATCAATCAATAGGTTGATTGATGCATTGACTGATCGAACATTGTTGCACAACCTAATCCATAAAGCTAGAAAACGTCAATTTATATAGTAAGGACTAAATTTAGTGACTTCTTTGATTGACAGACTGGCAGATTACTGCAGTACAAACTAAATCAGTCGATTGATTGATTGACTGATTGACGATTGCCACACAGCCTAAGCCTTAAAAGCTATTAAATTGAATTTTATGCAGTACTTACCAATTGTAATGTAAGATGAGGTTTTCGTGAAAAATTCACCTGAAATTGAAAATTAGTGGCATTAAATTTTGTTATTTCGACATAATAACTTAATAAGTTCGTGTTTCATGGGCCTTAGCATAGTCAAAGATCAGAACAATAATATAATAAATAGAAGGTAATCTTTATATAAAAAAGAGTTTGTCCTGACCGACTGGAGGGTTGGCATACTGAGCACGAAGTCAAGGGTTCTGAGCACCACGAATAAACATTTTCTTTCGAAATGAATTAGAGAAAAATATGTGTTATTTTAGTAAATGAAAACAGAAGTTTTTTCTTTTGTGCAATTGAGACAACACATACGCAAAACAATTTATATGAGCGAATTCTTAGACTCTCATGCCAGGTAATCACCTGTATCATCCATATTATTATATTAATTATATTTGATAAGCTGTTTACTTCGACCAAATCCTATTTGATTAAGATACCTGCACTTGATTTAAATGCATCTTTGTCTTAATACAACTCGAGCCAGAGTACTCTTTATATGCATGCTTATGCAGTTCTGTGTGCATATCAAATATCTCTCAGCTAGCTCCGGCTCGCTGTCTTAGACTTGGGCTCAGGCATTTGCCTCAGCCGTGCGGCATATCAGTGGCAATTTTCCAATTGACGCCTATTACGGTTAATCGTAGCACTGACCCAAGTCCAGACGAACCTAAACTAATAATGTGCACAGTTTAATGGCTAAGCCGCAGCAAATCGCCGCCCGGCAAAGTCCCAGAACCAAGCCGGGCTACAATAACACCCCGAGTGGGTCTCTCTCTCGGTGCGGGTGTGTGTGTGTGTGTGGTTGTGTATATGTGCGTGTGTGTGTGTGTGGAGACCACTACAAGACCACAGAACAGCGTTGTCTCCATGTATGTAGATGGGCATGTAGATGTAGGTGGGCATGTGCGTATAGAAGTGTGCGTGACGCCACAATGTTGTTGTTGTTCCTGTTGTTGTTGTAGCTATTGTGACTGCTTAGCACGCTAACTAGCTGCGTCGCTGTCGCCGCTGGCGTCGCTGCCGCTGCGTCGGTTTAAGTTAAACATTTGCTGGGGCCTTAGTCGCGCCGCGTAGTTCAAAGCAAGTGGATTAAATGCAGAAAACCTAAAAAGCCCGGTGAAAGTCTGCAGTGAAAGTCTGCTGTGAAAGCGCAGGACTCGTTAAGCTCGGACAAGCAATTAGCACTAAAAGGTTCAATGCCGCCTCAAAGGATTCAATGAGCGGGGCAGCTGCTGGCCGCTGCAGACATTGCGCATACGACACGTTGGCCAGCCGTAGGCCATAGGCCCGCATTCCCCAAGGGGCTGCTGCGTAGGCCGGAGCTGACTCGTTTAATCAAGCGACACTGCGGCTTTTATTTTGGGCCGAACAGGACCCGTGTCCTGTGCCGAAAAAAAAAAACATAGAGCGAAAGAAACAACATTGACTGCGCCTCAATTGTGTCTGATTTCCCAGGCAAATGTAAGCCTCGACTTTACTTTTGTTTGGCTGTGCGTTTCGTTTGTGTTTCGTGACTTGAGTAAAGGCAAAAGTTGATTCATCAGCCGCAGGATACACACACACAAACACACACACCCGCACACACACCCGCACACACACCCGCACACACACACTGCGCTGCGTCAGCAGAAAATAAAATAGTGAAAATATAAAACGCAATACTACTGCAACGGCATATCCTTGAAGCTCGCACAAGCACACGCCAGAGCGTGAGCCAGAGCACACTTTGACCTCATTTTGGGCAAACGTTTTGCCTGACCCCGCACCCCCCCCCCCACCTTTTTATACACTGAACCCATTGAAAAAAAATGGGCAAAAGAGGGTATAAAGGTCTTTTGGAAATGTTTGTAACAGACAGAAGGAGACATCTCCGAACTATATACATTCTTGATCAGCATCAGCAGCCGCGTCTGTCTGTCCGTAAACGCGATGATATCGGAGATTATAAGAATAATAGAACTCTAAAGTTTGTTAGAAACAAACCATTTAATTACAAGTTATCGATAACCCGCCATCTTTTCATGAAATCGATAGAAATTGATAACAAAATTCCTTCAATTTTTATTATTTTCCATAGAAATCGATGTCGATATTCCTACTTTATTTGAAAAAAAATTTCAGCGTACGAAAACGACGATAATTGAAATCGACACTCCGTTTTTTTTAATAAAAACTTTCGGTGCAAGAAAATATCAATTTAGTTCCAAGTTATCGATAACTTACCCGTTGCCATAAAATAGATAAGAATCGATATAGAAATTCCTTTTTTGAGCGTATTTTGGGGCATATGGGAGCGAAAGATTCCTAATTTGGATTTTTTACTCTTTGCCTTTTCTAATAGTCTGAAAGCCTACGATTTGGTATTTATACAAATTTGGGTTCCCTATAAATGCTCTGAAATCTTTATAATAATCGGACAATAAGCTCCGAAGTTATGCGAGAAGGGAAATGTCTGGGATACAGAAGAAAGCGTAAAGGTCGCAGCTTGAGGTTTTCTGTGTAATATACTACTAATATACTTGCAACGCCAGCCTGGAGCTGGGTACAAGTGTACTCCCTAGTCGGACACTCCCGACTAGAGCACTCCAAATTGTTTTGAGTGTGTATCGTTCTGCGTGTTCGACAACTACGTGTGTGTTTGCACAAGTTTCCTTTTTTTTTTGTGGCGCTATAATGATTTAAGAGTGTTAGTGTGTTAAACACACACACTCACACACACACGCACACACATATACTCGTATTATCGGTGAAGCACAGGAAGTGACTTAAATCAATAAGCTGGCATATCATCAGTTAAACAGTTAAACAGGATAACGAACGCGGCGCGCAACCCAATTTGCAATCTATTGAAATTTAACTCGTTTGGGTTTTCTTTTTTTTTTTTGCGCCACTTTAATTTGTATAAATTGCAAGTAATTAAGCCATTTGCAGTCAGTTAATAAAAATGAATATAAATATATGCAAGAATTAACAACATTTGCAATTAAATTAACATATTTATTTTTGCAAAAGTGCGTGGCAGTTATTGAGAATTCTATTTAAAAAAGGGCCTTAAATAAACGGGCAAAAAATCAAATGTAAATGAAAATTAAAACGGAATTTCGTATTTGATGTGTTTTAAATAGAAATTAGCTGCAAAATAATAATATATTATTTTAAATACCAATTTTCAGCTAATAAAAATAATATATATGTGTCTATTACTTAAAACCAAAAACCATTTAAATGGGATAAAAACAAAACGAATGCCAAAAGTAAAACCAAATTGCAAATGTTTTAAATAATAATAAAAAACAAATGTAAATATGGTCAATTAATAGATATTTTGCCAGCCATGCTGAGTGCATAAATTAAATATATGGAAACATAAATATATATGGCAAGAGGAAATGGATAACTGGCGTCAGACGAAAATTGAATACCCTAAAAGAAATTAATGTGAAATAAATTGTGTATAAAGTATTAGTTGTGCTTCATGAAGTTATCTCGAAGAAATCAAATAAATTTCAACTCGTTGTGCGACCAAATCTTCTATATGTTATATTAGTTCGATCTTGAACTGTGTCTCTTTTGTGAAGAGCATGCCAGAACTCGTAAGTGTTACATTTGGTTAAGATATCTTCAATTAAAAAAGAGAGTAAGAGTAAATTATTTTTTGACCGAACCATTCTCTGCCAGCTTTATGATATAGTGCTTCGATCAGGCAAGTTTCGATATATGCACTATCTATGATAGAAAGTCGGGCCTAGTTTTCTGTCCGTTTCTTAACTCTGAGAGATTTTAAAACTAGAAACAGACAGTCGAACAGTCCGCAAAGAAAGGACATTAAAAAGCCAAAAATTATACAAGAGTCCCAAAAAACAACCTCAATAAAGTACCTAAAGTCATTTGGCAGCTTCAAATAGGCAACAAATTTAATTTCATAAAGTTTAGGTAAACAAAAGTCAAATGAAATGAATATTTGTTATTGTGCAAATGCAGCTCATATTTTACAGTGCATAAGCAAATACAATAGTTATATAAAGAAGCAAAAACAAATATATAAAGATACAATTTAGGAAATAGGCAAGAGCGAGAGAGGGAGAGAGAGAGAGAGCGAGACAGAGAGAGAGAGAGAGAGAGAAAAGTGAAGAGCAATTACAAAATTGCTTTTAATATTGAAAGGCTCACTGTGTGTGTGTGCGTGTGTGTGAGTGTGTGTAAACATGTTATAAGTGCCTAAGCACACACTTGTGCATACAGAAGCACATACACACACTTATACATATATACATATACACATGTATGTGTGTTTATATGTATACATTTATGAATTGAAAGCGGCAGCAACAGTCAATGGCCAAGTTTTGACATGCAACACGCTGCCAGCCAGGCTAAGGCAAATTATTAATGCTTATAAATATATAAAATGGCTGGCAGAAATTACCCGGCGTCGCTCGAGTCGATGGAATAATGTGGTAAATGTAAGGGGTGCCAAAATTGTGTCTATGAGACAAACTCGAATATTTTCTCTGGACTTTCTGCTCAGTATGCCGGCACAGCTCGGTCAGTCAATCAATCAATCAGTCAGTCAATCAGTCAGTCAGTCAGTCAGGACCGGCTCTCTTACATCTATAGATATATATAAATAGCAGACCACATCAACCGTGCCCAGTCAATGGGCAATTTATGAGATGACACGCGCTGCCAGCCCGGGCAAAGCAGATGTTCTGCAATTATTTATGCCTATATTATATGTATACACACATATATTTATAATAGCCATAATAAAGTCAGTTAGCTGCATTAAAATGCCAGGCATGCCGGCCACATTAAAAAGTGCTCAGCTGAATTTGCATAAAGCGTACCCAAAGCGAGGAGGGGGGAGGTGGGGGGAGCTGCCGTCTGGGCCGTTGCACTCGGCTGTCAGCCGGCAAATGGGCAAACAAACAACTTCATTACAGAGTATGTAGTGCAAGTAAGCAAATTAAACAATAATTATTTATGCAATAACAAATGAATGCGCAAACATGTTCCATATGCGAAGCTGGGGCGGGACGCCAGCCGCAGACAGAATGCACAAAGTCGAGCTCAGCGAGCCGTGTAAATAACGTTTAATATTCTAAGCGCCAAATGTTGTGCGTGTGTGTGTGTGTGTGCCTGCGTGTGTGTGTGCCTGTGTGTGACTGTAACTTGCATTAAACTTTTGGCAAAAGTCAAGCACTAATTGTTTAATTTAATGGAATAGTTTTTGACTTTGAGGGCGGCGGCAACGTTAATGCTATTAAATCATTTTTTAAGTGCTTGAAAATCATTTAATTTATTTGTGCAAATTTTGCGCACAGTGAAGCTTGACTAAGCGGTATTAGGCATACTGAAAAGTGAGCCCAATATACTGCCAGGCTGAGACTTGGAATTA
The DNA here is from genome assembly GCA_035045355.1 of Drosophila lacicola. Classification (NCBI taxonomy): domain Eukaryota; kingdom Metazoa; phylum Arthropoda; class Insecta; order Diptera; family Drosophilidae; genus Drosophila; species Drosophila lacicola. The sequence continues at coordinate 1,212,981 of JAWNPB010000133.1, forward strand.
AGAGTTACAAATTCTTAGAGCGCACTAATAAAATAAATAAGCAACTACAGTAAAAACTCTCTTGGGCGGACAGTGACTGTCGGATAGTTTTTGTCCAGAGACATGTTCGCCTAATGGAGGGGGAATGGGATATGTTAATGGCTTAAGAGAAAATGTCCGGCCAAGAGGGGCATCCACCTAAGTGGAGTTTCCTTTATGAGAGTTTTCACTTAAGTTCCACATTTGTTCAAATTATTGTCAAAAAAGTGGTTCAATATTCAATTTCATATAAGTTTGTGTACAGATAATGGAATAATTTCAATTATAGATATTGGTGATATTATATAGATAAGATTAACATTAAACTGTGTATGGAACTAGGGACAACTTTGGAGCTAGATTAGTTCCTTTTCATTAGGTGAAAAATAAAAAGGGCCATGCATCAAAGGTGTAAACTAGTCCAAACTAATAAGTACTTTTGCACTGATAAGTTCCTTGCTAACAAAACTAAACAAAACTAACAAAGTTCTTTAACATTTCATAAAAAATAAATATATTAAGCTTGCTGAATATCAATAGTTTTTAGCTAGGTCTGCGAACTGGTTTTTCATGCCTTCAAGATATATTTCATTAAGAAATCGACTATGTGATTAATTTTACGCTCAATGAGACAGTTTTACTTGTGGCCTTTTAATAATCTTAACTTTCATTTTTTAATGTTGTTGATTATAAATGTTGGTAGGCTATATCTCTACGTTGATCCCAGCTGAAAGTACTTTAAGTGAGCAATTGTAAATTTATGTATGAAACATAAGCTCCTGAATTTAGGCTCTAAATTGTCAAACTTGCCACTTTATCAAAGCTGTGAACTAGTTCCGTGTCAGTTCCTTGACACTTATCGAACTTAAGAGTCTCTGAACTAGTTCCAAATGTGCTGCAAAAGTAGTTAATAATGTTTCAGTGTCAACGCCTTGACAGTTATCGAACTTAAGAGTCGGCAATAAAATATATTGGCCTTAAATATATTACACTCCACTAAAAATCCATCTTTGGCAATACACACTGTTGCTCCATATTAATGCCTAACGTTGTATGGAAACGAATTGCCTGCAGCGATCTGCTCGTCTGTCTTGCCGGCAAACCCCGCACACGCCCAAACTCCCCCGCAAGACGCCCACACGGTTAGCCTCGCTTTTTATGCGTTCATTCATGCAGCGTGACTTCTATTATAGCACACACACATGAGTTGTCTAAGTGTGTGTGTGTGTGTGTGTGTGTGTGTGTGTGTTGCATGACTTCACGCTGTTGATGCCATTTGCTAACAACAACTGGCGCCGCTTTCAACGTCACTTAATATACAAATTTCAGTAAATATTTATGCACACACACGCACGTACACACACGCACACACACACACACAGACAACAACGCGTAGCTGCAATTTCCTTTGGAGATGTCAGAGCCAAGCGAGACTCTGCGCCCCGCACCGCAGCTCCTCCACAACAATTCGTTCAATTTTAAGCAATCAAGTTATTTTAATTCATTACGCTTACGCGGGCAACACTTTGGAGACATGCACAACAACAACAGCAACAACAACGACAACAACAACGACAGCAACAACAACAACAACGGCAGCAACATAATGTCGGGCCACGCCCCTTGCGCCCATCGTGAGCAGTTGGAGGGCAAGTGCATGTGCATTTTGCCCGACACCAAAGCGTTTCTTCCGCCTGTGTGTGTGTGTGTGTATCTTATTTGCATGTGTTTATATTACATTCACACACAAATACACACACGCACACACACACACGCACACACCACTAGCAAAATGTCAGACATCTGTCATTTAATTTAATTTGACTTCACTTGCTTTCATTTGTTCGCCTTCGCCTTTGCGCTTCGCTTTCCTTTGCCTTTTCTCCTGCAACACTTTGCAATACACCACCCCCCCCCCCCGCTCACTCCGCCCCTCTCACACAGCATTGCACGACTTTTCCGCGCGTTTTTTCCCAAGCAAAGGCGTCAGCGCCTGCCTTAAAACGTGCAATTTAGCGGTGGGCGGGGCCGGTGTGCTGTTTCTGTTGTTATAGCTGTTATTACTGTAGTTGTTGTTGTTGTTGTGTGTGTGTGTGTGTGTTGTGAGACACACACGTGCATAATTTAAAACGTTTTTCGTAGTCAGTGAAAATGCAAAAACGAAAGGGAAAACTTTCGCGACCACAAACTTCGTTTAATATTAGAATATATATATCTCCATATATTAACCTGTTTGTCCTGACTGAATGACTGATTGTCTGACTGACTGACTGACTGATTGGTGATCAATTTACACTGTTGTTACCTTGTGCTACCTTGGTGGAAATAGGGTCAACAATTTGGTGGGTGACCAGGCGATAAGCCCAATGCAACAGCAGGTGCAGCAGGTAAAAGTATCCTAAAAAATTGGACATGAAAAATCACGGGCGTGCTTTTGGGGCGGTCAGGTAAAGGCACCTGCACGGGCCACAGGATTAGCAGCAGGTCAAATCTGCAAGCATATATAAAGGGCACGTCACCGGGGAATCCTCACACATTCACCACACGATCGTCATGGAAGCAACAACTGCAAAGACCGCCTACGCTCTGTTCCTGCACCGCGCCGAGCTGCATCGTCGCCGCGCTCACTATGCCAAGGTGTCGCACACGAAAATACAGTTAACTAATCAGCTGATTGCCAAGGTGAAGCAGCGCATGGACACCTGCAGCTATGAGGATCTCCAGACCATGGTGCGAGAGCAGCAGTTCAAGCGCTTGCTCGAGAAGAAGCTCCAGCATCGCGCCAAGCAGCTCAAGGCGCTAATCAAGCAGAACCGCAAACTGAAGCGACTCCAGTAGAAAAGTGGACTAAGAACAGACTGGACAGCAATGAATCATAGAATCATTGCAATTATTGCTTAGTTCAACTAATGACACATTTACTGCCTTTATAAAGGCAAAGAAATTCAATTTCTTATGACAAAATCTGCAAAGTTAGCTCATAACGGGCATATTAGCCATGCAGAGAATATCATTAATCCCAATTATTTATAACTATTTTAAGTATTATTTGCTATTTCTAATAAATTTCTACGATTTTTAAAATTTAAAAAAGTATGCTTTCTTATAAAAGGGAATCTTCGGGTTTGCTTGCAAGTTTTGTGCAACGCCCGCATACTAGCAAGTATTTATATATTCGGGAATGGCGAAAACACAACAACAGTCAAAGTGATAAATTGCGAGGGAGATATCTAAGTAAAATTAAAATCAAATCTATACTTAAAATAAATCTATTACTGAAATATATTTTAAGAAAATAATATAATTAAGATTAATAAAGCAGATAAATTCCTCATCGGGCTTTAACAGACAAAAGAAGACAGCAGACGTGTTTTTTCTTCCCTTAGCCACGTATTAGAATCTTGAATGTATCGCGGCGTTCATTGTCCGATCTTGATGATATTCCCCTTTGGTCATATTTCATGTAAAAATCTACACTTACGATTAGTATATAGACATGGGTCAAGATTTCCCATCCTCATAACTCGGGCAAAACTCAACCGATTTTCATGAGGGTTGGCTTTTTCATCATGGTTTTCCATCTAGATAAATCTGGCATTTAAGTCTGAACACAAATTTTTTAGTCGAAATTCATGTCAAAATCTTACCCCAAGACTCGTATATAGACATGGGCCAAAAATTCCCATTCCCTTAACTCGGTCAAATCTCATCTGATTTTTACGAAGTTTGGATTTTTCTTCATGGTTTTCCCTCTAGATTAATCTGGCATTCAAATCTGAACACATATTTTTTAGTCGAAATTCATGTCCTAATCTTACCCCAAGACTCGTATATAGACATGGGCCAAAAATTCCCATTCCCATAACTCTGTCAAATCTCATTCGAATTTCATGAGGTTTGGCTTTTTCTTCATGGTTTTCCCTCTAGATTAATCCGGCATTCAAATCTGAACACACATTTTTTAGTCGAAATTCATGTCCAAATCTTACCCCAGGATTAGTATATAGACATGGGTCAAGATTTCCCATCCTCATAACTCGAGCAAAACTCAACCGATTTTCATGAGGGTTGGCTTTTTCATCATGGTTTTCCATCTAGATAAATCTGGCATTTAAGTCTGAACACAAATTTTTTAGTCGAAATTCATGTCCAAATCTTACCCCAAGACTCGTATATAGACATGGGCCAAAAATTCCCATTCCCATAACTCGGTCAAATCTCATCCGATTTTCATGAGGTTTGGCTTTTTCTTCATGGTTTTCCCTCTAGATTAATCCGGCATTCAAATCTGAACACACATTTTTTAGTCGAAATTCATGTCCAAATCTTACCCCAAGATTCGTATATAGACATGGGCCAAAAATTCCCATTCCCATAACTCGGTCAAATCTCATCTGATTTTTACGCAGTTTGGCTTTTTCTTCATGGTTTTCCCTCTAGATTAATCCGGCATTCAAATCTGAACACACATTTTTTAGTCGAAATTCATGTCCAAATCTTACCCCAGGATTCGTATATAGACATGGGCCAAAAATTCCCATTCCCATAACTCGGTCAAATCTCATCTGATTTTTACGAAGTTTGGATTTTTCTTCATGGTTTTCCCTCTAGATTAATCCGGCATTCAAATCTGAACACACATTTTTTAGTCGAAATTCATGTCCAAATCTTACCCCAAGATTAGTATATAGACATGGGCCAAAAATTCCCATTCCCATAACTCGGTCAAATCTCATCTGATTTTTACGAAGTTTGGATTTTTCTTCATGGTTTTCCCTCTAGATTAATCTGGCATTCAAATCTGAACACATATTTTTTAGTCGAAATTCATGTCCTAATCTTAACCCAAGACTCGAATATAGACATGGGCCAAAAATTCCCATTCCCATAACTCGGTCAAATCTCATCCGAATTTCATGAGGTTTGGCTTTTTCTTCATGGTTTTCCCTCTAGATTAATCCGGCATTCAAATCTGAACACACATTTTTTAGTCGAAATTCATGTCCAAATCTTACCCCAAGATTAGTATATAGACATGGGCCAAAAATTCCCATTCCCATAACTCGGTCAAATCTCATCTGATTTTTACGAAGTTTGGATTTTTCTTCATGGTTTTCCCTCTAGATTAATCTGGCATTCAAATCTGAACACATATTTTTTAGTCGAAATTCATGTCCTAATCTTAACCCAAGACTCGAATATAGACATGGGCCAAAAATTCCCATTCCCATAACTCGGTCAAATCTCATCCGATTTTCATGAGGTTTGGCTTTTTCTTCATGGTTTTCCCTCTAGATTGATCTGGTATTCAAATCTGAATACATATTTTTTAGTCGAAATTCATGTCAATATACTTAATCCTATGTCAAATCTTATTCGATTTTCGCGTTCGAAAAGGACTTGCAAATCTAGAGTAAGTGAAATAGGTATACAGACAACCTGCTCATTCCTTCCATTCGAACCAGCATCGTTGTTAAATTGCGTCGTTGGCATAAGCTCAGGCCAATACTACTATTACACTTCTCCACTAGCTGGAAATATTGGTGCGGAACACTGTAATTTATAGCTTATCGTTCTCCCATTAACAACTTGTTGGAAACACCTTGTTGTCTTTTGTTAACTAAACTGAAGCTTCATAATGTTTTGTGTTCGATCCCTAAGCTATATCTTTCCATAAGAAACCATACTTTTTTAAATTTAAAAAATCATCGATATTTATTAGAAATAGAAAATAATACTTAAAATAGCTATAAATAATTGGAATTGATGATATTCTCTGCATGGCTAATATGCCCGTTTTGAGCTAACTTTGCAGATTTTGTCATAAGAAATTGAATTTCTTTGCCTTTATAAAGGCATTAAATGTGTCATTAGTTGAACTAAGCAATAATTGCAATGATTCTATGATTCATTGCTGTCCAGTCTGTTCTTAGTCCACTTTTCTACTGGAGTCGCTTCAGTTTGCGGTTCTGCTTGATTAGCGCCTTGAGCTGCTTGGCGCGGTGCTGGAGCTTCTTCTCGAGCAAGCGCTTGAACTGCTGCTCTCGCACCATGGTCTGCAGATCCTCATAGCTGCAGGTGTCCATGCGCTGCTTCACCTTGGCAATCAGCTGATTAGTTAACTGTATTTTCGTCTGCGACACCTTGGCATAGTGAGCGCGGCGACGATGCAGCTCGGCGCGGTGCAGGAACAGAGCGTAGGCGGTCTTTGCAGTTGTTGCTTCCATGACGATCGTGTGGTGAATGTGTGAGGATTCCCCGGCGACGTGCCCTTTATATATGCTTGCAGATTTAACCTGCTGCTAATGCTATGCCCCGTGCAGGTGCCTGTGGGACGAACCCTTTACCTGACCGCCCCAAAAGCGCGCCCGTGATTTGTCATGTCCAATTCTTTGGGGTGCCTTTACCTGCTGCACTTGCCGCTGCATTGGGCTTATCGCGTGGTCAGAAGGGAGCCCTCGCACAGGTAGCGGCTGTTATCTTTAGCGTAACGGCTACGTGTTGTGGCATTTGTGCACTTTAGGCAAATGCCGCATATGCATGACACAGGCCTGCCCTTTGCGCAGGGGCGGCAAACCAAAAGTTAGGTAAACTTTTTGGTCGACCCAAATCATCAGCCAACTTTTCGCAAGCATGCATTGGCAATCTGTGGGGCAAACCTGCCACTGGCTGGCATCAATAACTTGGCCAACGACGCATCCTTGACATGACCACGCACACTTGACGAGCATCGCCCTCTCTCTCTCTCTCTCCCTCTCTCTCTCTCTCTCTTTCGTTCTTCCACTCTGAGGTTTATTAATTTGCATGAACTTTGGCCCTGCTCATTTTTCATGCTGCTCGACGTGGCTGTGTGTTTTTTTTTTTTTGGCCGGGCAGCTAAAGCCGCAATTAAAAATTGCTTATGAAACGGAAATGGCTGCAAAATCGAGGCAAAGGGTTTGTCCTAGAGCTGACAGCGAGCTGGCCTTTAACGGCACGAGACAAACTTACGCACGGGCAACATATAACAAAGCTTGAGCTCAACAAGTTTGAGAAATGTCGGCATAATAATTTTCTCAATATCTGTCTTACGGCAACTTGCTTATAGCATATTTTCTTGACAGGTTTGTGAAAACTCGATAAAGTCGTGCTAAAAGTTTTGGATGAATCCTGCAAACTATCTAAAGTTTGTAGCTAATATTTGTCTCACTTTCGACGGACACATCGTGTCACGCAGCAAAGCACGCGCCATGCCCATCTCTAGCCAGGAACAAAGCCCTTTGGGGGGGGGTTAAGGAACATTGGCAAGCGAAAGCTAACACCCACGTCCATTTTGATCGTTATGCAAAACTCACAAAGTTTTTGGGTGGCAGAAAGAAACTTAATTTCCCTTTTTTACGCCATTTCCCTTTGACGTTTAGCAGCCACGCCCACACGCCCACAACCACGCGCCCCACTTTGGCAGCATTTAGTTCAAAGTCGAGGCGCATCATTATTTTTAGATTTTTGACAGTTTTTTCCACGACGATAAGCTACTTGTAAATCAGCTCAAGCTACGGCTTAAGCTCACGCATCTTCACAGCAGCTGATGTGTGTGTGTGTGTGTGTCTGTCTCTGAGTGTGTGTGTGTGTCTTGTCACATTTCCGGCGGAAGTGTAAGCACAAAAGTTCGTTTTCGTTAAATGCCAGCAAGAAATGCAACGTCGCTTCATTTTCCCAGCCAGACATTGACTGATGATGATGAGCATGATGATGTAAATGGGATTTATAGTGCGCCATGACAATAGTAAACTGCTCAGCACACACTCACAGGCACACACACAGGCACACACACGCCCAGGCCAAGACATTGGTGGTAACAAGTAGCTGAAATCATAAGCTGTGATAGCTTCTTTGTGCGGCTGCTGTGACGAGCCCGTAAATTGCCCCAGTGAATTTATAGTACAATTACCACAAATCTAATGAGCACAAGAAACGAGGGAGCGGGGGCGGGGCGACAAACAGACAGCGGCATTTTTTGTGTAGCATACTTAATGGGGCTGCGCAGTAAAAATGAAACTAATGGAACGCTCAAGGTGCAGTAAAAGAAAGCAGGTATATTAATTATGGCTGGCAGTCAAGTGATCGTGACAAAAACTTGAAGAAAGCTGGGATGGCCTTTTTTTATAATTAAATGCATAGGCATATGTCCTAGAAGTTAATTTATATAAAGGCTTTATGTCTGACAGAGAGGCTGACCGACTTGATACGGGCTTGCAGATATATAAAGAGAAATGCGCAGCTCGCAAATTTAGTCAAGAATTCTTGAGGATACACTTATTTCTCGATCAATTACTACTGCGATAAAGTAGTCCCTTATATTTAAGATATAGCTCGTACTAATAAATGCCTCGGTGAAAAAGTTCTTTAAGTAAGAACTTGTTCTTCAACCCAATTTCCTTTAGAACTAGATGATATAGTAGTCCCATATTCATTAGGTTTAATTCTTCGAACAAGAACTTACTTTACAAGAAATTATGCCAATGTCAGTTAGAGGTTCTTTAAATAAGAATTTATTCTTCAACCCGATTTACTAACTAAGTGAAATAGTAATCCCGTGTTCATAAGATTAAACTCTTAAAAGAAGAAAAATTATGCCTACAACAGTTAGAAATTCTTCAAATAGGAACATCTTTTTTAACCGATCTTTCCTTTAAAACTATTATGATATAGTAGTCCGATATTCAATGAATTTAGTTCTTCAAACACGAACTTATTTTTAAACCGATCTTTCCTATAGAAATATATTTTATAGTAGTCCGATATTCAATGAATTTAGTTCTTCAAACACGAACTTATTTTTAAACCGATCTTTCCTATAGAACTAGAACTAGAACTACAAAGAACAACAATTATTGGCATAATCAGTTGTAAGTTCTTCAAATAAGCGATTTTCCCATAGAACTAGTTGATAAACTAATCTGATATTTAACAAACTTTGCCCTTGAGCTCCCTGCAATGGATAGTCGGAACTTACAAAGTTTCATATAAATAGCCTTAAAACTTAAATAACAGTTTTTATAGAAACTGAAAGAATGAACAGATGGACATAACTATGTGGATTTCTGGATTAGAACCAGTGATTATCCGCCTATCAGTTTGACGCTCAAATATTTAAGCCAGGCAGCTTCACTTGGAGCTCAAACCTTGCACAATCACATTTTAGTGCACACTTTCCATTCAAGCGGAAGCTCTGGTAAGAATTTCAACTTTCATTGTAGATCCTTTACCAACATTTTTAGACATAAATATATATTTATTTTATGGGAATTTGTCTCCTTCAAAACTCTATTGTACATAAATATATATTTATTTTGTGGGATTAAATATGTCTTTGCCCGTACAATGGCAAGACTTTACCAAAACTAATTTACCCTCCGCTCAGGCAAATCTATTTCTTAGTTTAAGTTTCACACTTTCAAAGAAAACCTTTACCCATAACACAGTCTAAAACTTTTCAATATTTTGTTTGCAGTCGACAGCAACACACGCAACAGCGACATGAAACTGCAAATGTCACATTTGCTGCACTTGCTGCCGCAACTGCTGCCACTCATCCTCCTCCTCCTCCTAACCAAGCTCTGCCCCGTGTCGACTCTGAGCCTGTCTGTGAATGGCACCTTGGTTGGTGGCTTGGGTGATGGCAATGTCGCTGGCATTGTCAATTTGCCGGCACTCGGCGCTGGCCTAGGCGCTGCGCTGGGCAATGGCAGCGGCAGCAGCCTGCCAGGTGCTGCCGGCCAGGCAGGCGGAGCTGGTGCTGGCGCTCAGTCCAACAGCGAGTCGAGCGGCAACAGCGGCGGCGGCGGCGGCTCATTGGGCGCCAATGCGGGCGGCGGCGGCGCCGGCAGCAGCAGCGGCGGCGGCGGCGGCAGCGGCAACAATTCCGCGCTGATGCAGGCGCCCAAGGAGAAGCTGTACGAGAAGTGCACCGGTCCGGGTGATCCCGGTCCGTGCAAGCAATACATCTACAAATGGCGCTACGAGCCGACGACCAGCGAATGCACCACATTCATTTGGGGCGGCTGCGATGGAAATCCCCAGAACCGCTTCAGCACCGAGGCCGAGTGCCTGTTCCACTGCGTTGGCGGACCACGTAAGCGACCCCCTCCTCCCCTCCTCACCCCTCTTGTTGTCACTCAAATGTTTTGTCCTGCCGCAGACACCTTGCCGCCGTTCCTGCTGTCAACCACGCGAGAGCCGAGCACCACAGAATCATCGCTGGCCAGCTACACGCAGAGTCCCGCCCAGACGCCGGTCGGCTACGGCGGCTATGGGGGCGGCACAACGCCCGTGCCCATCGAGCAGCGCGGTCCGGAGTTGACGTTTGCGGAAACGGGCCAGGACAAGACCTTCGTGTTTGCCAAAAACAACACGTTCATCCAAATGGACGGCGACATCATACAGACATTTCAATTAAGGTGAGTGGGCGGGCCAGCGCGCTCAGGTGTCCAGCTCGAGTCGAGGCCCTGCCGTCCAGAATTGCCTCAATTTTGTTGTTGCGGCATTTTTGAAGTCTTTTGCATATTTCATGGCCCGCGAGAGTACCGCGAATCGCGCGTCATTTGCCAGATTGTTGGCCTTTCAGCTCGAAATGTGTTTGATGTTCCTTAACACCAGAAAGCCAACAATTTAGCCCAAAGCTAAGGGTCTGCTTTTGCTTTTGCTTTTGCCTGCTTCCCTTTTACGCTTGCTCAAAGTTGAAAACTTGGCCAACAATTTGCAGGCCTCTTTTTCATTTAACTCTTCACTCAAGCAAAAATGTTTGCCAAATTTTAGCAAATTGTCTTAAATTAGTTTTCTAATTTATGAAATTCAAAAACATTTCAACCTTAAAGTCGAGCACATAGAAAAGAAAATTGCAATCAGCAGAGTTTTCCACCCTTCTTCCGATCGATTAAGTGAATTTGTCAAAAATGGTGAAATGGGTGATAAAAAGACAAAACTTTTTCTATGAAAAATGTTTTTTAAGAAAGAAATTCTTGAGGAATTTTCACAAAGATCTTTGAATATTTAAAAGTCGTATAAAAAACTAAAATGTTGAACTCATAAGATTTTCACTTACTGAGAATGAAATTCTCTAAAAATCTATTATTTAAATATTTATTAGAAATCGATATATTGTGGCCTACTTCGAATAAGAAGACAAATACCCTTCCCATTTTATTAAAATACGAAAGAAGCATATTTATTCTTAAGGGCCCGCGTTATTTCTTTCCAATTCGTGTCAAATTTTGTTCAGTCGTGTCGTGTTGTTTTTGTCGTGCTTCCATTTACTGAGCTCAACAATAACACGCACGAAGCCTATTTTCTTAACAGCACGAACACGCACGACACGTGTAAGACGTGTAAGACTTAAAAACACGAATCACGCCCAGCTCAAAACTTTGCCCCATTCGAATACCTGTCGTAAGTGGGTTAAATACTTGTGTCTGATGTGTTGCAGGTGCAATTAGTAAACAGGACGCAGCTTTAACATATTTTTGACTTAAATGTTTTGGCAATTAAGCGTTTTTAGTGCTGGCGTCCGGAAATGCCAGAGATTTGATTTTCTGCCCAATTGCAGGACCTTTGCCCGAGTTGACAGCAAATTGTAGAGACAAGTTTTGTGAGCTGCTGCTGCTGGGCGCAAATTTCAAATTCAATTTGTGCAAACATCTACCATTTGCATATTAAATTAAGATCAAAATAAAAATAATATTTAAATAAAGGCCACACACACACACACACACTGAAGACATTTCGACTTGTGTCCGAGTCAAATAAAATTCAAAACAATTTTTGTTGTTGCACAAAAGTTGTTATCACTGTAGTTGTTGTTGTTGTTGTTGTTATTGCTGCAGCTGTTGCTGCCTTGGTCCGTGCTGGCAATTTGGGCTGTAGTTTTAATTGTAACTCATGTTGTCGCCAGCAGACAGTCAAGAGCTCAGAGCATATAAATTTAAAAGTCTGTCAGGCGCAAGTCGTCCCTCTCGCTCCTGTATATGCAAGTAAAATATTTCTCTCTCACTCTCACTCTAACTGTCACTGTCTCTATCTCTTTCTAATTCACAGACTTTGCCGTGAGATTTCATTTCAATTTCGCACACGACTGCCGCACGGCCTGCTCGTCTATCACAACGTTAAGAATCCGGATCGCATTAATTTGGACCCCTATGCACTCTATGTGATTGTCGAGAAGGGTCAGCTAAAGGTTGTACATGTCTTTGGCAAGCATTCAACGAGTGTCACTGTGGGCGAAAGTCTAAATCGAGATGAATGGCACAGTGTAATGGTGAGTAGTACGCAGCACACAAGCTTCTCTAAATTGAATGCCATCTAGTTATCAGCTCCAGCTGCAGTTCTCCGTTTAAGTTTCAGCCTTTGCCTTTGCCTTTGTCTTTGACTTTGGCTGCAACTGTTGAGAATTGCCTGGCTTTCAAGTTAAAGTTTCAACTGTTCGGCGTTGTTATTGAAATTGCGGCAGTTGTAGGTTATACTCTAAGTGCGGGCATATTAGCTGTGTCTTCTAGTTTGTTAGGCAGTGCCTGCTACTGGGACTAATATCAAGTTTAATTCGTCGACAAGACTATAGAGTTCCTTGCCCAGCGCTTACCTAATTAAAATAAGCCGAGAAATCAAGAAAATGCGATACAGCCATAGAGTATCTTTACCAGCTTTTTATATTGGAGGGGTTTTGAAGTAAAGCCCTGTGTCTTTCAATTCATTTGCATTAATCTCGCATACAAAATCGGTTTGAGCGGAAAATGAAAGACTCAAACTTTCGAATTAAATCATTGTTTGAAATAACGATTCATCTAACCCGAAGATATTCATACAAACGAAGTTGGACCTGATCGAGTCTGCAACATGTTTGACCTATTCTGATCTGCAACACGAGAGTGCAACATGATCGAGCAACTCTAGTCTGCAACAAGTTTGATCAGTTTGAGTCTGCAACATGTTCGTCCTAACGGTTTGTGCTGCATTAATGTTAGACAATACTTGTATGTACAATTAACTCGAACACAATCAAACTAGCTCGAGCTTATTTGTTCGATTGAGCCGAATTTTCGATCGAGTCGACACACTCTAACAGCTCGAGCCGAAATAAATTGGAGGAAAGGCTCTGACAACGCTGGGCTTTGGCTCCTTTAAAATGTCTCTAAGTACATTTAATTTGTTTATTTACGCCCCTAACCTCTATTAGGGTATTTGGGCAAGTCGCCTGGATATATTCGTCATATAAACAAGCACATACATTCATTTAGCAATTAGTAAGATGGCAATGCATGTGTTGTTGTTGTTGCCTGTTCTGTTGGTGTAAAACGCTTTATCAAAGTTTTATAACAAAGCAAGCTAGTTGATTTATGAACGCTCAACTTTGTTAACTCACCTATATACGGACGTGGCCAGTGAATGTTAAGGACCGAGCATCGAGGTCGTGCAACAGCATCATCATCAATAACCGGCATCATCATCAGCAGCAGCAGTAGCCATTTAGATCGTTGCGTGTTTTCATATTTAAAACAAACATATCTACTACTAATCACACCCATGCAGATGCTGGGACACACACACACACACAGACACACTCGCTCATAAATAACACGCAAATTCCTAATGAATTTCAGCTGATCCCTGCAATGTGCGCACAGCAGTTGCAATTCATTTTCGTAGATTTTTCATGCGCCACAAACAACAACAAGAACAACAGGAGTGCGCAAGTAGTCAGTGCCCGACTAGCAGATACCCTGTAGAAGCTGTCGTTAGAATCATTCCAGCTTCTATCTACACATAAGTACTCAAAAAAAAAAACCGTTCCCTTAGGGAAATGCCTTCGTGTTAAGCTTCGGTGCTTATAGTCCGATTAGCTCGTAAATATGGCTTTCAGGTGTGTGTATGCAACAAAGCCCAAGACAATAGATCCTAACATGTTGTTATTTGTATGAATATGGGAGAAACAGGAGTAGGATTATAATGTTAGGAACTGTTAGGAACTATCTGAGATCTTATCGAGACCAAAATTAGACCCTTATTCTCCCAGATATGCTCAAAGAACAGGATTTCGATATGCAACGAAACAAGTTATCAGACTGCAAAGCAAATCTGTTCAGCCCGGGCAATGGGAGAAGCCAGGTTCAAGACTCCAGCTCCTAAAGAGCCCAAGATCGTCATGGCTAGATTGACTCGGCTTTTATTATTGATCAAGAACATATATACACACTGCATTATACCCCTTTAGCCCACCTTCAACGGGTTCAGGGTATAACAATACGGGCAGCAACAACAATTTATCGCCCAGCGCTTGCAACTTCAACTCTGGGCCAAAACGCATAAATTCATAAATTTTTATCATTTGTCTGTGTTTGTGTGTGTGCGCACGCGGGGGCGTCTGCCACGCCCACAAGCAGCAGAAGCAGGAGCAGCCAGCCAGCTAGCTAGCTAGCTGGTTTATTGGTTTTATGCTCCATATCTTTCACATCCAACTCCCACTCCATATATATATATCTATCTCTATCTATCTCTCTCTCTCTTTCTCGCTCGCACTCTCTTTTATATGCTGTCGCGGCTGTTGCACAGGTGCGCATCGATGTCCATGGGGCAAGATTAATTGCACGCGTCGACAATAGTCAGGAGGAGGTCTATCTGAAAGGTCTGAATCACGAGTACAACTACGGCGTCTCCACGAATCTGCCATCGGTGGTCCTGGTCGGAGGTGAGTGCCAAATCAATTGTGTGCGTAAAGGTGTGTATGTGCAGGTTCGTGTGTGTACATGTGTGTGTGTGTGTGCGTGTGTTTGCCTGCAAATCCCGCTCGCTATACGCTTGCCAGCTTTTAAAGCCGGCGCCTGAATGTATGCAACGAATTTGCGGCAAGTGCAACAAACAATCGCTATATAAAAGTTATAAAATAAAAAACAAGAACAAACAAGTTTTCTAAGTGCCGACGATTGAATACCCTTACATATATGATGTCGAGATGTGTGCTTAAGTGAAATCTTAATTTACGATATAGTAGCCCGATTTAATTCGATTTAACTGATATGTGAGGAGCTTAGTAAAAGGAGTAAAAGGAGCGAGTGTCACGACTTTTTTAGACAAGAATTTTCGGCCAATATGAAAGCTAGTATATACAGGTCTGATCCTATTCCGATTTATAAGCTGCCAGAAACAAGAAGCCAGATCTACGCTAGGCTCGATAAAGATGGCTTTAAATTTAGACAGACTAAAGATCTGCTGGCTATAGGGACAGCTCTTTTAATTTAGATCCAGAATATATAGAGTTTTTTAATTTAGTTTAAATAACCTCTGCAAGAGAGCCAAACAACAAGTTTTGATACGGCAAATCGAAAACCGAAAAATGAAAATTGCAAATTGAATTTGGCACACACACTCACACACGCACACACTAGCACACATACAGCTGCACGTGCTCATTTGCTATTGAATTTAGTGTGCATTTTGCAGGTGCTGTGTGTGCGAGTGTGTGTGTGTGTGTGTGTGCGAGTGTGTGTGTGACTTTGAAAGCTGCTTTTGTATGCTATGCGAAAATTTAATTATTTGACGTTCCCAAAAGCTGAACACCCGCACGAAAAACGCATGACGAACTCATGAAGTGCACATACAATGCGCCATTGATTGCAGTCTACGGCTTTAGAGGGGGGTAAAGAGGATTAGGGGGGAAGCGCAACGTAGTCTGCGCTTTAACAATTGAAAATGTTTAGAAAAGAAATGTTTCATAAATTGTTTAGCTGGCTTCACAAAAGAGATATCAATTATATAATATCGATTAGATAAATAGAAAAAAAAAGCCCATTTGAGTTTAGTTTAATTTAAATACATAAACAAATTTGCTTAAGCAGATTTAGGGCTTAAAATTTCGATACAATTTCCATGAAATGAAATCTAAACAGTTTGCTAACGAGTTCAAGCCAATGTACAATGGGCACTCAACAGAGTTTTGAGAGAATAAATATGATAACTAAAAGACTGGGCAGATTTTTGGGTACTGGCCAACAGTGAGAGAATATTCAGGAATCCTTCACTTAAGTTTTATTTAATTTAATTCAAATCATTCTAAATAAAATGCCTGCAACTCATTGAAGATATTTTTTTGCATATCAATTGTAACAGCTGTTAACTTTACATGATTGAATTATGTTAACAGTACTGCTAAGTAACATAATCCATATATGTTAGCTTGCAGTTTCATATCTAGACTATTTGAAAAACGGGTTTCTGCCACTTAAACTCCAAATATTGCCCATTGTGCAACAGCCCAAACATAAATACTGTGAAAACATGGCCTCATTTGGCCGTAGACAACTTTTTTAATTAAACAATATTTAAAGCGCCGCCTGTGCGAACCTATCATCAAAACTTTCGAGCTGTAAACAAAATGTTTTCACAACATATACATTTTGGCCAGACAAACTTAAATCCGCTTGCAAATATAACGCTTTTGTTAATTAATCTTTTTTCGGATCTGTGTGTGTGTGTGTGCTTCCAAATGTTGACCAACTATTAAGCCCACCACCGAAACCTAAACCCCAACAAAATGCCAGCCTGAAACCGCCCGCTCTCAAAACCGATTCTAATGCCAATTTCCAAATACACAGGCCTGTCGTCCGAGGAGAAGCTGCATGGCGTCAAATATATCACCGAATCGTTTGTCGGCTGCATTCGGAATGTGGTGCTGAGCTCTGGCAAAGCGGCCTCCGATCTGCTGCCAATTGCCCCACTGGTGGCCACCAAGCACGAGAACGTCAACGAGGGCTGCTCGGATATGTGCGATTCCCGGCACAATCTGTGCTTTGTCGGCTCCCGATGCATCAACCACTACGCGGGCATCTCCTGCGATTGCTTTGGCACCCACTACGAGGGCGAGCACTGTGACATCTACAGTAAGTACAAGCTTAGACACGTTGGGAAAAACATACTAAAGCTAAAGAATCTAAATAGTTTGAACCAGGAGCTCTGTTTCTGGTTCTAACCTTCCATAGTCATTTTTATTTATCAAACAGCTACGATTTTCTTATGATGGAAGCGGACTAATCGGCTTCTAGAATATATTTTTAGATAAAAAGTAAAAGCTTAAACACTCTGACAAAAACGAACTAAAGCTAAAAAAATCAAAAAAAAAAAAAGTTTGAACCATGAGCTGTGTTTCTGGTTCAAACCTTCCATAGTAATTTTTATCGGCTTCTAGAAAATATGTTTAGATAAATGCAAAGTAAAAGCTTAGACACTCTGACAAAAACGAACTAAAGCTAAAAATATCCAAAAAGAAAAGTTTGAGCCAGGAGCTCTGTTCTAGTTCAAACCTTCGACAGTCACTTTTATTTATCAAACAGTTTATATTTCCATATGATGAGAACGCACTAATTGGCTTCTAGAAAATATGTTTGGATAAAAGCTTAGACACTCTGAGAAAAACTAACTAAATCTAAACATGCAAAAAGAATATTTTGAACTAGGAGCTGTTTCTGGTTCAAATCTTCCATTGGCACAGAGTTACTTTTTATTATTGAATTATTCTACTAAAAGAATTAATATTTCCATTTGATCGATGCGGACTTAAGCTAAGCTATATCTGAAATTGACTTCACGAAAATATGTTTAGATAAATGAGAAGATTGCGGCTTAAGATTTTTGTACTTTCCAACTAGAGATCCCCTCAAAAGCTTCTTAAATCAAAGCAAATATGATTCTAAGTTAAAAACTTAATAGAAAATTTCGAATTCGAAGCTGTTTTCTTTATCTTTGAGGCTTTTACGCAATTGACGAATATTCAAAAACGAGAAATAAATTTCTCTCAGCCTTTTTTCTCTAAGTGAGCATGTGTTTGGCTGTGGCCAGACACTGTGGCCGAGTCGAGCATAGGGGCCAGGCCGGCGCCATTTTGTTTTAATTATAAACTATGTTTGTTTGCTTGCGGTTAACCGCCAGGCCCTCCCCCCGGGGAACCGCCCGGGAACCGACAGCCCGCAGGAGTTCTAAACACGCTAATGACCTGACCATAAATTATGCAAAATAGTGTTTGACTTTTTGACTGCCGGGCAAAATGTGCGCAAAATTAGTTTGTTGAGCTTCAAATATACTAACTGGCCTTTGTCACACTCTGAACTACCAACACCTACTCCTCCCCCTCCCACCCCTCTGCGCTGTCACTCGCCAGTTTGGCAGGCATTTAGTTAATGACACAAAGCCAATTCCGTGCCGCCATAATTCCAATTAAGTCACGCGAGCCCATTAAAAATGCCAACGCCATTAAAAATTGAGCAGCTCGTTTATGTTACATTTTTTTTTTGGTAGGACTTTATACAGGCTGAGCCCGGGCAGTTATTTAAATACTCTACATATTTAAGCTAAACGAATTCAAATTGTTGCACTGTTATTTAATGAACATTTTCTGAATGAAGCCTCCCACGGTTAAGAGATTTAAGAGGTTTTTCTTTATTTGTATATTCAGGAGCTGCATTATTTATTGACAGGAGAAAGTAACCAGGTTTGACTTCTCGACTGTTTTAGTTTGATAGATAAATTAATTAATTTTAATTTAAATTAAACAAATATTTTATCCTCGAAGGGATTCGATCCTTAAACTAAGACTCTCATCAAGGAATAGATAAGACAGCATCCTGGCAGACAAAAAAAAATACAAAAGACAAATTTGAATCCCTAACAAACCCTATTTTAATAACTAGCTTTATACTCATAACTAACTAAAAGATAGTCCAGAGCATGCCCTGATTTAACATTCATGAACGTACAGTTAAAGAGAGCTATTTAATATATTTATTAATTCCCCGATCAGAATGTGAGGGATCACAAAAAAGCTGCTCAGTTGCGGTCTGAAATTTTAGCTCAAATTTGCATGCAAATATTGCGGAACAACAACAAAAGCAAAAACAATAAACGAATATGGAAATTCATGCGAATGTATACAAAAAAAACAAGTAGAAAAGTTGCACAAGTCTGCGGCACACTCTGTTCAGAGGATTATAATAGCTGAAAAAGAGAGTATTAAGGACTCCCAAACTGTAACTGCAGGGCATGGGTGACTCTCAAACTGGTGCGTGGGCGTGTCTGCACACTTTGTAAGCCAAGAAGAGGTTAATCTCGAGCTGGCAAGCGAATATGCTCATTAACAAATTTCGTTGAACAGAGTATTGCAAAGAAAAAGAGTAAAAACTAATGAAAACGCGAATTGAGGCAATGGACAGCTGCAAATTGCACAGTTGCTGGCAGGGCTAACGGCATGTGGCAGCCATTTTGGAAATGCGCTCTCTAAATGGCGTCTGTCAAGGACAAATGGCGTCCTGACGTGCGAGTTTGTCGAGCATTTACAGTTGATCACAATTACAAACAGACATAGGGAGGGAGGGAGGAAGGGAGGGGGAGAGAGACCTGGCAAGTGCTAGCAAATTGCACAGATGTTGAGTCTGCGAGCATGAACCTGCCGCACGGCTACGGCTCGGCAGCAGGCCCAACGCCGAGGACCGGTTGTCGTTAGTTGCATGTTGCAGTTGTCAACATTTCGGTTGTACTTGCAGCGGAAACAGTGTCGGGCCATTAAAAGCGCGCGGTTCACAGCTGCCTCGTAGGTAGAAACATGCATGTGCGACATAATCAAACGCAGACGGTTCGGTCCCTGTAATGCAATAACTAAAATGACAGCCCCCCCCCTCCGCCCCACTCAACAGTCCCCTTCAATGTGCCAACGAAATGCGACTAGCGTGAAAATCATTAGCCCAGCCATGAAATTCTGTGCAAGAGCCTGCCAGATTTTTGTTGCTGTCTTTTTTTTTCGAGTGTGTGCTCTTGTTTTTTGGCAACGTCCAGCATAAGCCGTATGGAATCACAGGCCCGGCCTGCGGTGTTGCTGTCAAACGTGGTCGCCATTCAACTCAGCTCTGGTTCAGCTGTCAGTCGGCTGACAGTCAACTTGCCGAGCAGACCGAACGGCCAAAAATGCAGACTGTGAAATAATGCCTTTAACGAGCTTAAAGCTGATTAACAGCTGCTTGTGCAGGGCTCGATGGCAAATACCCTGTAACTTAAACTTGACAAGACTTATGCCAAGCTATAATTAGTAGGCTGTGCAGAGCTGTGCTTCTTCTAGTCCTAACTTGAGACTTTGACAAATTCATTTCTAAATAACTGAAATACTTTTCGTCTGAACGATATAAATATAATGCAGGACAGATGCAGGGAGAGGCAGAGGGTCAAAAGAGAGAAGAGTAGCTCGACTCGACTGTGAAAGCTGGGCAGGCATATATATACTTTATCGGGTCGGATATGCCTCCAACATACTCCCCTTCCCACATTCTGATTGAGTACAGGGTATACAAATGTCATTGTTATACACAGATCGGAGACTGTATCAATTTCTGTTCAAGATATACCCTTTAATGCATGTTGACAACTTCAGTTTCAGCCAGTTGGGCAACTCTGGCATCCGGAGAGCAAATGTCAGTCGAAGAGATTTTTGCGGCATGCACAAGCTCGGCGCCAGGTCAAAGTTGGCCAAAGTTGTGCGTCAACATTTTGTAGCAATTCGTAATTGTTTTCATTTTCCCTTTTTGTTGTTGCTGCTTTCCAATTGAATTGATATCGCAAATTGTAAGGATGAATACATTAATCTTCCGACCGATAACCTACTCGGAGTTCACTTTGAGGGCGCCCACGGCCCGAGCCACTCGAATGCGTGCCCATCAATTGGCCAGCGGCCTGCTGCGGCACGGCGAGCAAGTGAAACAGACTCTGCCCGAAACCCGGCGGCCCAACTACGGCGAGTTCAAGCAGCTGGTGGGCGCCGTGCACGGTGGCAGCAGCAGCCGCCAGGCGGTTGAGACCAGACAGGTTGGCGTCTACGACAGCCTAGTCGATTTGCATCGGCGGCGAATGGATCGCAATTTCCTAAAGAACATCAAGTCGACGCTGAATACGCGACTGTCGCCGGAAAATCGCACAAACCAGCTGGACTACCAGCACATGAACAAGGGCCTGGAGATGAAGCAGAATATATTGCGCAACAACATGATACTGTTGCGCCGCATGAACGAGATCCAGCGGGTGCAGGGCCGCGTGGACTGCTTCAACAGCAGCTTCCAATTAACGCGCCCGAGTCGCCACAGAATTGAGCAGCAGGCAGCGGTGCTTAGCCGAGAGAATCATAGGCTGGGCTGCCGGCTGTTGCGCGTCAAATCCAAGGTGGACTCGCATAATCCCTGGCGTACAGCACTGTCCGTCACGGTGTCCGATCCCACCGAGGAACTGGTGCGCAAATATAGCGCATATATGCCGACGCCCCTGCCCCGAAAGCCCGTGCACTCGCCCAGGGAGATGCTGCGTCCGGTCATTTACTTTGATCTGGCCCTGCAACGGGGCCAGCATCTGGGCCGCATCTGCATTCAGCTCTACACAGAGGTCAGTCCGGAGGTGGTGCTGGAATTTGTGCGCCTGGCCATCGACAACAATGTCGGGGCGCACAAATTTCCGCGCCTCTTTCCCGATCTGTGGATGGAGGGCGAACTGTTGCCGCATTCACGCGATGCCCTCAAGAATCATCACGATCATCCATCACCGCTGGATGCCAGGCAGCTGAAGGGCGTACTATCGTACTCCTGGAGCCATCGCCAGAGTTTCCCCCATGGCCTGCTGCTCTACACGATTAGCTTTAAGACGTTGGCGGTGATGCCGCTCAAACGGGTTATTTTCGGTCGGGTGCTGAGGGGCTTTCGCCTGCTCGAGATCTGCCGGGAGTTTGGCACCAAGGGCGGCAAGCTCAAGCAGTGTATTGAGGTAGTCAAATGTGGATTGCTCTAGCAATCATGGTGGCAGCGGCAGCGGCAGCGACTGCGGCGGAGGCGGCGGAGGCGGCGGAGGCGGCGTCTCCTGTGGCCCCGAAAAGTGTCCACTGAGATTTCAAAATCTGTAGCATACTTTTCTGCGCCACTGCGCACACATTTCCGCCAAATTCCCACCATAAAAATTATAAAGTATGCCTGCATTGCGTTATCGACTGGGCGTGCCCGCCTCTCACGTGTGTCTATGTGTGTGTGTGTGTGTGTGTGGGTGTGGGCGTGTGCGCGAATATGTGTCAGATAAGCGGACAGCATTTTGCTGTCACACAGCGGTGCGAACGAACCCAAAAAAAACGGAGTACTCTAGTAGGTAGTGTGCCCGACTGGTAGATACTCTGCACTCAGCTGCTTTTACAAACATTCCAGCTTCCTTTACATATACAACACGTACATACAACATACATAACATACATAACATACATAACATACATAACATACATAACATACATAACATACATAGCATACATAACATATATAGCACATATAACATACATAACATACATAACATACATAACATACATAACATACATAGCATACATAACATACATAACATACATAACATACATAACATACATAACATACATAACATACATAACATACATAACATACATAACATACATAACATACATAGCATACATAGCATACATAGCATACACAACATACATAGCATACACAACATACATAGCATACACAACATACATAACATATATAACATACATAACATACACAAAAGCAGCTTGAATAGCTACGGTCCGATTTTTATGAAATTTTGAGGGCTTAAATATGGCATATAAAAGTGTGTATATATCAAAGCGCAGGGATCTGCCTCTTTAAATATCGTACTGTTCAATTTTGCTGCAAATGTGGGCAGAAATCTAAAAAATTGAACATTCCTAAACTGTGTCTACCAGCTTACTTAGTTTGGTGTAGAAAGCCATGTCAATAAATCGATATTTATCGATATTAATGGATTAATCGGACAGGGTATCAATAAAATTAAACTAGTTAATTAGTTCATACAAACAAACATAGTTAGATCCATTGATGAGGAAGAGGAGCTCGTCCTGATGAACATAATTAATCTATGGCGTCAGAGCTCTCTCCTAACCCTTATACCCTTTTTGCCAATTTCAATGGGTATAAAAGCACACTACACGATTTGCACTTTCGCACTCGCCGCGGGACTAAAGTAGCGATGCGGCGCGGCGAGGTGGTGTGTGGCTGCGGGAGGGAAGAGCAGAGCCGCGCATAAACGCCTAGAGGCCAGCACAGTCATGGTCCAAACAATATAATCTATTTCCGTGCCGCCACTCGACATTTTTTTTTT
The DNA here is from genome assembly GCA_035045355.1 of Drosophila lacicola. NCBI lineage: Eukaryota > Metazoa > Arthropoda > Insecta > Diptera > Drosophilidae > Drosophila > Drosophila lacicola. The sequence continues at coordinate 1,236,195 of JAWNPB010000133.1, forward strand.
TTGTGTGTATATGTGTGTGTCATGCAGATAATGCAGCAAGAACAATGCCGCACGAACAAACAAAAAAATGTCACCGAAAAGTTGCTTAAATTTGCTTGGATTTTGCGGTAAGCTGCGAGCTCGCAAAAATGGCAGCCCAGCTGCAAATATGCCAACAGCTGAACTAAGTGAGAGAGTGCAAAAGTTTTAAAGGGTTTTGTGCCAAGGCAATTTATTTGCGCATGAATTCCACCGTAAAAGGTTGCTTGATTTGTGAGGGAATGATATATGTATATAAATGAATAATATAAATGTGAATAAAATGAATAAGTAAATATAATTAATGAAGAGTCTATAGAAAGACATTTCTCCCAATCTGTTACACTTCAGTTTGTTCTCTAAGCTAATCAGCTCAGCACGAAGTATCTCCAGGTCGGGCAACTGGGACATCAAAACATCTCAACTTAAGTGTAATATAATTTCCCTTATAGTTTAAGCCCTGTATACTCTCCAGCCTACTTCTCTTCTCTCTCCAATAAAAAACCTTCTCCCTCTTCTAGCTGCCACAATAATTACGCTGCGCGGCGCCAGCTACGTTTCGTACCGCATCTACGACTGGAAGGATCGGGTGCACTCCTCGACAATACGCATCAGTCTGGTTTTTCGCACCAATTTCGATGACTCGGCTCTGTTCTATGCCAGCGGCGAGTCGCTGAAGCATCAGTATATTGCCGCTGCCATTAAGAATCAATCGATTCACGTGGAAATGGACTTTGGCGACAATGTCATGTCCACGGTGCTAACGGATGACCTCACACGCGGCTACTGGCACAATCTGACCATATTGCACGAGCAGCGCACTGTGCGAATTATACTCGATCATCAGCAGAAGATCCTGGAGCTGCCGGCGACGGCTAGCGGCAATCTGTTGTTCGATCCGGAAATCTATTTTGGCGGCGGACCCGAGCTGAACAAGAAGAAGGGCCTCATCTCGCACAACAATTTCGTGGGTAGCCTGAAGTATGTCTACTACAATGACATTTCCATACTGTACGAGCTGCAGCGCGGCAATCCCAAGGTGCACTATCATGGTGAGTATTGTCAGGGCGAAGCTGAGGGAAGGGTTGCGTGGGGATCTATGTCAGAGATGTTATATTCAAGCTCAGACAAACTGCAAACTGAAAAAAACTGCTGTGATTTGTCTGTGACATGTCTGTTGATACCCTTACAGAGGACATAGTTATTTTGTCATATGATGTGCAACGTTCATGTTTAAAAATAATATTGGCATTTCGGACTCGAAGGGGTTTCTAGAAAATAATCAGATTTTTTGTTTACATTAAAAACCTTTTCCTGACTGACTGTCTAAACATCGGGCCAACGGGCGGAAAGCCGCTGGTTCAAATCTAGCAGCAATTTCGAAAATAAACGTGTGGCAACGATTTAAATAGCTTTCATGTATCTGAAGTTGGGGAATTACACATATCTGATTGCCTGTTTTAGCGTCGGATTAACAAGCGGGAAGTCGCTGGTTCAAACTCAGCAGCAGTTGTCAAAATAGACTGAGGTGGCAATTTAGGTGACTTTTAATATGTCTGTAGTATTACAGTGAATTACACATACCTGACTGACCGTCTTTGCGTCGGACTAACAAAAGAGAAGTCTCTGGTTCAAATCCAGCAACATTCTTCCAAAATAGAACGAGGTGGGAATTTGGGTAGCTTTTTATATGCCTGGCATAGGCAACTTTTGATCGGGATGACGTTCGGGTATTTCTTAAAGGATCACATTTGCATTCCCATAAAATCTCTTTCTTAAGAAAACTGCAATCTATCTGCAAGGGTATTTAATTTTCGGCTTTCCGAATATGTAATTTTTATCTTGCGTTTTTTTTTTTGGCATTTTTGGCCAAGTGATTTTGAGAGAGTTAACATTCGCTCGTTGCAGGTGTCCTGGAGGCTGAATTCTTTGAGAACGAAGTGAATGTCATACCCATCACCTATCCCTTTGCGACATCACACATTTGGTGGCCCATAAATCACGCCCAAGAATTTAATATTAAATTCGATTTCCGCAGCAGCCGACCCGGCGCAGTGCTGGCCTACAGTGACGTCACGACCAGCGCCGGAAATGGCTTCTGGGAGGTAAGTGTGCGCTGAAGCATTCAAGCATATATTCGCCAGCTTATGAAATGCACACATCAGTGTGTGACTGTGTGTGTTTTGGTGTGTGTGTGTGTGTGTGTGTGTGAACTGGACGTTGCAGGGTGGGACCAAGTTGATGTTGACGTCTACGTCGACAGCGACAGCAATGTGCAGCGTGTGCTTAAGACGACTTAGCAAACGATGTTTTGGGGCCAAGCGGAATGCAAATCAAATGTACATACGTCGAGTGTGTCTGTGTGTGTATGTGTGTGCATGAGTGTGTGTGTGGGTGTGTGAATGCGATTGTGTGTGTCCGTGGGCGTGCGAACGAGCCAAGCATGCAAAATTTCTGCAGCAACATTCCCCAAAACAGTTTCTCCTCAGAGAAAAGCATCAAATGTGAAAAGTAAAAGCATCAGATGTCTGGTGCCAAGGGAATGATATGCAAAATTAACTGGGCTACATAAAAAGACAGTTGCTTTAAATTTTATTTCAATGCGTTTAGAACCCTTTACATAAACCTCCCAGTTCTATCTATAGCAGACTTTGCTGTTGTCTCTACAAATGCAAGCGCTTTGTCCCCACTTTCGAAGCTTTAACTTGTTGGGAATTACAAGCGTTAAGCAAATATGTCCGATGGAATTAAACGAATCAACAAACTGAACTAGAATTTCCTACTCCAACAAATATTGTCAGCATACATTGTTTTACAGAAAACGTAGCTCAGCAACTTGATCTATTCCTATCTCTTCTTCTCTTTGAGTCTCTCTATTTGTCTCTCCCTCTCTCTTTCCTCCCTCTCCCCCTCTCTCCCTCTCTCTCCCTGTCTCTCTCCCTCATCTGCCTGTCCCACTTAAATATTAAATGTGCTTGTCATTCCGGCTCTTCTGTTTTCTTCCTGAATAGATTTATGACTTTGACGCAACAATTTGAATAAAAATATGATGCATTTATTATGATTGCGCAATCGTAATTGCGCAAAGCCAACGAATGCGTTGCATTGAAAAGTGCTTTATTGCTTTGCCACAGAAACTGGCCTCAGCAGCTTAATGCCACTCAACGTGCAACGTGCAACGTCCGCCCAAAATGCCCACTTCAGCAGCTCAGAGCTGCTTGCCACACACACACACACACACGCACATACACATACACAATACATGCATATGCTTGATTATGCAAGTGAAGTGTGCGTGTGTGTGTGTGTGTGTGTGTGTTTAAATGTCAGTGGCATTTATCTATATTTAAACAAACAAACGTCCTGGCCTCGAACGTTTATTTGGTTACTTGACATTTTGGAAATTCACTAAGGGAATAAATATACACAAAACACAAGCACACACACACACACACACACACACACAATACAAATGCATACGTATGTGCATCTGCAATATTTATTTGCATTTTATTGTTGACTTTCTTGCTTTTGATTGCAAAGTCCCCCGAAAATAAACTTAAATGTCAATAGAAATGCCTCACGGCCAGAAAGGGGGGACCGAAAAGTGGGGCAGGGTAGGGAAGGGTATTCGGAGCTTGTGGAAAAACAAATTGCTGGCCATCTCGTTAAATGTAATAGCAATGAATATTTATGCTTGAAAGCCGTTTAATTTGCCATTTGGCTTTTTGGCTTATTGAAATTGCCGGGCGATTTATGTGTGGTCGCAAAATTAATACGAAATTGATTGCACATATGCCAGAAAATGTTAATAATATATATATATATATATTTTTGAGGCACAAATTGCAATTGCCAAATGTTGTGTTTTAAGTATTCGTTTCATCGCAAAAATCCAACAACATTTTGATCTATATTTCATTTCTGAAAAACGCATCTGCTGCGCATTTTATTTATTTATTTATTTATTTACTGTTTGTCGAACTGGCCACAAAATTACCACCTGCGATTTGCGCAGCAGCGTTTAGCAAACTAATAAATTCTCTTCTGGGGCCACCCCCCTCCCCCCCAAAAAAAAGTAGGCAACACAAAATGTCAGCTCGTATAATTGACAGCGGGACAGCTGGGCCTATATATGTATATAAAAACTTTGCGCCCGCACAAATCGCAAATCGTGAATCACAAATCGAAAATCGAATTTATTGACAGTCGCGCAGCAAATGGCCGAAATAGTCAAATAGCAACAGCAACAACAGCGAGGCGACAAATAACAAGCAAGTTTGCTTTAGTGGGGCGTGCTCGACTAGGAGATGCCCTGCAACCAGCTGCCGTTAAAAACATTCCAAATTTCTGCTATACACAAAAACAAACACACACACGATGTATGTTAATGTCCTTCTGTCCTATTGTCCTTCTTCTTCTCTTACTCCTCACCTATACTTGGGTACTCCTCTCTTGATTAACTTCGGTGCTTATAGTCCGATCTTTTTGAAACTTTAAGTGCTTAAAAATGGCAAAAGAAAGTCAGTAAATGCCAAAGCGCAAGGCTACATTTTTAGAAAACGCTTTCTTCAAGTTTTGGGAACATGTGGGAAGTATCAAAAAGATGAAAATCTTCAATTCAAATTTTATCAATTTTTATTAATATAATGAAAATGGAGGAAGTCTTGGTCTGCATGTCGTATACATAGGGTAATTTAAGTTGCCAATTTCCAATCTGAAGCTCTTATTATTCCCGATATTGAGCACTTCAGACACAGACGAACAGACAAGGAGACATGCCAGAATCGCCCCGATTTCTTCTCCTAATCAAGAATATATATTCCTTATAGGGTCAGAGTTGCCTCCTTCTGCTCCACTTACCAAGAAACAATCTACCCCCTTTAACCATTCTCCATATGGTACAAAAACCATTTGAAATATTGTCAGTGTGTGTGCGAGTGAGCGCGTGTGTGTGTGTGTGTGTGTGTGGTATTTGCTTTAAAATATAACACGCTGCCAAAAGTCTAATGAAATATGCAATAAAATTTTAGTGTTTGGCAGTTTGCATAAGCGCGACAGCAGCGCAGCGCGGCGCAAAAGCGCAATTCACAATAAGCAGCGGGTAAATAAAAGCAAATAAATAACGAATACGAATATGTGCAATTCCGGGCCAATCGCACATGCGGGTCGTACGTCTTCAATATGAGCACAAACAAGTTAAATTTAATTCCATTCCTTTTTTTTCCACTATTTTATGTACAATGCATGAAAGCTGTCGTATTACTCGGGGATATGGGCAAACAAATACTGACACGTTACGTGACATAAAATAAAAGAGGTTTTCATTTGCAACACGCTAAGTGAGTGAGGCATTTTGGGAAACAGCTCAGAGAGCTTGACAGAAAAAACGACTACGACTTTGATGGGAAGAGAATAAACAGCTGAATTTTGGAAAGTGAGCAAATGCTCTCTACGGATCATCTCAAACTTTCTTACAAGCCATTATAGGCTCTGCAAGTATTAATAAAAGCCGACAATTATGGAAGATACAGCCTACAGATCCTGTCTAGAGAAGTTCGAAATGACAGAGCACATTATGGGAAACTGTAGGGCCTTCAGTAGGTTAAGATTTGCTTCCTTTTCAAGACACAGTCTTAGTATATACTCCGATATGAGTTGGAGCTCTTTGACTCAGAATAATCTGTGTATTTCCGCATATATTGATACAGCATATATTACACAGCCATAAATTATAGCTGTCGTAAAAAGAGTTTATAGAAAATTCAGTTTATAAATGAAAAGTTTAATTTTCAAGATATCTTGGCCAGGCCACTAAATAATTTCTCTATCTAACGCATCACTTTATCATATAGATACTATAGGAATAATCGGTCGATTAATTAAGTTTAACAAAGAAAAATTTTTTTACTTATTAAGCCAGCCTCATAATAGTTTCTCTATGCTCCTTGCAAATAGACAATAGCTGACCAACATCCGACTACTATATCATATAGCTGACATAGGAACAGTCGGTCGAATATGAAGTTCTTGTATAAAAAATTTGTTGTTGTTTATCAAGATTTGACTTACCTCGGCATTTACTACCTTGGCTATGCTGCTTATATGTAAACCAAATCCTAAACAGATCGTAGTACTATATCATTCACCTCTATAAAAAGAATCGATCCAAAAATTGGTTTTTGTATTGAACATTTTTCTATTTTTCAAGATAAGTTCACCAAATTCAGTAATTACGATACAAATTCTACACTTCAGATGAGCGTTACATTTAAATGCATTTAAATTACATAAAGTAATAAAAGAATTTCGGCAACTGTGCACCAATTGCTGGCATGGTGCACACACGCACATATGCGCATTGATGAAGCGTACGTAATTCACAGATAAACACAAATTGACCCATTTGAACGGAAATTACAAAAATTCTATTAGAAGAGTTCTAAACATGGCTGAAACTCTTAATGCCAGGGCTTAAATAAAGCAATATACACATAAATTATGCACAATTATGCAGCTTTATTCATATAAAGAGCGTGACGCGGGCGGGAGAGGGAGCTAAAGCGGGCGTCATATTAATTCGAATGGGAATTGGGCGTGTCATAAATGGCACTAGCCGCGCCCCCCCCCCCCTCCTCCCCGCCCCCCTTTGACTCATTTTGTTGCTGGCTAACAATTTAACAGGCCCGCATTTCGGTTTGATGCCGCTTTGATGCATTCTGTGCGACTACGCGGCGTATGCGTAATATGATTTAAGCGCTGCTAATGCACAAAGGCATTTCCCAAATTCAAATATGTGTGTGTGAGTGTTCGTGCGTGCGAGTGTGTGTGTGTGCGAGTGTATGTGTGTGCGGGAGCGTGTGCTATGTGCGTGTGTATTTTGCGGGCATTTTGGCAATTTTGATTTATTTTCCAGTTTGAACTCCAAATGCTAACAGAGTTTTGTATTTTTTCTCTCCCTGTGTGTGTGTGTGTGTGTGTGTGTATTTAACATGTGCTGCGTTTGCGATTGCGATGACAAAACTAATATTTGGCAACACGCTAATGCTGGGCCTTGCACCTGCACAACGTGCAACATCCGTCGCTGACAACTGCAACAACTACGGCTGTCGATAACGTTGCGCCGGAAATGTAAAACTAACGGAAATTACAAAATGGCTGCCGCACACTCACAGATACGTTTAAGCTCCGACAAGCTGAGCTTCGATCTGGTGCCCGATGTCAACAACAATATAACCCACTCGACGACCATTAAAATCAATCGTGCGACCTCCTGGCACAGCGTCGAGCTGGACTATAAGCAGGGCGAGATACGATTTACGGTGGACTATCGGCATACGCTCAGCCAGATGTTCGGGCTGACCTTTAACATTGGCGACAAGCTCATTATTGGCAGCAGCCTGAAGTCGGCGGCGATGGGCCTGGTGGGCTGCATTCGGGACATCGAGATCAATGGGCATCTGATTGAGCCGCGGCATGTGGTCAAGACGGAGCGCGTCGTTGGCGAGGTGGCGCTGGACAATTGCAACTACATTGATCCCTGCAAGCGGCCGAATACGTGTGAGCACGGCGGCAAGTGCTTCGTGAAGGACGATCGCGTTACCTGCGACTGCAAGCACACGGGCTACATTGGCAAGAATTGCCATTTCACCAAGTATCGCAAGACCTGCGAGGAGCTGGCCCTGCTGGGCTTCACCAAGTCCGATGTCTATCTGATTGACATCGATGGCAACGGCGTCTTTCCGCCCGCCCACGTCAAGTGCGACTTTCAGAGCCTCGAGAACGCCACCAAGACCATTGTCGAGCACAATCTGCCCAGCCAGGTGGATGTGCGCTCCGCCCGCGAAACCGACTTCAGCTTCAACATTCGCTACAGAGAGTTCTCCCCGCATATGCTGCAGGAGCTGATCTCGCACTCGCTCTACTGCACACAGTACATCAAATATGATTGTTATCGCGCCCAGCTGGAGCTGCACTCGGCCACTTGGTTCACATCGTCGGCCAAGAATCTCACTGTCGACTTTCTCGGCAATGTCAAGAGGTAAGCGATTTTAAGCTACTCAGCTGTCAAGTGCGTGGCATTTGTGATTTACGTGACACCAATTTGCACAGCGCACAGTGGGGCAAATTGGCAAAATATTGCATACAATAATTGACTATATTTAAATTTGAAGCGCTTCTGCTTAAATTACTTTTGCATTTGTTATGAATTTTAAGTGGGCTTAGTAGGGAAATTACTAAACAGAATAAGTTAATCTCAAAATCTTTCCATTATTATCATTATTATCAGGCAATATTTGGTACAACAAAAAGTATATTTAACTTAAAATAACTTTTGCTGATATGCATCTAGCATTTATTTCTGTATTTGGATCTTATTTGAAAATGGGTGCACAGTGGCCCGAAAAGGCAAATTATCGAGTATAATAAATTATCCTCAAGATCTTTCCCTTGACCAAAATAAAAACCCAGTGCATCTATCTTCTACATATTCTTACAAATACATGCGCAGTGAGTAAAAAATTCTAGTTCTTCGCAATATTGATAAAAATGTTTTTATAGAAAGATTGACTTATTAAGCATATTTCAATATAATGAATTTCGCATTGGACAGTGGGCAAAGGGTATAAAATATTGTAAACAGATATTCAGTGAACACTAAAAGCACAGTGGGTCAAAAAGGCAAGGTATGGGATATACTGTACGAAGTCTTTTGACAGAAAGAATATTTTTATGTTCGCAAATGCAACTTTAGGTCAGAATTTTAGATACATTTTATTTAAAGTGTGTGCACAGTGGGCCACAAAGACTATATATATTGTAAATAATAATTGCACCTCGTTAAATTTGAGAATAATTAGCCTTGATTACAGAGCTCTCGTACCTTCACTTGGTAGTACATTTATTTTATTTTATTTTATTTTATTTTATTTTATTTAATTTTTTTTTTTACTCGAATTTACTTCCATCTGAAATTGAACTCAACATAATTGCTTGCTCGCCCACTGTGCCAGCTCGGCCTATGTCCAATTCTATGCACAAGTCGCTTCGGGAACGCTTTACCCCACCTTCTGACCCTACCCTCCCTCTTCCCCCCTTTAGTGGCTACTGCTGCCACTCCCCTCGGTGCACCGCATGCCACACAATTAATGTTGCAGTCTATTTGCTTAACTTGTTGGTCTAGCACTGTGCATTGTGTGGCCCGTTCTGCTCCAGTGGCCAGCTCGCCCGCTCAGTGTGTACGTGCGGTAATCCAACAGTATAAATCCTTCATTTCAAACTGCTGGCAGTTGGGCAGTTGGGCAGCTGGGCAGTTGGGCAGCTGGGCAGTCGGTTAGTTGATAGTTGGAGGAGGCCTACTGCAGCCCCCTGGACAACCCCTCGTTGGCATTTCAAATGTAAACGAAACTTAAATTAATTGCTCGAACATGCATAATATAGGCGCCTGGGCCTACACTTAATGCTAACTGACATATTTATTCACACGGGAAGGCAGCCCACAGACCTGAGGCACACACACAGACAGAAAGACAGAAGAGAGAGACAGACAGTGAGAGAGACAAAGCGAGTCACTTTCATAATGCTTCGATTTGCGTACATTTGTGTCAGCTGCAACAACAACTTGCAACTGCAACCCGGGCTCAACTCTCAAGCCATGTCCGCAATTGTCAACTGTATGCCACTGTGTACATGTGTGTGTGTACATGTGTGTGCGTGTGTGTGTCTGTTGCGTAATTTGTCATGCTGCTTGGCCTGCTGCTCGTCCAGCATCGAGTGACCGCCTGCTGCTACTGCTGCTGTTGGTTCAGCTCTTGAAATTTGATTTTTCATATGTGCACGCACAAAACTGTTGCCTACTTCTTAGCGCACGCAACCGACTCTTCCCCCTCCTAGCCCCGCCCCCTGCAAAACCCATTGGCTAAGTTATGTGTGTATGTGCGGCATTTGTTTCTATTCATTGGAGCATAACATTTTATGACGCCGAAAGCCCAACCGAATGTTGCATAAACCGTACAGCTTTTTAATGGCCGAATTAAAGCTACCCTTTCACGAGCTTAACATATATTTTGCTTATACTTTAATTGAAGGCTTATTTGGAAATTCTCAGGAAAGTTCTATTGAAAGGTTAGCTTTGACAGGTAATATTTAGTTAAAAAACAGATAGCAGTTGATTCTTTTTTTATAAATTTTTAAAACATTTTCTTTTTAACATTTACTGGCCTATAAAAACATATATAATGCAGGCTCATTTATTAAAATGTTCAAGAAACAATTAAAGATAAATATTAAAAATTCAATATAGTTTATATATATATATATATAAATCAGCTGAAATTGTCCGGCGTTGTTTGGATCAAATATGTAATATTAAAAATATGAAAGTGCAAAAACGAAACCCGATACTTTATATAATTCGCATACGCAAGTTCAGGCACAAAGCCATTCAAATATTTCCCCTTAAAAGAACACCTATTTTTTAATTGAAATTTTAAAAAATATATATTTTTTGCGCCCGGGGATTCAATCCCGAAACTTTGTGCTCAATGTGCCAACGTTTGGTTTTTTGGCTCTTCAATCGAGTTCTAATTTTCCATGTCATTTTCATTTATTATTCTCGCTCTTTTTTGTGAATAACAACAATTGAAATAAACAAATTGGCATTAAAAATTGCTGCTGAATTTGAGCCGGCGACCTGCCGCTTTTCGCTCGTATAAAAAGAATAATTTTATTGCTTTTCCTACTAACATTGACCAGCGTTTTCCGCCAGCAAAATGTCGAATTTTCCAAGGCCAAGCTTACTTTCATCACCAAGCAGATATAGATAGATATAGTTCAGATACTCATACCTTTAGCATACTTTTTGAATGCAACTTCAGTTATATTTATATAAATACAAAAGTCTCCTTTGAAATTCTTAGCAATTAAGTCTTACGTCCATTGAGTTCAAAGCTATTTTTACTGATATAGCTTATTAATAATTGAAAATGAATCAATGGAATTCACTTAAAAGCTAAATAGCTATTAGCTCACATAAAAACATATATATTTTTTTTTTAAAAACAACACGGAGACGAAAACTTTTATGCCCAACGCATTGGAAGTTCTATATGTATAGAGGCACGAAAAAATTTATGGCAAATACCAAAGTAAAACATATGAAAATACAAAATTGCAAAAGTGCGAAAACAAGAGCAAAACATAAACACGCACACATACATAAACACACAGATACACACAGCTGCAGATTTGTGTGTGCGTGTGCGTGGGCATAAAAGGCTGAGTTGTATTTATGTCGGGCAAATATGTTTCCGGCTCAGCGCTAATAAGGTTTATGACTGAGCCTCGCTCATCTGTAGCCCCATCTGTGTAGCCACAGATGTGTGTGTGTGTGTGTGTGTGTGTGCGCTGCTGCCATATTGTCGAACAACTCTTTTTCAACTTTTGCTGGGTAATTTTTCTTATGGGCGGCCTTTTTAAAATGAATGACTTTGTGCACAAATTTAGTCTTTACGCCTAATTTCTTTGCGAAGCTCCAGCAGAGTCGAAAGGGTATTAGCGGGCGGCCAAGCGGTTCAGGGTTCAGGGTTCAGGGTGAGGGGTTCAGGGTTCAGGGATGGCACTCCTCTAGCACTTTGACAATACATCATGCGCAGCAAAGTAGGCAACAGCTGCTGCCAGTTGGGTTTTTTTTTCCTCCCCCCGTTCCAGTTGCTGCTTCGGTTCGGTTCGGTCTGCGTCACTAATTTCCGCTTTCACTAAATCAATCCTGGAACCTTAATAGCACTCGATTCTTTTAAGTTTATTTTTATTTTCGTACACTCCTTTTTTTGGCTGTTGTTTTGTTTTTTTGTGCAACTGCTTTGAACGAATGGCTTTCTGCTTGGCTACAGTCAGAAATATCAAAATGCGTTTTAGCACAATTCCAAACCAAAATTTGTTAGTGTGCGCGTGTGTGTGTGTGTGTGTGTGAGGGAGAGTGTGTGTTTATACAGTCGAGCCATAAGTCTGGCCAAAGCAGCAGCAAAAAAATTAAGGAAAACTGTAACTTGCTCGACTAGCAGTTATCCTGTAACGAGAGGTCTGTAGCAGACATTGTAAAGCAGCGAATGGGATTATTTGCTTTCAAATATTCTTCTACTACAAAAAACAGTCTCAAATAACTCCTGAAACTTTCAAAGCTAGCAAATTGAATTTAAATATGTGTGTATACCAAGTTGCAGGACTGCGCCTCTTGCTTTTGTGTTAGACACCAAAATAAAGTAAATATTCTTGATCTGAGTATGCCCTATGATAGCCTCAATACCAAATATGGCCTCTGTGTCTTTATACTCAATTGATTTCTCTGCCTAAAAGCGCTCGCTGATAATTGCTGCTAATAAAAAAGACCAAAGAAAGTGTTATCCAAGTAGACAAAAAAACTCAAACTTATTTGACATCTAATATACAAGAATATTCCATATTTAACCTATATATTTTGCATCCAGACATAGAGGCAGATAAACTGGGCAAGTCCTCATAGTCCTGCTCAAGTTTAAATATCACAAACTCGCGAAAGCTGCCTTCAGCTTATTGCAAACTTTTCCACACACGCATATACCCCTACTTTAACTCACTTGCATTGCGTACAGGGTATACAAAAAACGAGTTAGCTTGCAGTTGCTTTCTAAATTTTTTGTTGCTGTTGGCTCAACTTGTGCGTTTGCGGGCAGGCAGCCCATTGAGCCATCCATCATTGGATCGTAGTTTGGTCTTTACTCATTCAAAATTTGACAGCATCGTTTGTTTGTTTGTTAGCTGTGGTCCGTCGTCCGTCGTCCGTCGTCGTGGCTGTGGAAGCAGCCAAAGCGGAAACGGATGTGGCACATGCATTGCAAACCGCACACACACGAGCCAAAAACAGACCACCAAAAAACCAACAAAGTCGAGCAATGTTTAGGCTTATAGCTATACTCTGTATTGTTTTTACAGAGGTAAACAATAGCTGCAGCTGTGCGGTTACTTTATCAAATTAAAGGCAAAGCACACAAAAGCCGAGCTACGAGCTTCAAGCAATTATCATGCGACAAACGTCGTCTAGCACACAATATGCCCACTCGCAAAAATGCCGACCATGAATTGCCAAAAGAAATCGAACCCGAATCTTCATTTAGAGTGGACTCGTCAAATTGCCGGCAGCTCTGTCGACAGCGGCGTCTCAAATACATGCAAATGTATGCGTGGGGCTGGTTTTTTTTTTTTCTTAAAATATCTTTCAACTCTTTTTCCTGTCAGAGGCGCCTGCCCGTGCTCCGTGAACAAGACGTGCGTGGACCCGAATCAATCATGCAACTGTGATGTGAAGGAGAACAAATGGAATTCGGATGAGGGCTACTACCAGGAACCACACAGTTTGGGCATCACCAACATGTACTTCCTGCAGCAGAAGGACCTCGACGATGAGGCGCAGGGTCGCATCACGCTGGGCCCCCTGGAATGCGTCGAGACAAGTGAGTTGAAGCCGTCGCGGCGACAAAGCCCACAGCCCACAAACAACTAACTAAAATTGCGGCACACAGATACCCAAAAGTATGTGGTCACCTTTACCACATCGCAGTCGTACATTGAGGTGCCCGGCTGGCGCAAGGGCGATATTGCCTTCTCTTTCCGCACCACGGGCGAGAAGGCCATTCTGCTGTTTCAGCCGCCAATCCGTGCGCATTATCCCTCCTTCATGGTGGCTCTCACGGGCGACTATCAGCTGACGTTCAATTTCACCCTCAGTACGGGCACCACACGGGAGCTGGTGATTAACTCACATCGCAGGTGAGTCTGTCAAACATATCTCTCTCTTTTCTATATATAAAACTGTCCAGAGTGACTGATTGATTGATTGACTGCCTGATTGACTGACTAATAATTAACGCACAGCCTCAACCGCATGAGTTTCAAACCTAAATTTTGTCTGTCAAACAGGTCTTCAATTTATATATATAAAATTGGCTGATTGATTGATTGACTGGCCGACTGATTGATGATGGGCATACAGCCTCAACACCATGAGTTTTAAAGTCCAATTAAGTCTGTCAAACAAATCTCCACTTTATACATATAAAACTGACTGATTGATTGATTGACTGACTGATTGATGGTGGGCATACAGCCTCAACAGAATGAGCTTTAAAGTTAAATTGAGTCCGTCGAACAGATATCCATTTAATATATATAAAACTGACTGATTGGATTGATTGATTGACTGACTGATTGATAATGTGCACACAGTCTCAATAGCATGAGCTTTAAAGTAAAATAAAGTCTGTCGAACAGAACACCATTACATATATATATATACAATTGACTGATTGATTGATTGACTGACTGGCGATTAATCGCCTTAGCAAACTGAAAGAGCTACATATACATCTCAATTTCCTATACACACAACTGACTGATTGATTGACTGACTGATCGGCGCTGTATCAATCAAATAAGCTTGGAAAGTGAATTATGAGAGACATTTTTATTTCGCACAGGCAAAGCCGGGTAATATTGCTAGCCATGTGTTGTTGTCAAGCCCAATGATATATCGATTCGTTCTAATTGTTCTCAGGTTAAATGGCGGCGAATGGCATAAAATATGGATAGACTACAACCAATATCATGTGCGCTTCATGATAAACACCGATTACCAGATGCTCGATTTGCTGCCCGAGGAGGAGTTTGGCCCATTCGAGGGCAGCATGTACATCGGTGGCGCCACATTGTAAGTACAGCTTTGATATAGTATGAGTCTAGCAACGGTTAAATGTAATCAGCCTTGGAATGGGCCACTCGCATTCCCAATCGTTTTTATGGCTGCTTGCAACGCAGCAGCAGCAGCAGCTGTAATAATAACCACAGTGCAAAAACTCGCGGCCGCGCTCCAATTGGTCACCATTCGCTGGCCATTGGCCATTGCGGTCTGTGCAATTTATTGCGGCAATTACGTTTTAATTATAAACGCGCGACTAACTGGCCACCACCAACAGCAGCAGCAGCAGCAGCAGCCCAGCCAGGCAACAAAGACACTCAAAGGCGACCAAAGCGTAGCCCAAGGGCAGCCAACTGTCTCCATGCTGACGAGTGCAACACACCCAAATCTCATTGCGAGGCGTTGCTTGTGATTATCTGAGCAGCTAGCTAACTAGACTTTTGCTAGGTTTAAACCGCTTAGTGTTAAAAATTGAAGGCCATTTTTGAGCAATTCAACAATTTGAACCCAACACTTCAAAGTTTTCATTAAGAATTAACAAGGGCTGCAGTCTGCGTACTCTGACTTTGCTATCTTTATTTTTTTAGGGAAATTAAGAAGCATTTTCCCAGTAGTCAGAGTCCGTAACACATCTTTCAGCCTAGATCAAATACAGAACAACATCTGCTTAGATAGCCAAGTGGCAATTAAAGCATTTCACACGTAAAGAGTGATGTCTAGGCAAGCCGAGAATACTCTTAATAAGTAGGAGATGACCAATTGAATAAACATCTACTGGGTATTGGGTCATGCTGATATCCTAGGCAACAAGTTCGCGGATGAATTGGCTGGGAAGGGAGCTGCTCATCTTTCTGGGGGGCCTTAGTTATTCTATGGAAAAGCCCCCGCAGACACTTACACACATTCTGTGTGGAGTAGACCGGGTCTTGGCGGCAATAA
Organism: Drosophila lacicola; assembly: GCA_035045355.1. Lineage (NCBI taxonomy): Eukaryota > Metazoa > Arthropoda > Insecta > Diptera > Drosophilidae > Drosophila > Drosophila lacicola. The sequence goes on from JAWNPB010000133.1 coordinate 1,251,880, forward strand.
TATTCATCTAGATACAAACTATTTAGGCAACTAAACAGAGCAAACAACTACTAGTTAGCTTTGAAAGCAAACGAACACCCAAAAGCAAATGAGCGAGGACTTTGATCTTCACAAGCTTTCTTACAAGGCATAACATACTCTGGAAGCCTTTATAAAAGCTAAGGATTATGGAAGATACAGCTTGCACAACCTGCCTAGAAGAGTTAAAGACGCCAGAGCAGATGCTGAGAAACTGTGTTGCCTTCAGTAGGTTGAGACTTGGCGACTTAGGCGAGGCACAGACTTAGTACATCGAGTTGATGAGTCTTAGACAGGGAATATATTCTGGGGCAAAGATCTATGATTCAAAAGCCAAGCGAAGGCACAACAGACGCAAGAAAACTTAATTACAATTGTATTACCTTTTTCTTATTGTATTGAAATTGGCTTTAAAATTGCTTCACTCACAATTTATATGCTCTTGCTCAGCCAATTTAATTGCTGGCAGTAGCTTAGTGGAAAGGCGTCCGCCTGGCAAACGTGAGAACTTAGGTTCGTGTCCATTCAAATCAAAAAAAAAAACAAGTATTTTTTTTTAAGAATTAAATTATTTAATTCTAGATAAGCAAATCGCTTTTGTGAATGTTATAATTTAACTCCAATTTGGATACATTTAATTACATTTTCATCTTTTGACTCGCATTGACAAACAATTTTATGGAACTCTTTTATCTAAGCAGCAGTAAATTTAAAACAAAACTCTTTGCTGTTTATCATTCAGCTTAAAGCTTTATTTGAGCCAATTTGCCCACATATTGCCCGTCTGCAACATGAGTAGATTGCGCAATCATTAATCAAAACATTGTTTATATTACATTTTTAATTCTGTTATCCAGACAAGCACTTGTGCTGCCGTTGCCGTTGCCGTTGCCAGGCACTCGTTTGCACCACATCGATGCTATTTTATTCGCAAAGTACTCGGTTCAAAAGAATTGCCATAATTAAATTAACTTCCCGCTGGAAATTCATTTCAAAGTCATTATCAATAATCAAGCCTCGGCTGGGCCACGGGCCACGGGGAACGTGGGGCATAAAGTCGCCCACAACTCGCGCGCGTTTTTTACCCCTTTTTCGAACAGCGTCGCGTTTTTTGCCCCCCCTTTGGCAGTTGGCGCACTTAAAACGCGCTTATGCTTGATTGGCATAATTTATAAAGTTTTTTCCCCGCAGACACACACACACACACACGCGCAGACAGACAGATGTGCACAGTCATAGATAGAATGGAGACATGTGGGAAAGGAAGAGATTTCGGTCTGGGGCACTTAACAAGCCGAGAGCATTTCGAGTGTCTGTGTGTGTGTGTGTGTGTGTGTGTGTGTGACTGTGTTTAATTATTAAAAGTGTGCAAAATCCAATTGAGAAAAAAAAAGCAAAAAGGATAAGCAGCAAATGTGTACACATTTGCACTTAACCTCAAACCCGCAGCGGGCCGAAACCATTCATAAAATTTCGATGAGCGGTAAACACGCAAAGTAATTAACGGTAAAGTGCTGCGCTTTATATTACCCGACCCGAGCCAAAACCAAACCGAGCCGACTCGCTTTCAGTCGGCCAATTATGGAGTTCAATTTATATATATCCAAAATAAAAAGGAGTACGAGAAACGGATACAGCAACAACAAGAAAAATACACAAGGAGAATTACAAGCCCGAGTACATGTAATGCAATAAAAAAAAAAAACAAGCGGAAAAGTTGCAAAAAAGAGTCACGGCCAGGAGATACTCTGTACAATTTTTAAGGATATTGGAAAAGAACCTGATATCAAGTTCAAAAGAGTCTACAGGCCATAGACGCATTTTTCTCAAATATGAAAATTGTTTCAGTTATTAAAAAGTTGAATCAAATAATTCCTTAAAATTTGGTGGTTCAGTTCATGGTTTGAACCATTGACTCAATTTGGGAACATTTTCAACATATTATGAACCGCTTGAGAGTCGTCTCTTTATTATTCCACTTTTTTACTTTAGGGATCAGTTCATCGTAAATAAAGAATAAGAATAAGTCAAAACATTTTTGTAGATTCAATTAGGAGAATTTGAAGCATAGGAAGCATTTACAAGCAAACCCATCAAACATTTTAAACGGTTCTAGATTGGAACATATGGTTCGGTTCAGGTTGAGACTCGACTCGCCTTAGTACACATAAATCGGTTTGAGGTTCGGTTCAGGGTCTGACGGTTCATTTCTGACAAAGTTAAGGATATACAACAAATTACAAGTACAGCCTTTGTTAATCGCTTGTTAACGCTGCCTTGCATGCAGGGTATACAAATATTGAAGTACTTCCCAGTCTTATAAGGACACGGCAAGGATACAGCGAGTGGTCTGCTGTGTACAAAGTGCAGCGTAAGCCATTAAGCGTAATCAGTGCGAGCTCATAAATAAATGAGTTAATCAACATATTGACGCAGACAAGGACGAGAGGACGGAAGGACGGGAGGAGACGGTGCGAGGCAGGACGAGACTTTACCTTAACGCAGCGGGACACGTTAAAGCAGTATGTGGAAAGCGAGCCAACTGATGGACTTTCAATTAATCCCTAGAGGCAGACTGCGGTCAATATGAAGTATAACAATTTACTGAAAATCTGGTTTATTGATCTTATTACCGAAATGACTTTTGAACTAATTAATTGAACAAAGGTTCCTCAAGTGTATATCGCTGCTGACAGCTACACAGCAAAAAATTTGGCTTGAAAGAACTTGTTTTTCAATATTTCAATTGTAAACTTCTTGCTTTCGGATTTCTTGCATAATGTAATATATTTTGCGCTTAATATTGGAACCAAAAATGTGCCTTACAATACCAATCAAATGTAGACTCTTTTGACGGGATGGGAAATTTTGACCCATGTCTATATACGAATCTTGGGGTAAGATTTGGACATGAATTTCGACTAAAAAATTTGTGTTCAGATTTGGATGCCAGATGAATCTAGGGGGAAAACCATGAAGAAAAAGCCAAACCTCGTGAAAATCGGATGAGATTTGACCGAGTTATGGGTATGGGAAATTTTTACCCATGTCTATATCCGAATCTTGGGGTAAGATTTTGGCAAGAATTTCGACTAAAAATTTTGTTGTCAGATTTGAATGCCAGATTAATCTAGATGGAAAGCCATGAAGAAAAAGCCAAACCTCGTGAAAATCGCATGAGATATGACCGAGTTATAGGGGTGGGAAATTTTGGACCATGTCTATGTACGATTCTTGGGGTAAGATTTAGACATGAATTTCGACTAAAAAATGTGTGTTCAGATTTGAATGCCAAATTATTCTTGAGGGAAAACCATGAAGAAAAAGCCAAACTTCGTAAAAATCGGATGATATTTGACCGAGTTATGGGTATGCGAAATTTTGACCCATGTCTATATACGAATCTTGGGTTAAGATTTGGACATGAATTTCGACTAAAAAATGTGTGTTCAGATTTGAATGCCGGATTAATCTAGAGGGAAAACCATGAAGAAAAAGCCAGACTTCGTAAAAATCGGATGAGATTTGACCGAGTTATGGGGATGGGAATTTTTGGCCCATGTCTATATAGGATAAGGCAGCTCGGCGTTGAGTGCAGGGTATCACCTAGTCGGAAACTTGCTGAGCACAGTTTATCTTTTAGTCCTACACTCGCTGAGCACAGGGTATATGCTAGGGAGACCCTCCCTGAGCACAGTTTATCTCCAAGTCGGACACCCGCTTAGCACAGGGTATATCCTAGTGGAACACTCTTGATTGCTATGCAGTTGGCTCCAATTGAGCAAATACCTAGCTTTGGGTGGTTTTAAAATGTCAGCTGAATATAACGAGTTGGGGAGAGAGTTGCAGTCGCTGTCGCTGTCCCGCTAATGATGGTTGTAATCGGCTTTTTGTCAGCGGTGCGTCTGGGCCTTGTTCTGGCCGTGTCATGTTGTTTAGAAAACAGCAGCTGCAGCACCAGCAAACGCGCGATGTCCTGCTGCTGCTCTGGGTGTTTGCGTGTCCGTGTCCGTGTCCGTGGCCGTGTCCTGTTGATCATTTGCATGGCCATCGATTACCCGGCGGATGCAGCAGATGCCATGGGCACCCCAAAAAACACAGACAACTGGCATGCCAAATATGCGAATTATTCGGCCAGCAGCAGGAAACAGGACAGCGACGTCGATTGCCAACGGGCAAAAATGTGACACTGTCCCGTGTGTGTCCCGTGTGTGTCCCGTGTGTGTCCTGTGTGTGTCGGGTGTGTCCTCCGTGTCCTGTGTGTCCCGTGTGTCGTGTGTGTTGCGCGTGTCGTCGCAGCGGCCGTGAATGAATGAAAAGTGCTTAATTGCTTGTGACGGTGTTAAATAAATTCTTAATTGCTTCGCACTTTGCGCGTTTGCAACGTTAATAGGATTTCCGCCCGCTGAACATAGCTCTGCAGCTGCAGGATCCCTCATGCACCCCCCATTCCACCCGCCCCGCTCCTCTCTATAGGCTGTCAAATTTCTTTCATTTTATTGCCGTTAATTTTGTGCAAGTTTTTATTTTATTTTGGCCAGCCAGGCAGCCAGCCAGGCAGCCAGGCAGCGTGCAAATCCTTTTAGCCAAGTGTCAGCCAGTCACACGGCACATCATTTGCAAGGCAAAACGCTAAATTTCATTTCATGCAACCGCCCGCGCGTTGCACGCGGCGTATGCGCAACGCTGTCTCTGCCTGACGTTGACGTTGAGCGCTCAAAAGTGTGCAACAGCAAGAAAAAACCACATGTAAAAAAATATATAAAAAATACAGTGAAATTAACATGTGCCACATGCATACACAAACTGGCGCACATGTTGCAAAAACTAATGACTTAATAGCTGCTGCAGCTTGCAATTAGGTAAAGGACACCGCGATTGGGACCGTGTCCGGGCCAAGGACTACGTTTATTGCCAGCCTGCCTGCCTGCCGGCCAATTCGTTTGGCATTATTCAATAAGTTTAGCGCTTAAAGAACAATTACACAACTTAACAAACAATTACAGGCAAAACGGCGACAAAGTGAAAAGAAATTACAAAAGAATGCAAACCAAGCAAGGCTGCTCGACTTGCCGGATACCCTGCACAGAGCTCTCAATTTATATTTGCTTTTACGATTAAGGAATTTACTCGGCGAGCCTCAGTGTAGATAAAATATTTTATCTAACATCTCTTAAGGGGTTACGATCCCTAAACTTTGGGCTTGATGTGCCCAGGCTTCTTTGATTGCATTTTATTTTATTAATAAATTTCTGTTGGGTTTGAACTGGCGACCTGCCACTTCTTAGCAGGCTTATGAAACGCATATGAAAAATCATGGGGCGACAACCAATATTTATAATTTGAGGCATATTTATCGATAACAGAACCTTTACTTAAAGCCTAACATATTTTGATCCCATATTCTCAGAGATAAAAGAAATAATACCAAGGAACACACAAGCTAGATCAACTCTGATCAATTATATATACTCTATATGGATAGGCTTTCTATTGCCAAATACAATATACCCACTTTTGGGCACACGGCAACGAGGGCATCACAAAAAAAAACTTGAAAAACCCCAATGCGCGTTAAAAGTTGAGAATTTCTTTTATTTAAAACAAGAATTTTAATTTTACTTAGAGCTTTTTACGCAGACAACACTCAGCGAAAGCGACTGCGGCGACTTGTAATGAAATTTACATAATTTAGAAAGACATTTTTGAGCAACTTTTGTTGTTGCCGCTGCTGCTGCTGCTGCTACTTCTGGCGGGGGAGTTGCCGCTGCACGCGTATAAACAAGACATTTCCGCCACTTTAATTTTCAAAAGCTTACACTTGAGATTTTATTGGCCAATTCATTGTTGGCTACAAAGCGAGGGGTGAGCAGGTTGGTAGGGGAGGAAATGAAGGGTACGGATTCAGTGCGCAAAAAGTTGAAAGCGAACGAAACTTGCAAATTGCTGGAATAAAAAAAAAAGAGTAAAAGAGTATAAGTATACTAGACGCCGGGACAAAAGTGTTAGCTGGACAAAGACGAAGCTTAAATACTCTGCATGGGAAATAAAAAGTAGGACTGGAATTTCTATCTCTAAATATTTCTATATATGTCTAAGCGTCGGACCCTCAAACGGAAAGTCGCTGGCTCAAACTATTTCTATCCATACATACTTCTATCTGTATCTGTAACCTGTATCGTGATTTCCGCGCGTCGGACCCTCAAACGGGAAGTCCATGGCTCAAACCCAGCATAAATTCTCAGTTTGTGTTTTAAATTTCTGCATAATTCAATGACAAAGTTATAGGAGCCCGCTCCGGGTAAGAGTATGCCAAGGAGTTAAGAAAAAAGGGGCGTCAGGCTACGAAAAAAAAAATAAAAAGAAATGGCAAAAGTGGACGAATAAACGAGCAGACAGATGAGTTGAAGAAACTTTCGCCGTTCTATGGGCCGATTGGTGCTTGCGTCCAGTCTGTCTGCTTCGATTTGCCAAGGCGAGAAACTTGAAAGCCCAAAGGCGTCGCGGCCACGTCAACACGGCGTTAGGTTTCGAGCTACCGACCAGGGCTACACGTTATTTGCATAAAGTAAGCGCAAAGTAAAGCGAGGGCAAGTTCAAGTCTCACGTTGATATTATTGTTTGCACTGGAGGTGTGCACCTCGCAGCAGAGAAAAGTTATTGAATAGTTGAATGAGAAGCTGCCGTAATATGACGTAATCCTCGAGCAATATTCTGTGCTATATTTGCAGTGACCTGCTGAAGAAGCTGTCCGTTAAGGCTGGCCTCATTGGCTGCTTTCGCGGTCTGGTTGTCAATGGTGAAATACTCGACATCTACAGCTACATGTCTGTGCATTTATCGGAGATAATCAAGGACTGTAAGCCCTCCTGTGTGCCCTCGCCGTGCCGCAACGGCGCCCAGTGCAAGGAGCTCTGGAGCAGCTTTAAGTGCGTCTGCAACAATCCCTGGGCTCACATCGGCGAGTTCTGTGAGACAAGTGAGTAGACAGTCTGGTCTAGTCCACCTCAAAGCTAATCCATTTGCTTGCAGACATCAACGAGAAGGCGCTGACATTTATCAATCGCGAGGCGTTTCTAATGCGCAACTATCTCAGCGTGGGAGCCACCGCCGCCATACTGCTGCACGGCATCGAGGGCGAGCGCGAGATGCTCAAGGGCATACTCAGCCAGGATCTGTTGATTAATTTGCGCACCTACGACACCAACTCCCTGGTGCTCTATGCCAACGATCACTACAACAACTTTGTGCACCTGTACATCAGTCAATCGCGCGAGATTGTCTTTCTCTACAACTACGGCGATGAAATCGTCAATCTGACGCTGCTGGACGAAACGCTGATGGCCAATCTGAAGAGCATTCAGGTGGCCATTGTGCGCGGCGAGCAGGAGACTCGCATGCATGTCAATCAGCGCAGCGTGAGCATCGATCGCGGCACCCTGCTGCTGGACGAGTATGCCAACAAGCCCTGGAGTAATCCGGAGAAGGGTAAGTCATGTCTGTCCGGCAGAAGACTTAGGCAGCTAGTTACGCAGAGACTAACCCAAACGTATCTCAAAGATAGACAGCTAGTTACACTGAGAGAAAGCCAAACGTATCTTAAAGATAAACAATCAGCTACACGACAGTAAGACGAACCTTTGTAAAGTTTCAAGACGTTAGCTTTCAACGTTATGGACCAGTTTGTATAGAAATAGACAGACGGACTACCAGATATGGCTATATTGACACGACTTTTGAGACTGATCAAGACTCTATATATAAACTCTTTGTGGTCGGAGATTGCTTTTCACCGGTCGTTCGGACGGATTGTCGGTCGGATGGTCGGTCGCTCAGTCGGATGGTCGGTCGGTCGGTTGGTCGGATGGCCGGTCGGACGGTCGGTCGGATGGTCGGTCGGATTGTCGGTCGGATTGTCAGTCGGATTGTCAGTCGGATTGTCAGTCGGATGGTCGATCGGTCGGTCGGTCGATTGGTCGATAGGTCGCTTAGTCGGTCGGTCGGTCGGATGGTCGGTCGGATTGTTAGTCGGATTGTTAGTCGGATTGTCAGTCGGATTGTCAGTCGGATTGTCAGTCGGATCGTTGGTCGGATGGTCGGTCGGTCACTTATAGATTAGTTATAATGTCCTTAATAAAGGTGGAACACCATATTTTCCACATTAGATTTAATCTTCCATCTTGAACTACTCATGCCTTGCAATCGGTTGATTGGAAAATTTAGTTTTCTCCACGAAGACTTTTATTCGGAACACATTGCCACGTTAAAACGATTTAAAATATATGCTATTGCACCGCTCTCACTTGTGAGCTGAACGCGTCGGCTCAGCTCGGGGCTACCTTCGTCACTTCCAGCGGCTGCTGAACTTTCCGGATTTGGTATGCGAGGAGCTGCTGTTGTTGTTGTTGTTGTTGCTGTTCTGCGCCTCATCCTGTGCAGCCAGCTCCTCGTCGATGAGCAGCTCGAAATTGCCCAGAGCATCCGCGCTGGGTATCTTGCTCCAGCGCACATCCGGTATACCATCCGGCGGCAGGACCACCGAGAGAATATTATCGATCAGCTTGTACTTGAGTATGCGATCGTTGACCGTGGTGGAGGTTAGCGAGGGCGAGGCATTCACCTCCACCAGCCAGGGCTTCAGGGCATTGTCAATGATAATATCGTAGCCATAGCACTCGAAGCAATGCCTATCGCTGGCCATGACGGGCGCCACGGCGCGCAGCGAGTGCACAATTAGCCAGGAGATGGCGCCAAAGAGGCGATCGGTAACCTCCTTGCCGCGTGTGCCCTCCAAATAGAGCGCCAGATTCTGAACGGACCATTTGCCGCCATGCAGGGTATTATACTCGCCGCCATGTTTCTGCACACTGACATTGGTCAGATGGACGTACATGTTGTCCAGCTCCGTGACGCTTGTATCGTACTTGACGGTGCAGAAGCGACAAAAGCCCTGCTTGAACAGATACGCCTTGAGCGGCCGGAACGAGGTGACGAGCACATAAAGACGCAAATCAAATTTCTTGCCGCCAATTAGAAGCGGATTGTCAATGTAGCGCGAGATGACATACGATTCCTTGGCTATCTGCGGATGAAAGGGACCCTTCGCCTCGCGCGACCACTTCTTCAGCTTGCTCAGCTTGTTGATCAGGAAAATGCCAGCGCCCTGAGACTTGCCGCACGGTTTCATGATCCAAGTGCTAAGCGGAAATTTGCGATACTCCTCCACAAACATATTATAGTCGGCGGGCAGCACAAAGGTAGTCGGAACAAAGTCCAAATATAGATAACGTGTGCCGCTCGAGTTATTCGATTCGGTTTTCTCGGCCAGCGGATTGCCGTCACGCTCGAGATCCTTGCGATAACGCTTGATGTTCTTCACCAGCAAATCCTTGCGCGAGAGCTCATAGTGATTGGGAAAGTGATTGATCATCTGGGTGTCGTGCATCCGATAGCCGCTGTCCACGCTGAAAATGTTGCGGCACGTCTGAACGCCGGCCCAATAGAAATGCCAATCATCGTCGCCGTTCACCTGATGCCAGCCGCGCTTCTCAAAGTTGTTCACCAGCACCGATTTGTCCAAATCCGTGCAGAAGCCAATTTTCACCCTGTCACCAAGAGCACCCGCCGCACCGCCGCTGGCCGCACCGTTGCCTGTGCCCGGCAGCCGTCCGTACATGGTGGCCACACTCAGGTCGATTGTCGGCTGCAAACTGGCGATGCGCTGCGTCCAGTCGCCATAATACATAAGGGCCGCATCTCCGCCGGCCCCGCCGTTGTAAATCCTGACATGGCCCTGCATTGACAGGCGGCTACGTTGCCTAGCGTCCAAAGACCCCTCACTTGTTTGATATTGTTTTCGTGTTTCGTGACACCCTGCACCTTTTGCAAATGGGAAAGGGGTGTAATGTTTTTCGTGAACATGTTTGCAACAGTCAGCGGGAAGCAACTACCACACCATAGAGTTTATTCTTGATCAGGTTGCTCCGTCTATCTGTCTCTCCGTCTGTCTGTATCTCGGAAACTTTCAGAAGCCATACACTTAAAATTTTGAGTATTTATCCTCCTTTACCATACGCAGAAGAAGGATATTTACTTTTTATCGATATCTCCCGCCATTTATATGATATCGATAATAATCGATCACACACCATAGAGGTTATTCTTGATCAGGACGACAAACTAAATCGATCTAGCCATGCCTGTCTGTCCGTCTGTATCTCGGAAAGAAGAATAACTTCTTAAAATTTGGAATATATATTTCGTAGTTGAGAAGTAGTTATTCACTTTTTGTCGATATCTCCCTACATTTCATTGATATCGATAAAAATCGATTTTCAGACTTGATTTTTTAGGCATAACTCAATTAACGAAGCTTGGTTTATAGTATCTTGTAGTTTATTCAGATTCAACATAATTCATTTTTCTAATACCTCCCTCTATAATTCCCAAAACTGTTCATAACTTAATTCTGGTTGCTTATAAGAGCTGGATACACCTTACATAGTATATAGAGTCTAATATAGTATATTTATATTATTTTTGGTTACTCCACCCCTTCCTCATATTTCTACAAATTCGAAAATATCACGTTTTTAAGTTTAGATCCTTGCGCCTTGGCATACAGACACTTTTGTGTGCCACATTTAAGCCCTACAAGTTTTATTCAGATCGGACATTTAACACCCAAGGTATTCAAGAACACATTTTCCATGGTATGGAGCAAAGCGAAGAAGCAGAGCGCGTGCGTGCGTGTGTCTGTGTGAGTATTTGTCTGTGTGTATGTATGTAAGTGTATATGTACGTGTATGTATTTAAGGAAGCAAACTAAAATGTGTTTAAGCGAAGCTCAACGTTGCGTTCTAGGTATCTTCTAGTCGTGCACACCCGACTGCCGCACTCTTACTTGTTATTGTTTTTTTATTGAACCAACAAAGCCTGTGCTCCTGTCCTCCTTTCGTCCTCGAAAATATATGCACAACTGTTTAGCGGCAGCGGTTGCCTAGCAGCATTACCCCTGCCCCGCTCCAGCTCCTGCTCCTGCTCCTTCTCCTGTACCCGCTCCTGTCTCTGCTCTCACTGTCAGTTTTTTATGCGCCGCCAAGCGCAGCATGAAAATTTTGCAAATAGTTTAGCAAGTAAAGTTGCAAATATGCCAAAAATTTGCGCACACACACACACATACACACGCACACACTGTAAATCCGTGCACTCCGATCGCCAAAAATTATTTGCACTTGAAATGTTGCCTTTTGGTTGTTGTTGTTGTTGTTGTTTTGTCCCTGTGTGTGTGCCTGTTAAACTCAGTTAAAGTGAAGGGAAAGAAAAAAAAATGTGACTGTATGAAAGCAATTCAAATGGCAAAAGTTTTCTCTGTATGGCATAAAAACATGCAGCTGCTTTATATTCGTTTGAAATATTTCGTACATGTTAATAAAACTGAAACTAAATTGTTGAAGCGGCAAACACGTTGGCCATAAAACGCACACGCCTGTCCATTGGATTAGCTTTTAATAAACATTGAATTTCGATTGCATTTAAATCATTTTTAAACTCACACAAGCAAAAGCACACAAGCGTGATATAGATATATAAATATGTATAAGAGGAAACTATTAGTTAGGTCAAGAGCTGAAAAATAGTGGGATATTAGTTGATATTAGTTGGGAAATATCAAGTGAACAAAAATTATTAAAATTATTGTTTATTAGAGGATATTACCCGGCGTTGTTGTTCGAGTCGAGTAAATAATAATGTAATGCAAGCTGATTTTATGCAGATAAAGAAAAAGCTTTTGTTCTCTTTCATTGAGAAAGACATATAACATATAACATAGGCGCACGACGTTGATAATTTCCCGGTTAAGACATCTTCAAAAATAAAGAATCTTCCAGCAAAAATACAAATTTATGCAAAGTTTCACACATTACATGATAAACCTATGTAACCCACTGGAAGAGTATACCAGCTAAATATACAATTATCTCCAAATAGCAAGCTTTAAACCCAACAATATTTATTGCCAAACGTCTTGAGGACACTTCGACTCTCCACTTCCGAGTTATGTAGTGCAAATTGTTAAACTTAGTAATAGTAATAAATGCAATCCATTCAATAAGTCTCAAACTAGCTTTAGGCAAATTGAAGTGAGCGTCAATTATGAATTAAACCAAATTTAATTATTTAAACAGCAACAAGCCCTTAAGCCGATAAACGTAAACAGTTGCAATTGTGTGTTTAACTACACTTTAAGCGCTGCCTTAATTAATAAGCCCAGGCAGGCATTTTGCACTTGGGCCAAATGCCGGACTGCATTCAGCTTGGCTTTTGTGAAATTTCGCAATTTACCAAAATTTGCAATTGGTAAATCAATCAAAGAACTGGTAGCCCTGGTAGCTCAGTGCACCCATTGGCAACAATTGGAAGCCAGAGGTTGACTCTCGTCAACTGGGCAATAGAAAATCAATCATAATTAGTAAGAGGAAACTAGTCCAGAGTGCCCGACTAGGTTATACCCTGGACGGCATTGTAGCTCCCTTCTATAAGAAAACATGGGTTGCTGCGCACTTTCTCAAGAGCTGTGCTTCGTCTTCCCCTAAAACCAACCTAAGTATAGACAATACGTTCTTGAATAACTTCGGTATTTAGAGTCCGATCTTTATGAAAATTTGAGGGCTTAAATATGATATACAAAGGAGTATATATGTATACCCCAGCGCAAGGCTCTATCTTCAAGCAATGAATAATTTTGAATGCTAGTGGAAATGGAGGACGTAATCTGAAAAGTGACATATTTTTTTACTTATGGATACTTTAAGATAGGCTACATGCGAAGCTTGTTTTATCTAACTCTTATAACTTTCGAGTTATGCTTAAAAAAACAAGTCTCACAATCGATACTTGTCGATATTATAAGAGAAGTTATCGGCAAAAAATAAATAAATTAAATAGTTCATACAGACGGATCGACTGAATGTGTTTGGCGATACTTTCGTTCGATATTTATTGATAGTATGGAACAAGATATTCACAAAAAATTAATAAATTAATTAGTTCGTACAGACAAACACGACTAGATTGATTAAGGAGTATATATATACCCCAGCGCAAGGCTCCATCTTCGAATAATCAATAATTTTCAATGCTGGTGGCATTGGATAGGGAATCTACATAGTGACATATGCATTAGTTGAGGATAATATGAGTCTTACAATCGATATTTATCGATATTATGGAACGAGTAATAGAAAAAAATAAATATATCGACTGAATGTACTTCGAAAAACTTCCCATGACTTGTAACATACTGCCTCGGAAAGCTAATATACCCATTAAGCACACCTTCAATGGATTCCGGACATAATTAGCCCACTTGTGCAAAATGCCAGAGCTGGAGCCTGGCAACGCGTCAATAGTTGGCACAAAATAACACATGAGCACTTATGTAATTAAATGCGTTAACCGAAATTATAGACAGATAGCATGCCGAACCGCACGGTGAGAGGATGAGAGGGTGAGAGGCGTGGCGGAGGCAGAGTGCAACAAACATTTCAATTAGACAAACTTGAGCCCTCAAAATGCCAAAAGCGGACCCCACTAAAGCCAAATGCCACAGCAATGAAGGCTCATTTCCGCACAAGCACACAAAATATAGAGCCAGAGCCTCGCATTGGACTCAAATTGTTCGCTGGGTGGCTGAGGGGGGAGGGGGTTGGGATGTGCTTAACGTGGCCGTAACGTACATTTTGGCCGGCTGGCTCATTTGATTTTTGTTTATTTGCAGAGGTCCTGTCGCCCCATCGACCGCCCGCACCGCCCACGGAGTACTTTCAATTCCATGTCGGCGGCTACGATCCGGCAAATTTGCTGCGCCCAAATGTGGATGCGCCCCAACTGGAGGGCTACATTGGCTGTGTGCGCGGCCTCAAAATTGGCGCCCAGTTGATCGACTTGGCGGAAATCAATGAAAGGAATATAGCGCCCAGTAAGTACGAGTATAAATCAATTTTCACTGAGTGCAATTTGCGGGCCTCGCCAACACACACACACACACACACACACAGAGATAGAGCCTAATGCCATTTTGGGCTGCCACTTGCTTTCCACATTTCCCGCATCCTTTGGCTATGTGGCTGGCAGTGCAACTTAATATGCAGGCAATTTCCGCAGAGTGCAGCGCCTGTTAAGCTAAGGCCAGGACCAAGATTAATGCCGATGCGATAGGCCAACGCCCCAGGCTACACGGCGTATGATTTATGCGCCCACACCCGCACCCAACACACACACACATGCACGCCGCGGAAATTGTGTCCCGACATTGATACGATTAAGTAACGCCAATGGCAGCCACAAGTCCTAGAAAGACTCCTTGCCTAACGACTCTGTCTATATAAAGGACTTCCTAAACGCAGCCCAAATCGTACGAGCTGGCATGCTGAAGTATTCCGAGTATTTAACCCTTCTAATAATTCAGTTCATTTATTTATTACCCCTTGCAATAATTCATTTTATTTACTTTTGACAAAAATCCTCGAACATCGTTTAAAATAATGAACGGACTTTCCTGTGGAAAGTTGCTAAAAACCTTCAATATAGAATTTCTTCTATCAATCAACAATTTAATAAGTCAATCTCTTTGCAGTAAATTATAAGAATTGGGTATTTTTTAGTACAATCTTCTCAAGAGCCAACTCTGCCCCTTTTCCGCCAGAGAAATTCTGTAAATTCAGCTATTTTCTAGCTAAATTTGGCTATGAACTGTTTAAAGTATGGCAAATGCCAGACAAGTTTATTTATTGCCTTTTTGTGCTTTAGAAGCTAATTAAGCTTTTTTAAAATTATTTTCAACACTGCATTCAGCTTCTTTTTATGAAGTTGGCAGCTGGCAACACTGGACCAGGATTTTGTTGACCAGTGAAAATGCACTTCAACTCTTTGATTCAGATTGAAAACTTAATAGTGCAGAAGTGCGATAAATAGAAATTACTTTTTGAATGTCGGCTTAAAACTTTCACCTCCAGGTGAAAATGTTGAACGAGTGAAATGTTGCTTAAAATTTAGAAAATGCGGAACACGCATAACCCACAATATTATAAAAACATTTAAAGGAAAGATTTGCCAGATAATTTCCGTTTAATTGTCAACATTGCCTTACAGCTCTGGAGGGTGTGCTGCCCAATTGCCAGATCAAGTGCGATGCCGAGCCCTGCAAGAACGGCGGCATTTGCCAGGAGCATTTCGCCGAGCAGATGTCCACCTGCGACTGCGAGCACACCAGCTTCCTGGGCGAGTTCTGTTCGGTGGAGAAGGGCGCCGACTTTAGCGGCGAGTCCACGCTGCAGCGCAAATTCGAGCTGCCCAGCACCGGCAGCGTCAACTATGTGCGGCTACAGCTGGCCTTCTCCTCGTTCGATTTGCGGCGCGCCAATCGCATCATGCTGCTGCTGCAGACGGCGGCGGAGCGCAGCTATTACCTGCTGCTGGCCATCACCTCGGACGGGTATCTGCAGTTCGAGGAGGATCGCGAACGTGGCAAAACTGTCGGCGCACGCATCGATCGCAATTTCCTCAACAGCGCCCGCCACTCGGTCTACTACGAACGCAATGGCACCCAGGCCCAGCTCTACATCGATCGCGAACAGGTGCCCCTAACGGACTTTGCCGCACGCGTGCTGACCACCACCGTTGACGAGGGCGCCAATCGCGCCCAGATCGGCGGCATCAATACGACCGATTCGCGTTTTGCGGTCTTTAAAAGCTACAGCGGTTGCCTGTCAAGTGAGTAGAGTGGGGTAACTCTGCCAAGGCAGGGTGGGCAGTCATAAATTTGAGCTCGCCTTGCCATTAATTATACCCTGCACCCAATGAAAAGGAGAGGCTATGCTGGATTTGAGCGAAGCAGAGGGCAGCTTCTTCGACTCGAATGTAGTTTGTGCTTTGTCAAACACAGAAAAAGGTTACAATTAACTTGTTTATAGCTTCAGCTATTTTAACAAAATCGATAAATTTCGATTATCAGTCTAGGTTTCCTTATCATATCTCTAAGAGTAAAATGGGCAGGCAGCAAAGATAGATTATTAATGTGGATAACTAAGGCCAAGTCCGTCTAGAATGTAAGCTCTCTCAAAGATCTACCTCAGATTTTGGTATAGACACATATTTTAAAGCCAACTTCACCTATTACGACAAATTCGATGAATAGCGATTTTCAGTCTAGATTTTTTTAGAATATCTCTAATAGTAAAAGGGTTAGAGACACCAAAGCTGGTACGAAGTTTACGTATTACACACGTCGATTAATTATATAATATTTTCTAGATAAGTAGCTATGCCCAAGTCCGTCTAGAATGTAAGCTCCCTCAGAGAGATAATAAAATTGATACACAGATTCTCGTATAGCACACGTAGATTAATATAATACTTTTTGCTGGATACCTAAGGCCAACTCCGTTTATAATATAAACACTTGTAAAGATATTTCTCTGATTTTGGTATATTCACACATTTACCCTGAAAATGCCAAAGCTAGCGGATACATTGAGCTATGGAAAGCAGAAGCAGGGCCGGGCCAATATCTAATTTATGTTGAGGAAATATGTGTAGGGTATCTGCAAGTCGAGCACGCCCGACTAGAGCAATTTTACTTTATATTTTTTGAGAGACTCAAACTGTTGCCTTAACTGCAATTCATGTTGTTGCTGTTGTTGTTGCTGTTGCTGTGCGGTCTCATCAAGTGCCACGCCCAGCGGCTGCATCGTGTTGCTGCAAGTTTATGAACAGACACAGGAGCTGTGCTGAAGTAAGGGTAGAAGAGGGGTGTTGGGGGTGGAGGGTGGAGGGTGGGCGACAGCAGCACTTTGTTGACCAAAAATTAAATTTATTCGCTGCCATAAAAAGTCATTTCCGTGGCCGTTGCCATAAATTTTGTCAGTTTTTGCGCTCAAGATTTACTGTGGCTCATATTTAAATTGTTGCTGCTGTTGCTTTCACAACGGGCAACCGCAGCGGCCAGCAGTTTGATTAAAATTCTCAACTCTCTCAACTAGCTGGCCCGGCCAGCTGTTAGTTTAACGCCAACCACGCCCCCAAGTGCACCACATGCAGCACATGCAGCACATGTGTGTGCGCGGAGCTGTTGCACGTGCCCCATTAAAGCGCCATCGAAGCGCGTTAGTTTGCCAATGGCCATAAACAGAAGCTCACCTCAGTAGCTGCACACTGGTTACCAAAAATTCAAATAGAAAAAGTTTGCCCTTTGGCAGCTGCTCAAATGTCCATAATATCAATTGAAGTCGATATAAGGTAAAAGAGGAAAAAAAATAGTGAAAACTTTGAATTTAAAATGTGAAAAATCAGAGCAACGTTTATTTAGATCGGGCGTCTTTAACATGAAGCTAGTTTAACAACAGGCCGACAATTAAACAACATATTAACATATTTCTTGTATCTAATAAAAAATTCAATTAGAAAAAGTTTGCCCTTTGGCAGCTGCTCAAATGTCCACAATATCAATTGAAGGAAAAACAAAAAGAAATGTGAATAATTTTTAATTTTAAATGCGTAAAATCAGAATAAAGTCTACTTAAATCGGGCGTCTTTAACATGGAGATAGTTGAATAATATGCCGACAATTAAACAACATATTAACATATTTGTTGTATTTAATTTCAAATAATGCCCATTTTATTTCTCTGTTCAGCCTGGCATTAAAATCTCTTTCAATCAGTTAATTTATGGTAAAATTAAATAAATAAATTTTAATTGTTAGGCACGAACAGAGGATATTACCCTTTTGTCAAGCAGCTCGTAAGGCAAATATATCATATATATTCCTGATCAGTTAACGACAGATCAGCTCACAGACAGATGCAAGAATCTTTCGATCAACGGAATTTACGAGCATTTTCAATTCGGTTTTCTCATAAATTCATTAATTTACTAATTAGAATACCAAGTTGTCTATAAGTTCAATACAGTTAAGGGTATTTAGTCTTCGACTCTCCCTGAAAAAATGCAGCTCTTTTTTGTTGCTAGTCATGGAATTAAACAATTCGCTTGAAATATATTTCGCAGCTACGCAAATAATTCAATTTGGCACCGCAGCAAACAAGTTTGTTAAATAGATAGCAAATTATTATTTATGATATTATTTTTATAGATACTTATTAATATATATAATGTATGGCACGAGCAAGCCGTAAGCTGCTCTTTAAACACCTCGCAGAGCAGTGTGCACTCTGTCAGCCACGCCCCTTTGCCAAATCAAAAATCAACACACACACACACACATAACAACAGCGAACACAGAGTTTGGGCATTAAAAATTTTATTGCTAATTTCGAGCGGGCATTAAATATGCACGAATGGCCACAGCCCTAGACTTGAACTCTGACCCACAGCGACCTGAACTCCACCTTGGACTCCTCCGTCGCCGGCTGCCATTTGCAATCCTGTTTGAAGCTCAAGGCGAGCAGCGAGCCACAACACATTTGCATTTCAATTTGAATTAATGACCAATACTAATGAAAATTTCAACAAGTACTCTGGTGGCGAGTAACAGACTTGGAGATACCCTAAACCAAGCTGCTCTGCTTTGCCATGGTCCACCAGTTTGTTAGAGATATTCTTTCTTGATAACCTTTAAGATTTGTTGTCCGAAAGCGAAGACTACAACTCCACGGGGGGAATGTATTAAGGGTTTCCAAAAACTATGCGAGTGTCTACACACCAAATTTGTTGTGTCTAAGTGCCGATTTTTATAGATTTTATGAGAATTATCGATGAATTGGGACAAACTTGTTTTGAGCGGACAATAGGAAAAGGTTCGCTCAAGATTTCTAGTTCTAAGCTCTTATATTTACTGGAAGGTAAAACATAGGAAGAGACAGCCAGACATGTCTGATCACGAATATATATACTTTATGGGTTAAGCAGCTGCTTCGTGCAGTCTGTTACACGCTTGCGCACAAAGCCAGCATACCCTCTTGAGCCAGTTCACTGGGTACAGGGTACATAACAATATATTCGCAATTGGCTGGGGCCAGACATCTATATACAGGTGAATGGGCACATTATGAAGCCACTCGAGGAATATATGCTGTTCACCAAGTCCGGCGCGGACAACATAACGGTCATAAATCCGCAGGGCCTGCGCAGCGCCCAATGCAATGCCAAATTCGATGTGACCGAACAGCCCACCCAGGAGCCGATGGTCAATGTGAGCATGGTAAGTCTACTTGGGAGAGAGAGAAGGGGCAGAGAGAGGGGAAGAATTTCAGTAAAGCACCTTCATTGATCCGCAGATACCGGAGCCATGGGTCGAGGAGCCGCCGCAACGTGTGCCCTACATATCGAAATTCGTTTATGATGTGGACAAGAAGGAGGACTCCACCCAGGTGCTGTTCATTACGCTAACCAGCGTATTTGTCATCATTGTCGTGTGCTGCCTGCTCGAGGTATATCGCAGCCATTTGGCCTACAAGAAGCGCATCGAGCGCGAAACGGACGAGGACATCATTTGGTCCAAGGAGCAGGCAACCAAAATGCACGAATCGCCAGGTGTAAAGCCCACAACAGGCGCTGCGGGCATAAAAGCAGGCAACACACTGCCGCCATATAGCTACAAGCCGGTGAGTGCAATATGCTGAAGCTGCCTTCTATAATGAGATTTATTTGCCTTTCGCCCGAAACTCGCTGCAGCTGCCGCAGGAGGACAAGAAGCCAGGCAACGGTGCGCCCTTGGTAGGCATTCTCAAGAATGGCAATGTGACGCCGACTCCCTCGGCGCCCGCCACGCCCACAGCGGCAACAAAGAACGGCGACATTGCGACGCGCATCGAAGAGGAGGAGGAGGAGGAAGACGAAGAGGAGCCAAAAGAGCAGCAGCAACAGGATGCACAGCAGCAGCAGCTGGAGGAAGAGCCGCTGCAGCAGCTGCTTAACCTTGCGGCAACGGATGTGGCTGCCACAAATGGTGCGTCACGTAAAATTTACTTAAAACCCATGCGAAAAATATGACAATATGACTTTGCAGAGCCGCCAACATTGCTGAATGGTCAGCCGAATGCCATAGAAACCCAACCAGCAGCAACAACAACAACAACGACAACACCGACAACAACAACACCGACAACAGCAACAACGACGACAACGACAACGACGCTACCGGTAAGCCAAAATTTAAGCAAATTGGCGTCCCTCGTCACAATTAGTGAGACGAGCTTGCATGAGCTGTAGCCGGATCAAACCCCACCATATAAACCCAGCCATATTCATGTACATAACACACAACACAACAGCAACAACAACAACAGCAACAACAATACAACAACAACAACAAAAGCATGTCATTACATAAAACATTTAACTATATGGAAAGTATATACTTGAGCGTTGCCTGAACATGGAAATAATAGGATTTATAAGTCTATCTTTGGCGCGCCGAATATGCAATACCCTTGCAGGCATGTGACTGAGAAATGCTTTTATGAGAGAACTTTCCCTACGTTCGATTGTTTCTATAGCAGCTATATAGCATAATTAGTCCGACTTGATACTGCTTGAAGTTGAGTGCAGGTATGTTGGCCAAGGTATCTCCGTAGTAAAGTAGAAAAGTTTGCCATATAAAAACATATTTTTTCAACCGATTATACGTATAGAATTATATAGATATAGTGGTCCGATGTTGGGCAGACTGCTGATATGTGCGGATCATGTGAGAGCTCGTTAATGTGAAGTTTGGTTAAGATATTTTGAGAAACAACAAATGATTTTTACCAGAAACTTAATATTTGATATAGCTTTTATATGATATAGGCGCGCGATTTATCCAATTCCCACATATATATATGTATACTATATTAATATTATAATATATATACTAACCGCAACTGAAATACGAGCCTAAGCAAAGGTTTCTGAGTATAGCTTGTAAAAAACGAGCCAGGTGAACCTGTCTATATCCAGTCGCCTCTTGATACTATTCAGGTATATATATGCCTTGTGGGAGGTTTCTCCCGCCATGCTTTTCAAATTTCATTCTAGTTACGCTCTGCAGGGGTATAAAAGTTTGATTTATTTATTTGTTTTATTTTCGAAACTCTTTGCCCGACTAAACACATTATAATTTACATATATATTTATCTTGTCTAGTCCATAATTTTGTTACGCTACGAAATATATTATATTCAACTATTTATCAAGCATGATTATCTCTCACACTCGCTCATTTATATGATTTTTGTTTAATCTGAAATGCCAACATATACAGATAATGCATGCGACTCTTTTAAATCCGATTTGCAGCCTGAATAATTGTGTATGCATAGATTATTGACAGCTTATAAAGTGCGGCCCCTAATCTTATTTTATTATCACGGCAAATATGCTTGTCTAGTGTGCGTGTGCGTGTGTGTGTGTGTGTGTGTGTGTGTGAGTGTGTGTGTGTGTGTGTGTGTGTGCTTGCGAGAATATGGTAATTAAATTGATTTTAATTTAACAACATAAACATGAATAAATACGAAAACAATGCAAATTAAATTTAAATCAAACATTTCTTCGCTATTCAGTTTTTTATTTTTTTTTTAATTCCAGCAAATTTGTCGAGATGCATTTTAACATTGTTTGCATTTTGCATGTAGCATGACATGTGAGCCAATGCTAGACTAGCAGATACCCTGTGTCTAGCGTAAACTTAACACATTTAAGATGCTCAAAATTTGTGAATTAACATTTGGAATATTCGAAATGTTTATTCGTAAATTCATTTTCTTAGAAAATATCTTAAATAATTTTTAAGACAAACTTCAGTGTAAGAAGGATTCTTTAAAAAGCGGGTTGAATATTTTTCACCCCTCGAAATATTTCACAGAACTTTGCTAAATTTGTTCTGCTTATTGCTCCCAGGATCTGCATCCAATTTTTTGTATCTCTCTCTCTCTCTCTCGCTCTCTCTCTCTCTCTCTCTCTCTCTCTCTCTCTCTTCTTTTATCTCTGACCTCACATAGATATCAACTCAACTCGACCCAACTATTTCTACACATCAACCTTTTACTCGCATTTCCACTTCCCTCTTTAAAGGGTATGCGAGCTACAATAACATTGCGATTTATTTTTATAATCGTAATTTAATGTCGTTCTGTGTATTTATGCGTGTTATTTTAATTGTTGTTGATATAAAAATGTGCGACTGCTTAATTAAAATCAGCTGAAAATCAATTGGATGCCCCCCAGGCGAAGTGTGGGTTAATGCTTTGACAAAGAAAGAACATAAAAAAAAACTCTGCTTTACAAATTGGAGGGCAGTCGAAGCTTTAACATGAAACAGGCTATTATTAAATAGAGCGTGTAGGCAATTGAAATACCCTGCAAAAGGGTATAATGGTTTTGTGTTAGTGAATGTAACAGGCAGAGGTAGAGGCATATTCGAAGTAGAAATATGCTTGACCTGGACGAAGAGCTGAGTAATTATATCTATGTCCGACAGTCCGTCTGTATAAACTCCTCCCATTTTCATAGTATCGATAAAAATTAATTTTTTTAACATAACTCAAAAATTATAAGATCTATACACACCTTACTTCGTATACAGAGTATAGTATAGTATATCATATTAAGTAAATTTCGCTTTTCGGATACTCCGCCCTTTAGTCCTATTCCTTCAAATTCGAAAATATCTCGTTTTCAAGGATAGAACCTTGCGCTTGAGTATATAAACACTTTTGTATGCCATATTGAAGCCTTGAAAACTTCATAAGGATCGGACTATAAAGACCGAAGTTCATAAAGAAAGCATAACTTATACATGTTAAGGGCAAAAGGGAAAAAAACCTACAAAAGAAGATGCTAGAATCTATGCAACAGTAGCTTGGTGCTGGAAATAGAGTATCTCCTAGTCGAGCAAATTCCATAAAGATCGGGCCATAAAGACCGAAGCTAATGAAGAATGCATATCTCATGCACGGTAAGGGCAAAAGGGAGGAAGAAGCACATCCGCTGCACAGGAAGATGCTAGAATCTATGCAACAGTAGATTGGTGCTGGAATTGGAGTATCTCCTAGTCAAGCATATTACGAATTGCAAATCTCATATACAATAAGAGCGAAAGGAAAGACGAAAAAAAGAAGCCGGAATCTATGCAAAGGTAACTTGTTGCTGGATTGAGAGTATCTCCAAGTCGGTCACGCCCAATCCTTTGCACTCCTGCTTGCTTTAAATACGCTCTCATGGACCTATGAAGCAATGTCAGATTGTTGTTAAATTTGTGGCCGGTTTAATTAAATATGAATTATTTAATTAGCATAAGAATGAAAGTTTGGCACAATAAGCGAGCGCTATTGTTCGTTGCGTAAATTATATCGATTCAGTTAACGGTACTTTGTTGCGATTTTTACAATTAAAGTTTAATTTTGCGATTAATATGAATGTGAATACCTTAAAGTGCACTTTAAGCGGCTTGGCCCTGTTTAATGCGCCGTGTTGCACTTATTTTAACTTTGGCCAATTCTTTTGGCCTGGTTTTCATGGTTTAGACAGTTGCTTTTTAACATTCTCAGAATGCGTTCGCCCGCAAGCAATGCCAACCCACCCACCTGCAATTCTCTGTATCTGTATGTGTGTGTGTGCGTGTGTGCAATTGTCTAAAATGTTATTTAATAGAAAAAGCGCGCAGCCACAGCACAAAAGTTGATGTCGCACAGTGGTTGACAAGGTGTAAAGAACTTAAAAAACTTTCACATGAGCTTGTTAATCGGAGGATTAAGTTCATGTCGAGATTGCGCTTCTTGATAAACTTTATTGTTTACAGTTTGATCTGAATGAAATTTGCAGGCCTTAAATATTGCATATAAGAGTTTATATGTTACATACCAAAGCGCAAGGCTGTACCTTTGAAAATATATTATTTTTTCCAATTTGGGGAGTACTGGGAAGAGGTATTTATCCCACATTTTAATGTGGGAACATACAACATGTAACATATACCAAGCTTGGTGTAAAAGCATTGTTAAAATCGATTAATATCGATATTATTGATGGTTGAAGATATCAAAAATCTATTGTATTCCTTACACGAAAGACGACATCAACAACAGTAGCGACTCCTCCTAAATATCGAGACAATCCTACTTTTCTTTCGTATCCTTCTTACCCCTCGTATCCCTTCTAACTACCTTTAACTATGGCGACCCACATTTTGACTCTGAAGGAGTCTCCTTGTTAAGGAGAATCAAGAGCTGGTATCATCTGTAAATATAGATATTACTACACCTATTCCGCCTATCAGTCAACTGATTCTTCCAAATCTCCGAAAACAACTCCGAGCCCAACTACCACAAGTACAAAAGCCGCAAGGGGACACACGGAACTGCCTTTAAAAGTTTGAACCAGAACCAGGTCTGTTTGTCTGTCTGCGGTCTGCCTATCTTCCTATCTGTCCATATGTTTGTCTGCCTGTCTGTTTGTCTGCCTATCTGTCTGTCTGTTTGTCTGTCGGTTTTCCTTTCTCTAGAAGTCTTTAACTTTGTATTCTCCGAGATTGACGCACTCACCCGAACGAACTGACCCACTTGACTGGATCCCTTCAGCTCATCGCTCTGATCAAGAATATATATATTGAATGGCCTGGGAGTTAGTTCCTTCTGCCAGTTAGATGCATTTGTACAGAAGGAATATTCCTTTTCTCTTCTTCTTTGTCTCATATCTGCATCTGCATTGACAACTCGATCTCTAGACAACATTTTTATTCCCTTCTCCCACACTTGCGAACCACTGTGCACGGCACACTTTCCAAGCCCGCACAGAGCAAAGTGAATTGAACTGCATTTGTGGGAGCTTATTGCAATTGCCTTTTGTTGCAAAAGACATTTGCAAAATTAATATGCGTTGAGGCCAAACTAAATAATAGGTAGACAAAAACCGAACAAAGGCCAAAGGAAAAGTGCCCGAAAGCAGCAAAGGTCTTGGCTAAGCCGAAAATAATGCGATATCATTTCGTTTGTGGGTGCAACTTTAACCCTTAATAGAGCCCTTGCACCTGGCCATATCATGCCGGGTTTTTGGGATAGAAATATACCCATGATTTATATCGAGACAATGGCACGAACCGAGCAACACGCGGCAAATGCCTTCGAAATGGGAAACTTGCAACTTTGCAACCGACTTTTCGGCACGAACGCAAAACAACTTTTGCTTCCCCCTCATCTACCCCTCACTTCTTCTCTCCCTCAGTAAATTGTAAAAGCAAAATATTGAACTTATTGGCTTTTATGTAGCTCGTAGCGGCAAAAGTGTCTATCGAAAGTTTGTTTTTTGCGCTGGGTCTGGGGCGGCATGTTACTTTTGAGCTTACTTATCATGTACTTTTTCACAGAGTTCAACTTAAGCTGCAGCCAAATTGAATTTTTCCAAGCTGCTCGCTAGCTCGAATCTCGCATTGCAAATCTTCAGTCTTGAGTTCTCGGCAAGTCTCGGCAGCATTCAAATCTGGCGAGCCCCCGTCATGACATTTGCCATGTTTTTATCGACAGATCGGCATTTATATGATATACCCACAGTTACCCTCTAATGTGGCAAGAACTTGAACTACATTTGAATACAATTATTTCCCAAAAGTAAAAACTCCCTAAAATGTGTTCTTGTTTAAAAAGAAAGTCTCTCATTTAGAAAAAATTGCCTGGAACTCTATTATAAAATTTAAAATTTATTTAAATATTTATCAAAATTTTCCTTTCACAAATTTCATACAATTTTTACTGACTGTAGCTTTTGCTGAGCCTTAACATGCTTTAAATTATTTAAACTATTTTACTATTATTTAAATATTTTGCTGCTTCAAGTTGCAAGCTCTGGCTCTGACTACCCCTTTGGCTTTTGGTTGCATACAGAGTATCGCAATGGCAAAACTTTCGCTGGGGCAAAGTGCGTGCGCCATTGTCTCGACAGCATTGTGCAACTGCAGCTCGAACGCCCCCCCCCCCCCTCCCCCTCTCTCTCCACTCCACAGCCTGTCCGCCCAACCGTTTCCGCCTGGCTTGCGGCGTTCTTCCTGAATGATTGCAAGGCAGCCGAAATTGAAGCGCAACCCAAAAGTTTCTTTTTTCGCAACACAAGAGACCGCCCACCCCAAATCAAAAAGTTTCGCTTACAGGCTTTAGCTGTCTGGGGGAGGGTACGAGGGGGGAATTTAGTTTTTGGGCTTTTGTTTAAGCAGGCAGCACAAAAAAGTGCAAGTGCCACAAGTGAAGCCTGGTGTGCGGGTGCGCCTCCAGCTGCTGCTGCCTGCTGCTGGCGCCTGCTCCTCTGGCATGCATGCCTAGTTTCTTTTGATGCCAGAATGTTTTGCGGCTCTCTGCTTCTTTGCATTTTCTTGCATTTCTTGCTGCTTGCGCTGCTGCTGCTGTTCATTTGGCCTGGCCGCAAACGCAGCACGCACTTAACTTTGCCAGCTGCCGCAATGCTGCGGTGAAACTCATTACGAGCTTAGAATGCAAAAACAAAACCTCAAGCAGACACACACGCAGGCAGCACATAAACAACTAAAAAATAACAAAGCAACTTTATGTGCGTGTGTTTGTTCTTTTTCAACTTTTCTATAAATGTAATGAAGGCAAAAAGTCCAGCTAATGACGTGTAAATTAAAACAACAGCCCCTAGTTTAACAAACACACACACACACCCACACACTCTCTCACACACACACAAAGTAAACACAGGCTGACAACGCGGCGTATGCGCAATCTGGCCACAAGTCAACAAATGTCGTTTGTCGAGAATCGAGGGAAAGCTATTTGATATGGACAGCTTCTAATTGCTAGGCAAATATATGGGAAAAATGCTGCACATTTTTCTATACCCTGTAGCCATTGCAAGTGGGTATATCTAGTAGAGGGCAGCATTTGAATATACTAAGCAGGTGCATTAAAGAACTGTAGAAAAAGTATTTATTTAAAGTAGATATAAAAGGGACAAGTTATATGGCTGCAATCGGGCATAAACGACTAGCAGATACCCTAAGCCCAGCGATAAGTTGCCGTGGCAAACATTCTGGAATTCTTCTACACATTCTGGCGTTCTTCTCCAACTCTTACAAGCTTCGAGAGCAAGAAATAGAAGAAGAAGAAAACAAAAAGTTGATCGATTTCAAGGAGGAGAATATCGAGCTATCGATAAGTTGCAAGAGACTCAATCATTTTCTGCACTGGAAGAAAATAGTCTCTGAGAATAACATATGAGACATTTGAACCCAGCCATGTTCGTTGACATAATATATTCTCCCTATGAGGTCGGAGATAAAGGAGATGTTCTTATAGTCTCTAGGATAGGACCTACAAACATGGCTGGATTCTCGTGCTGATGTATAATGTATACACCCTTTGCGATCGGAGTTACAGGAGATGTTCTTATAGTATCTAAGATCGACTGGTTTCAGTATACGACATACAAACCTGGGTCAATCCAGCTCCCTTCGTCGTGCTGATCAATAAGATATATACACTCCAGGCGTTCTCAGATATAGGAGATGTTCTTGGAGTCTCAGAGATCGATGGGTCCAAACATATGACACACAAGCCTGGCAGGATAGACTTATCTCTTTCCTCTTCTCTCCCAATCAATAATATATGCACTCTATGGGTTCGTAACTGCCTTCTCCTGCCTGTTACATACTTCTACACAATACCATGCTAGCCCTTTGAACCATTTCGGGTTGAGGGTATTGTATAAGATTGAACCAAAAGTTAATTTAAGTTCATTTTTGCCTCAGCTGCAATTTCCAATTAGGGCCTTGTTAAAATTTTGCGTTTGACTCAAGCAGTCTGTCTGCAAAATGGGGTTTGGGCTCGGGAGGGGGGGCGATTGCTCTGCAAATAATACGTATGCCTTGGCCCGGCAATAACAATGCCAGCCAGTTGAATAGAAGCACGAGCATATTGTGCAGCATGTTAATTAAAAACTATGCATGAGGCAATGCCAACTGGCTGTTAACTGTAAACGTTGCAAGCAACAGCCATGGCAACGCGCAACAAAACTAATTAAAGTATGTGCAACACACGCGCAATATAAAAGCGAATGTTTTCCGTTTTTTGTTTTTCTCGTATTTTATTATATATGTATATACAAAAAAGGAGCACAAAAGCATGAAGAATATTTAAAAGATAGTCTGAGTTTTTCATAAAATGCAATGGCAAACATCTCCGCACTTTGACAGCAGCAGAAACATGAAAATCAAAGGCAACAGCAGCTGCTGCAACAACTGCCGCAGCAGCAGCAGAGACAACCGCTACAAAGAGCGGCAACACTTCAACAGCCGAGCACAAAGCGACGCAAAGGGACGTCGTCCGGGGCGCCAACTGTGCGACGACAAGTATCATGGGGTCCGCCAATCGTAGCGGAAACGGATGTCGATTTGGCCGCTGCCACAAGCGGGGGCAGCAACAGCAGCAGCAGCAGCAGCCAGGGGGCCGCCCGCAAGACGGCCAAACAGAATGGCTACCATGGCGTCAATAGACGAGCGACAACAACGCGCAATTGACAACAGCAGCAGCAGCAGGAAGAAGCGAAACGAGAAGCAAAGTGAAAAAGATGCAAAAACAGAGATATATATATATAAAAGCATAAATATTTAGGCTACACAACAAGTCGAAAACAAGGCAAACACAAATAGGAACAAGCGCAATTTATGTGGATTAAAGACGCAGCTCAAGAGTCAAGTAAAATGCAAAAAAAAAAACAAATGCACATTAAATATATAATACAACGGATACTTATGTATATTTAAAGCAAATATTTACTCCACAAGAGGAAGAAGCTCTCCGAGAAACCATCAAAATTTCACTAAAGAGATATTTTTGCGAAAAATACTTTAGATTTTTAGCTAAGCTTTAATAATTGCAGCTATTCTGGGACATGAATTCTATTCTTTATAGATATTTTATATAATATCTCTTATAAATATATTTGATATATTTTATTTAAGTATCTAGCAATAGCTTTGTTTAGCTAAAGTATTCTATATATTTAATTGGAAATTTAGATTTCTTAAAGAAAGTGAAGTTTGAAGAGAGTTGCTTAAATTAGCTAAGCCTAATTCGCTAAGGGCTAAGATGTTTACCTATGGAGTAAAAACAAAAGACAAGTTTTTCAACTAACTTTTAATATTGAATTAAATTTCTCAAATGAAAAAATATAGTTAAAGTGCATTGAACTTTAACTAAAAATATGATTTTTTTTAATGTAATGTTTAAGGAAAATATTAAAATTTTCACAGGGAAAGCAGGTATATTAATTTGTGGTCCGAAACGGCCAAGTCCGGCTAAAGATAGCTTTGCAATTGAGAGACTAGCTGACAGGGGAACACACAGACAGACAGACGGATTTGGCTATATCGACTAGACTGATCATGAATATATACACTTTATTAAATCTGAGTTGTCTGCGTTACATTTTCAATGACAAAGTTATAATATCCTCTACAAGGGCAAAAAAAGATTATATCCTCATATCGATTTTATAGATTGAGGCAAAATTTAAAAGAGAGCCAAATCACGTTTTTTTAGAAGCTCATCAGCTAAAATACAATAATTGGAAAACTATATTTACTATATTAAATGAAATATATTTCCGGAATATTTTATATTATATGGAATATTTTTCCAGAAATATCAAGGCTTACGACGCATAGTTAAAGATAAATGAGGAATTTTTCTAAAAAATTCTTGTATTAAATGCTAAGAATTGGGGCTGACGTAAATTTAAGATAGTAGAAAAAACAATATATATTTTGTATGCCCATTTAATATATATTTTTACACCAATTTAAAAGTAGCTGTAATTGTAAATGAGTTCTAATAATTGTTTATCAATTTAATATTTTAATTTAAGAGCCTAGAAGCATTATTAAATATTACACCTAAGCAATTGCTCGACTTCTATATAAGATTATTTTACTATTAAGTCGAATGCAGCGCGTGAACTGTGTCCACATCCCACACACATATATACATACATATATAATACTCCTGTAGAAGTTCGTTTGTACCCATTTTCCATTTCCCATTTCCATGTGTATTAAGCTTAAGAAAACTCACTTCCTGTTCTCGCTGCGTGTGTGATATACGAAGGTAATAAAAGTTTGTTCTCTGCGCACAACTTACGATATAAACGTTAAAAACGTTAAAAACGAAAAACTCGCAACTTGAAATTGTTTCTTATTAAACAGCAAAAGAATTATGCGCAAGTATGCTGGCAAATAAATTAATTTTCATTTATTTAAATGATTTTATTAAAAAAGTTTCCATCGAAAATGTTGACGACATCATCCACAATAATAATAAAAAGTGAGGACAGGCTAGTCGACTACGAGATACCCTGTACACAGCGGCGAGCTGTGGTGAGACAGAAGAGGAAACACACAGAGACCTGCTTGTTGTGCTTCTTCTTCTCCTTAGCCTTATACTCTCACAAATATGTTCTTAAATAACTCAGGTCCTTATAGTCTGATTTTTATGAAATTTTCGGGGCTTAAGTATGGTTTTCAAATTTGTGTAAATACCAAAGCTTAAGACTATAACTAAAAAAAATGCATTTATTTAACAATTTTGATGGGAACGGTTAAAAAGTATCCGAATAGTAAAAATATTCTAGCTATTTTCTTACCATACGAGTGTCTGGAAATTATATTTGTTGTCTCAAGCTCTTAGAAACTCTGAGATATGCTCAAAAGCAGGACTTTGAAATTGATTTTTATCGATTTTATAGAAATAGGGATAGTAATATATATAATATAAGACAATATGGATTTGTAATTTGAAACAAGAGGAGATACACTTAAAATATCAAGTCTCTAGATCCTTTAGTCTCTATGAAACATACGAACTGAGGGACAGGCATACGGAAAGATCACCTTGACAACATATATTCTATAGATAGATATACTTTATGGGCTCGTAAATGCCTTCCTCTGTCGGTTACACAAATTTGCACAAAACGTGTATACCCATTTCCCATGGTCATAGGGTATAGTAACAACAACAAAGAGGATGACGGTGAGAGCAGGGAAATATTTTCACACACATAATGGCACTTCAATATGTAATGCAGTCGGTATGGGGGTCGTGTGTGTGGATGGGGGTGTATATACTTGGGTGTATATTGTGTGTGTTTGGGTGTATGTTGTGTGTGTGTTTGTGTGTGTGTGGGGAATCAACCAACAGCTTGTTAGTGGCTTTGTTGGTCAGTACTTTCAACTAATGTGTTTTGTGCGACCATACAAAATCTCAAGCAACCACTTACACACACACAAACACACACACACAGTAGCTCACGTTTCTCCCTCACGGAGACACATACACACACACACAGACACGATTTGATGTACTTAACTTTCGTCGTTTTGGCCATGTTGTTGCTGTTATAGTTGGCAGCTGCTGCTGCTGCCAACAAACCGCAGAGTATATGCCTGTGTGTGTGTGTGTGTCAGAGTGTGTGCGGGTGTGTGTGTGAGAAAGAGCGCCTTATGCTTCATCTCGTTCAGCTTTGGCTGCCTGCATAAAATAACCGCATAAAATGTCGTTAAGCATAACGAAATTGAGTCTGCTCATAAATTCAGATTATAAGATTAAAATGTTGTGATTTTCGCACATTGCGCACGAACCGAAGCCCCTGACGATCCGATAGAAGAAAACCCCTTTACATAATGAAATATAACAAGAAAGAACTGTTTTTGTTTAGTTTGCCGCTGCATTAAATACTCTTACAGACATATTGTTAGCTGAGTGAGAGTCCCCTTAAGAATTACATTAAATAAGTGTGTTTTAGGGAATTACTTCTTCAACTTATTTTAGCTAGGGTAACTATCTTTCCATCAATTCGAATCATACACATATATATAAGGATTATTATGATATCTAAAGTTATTCCTTTGTGAATTACAAAAATTGATGTAAACAACAACATTTTAATTTGATGCTGGAGTTGAATCAGCCAAACTTCTTAGCCAAGCATAGATATCTTGATATCTAAAACATTTTAATTTGATGCTGGAGTTGAGCCAGCGTCCTGCCGCTTGCTGGACCAACGCTTGAACATCTAAGCCAAGCATAGACATATTGATAACCATAAGTTTATTAAGCAAAAACTATATTGTCAACCGATCCAGTTGAAACGGACCTAAGTATTTCCTCCGACAAATAGTCTGATAAATATCAGAAATTCTTGCAGCTAGTCTTAAAGCGAAGTGAGCCTCAATAGTCGACATCTACTCAGCTGATCAAAAATATAGATACTTGCTCTTGGAAGTGCATCTGAGCTACATCTCACAATAACCCGTCACATTTCCTGCTTAATATATATAAATACCCATTTGGAAGTGTATCGAAATGTGTAGCACGTCGCAGCCGAAGGAGTTGCCTTTTGCCTTGTTTTCCTTTTTGGGGCAGCTTTCCCGCAGGACGCAGGCTTATTGAAAAATGCGACGATACAAGCTCTGGAAATGGCCAATTTAATGAGTTTACGACTTTTATCAGCTGCGTGCTTTAAGTTGAAAGGCAAGCGAAAAGCGATGAAAACTGTGAAATAACTTGAGAGCAGACGCAGACGGAAAAAACTGTGAAGCTAATGACGAGTAGTTGCTCTGCTTTAAATTTTAATTGAGAATCTTCACATAAGAGACATTTTTTATAGGGTATTCAGATTGTGGAA
Organism: Drosophila lacicola; assembly: GCA_035045355.1. NCBI lineage: Eukaryota > Metazoa > Arthropoda > Insecta > Diptera > Drosophilidae > Drosophila > Drosophila lacicola. Next base: position 1,284,586 of record JAWNPB010000133.1, read on the forward strand.
TATACGCTTGTGTGATTTAAACATCAGCCCGATTAACCCTGATAATTTCCAGATATTGCAAGAACTCTGAAGCGAGACATTTTTTAAAGAATATTCAGATGTGATTTCAGCATACGCCCGATTAGCTTAAGAATTTTTGGATATTGGAAGGACTTTTAAGCGAAAGACAACGACAATAAGTTACTCTGCTTTAAGAGAAATTTAAGCCGATAAGCCCGATGAAAATTTTCGGATATTGGAAGAACTCTGAAGCGAAAGCCAACGACAAGAAATCACTCTACTCTAGGAGACATTTTTATATGGTAGTCTTTTTGCTCATTCAATTTAAACATCCGCCCGATTAGATATAATTTTCGGATACTGTAATCAGCTTTGAAACAAATCTTAGTCATTTGTCATTTTATAGGAAATCATTTCCTTTTTGGGAGCTGGGTATTTAAACTTAGGATTAGCTGAGCTAAGCTTCATTTTGTTTATCTCGCATAGTTTTTTATGGCACAGATTCTACCTGCGTCATAGACAGAGAAAACATAGAGCAACACCTAATATACTCCCAAAAGAGTATACACATTGAGGGGCAGGGGTTTTTCCCTCCCTCTCCCCCACCCCCTCCCTCCCTCCTTCACACTAGCTTGTTATCAACGAAATAGTTTTGTTAATTACACACGTTCAGCGAACTTGAAATTCATTAAAGCGATTAAAGCCAAATATTTGGCTACGAATTTGGGTCAGCTGGCAATTTGACGGAGCTGACAACCCTGGCCGCAACTCTGGTCATGTGAATTTCCCAAAAACTAAAAAGCCATCAGCTGTCGGTTCATTATGATGCTAATTGCGAGCTGGCCGAGCAAAGAGAGAACGAGCGAAAAAATCAAGAGGAAAACAAACAGAGCAGAGGATTAGCTAACAAGGCGCAAATGATATGCAACGTGCCGCATGTAGCATGCAACATGGTGTACAGAGCACATGCCGGACCCGGCTACCGGCTACCGACTGTCACTTGACCCATAAACAGTTCGTTTCACCTAATCCGGTTATGCATGCATCGGGATTAGCGTGTGAAAACAAGAGTCCTGCGGGTAGCTGCCACCTCCTTGTTGTGCCACCCGTTGTCGTCTTTACGACACTTTTTAGGTAATGAATGGGATTAAAGTTTTTTTTTTTTTTAATCCACTCGCCGCGCTGCGGCTATAAAAAATGCAAAGATTGAGCATTGGCTCGTAAAAAAAGAGTCAGGCGTCAGGCGCTTGCCTGTGCCGCAGGTTGACCTGAGCTCATGAATGGCCGCGCGCGCAGGTCGGAACTTCGCAATTTCGGCATAAAAGCGAGCCGCCGCCGAGCAGACGAGAGCAAACGCAATTCAGCATTCCAGCAGCCAAGATGTGCAATCCACAGCAACTCGAACAACAGCAGCAGCAGCAGCAGCAAGAAAATGTGGCTGCAACCAACTCGACCACGCCCACAGCCGCCTATGCGCTATACTTGCATCGCGAGGAGCTGCGGCGCCGCAAAGCGCACTCGGCACGCGCCTCCGCCACAAAGATACAGCTGACCAGCGAGCTGATCGCGAGGACGAAGCAGAACATTCGAGTCTGCAGCTTCGAGGATCTGGAGATACTCGCCAGGGAGACGATCTTCAAGAAGAGCCTGCAACGCCATCTGCACTATCGACGCATGCAGCTGCAGGCCTGGCTGCTGGCCAGGAAGCAGGGCAAGATCCTTAAACAGGAATCGAAGAGAAGCAACTGAGCGAGCTGCAGATTTGCAGCTCAGGACTAAAAACAGCCAAAGTGATAAAATTGCCAGATGAAACGAATTTCTACTCTAAATATAATTGTATAAAAAACTAATAATTAGATTGTAATAAAACTTAAGATTTATATTAATATTTCCCAAGCTGCCAGAGAGGAAAAACATGGCGATAGATATATTTATATATTCGGGAAAGGGAAAAGGAAAAATGAAATCCTAATATCTACACTTGAAATAAATCTATAACTGAAATAAATTTTCAGAAAATAATATAAATTAAGATTGAAGGCGAACTTAAATTCTTCAACGTGGAGCATCAGCTAGAAAGAACGACACGAGCTTCTTCTTTCCTTAGCCAGTCATAAGAAGCTACGTATTCTTGATATTCCAATATACAAATTTCCCATTCGCATAACTCGGTCAAAACTCAACCGATTTTAATGAGGCTTGGCTTTTTATTCATGGTTTTTCCTCTAAAATAATCTGGCATTTAAATCTGACAACACAATTTTTGGTCGAAATTCATGTCATAATCTTACCCCAAGATTCGTATGTATGTATGTATATAGACATGGGTCCAAATTTCCCATTCGCATAACTCGGGCAAAACTCAACCGATTTTCATGAGGTTTGGCTTTTTGTTCATGATTTTCCCTCTAGATTAATCTCCAAATATTTGTAATTTAAGAGAGTCACGACAGGTTCCCTTAAGGTTATATACGCTATAAGAAGATAATATGAGCCTTAAGGAGTCGTCCGCTTCAGCCTGTTTCAAACTAACCCATATTTATATATATTTTATACAAATAGCTTTAAAAGTTAGAGATTTCTTACTTATTTAATCAGCTTGTGCAGCTTAGTTGATAGTCCGATAAAATCCGTGAGACAGCTAAAAGTTTAAATACCCATCTCTAATTATTCAGCTACACATTTGTTATCTGCTTGACACACACACTCGCACACACACACACATGCACACTGTCACACGCTGAGTGCAAAGTGCAAAGTGCAATTATGCCCTAAGCATACAATTTCCCATTTAAATATTAGAAAATTTGCACTGCGCTGACAATGAATTCCACAATGTCTGCCAGAGTCAGGCCAAAAAATAGAAGCAAAAGCAAAAGAGTTGATGGTGATGGGGAAAGGGTGTAGGGGGGGTGCGGAACTGGCGACGACCTGTGCTCGGTTTTTCGTAATGGTGTAAAAACAAATTTACACATGATTACATGATTCAGCCGAGTTACAACTGGCAGCGTTTAATAAAACTCAAACAAAATGAAGCGTTGCATAAATTTGAACAGGCGCAGCTACAACAACAACAACAATTGCAACAACTGCAACAAAAAACGAGAAGTGGAAGCAGAAGATGTGCGCACCAACATCGTCGCAGTGTGAAGCTTTCTTCTTTTTTATTTTTGCCTTTTAGACTACATAAATTTTAATTAAATGTCACTCATACGCCATGTATGCCAAGTACAATATGTGTGTGCAACCAGACATTTGCTCGAGTGTGCGTGTGCAATTGAGTGTGTGTGTACGTGCGACAAATGGATGCAGACACACACACACACACACACACACACCCTCGCACACATGCAAGTGGCACGAATTACAGTTTATTGAACAGAAAAGGGAAAACACAGTCAGGGCAAAACACAAGAGAGAGGTAAGGAGGGAGAGAGAGAGAGGGAGAAAGAGGGGAGGGAGAAAGAGTTCCCTGTAAAGCAAACAGCATCAAGTTGTTTCCACTGCTCGACAGCAACGTGCGAAGCCTCAAAGCACTCCGGTTTATCTATTTATTTCAATGCAATAATATTTTATGTCTCTATATATCTTATTTAGAAAGCAACAGAAGCAAAAGAAAGCAAGCAAAAATCAATCAATGAGCTCTCACAAAGTTCCTTAAAAAGCTGATCGATTGGGAGACAAAACGTTGCATACAATCGTTTTGTCCCTCTATTTGCCAGCCTAATTGAAAAATCTATTTCAGTGTTGTAAAAGGTAGTTAGTGTGCACATCAATCAGTCAATCAGTAAATCAGCACACAAGCCGTATGCTAGTGTTTGAGTACAGTTAACTAATGTGTACGAGGCAACTAATGCGTTAGTTTCAATTAATCAGTAATCAATCATTCAGTCGTGCATCAATCATTAATCAGTCAGTAATCCAGCTTAAATAAGAGTTAGCCTTTTAACTATAATGATTTTCGCCACATCATCAATCAGACAGTCAATCAATCACTCAGTCACTCAATCAGTCAGCAGGTCAACACCAAATCCCAATTAAAGGCACCCTAGCATCAACGCGTTTCGGCTGTGCGGCCATCATCAATCAAGCAGTCAATCAAGCACTCAATCAATCACTCAGTAACACAATCAATCAGTAGGTTAGCATTATCCCAATATTAGTGTTGAATATGGTGTCAAATATTCGGCACTCTAGCTATAACGGGTTTTCGCAGTTAATTAATTATGAGTCAGTCAATGAATCAATCAAGCACTCAATCATTCAGTAGGTCATCACAAATTCCCAATATAAGTGTTGGAAAAGGTGTAAGTTCAGTAACCCTATCCGTTACAGTTCTTATCTGTGCATTACTCTTCAATCAGTCGGTCAATCAATCACGCAGTCACTTAATCTGTTAGTAGGTCAGCACTAAATCCCAATACAAGTGTTGATAAACGCATAAAATACTCGTTACCCCATCTTAAACCATCAATCAGTCAGTCAATCAATCAAGTATGCGTATTCCACATGCGAATTCTAATGCGCTTTGCTGCGACCCGATGGAAACAGTGTAAAAATGTGTCAGCACAAACGGAGATTCTCGGCCACAGCCAATTGCTTTGGCTGCATTCTGGTTAGCACAAATTTGGTCAGCTATAAAATCTCAAGTTTTTTCGTCCAACATTGTTTTTTGTGCCCCATTTGATGTTTTTTCTCGTTCTTTTTCTTGTTTTTTTCTTCTGTTTTTGGCTGTGGTCTTGTGCATTTTAATAAAAGTTTTAGAGCATGCATTATTCATGTTTTACAACAATTGCAATTGCCAGACGGCCCGAACAAGGCGCAGGACTTAATGAAAAGCCATCAAGAACAGCCAGAGCGTGCCTCTCGCTCTTCCTCTATCGCCTCCTCTCTCTCTCCTTCTCTTTCTCTCTCTGTTTCTCACACTTCAAACTTTTTCAATAATTTCGAACATATGCGTCGAGTTCTTGACAAATTAACTCAAGTACGCAATGAAGTGTTTACTGTGGATAAGCAAAAGTTTTACTTTCTTGAAGCCAGTGCTGCCCATTTAGCTATTTTCCAGCTAAATCTGGCTATAAGCGCTGCTAACTATTGTTATTTATTGTTACTATTTGTCATAATAGTTTGGGAACAATTTTATCTCCTCTCTCAGCCACAATTTCACTGCTAATTCAGCTATTTTAGCTCTCTTTTGCATTAGTTTTAGCTACACTTTTCAAGCTTCAGTTGGCAGCACTCTTTAAGGCAGCTGCCACGCCCACAGCGGCAGCATACTTGGCTACGCTGCCTTCAAGCAATTTGTTATTAATTTCCGCGTTGAAAAAAGTTGAAATAAAAAGCTGAAACTTTTTCTTTCAATTCAGTGCCCCCCCCCCCCCTCCCACTTTCCCTGCCTCTCGCGCTCCTCATTTAATGCGCAAAGTTATTGTCGCTGTCGCTGTCGTTGTTGTTGCCATATTAAAACATGGCCCATAATGGTTAACAAAGCATTTGCTTCTTGTTGGCCAGCGCCATCGACCCAAAACGGGCAACAAACTTGTGCGTACAATGTAAAACATGTGTAATAAATACATTCAAGTGCCAACTGAGTGTGTGTGCGTGTGTGTGAGTTGTGTGGGTGTGCGTGTGTTGTCAGGTGGGCAATAAATTGCAATATGCGGCTCAGAGTCAGGCAACAACAATGGCAGCCAAGCAAATGATGACTGGCACAAAGTATTTGAAATGTATGCACTCAGGGGAAAAACTCAAGAATTGCTCGACTTGAATCAAGCACAAAAGTTATCTAAATTGGATCCAGAGCTTAAGCTGAGAATGAAATTCACATGTCAAACCAAATTTATAAGCATTTAATTCTGAGATAGAAGCTTTAAATACAACACTCAACTTAAGTTATTTTTTCAAGCCTGCAAATTCTTGTTAAGTGTCATTTTCGGCTTAATTTAAGTTTTTGCTGCTTATTTAGAATATTCAAAAACGAAAAATAGGTCAAATTTGAAGAATGAAAGGAATAAAATCCTTAAAGATTATGCTAAAACTTTCAGCAGTTTTTTCTGCGACTGTACAAAGGTAACTTAGCCCTTTCCCAACTTTCTATAAGCCCCCTCTCTTCTTCTTCTCTTCTTTATTGGCTTGAATTTCTTCAATACAAGACTTAACCTATGTAAGTTTGTGCTTAAATTAAGAGCTCTTAAATCCTACGAAAATTCGTGTAAAAAGTATTATTTTACTTTATTCAATTTTTTTTTTCTGTTTTATTCCCCATATCAACAGTGCATTTTTATATCAAAAATATTTCTTACTTAATTCAAGAATATTCAAATGACTAATGTGCTTATATTAGAATTTAAAACAGCTTTTTCTCTGAGTGCACCAACGGCACATACCCCTCCACCCCTCCACCTTCTATAAAGCCCGCCTCTACGACAGAGCCCCGCGCAGTATGCTATGAAAAATTGCAGAACCATGCCCTCAATGTTAATATGGCCGCCAAATGAAACAACACACACACACACACACACACACACATATATGGTGTGAATAAGTGTGGCATTGTGTGCGTGTGTCTGTGTGTGTGCGTGAAAGTGCAAGTTTGGCTGCCTTTTGATGCTGCTGCTTTTATTGTTGATGTTGTTGTTGTTGTTGCTTTAACCTTCAACCGAGAACAATAAAAGCGAGCAAAAGTGCAGCTGAAATGAGTTGCAGCAAATGGAAAACTATGAAAAAGCAACGTGAAAAATAACAATTTTAAACGTGCTTTTTAAAACTGAGCGAGAACAAAAACAAGGCGTACATAAAAAAATGAAATTTAACTAGTTATTAAATTGCAATAAAAAATGTTTATTAAGGGAAGGGGAATTTCTTATATTTGCATTTGAATAACTAGTCAGAGCTCTCAGTTATATCCAAAACTAGTATTAGGGACATCGTATAAACAAAACCTCAAAACTCCATATAATAAGCAAAATCGGGGGGAATTGAGCAGAGAGGAAAGAAAATTATCTCAGGAACAAGTTCTCGACTCGCCTTGATAATGCCTTGGCAGGGTATAATAGAAAAAAATCGGATATAAATATCATTCGTTTATTATTGGGATATTCAAAGCACAGAAAAATCCCTTTTTATGGCGTGTGAAGCATATACGACATATGTATGTATATACATACATACATATACCACGTCCAATATCCGATTACCAATTAAATCGAAGCGAATTTCGAGAGAAATATTATAAGCAATTGCGTTACGTAACGCATGAAATAAAATAACAGTTAAATTAAAAAAAAAACTAACTGTTCACAGAAGCTCATGTAATGCTCGAAGGTTTACATGAAAACCAAATCAATTTGTGTCACGTAACGTTTCTTTATGTGTTAATTGATATCTTAATCCCAATCGTGCACTTAAAAAAATGTTCTAAAATTTTAGTTACAAATTTCAAAATAATTATTAATTTATAATTAATAATTTATTAATTTTTAATATGTTTAAATAGTTCTCAATGATTAAATATACTTTTAATTTTCACTGTGTAATTGTGAAATGCATAAGAAACACATACAAGCATGTTTGTATGCACATATGTATATATTTTTGAAGGCTGTGTACTTCTGATATGCATAAGAAACACATGTACGTATGTATGCACATGTGTATATATGTATGTATGCTTTAAATATTTTCTAATTGCTCAAAAGAAGCGCTGCGAAGCGAGGCATAAGAAGAATTGCGATTACCGTTCGAAGAACCGCAATCATGCGCCTATGCATATGCATACGCATTTGCCAAGCGAAGGTCAGTCAAGGAGTAAATATGTAGATAAATATATATATGTATGTATGTATATTAACATGTGCAAATTAACATGCACAGATGTATGTATGTAAAAATGAACAATCGAATTTTAGCTGCGACTTCACTTACCCCATTCTTTATGCTGTTGTTTCTTGCGCTGCGCTGATGCTGACGCGTGAACACACACACGCACACGCCCAAGCATGCACATATTAAACGTATGTATGTATATGTGCATGCAAATGTGCTGCTGCCTTTTGGCCGACACGTTTGCACTTGGCTGCTGCTGCATCCATTGTGTGTAGTTGATTTGATGTCGACAGGGGGGGAGGGGGGGGTCAGCATGTGTGGCCAGCTGTGAAGTGGCTGACGGTTGCGCCCGCACCTGCTGGGTCAGGGGTGCAGGGGGTGCCGCCATTGTTGCCGAAACACACAAAGCGCCAGGGCTCAACTGCAGCGCGGCGCAAATTTAATGCGCAGCAAAGTGGTTTTTTAGACCACGCTAGCACACACTCTAATACACTATTCACCAACACTATAAAAAAAAGACACACACACATAAAAAAAAAGCACTGAACACACGCGTTTTACATTTTAATTATACGCACACGCAGGGATTTTTCCAATAAGGCGCGCGCGCTACTCAATTTTTAGCCGCCATAATGAATAACTTTAAGGTCGTATGTAACAGCATTAATCGGCTAGCTGTTATCGATTTGTGCTGTAACCGTCGACTTAGGCTGTTAAGTCCTGTAAGCCTTGCTTGTTACGATCGCTTGCGCTGTACACTTAACAGCAGCATGTTAAAAGTTCGCTTGCGAAAATGTTACTTAATTTTTGTCATGTTGCGCTTAACTTCTGCTGCAAATAAAGCTATTTTCTATTTCTAGTAATTTAGCTATTTTTTGGAATTTTAATTTTCAAATACCACAAAGCCTTATTGGCAACAGATATGCTTAACATAGGACTTAGCTCCATTTTTGATGCGCCAGCTGGCAACGCTGCTCAACTCTTCCACACTCGCTCTCTCGCTCTCACTCACGCACTCGTGCGTATTATGTTCTGGCCTCGAAATGTGTAAAGTCACGTCAGGTGTTGAGTTATTGTTGGCACAACTTTTCGCATATCATCCATTGCAAGCGTATTACTGCCACGCCCATTGCACAGCACAGCACACACGAACATATTTTGAGAAAATTGCGCATTTCGCTTGAATTTTAAAACTTTATCTCTCTTCTTCTCTCTCTCTGGTCACACTTACGCCTCGTCCATTTTCCATTCATGCTTTGACTATAGCCAAATAGAATTAAACCCTAAATTATTTGATCTAAACCCGCACCCGAACAACCCCCCCCCCCCCCCCCTTAACCCGTGCCCAACACCCAACAATCTATCGCAGCCGCAACGACGCAAATCCCGTCGCAAAGCACACGACGACACGGAGCATCCCTTTGATGTCAGCGCCGCAACAACAACAAAGTCCGCAGCATTTGGCCCACGCCCGCCTCCGCCCGCGCCCGCGCCCTCGCCCATGTATCTGGAGAATGCGCTGCTGCAGCGCCAGTTCGCGAATCCAATTAGTTACTTGGGCGGACCGCGTCTGCAGGCGCGCAGCAATCGCAACAGCATCGACTCGATATTATCGCTGGATTAGCGCCGGAGCCGGCTGACTGGAGGCTACTCACAAAACTCTCATCAAGTGCGCTCTGCCTGCCCCTGCCACGCCTCCCCCCTCCTTGTCTGACAAGGGATTTGACTTTTACGTGCGGCCGCTTGACCCTAACTTAGCTAGTTTGGAATTTTAGTTAGTTAATGTTGAACAAATTGTAAAAGTTCCTTTTCAAATAAAGAAAATATCAAAGAACACTCAAAAAAACGAGTTGGAAAGCTCAAACGAATATTTCCAATTGGACATATAACATATCAAACTAGAACGCTCAAATGCAACTTATTGGGAAATTCAAGGAACATTCAACGTGTATTTCCAATTGGACATTGCCTAAATTTCAAATAGGAAGAACTCTCCGAATTATCTAACTGGAATATGTGTTATAATTTACTTTAAAGAAACCATGTTAAGCAAATAATTATTTAAAATAAAAAATAAAATTAAATATATTGTGTTTTACGGGATTTTATGGAAATCTAAATTTTAATGTTCCCTAAAAATATAACGGAAAATATCAAAAAAGAGGGGATCTATATAATTGGAATTTATGGCTTAATTAAAATTTGAATAAAAAATTAAAATAAAAAAGAATATTAATTATAGTATATTTAATAAGAATTTATGGATTACACAAATTTTCCTATTTTGAAAATTTTTTTTAAAAAAATCAAGAAAATTTCTAAGAAGAAACCTATTAGAAATCTAAATAATTGGAATAATAATTAAATCTTTATAGTTATAAATTTCCCAAAAATATAAAGGGAGCCCCTAAAGAATTCTCTGCTATAGTTAAAATTTTAATAAAAGTTGCCTTTCCAATTAGAAAATCAGGAAGAATAGCTATCTGCGGCACGCCGCACTTTGAATACCCTTCTAGACATAGGTCTTACGACTTTGCAGATATAAGACAAACATTATAAAGCTCTTATCTTGAAAAACAGAAAATATTGCCATACATACTCAATTTTCGACCCATTCTTCTCATAGAACTATATGAGAAGTGGTCCGATATTGATAGAGTATATATATAGGAAATATTATAATACTAGAAAATGTCAAGCTTAGTTAAGATATCGTAGAAATCAAAAAGGTTTTCATGTAATAACTAAATTTTCGACAGATCGTAACTGAGAAAGCTTTATAATATAGGAAACCGAAGAGAATTTTCATATAAGAAGTGTTAAAACTCAAAGAAAAGTGTGCGTAGAATCAAGAATATATATGCTATATGGGATCGGACATGTCTTCTAATAGGCGTTACATATTCCGGGACAAAATTATAATATAATACCCTCTGCAAGTGCATTAAAAACTAATTTGGAATTCATTGATTCCTATAATAATCTACCCAAGAGATTTTATATCCAGGTAAGTAGGTAAACATTCTATAACTATAATCTATATACACATGACACGGAATAATTAGATCTGATTTTATATATGTAGACGTTGCCCTGACTCTTAATTATTCTTATGTACAATTAAAATACTCTCTACAAGAGCGTAAAAACCTAATTTGGTAATCTTTATATTCTCTATAATACTCTATTCACATATCTATGATCTCTTGGAAGACATATGTATATCCAAAAGATTTTAAATCCAGTCAAGTCTATAAACATTCTATAGGTATAAACATTCTATTCTATAAGATCTGATTCTTGAGCTTACATAAAAGGTTCTTTATATGAAATATGTTAATCTGATCTCTGACTAATCTTATAAGCTCCTATAATACCCTCTACAAAAGCATTTAAACTCTATGTGTGCTCTATTTCCATATCTATGAGCTCTGATTTTATATATGACAAATGTTGATCTGATCTCTATTTAATCTTATATAAAACTCTCCATAGTCTCTATAAAAATAATCTATAGGAGTATATAATAATAGATATAGGCGTATATCTTCGATCCAAGAGATTTTGTATCCAGGTAAATTTATAAACATTCTATAACTATATGCTATACACACATAATACGGGCTGATTACATAAGGTTCTACATATATATTGATCTGAACTCTGATTAATCTAAAGTACAATTATAATATAATATATATTACCCATCTGTACTCTATTTCCATATCAATTATCTCTAACTAAACACATTTTCCCGAGAGGCATAAACATTCTTTAACTATAATCTATAATCTATATCTATATACGGTCTGATTCGATCTGATTTTATATATGTGATAGAGACATTAGATCTGATTTATCTTAGATACGATTGAAAAGTTTGACAAAAGTAATATTTAAAAATTGTTTTATTGATTAAAAGTTGCAAGAAACGCCAAAAATTGGATCTTGCTTATGTGGTAATTATCTGTATCTGTATATTTATCTTTATGTTTATGTGTAGCTGTATCTGCTTCGATTTTGTTTTGTTTTTTGTTTTGTTTTTAAATTGTAAAAGTATCTGCTGCTTAGCTTAAACACGAAGAAAGTTGCCTTACAATAGATTGTATATTATTTTAATTTGAGTTTTTATCTTGATTTTCTGTTTAGTTTAGTTTTGCTTTTGCCTGGAGCGTGGATCTTGGCAAACGGCTTAAACTAAAGGACGAGGGAGCTGGCTGGGGATCGGGGCTCGGGATTAGCTATGGAGTAGCTGGGCGCTAGGTAAAGTCCGGCGGCTTGTATTTGGGCGGTCGCTTAATTGGCTTCTATAACCAATTGCGGCCGCCACGTCATATGTTGTTCTCCTTGGCGCCCTTCGACGCCGACGAGGCGCCGCCCGCGTTTGTGCTCGCATCGTTGTCCCCTTTGTTGTTGCTGTTGCTGCTGTTGTTGTTGTTGTTGTTGTTGCTGCTGCTGCTGTTGCTGCTATTGGTGTTGTTGTTGGCAGTGGGCGTCTCCTCGCCATCGACGCCATCGGCTGCAAGGGAAAAAGAAATGCATTTAATTAGGAATTACTAGAACGTATTTCCCGGCTTTGCCAGGGCTATATTTTTGCTTCTGGTTTTTCTCATATTTAGTTTGTTTTAATATGTTTGAAAATCGCTTTGAAATCCTTCGAATTGAGCAGCAAAAGCATATCTATGAAATTCGCTTCGGATTTCCCTCATATTTATTTTGTTTTAATATTTGAAAATTGCTTTGAAATCCTTCGAATTGAGCTGCAAAAGTTGGCAGCAACATTTGCTGTCCATGTCTGTCGCTTGCTTGAAAGCTAGAAGACATTTGCAAATGAGTTTGAACCAGCAACTTCGCCAGTTCCAACTTTGATCCGCACCCAAGTGATAGATTTTGCCAAGTGTAAAAATCATTTCAAATGCATTTTACTTATACAGATCTTTGAAAATGAGTTTGTGGCGGATTGTAAACCGTTTTCACCTATTATCCACGGTTGTGGGTGGATTTACCAATATCGTTTAGACAACCTTTGATCCGCATATAGATCCCAAGTGATAGATTTTGCGAAGTGTGAATGATCTCTTTAAGATGAGATCCTTATAAAGATTCTTAAAAATGAGTTTGTGGCGGATTGTAACCCGCTTTCACCTATTTTCCACAGCTGCGGGTGGATTTTCATATTTCGCTTAGACGAGTATTTAATTCTATTTCTTTGAAACCGATCGGACTAAAGTGAGGTTACTTTTAAAAAGTGTGAAACACAAAGATTCTTGGACACAAATCCACATCGATTTCCACCAGGAATGGATTTAGCGAAAAGTGTGAAACGCAGCATTTTTACAAAGATCTTTAAGAAGTGTGTAACATATCTCAAAGAAATACAAACAGAGAACTTTTGAAAATGGGTTTGAAGCCCATCTGAAGGCAAAGAAAACGGTTGCATAAAACAATTTTCCCTGCATTTTCCACACAAGCGGGTGGAATTGAGCCCGTCTAACATCCAACTTCTTTGCATAGGACAAATTAAGCTTCAGTCAATCTCCGGGAGCAGCTGTCGCCCGCGCTTACCCTTCTCCTTGTCGTCCTTGATATCGCTGGAGGTTTCGGAGGAGGTCTTGTTACTGGAATTGGTAATGATGGGCTCCTTGTCGAGGCGCGGCCGCTTGCGCTGGCCCTTGTACGTGCGATTTTCCCTACGGCCAGCCTCGCCCTCGTCCTCGGAGTCGGAGTACTCGTTCTCGGGCACAATGCGCTTATCCTTGTCGCTCTGCGGCAGCCGCTCATCCTTATCGACCTTATCCTCATCCTCGGACTCATCGTTGATGGCATCCTCGGGTATCGCCTGAATCTGTACGCCCGGCGCATGCGGCAACATGCGCAAATTCTCGAACAGACGACTCTTGATCTTCTCCAGATACTCGGCCGTATTCTGATTGGTCATGTTGCTCGGACTGATATGCAGCTTAAAGTCGGGCCCGAAATACTCGAAATAATCGTTGTACGGCAGCTCGTTGGCAATTTCGACGGCCAGCGCGACAGACGTCTCGTACGTCCAGCAGCGGGAGACGTTGCGTATGGTGTAGCCGCCGCCGCCGACCATGAGGAAGGGCAGATTATATTTCTTAACAAACTCGACGCACTTGCCGTGCCCCTTGACCGTCAGATTGAAGCAACCGAGACGATCGCCGGTCAAGGAGTCGGCGCCGCATTGCAGCACCACGGCCGCCGGCTGGAATGTCTCCATCACCTTGGATATGATGGGCACAAAGATGCTCTCGTACGCATCGTCGTCCATGCCGTCGCGCAGCGGTATATTCACAGCATAATATTTGCCCTTGCCGGCGCCAATGTCCCGCAGATCGCCTGTGCCCGGAAAATACTCGCCGTACTTGTGGAAGCTGACGGTCATCACACGATCCGTCGTATAGAATGCCTCCTCGACACCGTCGCCATGATGCACATCGATATCGATATAGAGCACACGCTGATGATATTTCAAGAGCTCCAGAATGCCCAGCACGATGTCGTTGACATAACAAAAGCCGGATGCTTCCGATTTCTTGGCATGATGCAGACCGCCGCCCCAATTGATGCAGATCTCCGAGGCCTGTTTGTTCAGCTTAACGGCGGCGGCCACCGAACCGCCGGCGGACAGCTGACAGAACTCGTAGAGCCCGTCAAAGACGGGACAATCTTCGCCCACATTGAAGCGCTGCATCTGTTTGTTGTACTCCGTCATATTATCCGGCCGGATTGAGCGCAAGAATCTCACATACTCATCCGAATGGAATTTGGTCATCTCGTCGGCAGTCGCTTTGTGCGGTCGCTGTAAAGGGGGGGAATGAATTGCATTTCAAATTTGCGAATCGGTTTGCAACTTACGTAAATCTCCATCTTGCGGTAGAGTCCATAGTTCAGCAGCAGGTTGTGCGTCATGCGTATGCGGTGCGGCTTCATGGGATGGCCCTGGCCATAGTAGTAGTTGCCAATGTCACCTGTGGAACAGACAAACAGATCAGTGTTAGCCGACTGCACAATACTCTATTCCAGATAAGAGCTAAAGATTTCTCGAAGATTTCCTTCGTGCTTATTCATTTGTGGACTGTTAAACTGTTAGTTGCTTTCAAACTGTCTGGAAGCCGACTGCTCAATACTCTGTTCACTTTCAAACTGTCTGGTAGCCGACTGCTCAATACTCTATTCAGCTACAAATTACACAAAAAGCTTCCACTTTCTTATCAGATTATTGTTTGTTCCATCTGTCTGCTAGCCAAGTTATTAAGCCCCAGCTAAAACTGTGAAAAATAGAGATTTGTACATATTACCTCCCCCTTCCAACCTGGTGGGCGTGTCCAAAAATAACCAAAACTCTATTTACCCTGCTTATACACTACTAAATAGAACTCAATTTTTAAGCACCCCCCTTCAAACATTCCACAAAACACATATGCCCTTAATCCCCCTCTGAACAGGGTATATGTAATAGAAAAAAACCATTTTGCGCCACGCTCTGCAAAACGAAAATTTTATTGCCAGTGCCGGCGAGGCGTCTACACGCACAGCGCACTTTGACGCAAACGACCGGCGCCGCACTTTCGCTATACCAAACAAAGACCTACAGGTACACACACACTCATGCACACTGGCACGCACGCACACACACACACCACCAGCACCACCACCACCACCGCCAACAGAGTCGCATGCGTTGCGGTCGTTAGCGCAAAGTGCGCTGTGTGCCAAAATGCTGGTACAGTCGCTGTAAAAATTGAAATTCACAAAAATGCCGAATGAACGCCGCCGTCGACCATTTTCGGCTGCTTTGGTGGCCGCAAATGCATCCAATTGCTGCATAGTGCATCGTTTCTTGCATTTATTGCATTTGATGTTATTTAAAAGCCAACTTACTGTCGTAATAATAGCAAACGCGCTTTTTGCTATGGGACTGCATTGTCACTGCTGCTGCTGGACTGCCGGTCGGTCGTAAGACGCGGCTTGGATGTTTTTTACGCGATTTGGCTTAAAGCAGTGATTTAAGCAATTATTTTATTTGGCTTTTAGCGGCTTGGTTGTACTTTTCTTTGAATTAGCGAGAGAAGAAACACGGCCGCGCACTGCAAGAAAACGATGTGGTATGATATTTGCTGTGTGGCAACCACAATATATAGCGTTGCCACTTTGTAAAAAGAATTGCCAGATGACGGCAATGCACTAAAATGCGCCAAAATTATTTGGTATTTTTTGCAGTGCAATCTATGATCATGTATTCGTATAAAATATGTTTTTATAATGCTCAAAATAATTTAAACAATAACAGTTATAACAATAAGTCCTACATACAGTGATGTATTTTTAAAACATTAATATTTTGCTGGTTTTATGTAATTTTACCTTAAGTGGCAACGGCCACATTGCGCGAGCCATGGTTTTTTTTTTGGTTGTGTGAGCGGGAGAGAAAACTTCTTTTAGTAGAAAAAAAACCGTTGAACGAGTTGGACGCGTTATCTGTGCGAGGCTATGTCGGTCGGTGTTTTCCGTCTCTTGTCGGTGAAAAATAAGAATTAAACTCAAAACTAAAGTGCAAAAATATTGAATGAAAATCGTAACTGTAGTGCAAATTGCAGTTGAATTCAAAGGAAGCTAGCGCAAAGTAACGCGTAAGTTTTTTAAGTGAGTTGTTTGTGCGCCGTTCTGTTTGTATGCGTGCGTGTGTGTGTGTTTACGTGTGAATGTGTGTGTGTAAAAGAGAAAGAAGTTTCAGTTTCCAAGCAAAGCAAACAGCAAGTAAAACAGCAGCAACGGGAGTTGCAGTGGAAACACAAACAGAGCAACACACTCACCAGCGCACACACACGAACACACACACACATGAACACGCCAGCGCAAAAGAAGTGGGGAAAACTGAAATAAAGTGTCGAAGCGGAGTAACCAAAAAAAAAAAAAAGAAGCGAAAAAGAAAAGAAATGAACGCGCCCGCTTTTCTGTGATGATGAAAATTAATTAAAATAAATAAAAATATATGATAACCGTCTGAAATATCCTGCGCAGTGCAGACGCCGCCGCCGCCGCCAACTTCAGTGTTTCCTCTTTGCCTCTCGCTCTCTCTCTCTTATCTCTTTTTGAATTTTTACCGACTGCCGCAGCAGACGTTCCTGCCGCCCCCGCGACCAACGCCTCGCGCTGAAAGTTTCTGTTACTTTTTTGTTGCCTTCCGTTTTTATCACGATAAATTTCCTTTCCTTTTTTTCAATGCGCCCGCAGGATATTTTTTGCTGTTATTTATCTGCCAAGCAGCGTTCCCCCCTCCGCGTACGTGTTTAATTATAGTTTTTGTTCTCTCAGTCTCTCTCTTGTGCATCTCCTTCGCTTTCCAATTAGCGCAATTTCGGCAAACCGCAAAGCTAAATAGTTTATTGTTTTTGTTGTTGTTTCTTTTTGCATACAGTCCAGTAACGACCGTGAAACAAAACAACAAAACGCGACGCTGGCGGCAACTGCATTTTATAGCTGTAACTGTAAAAACGCGCGGCTAAGCCGCTGGCTATCCAATAAAAAATAATCCATCTAATTTAAATTAAAGGTAAGTGCTGCCACACTTTAGATTTAGCTATTTTCAGCTCATTGCTGCCCTGGTAACTTGTTTGCTCCTTGTTATTGTGTGCGTGTGTGTGAGTGTGGCCAACGCATCGTTCGTAAAGTGGCACAAAAATGCATCATTGCCTGACTCGACACTACAAAGTGCCGTTACAAAAGCCAATGAACGCATCAGCCAAATAACTAAACATAAAAAATACCAATCTGGCAACAACAACAAATTAATGTAAGTTTATGCTGAGAGAGAGGGAGAGGGAGAGCAAGAGAGAGAGCGCAGCTATGCTCTGCCGCTGCATTTTCTATTTGCGCTGGCGCTGCTGCTGCTGCTGATAAAAGCAAATCCCATTTTATTGCCGCTGCTGTTGTGCGTTTTAAAAAGTCAAAGAGCAATGTTGTTGTTGTTGTCGTTGTTGTTGTTGTTGCGGCTGCTTGTAATTGTCTGTAATTTAGCTCGAGGACCAAACCAAACCAGTCCGGCAACCAGCTGTCGACGTCTGCGCATGGAATACCATAAGGCAGAGTGAGCGAGAGAGGGAGAGGGAGAGGGAGCGAGAGTAACACATGCAGCTGCTGCTGACTCTCGCGTTCTGCCTCTCTCCTCGCTCACACTCTTCGGCTCAGTTGTTGTACTATTTTTGTTGGTGCTTTGCTTTGCCGCATTTATTTATTTACATTTCTCTTTGGCCTGTTTATTGTCCCAGCGCAGCATCGTCGCCGTTTGAAGTTCAAGCCACAATTTTTTGTTATACTATTTTTGTAGCTTATCTTGCGGTGCTTATACACCCCCCCTCCCTCTCCTCCCCCCGCGCAGTCAAAAATAAAAATTTTCATTAACACGTTCTACAATGCGATGACAACTTCCACAGTTTGTTGTCGCTGGCGCTTTTTGATGGCCGGCTATTTGCCTTTTGCCACTTCTCTTTCCATTTGCCTTCATTTCGTAACGACATAGATACAGGGGGGGGGGGGGGGGGCAACCCTATTTTTTTTTTGGCAGTTCAAAGCAAAGTGCGGCGCATGGAGTTCACTTCGAGTGCTGCACTTGGCAATTATGCCTTTTGGCTTTTGCGAAATGGGCAAACGGTAAATCTGCTTAACTCTCGACTAACGGCAAACTTGTTGAAGATCTCTGATGAGGCTGCTTCTTCTTTCGTTTTGATTATTTTCATTTTGCGCGCACAAAGCGCTTACGATTGAACGACTCACAAAGGCAAATGGCGAAATTACGGCAAATGCGAACGAAGGAGGCGACGACAACAAAAACAACAAAAACAACAACAACAACTGTTAAATAGTGAAAAAGTAGCTGAAGTGGCAGCATCAGCAGAAGTAGAAAATTCAATTGTTCGAGCTGCGTCTGCGGCTGCGGCCTTTGTATTTCTATATACCCTATACCCATTGAAAATGAGTTAAAAAAGGGCATATTGGTTTTGTAATAGGTGGAGGTCGGACACATAAAGACGTGGTAATCTATCTTATTGATAGTCATAAACCAGTTTATATTAATGACTATAAGAGCTAGAAATGTCCAATTAGAAATAGATATATATTATTTTCTATCCAATTCAATTCATAGCCCCAAAAGGCAATTCATGTCGATTTAATGCTCCTTTAACACACGTTTCTTGAAGATTTAAAGTCCTGACATCAAGTTGTGCCTTGTGCAGGGTATCCTTCAGTCACGCAAACCTAATTGGACCACTCTCACTTGATTTTTATGTGCAGCTCTGAACGTCGCCCACTTACAAGACACAATGAAAACGAGCAACCGAAGCAGCAGCATCTTTTATTGATAAGAAAATTGAAAGTGCGTGGCAAGCAGAGGCAAGCGGCAAGTGTGGAAAGCCGGCGAGAATGGAAGGCAACTTGCAACTTGCAAAGAGAGATGAGCGCGTGAGGCGTTGAACAAAGGGAGCCTAATCCAAACTATCGATAAATTGGCAATTTATATAAGCGATCGCTTTTAACCTCACATAATGAAAAGCAGCTTGTGATTTGCAAATGGATGGGCGCGTGAGGCGTGAACTTAATCCAAACTATCGATAAATTGGCAATTTATATTATCGATCGATAGCTCTTAACCTCACATAATGGGAGTCAACTTGCAAAGAGATAAGTGCGTGAGACGTTGCAAAATGTGAACCTTATCCAAACTATCGATAAATGTGAACCTAATCCAAACTATCGATAAATGTGAGCCTACTCGATCGAGCCTAATCGAAACTATCGATAAAGGTGAACCGAATCCAAACTATCGTTAAATGTGAGCCAAATCCAAACTATCGATAAATTGGCAATTTTTATAATCGATCGATCGCTCTTAACCTCACATAATGAAAGGCAACTTGAAACTTGCAATGAGATGAGCGCCTGAGGCGTTGAAACTATCGATTAATCGATTGCTTTTAACCTCATATAATGGAAGGCAACTTGCGAAGAGATGAGCGCGATGACGAACCTAATTCAAACTATCGATAATTTGGGAACTTATATAATCAATCGGTCCTAACCTTACATTATGATAGATGCCTTTTAAAAATGTGAAAGATTTCTGAATACTTTCCATTAATAAAGTCGGGAAATATGTTTAACTATCTAAACTTCCTAACTCAATCGAACTCTTATAGTTCTCGATAGTTTTACACGTCGATTTTTCTTTTGTAGAATATTTTCCTGGACTTTGCATAAGATCTAATTTCAAAGAATTCTCCGCTCTTAACCTCTCATAATAATTCGAACTCTTATAGTTATCGATAGTTTTAACCGTGGATTATTCTTTTGTAGAACTTTTTCTTGGACGTGTCATGAGCTCCAATTCCACAGAATTCTTTGCGGTTTTAATTAGAATGTAGCTCAATTTGTGTTTCTTTCGCAATTCACAAATAATCGAAACATTCTCTTTAATACAGAACCGTTTTTTATCATCTATATATTTTTTTTTTGAAGTCTACCGAACAATACATCTCATTTACTGAGTTTTTCTCGCTTTTCATCTTTTGCAAGAAGTGCTGCAGTAAATGTTGCTCCAGCTTTTCCTCCCCCCTTCCCCCCTCCCCCCTTGGCCATTGTCGTCGTCTGCCCGCACACAATTGACACAATTCAGATGGTGCTTCGGGCGCATCATCAATCCGGTTAATGGACGTCCAACTTCTTGTCCCCGTACGTTGTTGTTGTTGTTGTTGTTGTTGCAGTTGTTGTTGCTGCAGTTGACCCGGCACGCCACGCCCATTTGGCCAGAGCAAAAGCTTCAAAGTTTTTATTTTATGGCAATTTGAAGTTGTTTTTTTTTTTGCCACGCTTGACAGGTGGCCAACATAAAGTGCAGCAGAATGCGGCAGGACAACAACTGCGGATTGTTTTGTTTCGCGCATACCCTAGATCCATTTGAAAATGGCAAAGCGGGGTATAAGGGTTTTGTGCAAATGTATGTAACAGGCAGAAGAAAATATCTGTAGTAGCCTAAAGTTTATATAGTCTTGCCTAGGACCAATAAACAGGGTATCTCCGTGTCGACCTCAGAGACTTTAAGCACTAAAGTTTTGAAATGTTGGACGTAGGTTCTTCTATTGTCTGTAAAGAATAAATTAGTAACAAATCAGCTATAACGTCCATTTTTATAAAATCGATAAATCGATATCGAATTCCTGCATATCTCGGACCTTTTAGGAGCTAGTGTTCCTTAAAATAGTTTATATACTCTCGTCTAGTATCTGTAGAACGAGAATATTTCACTTTTGGATACCTTATTCGGATATGTCTTAAAAAAAACCTTATTTTTAAAAAAATCTCCTCAGGTTTTAGCACTTCAATACATTTAGATGCCACCTTTGATACCTGAGATTTTCATTAGTGTCGGACAGTAATTGGCCGAGTTATTCAAGAATGCATTTCTTATAGAGAGGGGCTATGAGAAGAAGAAGCACGGCTTGAGTGTCTATGTATATGTGTATGCCTTTTAACAGGGTATCTGCTAAGCGGACTGCCCCGACTAGAGAACTCTTGTTGCTGCACATTGCATTGTTCAATTGTTTTTCCTTTTTGGCGAACAGTGGAAAAACTTTTTAATTTATGTCGTTAAGAAAAGTTGCAGTCGCGTTTAATGGTCAGCTGGGCGAGCGGAGGGGCGGGAGGGAGGGAGGAAGGGAAAGGGGCTAAGCTGCCCTGTGACCGGCTAACCCAAAAGCTAGTTGGGCGGTTCAATTAGATTTATGGGATTAGGACAGGTCGCACACACACACGGGACTCGCTGCTGCTGCTCTCCAAAACATTTTGCATTGTTTGCTTTTTGCTGTTGCTGTTCCGCCCCTCACCCCTTCTCGCACCTCCTCGCCCCTCCTCGCCGCAGCTCCCCTGGTCTGTGGCACTTCAGTGCACATCCGGCTCGGGCAACAACAAAACATTGTTTCGTTCCGTAAACCGGCGGCAACTTTTCGCAGCGGTGGTTGTTTCGCACTCGCTGAAAGCTGCGCCAGCGTTTTCCGGTTTGCCCATTCATACTCTGTTACCTCCCCCTCCCCGCACTCCGCCCACCCGCATTCCTGGCCAGGTTTGCGCTCCTGGCCCAGGCACGGGCACAAGCACAGGCCGTGAGCGCGCACACATTTCCGGTAGAAAAAACTTCATGTGCCATGCCCACTGTGCATGCGTGTGCCCCTCTGTGTGTGTGCGTGCGTGTGTGTGTGTGTGCTTGTGTGTGTGTTTTGTGGTGGTTGTTACTTTGGCTAGTTTTCGATTTTATTGATTTTCATAAAGCTGCTTTTGCGTCCGTCCAACTTTGCGACTACTCCAATTAGAGGCCGCAGCTGTAGAAATAAAAGTTTTGCCCCATTTGCATTGAAAACCATTTCCATATTCCTAATCTCACTTTTTGTGCAGCAGCAGCTGCCACTTGCAGTTGCATCAAACTAAGGCTTCCCCATAAAGCGAAAAATGAAATATATACTAATTGGAAATGCACACAAGGCTCTCCGATTGATCAAGGGAAGGCTTAACTCTGAATAAAAAGGGGTTTAGGGAACTAGGACTGTGTGTGTGTGTTCTCTTGGGGTAAAGCCTAGGCTTCCAGTTTATATAGAAAACTTATACTTATATATGTTGATCAAAGATATAACAACAGTACTAATAGGACAACTGTTAATTTATGCACTTGCCTTTTGCCCTGAGTATTTCTATGGACTCCCAAAAGAAGTCAGAATAAAACTGATCAGGATCTGGAAAAAATAGGAACTAACGCTGGAACTAAACAGGGAAAAGTCAAATGCTTCCTTATCCATGATAATATGAGTCTGTTGATCGATTGTCAACCTCTTGTCAGGAAGACGAACCCCGATGCGGGTAAATCAAGGTACGCTCCGTTGCGTATATGCGACCAAGACTGTTGATTGAGCTTGCAAGGATCGCAGCGGCTGTGATTAATACCCAAATGCGGGTAGAGTCCTGTTCGATGAGGAGTTGAGTATTAAGCGTCCAACTGAAACTTAGGATGGACCTAAGCCCTCAACAAAGCAGAATATCCTGTCCGCCCAACATGCATTCAATTGGCACCGAAAAGAAAGAAACCTCTTTGAGAGGCGCTAATCGCAGTCTTTCGACTTGAACTATATGAAGTTTGTCATATATATTGAGAGTATCGTGGTATTAAACCCTAAAGTGTACAACCTCATTTTAAATAAGCCTTCACTTCTCAACCCTCAACCTCAAATCGGTTGACATCCCAATAGATTATATCACAGGACCCTGAGATATCATCCAAAACTTAAACCCATCTGACATCGACACAAGCAGATTATGTAAAGGGGATCAAGAGACATTGAAACATGTAAATCTCAACCCCTATTTATATGCTTCTAGCCAATTCGTGGTGCACACAAAACCATAATAATAAGCATCTCAAAGTCTCAAGTGCTTTTGTGATATGACCCAGTTCTTTGTGCAGTCCTTAGATAGGGCAGGACTTAGGGGCAAACTTTTTAATTACAAGGATCAGGACAATAAAAGTTTATTATGCGAAAAGCAGCCCGAAGCGCTCGTTCATTTCATTTCTCAAAGTCCACAAAAATAAACAGCATCAAAAACTAAAATACTAAACTTAATTCTGGCCTCAACTGACAGTCGAACTATTTATCTATAAAAAAAAAGAAAAAGGAAAAGGCAGACCTAAATCCAGTTAAAGTTTATGTTTTAATGTGCGGCACAAAGTTTTTGCTAATCCCCAAATCGGAGCTAACAATAAATCTAGTGCGATTCGAGTGTGGAAAAGCGATTGTTGCGCTCAACTTTGGCAAATATTGAAGATTCGGCGAGGAGTGTGGCGCAAAGGAGGACACGGAGCGATGCGATGGCCCAAACAGCAAATCGATTTCAAATGCAAACGCAAATTCCAGCCAGCCAATGAGTTGCTCTCCCTCTCTCGCTCTCTCTGACTCCGTCTCTGTCTAGCTAGCTAATATTCAAATGCAATTGGAGTACATTGAACTGCGAGAACACAGACAAGGTGTGAAATTCGCCAGGAGGCACAAGCACCGATTCCTCGCAGGCAGATAAACATAAACAGAAAAGAAACTGGAGCACAGAAAATAAAAGGCCAGCAGCAGCAGCAGAGCAACTATCTGGCAATAGATGCCTGGGGAGCTGGGCCATAACAAAGCAGATTTACGGACTGGGGGCATACGCTGCGGCTCGATGCTGTCTGTGCCCAAAACTTGTGTGGGAATCAACTTGCCAACGGTTCTTAAGAAATCATAACAATCCTTTAAAGTACAAAAAAAAAAAAAAACACAACCCCCGTACGAAATTTTCAAATGAAATTAAAAAGTTTATCGTCAACTTTGAAAAACAGTGCACTAAAAATGTGCGACTGTCAGCCCTCAAAACGAAAAGAAAAAGAAATAGCGTTTAACTGAGTCGAGTGCTTGTCTCTTCGCAATTTTTGCTTTCAGTTCAATTTTTAGCTGCCAAACTTGGCCCAAAACTTGTCAGCTATGTCAGGCAAAAAAAGTAGAAGAAACTAAAACTTAGCCACTTGAATAGTTAGTGTAATTTGTGTAGCGCAGTGCGAAAGTGCCGCCAAAGGTTTTGCCAAGAAAAGGAAGGCGAAAATAATTTGTGGAATTAAAATTTGGAGTAAAGTTTCTGCGAAGAATACTTCTATTTTCTTTATACGTACTTCTTAATATAAGCTTAATTAGAAGCTTACCTGACAGCATTAAATAATGCACATTTTACGTTTAAGGGTAAAAGCGTGTAACTGTGGTTTCACTTCTAGCAGTGAAATAGGGGTGGAAAGCTGTTAAATTGCTGTTATCGCTTGGGCTTCAATTTATGTGTCAAAGATCTCTTCAAAATGTTATTTAAGGCAAACTATTTTATGTGAAACATGCCGTTAATAGTTGCCTGCTGTTGCATTCCACCTCATTTAGTGGAAATTAGGTGGAACTAGATGTAGTTCGTGATAGTGATTTGCTACGTTCAGCTTGTATGAACTCAAGTTTAATTTCGCTTTGGCCTACATTTCCTATGTTATTCGTTACGTGTTTAATTGACCCTTAGAATTCCACCCCAACTGGCGGAAAGTGGGTGAAAAATGGAAGAATCTTAGGAAAAACATTTTATCGATGTTATTATTACCGTTATGTATTGTCTCATGTGCTTTGCATAATTTTGCCAACACTGAGCAGCGTTCATGAATTATACGAACGCGCTTTTGGGACATTTACCATGAAATTTTCAAGCATATTTCATGCGATGCTTCACTTGAAGTGAACCAAAAAACTTGCTCCGTCTCTTGACAACAGCTGGGAGCGGGAGGAGGTGATAGGGGGGAGATGGGGCTGGTAAGAATAAGGAGGATGCCAGCTTGCAATTTGTAGCAGCGCCTGGCAAGTTATTGTTATAGACTCTGCCCGATTGACTGACTGTCCGTCCGGGCACGAAATGTCACGCTGTGATTGCGCCGAGAGCGAAATCTCAGTTACAGCTGCAGTCGCAGTCGCAATTCTCAATTCTCAGTGCTCTGTGCGCTGTGCTGCGACTATTTGTCTCGAGTGCATTGCAGTTTGCTGGAATTGTGTCTAGTGGCGCACTTCAAGTCGCATTGCCACCCCGCCCCCCTCCTCCCCCCACCCTAACGCTACACACAAGCGTCCCCAGGCGCTCGACCCGCAATGCACTTTGCTGATTATTTGTCTCGATTTTGTTGTTATACCCTGAACCCATTGAAAATGGATAAAAAAGAGTATACAATTTTTGTGCAAGCGTATGTGACGGGCAGAGAAAAATATCTCCTAATTTTTCGTGATTAGATTGAAGAGCTTAATCTCGAGAACTACATCAAGTAGAGATTTGAAATATGAGATATATATGCTTTTCTATACCATAAGCAGAACGAGCTTATCTTCTTTCCGATATCTTCTCTTTTATGGATTTTGCAACTTGTTTTCTAAGCATAACTCGAAGACTATGAGAGTTATTTATATCAAGCTTAGTAAGAAGTTTCTCGTATAGTGTAAACAGATCAGGAAGTTTTCATTTTTTAGATACCTACTCCAGAAATTCGTTAAAGCTCAATATTAGAGGAAGAGCATTGCGTTTTGGTATGTACGCACTTTTGTAAGCCATTCTGAATCCCTGAAAATTTCATAAAGATCGGACTGTAAATACCGAAGTTAGACAAGAACGCATTTCTTACAGATAGAGTGGGATGATAGCAAGAAGAAGCACAGCTACACATAAAGTGCGCGTGTATTTGTGTATGCATTTATAGAAGGAATGCTTGTTACGACAGCTCGGGCAGGGTATCTCCTCGTCGGACACTTCTGTTCTTGTTCTTATTGGTTTTTTATTTGAATTGAGCCACGTGACGTAGTTGTTTTCCATTGTTGTTTTTGTTGCTTTGACTGAAATCAATTTGACACAGATTTAGTTTCAGATCAAAATCAATATCAATTGTGTCAGGGCTGGTCCGAGGCGCCCCTGGGATAGAGCTGAAGCTGATATTATGCAGCTCCAAGCAATTAACCAGACACCTGACTCTATTGTGTGTGCGAGTGTGTGTGTGTGAGTGTGTGAATGTGTGTGTGTGCATACAAATTAGTTTTAATATTTGCAAGGCAAACGGGCAACACACAAAACGCAAATTGGCTGAGAGGCTGCCGTTTGCCACATTCCACTTGCCACTGCTGCAAACTTAACTCGACTTCCGTTCATTACGACGACGCGTTGTATTTTCAATTTTGCAACATGGCAAATTTACATATTTTTCTATTGCCATTTAACTCTTGTGTGTGTGTCGAGTGCGTAGCCAATGTTCAAATATTTTCCCACAAAAAAAAATAAAAATCACAAAAAAAAAAATAAAAGACACAAAACCCAAATACTTTTCCCATGTTCAAAACGCATTTACTGTGGCTGCCACGCCCCTCCCCATTCCCCCTGCCCCGTTGCCACCACACGATAAATTGCATGCATAGATAGTTGGGCTTGGATCGGGTTGTGTCCAGAATCGAATCATTGCTCTCTGAATACCTCTGTAAATGCATATTTGCCGCTTGTTGTGCGGCCCACTTCAGTCTTTGATTATCTGCGCCACTCGAGACTATTCCATTTGTGATTTGTTATTGTAACACTGTAAACAGTTCGGGTCCATAAAACCCAGGCTAAAGAGTCGATAACCTTTTTACAATTATGTATGAAATGTGTGGGATACAA
The DNA here is from genome assembly GCA_035045355.1 of Drosophila lacicola. Lineage (NCBI taxonomy): Eukaryota > Metazoa > Arthropoda > Insecta > Diptera > Drosophilidae > Drosophila > Drosophila lacicola. The sequence goes on from JAWNPB010000133.1 coordinate 1,311,706, forward strand.
GTGCCAAGTACCAAGAGCGTTCTATGGAGCGGGCTTTTAAAGAGGGGGAAACTTTATGGTAAATACTTTGTTAGGAGTTCGGCTAAGCTTAAGTGAAATAGTCAGAGAGAAAGAGAGAGGGAGAGAGAGAGAGAGATACTCTAAGCGTAGAAGGCAGAAAGTTTTCTTAGTTAATAGAATACAAAATATGAATTAAAAAAGTTTCTATGAATGTAAAATAACTTTTAAAACTATAAATATGTTAATCTTCTGATAGTTTCTGGTAAAATACTCGCAATTTATTATCTCTTACACCAAATGCAGATAAATCCTAGCGCTGCGCTGCAAAAAACGCATATTTTTAAATGACCTTTCTATGCGATTCTCAAGAATTCAAGTAAGGTTTAAAAAGCAAAAAAGTTGCTTACAGAATAACTTGCAGCTCCATAATGTAGACATTAATTCCCTCTAATATAGTTTGATTGGCTATACACATAAAAATAACTATCCTATATTTATGCATATAGGCTTTACATATGTATATTTCGTGACTATCCCAACACCCCTCCACGCTTTGTTTAGTTATTATCAGCATTGCTGGATCTTAAACTAACATATGACCAACATTTTATTAAGGGGTGTATTTCGAGACCTTCAAGCGCAAAACATAAAGATAGAGTGATAAAGAGAGGGAAGAAGGGAGCGGGAGCTGTTGCTCAACAGCTGACAGGGCACCTCCAAAATAAAAGAAGAAGAAAAAGAAGAAAACCGAAAGTGATACAACTGCCAAAAGGGTCTTTCACTTGGATGGGCCGCCCACGCGCTATAAATATGAAATGTGCTGCAGGCGCTGCAGCGAGGGGTGAGTCGAGGGGACGGTCGAGGGGAGTCGAGTTAGTGATGCGCATCCTGAGCAGCGTTTCCTTTGCCTTCTTTGACTCGGTAAGCAGGTCACGTGAGCCAAATTGCTTAAGACTTGATGGGCGAAGGCGTGGCGGGGCCGGGGGCGGGGGCGGGGGCAGTGACAGGGGTTATCATAGGGCAGCAAGGCGCCTAACCCGGCGCGGCAGTCAGTCAGTCGGAATCGCGTCCGTCGTAGGGGCAGTAAATGTGATTGCTTGAAGCGCCAGTTGCTGTCACCCCTGCACCTCCCCCACACCCCCCCCCCCTGGCTGCTCCACAAACTGGCTGTGTTTGCTCTGCTTTGGCCTCGTGCGTGTGTTTTTGTTATTCTTGGGTTTATTTCGCAGCGACTGGCTTTCTTTTCCTCAGCTTTTAATACACCCCATCGAAAATGGGTAAGAAAAAAGGGTATATTGTTTTTGTGACAGATAGAGAAATGCATTTGCGGGTCCATAAATATATATATTCTGGATCAGCCGGTCGAGCTGAGCATAACTAGACATGTGTCTGTCTGTTCGTCTGTGAGCCAGAGCAAGTTTATATTTCGATTGATATATTCTCACATTTTCATATACTTGATATGAAAATGATATGACAGGATTTGTTAAGCATTACTTAAAGTTTTTACACCATGTAGCTAGAGCCTTGCGCTTTGGTATGCATAAACTTCTTGGTGTCATATTTAATCCCTTAAAGTTTCATAAAAATCGGACGGTAAACAACGAAGTTACTCAAGACTGCACTTCTTATAAATAGGGTGGGTTTAAGGAGAAGAAGAAGCACAGCTGCTGCAGAAAATGCGCAGCTTGCAGCGTGAGTTCGTATGTGTGTGCGTGTGTGTGTGTGAGTGTGTGTGTGGTTATTTTTGGCTCTGTGTACGCTCGTCTAGTAGGGTAGTACAGGGTATCTTCTGGTCGGACACTTGCTGTCTGCGGCTTCTTCTTCTCTAAAATAAAACATGCTAAAAATTTGCCAGATTTTAACGCTTGTCGCTTGTCGTTTTCTCGTTTCGCCTGCAATTGTTTCAACGTGTTTGAAATATTTTAAGACTCTGCTCGTGTGTGTGTGTGTGTGTGTGTGTGTGTGTGTGTGTGTGTGTGTGTGTGTGTGTGTGTGGTTGTGTTGTGTGTGTTGTGTTATGTTGTGTTTGTTTGTTTTGCTTGTGTTTTTGTTTTAACCACGCATTCGCAGCTCCAGCGCAATGAAGTTGCTGCCGCCTTATAAATACATAAAATAAATACACACACACTCACACACACACACGCAGACACACACACACACACGCACACGCACATCGCATTGCTCATGGTATAAAAATCAATATTTGCGCCGTGTCGCCGTCAGCGTTGACTATTTTATTTTATTTTTTTTTATATTAGTATTTATACCCTGTAAGCATTGAAAATGTGTGTCTAGCTGGGAAAAGTAGGCATGGAAATTATAGATAAATAACTGATTAGCATCAAAATCAGTTTGTCAAAAGTTAAAGACTTTATATTGGCTATGTTTACATAAAACAATGTCAACTTTGTGCTTTGCAAATTGTATCAAAATTAAGCTGTAAATATAAAAGTTGTTTTGGAATGAATTTTGCAAGCGCAAGGCAGTTCAGTCTGAATTTCGTGTATTTACGGGTCTCATTTACAGGGTATTGCCTAGTCGTTTACACTACACTTAAGCACACTTGTTTAATTTCTTGTCTCTGTGCGACAAAGCGCTGATAAGACTGATGAGAAACGGATGCGTGTGTGTGTTGTGCCTGGAAATGACGCCCAGTGCCCGCTCCTCTATCTAGTTTTATATGTACTTGATTATACAAATAGAATGCTAATTTCACGTTTGCTTAAAGAGCGGCCAGTTGGGAGTTGGGAGTATGGGATTTAACGGCCATCACTTGGCAACTGGACTTTCAACTAGTTTCCACTTTGAGAGCGAGCTCCAAATTGTTCGCCATATTCCTTCAAGTCCAGCTGCGAGCGGCTTTTTTTTTCTTCCATTTGGTCCATTGCTCTTTGGGCGGCCATTAACTGGCACATGCTAAACGCCAGAAATGCTATTTTGTGCCTCCAGCATTTTCCTTTTCTTTGTGCCCAATAACGAAAAAAAAAAAAAAAAACCCCAAACTCGACAAAAGTTAAAGCTCTGGTCCGGTAGCCGAGAGGCGGCTGCTGCCACTCGACTCGCGTGTGCTCCAGTTCTTCGCGTAGAGTCCAAAACGAGTTTTCGGCACTTGCCTAGCCGGGCTAACAGCTTGAGTTAGGCCTAGTTTTATTTTGTTGTATTTTAATAGACAAACGCTCAGCGAGACAAACACACAGAGAGAGGAAACATGTATTTAGCGTTTTGGTCTGGAGTTTTCATGACATATTTTTACGAGCTTGAAACAACATTTTATTGCTCTTTCAGACAATTTGTTTGGCAGGAATTACAAATAATTGCAGCTCCGACTAACAGCTAGCCAAATGAGTTTTGTGCGTATAAAATACGCCAGAAAGCAGTTGTATATCAGATTTAGTTCCAAATAACACTTAAGGCGGGTTAAGAAACGCATAAGAATACAGTTTTCGCTTGCAAGCTGGTTGAGAATCGCTGCTAGCGTTGAAGCGGCGACTTCTCGCTTGCTAGAAAGACGCCTTTTAAGGGTCGCAGATTAATATCATGTAAGTTACATTCACTTTTCCCTCATTCATTCGCTTGGTAGAGATCAGAAGGTATTGATCGAAGTAAAACAAATTGAATTGAGAAAAGCTTTGAACCGGCGACTTCTCGCTTGTTAGTCAGACGTTCCGGCACTCTATAAAGTTCTAGTTGATGTTTTTCTTAGAAACTTTGATCTCCGCTTTTTTTTTTTAAATAAAGTCTCTAGGTTTCTCATAGAAACTTTTAATTCCAATTTCTCACACTTGAAGCTCAACTTATCAAAAACTTCTCAATCACTTTCTTCTGTAATTATTTCAGCTCTTAGTAAAAATCTCTTACTCCCTTCACAAATTTATATTTCAAATAGATAATTGCCTTTAATTACCATACAAAGCTGTTTCAAATATTATTCTCAACACTAATTTGACCGTAATTTATTTACTGCCCATTCAAATGATCATCTTTGATTTATGCTGTTTGTTTTGGGCATTTAATTGAATTATTTTGTTTCTCGTTGCGTCACGCAACGGAATTTGTAAATTTCGTTTCAAGTGAAAGTTCGAGCTGCCTTCCCCTCAGATCGCTTATTTGTTTAATGTGACAACGTGCCAAACGTGTTGCCAAATGCAAATCAGTGTCTCGTGATTGAACCCCCCCTTGGGGCAGGGTTCGAACCTTGCATTCGAATTTGAGCGGCACGCGAGGTCCCTACCTCAGAGAAACCCTCGAGTCGGCTTCAGTTACAAGCTCTGCTTTGCGTAGAGGTTCTCGGCTTTCATGACTAATTACTTGGCCCTGGCTCTGGGGGTCGCGATAGGGTTCGACTGAGGCAACGGCAACGGGGTCGGGGACGGGGTCGGAGTCGGGGTTGGGGTTGGGGTAAGGTTAAGCGCTCGCGTCCGTGCACATTAAATTCTGTAGGATTATATTTTATATATTTCTCTTTGCAACAAGCATTCCGAGCAGTTGTTCTTTTTCGCTGCGCATGGTGGAGGTGGAGGTGTGTCAGGGGCTGGGGTTAAGGGTGCAGCGGGTGTGCTCTATAGATACCCTAGACTGCGCCAACTTTGGCTCAATTTGTTGCTTCGCCCGGCGACCCTAATGAAGTTATGGCTCGGGCTACCCTGCGGAGTTGTGGGCGGGGCCGGGGGGCGGAAGCCCCAAAATGGCATGCCGTGCGGGTGCGCCGTTATTTGGTTTCATGCATAAAATAACGGCACATAAGTGCAAGTTGCACGTTGCAAGTTGCAAGTTGCAAGTTGAGCGAGCTGCAAATTTAATGAAAATTGCAACCAAGGCAACCGTCGTCCTGCTGCTGCGAGCCAGGCGAGGATTAAATCCAATTTTGCGCTGCTAGTTTTTTAAGTGGCAAAGCACACACACACACCAATACACACACACACCCACACACACACACACACACCGACTAACAGGCGCACACTCTCCGCCATTTGTGTACATTTTAATAGGTGTAAAAGCTTCAGTTTTATAATATTATGCCGCTTGCAAGTGTCGCCCGGCAAGCTGTTGCATAAATCAGCTTTACCAGCGGGGCGCGGTTGGGGTGAGTGGGCGTGGCATAAAGAGCGGGACGGGGCGGTGTACCTAAAGGTGCCGCAAACTATGTCAAGTGCCTGCCCGCCGCATTGAGAGCCCAGCCCCGGCTATCGTGCATGCTCTATAAAATATTTGTTAAAACTTGCTGCCTGTAAAGCCCCCCCTCCCCCTCCCTGCCCTGCCCTGCCCTGCCCTGCTGCTGTGCCCATCTGCCAACTCAGATGCTTTGGGCGTTGATAAGCGCACTTTGAGTTGCGACACTTGAGGCCGCACGCAACGTGTAATCACAAAAACGAAATGAGTAGAGTTTAATGTTGTTCAAGTGCTTATAGCTCTGGCAACACAAGCACCAGTAGCAGGCAGCAGCTATACCCTATCCCCCCCCGTCACACTCCTGCCTGTTAGTTTGCTTTATTAGCCTGAGTTGCAGCGAGATATGTGTGTGTGTGTTTTCTTCTTATAAATTCGTGTTTATGTCTGTGGACTGTTGATTCGTTGCAGTTGTGCTACCCTGCATAACCTAGTTAAAAGGGTATTATAATTGTGTGCCAGCTTATAAGGCAGAAGAAGGCAGCTCCTATAAAGATAGAGATTCTCAATTGGGTTGATCTGGGCGTCCATCTCAAGAGCTGAAGACGTCAAGTTTGACATGCAGATTGTATCTATCGATATCTTGTTTTCCCAATATCGATTAACATAGACTTTCAGTCAAGGTTTTGCCCAGCATATCTCTGGGAAGAGACTAAAGGAGTTGGAGGCGCAAATTTTGGCATCCTGAATCCATCTATCGATATCAAGCTTACAAAAAATCGATAAATATCGATTTCAAGTAACGAATTCTTGAGCTTGACTTTGGGAAGCGACTAGAGGAGTTTGAGTCTTAAATATGGGTATGTTGGTTCTATGCATCTATCGATATCAAGTTTTCACAAAATCGATATATATCGATACAAGATTTTTCGAACAAAGGTTCGTTCTTATCGGATACCGGCATTAGATTCCCTACTTTACTAACAAACGCGGGAAATTTAACTGTTTGGATAATATTCCCAAATTTAGAGGTACAACTTTGCTTATTTTGCTATAAAGGGAAACTCTTTGCTGTTCCCAGGGTATCTCGTAATCGAGCAACGCTCCACTAGGTGCATTCTGACTTGTCGTGGCCGTAGCTGTGCGCTGCTCGTCAACAAGCTGACAATTTGTTGTCTGAGTGTTGGGCTGTCGCCTGTTGTCGAAACATACGGCAACAGCAATAAAAGTGCTAAAAAGTTTTATGCCCCTGGACTGCATCCTGTTTTAAGTAGGAGCTGTCCATAGTCCACGCCGTCCCACAATACACAGCACACACAATACAATTTTTAATCTTTTCAAACTGAAACGACTTTTGTTGTTGTTGTTGAAGTTGTCGAGCAAGAAAATGACGCAACACACACACACAGAGCCCGTCGAATGTGGACTTGTTCTTGCATGCTCCTCGAGCAACAGCAGGGTGAGAGAGAGTGAGAATTGCCGAGAAAGGGTATTCGACGAATCAGCTAGCAAAAACACTATAAAGTTAATTGATAGAACAGAAAAGCATATAACATTTAAGAGAGAGGGAATTTAGATTGAAGCAAGTTTGAAGTTTTGATAATTAGAATTACGCAAGAGCTGAAATGTAATCTATTATTTATATTTGAGGTAATTAAAGATTAAATATCTGTAGATTTAATGAATTACCCGGCAACGACTGGTTCAAAAACACGTTAACTACAAAATGTTTGAACCAGCGACCTCTCCATGTCTCAGTAAAACTAAATGTAGATATGTTTGAAATTTATTTTAATAATAGTAAAAGAAATAAGAGTAAAAGAAAGAATGCTCCAAATTCATGCAGATACAAAGGTTTTGAACCAGTGACCTCTCTTTTTTTATGTTCAGTAAAAATGGATGTAGGTACCATATCTACATCACAAAGTGTTTAATTAGAGTCAAAACGCAATAACTTCAGGCAGATAAAAATGGTTTGAACCAGTGACCTCTCCTTGTTTAGCGTCAGTAAAAATAAATGTAGATATGGTGTATACATAGTTTAATTAGAGTAAAAGAAATTACCCAGCATCGTTCTGGTCAAAGAACGCTCCAATTTCAGGCAGATTTAAAGGGTTTGAACCGGCGACTTCTCCATTGAAATCTTCAGCAAATAGATAATAGAGGCATATTACTTTTAAGAGCAACTGCAATTCGGTACTTTAAACTATATTGTATTGTTTTCTGCAGTTGCTCTGCTTATCTGTGGCTTCATTCATAATTTTTGTCGCATACGCGGTTGAGGGTTGTTCTTTGGCTTTTCCTTTTGCACCTGTGTGAGGGTGTGTGTATGTTGTGTGTATCTGTATGCAGGTATCCTTCATGCGGGTGGTTTGGCGAATTGTGAAACTTTGTCGCGTTGTCAAGCTTTGTGGCTGTTTCTATTTATGTTATGGGCACCGACTCCTTCTGCAATGTCTGCTGTCTGCAGATATCTACCACCCATACGCTTCTGCATATGCGACGTCACGTATGCGTCTGTGACGTGTGCCTGGTGTCGTCTCCGTGAAGTCGTCTGCCCACACTTTTGCGTGGTATACATGGAATGACATCAGTCGGGCCCAATGGCAGCTGCATTGCGCCGTGAGGAAATTAAATACTCAAGTCGGATGTTGGTGAAATTTCCGCTTGGAATGTTGCTTCGAGTTGCTTTTTGACTGCCAGCCGAAAGTCTGTTAGAATTTGCAAAACTCACTCACCCTTCAATCAAAGCGGATGAGTCGCAGCGGAATTCCTTGGCTTTTGGAGGAAGGGTGCAGAGGGAGTGCATTTGTTTAATTTTCATGCGCTTTTAATCAATGCAAATCTTTAAAAGTTGTTTGCTAGTTTGTTGTGTGACTCGAAGCAATGTTTTCCCTTTGATTACGTGCTTTAAAAGTTAAATTAATAGAAGGTTCAGATCATTGTTTGGTTCAAATTAACAAAAAAAATAGGGTTTGAACCACAATTCGAACCTTGCTGGATCGAAACATAATTTAAAAACTTACAAGGTCGAATAACTTTTTAAAAATTACCGATGAAACAATAATAAAAGCTTACTAGTTCGAACCCTTGTTTAAACCTTGCTGGTTCAAATCGCAAGTTGAACCTTTCCCGATTGAGCTACCATTTGAACCTTACCGAATATAAGTGCAATTCGGAGTTGAATAGTTCGAACCTTTTTAGTTTGAACCACCATCTAAAGCAAACTAGTTCAAACCTTGATTTCAACGATGCCGTGTCGAACCAAGATTTGAATCTTACCGGTTCGAATCGCGACTTGAATTGAAAGGTCGTAACTTAACAAGACTTAACCACTAACTAAAACCTTACCATGATTCCATTGAACCATGTTTTGAACCTTGCCGGTTCGAATCCAGTTTGTTGCACATCTGGAAATGTAAATTTATTGCATTGCCTGCAAATTGGCAAGCAGCGCCCATTCAATTAGTTCCAATCCGAATTCGCTCCCTAATGACATTTGACTCTAGCCAGCGCGGCCTGGGGCTGGGCCGCTTCTCTGCTCCAATTTGAGGCCAGCTAAATGCAATGCAAGCAAGGTTTATACGCAGTGAGGGGCGTGCCACATTTTGGGGGCGCTCTTTGTTGCAGCTGCCTTGTTGTTGTTGCATGTAACACTTTTGCAGTCGGGTGCAACGGCAAATGTCACACGAATGTGGAGCATGTCATGTGTTTTTGCCACTATGCATGCAAATGCAGCAGCAGCAGCAGCAGCCGTTGCCTCCTGCCACCTCCTGCTGCACATGTTGACCACATGCCGAGTGTGGCTGCCTCGTGTGGCTGGCAAAGCGGGAATTCTTTCCAATAACACGAATTGCCCTGTGTTGATTTAACGACAGATAAACGCTGCAGGCACTTAACAAATCCGATGCCGATTCCTATTCCGATACCCCTACCCAACTGGGAGTTGTGTCCGTGTGTGTGTGTGATAAGAGTTGCCCCTGCTGCAGCTCCTGCTATCAGCACAACGAAAATTCATTTAGTACATTTTTCATTTCATTTCGGGTTTCGAATTTTCGGTTTTGGGGTCACCTAATGACGCTGCAGCAGTATTTCCAAAGTATTTTGTCTTGCTATGCCCTGGAAACAATGAGAATAAGCAAAGAGGGTATATTGTTGCTGAGGGTAAATGTGTAAAAGGCAGAAGGAAGCAACTGCGAACCTATAAAATATGCCGATTGCTGAGCAAGTCGACAAGTTGGGTTAAGCTAGCTATTATCGTGCTTCTGTCTGTGGGAACAAGTCGATCTCGGGAATTCTAAGAGCTAGAATAAAAAGATTATGAGATCGTAGATGCTTTCTTCTGCCTGCTGCACACATTCGCTCAAAAACAATATACTCCTTTGACTATATACATATTTTTGTGTATGGAAAGATATATGTATAGAAAAAATCTCGACTGTTTGTTTGAATACAGGGTATCTGCTAGTCGGGCAATGCCCTGATTGTCTTATACCATTCGGTAGGCCGATAAAGCGGTTGCTGCTGCTGGCCATAAGTGACGCCGCTCGGCGATAACAACTGTGCCCCGCCTCGGGGACAGCCCCTGCTCGCTTGCATTTATCATTACATTGGCAGAGGCCAGTATGGAACGACAGGGGGGAGAGAGGAGGGGGGACGGGGGCTTACCGCTCACGTGCATATGCCACGCTTGACCCAATTGCCGGGGCACAAGACAAATGGGTTCCAGCGATGCAAACTGCCAGCCGAAAATCGAAGCTGAAGCGAACCTTTTTTTTTTTTGACTAATTGCTGCACTCCGGAGACCCGCAGCGGCTAAAATTTCCACTCCACCCCGACCCCGCCCACCGTTCCGTCTACCCGCCCAAAGGCGGCCCCAATCCGAACATAAAAATAGCTTCAGTCTTAAAATAGCCGCATTGTCGCTTGACTTTGGCTCCAACTGAGCTTTTGCTATGACCTCACCCAGCGAATGCCAAGCGAGGCAACTGTCGCGGAATTCAACAGGATATAGCCTAAAACAACAACAACCGCAAATTGTAAATAAATTATCTATAGATATTATATAGCAAAGCAATAGATACTATGTAAATATCTTCTTCTGCAGCCATTAAAAAATTGGTTGGAGGGGCAAAGTATGGGCTGGCATCCCATGACCCTTAGATTAGCCCCGGGATTAACTAGCGAACGTCGATCCAAGAGACTTTTAGGTCGAGAGACAGAAAATTAGGAATTTTCACAAATTTACAATATATCTATGTTCAATTTTTTTTAATAGTATTTCGTATTCTCTCGTAAAGCAAAGGTGAACTTGGAATATTTTAATATTTTGGATACCTTTCGACACTGAAAAAACTCTTTATTTGTTTATTTAAAAATATTAAAAAGTAAAGAAATTTATACTAGATATATAGAGTATTAGGTAGATAGGATAAAGAGATATTGATGGCCTGTCCGGCAAGCTATTCCCCCTACTCATGGCTGGAAATAATCAATGCCGAAGGTATCCTAAAACCAACGATTTTCTTGGGGGGAGAGAAAGTTCCGTGGAGAAAACGTGATAAAAATTATTGTAATTCTTGCATAGTACACGAAGGTAGGTAGGAATAAGGGGCAATAATTCCTGGTAGGACGGAGCAGGGAATTGTAGACGCAGATGAATTTAATGCCTTGATTTTTTGAATCTATAAATATTAGCATGCTATTGTTAGGACCTGAAATTCTCACAACAATCGGACAATAAACACAAAAGTAATTTGAGATTGAAATGTTTCAGCAAGAGAGGAAAGCGAACGAAAGAGAGCTTCTTACAGGGCATCCACTCGTCGAGCCTGCTCGAATGCAATTATACGCCTACTCGTGCTTATTAATGTTTCAATTAGAGCAAATATTTATTTGGTGATTAGCGAAAATCGAACTGCGAGTCAGCTGTTCGAACTTCTGAGCCCAGAAGGAAACGCGCTTCCTTTCGGCCACCTGCCACATTGATGGCGGCGCGTGGCGACATTGGCGTCGAGCTATAACAGTTAGCGCCACATTGTTGTGTCCTTGTTGTGTGTCGTTGTTTGTCGTCATGGCCAACGAGGGTTAGCTTCCCCGACACGACTCTAGTCCTGTTTAACTGTCCACTGGCGGCAGGACGTCAAATAAAGCGTGTAACTATTGCCACCTTACAACACTCTCAAGGCGCGCCATGTCCTGCGTCGTTCTGGCGCCATGTTGACACACTCAGCGAAAAAGGACGTGAGAAATATTGTTACTGAAATGGAATTCATTCCTTTTTATAGTATTTAAGATAAATGCCTGAGATATTAGTTAAAATTAGATGAGCTACAAAATATATGTTATAAGTATTTGCATAACTTAACTAAGCAAAAGTTTTAAAGAGCATTACGAAAGTTATTGGATTATGTGATATAATTGAGGCAGGTATTTCGGTATTAGGAAAAAGGTTTCAAAATACGCATTTTGTTTTTAACTTAAGTAATTTGCCTCTTGTCTACATTTTGGCTCAGTTTGTGTTTGCTTTGAGTACAAAAGACTTATTTTATTTTTACAGTGTGCACTTAACACTGCATTTGCATTAGACTTCAGTTGACTTTCCACTCTTGCAATGGGTATTTTATTAAAAATATGTAAGGCATAGAAGGATATACCGCTGATATCATTAAGTTTCCTTATAGATTCCATATAGTCAAAAGGCTCTCTGTTCATCCATCTGTGCCTATAAAATATAAGTTTCCCAGTTAAGAAGCTATCGTTATGAAACTTTGAATAGGCGTCATATGAATAATATTCTGCCATATGAATAATAGGTAAAATTCTTGTTTTTCAAAACCAAACCCGGCACTTAAAAAGTTTCTCCATGCTCCATAAATATAAGCCTAATCCTAGAAACATCGAATCGTTGTTTTATAACTGTCAAATAATGAGATCTTCAACAAACTCAAAATTTATGAGCTTCACAATTCTCATAAAATATCTGTAGAGCCGTAAGACTTATGTCTGGAAGGGTATTCAAACTTCGGCATGCTAGAAATAATCCTAGAAATATCGAATCGTTGTTTTACATTTGTCAAATAATGAGACAATGAAATCTACACAAATCTCCTCAAATATCTATAAGACCCTAAGACATATATCTGGAAGGGTATTTAAACATCGCTATGTCGTAGTTAGTCGTTTTTCCTGGTTCCAGTTTCTTTCCTGTTCCTGCCACCTAATCGCGCACAAATATTGTTTTAATAATTCAACTTTTTTCTATCGGAGCGCCTGTTTAACATGCAATTAAATTGCCACATGGCACCGCCAGCTCCACCTCCGGCTCCAGCTCCGGCTCCGGCTCGTGTTGCGCCCCATCCTGCATCCGCTATTGTTGACGAAAATTACGGTTGTTTGTAGTGCCAACAATTGCAACTATTACACAGGAGCTGCGAGTAGCGGGCGACTATGTCGACAATTGCCGGTTCCACGGGCCCAACACAACGGTCGGGGGGTCGTGGTCGTCCTGCTCGGCATCCGGGTCTGCCGGCGCTTTGTTCTGGTCATTCCCCAGAGTCCGTTGCACGCCACTTTTCAATGTGGGCAGCGCTCAGGTTACCCAGCAGCAGCAGCAGAGGAAGCAGCGGCGGCGGCAGCAGCAGGCAAACATGCGACAGATGACGTTTGTCCATCTTTCCCTTTCGCTCGCTCCATGTACGTTTTTTTATCGACTCGATTTCGTCATCGAAACGCCCCCCTTTTTGCTATATATATACTTATTTATATCTGTGTGTGTGTGTGTGTGTTCAGCTGTTGTGCGTGGCTATACCCTGCTTTTATTTTAATTGGGCATAACAAGAATTTAGCTATAAATCTTGGAAGCAAACCATGTCCAAAATGCCATCAAACAGCAGCTTAAAATCGAAATCAGCTCCCATTTTCATATCATATATTATCATAATATTATATTATATATTGAAAGAATTTTATATATAATTAACTATATTTTATCTACTTAAATCTTGGAAGTAAACCATGTCTAAAATTCAGTCAAACAGCAGCTTAAAATCGATGTCAGCTCCCATTTTCATATATCGATAAATATCGATATCGAAACCTGGCTTTCTTAGAGTAAATCGAATACTTAAAGGGCTAGATACAGGATACTAGATATCTAGATACTCGTATAGTATACATAGATCAAGAATATTTGAATTTTTCAATATCTCCAACTATGCCTCACAAATTTGGAGGAAACTTATTTTTTTCAAAGGTAGAGCCTTGTACTTTGGTATGTGCACACCTTTCTATGTCTTATATGTTCCCTGAAAGTTTCCTTGGGAACTAACTGTAAACAACGGAGTTAATCGGGACTACATTTCTCATAGTATGAGCCTATTGGAAGAAGAAGCACAGATCAGCGCTGAACCTAGGGCATCTCCTAGTTGTGCACTTCCTAGTCTTGTTCTTCTTTCTGACAGCTCTCGTTCGTACACGCAGCTCCGTGTTTTTTACGTTCCGTCGCTGCTGTTTTTTATTTTCGCTAATTAGATTTCTGGGTTAATTTCTTGTTTTCTTTCTTTTCTTTTTATAAATTGTTTGCCATTTTTGTGGAGTTCGTGTTGCTTTTTGGCTTGTTTATTTTGCTGGCTAATTACTTGGCTTGTGCTCGACAATCCTTCCGCTGGCTGCCAATGACCCCAGCTGTTTGGATTAAAAAGAAAATAATTCTACGCAAATAAAATGCACATTATGGAAATATTTCATTAGCATCAGCTGGAAAAAAGGACACAGACAGCGTGAACGGGGCGTGGAGGTTCCATTAAAGTAATGAGCTCTGCGCGTCATGTCGCAGTTGCATGTGGAGCTTGACAAAGCCAGCCGCAGCCCCAACCCACTCCACACCAGGAGCAGCATCACAACAAGCGTAGCGCCGCAAATGTTATGTGCAGCATTTCCTGTATGGGTCACGTCCTCAACAACTCCGAGTCCATGCTCCTGCTCCTGCTCCTCCCCGAGTTCCTTTCAAACTTCACACGTTCATTGACGCAATGCCGCCGCTTAAAATGCGTCAAATTGTGCGTTACAAGCGACACGCCCCCAAATGCCAGCCAGCTGACAGGCATTCGTGCTCCCCTAGCTCCCCTAGCCCTGTCTCTCCCCATTCCCCATTCCATGAATGTGGTCACGTTTTTATGGAGCAAAAAGCAGTGTCTGCATTCCTGGGCTTAAACTTTGCTCCAGTCTGCGTCCAGCTGTGGGTTCAGACACACACACACACACACGCACAGGCGCCAGACAGGCTAGAAAATAATTGAAACTAAAATTAGCTCGACTTTTGAATACCCTGTAAGTAGAATTGGACATGGTTATAATTAGAAATCTAATCAGACAAGCTACAAACATGTAAAACCTCTGAAAATTTCCGGCTATATACATGACAATTTGTTTTAGTGGCCTTTTAAGTATAAGTACTTGTATTAAGTGCGCCGGATCGAGGTCAATGTTGATCATTTGCTGTATAATAATCTAAAATCAACAAGTCTTATTAAGGTCCGGTTCTATCATGAGCAAACTTTGCTGTCGACTCTAGGATTTCAAACGCCTTTACCCCTGCAGAAACTTTAACTTGTTGAGAATTACAAGCGTAAAGTAAAGAGGAAAAGCAAAGCGAGCATTCTAGAGTCCATTTTCTGTATATCTTTAGTCTTGGGCAACAACTTATCTATATTTTCAACATATAAAGCAAAAAAACTTGAACTGTTATTGGAGATTTATTCAAATTTCCGATATGCAGACTAAACTAGTTTATCAATATTATTTAAAACAAGTTGTAACATAAATTTTTATAAATTATGAATAGTTATAATATTATAATCATGACTTACTAAGGTCTTCGGCTAAGAGAACTACCCAAGATTTAAGCACACGTCTGGGACTCGCACCGGTATCCTTCCTTTTCAATTGCTTGAACATCAACTTTTAATTTAAATTTATGGCCTCAATATCTTTTCCTTTGTTTTCCTCATTTTGCTCATCTTCTGTGTCACGCATCATCTGTTCTTTTTACAGGGTATTCGCAATAAATTCAGTTCTTAAAGTCTTGCAAATACTGTATGTTTCCCCATTGAAATTATCGCCTGCTGTTTTTGCAACTACGTGACTATTTTTTAATTGTACAAACAAAGCCTTCTTTATATATATATCTCACGGCCCTCCCCCCTCTAGCCGCCCCTCCCGCCTCTTCCCATTTAAATTATGCTTGTAATCTCCATATGGGCGCCGCCTGCTGCACGCCTCATCAGCGAGGCCATCTGATTGATTGAACTTGTCACGCTGGCCCTGAAGTCGGTCACAATATTGCTTGTATATATATATATATATATTGGTGTATATTTGATCAGATCAGAGTCTAGCTTATTATGCTTATTGCTTTTAGTTCATTTGTTTAATGGCATTGCGCCGCCGGCTGCTGAGCTGCTGAGGGCGGGCGGCAATCATTTTAATGTCGTCGTGGCATTGCTGTCATAATGTCCAGGCATCTGTAAATGGTCCAAATGGACTCAGACCCCTCACCGTGTCCCATTCCCATTTCCCCCCTCGCTGCCAGTTGACTTGACACGGAACAACAAGTTGTCTGCTGGCACTCGAGAGTTGTAAACATATATGAGTGCTCGATAAATTTATTTGTTCATTGCGAAATGTCAACTTGTAGTGCAGCAAGTAACACTTGTAAAGGGTGTACGCATTTTATTTATTTGCCACATACATCTGTCACTTTTAACGCTGCTCTAATTTTACTTAATTGTATCCAGCTAATTCGCTCACTTAATATATGTAATTGACTCATAATGTTTTCCGAATGATTAACAAATATTTCATGATAATTTGCAGCAATATTTTTACATGGACAACTTTATTTCAATTGACGCAACATTTTATCGATATTAAAAATATGCGTAGGCTCTGCAAAGAGGGTATTTTAATTCAGTTCAGTTTATTTGCTTCGGACAATTCATTTATGGAAATCAGATGATTCAGATCTCTTAATCAGATACTTTCAAAAAGTCTGCATGAATGCGTCGAAGTCAGAAGCTATAAAAGCTAGAGACTTTAATTATATATTCTCGTATGTCATACAAAGATACAGATACAGATACAGATACAGATACAGATACAGATACAGATACAGATACAGATACAGATACAGATACAGATACAGATACAGATACAGATACAGATACAGATACAGATACAGATACAGATACAGATACAGATACAGATACAGATACAGATACAGATACAGATACAGATACAGATACAGATACAGGTACAGTTACAGATACAGATACAGATACAGATACAGATACAGTTACAGATACAGATACAGATACAGATACAGATACAGATACAGATACAGATACAGATACAGATACAGATGTAAGTTAATATAAAATTTCCTAAACATAGATTGAAACTAAGAAAAAAAAAGAGAAGAGGCGTTTGTGTGTGTGTGTGTTTTGTAGATGCAAGTATAAAGAAAGCCAGAATGTTTGCAGGGTATTGCCAAGTCTAGCACTGCCTACAAGCTCACTCTTGTTATCATAAATTGATTTTGAATTTAAGCCCCTGTTGAACACGCGTATGGATGACTTATTTGTGAGTTTAACAAACAAACGCATAAAAAATGAATAAATTCATTGATATTGATATTGTTTTTTATTTATATAGATATATATTTATATTGATATTTATTCGGTTCTCTGTTTGCACACAAGTGCAAATAACATTGTGATAGATTTATGTGCTGCATTTATTTATTGCATCGTGTCCTGCAAATGCGTCGCGCACATTTATTATAAACCCAAAGCCGAAGCCAATATCGACATCGCATAGATAATGTTTTATGCAATTTGCCAATGGGGAGGGAAGGGGGCAACAAATTGAATTTCAATACGAGAAAATTCTTGAATAGAAACTGTCGCTGGTTTTTCCTCGCAGCAACTGTCCGGGGAATATTTCACATGGTTCTTATGCAAAAAAGGACTCGCATCGAGGGATAAATAAATCTACATTTATTTGCTGCCGCTTCAGTCACATTGGCACATATTTCTTAACATTTGCCATGTGGCATAGCTCCAGTCAATAGATCTTTATATATGTATATATATGTATGTGTGTGTTTGTGTGGGTTAATCGATAGCACGTGACTCTTAAAGGTGAACGACTGACAGGACGATAGACAGATAGAAGCTAGACCGGAAGGGCTTAAGGGGAGCAAATGGCACACGGCAACAGGACGACGGCGACGTCACAAAAATTGACTTTTTAAGTAGGCTGACAACAGCGCGGCGTGGAGCAGGGGCTGGGTGGGGGGGCGTATACGTATTGTAATAATGTGGCGTAATAAAACTGAGCAACAAGAAACGCCCCCCCACGAAACCCGAAAATAATGTAAAGGAGCACACCCCCGCACACACACACCAACACACACACGCAGCTGTA
Source organism: Drosophila lacicola (assembly GCA_035045355.1). NCBI lineage: Eukaryota > Metazoa > Arthropoda > Insecta > Diptera > Drosophilidae > Drosophila > Drosophila lacicola. Next base: position 1,329,301 of record JAWNPB010000133.1, read on the forward strand.
TCTAAATCATGATGGGTGTGTGGCTGTATCTCAGCGTTCCTGGTTTTGTCGGGCTGTCATCAGGAAATGACGGCATTACGGCATTTACAGTTAATGCCCGAAATGTCCTCGAGGATTGGCGCACACAGTCAACGCCCCCTTCTCAAGCCGCAGAGCCAGCCACATGGCATTTTTGCCCATTTCATTTCATACATTTTTGCATTTTATTTGATTTTATTAGATGTGCGGCGATTTTGGGTCTGCCGTCGGGGATAGCTTCTCTTCCCTTAGCAATTTGTGAAATCGCCTTTTCGTCCTTTCTAACAATAGGAAACAAACTACGATTGTGACACGCAAAGTGAAAATTTATATGCTAAATAGAGCTTTATTTTTTATTTAAAGAAAGTGGGCGAAAGGAGAAAGATTCAGGTCTGCGATTGACTTAGTTTTGACCCATAAAGTTAAGTCAGGTTATATAGCAAAGAGTGACCTTTTCTTACTTCCTCTCTCTCCTTCTTTCCCTCTCTATCTTACTTTTTGAGGCTCTTGCGCAGTTTATGATTTTCTCACGCTTAGCTTTTATTTCCGCCCTTCTATGCAATTCTCACAAATTCAAGTCTTGCTGCCAGATGTTGCTTGCTTTGGAGATGTGTTTATTTATTTGTGTTATTTAATATGCGTGCATAAATATTGGCTTACACGTTTAAGTAAATATTATTGTTGAACTTTCTCGACTAGAACAATGCCAATTGTTGCCCTTTATTCACTTATAGCATTTGGCTTGAATTATTTTTGATTATGACGAAACCCCGTGAGTGAATGTTACATTTACTAAGCATGATTTTTGGTCGACATGACCGGCTAAAACGAACCACAATGGAGCACATGATATGAGTTTGATGTCATGGAATTGCGTTGCCGCCTTTCAGGCGCATTCGAAGCCACAATTTCCAATTAAGTATTCATTTCGTTTTGTCAACTCGAACAGTGGAAATTCAGCAACAACTACAACTAGAATGTCGCATCAAAACATGCTCGACAAAGCTAGAAATTTACAATTTCATGTCACACACACGCACACACACACACACACTAACACACACGAGCACTCACTGACACACATACACAAAGTATGTCGCATTCGGATAACAGGCAAGTGCCACTCCCACAACTGCCCCTGACAACTACAAATGAAATATTCATATTTTCGGTTTTCAACTTTGACCTCTTGCTGTTGCGTTTCCCCCAATCCCTAAAAATACCAAATTGAATGGAGTACATATGTATGTATATATAGTTTTTACCATGACACGTTAAAGCGCCACCTGTCGGCCGGTGGCAGCGAGGTGTGCGGTATGCAACGGCCTCAATTACTATTGAGGTGTTGTGAAAAATGGCAGCCACAAAACAACTGACGGAAATTATAGCGGCCCGTAACTCTATCAATCAAAATGGGGGGAAACGAAAAGCTGAAAATGTTTGCTTTGAAGTGCCGAAGCTTGAATTCTCTGGAATTCTCTAAACTGAATTTTAACCAGAAGAAATTAGCTTACTAAACTGAATTTCAACTCGAAGAAGTTAACTAACTTCGTTCCTTATTTGTATCTACTTTCTTTACGGGGATTCGATCCCGAAACTTCGCGCTGTTTGCTTTAAAGTTCCAAAGCTTAAATTCTCGAAACTTTATTTAAACGTGAAGAAATAACTTAGTTGTCCCTGATTTTTGTTCGATCCCTCATCTTTGCATGTGACAGCTTTTGTGTGAAGAAAACAAATGCCAAAAAATGAATATTTTAAATTATTATTGTTAACACCAATTCATATTTAATTTGTTTTATATTAATTATTCATTATTAATTAGAATTGATAATTAATTTAAAATAATTGATAATTTAAATGATTTATTTATTATTAATTTCTTTGAATAATATATCAAATATTCATGTGATTCACAACGATAATTTTCACTGGACTTGAACCGGCGACTTGCCGCTGGTCTCTATGCACCTAGAGATGTCTTTTTCTACGCGTTACACATTTTGTATTGTAACTAACATATGCTTTGAAAGGGTATGCAAATGGAATTTCGTATCAATTGTTTGCCCAGTCGACAAAATGGAGCCAGTATATGCATACCTCCATATATAGAACATGTTTCGATCTGTGATATTGCATATATCGTGGTATTTAACGAACATTCAGTTCACAGACGTGCGGGCCTTGCCTTTTGCCCCTCTCACCTCTTTTACCTTGTGCAGGTGATACAAATAATTTCGCAAACATTTTATGGCAATAAAATGCAACGATTCATTGACCTTATTAAGACTGTCGCCACACTTAATGTGTGTGTGTGTGTGTGTGCGTGTGTGTGTTTGTGTGTTCTCCTGTGCTTTGCCCTTTCATACCCCTTGTTGACCCCTGAAGTCGCCTTTGTTGTTGCTGCTGCTGCTCCAACTGATGCTGGAGGGGTTCATGAACTCGCCGAAACGAAAAGTTTGACTTTTATGCGCCACGCAAATTGTGCATAAAGTTTGTTTTTATTGTCTTTGTTGCTGTTGCTATTTTCGGGTGTTTAAAGCGCGACGCGTTGCTTTTAACAAACTCGACAGGACAATAAACGCAGACTCAGACGTCGTTGTCCTTGCAGCACAATTTTGATGTGCTCGGCCAGAAGTGAAAGCCAATAGAACTTTGCCAAAGCCATGTCAATATTTGACTTTCTGCGATTTCCATTTCACAGATAACATTTTTATGGCGCCTTTGTTGTCTTTGTCTGTGTTTTATAGTCTTCTCTTTCTATTTCTTTCTCTCTCTCTATTTCTCTGAAATAGGTATAATTATGGAGATTGTTTTAAATCATCTATAAACTTGTCTAGCCTCCATGGAACCGATAAAAATCGATATCTAGATAGAGTTTTGTTTAACATATCTCGAATATTAAAAGAGCTTGATAGATAAAACTTGTAAGTTATATCCTTTAGTATATACAGATAAAGATTATTTCACTTTTTGCTAACTTCCAACTTTACTCCCAAAAAATCTATAAAATTTATTTTTGGAGGCCAAGTCTTGAGCTGTAAAGTTTTCACAATTTTAGATGCCATATTTATGCCCAGAAAATAAAATAAATATCCCGAAATAAACACCAAAGCTTATCAAGCAAGAATTCTCATAGCGTGTGCTTAGAGAAGAAGGCAGCCAGAGTAGCTGCAGGGTATCTTGCAGTCGAGCACTGCCGACACACTCCAGATTTAAATGTGGCACACTTTAAGCGGCACTTTAATAATTGACAGCAATAGATAACTTGAGCTAATGCCAGGATATTAGTTAATGCCGCAAATGCAGCCTGCCAACTGGCAGCACAATTTCATAGCAGCTGCGCACACACAAAAACACACTGATAAACACACACACACACACTCGCACACACACTCGCGTCCACTTAAATATCCTGCCAACAAATGCGCAACAATAACAATTTAATTTTAGGGGCAAGTGCTGCAACAATTTGTGCAACAAAGCAGCAGTTTGTGTGCTCGGTTGTGGTTGTTGCAGCCTTGGCCTCGCACTCGCACACACACACACACACAGATACACACACACACGCACACTAGACCATAATTATCCAATTGAACAATAAACAGATGCCCGCCAGGCCTTCAGTCAATAGACAATGTGCATTCCCGTTCCAGCTGTTATTCAGCCAGGCAATTGTTATGCCCATTGAATGTGATTGAATGGGAGGGTATATTGTGGCTGAGCAAGTGAATGTAACAGGCCGATAGAGTATAGGGTATATGTATTCTTGATCTGCGCAATTTGAAGGACTAGGAACTCCAAGAACAAATTTGCGTATAGGAAAAGCAGATCTTTCTAGTTATTGAGCACCAAAATCAATAAATATCGGTGCTAAGCTCTGCTTTTAGGAGCATTACTCACAGATCATAAATGCTGGAGAAGACAAACTTCTTATTTTTTAGTAGGTAGATTCTCAAATAGTATAGACAACATATTATATGATATTAGCTGGTGTTGCTAAAAATTTTAGATATTACCTTTCCATTAAGTACACGCCCGTGAAAAATGGAAATGTACCCATCTTTATCTCCACTTCTATTTAAAAATATGTTTTAATTGCATCGAAGAAAAAACCAAGTGTTGAAATCAACGGATTCCGCCCATGTTAGTCTTGCGGTGAGAATTTTGAAGCTGAAGAATAAAATTTCGTCCTTTGACCCGCGGCATTTGCCAGCCAAGAACGTATCAAATGAATTCTCACATAAATAAAAACGACTTTAAGGCCAATCGGATGGTAAACAAACAAGTTTCATACAAATGTTTTTCGCGATTTTTCCACACATGCGGGTGGAATTTGCCTTCAGTGAAATCTGCCTTGGGCGGACAGCTACTGTCAGTTAGTTTTTGTCCACTTAAGACGAGTATCCTTCCAATAGAAAAGAAATGGGAATGGCTTGAGAGATAATGTCAGTCCAAAAAAAAAGGTGTTCGCCAAGCATAAGTGTCAGCTGGAGAGTTTTCACTGTACCAACATATTGGAAATTCTGTTTGTGAGCTTACAGACATGTGGCCTGTACAGGGTATCTCCTAGCCAGGCAGCCTCAATTGGGCCATGTTTACTTGTGGTTGTTGCAGTTGCTGTTCCGACTGTCGCTTGGGCTTTGGTCAACCTGCAGCTGCTGCTGCTCGTGCTGCTGCAGGTCGTTGCGAGCTGCCAAGTCAAGTGAAATGATGTGCCAAAAACGTTTATCTAGAGAGCGGAGCGGAGGGAAAAGGCGGAGGCAGCAGCAGCAGGACATCGCAGGACAGGCTTGGGTCACTGACTCGACTTGCCCTTTGCGTGGGTGTGTGTGCGCGCGTGTGTGTGTGTGTGTGTGTGTGTGTGTGTGTGTGTGTGTGTGTGTGTGTGTGTGGTTTGGTTGTGCGTCTGCGAAATGCCCTTTTAATGAATATTTATAGGAGTCGTAACTAATTTTTCTTTTTTTTTTTGTGGCTTTGTTTACATTTTGTTGTGTTTGCAGGTGGAGCAGGCTTGAACAATGTGCAGACAGTTGCTGGCTGAGCTCGCTGGCAGGACAACAAACGCAAGGATAATCAACGGCAACAACGCACAGCAGCAACAAGAAGAAGAGGAACAACATTAGCAGCAAGAGGAAAACAACAACTTTTTTAACATAAACAAAATGAATTTTTGAAAACGCTTAAAAGCAAAACAAGGCAATGCCCTCCATGCAACTCTTGATGCAAGCAGCTTAAAAGGCCACTTCATACACACACACCCAACACACACTCACACACACTCACACACAACTTGACTGATAGTTTAAACTACAAAATACAACAAGAGAAGCAGCAGCAGCAGCAGCAGCGGAACAAACCAAACGTTTTTAATTTGTATTAAGTAAATATTGCAACTCGTGATATGCCAAATATGCGTTGCCGCTGCAGCTGCTGCTAATTTCAAGTCGCAACAACAACAACAACAGCAGCAGCAGCAACAACAACAACAGCAACTACCCTTCACATTTAGCTGCCACACCAGCCTGCTGCAACATGGGCAACAAATGCTGCAGCAAGCGACAGGATCAGGAGCTGGCGCTGGCCTATCCGACGGGCGGCTACAAGAAATCCGACTACACCTTCGGCCAGACGCACATCAACAGCAACAGCAGCGTCGGCGCCGGCGTCGTTGCCGCCCTTGGCCAGAAGCACAACAATGGCGGCTCATTGGACTCACGCTATACGCCCGATCCGAATCGCGGTCCGCTCAAAATTGGCGCCAAGAGCGGCGTGGACATCATACGAACGCGCACCACACCAAGTAAGTGTAACAATGATGATTGTGAAGGGAGAAGAATCGGAGCAGCTGGCAGAAAGAACTGGGCCTGGTGCTGCCCATAAGAGCAAGAGTTGTTCGCGCTGTCTGATGAGGGAGAGACTTGATCTCGCTGAAGAAGCCCTGATCTCAGCTGGGGAGACCTAAAACCCCCAAACTCCCAAATTTGTCATATATCTGCCGTAGACCTGCTGAAGAAGCCCTGATATCAGCTGGGGGGACTGAACTTAACTTAACTGAACTAAATTCGTCTGCCATATGTCTGACCGTCTGACAAGCGGCACGCAGATATCTGCCATAGACCTGCTAAAGAAGCTCTACCCACAATTGATATGTCTAAACCCATATACCCCCAAATTCATCTGCCATATGTCTGACCGTCTGACAATCGATAAGCAGACATCTGCCATAGACCTGCTAAAGAAATCCTGATCTGGGGAGACTAAGGCTATGGTCAGACTTACCCACAATTGATATGTCTAAACACTAAAACCCCCAAATTCGTCTGCCATATGTCTGACCGACTGACAAGCGGCACGCAGATATCTGCCATAGACCTGCTAAAGAAGCTCTGATCTCAGTTGGGGAGACTAAGGCTATAGTCAGACTTACCCACAGTTGATATGTCTAAACCCTAAAGCCCCTAAAATTCGTCTGCCATATATCTGACCGTCTGACAATTGGCATGCAGACGTTTGCCATATCGAGTCTTCGTCTTCCCCAGGCTGGAGATGACATTATTCGCCAGGTTCTCTTGACATCTAGGTTAGAGGATCGACTGGTGTAAATTTGATTTTTTGTTTCCAATCAAGAAATTATTGATATGCTGATATCCAGATTTAAATACACTTGCTTGAGGGATTTTTAGTTTTCTCATTAAATATGAAACCAAGAAGAAGAGATCTGCAGATAAAATATCATAAATACGAGCTAGAATCTATTTAGGCATTAATATATGGCAAATATACTATATATTTCCCTCCCTTCCCCTTGCAACTGACTTGGTTATGACTCAGCTAACTATATTGCCTATATTATATTATATGTAGATTCTTTTTGTGTATAGTTTAACGATTGCTTCAAGTGCCGACCGAGCTGTAATTATGCAATTTGCAGTTCAGCTGTCAACTGGAGCCGCACACACACACACACACACACATAGAGGGGGCCCCAACAGGCAGAGTTGGTCAAGGTTAATTCGACTGTCACACAAGCACGGCAAATATGAGACACAGAATGACCTTCTACGCGTCGTCTGAACCCGCAACTCCACCTTCCAATCAACTGCCACCAGAGACGCAAACTTTAATTATGTGAAACCGGGTGTGTGCGAGTGTGTGTGTGTGTGTGTATAAATAGCAACTAGCGCTTGGCCAAAGGTTAAAGCCAACCTGACACTGGCAACAAAACAAAGTCAAATAGCTAATTAAAACGGGAAGGTCCCCGAGCCACCAGAGAGACCCCCGCACCCCCCCCAACCCCGCTGCACCCCGCAGGCAAACAAATTACGCATGTAGATGTAGTTAGCCGCAATCCACAACAGGGTAGCGCAGGGTAGCTAAGGCAAGGACAAGTTCAGCGTCCTGTCCCAGTTGGCCCAGATATCTTCTATGGATTCTCAGGAATCGGAATACTCCCGTTTGCACAAGGAATCGGACAGCCTCTGGTACTCTAGCAAGGGACTCCGACTAGTGTGAATGTGCTTATTGATACCTTTTTATACAGATACCTTGATACCTTGCAGAGGGTATTAAATGTGTAACGCATAGAAGGAGACATCTCCGACCCCATGAAGTATATATATATTCTAGATCAGCCGAGTTGTTATAGATATGTCCGTCCGTACATCTTCCCTTCCTTCTGCCCGTACATCTGCCTGTCCGTCCGTCCGTCCGTCTGTCCGTGAGTCCATCTTCCATCTGCCTGTTTCTATGCTAACTAGTCTCTCAGTTTTAAAGCTATCGTCATGAAACCATACAAAAACGTCCCTCTTTCCGTTGCACGCAGTAAATATGTCGGAACCGGCTGGATCGGACTACTATATCTTATAGCTGCCATCGGAACGATCGGCCGAAAATGAGTTTCTTGTATGCAAAACTTTTTGTTTTTCTAGATATCTCAACTATACTCGGCATTTAATAATTTCCCTGTGCTTATTAGATGCGAGCAAAGCATTATGAAAAGGTTCGGTCTGCAAGGGTATTAAATCTTCGACGTGCCGAAGATAGCTCTTCTTTCTCATTAGCCTATAAAACTAGAACTTTTCGCAGCGACTGTTGGTCGTATACTGGACAGAGCACCACACAATCAAATATTAACTAGCTTAAAGTCATTTAATGAGCATTTAAAGCAGAAGGAAAATTCATTATACCTAGATGAAGTCTCTAGCAAGCAGGATCTTGCGCGCCTTCGAGCTTTTATCCTTTTAAGCGGACGCTAAGGCAGTCAAAAGTGTATCAAAAAGGCGAGAAATGCTGACAACTATGCCAGGCTTTAAGATACAAACTCTGACGAATGTCTGAGCGTGAGCAAAAATTTACATTGGATAAGCTCAAAGCTGTGAAGGATGACACGTGCAGACTTTGCCTTGAGAGCAAAGAAAAAACTGCAGAGCAGATTCCTAAAGGATTGTTAAACTATAAAGAGACAAGCTGAGATGGGAAAGAGAGAGAGACGAGCTCGCAAAGAAATCTCTTTTTTACATGACAGGAGAGTTCATAATCCAGGGCGAGCCACAAAAGCAACAGCTGCACCTGGCTCTACCAATTAAGCCCCGTGTTCAAGAAAATTCTTGAAAGATTTTCGATGAGTGCCACGTTTTAACATGTTCAAGCTGATGCAAGAGGCGGAGGGTGGCGGGGGGCGGGGTCGCGGGGTTTGCGGGTTTCTTGTTCAGCAATGACTGCGCCTAATCGCCGCTTGATTAGCTCTGGTATTTAGCATTGCGATGCGTTGCGTGTGTGTGTGTGTGCGTCCAGATTGAGTTGAGGTAAAGCGGCTTAGGTCGTGTAAACCCGTCAAATGCGTTGACAAAGGCTGAAAGCTTGGACCGAGATTTGTGCGTTCGACGTGTCAGCACTTATGCCCGAATGCAGGGCAAGGCAACAACAAACAGCAAGCAAAAGAAATAGAAATAACAAATCAAATGCAAGGCATGCCAAGTTGTCCGTGTGGGCTAAATCAATTAGCCAAATGCAATTCAGTGCCAAAAAAAAAAGAAGAGTTCACCAGACGGAAGTGCATGACTAGAATATGCCAAGAAAAACCAGATGCAAGTTATGCAGGATTGAAGCTGAAAATAGGAAGAGCTCTCAGTCACATATTCGAGACGAGAGAGAGGGAGAGGGAGATCTCCATAAGGTCGGATATACCCTCATCAGCCTGTTATAGACATTCCCACAAAGCCAGGGTATCCAAACTAGAATTGTGGCTTGGCTTGGCAATTGTTTTGTTTTGGCGCACATCCTTGGAAGATGCGCCAAAATGTATGCTAATAAATTTCGCAATTTGCCAGCCAGACTCTCCTCCCCCCACCCCCAGCCCCACCTGAGCCTGGCCGCAGCTCATTAACTGGCAATTAGATTTTAAATTGATGCTACAAAATTTGTCGCCCATAAATTGCAATTTATGCCATGACACGGATCGCTGCCCCGCAAATCAAATTTACAGCGTCAGCCAGACGACAATTGCCTGCAGCTGTCGCGCTCTCTCTCTCTCTCTCACACTCTATTGCTCTCTCTCTCTCTCTCAGCAGCCGGCGTGCCTGGTGGCCTGCCCAAGCGACGCGTCGTTGTCGCCCTGTACGATTACAAATCGCGCGATGAATCCGACTTGAGCTTTACGAAGGGCGACCGCATGGAGGTCGTCGATGACACCGAATCGGATTGGTGGCGCGTCGTTAATCTGACCACGCGCCAGCAGGGCCTGATACCGCTCAACTTCGTTGCCGAGGAGCGCAGCGTCAATAGCGAGGAGTAAGTCCTTATCCAATGACCTGATTTTACAGCCAATTGTTAATCTTGTTAAAACTTTTGCCGCACAGCTGGTTCTTTGAGAATGTGCTACGCAAGGAGGCGGACAAGCTGCTGCTGGCCGAGGAGAATCCGCGCGGCACTTTTCTGGTGCGTCCCTCGGAGCACAATCCCAACGGCTATTCGCTGTCCGTCAAGGACTGGGAGGACGGACGCGGCTACCACGTCAAGCACTATCGCATCAAGCCTCTGGACAATGGCGGCTTCTACATAGCCACAAATCAAACCTTTGCCTCGCTTCAGGCCCTCGTCATGGCCTACAGCAGTGAGTATCAGTCGGGACATCAGTTGGGGCAGAGCAGCTCTTAAATCGTTCGCTCTATTGCAGAAAACGCGCTCGGCCTGTGTCACATACTGTCGCGTCCCTGCCCCAAGCCGCAGCCACAGATGTGGGATCTGGGCCCGGAGCTGCGCGACAAATATGAAATACCGCGCTCTGAGATTCAGCTGCTGCGCAAACTGGGACGCGGCAACTTCGGCGAGGTCTTCTACGGCAAGTGGCGCAACAGCATCGATGTGGCGGTCAAAACGCTGCGCGAGGGAACAATGTCCACGGCCGCGTTCCTCCAGGAGGCGGCCATCATGAAGAAGTTTCGACACAATCGCCTCGTGGCACTCTATGCCGTCTGCTCACAGGTCAGTCGGGACAGCAGCAGCAACAGCAACAGCAACAGTTCAACTAAATCACATTTATTCGTTTATGCAGGAGGAGCCCATTTATATTGTGCAGGAGTACATGTCGAATGGCAGCCTTTTGGACTTTTTGCGCGAGGGCGAGGGGCGTTATTTGCACTTTGAGGATCTCATCTATATTGCCACACAGGTGGCCAGCGGCATGGAGTATCTGGAGTCGAAGCTGCTCATTCATCGCGATTTGGCGGCGCGCAATGTGCTCATCGGCGAGAATAATGTGGCAAAGATTTGTGATTTCGGTTTGGCGCGCGTCATTGCCGACGATGAGTATTGTCCCAAGCAGGGCTCTCGTTTTCCCGTCAAATGGACAGCGCCCGAGGCGATTATCTATGGCAAGTTTAGCATCAAATCGGATGTCTGGTCATATGGCATTTTGCTGATGGAGCTCTTTACGTACGGACAAGTGCCCTATCCGGGCATGCATAGTCGGGAGGTGATTGAGAATATCGAGCGCGGTTTTCGCATGCCAAAGCCAACAATTCATTATTTCCCCGACAATATCTATCATCTGCTGCTCCAATGCTGGGATGCAGTGCCCGAGAAGCGGCCCACTTTTGAGTTCTTGAATCATTACTTTGAGTCGTTCTCGGTGACGTCCGAGGTGCCGTATCGGGAGGTTCAGGATTAAAGAGGCAGACGAGGAGGAGAAGGAGGAGTCGTCACATCACCCACACACACAATACAAAACACAACACAACATCTATAAATATATATATTTATAACGTTATCTATATGTAACGTGTAAACATTTATACATATTTACTATAATTCTTAAGACTTTTAAATGGCAAGGCATACAACAACAGCAACAAAAACAACAACAAGTATAACATTAACATAAACTCTATATATGTATATGTATATGTGTATAAGCGTATATATATATATCTAATGAAATTGATGATGATGAAAATGCAACATTTTATATTTTACACGCGAAAACTATTTTATAATTTATATACCTACTTGTATGTACTATTGAAATAGCAAGTATTTAACTAGTTTTGTAAGCTTACCAAAAAAAAGAATAAGAACAAGAAACAAAACGTTTATGTAACGCATATGGCAATTTTCTAAGCAAACTTTACAAGAAAAAAAAAAAAACAATTTAAATGCTACTTTAATCGGTGCTTCGATTCGCATCCAATTATCTATCCCAATTTTCTCTCTTAACTCTTAATGATTCCTGCTGAATTTTCGTCCTCTTAAACCAGAAAGAAAACAAAGAAAAAAAAAAGAACCCCAAGTATTATTTAACACAATCAATATGTTGATAGTTGATATGTTTCAGCTCAATAAATAAATTGCAATGATGGCATTTAACTTATAAAGGGCGTCTACCGAAGCGCCGCCCAGTCGCCCAATTACTTCCATATGTCACATCGAATACTTTTACAAAATATCAGCAAAAAACAAAACAAAAAAAAAATGATTATAAATTCTTTTGCTGCTGCTTCTACGAGTAGTTGAGGCTAATAAACTCTCCCATTACTTATAGAACAATAGCAAACATTCTGTACAAAAAAGAAAACAAATATTCACCTCTCGTACACTTTTGTTTATTTTGTTCTTTAGCAATTAAATCAATAATTGTTAATAGTACTTTTAAGTTTATGCCAAAATTCAAAGAGTTTTCATTTTGTATATTTAAGCAATGTCCAAAAGAATGTTAGAAAATGCACTTTCAGTTGGGCACAGTCCACACACACACACACACATATATATATATATATATATATATAAATATCTAGCCTTATACTTCGCATTGCCAGCTCACAATTTAGTTCCTCTCCAGATCCGCTATATGTTGTACTCGAATTTAAGAACCCAAGTCAAAAAGCCATGCACTGCAGTCTCAAGGGTTTCAAATAATATATATACATATATATCATATATGATAACAACAGGAATTCTTATCAATCAAGCAAAAGGGGGCACATACATTAAATAATACTATATACACACACACAGCATCTAACTTAGCCGTTGGCACTGAAAAACAAGTGTTTTTTTTTTCTGTTTCTTCTCTTTTTCTATAATTTATTTTTTATTATTATTTTTGTTATAGTCTTAAGTTTCTTAAATGTTTAATTTATGTGTTGGCCATTGTGTGCACATTTGTAGCATAAAACCAAAGTTTAGCATTTCGTATTAAAGAATATATATATATATGTATTTGTAAAGAACAACATTTATGCGGCAACTTAATGCATTTCACCACATATATACACACTCACACACACACATACACATACACATAGAGAATATAAGGCAGCTTAAATTAAAGTGTAGCAAGAAATCATTGTATGAAATTGCATTCAACGTAAACTAAAATTTAAACGAAACAAAATCATAACGATAAACAACAGCAACAGCAAATAAATAAATAAAAAATAATATTGTTATAATTAAAAAAAGCAAACACTGGAAATTGTTTAGCGTAGTTGATGAATTTTTGTATATATATATACTTGACATAATGTGTAGCAATAAATGAAATTGAATTGAATTAAACTAAACTATAACTAATATAATATAATAGACAACAATAGAAATAACAATAGCAGCAGCAGCAACAACAACTAACGGCCTTTGTGGCACGCTAAGTGGCAACAACAAACAATTTTTTATACAACACGGCAATCAAATGGACAGATTTCTAAAATTTTCCAGCTCTCGGCCTTTAGGGGGGCGTGCCGCCGTTGCCGTCGTGTTTGTTGCTCTCAATATGAAACCCAAAACACTGTCATATGTTTAATTATAGACATAACAAATTATAAATATTGAATAATACAGATAAACATTTGCATAATACTGAAATCGAGTCGCGATACTCGTCTATAATAATGCAAACTGAATTTAGCTGATGTATAACGAGAATCTGTCGGTTCGGCGTGTATTGCATTCAAGTAAATCAATAAAATGAAAAATTATGTAATAAAACAAGTCTACATTCATTTCGATTGTCAGCTATCAATTATATTATTATTTAATAGTCTTATTATATTTTATGTAAGCCTTCGTATATTCATGAGCTAGCCTAGAAAATTAACTCGAATAATTGCAGAAGTGCATTTTTTTATTCCATTTGCTGCATTTCTATCAAAGATTGTCCTTAACCCATGGACAATATTGCGAAGAATTATGCGGAGAGTAATACATTTTTAAGAATAGTACTTCTTCTTCTTTAGTTTAATTAATAAGACTTGTTATGCCTATGACTGCTCAATTATAGCATTCGTCGACAATCGCCAAAACTAAATACCTCAGGGATGCCAACTGCATAATTTCTTTTCTTCTTTACCTGAGGGTTCATGGCTTGGCCTCTAGATCACTATAGCATCTAAATCTGGCAACATTACTCTTTGCCAAAATTCATATAATAATGGTACCCTCAAGTATCCTATATAGACTTAAGTCGAAATATCCCATTCCCATAACTCGGTCAAATCTCATCCGATTTTTACGAAGTTTGGCTTTTTCATCATGGTTTTCCCTCTAGAATAAGTTGGCATTCAAATCTGAACACACATTTTTTAGTCGAAATTCATGTCCAGATCTTACCTCATGATTCGTATATAGACTTAATTCAAAATTTCCCACCTCCATAACTTGGTCAAATCTCATCCGATTTTCACGAAGTTTGGCTTTTTCTTCATGGTTTTCCCTCCAGATTAATCTGGCATTCAAATCTGAACACACATTTTTTAGTCGAAATTCATGTCCAAATCTTACCCTAAGAATCGTATATAGACATGGGCCAAAAATTCCCATTGCCATAACTCGGTCAAATCTCATCTGATTTTTATGAAGTTTGGCTTTTTCTTCATGGTTTTCCCTCTAGATTAATCTGGCATTCAAGTCTGAACACATATTTTTTAGTCGAAATTCATGTCCAAATCTTACCCCAAGATTCGTATATACAAAGGGTCAACATTTCCCATTCCCATAACTCGGTCAAATCTCATCAGATTTTAACGAAGTTTGGATTTTTCTTCAGGGTTTTCCCTCTAGAATAATCTGGCATTTAAATCTGAACACAAATTTTTTAGTCGGAATTCATGTCCAAATCTTACCCCAAGAATCGTATCTAGACATGGGTCAACATTTCCCATTCCCATAACTCGGTCAAATCTCATCCGATTTTAACGAAGTTTGGCTTTTTCTTCATGGTTATCCCTCTAAATTAATCTGGCATTCAAATCTGAACACACATTTTTTAGTCGAAATTCATGTCCAAATCTTACCCCAAGAATCGTATCTAGACATGGGTCAACATTTCCCATTCCCATAACTCGGTCAAATCTCATCAGATTTTAACGAAGTTTGGATTTTTCTTCAGGGTTTTTCCTCTAGAATAATCTGGCATTCAAGTCTGAACACATTTTTTTTTAGTCGAATTTCATGTCCAGATCTTACCCCAAGATTCGTATATACAATGGGTCAACATTTGCCATTCCCATAACTCGGTAAAATCTCAACCGATTTTCACGAGGGTTGGGTCCTTGGCCTCTAGATCAATTACTCATCTAAATCTAGTAGCATTATTCTTAATCAAAATTCATGTAAAAATGGTTATACAATTCACCTCATTTATATACAAAAAGGCTTAAGCCATATTTCTTCAAGTGTATTCATTATTCGGCTATCCGTGCATAGTCACTATTTAATGTTAATATTTCTATAGCTTTATTTCCATCTGAATCAATCTTTAGTCCGATCCAATTTGCTGCATTTCTGTCCAAGATTGTCCTTAAACCATGGACAATATTGCGAAGAATTATGCGGAGAGTAATAATAATATATTTAAGAATATTCGACTTACCAACACTTTATTTTTAATTAGTGCCAAGTCAATAAGACTTAATATGCCTATGACTGCTACGTTTTTAATATATAAATAAAACAAATTGAATTTTGTGTTTTTCGCTTTTTTGGATGCCAAAAAAGTTGCATAATTTTATTATTATTGTACGTTTCCCGTTTGAATATAAGTATATATAAGTAATAATGAAATCGTTTCGTTTAAAAATTGTTCAAAGGCAAAAATGTACATAATTAATATTCGTATGTATGTATGTTGCATGTAATTGATTATTGAATTTTCATATATTTGTTTAATGTATGCATATAGAATTTATTGATAATTGTAATGAAGTGCGCTAAAAAGTAAACTCTTGTGCGTGTGTAAGGCTAATGCACTTGAAAGATCTGACTTGTAATGAACACTACACGCAAATTTATCTAAGCAATTGCAAATTTGAATTTGACATTGAATTTGAATTTGAGTTCGAATTTCGATTTTGATAAACCCTACAATAATTGGATACGTAACTGGCGATTGCAGCAATGAGATGCAACACATGATCTGAATGTCTGTACTATATACCCAATCCGTATATATATATATATAGTATATATACTATAAAGTTCTATTAAGTATGGGGTAAAACAGTTCTGTCTATCGATATTTATCTATCTTTTTGGTTATTGTATGTACAATAAATTCGTATTACATTTATTTATTGTATATGTGTGAGAAAGTCGTCGATTACGTTGTTTGGTTTTTGGTTTTGTAAGTTTATTGGTAGGTATTACTCATATACATATAGTACTTATAAGGCAGCTGTTGAAAGCGAATCGTTCAACTGGCTGACCAAATTGTCGTCCGATGAACTCTGTATATATATACTATATAAGTCGGTAGTTCTATTTTATTTGTATGCCCTTTACTATATATATATATATATATATATATATATAACCAGTACTTGATTATTTATAGTGTATATGTGGTATTCCTTCTATGTGGCCATATAGATGTACATTCATAAAGTTTTTTTTTTATTTATATTACTTAAGTTTGTTTGTTTTTTGAAACATTTCAACTAGATTCGGTTTATGCGCGACAGCTAACGAGCTGTACAAATTGTTCTATCACAATCGGTACATACAGCTATAGAGCAATTTGTAAATGCAATACGAGTATGTATGTGTACGTATATGTATTTATATGCATACATATATACATATATATATATTAGAAATTTACCTAACGTATATCGCTTGCTTGGACTATATATGTGTTGTTTTGCTATTGATAACCACGTATTAACATCTTATAGCTAAACATTTACAAAAACACATTACGACAGTTTTTTTTTTTGCACCTTCTTCTACTTCACATTTCACAACTAGATTTGACGAAAATTCAAAACCAAACCAACCATTTTTGAGTATAGCAAAATGTATTATCCAATATGCCAATTCAGCCGTATTCTAGCTAAAAACGGGGATTACATTTTTAGCTAGTTTTTGGCTTTAGAATGACAAGCTTAGCAATTGTTCAACACTGATTTCTGCTACTCTTTTTTTAAGCAGCAGCTTACAACACTGTCTATTATGCTAATTGGTTTAATCCATTTTAATATTCTCCAAACTGGTTGGTTTTAGAATTTTCACTAGTCGCTACGACCCTAATTGGTCTGAATTACATTTAATAAATAGTACTCCTGACTTTACCATATTGTGTAATCTATGGTCTGAACTATATCTAATAAATAGTACTCCTGACTTTACCATATTGTGTAATCTATGGTCTGAACTATATCTAATAAATAGTACTCCTGACTTTACCATCAATAGAATCAATGGTCTGAACTATATCTAATAAATAGTACTCCTGACTTTTCCATATTGTGGAATCAATGCATTTGAAATCGCACTTAATGGTACCTAGAACTAAATTTTTGATTCTATTCGGAATCGTTGTATGTGTGTCAGTGTATATGTGTGTGTGTTTCTTTTATGTAGAATGCGCTGCACAGCTGAACATTCTGTTAAGGCTATGTTAATTAACATGGCAGTGGCGCTTCCTTCTGTCTGCTTTTGGGCTACTTGTGCAGCGCATTCAAGATTCGGCAATGCCGAAACTTTTCTTCCTTGGGGGAGGTTTTCTTTTGCATTTACATGGCCGACGAGATCTGCTGCGTCTGCTGGTATTGCTGCTGCGGCTGCTGCTGCTGCTGTTGCTGTTGCTGCTGCTGCTGCTGCGGCAGTTGTGGCTGCATTTGCAGCTGCAGCGCCGGCTCCTGCAGCAGCATCTGGGGCGACGGCGAGTATTGCTGCTGCTGCTGGTGCAGTTGCTGCTGCTGTTGCAGCAGCTGTTGTTGTTGCTGCAGCTGCACCTGCTGCTGCGCCGCGACGGCTGCAGCCGCATTCTGTTGCGAGGACGCTTCGGATGTTTTCAGGAAATACGTTATCAAGTCGATGGGCAGCGGGAACACAATTGTCGAGTTCTTCTCCGCGGATATGGTGTTGAGTGTCTGGCCATAAAGCAATGCAATATAGTATATAAGTTAAGTTAAATGGCAGCGGGTTCAATGGCCATGCCTACCTGCAGATAGCGCAGCTGCAGCGCTGCCGGCGAATCGCCAATCACCTCGGATGCCTCGCGCAGCGCTCGGGACGCCTTCTGCTCGCCCTCGGCGGCAATCACCTTGGCGCGCGCCTCACGCGCCGCCTCCGCCTCGGCGGCCATCGCGCGCTGCAGTTGCACGGGCAGACGCACATCCTTGCTGTTGTTCGCGCGCGCGTGTAGGAAGAGGAAGGAACTTATATTAGCCACAAGCACTTACAAAACGCGGCAGGCCGAGTCGTGTCGCTGTAAACTGATTCAGAAAATATGCGAGTGGCATGCAACGACTACAATCTATTCCAGCAGGGGGAACCCCACTCAGTGGCTATGTGAATACAATATTAACTGAAAACTGAAATCTTTCATTGCCAAATGAGACGCATTTTAGGCTCAGCAGCCTTGGTCAGGCGCGAAACATTAAAGGTCATTAGGCTGATGCGTTTTATTCTTCTCTAGGCCATCGTCATGATTAATGTGAGCTCTATTTATACAAATATTTTTTGAATCGAGCAGATAGCCTAGAGATTTGCCAGTCCCTTTTATAAGTCTGCTGTACATAAAATGAATATGAGCTACTTTTTGTGGAACCTTGCAAAGGGTATCTTATTTATTTTATCACAAAATGTGTTACGCAACATCTTAAAGTCTTGTTGAGTATCAATCGAGTAGATGTTGGTTAGTTCGTCTGTCTGCTTTTATGCAAAGTAATCTCCCAATATTAAAACTGTCTACTATATCAAAAAGTTCCCCTTTTTGATTCATTCCTCAAAAATCTAATATATCTGTAAGCTCTTTTTAAATTGGATTCATTAGACTTCTGTAGGGAACATTGTTCGAAAGTAATTCTTTTTTCTAAACGCATTTACTAAATCCCAAGGTCTACAAGGATATTTGATCTTCGTGATTTTCCTTCTTTTTGTAAATGTATAAAGTAATTTTAACATTTACAAGAACTAAAATGCCAAGTAAAATCCCATCAATATCGTACCCATATAATTTACCTATCACATCTTTAAGTGTATTCAATCTTCGGTTTCGCAACAAAAACTTGTCTTGCCTGTTTTTCTTTTTTATTCTTTTTTTTTTCCCCACTAATACCCACAACATTTGCCATAAAATGTCGTTCATATTTTATTGGCCTTGACAAAGAAATTTATCGCCTGATTAATTTCATAAAAATTTTTTTGCCAGACAACAACAGCAACCAAATTGAAGCCTTAGCTAAGACTGTCATAAAAATGTAACAATTTTCATGGACAGGAGGTGCACAAAAAGCGACTAAAAGGGCGTGGCCGCAGCTAAGCCACAACAGCAAGAAAAATAACAACAACAGGGAATGCGTCAAGTTGTTTTGGCCAGTGCAGCCGCTGGGACATGACCACAGAATGTTGTTGAGGTTGTCATTGTTGTTGTTGTCATTTTTGTTGTTGTTGTTGTTGCTGTGGTTGTTGTTGTTGTTTTTGCTGCTCTTGTTCGCCATTTTGTTGGTCATGTATTTGACAAGCTGTCAGTTAGACCTGCGCCAACAGCAGCTGTTGACAATTCAGCTATTTTCTAGTTTAATTTGGCTTTAGAGTTTGTCGAATGGTAAAAGTTGAAATTTAAACAGAGTTAGCTATTTTTTTGGCTGCTCATGGTTAATTTTTGGTCAATTCAGCTTTTTCTGGCCATTTCTTAATACTTATTAAATTTAGCTACTACCTTTTTTAACGACTCGGCAATACTGGTTAGAAGTAGCTAGAGCTGAAGTTGAAGCTGAAGCAATAGCAGTCTCTTCCACTCGTCCCCAACTTAGCTTATAATAATTATCTAGGTTCTTTTAAGCACTTCATTCAGCTACTACTTTTTTGTTGCGACCCACGGCAACACTGGCCAGAAGCTATAGCCATAGCTGAAGCTGTATCTGAAACAGTCCCTTCCACTCGTCCCAACCTCACAATTATCTAGCTATTTGCTAACATTGCATTCAGTTGCTACTTTTTTGTTACGTCCCTCGGCAACACTGGCCAGGCTTTAGCTGAAGCTGGAGTAGCAGCTGGCTCATCCACTTGTCCCAGCGCGGCTAATAATAAATTACAACAACGCAACAACTGTGATGGCAGACAAAGGCCAGGGCAAGCCCCCTGCCTCAACAACCGCCCCCCCAACCTCTGTTCGGTGTAATAAAAGGCTGCCAACATAATGGCACACCACCTACATTTTGACATAGAAACCTTTGTGTGTAAAGGGGATGTGCGTGTGTGTGTGATAGAAAAGTTGCACTACTTACATTTCAACACGTTCAACTTTGATGCCCCAAGCATCGGTGGCTTCGTCGAGCTGAACCTGTTTATGATTTGGCCCACATAACGTTGTGGCAGGTGTGTGTGTGTGTGTGTGTCGAAAATTAATGTAGGTGTGTGTGTGTTGAAAATAGCAGTAAAAACACATTAGTTTTGGTTTACACACACATTTTTCATGCTGTTAACTGTGATGGTTTTTGCCTTTCACATTTCTTTGCTTTTTTTTTTTTTTGGGTGGTTTTTCTTCTTCTTTGTTTTGTGGGTCGTTGCAGAATCCTTGAAACCGCTAAGCAGAGAAAACTGCAGCAGTTGGCTGCGTCTAACGGCAAAACGAGTTGCCAACTTGGCATTCCTGGCCCATGCTCGACGTGCCGCAGCTGACATGAGTTTCAGCCTGATTTTGAACTATTTTTCATATGGCCATAAAAACTAAATAAATAAAGCGCACAAATTGCAGCAGAAAATGCTGCGCTGAAGCCGAAGCTGTAGCCAGAAGCTAGAAGCAACGATTTGGGTTAAGTTGGCAGCTGTTTGCCCGTCTGCGCCGATATATGCGATGCTCAGCACAGTGTATACACTGCAAGAAAATTCATGGGTATTGCAATCATAGGAAATATTTTATTGCCTATTTATATCGTGGAAAAGCTGCTCTACTATAATCTAATTTTTCTAATATTTGTTATCACAGCTTGACTTTGAATGGAGTTAAACCTCTTTGTATATTTTAAATAATTCATTTCAATTGAGAATCTGTTAATTTAACTATTCTTCGCTATTTTTCTGATTTTCTAGGTATTATCTAATTCAAGGTGTTTTAAGGTAAATGGATTTCTTTAGAGAAAAAATTTTGAAAGTTGCCTGAGAACAGACGGAGAAATAATATTGTCAGTTAGTTTTTCTATATCTTTATTATTTTTGACTGGCAGAAATTGTTTTTCAATTTTATTAATGAGGTGCAGCAAAAATTATGGAAATATTTATTGAGCTGTAGAAAATGTTTTCAACAATTGTAAAAAAAATACTCTATGGTTGAGATTCTTATATATTTTATACTATAGAAAATTTATTGTGAATAATATATATATTTATATATTTTCTATGATTAAGATTCTTATCTATTTTAAATAATATAAACATTTATATATTATATTTTATATAATATAATTTATAGATTTTATATAACACCATATAAAATATATAAGAATCTTATTAATAGAAAATGATTGATATTTATATTATATTATATTTTCTTATGTAAAATAGATAAAATTCTCAGTGATGTAAAATGTAAAATGAAATTTACGTTTCTTGTAAAGCAAAAACTTTCGAAATGGAAAAGCTTATTAAACCTTCAGAAAATTCAATACCTAATGTAGAAAATGTTCTATGATTGCAAAAGAATCCTTTTCTCTATGTTGTAGAAATGCTCTACGAAATGCCTTTGAAAATTTTTCTTTAATAGAAGAAATATATTTTTTATATTATTATATCTGAGTGTAGAGCACGTTTTGATTTGCAACTATGAAAGATGTTGCTGGCCAGGCTTTATTTTATTCCTTTATCATTTTGGCAGCTGCTGCAAATTTGCAATTAGCAATTATTATTTAGCATTCCAGTTGCGTGCACAAAAGTCTTAAAGTCGCTGAATAATTAGCAGCAGCAGCAGTGGCAGCGGCCTCCTTTGTGGCAAGTGGCAGGTGGCACATGGCGGGTGCACATAAGTCAATTACGTGCTAAACGGGGCAAAGGGCTGGTCTGGTCTGGTCTGGACTGGACTGGGCTGGACGGGGGCTGCGGGGTTAACTGCAATTGTTACACTCACCTGCATGGTGCCGGAAATCGTCATACGCTCGCTGAGTATCTCATGCAAATGCCGAGTTCCCATTGTGTTTCGTAGAGTAGTCTGTGCCAGTAGTCTGGTCGAATGGTGAGCATTCTCCACGTTCGCTATAGAGACGGTTGCATTTGATACGCGATAGTAAACCACTGCATCCACCGAAACCGTAACGCTATCCTTTGTGAGAACCTACAAGATGCAGTGGGTGGGATTGTTTTTTTTTCTATTTTTCTATTTTTGTTGTTTTCTTTTTTTTCATTTGCTTGTCTCTATTTGCGTGCTTTCTTTCGCTTATTATTATTTTTATTGTTTTTTTGTTGCTCTATTGTTGCTTTGCTTTTTGTTTGTTATTCTTTTATTTAGATTATGCTTGTTATTGCTGTCACACATAAGCACAAAGCTGCGACTACACAAGTGTGTGTGTGTGTGTGTGTGTGTGTGTGTATGTGTGTGTTAAAGTCTTAGTTTTCTATACCCTTGCAGCGAGTATTAACAGTTTGCCAGGATATATGTAACCTACTTAAGGAGATATCTTTAAATATATCGGAGAACTATATCACATAACTCATAGAGGAAATATCGCACGACATCAGGTAGGAAGCAAACCTTTTTCGTTATTCTAAATATTCCTCCAGCTCTTTACAAAACCAAGCTTCATTGTGCTTCGAACAAGCAAAGATATTTCAATATCGTACTGCAATTTCATGTGCGAAATAGTCTAAGAACTTTTTATATAATCCTCTTTGAAATTTAGTTTGCAAAATTTATATTTAGACTCATTTTTCTTTATTTAGTTTGCAAATTGATCGAAGGCAAAAACTTTCATGCAACCTTTTTCCTTTTATTTTTGACAGTTGCGGATGGAATTTCTAAATTAACTAAATCTCGTATTCACTATGGAAATAAGTTTGAAAGCCATCGAAAGAAACTTTCAACCATAAAATCGTTGACCCACTTTTTCGACACATGATTTATGGAAATGGGGAAAACACGTTTCAAAATAAAAGTTTCACACACATCTTGGTAAGTGAATTTAAGGCGGAGCGGCAGGTAAGCTAAAAAGTTTATTCAAAAAAGCCCCCATAATATGTATACTAAGAGGATAAGTGACTTCTCACTATCATATAATTGCATAAGATACTTCGATTGATTATAGGGCAAAAGAAAAAAGACAAAATGCTGAAGTCTCACTCAGTTATTTTAGCAGCAGATCCCATTCATGTAAAGTATTCTGTTAAGCCTTATGTTAAGCATTCTGTTAGGTCTTAAGTTAAGCCTTATGTTAAGCAGAAGTGTAACAAAGAAGCGTCAGTTTGTTACAATCAGTGATTGTATACAGATAACTTAGAGACTTAAAAGTGAAGCAATTGTGAATCGTTGTCATAAATATTTTACAAGCCTGAATTATCCTGTCAGAGCATGTCTGTGTCTGCAAGGGTATGTAGTCTTCGGTGCGCCGAAGCAGGCTCTTTGTGCTTGTTCGTTGTAGTTGTATCTTTATATTTATCTGTGCTTGGCTTGTATCTTGCATCTAGATGAATAATTTAGTGGCTGCTGCTGCTGCTGCTGCTGTGCACTTTTGCTTAGAATGGCATAATGCACACGGTATGCACTTGAGTGGAGCGTCTTCAGCTGGCGCTGCACTTGGACGTGATTGTGGTCTTTTCTTTAGTTGGACTAAGTGCAAAGTGCAAACTTTGACGCCAGACAGAGACGCAAGCACACACACACACAGTGAGAGCGAGAGAGACAGAGAGAGACTATACAATATGCTCGACAGACGAAGCGAAAATCGTGGCTTTTATTTTGATTATTGCTTTGACTTGTGTGTGAGTGTGTGTGTGTGAGTGTGTGTTAAGTGTGTGTGTGCTATGCAGAAAGCCATTTTGTATTGTTTTGCTTATTGCATTTAGCATTTGAAGCTTTAGATTTTGGCTTAAGTGAAGCGCTTTGTGCTGGACAAGATACAAGATACTTATTTGTACTTTAAGCAATTTCTTTTTGTGACATTTATTTTGTTTATTTTCGTGATATGAGCTCGATAGCGATACGTGGAGCAAACTCAAGAGTTTTGAAGTTACAGTGTATAAGATATAGGTATGGTTATTGCACAAAATCAAATCGTATATATATACATATATATATACATATATGTCGTCTATATATTACATACTTGTTTATATACAAAACGTGGCAAATGAAGAGGCAGACAAAACGACGAAATTAACGTAAAAATAAACCAAAATGCGTTAAATTGTTATTGGAAATGTTTATAGATATTACGCACAAGAGACAGAGACATAGAGAGAGAACGATAGAGACAGAGAGAGAAAGAGAGAGGGAGAGAGAGAGAGAGAGAGAGAGTGGGCGGAGGGAGCGATAGCGAAATGTTTTCTTTTGTACATGTATTTGGGTCCTTTATTCCTTGCGGCTAACTTCTCACTCAGCCCAAGCTGTCGTTGCCCGAAATCAAATTCCTCTATTTTGATGCCCTGCCCCCTAAAGAGGCGAAACCCCAATTGGGGACTCAAACTGAAAGCTGAAAGCCCCCGCATCAAAACTATTTGCACAAAAGGCACAAAAGTTTTGCGTTTGCGTTTTGGCCAGCGCACAAGTTGAAGCATTTTACGAGCCGGCTACATTTCGGGCCAATTCAGTTTTTTGTGGGGCGGTCTAGACTTTTTTTTTCTTCTTTTTTTATGGCACACTCTGGGCCGGGTGTCAATGTTGTTTAGTGTCGTTTGGCGGCCGATGCTCAAGAGTTTTTATTTAACTTCTTTTGCGGCCAAACAAATTTCGAATATTAGCATAAAAATCAACTGGAACATGAGCGAAACTTGCGTACTTTTCAATGCACAACTGGGCGTATACTTAATTTAATATAAAGGAGGCGAACGATTCTTAAAGTTTGCCATTTCCAGGTAGTTTATATAACTTGAGTCTATTAGAAATGGTTCGAAGGGGTCTTATGTTTTCTTAATTATGCAAGTAAGAGAAGAAGAAGTATATCCGACTATAAGGTATATATGTTCTTGATCAGGACGATCTGGATATAGATATGTCCGTCTGTTCGCTCGGAGACTAAATATAGACTTGAGATTGGTTATAGTCAAATATTTTCATATTTACTCAAACGAGCTTATAATTTGTTCGATATCTGCTCAAATTTTCATAATATCGATAAATATCGATTTTGCGACATGGTTTTTTAGGCATAACTCGAAGACTATAAGAGCTAAATACACCAAACTTGGTGTGTATGTGCTCTTATAATATATACAGATCACAAATATTTCTTTTTTTGAGTACCACCTCCTATTTAACATTTCTGAAGATGGAGCCTTGCGCTTTGGCATATGCACAGACTTTTCTGTGTTATGTTTTGGCCCTGCAAGTTAATCAGGAACGTATTTCTTATAGAGTGTGGCCAAGGCATGGAGAAGGGATTTTCGGTATAGTTATATTTCGTATATTTAAAGCCGCAGCTCGGCGCTAGATTCGTGGTATGTGCCAGTCGGGCACTTCAGACTAAAGCACTCTTACCTGTTCTTTTTTTTTTGGCCCTATAAAAGCTGCTTTATAAGTTGGCTAACAATTTGTTGAACAAGGTCTGCTTAGTTGAGTTGAGGTTAATTTGTTTAGCTGGCGCTTAAGTTCTTTAAATTTGATGTGCATTCAGTTGAGTTTTTCAAATGGGGCCGCAAAGTGCGCAAAAGTGGGCCAAAAGCGTTGTCTATTCAGTTCTCTAAATCTAAATCAATTTTCAAGAACAATGGCTTAAAATTCGAACAATAGTCGACTGTGTTCAACGTGTTCAGTGTGTGTGTGTGAGTGTGCGAGTGTGTGTGTGTGTGTGTGTGTGTGTGGGATAGTAGGTGGAATAAATTGGCTGTGAACTGTTGAAATTGCAAAGGTGAATGTGTGTGTGTGTGTGTGTGCGTGTGTGTGTGTGTGTGTGGCATGTAGCTTAAATAAGAGAACAATGGAATATAATCGAACAATAGAAGAAATCATAAATTTTTTTAAATTAATATTTTAATAGTATTAAATAAATCGCTGGTAAATCGCAAACAAATAGATTTTTAACAATTTTCATACATATTTGTTTATACACTGTAACAGCTAAACTAATGAGCTTCGAAATTGTATATATATATAGATAGATATATATAACTGTATAATCATTTATCATTTATTACAATTTGCACAGTTTGGCCGTTAGAACTTCCGATTTTCAATTCGATTCGATTCGATTTTCTAGTTTATTTTTGATATATATTCAAATTCAAATGTAAATCATATTTCAACTGAAAAATAGATATAGCTAGACTGGATGCACTGACTATAGCTTTGGCATATATATATATTGATTGATTGGTTGAGTGAGAGAGAGAGAGAT
Organism: Drosophila lacicola; assembly: GCA_035045355.1. Lineage (NCBI taxonomy): Eukaryota > Metazoa > Arthropoda > Insecta > Diptera > Drosophilidae > Drosophila > Drosophila lacicola. The sequence continues at coordinate 1,355,793 of JAWNPB010000133.1, forward strand.
AGAGATAGCAATAGTGTTGAATTTGGGAGCTGGGAAGAAATGGGTAGGGCGCTGGTTCGATGCATTCTTTTGGGCGTTGCTGCAACAGCGAAGTACGCCAACTAATTGCTGTATATTTATATGCATATGCTATAAGATTTGTATATATATATATGGATATATATGCTAGTTGAGTACAGGCTCTACGCTTTATGCTGGGGGTTGGACTTGCTCTAGCTAAACCCGGGCGGGCGGGCGGCGGCGGCGACGGTAGCTTCTCGTTTTTCATGCGTGCGAAATTGTTCATACTTTTGGTTTCTCTTCGATTTGGTTTATTTATTGATAGTTGTTCGATTTAAGTTAGGTGTACCCACATTTAAACAGCCTAAACCACGCAAAACACACATAGATGAACTCGACATGGATTGCTTGCTTGATATATATACATATAATTGTATTGGTCGGCATATATGGCTATATATATATTCGGATGATATATACATACATAATTATTATTATGTATATGTATATATATATATAGATATATATGCTAATTCATGATCATTATTGTTGGGGTGCGTACGTTATAGCGTCCTTCGCTAGTGCTCGAACAGATCAAATGTTAACGGTTATTTAGTTAGTGGTAAGTACAATATACGAATATAATTCTTATGTTTGTCGAAACTAAAGCAATGTATTTACGTGTGTGTTCGTGTGTGTGTGTGTGTGAGTCGAGAACTAAACTAAAACTGTACACATAAAATGTGGAATGTTTAATTTCGAGTCGTTTACGTTATGATTTGTACTTGTACTTAATTTTAAGCCAACAACATGTGTGTGAGTGTGTGTTTGTATGCGTGTGTGTGTGTGTTTTAAGAACTTGTCTTTTTTTATATTTTTGATTTTTGTTTTCGGTTTTATTTTGGTTTTAGTTTTGACAGTTAGAAAGCTTTTTTAGAATAGACATTTATGGAAATATATATATTTAGCATGCTCTCAAAAATTATTCGAACGCTTAATCGAAGGATCGGGTGAGAGGGGTGGTGGGGGGGGAGGGGGGGTGTATCAAAAATTAAGTGCATTTTGTTTTGATTTTGTGTAAATATATATTTTTTTGCTTGTCTTCGGAGAGGTTCGTTTTTTTTTTTGGCTTTTGTTGGGGTTGATCAAAAACAATTGTTTCGCTAAACAAAACTAACATAGCTCAAAACGAAAATCGGTACATACATATATTTATAGAGGTATATATAGAGTAAGAGATACAGAGCGTGGGTTAGATAGACAGAGAGAAAGAGAGAGAGAGAGCGAGAAAGATACAGAGAGAGAGAGAGAGAGTTAGATAAAGCTAAGCAGTTTGTAGAGCTGCTTAGCATAAGTTCGAGCGGGCGAGTGAGCAAGACAGAGTTAGAGAGAGAGAAAGAGAGATAGAGAGAGAGAGAGAGAGTGATAGAGAGAGAGAGAGAGGGGAGAGTGAGGGAGATAGACAGCTTGGGTTGTTGAGGACAGCTTTGTGTGTGCATTCAAGTGGTTTAAGGTATTTGAACACTGCGATTTCTTTCAGTGTGTGTTTGGCCAGCTTTCTGTTGCATACTTTTCAGCTGCACAGGAACCAAGCTATGTGGCCATAGGTATGTGTCTGTCTAGGGGACTGTGTGTGTGCGTGTGTGTGTGTGTGTGTGCGGGTGGAACATTGAGTGTATACCCTGTGTTCAGTGAACAAACATTTCACATACATTTTCAGTTTCAGCCAATTTTTCTTTACACTTTTTTCCTTTGGTTTGTGTTAAGTAAAGGTACAGGTACTTTTTTTTGATTTTCGATTTGCCACGCCCCCTGGCCCCCGCCCACCAATTAGCAGAAGTCTGTACAGTGTGCATTAAGTGCTCGGCTGAACACAGAGAATCAGTTTCAGTTGATATGCTTAGCATTTGCCTTTTTTTTGTTGGTTTGTTTTTTTTTTCATATTTGGTTGGGTTGCTGCGTTTCTAATTGCAAAACACAATCAGATATTTTCAACTATGCAAATTGTAATAAGTTGAAGTTAAAGACACCAAACAACTAACTAAAGACTTTACATAAATGATAGATGAATACGACACGATATCATTTCGTATGCACTTTCCACACACAACAACAACAACAAGAACAACAACAAGATGACGCTTATGGTTAAACAAAAAAAGAAATGTATATAAAGGGAGTAAAAGGTTCAGCTCAACGACTGCCGAGGGCATTGCCGCAGTGTCCTTCATGCGTTTTACACAAAAAATAAGAGAGAGAGAGAAAGAGAGAGAGAAAAAAAGCGGAGAAACCCAAAAGTCAACTGAACTGAATCCGAAATAAAAAACGAGCCGAAATGAGAATAAAATTGCAAATGTTGGCGGAAGCTGTAAATGTGCAAAGTTGGGCTAAAGGAAAGAGAGTTCCTCAACTGGAAATGCCAGACTAGAAGATACCCTGCAACGAGCTGCCTTCACAATCTTACAAGTTACCTGTGCTTCTTCTTGCCTCAGCGCTACAATATAGGAAATATGTTCTTGAGTATCTTCGGTCTTTATTGTCCGATCGTTATAAAGTTTTTCACCCGCAAATATGGCATACAAAAGTGTGTATATACCAATGCTTTATTTTTTAATAAGAATATATTTGTTCACCTTTGTCAGGAACTGGGACAGGTATCTCAGAAGTAAAGTATTCTTAATCTGTATATAATATACAAAACCCTGCATAGCAAAATCCTCGAGTTCTACTTAGAAAACTATGTCTCGAAATCGATATTGATCGATATTATAAAGAAGGTTGACTGAACATATCGGGAAGCTATAGATTTTGTTGTTTGCGAGACATACGGACAGACAGATAGACAGAGCCCTATCGACTTCTGCCTGTTACATACAGTTACTCAATTCCATTATACCCCTTTTGGCTGTTTGCAATGTGTTCAGGGCATCATAAAAATAAAGCTATATAGGTTATGGAGCTTACGGATGGCAGCGAGAATGCAGCAATTGTGTGTTTGCTCCACGTGACGTCATCATTTAATATGCTTGCCTGTCTCTCTTTATTTTATTCTGTTGTTTGAGTTGTTGCACTTAAATGTACTTATGTATATGAGCTCGATATGATAAAAGCTAATAAATAAAAGGGGCTCGACAAATGCACTAGATAAATGAAGTTAAAAAAAGTTAATATAAATGGAACGCGCTTTTGTTTTGAAGTATTGTTGATGTGTGTGTGTGTGTGTGTGTGTGTGTGTGTGTGTGTGTGTGTGTGTGTGTGTGTGTGTGATGGTCTAGTGCACACCAATGACAATTATGATAATAATTAAATATTTTGTAGGACAATAAGTGCCATACATATATGTAACATTTGAAACATATAACAAATACAACAAGACTACATTAGAGTTTGTGTGTGTGTGTGTGTGTGTAACGTAACAAAATGCAAAAGGAAAGTGAGCAAATGCAAAAAAAAGAAGAAAAAAAATCAGCAGCCGCTGCTGCTTCTTGCCAGTTTTTGCTGTTGTTGCTGTGTGCGTGTGTGTGTGTGTGTGCTTGGAAAAGTATCTAAGCTGTTTGTGAAAAGTTTAAGACAGAGAAGTGGGCAGCGAGATAGAGAAAGAGACAGCGAGATAGAGCGAGATAGAGTGAAGCGGCAGAAGAAGGAAACACAGTTACGCAGGAAAACGCAAAAAGAAAAGCAAACTGAAATATAAGCCAAAGTAAACAGCGTGACATGCGACGACAACAAGAAAAACAACAATAACAAGAACAACAGCACACGGAAAAGAAAATACACACATTCACACACACACACATACGCATACAGAGTTATGCAAAAGGAAACGAAACGAAGGCAAAGAAAACGTTGCGTATGCGTAATTTACGCTCCAGTTGCGTGTCCTGCGTGATGTGTGTGTGTGTGCGTGTGTGTGTGTGTCTAACTGTAATTGTAGCCGTGTGTGTGTGTGTGTGTGCGTGTGTTTGTGCATTTGGGGCCAACACAAAATCAAAATTGTTGTTTAACAAAATTTTGAGTGGCAAAAGCTAAAAAAGTTTGTTATATTTTAAGTTTTTCACTTTTTACTGAGCAGCATTTAAATGGTCAAGTGTTAGCTTGACACGCGTGTCTGTGTGTGTGTGTCTGAATTTGTGTGTGTGTGTGTGTGTGTGAGTTTGTGTGTGAATTAACAAAAAGCAGCTTACCTCCTGCGGTGGCACATCGTAGGTGCGAGTACGCAAATCCACGCGTGCATACGAGTCAATGCAGGGCAGAATGAAGAAAATGCCTGCGAATAGAGCACGGAGAGAGAGAGAGAGAGAGAGAGAGCGCATAGGGAGCGCATTGTAGAGTATTTAAGCAGTCAAACTAATCTGCCGCGTGGAGGGCGACAAATGTGACGCCAACAGCAGCTGCCACTCGACGCGGTGTGGCCCCCAAAAAGTTGGCGCTAATTTGGAGCAAGTGCAGCCTATTAACACGAATTTTTGTCGCCAGTCGGCACTTGAATTTGCATAGCCAAGCCCAACACACCCTGTGCCCCTTTACGGTTACTCACCTGGACCCTTGGCGCCGCCCTGCATAAGGCGGCCGAGGCGAAAGATAACCGCGCGCTCGTACTCTTGCACCACCTGTAAAATACGAGAGGAGGCAGCAAAGGGGCGAGATATACAGAAAGAGAGAAATATGAATAAAATGTGAGAAGTGGCCAAAACTGCCGCTGCAGTTGGTCTGCATAAAATATTCATTCTTTAGTATGCTCCTGAATTCTTAAAGAATAATTTATCTATATAGCTCAGTAGTAGTACAATTTACAAGTGTGAATTTATTGAAATTGTTAATCATCAAACAGAAAGTCAGTCAATCTATCCTATCTATCGGTAGGTCAATCTTCAGTCTGTCCGTCAGTCAGTCAACCAGTCATTCAGCCAGTCATTCATCCAATCAATCAGTCCGTCAATCAATCAGTCCGACAGTCAGTCAGTTCTTCAGTCATTTACTCGGTCAATCAGTCAGTGCGTGAGACAGTCAGTCCGTCAATTGGTCGTTCAACGAGTCCCTTAATCAGTCGGATGGTCAATCAGTCAGTCTGTCCGTAAGTCAGTCATTCAGTCTGCCGGCCAGTAAGTCAGTAAAATAGTCCGCAAATCAGTGAGTTCTTTAGTCAACCAGCTAGTAAGTCAGTCACTCGGGAAATCAGTCAGTCCGTGATTCCATCAGTCAATTACTTATTCAGCGAGTCCGCCACTCAGTCCGTCACCCAGCCCAGCCAGTCAGTCAGTCATTCAGCCAGTCAGTCCGTCTAATCAGTCAGTCCGTCTATCAGTCAGTCCGTCTATCAATCAGGCATACAGTCTGTAAGTCAGTCTGTTCGTCAGGGGTCAATCAGTACATCAGTCGTTCTGTCAGTCAGTCATTCAACCAGTCAGTCAGTAAGCCCGTCATGTATTTGATCAGTGAGAATGTGAATCAGACAGTCCGTCAGTTAATCATTCAGTCAATCAGTAAGCCAATCAGTCAGTCTGTCAATCAGTAAGTCAATCCGTAAGTGCGTAAGTCAACTAGTCAATCCAGACAAACAGTCTTGTACGTCAGTCTATCAATCTGTCAATCAATCCGTCAGAAGGTCAATCGGACTTTCCGTCAGTCAATCATTCAGTTAGTCATTCAGATTTTCAGTCAGTAAATCAATCAGTCAATAAGTCAATCAATCCGGGAGTCAGTCATTCAATCGGATAGTCAACAAGTTAGCTTATTAGTAAATACAGAAAACTACTTTTGCAAATCAGTCCATCAATCTGTCAATCAGTCAGTGCGCATTCAATCAGTCAGTCAGCTTTTTGACTGAAGAATCAAACAAGGCAAATGGGTTTTCTATAAATAAATGTTATATATGCGAATGATATGCAAACTCGAGCTTGACTTTGGTTTTTGATTGATGGGTTTACCTTGAAGCACACAAATAGACTGAAGGGCAGCGTCATTATCACAAGTGCCACGGATAGAAAAATGAGCAATTTGCCGCATGTTGAGGCCTTGTCGCTGATATCCTCGTCCGCTGCGGAAAAGAGTGTGGCAAGAAAATGGAAAATTATAGCGCAAAGTGGCAGCAACTGTACACAAGACTCGAGAGAGCGAGAAAGCAAATATGCTGCAAATTGAGTTTAAGTTAAAACACAAACACACACACACACACACAAACACACACAAAATATATATATTTAAGTAAATTTATATTTTAGCTATATATTTGTATATATGTATATATATCGAACGCACCGCGCGACGGACTAAGAGAAAAATCCAAATTTGAAAAATGAACAGAAAAATAAAACATGTCGCTCGCTTCAAGCTTAGCCAAAAAAAAAAATGTTTTTAAGTTTTTTGCTGGCGGCAACAAGTCGCCCATTTTCGGCGGCCAAGTTTATCCCGCGAGAGAGTCAAAAAAATAGTGTTACGCTAGGGCACTTTAAAAAACACCAAGAAATAAAAAGAGAGAGAAAAAAACTGTAGCATACTTAAGAGCGCGCGAGAGTTGGCCATAAACAAGAAGAGGAAAAGATGAAAAAAGTAGCTGATAGAGAAATAATCGTAGATTATAAAAAAGTTAAGCATTAGTTCTGTGTAGACTGTGTGTGTTGTTCTTGTTGTTGTTGGGGATGTGGGAATTAATGTTTCTTTTTAGTTTTAGTATCTGTTTTTTTTCTTTGGTTTCTGCTTTTTCTTTATTTTGTTTTTTCCAAATTAGTGCGACTTACAATAGAGAAATCCATGTGAATGTTTTGCTTGTGTATCTGCAAGAATACGATAAATCAAACGATTGTAAAAATTAATAGGACTTGAGGATGGGCGGGGGGCACGCTTCGTACTATTTTCTGTATTCTAGTTTTATTTTGATTTCAATTTTGATTTCGATTTTGAATTTGATGTTGATTTCTTTTTCGGGAGCCGTGTTTGCTGCATGCAAAAGCCACTAATTAGCTAATTAGAACTAAAAGCTAAAGTGAGTTTCAAATTATAAATGTTGCATGCCATGCATTTAAATGCCATGCTGCGTGTTGCAGTTGCCGTTTGCAGTTGCCGTTTGCAGTTTGTCTTGTGGTTTTTTCTTTTTGCCAGCTTTTCAGTTTCAATTACAGTTCATTGAGAACTTGCAACAATGCCAACGCTCAACGTCAGCAAAGTGTTGTTAACGAGCCTTCCCTTCCTCTCTCTCTCTTTCCGTCTCTCTCTCGCTTTTGGAACTTGCGGAAAAGCTGGAAAATAGCTGAAAGTCTCGCTGGCAACTTTGATGGGTATTTGTGTGGTACCTTTAGTGGCACGTTAAGCCAACAAGCTGTTAAACATTTGCCCAGCGCCCCAGGACCAACTTTTATTGAAATTGATTTCGAAATAATTGCAATGGCGTTGACGTCGATTTGAATGCTGCCGATGTGCGGAGGCGGGTGCGGAAGTGGGCGGCGGGGCGTGGCTTACTGTTGCTGCTGTCTCTGTGTGTGTGTGTGTATATCTGTGAGTGTGTCTGTGTGTGTGCGTGGTAATAGATTTATGGCCATATAGCTACCTTTAGAAATAGACCAGCATCAAAATGTAATTAGTGGGAATGGGCTACATGAGCTGCGGCTTAGCCCCATGCAGCTCGAGTCGTTTTAAAGTTTTTAATTCTCTATGCCAAAGAGTGCAAAAAAGGTTTTGTGCAGTTCAGTTTTCTTTTTTATCCGATTTTCTTGTTGGTCCCTTTTTCCTGTCGGATTTATCCGAGCTCCTTAAGTAAAGTTCGAAACTTAGTTTAAATTATATCCCTGTCTTGATGTTTTTCTCAATCATTTTGGCTCTCTCTCTTAATGGTTTGTCTGTATCCAGGGTAAGCTAACCCTAACTACCTTACTGATAAAGTATCTTACGAAACAAATATAATACGAATATAAAATGGCTGTAGAGCTGCAAATTGGATTGATTTATATGTATGTGTCAGGCAGCCGAAAGCGTCAACGAACCAAGTTCGAACAGTTTTAAAAGAAACTTTAAATTTGCATATTTATATATTCGCGTATTCAATTAGCAGAAGGAGTTAATCTTCTTTTGTTTCGATATTTTTCTCTTTTTTCCTTTCGTTGATAAATGAAGCCAAAGGCTATTTAATGGCTATACCCTGCTTTTAGCGCGGTATTGAGCATTATTTATGGCCTCAGGAGAGAGAATGCTTCAAAGTCTTAGGAGCTCCAAAAAATCCTATCAGACTTGGAATATTTTCCCTGATTTCCTATTAGACCTGGTATATTTTCTCCCACTTCCTTTTAGACTTTGTATGTTTTCTTCAATTTCCAATTAAACTTGGCTTATTTTCTTCCATTTCCTTAATAACGATAAATATGGATTTTGAGACATGTTTTCTGGACCATATCTCGAAAATCATAAGAGCTGCTTGGCATGAAGATTCTTTTATAGCACACACATATTTAAAATATTTCACATTTTCGATAACTCCTCCCATTTACCCCCAAATTTGAAGAAAAGCCCATTTCTATAGATACACACAATTGGGCGTCATTTTCAAGCCCAGAAAATTGCATTAAAAACCCAAAGTTAATCAAGAGAACTTTTACCCAGAAGAAAGTCTGGTGCAAAACGAAGAAGAAGCACTCGTTTTTTTTTTTGTTATTTTAATTTTAGCTGCACGAATTGCAGACGTCATCTCAATGTTTTTTCTATATTTAGCATAAATTTAATCGCAGCTCCATCAAATGAGATAAAAGTTGGCGTTGATTTTAATTCTTTAATAAAATTTCGTTTCGCTTAATTCTCGCTGGCAGCGCAAACAGCGTGTGGTCATAATTTTTTAATGACCGAACCGAGCTAGCCGGAGGCTGTCATTCCCTACCCCCCCCCCCCCACTCCCACTCCCCCTTTTAGACCACCCCCGCTCAGTGTGAACGCATACGTCATAGCAGCAGCAGCAGCAGCAGCCCCTGGCAAAAAGCTTTGCGCTCGAAAATGGGTCACGTTGTTGTTGTTGTTGTTGTTGTTGTTGCTGTCATTTTTGTTGCTGCTGCTGAAGTTGTTGTTGCTGTTGGTGTTGTCTGTGTGTGTGTATATTTCAGGCGCTCTGATTGAATTTTGCATGCAAAATGCGTGCATGCTTTTGAGGCAGCCAAAAATGTTTTGGGGCCCAGGCTTAAGCTGGCAGCCCTTTTGTCCGCCTAATGAAGCGATTAGCGTGCATATGAGATGAGAGATTACACACAAACACACAAAGGCACACACACACACACACACACGCATTAGCATATTAGTCTAGTTTATTAGATTGCCAAAAAAGAAAAAGGAATATAACAAAAATTGTTCAGAAAAGTAAAAGCAAATATCAAAAATTTTGTTCAGCACACACACTCGCACACACGCAGAAAAAACATAAGATACACACCCACACACAGTCAGTTTTTCTTTTTTTATATTATTTTTGATCAGTTGGCAGCCAAATTGCATCAATAAATGATGAGCCTGTTGAGCGATGCGATGCGATGCGATGCGGCGCGCTGCCAGCAAAAATGATTTGAGTGAAGCGCTTGCTAATGAAAATTGCCAAGAAAATTGCCAAGAAAATTACCATAGCGAAAAATATGGGAAAGCAGCGCTCAAAAATTGTGTGTAGCATACTTTTTGGGGCGGGCTCTCAGCCGCGCAACAAGTTCAAGAAAAAAATGCATTTACAACAAAGAAAAAAAAAGAAAAGCCAGCAAACAGCCACGCAGCATCATTTCAATAATTTATATACACAATTTATAATTGATATATATATGTGTGTCTATATATATATATGTATGGATGTATGTGTGTGTGTGTGTGTGTATGTACAGGCAATTTCGCGGCATTTCGCAGGCTGCAGACTCACCTCGTCGCTGCTCGGCTCGATGTATGGCCTGCTGCTGATGCGACTGCTGCATCAACGCATGATGACTGTGCGGCAGCGCCAGCTGCTGCTGCTGCTGCAGTTGTTGTTGCTGCTGTTGATTTAGTTGCAGTTGCTGTTGTTGTTGCTGCTGCTGCTGCTGATTGAGTTGTTGTTGGTGCTGCTGCTGCTGCTGTTCCTGCTGCTGCTGCTGATGCTGCTCGGGGTGCTGCTGCTGATGCTCCAGCTGCTGTTGCTGCTGCTGCTGCTGCAGCAGGTTGCGCTGATGCTGCACTTGTTGGTGATGCTCGCGTGTATTTAATTGCGGTCGCGTCGACTGCGGCGGCGGCAAAATGGGCTGCTGCTGCTGCTGTTGTTGGGGCAGCTGATGGTGCTGCATGCTTGGCGTTCCCGTTATGGGCAGTTGATGGTCCCGTTCACGTTCGCGTTCGCGTTCCCGCTGCTCGCTGATTGTTGCTGGTCCTTCTGCCGCCGCCGCCGCTGCTGCTGTTGGCGCTGGCGCTGGCGTTGCAAAGGTGCTCGTGCTGCTTGCCGCAATCACACGCTGCTGCGGCTGTTGATGCCGATGCAGCTGATGATCCCGATGCTCCATATCCATCATCGAGTCGGGCATCAAGCCGCGCTCACAAAACGACGCCAGTGCGGCGGCTGTGGCAGGCGTCTCTCCTGCGTCAGTCAGTGCGTCTATCCTTCGAGCAGGTGCTAGCCCCGCTCCTGCTCACTCTCTTTACTGTGGCACGTCTAACTTTTTGGCCAGTCTTTGTCTTTATCTTCCTCTTCGTCTTAGTTGGAGCTGCTTTTGCAGTTGCATGGCCAGCTGCGCGTTGTCGTAGAGAGCAGCAGCCTTTGCAAATGCATCGCACGCACTTTTCCACACACACACACACTTTTCCTTCACAGCAGCAGTCGCGGCACACACACACACACACACTAGTACATTGTCACTTGCTGTATGTATATGTGTTTCACACACTACTCTGAGCTAGTTTCCTTAGCACACACACACACACTCCTTTCCATCCAGGCTTGGTTTGTATTTCTTTTCTTCCTTAGTTTTCCTTTTTCCTTTTTTGCTGTTGCCGCTGCCTCGCTCAGAATCCAACTGAAAGTGCGCCGCCAGCGCGCATCCTTTTATAGGCAGCAGCCGCAGCAGAGCTTTGCGTGAGAGAGCAAAAACTTTGTTATCATCGCAGCAGAGCAGCGCAGCGCAGCAGCAGAGTTGGAGGCGGAGGCCGTCGCCTTTTCTCTGCGTTTGCAAATGGCAAATGATCAAAGAGCTTTTTTCTGCTGCAGCTGCTGCAGCAGCAGCAGTCGCATCTCTGCTGCTGCTGCTGCTCGCCCCTTCCAGCTTCGTTGCCTTTTCCAGCTTGCACTGACCTTGCGCATTGTGCGACATGTTGGCTTTTTCCCTGGCCCGAACTTCAGGAATAAAGCTCTGCTCGAGCTTTCAAGCAGGGGCAATGCCCAACTGCGAGAGAGAGACAGAGAGAGAGAGCGCAGCTGAGCGAATGAGAGTTGGCGGCGAGTTTTTAGCACAGTGTACTAAAAAAAAATGCTGTGCACAGGTGACAAAACTGAATAGCTGACACTTGCCACACGCTGTTGCTGCTGCGGCTGCGGCTGCTGCGGCTGCTGCTGCTGATTTTCATTGTCGTGGAATGGCCTGTCAGTCAGGCGAGCGTTGCTTTTCAATTTTCGCAAAAAACCCATTTTTGTATTTGTTTACCGGCACGGAATGATATGAGTACCTGTTCCATTATGCGTCTTTCAATTGCTGACAAGTGTAGGAGGTGGCGAGGGGGGGGGGGTTCTCTAGAGACATTCTAATGAAGCTGCTCGAACGCTTGTCGAACTGTCGCACATTTGGGTCACAGCCGGGCCTCAGCTTTGCCTTTGAGCCGTCAATTACCATTTACGCTTCATTAAATGCCACGCGCACTCTCTTTTGCCACATGCAACCGGGCCAAGTATCGATACCAGAAAGAGGCGGCACCACGGTGCGTATGAGTGACATTTATGCATACACAAAGCGCCACTTGAGCCGCACTTCAATCCAGCTCGAAGCACAGCTGGCACGCACAGTTAATTAATCTTTTGGCATTTGATTAATGTGCGAATTGATTTGGGTATCAACTCGCCGCGCCGACAAATGGCCGAATACAACAACAGCAACAACAACAAATAAACAGCTCGCATTAGCTGATTTACTTGTTCAGACAAGCTGCAACAATTCCCATGCCTTTAAGTCTTTAAGCCGCATAGACAAGAGCTCGTAAATTCCTAGCTATTTTTTTTTTTTATGGACAAACACTTTGCGTATCGACAACATTTCAGTTAACTGACGGGCTCCAGAACGTGGCCCACAACCAAATCAAAATCGAAAGCCACAAAACCATAAACTGATTTCTGGCTCAAATGATGCTGCGCCAACTGGCAAAAGCGAGAGTCGAAGGTTGCCGCAAATGTTGAGGCAGCTGCAACATGGCCGGAAACGGAGATAGCGGAGAGGCAATGACAATGAGCAAGGGATAACACAGCAAGCAGCAGCAAGCCGAGCTGGGCATTTAAGAAATGCCACAAAATAGGATAACAGTGAAATAAAAGAAATTCAGGCTGGAAAAGAAATTCAGGCGGGAAGAGAAATTCTGTTGGATGTCCAAGATTTAATACCCTTGCGGATTGTCTGTGTATTATTTAGAGAAATTTCGTACTTCATTTATTTATGCGAATTTCTGTGGTTTTTGAGCCGAATTTTAAATCTAAAATTTGATTTTAATTTGGCTCGTGCTTTATTTAAGAATTTGTGTAAAAAGTTCTTAAATTAAGTCTGATTCGAAGTTAATTTAAGGACTTTTATATAAAGTTCTTGAGTTAAGCATCATTTGTACTTAATTTAATAACTTTTAGCTTGGCTTAAAAGCATTTCTTCGATATTAACTGCAATTAAATTCATAATTAATTGCAGATAAAGTCAAAATGGTCTTAAAACAAGTGTAACAATTCTTGAATTAAGTAAACAAATGTCATATGAAGTTATATTTGTACTTAACTCAAGCAAAATCCACATTGATTTCAGCTTGAAATTTCTTAAGGCTTAAATACTTTGGCTTGAGCTCAAAAAGATTAAAAACCATAACAGAAAGAACTTGATAAAAGGTTTTTATACTTGAAAAGTTCATACTTAAAATAAGTATTTTCAATTTCGTGACCTGGTGCTCTTTTCTTCGAAAACGATAGGAAAATCGAATATAGTTATTCGATATGGCTAAGACTAGGTGTGATCTATTAATCCCAAGTTTTGTCGACATGTAGAAACAAAATTGTTGTGCATACAAAAACTGAATATTAGACTAAATGTTCCCATGACAGCTATTTGATAAAGAGTCAGGATCCGTCCTACTCCGACAAAACGATCCTGCCAAGTTTCTTTTAGCTGGTTTTAAAACTAAGCATTCCGCCCAATCTGAGCTGATCAAGAGTATATATACGCTATGAACTGGGCAGCTGGCATACCCTATGCAAAGGTATCGAAAGGGGATGGAAAACTGGCGAAAAAATATAAAAAACCTTGTCGGCTAACAAGTATATCAGGCCCGAATGCCGATGCCGGTCAGGACTTTGAACCGCATGTCCTGTGGCCTGCTGCTCACTGAGCGAAATTAGCCAGGCAAATATGTCGCACTTAACTGCGAACGGAAGACGGCCAAAAAGGCTGACAGAGATACCAAAACGGACACGGACACACACCGCAACACACACACACACACCACAAACACACACACACACAGACAATGTCCTGGCACGGCAATTGCCTGGGCCTAACGAGCGGGTGGGTGGTGCTTGGTTGGGTGGCATTGCGCCTCGTAATTGTTGACGTTTGCGCCTTTTGGCTGGTGGGCGTGTTGGGCACTTGGGGGAGGGGGAGGTGGGGGTGGGGGGAGCGGTGGCGGCTGCGGGCCATGCGGGCCATGTGACACAAATGCGTCGAATTATTGTCATATGAGGTCACTGTCCCTGTCCCTGTCCCTGTCCCTGTCTCGAGGCTCGCAGTGAAAGTTTCTGCCAGACACACACACACACACACACACACACACACACGCACACACATTCTGTTACTCTGACACTTTGGCGTTTTGTTTGCCTGCGCTCTCGGTCTATTATGAAGCTGGAAGTCAAGCAAATGTTCGCTTGAACATTGCCACAAAAACAACAACAACAACAACAACAACAATGGCAACAGCAACGGAAACAACAACAGCAGCTCGACTGCTTGCAACTTGTGGGCTTGTTACACATTTTGTGGCACACACACACACTCCATAGATAACAGCCTCATTGCTCATACGCCGCGTGGCACCCAACAATCCCTTCTCTCGACTAACTTTTACAACTGTTGCCGTCATGAATAGTTGAATAGCGCGCCGCGCATACCAAAAAAATTGCATGGGAATTCCATAAAAAAATATAAAATAATATATGACTAGCAGATACCCTGCTGACAGGCAGCTGTCAGTTTGTTGTTACGCCACAAGCAGCAGTTCATCTTGTCTCAGTCTCCTATTGTGAAAATGTGTTCCTAAATAACTCGAGTGTCTGTCATGCGATTACGAAGAAATTTACAATGCTTAAAGAGGGTATTAAAATGTGAGTGTATACCTAAAATCAAGTCTATAACTCTTAGATTCCTCGATCGTGAGGCAAGGTAGGCAACCGGTAAACAATTCATGAGTTGTGTATGCTATACAAGAATATACATACTTAAGTTCATAATTCTACCGTCTACAAGTTCATAGATATTCTACTAAGAAATCTAAGCTTCAAATCGATATTTATCGATTTCTTGAAAATAGTATTAAGCCTGAGCTGCGTTTGGTGTGCGAGAAAATATCTTGCAAAACTAAAATCTATCGCTTCCATAGATCGAATTGGGTTTAGATACATTTTCAGTAAAATATATTTCAATATTATTATTACAATATTATTATATATTATTAAAATATTCTTATATATTCTATAATATTATTATATTATATATTTCCTTTAATTATTTGCACTATCCACACGGCTCAGTCAGTTGGCTTCTTCTGCCGGTTACATTCATCTCCACATCTGCAGCAAGCCCTTTCTCTCTCTTTCTCTACTTACAGGGTATATTTATCAGTTATTGATAGCTAGCTTCACATAAAGAAACTGATTGCAAGTGCGCAATTCTATTAGTTCTTTATCTTTGGCTGCTTTCTCTCAGCCCCTCCCCACCCTCCCTCTCCTCCCCCACAGCAACAATCTCTCAATTTCTCAATTACTTTCTTCCTCTTCTGCTCTTGCTCTGTTTCTCATGAAATATGAAAGCGCAGTGTAATTTATTCAGCTCGACCAACATGAAATATACACATTCAGTTTATGAAGCTGATTGGGCCCTTGCGAATGAGTGGGCGAGTTTGAGATGGGCGTGGTCAGAAGTCGAAATTGAAGTGGAAGCTGAAAGTTTAAAGTTGCAGTTGCGTCGGGCTTTTGTGCCGCATACAGATAAGCCCGGAATATTCATTTGCCAGAGCTGGCGGCAATCACTAATTGCGCCTTTTGTCTCGGCTTGTAAGATTGCGACTGCCACGCCCACTTCCTGGCAAGCTGGCAAGCTGTTAAGTCGCCTAAATGTCAGGCTCGGGCCAATCAATAATTCATAAATGCACATTGACGACACGTTTCTCGGCAATAAAAAATGAAAAGCGCAAGCGAAATGAAATATGAAAAATGGGAAACGTTGCTGCAAAATGCTCGACAATAATTTAGCGTGGCGCAGCCAGCTCCCGGTCCAGGCTCTGGTCCAGGTCCAGGTCCAGCTCCTGCTGCTGCTCCTTGTCCTGCTGCTGCTCCTTGTCCTGCTGCTGCTCCTTGTCCTGCTTTTGTTGCTGCCGCAGACTTCGCATCGACCTGCTACTGAGCATGAACATGAAATGACTTTATCAATGCCAACTTCCTCGCGCCCGCTCTCATAAACTCACATACATATATGCTACACACATACGCACACAAACACACATATATATATTTCAAATGAATGTCAGGCGCCAACATCGGCAGCAACTGTCGCACAATTTCTTGTTCACTTCCTTTTTTATACGCTTGCATTGGGTAATCCCGCTGTGATGCAAAGCAGGCGCGGCTTACTTTTATAAATTCTCGATTGAGCCGCATATATGGGCATATATCTGATATATCTGATATATCACCATGAATCTTTCTCCCTCTTCTTCAATCGTTTGACACCGCATATCCAATCAATCTTCAATCAGAATTTTCAATCTGAGTCCCAATCCATTTGCTTTTGCATATTTTCATACCAAGGACCTGTCTCTGGTTCACTTAAAGCTTAAAACCAAATAATATTCAGCGCTCTCGCTCTTTTGGCTTAAACTGTGCCTTGTTGGTCAATCAATCAGTTAGTCAGTCAGTCAGTCAGTCTATCAATCAGACGGTAAAAGTACCTCTACATATGTATAAATATTTTTTGCCTTTATTCCCGCTTCTAAAAATATATCTTTTAACGTTTTAACAAAAAGAAAACAAATAGTTTATATGGCAACATTTACCTCACCATTAATTAAAGGGTATACAATCTTCGGCTGACCAAAGCCAACTGTCCGTTATGGGTTTTTTTTGTTATTTTGTTGGCAACCATTTCTACGTGGTTTTTTTTCTCTTTTTCTGTCGATTATGTCGTGCGGCTCTGTGAGTGTCCTTTGATGTTGCGACGAGGCATGAAATATTGATGCGTATATGTGTGTGTGTGTGTGTGTGTTTGTGTGTGTGTGTGTGACCATCAGTATATGGCTATATTAAAAACTAGCGAGCGCTCATTTCACTCCCAGGTTAAGTAATTTACAAAGTGGAATATTAATAAAAAATATCCATATAAACAGAAAGAGTTATTTGATTGGCAGTTATAAAAGCGAGCGTCGGACCATCAATCGAAAGGTCGCCAGCTCAAATTGATAACCAACTTTTAATTTTCACAAATAGCAGAGCAATAATATTTGTATAATTGAAAGACTAAAGACTACTTTAAATAGAATGCAAAACAACTTTCTTGATTTGAACCGGGCAACGCCGTGTAATTTCCCCTGGTCTTAATTGATTTTTAGCTTTAATGCCTGAAGCCTGAAACCAATGCGGTTGCTACGCCGGGTCGGTCGTAAACGATTTTACAGATAAGCCCCCGGGGCAACAATTATTGCCCGAGTTTAACTGAGCTGGGACTGAGCCGACGCCTGGGATCGGACCAGCTGCTGACCTAAATGGCAATTAATTGAGCTGGGCTTTAATGTCGTGGCTTTAAGCGAGCCTGGCAAACGGGGGGGGGGGACAAACATGTTAAACAGGATCGTCAACAAATGATTTGACAATTGATTTCGCCATACGCAAAAGGGCAAATGTCAGAGGAGAGACAGGCGACAGCTGCAAACGACAGACAAACGCTGATAACGTGGCCAACTGGAAAATCAATTAATGCACGGTTGGGTGGTGCTGCTCTCCTCTCCGTGGTTGGGGTTGGTGCTTGTGGCTGCTTGCCGGCTGACTTAATGCGCCTCGCTGCCCCAGACTAGTCTAACCCGCAGCCCGCCCATCTCTGCCTCGGGTGGGCAAACTTAATTATCACCGACGGATGTGGCGCTGCATGCAGCGGAAATGTGTGCCTGCACATACGGAACGTCCCGCCCTCCGACATTCCCACACAACCACTTGACGCTGGCAAACACGCCTCGGCAATTTTAAAACATATTTCACTTGAGTGCATTCCCTTTGCGCGGGCCCAAGCAAAAATGTCGCAGCAAAAGGAATATATGGGGAAATGGTAAATGGTAAATGGAAATGACGACCACATTAATTAATTTAAAAAGAGACCCTCCTGGATTTAATGATGCACAAATGCGTGTAATTGATTTATTAAATGAATAAAACCTTGAGCAGCCATGTAAGCAAATTCTTCATAATGAATGTATCCCAATATACGTACTATGCGTACTTAATTGATATAATATTATATTCGCAAGTATATGCGACATATAAGTATAAGAGTACTTCTATATTCGCTACTATTCACTCGCATACGAGTACTATTCATTACTACACGTTCTCTTTTAAATACTACTCACTACAACTCGCTCGTATATGAGTACAATTTATTGCTGCTCACTCTCGTTTGAGTACTATTTATTACTACTTGCTAGCTTACGAGTACTACAGTTCACATAAATTTGAGTATTTTTTTCTTTTTGCCTAGTCACTACTGATTAATTGCATGGGAGTAATACTCACTACAACTTACTCGCACCTAAGTATTACACACTTATTCACATTCATAGGTGATACTCACTACCCAATACAACTTACTCATATATAATGATACTACTTACAAGTACTCTCAATTACTTGGACAAATATTAAGTGTACTAATTAATTTTCACTCGCATATTGTTCTTCCTAATCATGTATAAGTGTTCTTTAAACTACTACTCTACAACTTTCCTACAACTCACTTTTGTATTATTCACTCGAATATAGAGTGTTCTTTTCTACTACTTGCTGGGATATGTAGTCATTACTGTGGCTGGCAGTACTACGTACTACTACTCATATGGCTACTACTTAAATGGATATAATAACTACTAACTGCTGTCCACTCTAAAGTGATTACTATTCACTGTTTTACATTAGAGTATGAGAATTCATTTCCGCTGCCCGCCCTCATTTAAGTAATACTCATTACTACTCTCTCACTTCTGATAATAATACTCACAACTACTTCTTCGCTACTGATCACTCGCATTGGAATACTACTGACAACTACTCACTTTAATATTCTTCCTCGTTTCGGAGTCTACTACTCACAACTACTCACTACTACTCACTCGGATAAAATTACTTCTCGCTACTCACTCGCCTTGGAATACTACTCATAACTATTCACTTTAATATGAGTACTTCTTGCCGTTGACCGCTTGCTTACGTGTAATACTCACTACTACTCCTTCCCTTCTGAAAATATTTCTCACAGCTACTCTCACTCGCACATTAGTACTACTCTTTACTTCTCCTTCGCATGTGAGTACTACGCATTCTGTTTCTGTCAGTCCACTCTCAAGGATTTGAGTACTCCTCATACCCAATCGTCTGACAAGTTAATCGCTAACAAAAGCTCGCTCTCTTCTTCCGCTTAACTCGTCGCTAATTTGTGATATGCATGCGAGCTTACCTCGACTAAAGCCAAAGCCGCTTGTGGAACCGGAGACGGTCGTATCGAGTGCCACTCGTCTAGGCGAGGCACTTATCTCGCGCTGGCTGCTGTGATTGCTGCTCAGCATTTTATTGTTGTTGCTTGCCACGTTGTTGTTGGCACGCTGCTGCTGCTGTCCGTTGTTGGTGCGCTGGTGCGGAAGCTGGTGCTGGTTGTGCTGCTGCTGCTGGTGCATGGATCGTGCTACATGACGCTGCGGACCAGACGCCGCTGGCATGCTGGCCGCGGTCGACTGCCACAGACTGTCCGTGCGGTCCGATATCTTGAGGCCGTTTCGCTTCGACTCGTCTCAATTTTAAATTGAATGTGCAATATTTTGAGTGCTTATAAATTGTCAGTGCATTCCCTAGTCAACAGCCACCTGCTAGATCCAAATATCAGCCTGGTGCTAATTGCCACAAGTTGCTGCAACTGCCAACGGAAGTGGAAGTGGCAGAGGAAATGGCAATGGAAGTTGGCCAACTTTTCGTTTATTTAAGTTGCGCTTTAAGCAACGCCCAAGAACTCTATTAAAAAGTTTTCCACCACACAAAGTTGGGCCCGAGTCCGTGTCCGTGTCCGTGTCCGTGTCTGAGTCTGAGTCTGAGTCTGAGTGTGGGTACGAGTGCGAGCGCTTGCATTTATTCAAATTAGCATGCCAACAAAGGCAATTGCATAAACATAAATGCAACCACTCGTACAACCACAACAACAGCAATAACAAGAAAGTGGGTGCTCCAGTCGGGCAAGACCGACTAGCAGATACCCTGTGCCCAGCGGCGACAGAAATACTCGAACTTCAATTCTTTACAAGCACAAGACATTCACAAAATGGCAAAGCTGCGCAGTTTATGTTACACCAGTGCTTCTTCTTCTTCTTCTCCCATCTGTCTTCACATATTAAAAAATGAATTTTTAAATAAATTCGGTGCTTTAAGTCCAAGGCCAATAAAATATTCAGGGCTAAAATATGGCATACAAAAGTGTAGGCATACCTATGACAATTTTATCTCTGGGAGAAGAAGTGAAATATTCCGAGTCTGTGCTTAGCCTTAGATGTTCTTGTTCTCAAATTTGTTAGCCCTAGTTCGTATAGGTTACGAGATTTGTATATTTAAAACTTGATAGTGTAATCGATTTTTATCGATTTTATGGCAAACGTGGCCAAGTTAGCGTTAATTTGAATTGAACTTGAACCTTTCGTGCACTAGGATGAGCTACGCTTCAAATTATAGATCTTATAAATCTTTAGCTCTTTAAATATCTGAGATCGTCGCGAAACGGTAGACAGGTGGCCAGAGAGAAGGACACACAATTTAAGACCGACTCGTCTTATGCTCTATAAATTCGGAGCTCTCTCCTCAAGCACTTGCACAAAACTATAAAACACCCCATTTTAAAAAACACACTTTCAATGGGAACGCGGCTTAATAACAACAACAAAAAGAAGAAGAAGAAGCAGAACTGTGGAGCGTACCCAAAATCGCCTGACTGCTGCGGCTGTTGGTGCTCATGACCCCTTCCTTGCGGCTGTGTGGAAAACGCGTGGCGTGGAAAACACGGAAAACTAATTTAATAAAATTGGGCGACTCGCTTCAGGCTGTACCCGAAGTTGTTTGCCGTTGTTGCTCTGCTGCTACACTTTTATTATGTTTTGTTTTTAAGTTTTCTTTTTTTTTTTAATTTATTTTTGTATTATTTTTATTTCTGTTGTTTTTATTCACTTGAGTTGTGCTCGAGGTGCGCTGACCACTAGCCGTGTTTACAGTTCAGGCCAAACTGAACCGAACTGAACGAGTTTTATTTAATTTATTTATTGCCTGCCGGACTAGGTGCCCCCCCTCCCTTCCCATTGTGTCCTGCACGTTTTGCGTAATGTGGCGCACTGTTTGCGCTCGACGGACACGTACAATGGGCTAATGGGCGGGGATGGACGTCCTTTGATGGACGACCAATTTGTGTGTGTGTGTGTGAGAACAGATACGAACGATGGACATGTTAATGGCTCGAATGTGAACAAGATTTTGACCGCTTACGTTTTCAGCTCAAGGCTGCAGGATGTGCACTGGCTGGCATGCTACGCCAAGTCGTTAAAATGTAAAAATGCCAAAAAGCATCTTTTGTTGCACCATCAGCCTCGAACCAGATACGATATGAGCGCAATACGATACGATACGACACAGTTGAGCGACAAGCGCAATCCGAAAACGAAACTTGTAATTGCGACACAGAGCTCGGTGGCATTGTGCGGCATGCCTCATAATGTTCGACTTGGACTTGGTCGCAAGCAGAGATGGGCGCGGTCCGTGTATCTATCTAGAGAATACTCTGTTTCTTACCTAACCAGCACGAAGAGCGCGATCTCCTCAGTCGAAATCTCCCATTTTTTTTCCAAGAATCTTAAACATGACTTTTCGAACTCTTCCGACTCAAATCAGTCGAAATCTGTAGCAAGCGAGAAGAGCACGATCTCTTCGATAGTTGATAGTTCCCATTTTCACCCAAGGATCTTAAACATGACTTCTCCAAATCTTCCAACTCTTTCGACTCAAATCAGTCGAAATCTGTAGCAAGCGAGAAGAGCACGATCTCTTCGATACTTGATGGTTCCCATTTTCACCCAAGAATATTAAACACGACATTTCCAGGTTTTCCCATACAAATCAGTCGCAAACAAATGATATAAGCGAGTTGGTGAAAGCTAGATATTTTCTTTTAAAGAAGCGAATAACTAAAAACATATCCTTTCGATCGTTCTGTGCCTCCTTTCGTGTTCGTGTTCGGTTTGTGACGTGAAAATTCCACTCACGACCATCTCTAGTGAAAGTCAACACGTTCAAAGCAAAGCCAACCCAAGGCAAGGCAAGTCAGGCCAAGTTGCAGGTAGCACAGCTTGTGGCAAGCGGCAAGCGGCAAGTAGGCCATTTTGTGGCATGTTCTTGGGACAGCTGAAAAGATGTCGTCTTTCAACCGGTTGCTCCCGTGGGCAGGCAGGCAGCCAGGCGGGCCAGTGAAAGTCATGCAAGCACAACTCTTGACGTTCTCGTCTCTCTGGCATTTACATGCTTGCATAAACCTGAATATTTATATATATATATGTATATATAGAAATGCGCCCCATTGCAATTCAACTGAATGCGCTCTGAAAGCCAACTGTGCTCTCCAAAAATTGAATTGTAAATATTTAAGTAGGCAGCCCTCGAGTGAACTTGAAAAAACTTAATGTTTTAACAAGTACAAAGGCATTTATTCAAGTTGCGCTGAGCATTCAATTGTCACCAAGTTGTTGTTTAACTACCGCAAACCAGGCAAACGATTTCCACAACAAAATTCGCTTATGAACGAGGTTAAGAAAGTCTTTACGGATAACAAGGGTATAAGGTTTTTAATGCAAATGCCTGTGACAGGCAGAACCCAAAAAGGTTGATACGTTCGAGAGCAGGACGACGAGTTGAATCCATCTAGCCTTGTTTGTCTGTCTGAAATATATATATTCGCTTATGCCATAAACAGAATGAGCTTAATATTATTCTTTGATATATTTTTCATCGATAAATATCGATTTAAGACATGGTCGAAGATTTGAAGAGCCAGATACTCCAAACTTGGCATATAGATTCTTGTTTAGTGGAAATAGATTAAAAATAATTCACTTTTTAGAAATCTCCCCCTACTCCCTACAAAATTGAATAGAAAAGATAAAGAAACTCATTTTTAAAGGCGCTTTGGTATATGCACACTTTTTTATGCTGGATTTAAGCCCTGAAATTTTTAATATGATCGGACTGTAAACATCGAAGTTATTGGAGACTGCATTTCCCATACAAAGTGTGGGTGAAAGGGAAGAAGAAGCACAGCTGCAGCAATAAGTGCGTAGCTTGGGGGTATTTGTTGTGCATGTATGTGTCAATGGAAGTATAGGGTATCTACCAGTCAGGCACTATCAACTAGTGAAGTCTCACTTGTTTTAGTATGAAGCTCAGGTCTGAGCAAAGAATCAGTTGTCAAGGACCTAAGATTAGCATTGATCTTCTTTTCTGGCAAAGCCTTTGCGAACAATTTAGGTCACATATTATTCATAAATTGTATATGCATCATCCATAATTTGGTTTAAAATTTAAGCCAATTGATTTTTTATGCAAACAAAATTCCAAAATCAGTTTTAAGCTTTTTTTGAAGGTGCTTTCATTCTTAAAAGTAAATGCTAAGCCAGCCTTGCTTAAAATTTAATCAAAGCAATTAGAAAATAAAAGGGAACTTAAATATTATTGATTGAGAATAATTGAACGGAGAAATCAAGCATTGTGAATTGTGAGTAATGCGATTTGAAATTCAGTTTGTGGTCTTTGCTTTAAGCCACAAAAAGTTTAAATTGTGAATTTAAAATGGAATTTAATTTAAAAATTCTATGTAATTCAAAGCCAGTGCGAATTTCGTTTAAAGCCAACATTTATTACTGTCGGACATTATCTAAATAATTTAAGTTCCATATATGCCAACTGTTTTATCTTTCAGTCAAATTAAAAATAATAATAGAAATGCCAACAAATTGTCCAGAGCTCCATTACATTAAGGTTAACGAGCAAAAAGTGCTCGTGTCCAATTAGAATAAATTACTTTAATTAGTTGTTTGTGCTATGGCAACATTTACTTGCTGCCGTCAAGCCACAAAACCCCAAGCTACCCAAGCGACCAAAACCACCTGAAGTTTTGCTTACGCTCGATATGCTCAATGCATAAACCAACAAGAAAGAAAGGAAACGAAGATTGAATACCCTGATAGAAAAATGAATTATGGCTAGGCAAATGTGTGAGGAGAATTGTGGAAGTTGTAGAGGATATCTAGCGACGATTCCTCCTGAGAGATATATGATATATTAGTCTGATGTAGATAAAACTTGGCGATATGCTCAATGCATTAACCAACAAGAAAGAAAGGCTAGCTTCGACAAGTCGAAGATTGAATACCCTGATAGAAAAATGACTTATTGTCAGGCAAATGTATGAGGAGAATTGTAAAGCTTGTTGAAGATATCCTGCGACGATTCCTCCAGAGAGATATATGATATATTAATCTGATGTAGATAAAATTTGACTCATACATAAGAAGCATGCAACTATATGATATATTGTCCCGATTTCGATATATAAACTGCCTGCAAAAAAGTTCATACCCTGATAGAAAAATGACTTATGGCTAGGCAAATGTGTGAGGAGAATTGTGGAACTTGTTGAAGATATCCTGCGACGATTCCTCCAGAGAGATATATGATATATTAATCTGATCTATATTAAAACTTTTCTCATACATGAGAAGCATGCAGCTATAGGATATAGTGTTCCGATTCCGATATATAAACTGCCTGCGACAAAGTTCCTGCCACAATCGCAATACCCTCCATTCTCTATGATTTATTGCGCAGTCTTATTGGCAAGCAATGGCGATTCTTATTGGACTAAAACCCATCCAACACTACGGCCGACACTTATTCACGAGTCCATTTGTGTGCTGACCTCTGGGCTGATGCCATGGCAACAAGTTGCACGTCCATTGACTGCAGACTAGCTGCAGGCGATACAGTTTACACTAGGCAGCTTTTAATGGCCGTCAGACTAGGAGTAATTACGACAATACGTATACGCCCTGTTGCACCAGGGTGCGCATCGGGCGACGGCTGTGCCCATTTTGGGCGAGCAACACGACGCCTTTGTGCGTCAAATTAACAACTTCCGCATGAGGCCACATGCCACTTGCACCCAAATGCGTCATGTCTCGCTTTTGTGCTCGCCACAGCGACAGACAGTCAGAGAGACAGAGAGAGAGAGAGAGAGAGAGAGAGACGGACACAGACAGTGGTGCAGGCCACTTTGGCCATATTGTCATCGCTTGGCCAGCTGCCAGCTGCCAGCCAGAAGACGCTGACTAACACTGGCAGAGCCTATTATTGTGCTCTAATGGCAGCTAAAATGGCAGCAGCTTAGCAAGCTCGAAAGGCTCTAGACTCTGAAATGGGACATTAATTAATAAGGCCCTTTTAGTTGGCATTCAACGTTTAACTTTGCGCATTTTTCAAAAGAATTCTTTTGCAAAGGCATTTTTTTTTTTCCCACAGTTATTTAAGGGAATTCTCTAATGGCAGCAGTTGAGCAAAGAAATGGGCCACTTTATGAATTTTCCGCATTTGAATGGCGCGTTCTTGTCGCACTGAGTGCCAGCCGCAGGCATTTACAAACACTGGCTGGGATCGATACTTGCTAAGCATCGAGTCGAACTTCGTTTTCGAATACTGGTAATATCTACCTTCACGCATTTTCAGCATTTTTGTGTCGTGTTCTTGTCGCGCTGAGTGGCAGCCGCAGGCATTTACGCAACACACACATTTCGAGCCTCGTTTTCCAACACTAAAATACCTGAAATAAAGGCAACTTTGAAGCAGCATCCGCTGTCAAAAGTTGTGAACAAGTTTTGAGCCTCAAGCATGCTTCAAAGTTAAAACGTTTACCAAGGCCTAGCCACAGCTCTGCCATAAAAATGCTCGACTCAAACATACCACGTACTCGGGAAATTAATTAAGAAACGATCTTTTAATTGGGGTACCTTAAAAGCGTTATGTTAGTTCACTTTGTCATTGATCCTGACAGTTAAATCTGTAATCAAGCATAAACTTATGCTTTACCACTTCAATACAACCCTTTTACATTTCTATTTTTACTACTGGGTATTCAGCCAAATCAAATATAATAAAATCTTTGAATCTCTAAGCAGGACACACACACAAAAAAAACAGCCGTTTATCTTGAATTCATAAGCGACTTGAGAGCCGGGCCAGATATTTGCTGGCAATGCCAGCGAGAAAAACTCTTCGACTAAGTGAAAAAGCCGATGAAAACTTTTGCAGTGAAGTGCAATCGGGTATATAGAATATTATACGCTGTGTGCTTGTGTTTGTTTTAATATACGCTGCACATATCGTAAAAAAGGCTAAAAGGGGTATAATCTTTTTCGGCAATGTATGTAACAGGCAGAGAAGCAAGTCTCTGCGAAGTATTCTATGGCTTAATAATTATTCTCTATCGGGACAACCCGAAAACTACAAAGGCTAGAGACTCTCTATTAGAGAGTTTAGATATATGTTCCCTTATAACATAGGCAGATCGAGATTATACAATTTTCTTCGATAACTCTTTCCTTTCCTCAGTATCGATAAATATCGATTTTAAAAATGTGTTTTTTGAGCAATTCTCAAGATTTATTAGACCTAGATTAACCAAATTTTGGATACAGATTCTCGGGTAGCATACATAGATTAAGAATATTTCACTATTTTGAGACCCTTACCCATTTCCACCAAAAATTCCCTATTTTTGAGGCATATTTTGCAAGCCTTATTAATGCTGTGTCGATTTCATAAAGATCGGACAATAGATACCGAACGTTTGTTTCGACAGCTTGGGTATCTTCCAGTCGGGCACGCCTGACCAGTATACTCGTGTTTGTTTTTTTTTTTGTTTGAGGCTTAGGCGATTTTCTTAACTTTAGCCGAGGCTGGCGGGCTCTTGAGGCAGTCGCCGAGCGCCAGTGCATTGAACCAGTCGCTTCTGTTTCTTCTTGCTGGGCTCTGGCCTCCACTTGGTCCTCGATTGGTTGGGAGCCAACGCCACGGGCTTTGGCTGCGCTTTGTGTTTGTCTTTGCGGCCACACTCGGTGGTGCAATAAGCGGGAGGGGAGGGCTGGGCGGGAGGGGAGGGCGTCCCATCAAAGTGGAATGTGGAGCGCGGAGCGTCTCGCAGTTTTAATTTCTTTTATTTGGCCTTCTGTTGGCAGGCTTTGTTTTTGCCCGCAAATTATTTGTTTTACTTTTGGTTTCGTCGCGCTGCGAAAGGAGAGTATCAGCTGCCAGCTGCTAAATGTCAAGCTAATGCTAAATAAGAGACCTAACTAGTCGAACGGGACGTGGCCGGGAAGGGGCTGTGGACTGGGCGAGGGAAAGGGACGGGTCCTAGATTAACTGATGATGAAAAATGTTCGGACCTTGTGTTGTGCCTTGTTGTCGTTCTTATACCCTGGACTTATGTTGTCGGTGGGGTATATTAGTTATAGTAGGGTAAGAGGGAGAGGAAGAAGAGAGTGAGAAGGAGAAGGAGAGAGACGTAGAGAGCGAGAAGTAGCCTACTTTCCAAAGAAATCAACATTCAGATCTAGTTATAATAGCTGAAATCATCTTTAGTTCCCGCTCTACAGGGTATTTGATGGCCGCATATGCTGCTGCTTTGTTTGGTTTTCCACCCACAGCTGAGCTGTTATTTGCAGGTCGTCCTGGTCATTAAAGTCGAGTGCAGATGATGCGCTATGTGTTCGGTTATTACAAGCAACGAGGAGGACAGCAAATGAAGCTGTCTCCTGTCGCCTGTCGCCTGTCGCCTGCCTCCTGTCGCTTGTGTGTAGAAACTTATCAAGATATATAGTAGGTAGGCGTATCGGTGCAGCATTAAGCCTAAGATATTTGCAGTCAGCACATTCTGTGCTCAACGGGGCGGAGCGTTAGAGGCAGATACATTACGGCTAAAACAAATATCAAGTATACGCCCCCGTAACCACACGGCACACACCCGGTTTAATCAGCCAAAAGACGAACTTTATGGTTAGTGAGCACTTAGCAAATGTTTGGCTAATGTGTGCCACGCACGCACACACACACACACATAACACACACACACATATACACACATATAGGTATTCACATGTGAGTGCAATATGGGCTGGTAATTTATGTAAATGCCTCCGGAACTTGCGTGTTCGGCTAAACTAATTTAATTGCAAATCAAAATTTAATACTAAATCTAGTTTCAAATTGAAAATTCTCATATTCATACGATTCATACTTACATTTGCAAATATATTCACTTATTCATTTGTAATTTAAGCAAATCAAATTAAATAATTTAAGTGTGATTTTATACTCGTTCGCTAACTGAAAAGCACAGCTTGGATTTAAGCTTAGCTAGACACTCGGAATTCGGAAATAAGCTCGAGCTGATCGAGCTAGCTCGAGTTAAGTTCGAGCTTATCGCGCATACATGTATTGTTGGTCATGGGCACAACCCAACCGTTGGCTCGAACATGTTGCAAGCACGAGCAGCTCGAACTTTGTTTGTATGAAGATATTTTGGTTGCAACGCTCGTTTATTCGAACACACAAGATACTCGAAAGATCGAGTTGGTTTGTTTTCTGTTCAATTGAGTATCCGAAGATCGTTTGAAAAATATTTGTTATTCTAGGGAAAATCGGACAAATGAAGAAGACTGCGAACGAGTACTCAGCAGTCGATTGCAACCGACTGCAACATATTGCTTATATCAAATTTTTCAATTTTAATTCAAATTCTTAGGACTCACCAAGTCTACGTACTACAGATGAGCGAGAGAGTTGTGAGAGTTGTTTTGGTTGGTTATTTTATTTTTTTGGTTGTTGTTGATGCATTTTGTTATTTTTGGTTTGTTATGCAAATTTGTACAGAGTTCGTTTCCAAATTCGACGAATTTGTTGGGCAAGCATCATGAAATGATTACGTATTTCATTTGTTAGTTAAATATATATATATATAATACAGATTGCTAAAGTTGTTAAAAGCTAAGTAAAGCGCATGCAGGCGACGCATGCAAGGCGAGTATTTGGGCTGGGGGCATGCAATACACCGCTAAGCGAAATGTGAAACGCTATTTATTTGCGCGCTGCTGCTGCGACTGCGGCTGCGGGCGGGCGGCTTTAAACTATGTCAACTGCGAAGCCAGTGGGTCAGGGATAGTTGCAGTCCCAGGCAAAGACCACAGCCGGAGCCGGAGCCGGAGCAGCAGCAGTTACCTTTCTATATGTTGGCTCTTTGGGGTTGGTGTGGCTGGCTGTTTTCTTTTTTTTTTTTTTAGTTCTGTACGGGGCGGGGGGTTGGGGGCTACACACAACATATATGTGTATGCATATACACACACACACACAACACACAGCTTTGACACACTTACTTTTCATGATGCGATTTCGGTATTCATCGTCGCGCTGCATCGCAACGCTGCCGCCGCCATTGGAGACCATCGAGCTCACTTGTTCCATGGGCACAATGTCCTGCAAAACAGATCGAGAGATATATAAATATGTATATACATATATATAAGGGGAGGGGCAGCTGCATTAATAACTACATATATGAGTTTTTCATTTGACAAAAGTTGTGCTGCACTGAAAATTTGACCAGAGCTGGTCACGAACTTGCGCCAGTTGCCAAACTTAATTAGGCGGCGGCCAAATTGCATTTATCCCGAACATGGACATGGACACCTCTTGCGGTTGACTGCGTTGCATGTCAGTTGAATCCTGCAGCCATGTCATATTCGCATGCTATCCTTTTAATACGCTTGCAGCGGGTATTTACAACTTGTCGCGGAAAGTGTGACGCATAAATGCAGATATCATGCTCAACAGAAAATTCTCTTCTAGTCGAATTATAAATTAAATAATAGATAGGATAGAATAGATAATAATAGATAGGATAAGTCGCAGCCATTCATGGAGCATCCTCTGTAAGTAGTTGATCTTCGTGCTGACATTGATTAGATCTCTTTCTACATCTCTTTCTATACCAAAGAATTCCACATATTTTTCTGTCCACCCTCAACTGATTATTACCTAATCCCTTAGCTTCTCTGAAAGAACAGAATTTGAGTTTAGTTTGCTTCCTTAAAGCTCTAAAAATAAAGCTAAAAAAATTTAATCTTCGGCACTTCAAAGATACCCTGCTTTTACGTACTTTCCGGCTCTTTGGCTATGCTCTTTATGGCTGCACTCGTTCATTTTGCCACCCGCGCGGAATGCAATCCGTTGCGGTTTTTTTTCTCCCAAAAATGAAGTAGATAAATTGGTTTCTTTTTTTTTCGGTGGGTGGGGGAGGGGCTGGTGGTGGCTTTCTATGTAGTGAGTGCCAACAAAAGCATTTGCTGTATGCGGTTTTAAAATGCGAGGAAGCGAGGAAAGCTTCCAATGCGCTGCCACGCCCCGCTCCGCCCCGCTCCGTTCCGCCCCGCCCGTTTCGGGCTTTGGGTTTTCAGTGCCTGCAGCAGCTGCTGCGCTGCCCGCTGAGCTGTGATATTTTCCAATGTTTATTGTTTGCATTCAGCTGACTCTGCCACACTTCTTTCCTCGCCATATCCTCCCGTTTTGCGCCCGGATGCCCGAGCATTGAGTAAAATGGATTATTTTCTGTGCACGCGTCGACATTTATTAATGAAATTTGCACTGAGCCGAGTTTGGCCATTGTCCTGCCGGATTAGCGTTGTAATAAACGCATTTGGCCCTAACTGAACGCCGAGCATTTGCCGGCCAATGTTGAAATTAGCTGATGAAACATTTTGTGTGAAGGCTTTTAAGCAGCGCGTTGATGGGCGAGAGAAACGAACGACATAGAGCAGAACGAACTAAAGAGCAGATGTCTCTATATACATTTTGAAGATGTGATTGTGTCTCAGCTAATAGTCAGCAAATATTTCGTATGCTTATATTTTATATATATCTCGGATTTATATTTGCTTGTCTGCATAAATGAGTCGAAAGCTCGGCGTTTAAAGTTTGATCTAAATGCAATTTGAGGGCTTAACTTCGGCATAAGAAGTGTGTGCATACCCAAGTACATGACTAAAGAATAAAGATTAAAGATGTAAAGGGAGTCTAGCTCAAAATGGGCGGCCAAGTAAGAGATTCCTTCTCCCTTTCCTCCAATTTTGAGGGCTTATGGGGAGGTGTCCTACAGCAGAGCCTACATATCACGTTTGTTGTAACTACTTATTATAATGTCCGAGCAATCTTTGCTAAGTAAGCCATATTTCAAAATAGATATGTATTGAGGAACTGAAAACAGGAAGATGTATCGAAAAATGAAAAACTGCTCCTGTCCTCCTGTACTATAGCTAGAATATAAACTTAAAGTTTCAAGTCTCTGTATTTTGTGGTTACGGAAATTAATGCGTTCATACAAACGGAGCATGGGTAGTTCGCCTCGGGGAAGTCTCCTTCTAACTTACACACACAGATTTCTACATAATCTGACAATAGTAATAACTAAAATGAATTATATTTGACTTACATTCAACCTATAGACTTTCATCCACAAAGATATATTTCTCCTAGATGGGACTTTCATTCACCCAGCCATAGCCCAAAAATCAGCTGCCGTAGAATTATATTGCCTACTTTCGGGCGCAGCCATTGCTAGCAACTCATATGTATATTTCCTGGAAAATCACACGTACACGCTCAGTAGGAAAACATTGAATGCTTTTTTCAGGGACAGCTGCAGCTAAAAACTTGTGGAAGCAGCAGCTGAAAAGGGGCGGAAGCTCTTGTTGGGCATGGCTGAAAATGAATACATATTTCGTTGAGCTTGTCCTGGCGCATTTTGCAAGGATATGCAGCTTTAGGTTGACCAGGACTATCGCTTAGATATGATTGCCAAGAATATGGAAGCCATCTAATAACCATTGGCTCGAAGCAAAGCGTATTTTGCTGGCAAATATAAAATCCGCTTTGAATCGGGCGAATTTAAGGCAGAAGAAAATTAGAATGGAATTTATTTTAGTCAAAGAGGGTTCGACTTATGCATGATATACCTTGGTTTGGATTGGATGGGACTCGAATTAGAACTCTCGATTGGCCTTAAACATAATCTACTCTATGGACTCAAAATTTAATGAACGAGAGTTCACACCTATTAACAAGCTTGCACTTTAAAAAATAATTTAATGAGTCGAAAGGGTCGAAAAACTGGGAACTTTTGATTTTATTATTCGCTGTAAAATTTTGATTTGAAACGTGATTCAACGTTTGCGAAAAATGCACTCAGCTAAATGTGAATAGTTGAGGCAAAGTTATAATTTCCCACGGGCAGGAAACTTTGCCCGGGCAAAACCGGATAATAATATAACCCATAACGAATACACAGGCACTTTCGTCTAGAGTTTGCTCAGTTGTTTTTCCTTTCATGAATCCAATGCGGTTTTATAATGAAGCAATAAAATTGCAAATTTCTCAATTCAATACGAAGCGAACGCAGAGCCACAAATGATACGCAAACAAATAGTATAAATAAATACGGGGGAAAAAAAAAAAATAACACGCAGACAGTAAATAGTCAAAATGCTTTTTTTTTTTGGCCATAAATCAAAGTCCAACAATGCGGAGCAGCGAATCACAAATCGGATGATTTATTTCGGGACGGCAGCCCTCAGCTATCGCCTTCATCTTTCGGCTGAACACCCCGAATTGACAATAACTTTCAGTTTAATCTGTCGCACAACAGACGCGGCCAGTCACACACACACACACACACACACACACACACAAACACACACACACACACACACGCGCCCGCGCGCATTGCAGCTAAAATGTGCGGGGCGACGGCGTTTTTAACAGCCAAAATGGGCATCACGTATACGCCATGTAAAATGCGCTATTCAATTTTGATCTAAACACGCATTATGCAGCATATTACGCATACGCGAAGAAAGTTAGAATGCTTTAGTCTAGCGTGATCGACCGTCAGATACCCTACATCCCACAACAAGCTGCCGTAACAAGCATTCTTGTTTCCTTCTAGAGCCTCATACTATGGGGAATGAGTTCTTAAATATCTCTGATCCTTGCTTCAGGTTATAAAAATGCCGTCGAAATGTGTGTAAATACCAAATTCGTAGTTTCCGTATACTATACAAGTGTCTACTTAAAAATTCTAGCTGTATCTAGAACAAGAATAATGTTGCCAGACTTAGATGCCAAATTAATCTAGGGGCCAAACCATGAAGGAAACGCCAAACCTCGTGAAAATCGGATGAGATTTGACCGAGTTATGGGAGTGGGAACTTTTGATCCATGTCTATATACGAATCTTGGGGTAAGATTTGGACATGAATTTCGACTACAAAATATGTGTTCAGATTTGAATGCCAGATTAATCTGGAGGGAAAACCATGAATAAAAAGCCAAACCTCGTGAAAATCGGATGAGATTTGATGGAGTTATGGGGGTGGGAAATTTGGACCTATGTTGATATACGAATCTTGGGATAAGATTTGGACATGAATTTCGACTAAAAAATATGTGTTCATATTTGAATGCCAGATTTATCTAGAGGGATAAGTCTTGCCAGATCTAGAGGGAAAACCATGAAGAAAAAGCCAAACCTAGTAAAAATCGGATGAGATTTGACCGAGCTATGGGTATGGGAAATATTGACCTAAGTCTATGTACGATGCAAGTATTTTGAATAAGTATTATATATGTGTGTGTAGGCGTGTCTATGTTACTGTATGCATGCATATATGTATGCATTTATGTATATATGTATGCATGCATGTTTATTTTCTAATACCAAACGCAGGCCAAGCTTATTAGTCGTTGTGCCGCAAATTTAAATAAAACGAATTTCTACCAAGTGCTCTACTCCTCGATTCTCACGAAATCAAGTAGGCCCTGCAGTTTTTCGTAAGTGCCTGATCAAGTCAGGGGTGAGTATGCTTTTAGGTATGTGTGTATGTATGCATGTATGTATGTGTGCATGTATGTATTTATGTATGCATGCATGTATGTATGCATGTATGTATTCATGTATGCATGTATGTATGTGTGCATGTATGTATTTATGTATGTATGCATGAATGTATGTATCTATGTATGTATGTAAGCATTTATGCACGATTGCATGTATGCATTTATGCATGTATGCATGTATACATGCGTGTATATATGTATGTATGTATGAATGTATGTATGCATGTATGTATATATGTATGCATGCATGTATTCATGTATGTATGTATGGATGCATGTATTCATGTATGCATGTATTCCCAAGTATGTATGTCCGTGTGTGTGTGTCTATGTGCGGCAATGGCTAGACCGACTCGGCTATTGATGCTGATCAATAAGGTCTAAAGAAATGTTTTCTGTTGCCTGTAACGTAATTTTGTCCAAAGTCATGATACCCTTTTGTGAACATTTTCAAGTGCGCTAGAGTATAAATAGCATCTGCCTTAGCCACGCCTCTGCGCCCATCGTATTAACGACTTTTGCATATTGAAAATGTCCTGCCGGCAAAATGTGACAAAGTTTTCAACGACATTGTCGTTGACGGCATTTGCCAGCCACTTCCACAGCCACAGTCCCAGCTACTGCCACAGCCACAGTCACAGCCACAGTCACAGCCACTGTCAGTGCCACAGTTTCTGGCCGAATGCCAACTGCCATGGAGCAGTGCTCATGTGTGTGTGTGTGTCTCGTTTCGTCTGATGGCATCAGGTAGACCCGGCCTAGGCTTCAATTAAAATGTCCACACAAATTGCTTTTTTGTTTGCAAATAAACAGAAGCTCGTTGCACAGCCGCCGCAGGTGCTCCAAGCTCATCGAGTGCCACAAAAATCTATACTAAATATATGTTACCAAATGCCACAAACTTTGCCTGCCACCAATAATGATGATGATGATGATGATGATGATGATGGTGATGGCAATGTTGATGATGTTCAATAAATATGCTCGAGTAGACGACGCAAATTTAAGCGCTTGAGTTTTAATTAGCCACAAGTGGAAATATGGCTGCACGTCAAAAAATTATGTATTAAAGCATAGCAGATCAAAAGCACAGCGTGTGAACGACTAGCAGATACCCTGTACAACTTTTCTTAGCCCGCAAATGGGCTGCCTTTAGTTCTTCTGGTATCTGAGTTGATGCATGTCGCACATGTATCATAAAGTATTCAACATTTCTTACAGTGTATTAGTATTAGTATTTAATTAATTATTAAAATTATATTTTCACGGCCAGCAATTGTTGCGTGTCTGCATTTGATATAAGTTATATATGCGCTGCATATTAAATTGTTTGGAAATTCATTTGGCATTCAAAAAGTTTTTAATCAATACTAAAATGTTATGTGAATTTCTCGCAATGCACGTGTACTCCAGCAGGTGTCCTCTTCCTGTCCATTTCAGCTGAGTTTTGCTCAACTTTATGAAGTCGGCTCGAAAATGGTTTGGTTTAGTTTTAAAGTGCAGCTGTTGGTTTAGGGCCACATTTAATAAGTTGCAACCTTCTTCTTCTTCTAGTTGGGGTGGTTCTTTTTGTTATTGTGGCAGCTACTTTGCCATGTAAATTAACGGTTAAATTGTGGCGACAATGCGACCGCGAGGAGCTGCGCTAACTGGGCGCAGAAAAGGAGGAAAGCCTCAAACCGCGCACAGCTGTAAGTGAGACAAAGGCTCACACGACAGAGACACACACATACACAGATACACAAAAACACACAGACAATGCATACACAAAACTCGCACACTACATACACACATACGTACACACACGCACACGCACACACATTGTGTGGCTTAGTGCGAGTGAAAGTTTATAGCATGTCGTATTGAATAATTAACTTTTATTGATCGCGATTGCGCATACAAACACACATATCCACACACACCCTCACGCACACACACACACAAATACCTACTTAAACACACCCACACCCACGCACACCCACAGCAAGACAGACAGTAGCTTCCCTTACAAGTTTATTAGTTTACAGGCTTTGTTGGGACATAAAAGGCTTGTGCATGGCCATTGTTAACAAGTCAGCGTGTGCCCGAGTCGGCAGTGCACGACTAGCAGATACCCTCAAGCTAGCGTCGAGCTGCCATTACAAAGCATTCTAGCTTCCTTTCATACATTCATAGACTTAACAGCAGCTTTGCTTCTATATTCCTTTCCCCTCTTCTGCTAGCTATGCGTTCCTGCTTAACTTCGGTGCTTATAGTCTGATCTTTATGAAAATTTAAGCATTTAAATATGGCACTAAAATGCGTGCATGTACCAAGGATTACGAGTATAGCTATTAAATTGAGTTGTTTTTTACAGCTCTAGAGGGAACGGGGAGTGGTTTCTAAAGTTTGAAGTATTTTGGATCTGTATTCTATACGAGAGCCTAAATATGATCTCGATCTTATGAGCTCGAAGATATGCTCACATATTTGATTAAAATTTAATCGATTTTTATCAATTTTAAGAAAACTTGTCTCGCGATCCTCTAAGCTCCTAGATATGCTCTTAAATATATATAGATTTTTATCGATCTGATGAAAACTTGTCGCTCGATCTTATGAGCTCCGATATATACTCACAAATTTTTATTTTTTAATCGATTTTTATCGATTTTAAGAAAACCTGTCTCTCGATCTGATAAACTCCGAGATATGCTCTAAAACTGATATCAATTTTTATCGATATCATGAAAACTTGCCACAGTTATCGCTGACAAAACAAGCCTGATCTGTGGGGGTAGTTGAAGTAGCTGCTGTTCTTTTTCAAGTCCCGGAGACTGTAAGCTCCTCTTATAATCTCTGACGAACGGACGACTCGGTCCTAATCAATCCCCGGGACGAATATGCCTTCTGCTGCCTGTTACAAACACATGCACAAAACATAATACCCTTTTAACCCATTTGCAATGAGCTTGTGGTACAAAAAATACACGACACTTGATTATGTTTATAAGTACACAACTGTGCAAGTGTGTGTATTAGTGAACATGTGTGTGTGTGTGTGTGTGTGCAATGTTTATTCAGTTGTTTGGCGCTAATAAAGTTAATGTGCACGCTAAACTGCTCTGGCCCTGACTTGTGGCTGGCCCTCGGATGACCCGGTCGAAGTGCGCTAATTGCCTTTTAAGCTGTTCTTGTTGACTTAATTCTCAGGCGGCTTTGCCTTTGGCATAGTTTACTCTGGTCTGATATGGGCTGAGATTGTGTTGCGAAGATGTTGCCAGTGTGTGGCACGAAATCCGCAAGGGAATTGTTTAGCTCAACAACTAATTATCAATCAATAAGGCTTGACTAGTTTTGGATGGGCTAATGATAGTGCCAAGGTTGCAAGGCAACCGGCGCGAACCCTTAAACCGATTTTTAATTGAACGGTTTTTGGTGAAACTAATTGGCTGTACGACACTAGCAGAAAAATGTTAATTCCCTTAATCTGCCCGACTCGAGGTGAATGTTGGCCAAGAGTGCACAGGTATTCTGTAAAGATATTTCAAGAGCCTCCCATTTCTACCAACAGCCGACTTTGCGAGGCCTTGTCCTCAGTCTGTAGCTATAACATCTTGAGAATTAGAAGCAACAAATGTGCGACAAAGCTTGCTAAGCCTACTCTTGTGAGCTTAATCCTGCGACATGCACTATGCTTGCGAAAGGGCATCGCTCTTACTTATACATACGTATTAATACATACACACAAACAACTGTGCTTCTTCTTCACTTTACTCTACCGTATGTAGAGTAAAAGAAGTCCTGATTAACTTGGGTGCTTATAGTCCGATATTCATAAGATTTTCAGGGTTCATATGTGGCTTATAGAAAGTGTGTATATACCAAAGCACAAGGACCTAGCTTTAAGAAAGCGTTATTCTCACTTTAGGCGTAAAAGGAGTAAGGTTAAGTAAGTGTAAGAAGTGCAAAGAGTTTAATCTCTTTTTAGTATACGAAAACTTTCATACCAAGTTTTATATATCTAGCCCTTCTAGTTTTCGAGCTATGCTTCAAAAACGATATTATGAAAATGGAGGAAGAAGAAAAAATCATTAAATCTTGCTGAGTTTGACCATATAACCATATATATATATATATATATATATATATATATATAAGAATTTCAAGGAAATAGTATATTAAATTATAAATGTATAGTAATTCGTTTGAGATATGCAAACCTTAAGCCTGGGCTCAGGCTTTTTGGTTAACATTAAACGATAATAAGATTTTCTAGCAATTTTTCCTCGACTTCCTGGAAACCCAGCTGACGAACCCAGTATTTAAAAAGCACTGGTTCAAACCATGTGTGCCCCGCCATAGACATTTAATTTCTCTCTGAGCTCTGCATCAGCTTGAATTGCCGTGTAAGCTTAAGCTTGCAGCCTGAGCCCAATCCACAGTAAAGCCTGCTTAAGGGCGCAATCACAAGGCGGAACTGCCAAATATTTGACTAAGACTTGCACTAAAAGCAATTCGCGAAAAGCAAATGTTGAAAACTGCGCTGCCAACTGCTGCCAACTGCTGGCTAAGAGCGACGGTAAATGCGGCAGCAAACTGATTAAATATCCGGCCCACATTCGCGCACGTTAGGCTCGAGGAGTCAGCATAAATGCGAATGCTTGTCGAGGCAAATGTAATTTGAACAACAAAGCAAACAGCAGAGCAGCAGAGCAGCAGCAGCAGCAGCAGAAGCAGCATCAGAGCTTAAGCGCTGCCAGGCTAAAAAAGGAGGAAACAAAAGCCGCGCCAGCTCTGCCACTTGCCGTGTGCCTCACCTGCTGCACCTGCTGCTGCTGCTGCTCAGCTCTGCCTCAACAGGATGCATGGCAACTCTGGGACAATGCGATTACTAGAATTGCGGACGGGTTGACAACTTACCTCGTAGCGCGTGTCGATTTCAGGTAACTTCTCTAGAAACTCCTCAACCATCTTTTGGCCGGCACGTGCGCGCAGCACAACACACACACACACAGGCACACACACACCCACACACACAGGCACACACAAGTCAATCAATGCAACTAATTAAAGCTGAAAACACCTGTTGTTGTTGTTGTCTCTCTTCTTTTTGCACTTGAAGGAATGCATTTGTTCACAGTTTCTTATTGTTCTCAGACTTTTGATTATCTTTTAATGCTGTTTTTTTTTTCTGATTGGTCACTTGGCACTTGCCACATGCCAGTTGCCAGTTGCCACTTGATTTTGGGCGCTATTTTTAGCTCATGTACAGAGAGGTACGTCGAAAGCAACAGCAAGAGGCTGTGTGTCGTGTGTCGTGTGTGCGACAGATTTGTTGGCAACAAACGCTGCACGTTCACCGTTCAGCACTAACAACAAACTGCAGAAAAACAAAACATTTTATAGGCGGCCGAGGCACTCGCAGCACGAAGAGCACAGACGAGCAGACCAGCAGAGACGAGACCAAGTGCTAAAAAAAAAAAAAAAAAAATAGGACTATGGCAAATAAGAGAAATAACCAGCCAAAAGGCAGAAGTTCGAGCGCAGCAGCAGAAACTGTAGCATACTTATGAGCGCCGGCGCGCTGCTGCAGGGGCAACGACTCCTGCGCTGCGAGAGTGTGCCTGTGTGTGTGTACGTGTGTGTGTGTGTGTGAAATTTCGTACTCCACAACTTGACATACATTTAAAGTTTCAAGCGAGCTTTTAGAGCAAACAGCATCCAAAACGGAGCATTTTTAGCACAACTCAAAGCAAGAACATGTGGAACGCAACTGTTGAAGCTGAAGCTGAAGCTGCAGCGGCAACTGAAGTTGTGTGCGTGTGCGTGTGTGTGTGTGTGTGTGTGTGTTTCGGGGCATGCAGCATGTTGTTTGCATCCACTTGTAAATAATTTGCAGCTAACGAAGGCGGCGCCACACTTAAAGCAGGCAGCAGGCCTGTTCCCAAAGTTGTTGTTCCTGTTTTCCCTCTTGTTTTCCCTGTTGTTTTTCTTGTTGTTGTTTTAGTTTCCCTTCAGTTAAGCGGCAAACACTGAGCGCCACTCGTGCCACATTGTTTTAGGCTGTTGCCGACCAAAAATAACAGTTATAGCACGAAATCTTAACTAAACAAGGCTATCAAAATGCATTTTGAGCAAATTTTTAACTAGAGATACTTTTTGAGGCTCAATGTTCGCCCGTGTGGTTGGCGGGCATTAGAGAATACCACCACAGCATGTCATCGCTTGTCGTACGAGGCGACTAAAAGAGACACTTTTCGGGGGGCCAGCAGTTCCTTGTTCGATTATCTAGGGAACTTTTACTCCTCTGATAGCTAAAGACAATCAAAATGAAGCCTTTCGTACAACAACAACTGGATATTATTCTGAAGTCGGCTATCTCTTATGAGTTAAAGAAATTATGATATAAAGAATGCAGCCGCAGGAATAATTTTTAAAAGAAACTTGGCTTCGGCTTGAATCAAAGCCCAAAAAGTATTCTCCTCTTTTATATAATTTTTTTTTCTTCTCGCCACGAACAGCTTTTTGTGCTTTCCATGGGGAAATTCTTCTTAAAAAACTGCTTCACATTTTGCATTAGAAATGAGATGTTTCATTCATTTATCGATAGATCGAGATAAGCTTAAGATTATTCTAGATATTGAGATATTGTTCTTAAAGATATTGAGCAATATTTAATGTAACTATAGCTCGGACTTAAGCGTGCCTTTAATTTTCGTGCTTTTGAGGCACGAGCAAACGTGTTTATTTTGTGATCCTTGGAAAAGAATAGAAGCACGACCCTAGCTCATCTCTAAGTGTTGCCAATATAACTATTTTGACCTCATCTTTTGAAGAGCGCAATAAAAATGTATTTATAACTTGTTTCCATAAAAACTGTTCTTAGTATTTCACTATTGTCAGCTTTTTAATGCAAGTTTATTAATAACAATAGTTTTTATAGAAACAAGTCATAGATTATAGTACATGGCGTTCTTCAAAAGATGAGGCCAAAGTAGATATATTCGCAGCCAACTAAAGATTATTCAGGTTCGTTCCTCTTTTCTTTCTTCAAGGAACCACAAACAGACACGCAATCAAAAACAATCAAAAAACAATTATAAAAGTTAGATCTCTAAATGAACTGCCACATCGGTAACAATCTCTGGCTTAATCTACATTCCAAAAAAAAACACAGCTATCTCAGCTGGCAGCAAACTTACCAAAACCATTGTGAAGAAAGCCTGCGGCGTTTTTGGTCTACAGCAAAGAAAACTCCAAAAAGTGTCCTGTTTTTGTGTCCGCACGCGCTGACCAGACAGCGCACACTGAACGTGTTGAATGCAACAATTTGTGGCAAAAAGACACGCAACCACACTTCATTAGCACGCTGAAAAGGCCAAAAGGACGTCACACGTTGTCATGGCGGGGGCGTGTCAAAGTCAAAGGCAACCGACGGCAAAAACAAACCTTTGGCGCATGCACTCAATGCGAATGCGTGTGTGTGTGTGTGTTTTATTTGTTCAACGTGGCGTTTTAAATGATTAGTTGAAATTTTTGCATGTCCTTGTAAGCAGCTGTTTCAGACGTTTAGTTAATAATTAATGTGCCTATTCGCCTATTTGACAGCGTTTTGTGACGACTGCAATTTGCCTTTTTATCAATTCAATTAACTCTTAAAGCTTAAATTGTCACATTTTCAGCTTTGAAATGTGCCGCGCACTGAAAACATTCAAAAGCTGAGTTCTATGTCATGCACATGCTGTCTCTTGTAGTACACTGCCTGTTGCACTACTTGTTACGCGGCATGTCAAGCAGTGCAATTTTATGTTAAATACAACTTCGAATACAAGCTTTCAAGGGCTGAGTGCTATATCATGCACCTGCCGATTACGCGGCATGCCAAGCAGTGCTGTTTTATTTTAAATTCAACTTCGATTACAAACATTCAAATTCAACTTCGAATACAACATTCAAACATACATATGCCCTCTATATATACTGTCTGTTTTGGTACATTGCCCGTTACGCTGCATACCAAGCAATTCAGTTTTAATTAATATCACCATGCTTATTTTTGCTTCTTAGACTGTTCAACTTTTAAATTGTATTCAACCTCATGGTAACCGTTACTAACGCCACATTTATTTTCAGTTTTTAAATGATGCGCGCAGTGCAAGCAGACATAAGCTGAGTGTTTTGTCATAGGCTTTTAGTTTTTAGCACACACTGCTTTATGCAATGCATTGCGCTTTGCCTGCTGCGTTACCTGCCAAGCAGTGAACTTTTCAATCAACTGCCAAATAATTTGGCGCCTTGACAAGCAGTGCACTTTCAATTCAAACTCAAATTCAAATCTTTTTGTCCGTTTTATTTCATCTTTGACATTGTACAATTTGTAAGTTTTTGTTTTTATTCATATATGTGTATGTATATATAATTTCTGACAAACTTGAACATTTAGTTAATTTCATTAGACATTTATAAATTTCATTTGTTACAAATTTTCTCTTT
The DNA here is from genome assembly GCA_035045355.1 of Drosophila lacicola. Classification (NCBI taxonomy): domain Eukaryota; kingdom Metazoa; phylum Arthropoda; class Insecta; order Diptera; family Drosophilidae; genus Drosophila; species Drosophila lacicola. The sequence continues at coordinate 1,398,022 of JAWNPB010000133.1, forward strand.
CGTTCGTTCAATTCATACTCCCTTTTGATATTTGTGTTAACGTTCCTGGCTTAAATGTTCCCTTTATTTTGTAACTCACTTTTTTTTTTGTATTTGTATGTTTTGTGTTTTGTTGTTATTCAATTATTCCTATTACACTTTGAATAAAATTAGATAGTTATTTGTTATAGACGAATACAAAAAATACATTATTGGTAAATTTACGCCGACATTCGACATTCGATTTACTAAGTACGCTCAACAGATTTCCATTATTAATATATATAATAAATTAAACAATTTATTACACTTTATCAGACTAAACATTTTGTTTTTCGCTATGTCATGTTTTGCTAGAGTTTTACAATTCTTTATATATATATATATACATTTATATATATATATTTGTTTTTATTTAAATATTCAGATTAAAACACTTTTAGCTTAAGATCTTGGTGTTATTACTTGCTATTGTTGTTGTTGTTGCTTAGTTTTAAGAGTTGTGCTTAAATATGCGCATATACGAATGTGTTTATGTGTGTGTTTGTATTTGTATTTATCACCCGGAGAGGCTCTTGAATGTTTGTCTTATCGTTAGCTTTATCGTAATGCTTCAGTTATGCTATCATATATGATATACGAATGATTGTAGGCAGGTGGTTGGTGGTTCACTTGACTTGCAATGTTTATCAACTTCAACTTCAACTTCACTTCTCTTCACTTCTCTTCTCCTCCGACAAATGCTAACTAAGTTCATTAATTCATAATCTAATTGCTAGAGCCTAAGTTAACAACTTAAGTTAAAGGGGAAACCCTGAACTAAACGCAAAGGAAAACAACAGCCAAAACAAACTCTCATTTCAATTTATGCTTGAAGCTAGCTCAAGCCCGTCTCTTGGGCCGCCTCCTCGTTTCTTTGGGTGCCATTCTGTGCCAAATGCAGCTGCCACAGTCGCCTAATCTGTTCCGGCGAGATGCTGTGGCCCGTGAACAGAAACTCCAGCTGATTGGGATCGCTCCGACCGCTGAGCAGACGCTCACACGCCGATTCGTAGAGGACATACGGCTTGAGCGTGGTGATCGTTGTGTTCGTCTGCTGGGCCAGGACTCCGGTTATGTGAACATCGTCCACCCAGAAGTAGCCGGCATGCTGGGCCGCCTGATAGAGACGCTGCACCACGTCCGGCGAGTAGACAATCGCAAAGCCCGGACAATACGGCGGATAATAGTCGTCGGCGAACTCTCTAAAGCTGACGCGCCACTTGGACTGCAAATGGTAAAGGAAATTAGCTTGGATTCGAATCTCCTTCGATATGGATACTCACGCGATAGGAGCGCTTCACTCGGGACCTCAGCTCGGGCCGGCAGAAGAGCAGATCGTGCGGCTGCTGGAGCAGGCCGCGCAGCGAGCTCGAGTTGGTGCGATTCGTGGAGGACAACAGCTGGACGAGAAGCGGCGTATTCACATAGACATCGTCGTCCACCTTGATCAACAGCTGGGCGTGCGAGCAGCTGCTGTTGAACCACTTGAAGGCCATCACATGCTTGTAGGTCATGTTGCGATAGGCATCCCGAAAGTTGCCCTGCACCATGTCCGCGTGCTGCTCGTTCTCCTGCTCCAGGGCCAGCTGCAGCTTTTGATCCGCCTGCGCGACGGCGCCCAGCAGAAAGACAACGCGCAGCGGCATCGGGGCAGACGTCATGCTCGATCCGCCCCACGTTTCGCGTATCAGCGTGCGTTTCTCGGCGTTCCACGGCGCCGTGTGGACCAGAATAAGCGCCTGGATGTGCGCCTCGCAGGCAGGCTGTGCCATCAGATATGCAAAATGATGCAGATCGATCAGCTGGCTGGCATCCGAGGGGAACTGCGTGGCTGGAGGAGCTGTTGGCGACGATGACGACGACGGCGACGGCGACGCTGCGAGCGAGGCTGGGAGCGAGGCTGGCGGCGATCGACTGGCCGCCGTGGGCGTTGGGGCGGGCGTGGCCGCGTTGTCTAGACTAACTAGGCTAGGGCTATAATAATAATAACTACTAAGGTTGCTAATAAGTTGCTGAGTGCGACTAGGGTCGTGTATTTGGTTTGGTTTGCTGCCATTGGCACTCGATTGCAGTTGGATTTGAATTTGTGTCGCTGGTATCACAGAGCTGACGGCGTACGCCTCCTCCGTGTCCGGCTGGTGCACGGCAATCAGCCAAATGCCGAACGCCAGAAAGAAGCAGATGAACAGAAAGCGTTTCACCATCATTCTAATGCTGTTCCAGCTGCCGTTGTTGCTGCTGTTGTTGTTGTGGTTTCTAAAGCGATTAACTGCATCCATTGGGCTGCGCATCCTTTTGTACTTTGCCATCATTCTGTGCGCAGCTCAAACGGAAGCGTTTTCTGCGTGGCTTTGCCATTTAATTGACAATCGATGTGGCTGCAAATGGACAAATTACAAAAATATTACATTAATTACATGTCATGGAAATACAGTGAAAACTCTTCAAAGGGGGAAGGGAGCATGTAATCTGCAGTTGTTGTGTGTTTTGTTTCTTGATAACCAAAAAAACATGACCAAATCATGAGACAAGAAATTGTTTTAATTTTATGTTTAGTTATATGTTTATTTATTATACCCCGGACCCATTAAAAATGGGTAAAAAGGGTATTATGTATTTGTGCAAATGTATGTAACAGGCAGAAGAAAGCATCTCCGACCCCATAAAGTATATACATATATTCTAGATCAACATCAACAGCCGGATCGATCTGTCTGTCCGTCCGTCCTTAGGTATGAACGCAAGTATCTCATAACCTATAAGAGCTAGAGAATTGAAATTTTAGCTGTAGATCCTCATAGTCCCCGCGCAGATCGAGTTTGTTTCCGATACTCGATAACTTGCCCCGTTTCCAAGTAACCGATAAAAATCGATATCGAAATCCGGTTTTTTGAGCAATTTCGGCAAATAATATGAGCTAGAGTCACCAAACTTGACATGTAGCTACTAGAATATATATATCAAGTATTTTACATTTTATAGCTATCGCCTGTCGGAAGAAGAGAGTTCAGGGTATCCCATAGTCTCACTTGTTTTTAATATGTTTTCTGTTAAGACTCAGTTTCCATATATATAAGTATATCCACTTTTAGTTAGAGCATACTTTATATTTATGTATATTTTCTACATTTTGTATGACTTATTTTTTATATTTTATATGACAATTAATGTCAAGCTCTGGATATTATTCCGGGAAATCCCGAACTCATTTTGTGCTCTTTAAAGCACATTTCAAGTCATGATTTGTTGCTTTTCGAGGCATGTTCTTTAGTTAAGTTTTCACTGTACGCCTTGAAAAGGGAATTTTATTTAATTTTTTTACGGCGCTATCAATCAGCGATTTATCTGCAACAAGCGCACAGGTGCGAAGAATAAACATTAATTTAATTGAGCACGCCATGACCTAAGCACCCCCAAAGAAGGAGAGAGGGAGAGAGGGGGAGAGAGAGAGAGGGGGAGAGAGAGGGAGAGGACAAGTTAATTTCGCCAGAATGTGTGCTGGCAACTGGCGAAAGGACGCGCAACAAAAAAAAAAATACCCAGTCCGAGTCCGAGTTCAATCAGCCAAACCCCAGCCATGTTATTGATAGCTGCGCACAGTGCTGAGCACTTTGGCCGTTTTCAAGCTGACTGTGGCTAGAAAATGCAGCTAGAAATACAGGCTGCAAAGCGGCAAGAAGTTACAGTTTATTCGATGAAGCGAACTCTTCGAATACTCAAACTTTCTTCTAGACGTGAAATGAACTCGATTAAGTCTGCTTTTCGAGCTGATCGAGAATTTGGAGTATATATTTATTGTGAGAGACTATATATATATTGTGAGAGAGTATATATATATATATATATATATATATTGTGAAAGTGAGAGAGACCTAAGCATTTGCATAATATCATAATACAAAAATTTTATGGGTTCAGTTCTCAATAAAACCAAAATCAAGTTGATTAATTTACAAATAGGTCAAAAGTTTAACAAGTTGTGGTTCCAGAAACGAACCTAGAGACCAGACATGGACTTCTTTTAAGCCCAATTTGCAAGCAAGCTAAAAACTTGACTAGAAGCAAGTGAAAACTTGTTGCTGATAAGTTCAATCGATAAAAGGGGTTAGAGTTAACTTCAAGACCTGCGACTGCGACTATCTATGCGCTGTAGGGAAAGGTCAGCGCCTGACGTCAACGTTATCGATGCGCTTCGCTTTGATTTACCTCAACACACACACGCACACCTGTCATAATTAATACGCATGCAAAACAGAAAGCAACGAAAAAGTAAAAGAAAAAGAAAACACCTGATGGATTCCGTCGAGCTCCGCCTGCAAATGCGGTCAGCCGTACCCGTTTTACAGGGTATGTGCTCATGATCGGTTCGCTGCGCTTATCGCGGCACTTTGACGCAACTTCAGACTGGGCTGAGTTTTCGGGCACTCGTGCTGTCCGATAATGATAGCGGACCACTCGAAAAGTGGGCGAGGCGTCATTTGTCAAAAGCGATAAAGAACGACCAATGCAGCTGTTAACAATCAGAAAATATAGAAGGAACATTGCGAACATAGAGCTACTTTTTATTGCAACTCGATACTCGAGAATGTTTTTCCTAGTTGTTCGAAATTGTTAAGGTTGGGTTTCAGATCGCCTCATAAAACAAAAAAAAAATTTGTTTTTTGTTTTAATATCGTTCGAATCGCATCGTATAACAAAGCAATCAAATTTTGATAAGATTGCGCTCATTTGTGTGGAGCCTAATTGAAGCACGACACAATTGTTGAATATATTCGGAAAAAAAGAAAAACTAATAAGCTGGTTATATCAAGTTTGTGTGTGTGTGAATCTGAGCGTGAGTGTGTTAGTGTATGCATGCATGTGTGTCTGCATTTATGTATATATGTATGCGTGCATGTTGGTTTTCTTATACCAAACGCAGACGCGGCTTAGTTGTCGCTGTGCTGCAAATTTAAATATAACGAATTTCTATCAAGTGCTCTTCTCCTCGATTCTCATGAATTCAAGTAGGCCTTGCTGAAATTCAGCAAGTGGAGGAACAACTTGTGGCCGTGGAGCAGGAGGCAGCGGAGCAGGAGGATGTATGTATGCATGCATGTATGCATGTATGTATGTATGCACGTATGCATGTATGCACGTATGTTTGTGTGTATGTATGTATGTTTGCATGTATGTATGTATGCATGTATGCATGTATGTATATATATATACATATATATATATATATATATATACATATGTATATGTATATATATACATATGTATGTATGTATGTATATATGTATGTACATATGCACGTATGTATGTATGTATGCTTGTATGTATGCCTGTATGTATGCATTTTTGTATGTATGCATGTATGTATGTGTGTATGTATGTGTGTATGCGTGTGTATGCATGTATGTATTCGGATATGTATGCATACACGTGCGCATGCATGCATGTTTGCATACATGCAAAACAAACAAGCATACATGTATGTATGTATGTACATACAAATAGGCAACCACTTTTTGCAATATACACCTGCCTTGTATGAAAAATGTGAATCAAAGTTTGAGTGCGCGAAGTTTCGGGCTTAAGCATATTCGCAAAGATGCATAGGAAAATGCATTGGAGGCGTGTTCCACACTTTTCGCAAAATGTAGGCCTCCTCGATGGAAAATGCGGCTCAAAGATGTTTGTCAAACTCATTTGGAAATGTCTATGTAGGATAAAACACTGAACTTGGATGGGGTAAGTCTAGACCGGCTAATGCATAGTTAGCTAGTTTTTAACTATGTAAAAATTGTTTGTATTGCTTTTAAGCCTTGTCCCTTTAACTTGTTGCGAATTATAAGCAACGAAAAAAACAGAGCAAACATATCATAGTTCTTTTGGTAGCTGCAACAAAAGTTGTTCATAGAAGAGTTCTGTTTTGAGAGAAATAGTTTCTATAACAGCTACATGATAATCTTTGCCAGGTTTTACCAAGCTACTCAGCTAAAAAATATGTTAAAGTGGATTTTTCCAATTCATAAAAAGTGCATACACAATATATATATATGCACATATGTGCAGATTATTGCCAGCTTTGCCTAAGCTGGGAGGTGCTTCGCCGCAGCTTTGGACCTGTTCGCATTCATTTCCGGCTGGCTCGTCATAAATTTAATATATATTATTCAAGATTTACGCTAAGCGGCGGCTGTCGGGAGCACGTCGTGACGTGTTGCCACAAAAGGCAGCTGCGCCGTTTGCCAGTCGGGCACGTAGCTGCAACTTCACACAGACTCAGGCACATGCACAGCCTTGTGCGTTAAGTGTAATTGAAATTTGCGGCGTCTAGATTGCTAAAAAAGCAATTCCAAAGAAATTCACCACACATAACACGTGTCCATATATATATGCATGTCTCTATCAACGAAGGTGTTTGCCCGAACTGTTTTTTGATTAACACATCGGAATTTTCTGCAGTATTAACATTTTGTATTGTAAGAAATTCCACCCGCAATTGTGAAAAATTGGTGGAATTTTTATTTATTTAGTTCAGCTTCTCATTCACTGTAGAAGCTTTACTTTAAACATTTGTAAAATGATGTAAATCTATTAAAAAACGTTTGCAACTGTTTGTTGATTAACACATCGGAATTTTCTGCAGTATTAACCTTTTGTGTTGTAAGAAATTCCACCCGCAATTGTGGAAAATTGATGGAATTTACGTTTCTTTAGGTCAGCATCTCATTCACTCTCGAAGTATACATTAAGCATTGATAAAAATAATGCGTGGAAAATAGATTAAAAACTGACTGATGAAAAATACTGTGCCTACGGAAAACCCGTAGAACTTTCTGCAGTAGTTACCTTTTGTCTTGTAAGAAATTCCACCCGCAACTGTGGAAAATTGGTGGAATTTACTTTGGTTTATGTCAGTTTGTCACTCACTCCCGAAGCTTTATATTAAACATTTTTCAAATAATGTAAATCTTCTAAGAATCCTTCTGCTAGTTGCATTTGCAAGTTAGATGGACAACTGACTGATGAATGAATGAATGCCTACGGAAAATCCGAATACTATTTGCGTGTATTAAACGCAACTGAATTCAATTGGAGGAATTGGGCCGACGTGTGGGCTGCGACTGAGATAAGATATGCATTTGTCAATCGATAAGCGATAGGCGATAAGCGATTGCCAGCGATAACAGAGATCTGGGATCGATTGCTGACAGCAAAGCAATTAACGTTTATTATTGCCAAATTGCAGTTGCCAAGCTGCTGTTAGGGCAATTTTCCGAGTTGCCTTCGGTTTAATATTGCAAATGCTGATCAATATCTAGATTGGAGCTGCTTTTTAAAGCCGTTACAAAGTTCATGGCAAAGGTTATTAAAGAAGCATGAATAACATGGGGGAAGGCAATAAAATTTTAACATTCATGTAAATGCGCGGCTCGGAAGTCGGGGCATACCCGGTCGTAGACAAGGGTTGCGGCTGCCGGTGCGACGAAGCATGGAATAGGGCGCCTAGACACGCAACAAGCCTGCCCCGCCCCGCCCAGCCCTGCCATGTCCTGCCGTGGCCAGGACAGCAGCCCAACAACAAGCTGCATAACAATTTAGCGGCGCCCCAAAAGGATGACGTCAGCGCGCAGTGAGAGAGTAAGGGAGAGAGACAGAGAGAGAGAGAGAGAGAGAGAGAGGGCGCCTTTTCAATTTGAGAAACAAGAAAGCATTTGGACTTATCTTTGAAGTGCCGAAGATTCAAATACCCTTGAAGTGCAACCGATTTTTGTATCTCTAAATATAAAACTGTTTGCTCTGACTGATTGACTGATTGACTGACTGACTGATTGACTGACTGACTGATTTACAGACTGATTGGTGATCAAAAGCTGAAATTTTCACTGTGGTTACCTTTTGTGATGAACGTGCACGTTATAACGGGGTTTCGGGGAATTCCACCCGTATGTGTGGAAAAATCGAGAAAAACATTTGTATGAAACATTTGTATTTGTATAACGATAGCTTCTGTCAAATTTTCTGTTAATTAATAATACTTAATCGTTGACATTTAAAAATAATAATAACAATAATTAGTAGGATATAAGATATATATATTTATATATTCTTATGCCAAGCCAATTATTTCCATCAATCATTTGAAGATCTGTTCTTAACCAAGGTACTCTATTCTAGTTTTCTAGTTAAAAGTCCAGAGCTCAACTACCCGAACTCTGATCTGGTCAAGATTTATTTTTTCGTACTCGCGAAGATCTATAGCATAGATTGGAATCATGTTTTTTATGTCAGAATCGATTCTAATCAGCCAAAATGTTCTATGTAAGCCCTTAACCAGTTCTAAAAAACTTAGTCAATATTTAGAATGGTTTTTTTTTAATGCCAATCGATAGTTTTTATTCGTGCGAGCTAAAAATGCAAAATGATTCAAAAATCAGACTCTATTTGCCCGAGTTATAGTTATAAGAAGTTCATAAATTGTGCATATTATTCTAAGATCTGACTTCATATTCTTTGGGATTAAAATCCCAATTATTTATTACAAACTTTATCAACATAAGGAACTTGTTTAGAATGCCAATGAATAGTCCCGATTTGTGCGACTTCAAAGAGACGTGTCTGACATTATTCAACCAAACTATTCCAATTATGACACATTTATAGAGCCCTTTGTCAGGGCATAAACATGAATTACAAGCCCGGAGACTTTGACCTTTGCAGGCGGCAAATTGCAGTGCCAACAAAGATGGCCCGATAGAGAAGCGGCAGGCTCTTCCAACAGGGAGAGAGGGAGAAGGAGGAAGGGAAAGAGAGAGAGAGAATTCTAAAGATTTCCAGAGTGCATCGTGACTTAATAATTAAATTAATTTCGTAGCAATTTTCAAAAGCGATTGGCTAACAATTAGCCTGGTTTCAAATTTTTGAAAGAAACACAGCGCAGCTTTTGTTAAAAATTTAAGTGTTGCCAAACTGACGCAACTCAGTGTAAAAAGGAAACAGTGCAGTTTTTAGCTATAGATTAACTATGCAACAATAAAGTACTCCAAAAAGAGAGAGAGAGAGGGGGAGGGAGAGAAAGGGAAAGCCTAGGCTGGATTTGGGCTGGCTGCCAGTCGGAATTGGCATTGGAATTTTCCGCTCTTTTTGCAATTTATGCATTTTGCACTCGATAAAAAAAATGGAAAACGGCGCCAAGCGATGTTTTTCCCTATTTCAAGTCGAAGGTTAGATTATATCGCTGCACTTTTTGGGGGCAACATTGTTGTTGTTGTTGCTGTTGTTGTTGTTGCTGTTGTTCTCGTCTATTGTTTATCGAGGCTTTCATTTGCAGGTGCCCCCACTCTTTCCCGCTCCCCCCCAACCTCTCCCCTGGCTGTCCCTATGGTTTATAAGTTGCTTTCACTCACTCAGCTGGCAGCAGGTTGGCAAAATAACTTGGCTGCCGGCCAAAACGGCTGCCGGCTGCACACTTGGCCAGAATTGCAGGGTAAACAAGTGTGCGAGCATTTTCATGGGATTTTCTCAACAGCATTTTGATATGATGTGTTTTGCTACCTGTACCTGTGTGTGAGTGTGTGTGTGTTTGTGTGTGTAACTGTTCGTGTGCCAATGTAATTGTTATAAATTCTGGCTGGAAATGTGTTTAGCACCTCTCCGACTAGACACACACACACACACAAACACACACATACACATTCATGTTTATTTGAGCACACATGAGATTCATAAACATGTTTATTTATTTATTTGCACAGCTATTGCCACTTGAAGAGCTCTCGTAACTCGCGAAAGCGAAAACAACTGCAACAAGCTGTAATAGCATATATATATAAAAGTATCTATATATATATATATATATATATATATATATATATATATATATATCTTTATATATATCTAAATATATCTATATATGAATGTGCATTTAGAGGTAGTTACTAATAGAGGTAGTTACTAGTTTAGAGCTGCGTTTAGAGTTAGCTACTAATTTAGAGCTGCGTTTAAAGCGAAAACGAGCTGAAGCTGAAGTGTGGCATGCGCAATTAACAGATACCCTTGGTACAAATTGAATGTTTGGGTACAAACTTAGATACTCAGAGCTTAGCTCTACCTAGAAAAGAGCTTTTTTACGTGCCGGGGGAATGGGTAAGATAATATGGCTACACTTCACGGGGTAATACACACCAAGGTTGCTGTAGCTCTTGTACCTTTTATGATATGCTCAAGAAAACCAAGTTTGAGCATCGATATTTATCGATACTTTGATAAAATGTTCTAAGATCCTTCTACGTGTGGCAGACGAGAATATTAATTATTATTATTAATATTATTATTATTATTATATTATTATAATATTAATTATATTAAGTCTCAAGATCGATACTTATAGACACTAAGGACATATTTATCGATACTAGGTAAATGGGGCAGAATAACCAGGACCAAAAGTTCGAAGATAGTTCTATCTACGTTTCGGCAAACAAGAATACATTTTTCAAATTTCAAGTCTCAACATCGCTATTTATCGATATGAAGAAAATAATGTCGGATTCTGCATGTGGCATACTAGAATAGATTTTTCAAATTTCAAATCTCAAAATCGATATTTATCGATGCTATACAAAATGCTGCAGAATAACGAACAAATCTTCGAAGCGCGTTTTGCGACAGAGAAGAATATATATTCTCAAATTTGAAATCTCAAGCTTTTGTAGTTTTCAATCAGACATGCGGACATAGCTGGATCTACGGATAGCTGGATATAAGTCAAGAATATATTTACTTTAAGGTCACGAAATAGTTTCGATCTGCCTGTTACATAAGCTTGCACAAAAGCATTATACCCCCTTTAGACATTTTCAATGGGTATTGTAAGTGAATAGAAATCGAACGGAATTTGGAAATCGCATTAGGCAAGCGGAAAACGAAAGCGAAAACTAATTGGCAACTTAATTGGGCAGTCAAAGAGCTGAAATATCTCAACCATAACACTTAACACTCAAGTTACCTTTGCCTTAGGCTTTCAATTTTCTCTACATATCCCAAAATCAGTTCAACATAGAAATCAGACAAACTCGTAACTCGAGCTGATAATACGATTTATCAGAAAACAACACTAGCTACAATTTAAAAACATATCCCTTTGGTAGAATTATTCAAAAAGTACAACAACATTCACTCAAAGAAACAAGAAACTCCGAAATGTCCTCCGGTTCGTCCCACATTGATCCCATTGAGATTGAAGGACCGCGCGCGTCGTCGCACGAGCGAGCGGCCGAGGAGCGCAGGCGGGGATCGCGTCGAGCCGCACAGATGCGGAACTCACGCGTCGAGTATCTGCGTCCCAATATCGAGATGGTACGGCGAGAGGCCCAGGAGCTGTATCGCCGTCGTCGGCTGAATGGGCGGCAGCGCTCGAGTGGCCAGCAGACCGAGACGTTGCCGCGCCCGGCCCGTGTGCTGGTGCAGGGCGGCCATGTGACCGTGTTGCTTAGGCTGCTGCCGCGCAACGCCGGGCATCTGGAGTCGGACTCTGGCACCACAATACGCATGCGCATCGACATACCAGAATCGCCAAGCACTTTGACAGCCGCCCTAAGCGCCGATGCCATCAACGGTTCCAGTGTGAATGCATCAACACTTCTGCCGCGCCCCTCGAATCCGACCTCATAACGTGGAATATGGGGGGAAACGTGTGTGAGACTTTAACAATGTTGCAATAATAAAGTAAGAAAATGTACAGACCGGGTTTGTATACAAAGACAGCTGCATTTAGCCGGGCCAAGTGTTCAAAAAAAGAAAAAAGCCTTTTTTCACTCATTTTCCGACAGTGGAAGTGGATATTCACGTAAGTTAGAAATATGGGGGGAAAACCCATGTGACTTTAGCAATGTTGCAATATTAAAATAGGTAAAAACCAAAATCCGGGTTTGTATACAAAGTTGGCTGCCAAGTTGTTAATAATAGCAACGGGACCTCATTTCACTAACTTTCCGACAGTGGAACTGGATATTCACATGAGTTAAGAGTAGACCATTTAAAAATCAAGCTAAATGCCCTTGACAAATAACAAAATAGGGAAATATGTTCTACAATTAACAGACTTTATATGCCTTAATTCAATTATAGGGGATTCTTCTTCTAGTAGCCATATGCTGAAAATACAGTGAAAACTCTCATGGGCGAACTGTGACTGCCGGCAAAATTTTGTTTACGTAAGAGGGGTATCTGCCTTATAGGAGTGTTCGTTAGGCAAGTTTTCACTAGGGTAGTCTGTTGCATAAGATTTTGCTTGCATTTTAGGGATATTAATAGGCCTAATAGCATCTAATTTTACCTAATATATCTACAAAGAATTTTTTTGAATTTTACAAAAACTCGGACTTATGAAGTATATAGCCTCTAGCTGAAGCTCAATATGTCTAATGTCCTCATATCTCCCTCTACAGCCTTCGCAGCGCTATAAGAATATCAACTTAATTTCACTCATTTTCCACCCAACTATGTGGAATTTGCCAAACTGTCCCAATTTTCAATTTTGGGCTGTGCGTGTTTTCCCAATCCCAATCCATATATCAGACAAATGTATATTGATATTTGGCGCAGTCTATTTTCCAGCTATTCCGATAAAAATCGCAATAAACGCTTCAGTTACAAAAGAAAAACACAAATAGAGGCGTGATTAAGTGTAGCGCCTACTTTTATATCTTGTTTTCCTGATCGTTAACATGTCGCAATTACAACATGCAACGCGTTGTGTATTTGCGGTTTGCTGAGGCGCAACTTTGACGCGTGGCGTCTGGGCAGCCACTTTTTGAAGCGCTCAACAAATTACAAAAAATGCAAAATAATATTCCCAGACAGTCAGCCAGCTGTGTACCGGATGTGTCGAGCGTTCGTATTTGTGTTTTTCTTTTTTTCTGGATGTATCTGCTGCGGCGTATCTGCAATTGTGTGGGCGCAACAAGATGCAGGCAGGGGCCGCAAACTTGTTAAGACGTCGGAAGCAATCTGCCAGCATTGTGACACACACGCACACACACACACACACGCACACACATTCTTGTGTACTTAACTGTGCGTCATAGAGCTGAGCAGATTTCCACTCATGTGGCAGCTTCAGTTTCCTGCCCCATATGCTCCTATCGCCAACGAAAGTGAATTCAAGCTGCCGAGTTTCAAATAGAGCCCAGATAAGGTATAAGAAAAGGCAAAACAAGTGCGCAAGACCTGCAGATACCCTGTATCCGGCGTATTGCTCATTTACTGGAAGCGTCAAATTCAGCAGAACTATTCGTTGCATCATGCTTTATATTGTGTAGGAATTTCAGTTTCCATATCATGTATATTTTTCATACGAAGAGGCTTAAAATTTCTTCTATTTCTTGCAAACTTTTGCTGCACTGAAAACCTAGTTCAGGTGTAAAATATTCTTGTGTTTTGTATTTCCCTTGATTTTGTCCATGAATAATGAATAATATTGATAAATCGAATCGAACTTTTCGTCTAGTTGTTGCTAATTTGAGACATATCCAAAGCCGCTCAAACGACATTAATTTTCCACTTTGTGTTTATATTTGTTTTGTATACCCATTAAAAATTGGGAGAAGGGTATAATGTACTCGTGCAAATGTATTTAACAGGCAGTAGGAAGCATCTCCGACCCCATAAAGTATATATAAGTCGATCTGGCCATGTCCGTCCGTCCGTCCTTAGGTATGAACGCAAGGATCTCGTAACCTATAAGAGCTAGAGACTTGAAATTTGGAATGTAGGTCCTCCTAGTGCTTGCACAATACTAGTTTGTTTCCGATAATCGATAACTTGCCAAGTTTCCAAGTAATCGACTAAAATCGATATCGTAAAACTGTTTTTTGAGCCAATCTCTTAGGTTTTAAGAGCTAGAGCCACCAAATTTAAAATGTAGCTTCTTGAATATTATATATACATATATATTTATCAAGTATTTTTTTTACGCGATCTGCATTTGGTGTTGGTAGAAGAGGGTCCAGGCTATCGGAAACTCCCGACTAGAGTCTCTTTTTTCATTGTGTACAACAAATTCAATAAACGAGTGTACAAATTTTAGCTGAATTTGAACCGCCAAGCTTTCGCTTATTAGTTCAAAGCTCAGAAACCTAACCTCACAGGCTCATGACGTAGTCGCTGTTTGTCATACAAACTTTGACCAATTTGTTCCTGCTTTTGAAAGCTTTGTAGGACATTTTTAGAAGCAAAAAGAAGCTTTGGTATAAATATACCGTTTCTACCTCCGAGGGATAACTCATCAATAGGTCAGTCAGAACAAACAGTTTTATATATACACATAAATGGGTGGGTGCAGAATATAAACAAGAAGGTTAGTGAAGCAAAGAGAGGGAGAGGGAGTGGGAGAGAGAGAGGGAGAAAGTAGAAGAGGGAGGTAGAAAGTGGAACCTAGTCAGCTGACAAATGCTTTTGCCTTGATTGACAGCGAACGTCGTCGCAAATTGCCAATTAAAAAGCAGCAACAGCTCAAGGAAAATATTAGATAAATATATACACACATACATACATATATATATGTATATAGAGTATGGTAAATTGTGAGTGGGATAGCGTGGGGCACGCCCAAGTTGCTGCTAAATAAATTATGAAAACATTTCCTTGTCCTTTGGCCTGCGTATGAAAATTTAATTACGCGCATTTTGTTTACATTTTCACGGCTGTCGCTGCCGCTCACAAGTCGCAGGAAAATGGGCCAATGACCAGCGTATCCCTGCACCCCGCCCCGCTGCTGCACGAAACGTGTCTCATGCACGCACCATAATAATAACAGGCGGCTGCTCAAATTCAGAGCGTGGCCCTTTATTGGTGTATATATGTATTTATAAAGAGGAGCCTCAGGAGTCTGAATTCCAGCTCAGCCTGTGACTCGTCGGGACGCATTTGGAATGCCAAGCGCTGACTCAGCAGCTCGTTTATCAATTGGCTAATAGCTCAGGTGATAATGCTTTTACCCAAGCATCAGGTTGCTCCATGCAACTGTTGTGCAACCGTTTTATATACATATAATATAATTGTAATATATGGAAATGCCTGGGATAAGCTTGCAACTATTTTTATCTGTTGTTTACCCACTATATTAATCTATGCTCAATTGCAGCTTAGCTTCGGCAAGCGAATAAAACCTCGCAAATGCACACAAATTAAGCAAGCGGAAATTATGTAGTCGACTTGCAGATACCCTGTACTCAAAGAAAAGAATGCATTCCTATTCAAATGTATCCAAGATGTATCCAAATGTATCAAAGAGCTCGCAGATTTATACGAACGTGTCAATGAATACATCCGAATCGTCCACAATATAGTCGACTTGGCGATACCCTGTAGCCAGAACCAAAAATCACACACCTATTCAAATGTCTCCGAAAATAACTCTATGATTAATACGAACGTGAGCATGAACACATCCTATTCGGGAATATATCGGAATGAGATCGGATATTTTTTCTGCAATCCATTTCAGATACATTTACTCATTGCCAGTATACCCCATTCCACACTCTTTCACAGGGTATTGGGTATAAATATTAGAACAGGCAGCCAAGTCAATATAATGATAATAACAATACAAAATAGTCCGTATAAACACACACACGTATAAATATTTTGATATTTGTTCAAGTTTATAGATTAAACAAACCATAAACGGAATGCCTGAATTCGCGAGTACTTTAGCGCAGTGCATTAGGCATTTTATTAATGTTATTAACTTAAGACTTTTATGAGGGGAAAGATTAAGTGAACAAGCGCCCTAAAGAAATTATAAAAAAAAATTGGAACGCATAGCACTACAGCTAGAATTACAGATATGCGGGAAAAATTTAGAAAAACTATTTGTGAAGTTAGTTTGAAAAAAAAGAGAACCCTTTTTTCAACCGATTCTTCCTGTAAAGCTGTCTGATATAGTCCTCTGCTGTTGATAAGATTTAGGTCATATGTGTCGAGCATGTGAGAACTCATAAATGCCAAATTTGATTAGGAAATCTTGAAAAACAAAAATATGTTCTACAGAATAACTGAATTTTTGATCGATCGTTTATATGATACTAGCGGGTATTGCCCGGCCTTGCCCGAGAAACGTTTTGTGCTAAAAATTTTAGATATTAATTTTCCACTAAGTACACGCTCGTGGAAAATTCAAATCTACCCATCTTGATCTCCACTTCTATTTAAAAATATATTTCGAGTGCATGGAATAAAGAAGCAAGTGCTGGAATTAACGGTTTCCCAACGTATCAAATAAATTTTCACAAAGATCTTTAAATGTGAGTTTCAGTTTCATACAACCGTTTTTCGCGATTTTTCCACACATGCGGGTGGAATTTCCCGAAACCCCGCCTTAACGTGCACGTTTATCACATAAGGTAGCCACAGTGAAAATTTCAGCTTCTTAGCTCTTATGGTTTGGGCTGTGCGTTGATCATCAATCAGTCAGGCAGTCAATCAGTCAATCAGTCAGTCAGGACAAACAGTTTTATATGAAACATGCTTATAAGATACCTACATATGTATGTGTATGCCATAGAAGTCTGATCTGGTTAACTCTAATCTGTTACTCCGATAAAGATACAAATATATATGCCAATTAATAATGTATGCGTGACATATTTTCTCAGAAAATGATAAGACCTTCACTAATTATGTCGAATAAATACAGCTGTCAATGTGTTATTTACTGTTATCAGACATAGTTGTGCTTAAAATATGAATTTACTTAAAGCTCCATTGGATTCTAAAAGCTCGCAACTGCCGGAAGGGTCTGTTTTTATGGGCTATCCATTGCCGGGGAATGCGACGAAAGAAAACATTTGTTAATTACCCGAAAATAGCGGAACCCCTCGGCGAAGTGGGGCTTAAGCGGAGGCGCTGATAAGTGCCGTTAGAACTGCTGCTGATTGGGAGCTGAACATGCAGCAACAGGCAGCAGTCTGCACGCGCGCGCGCGCGCGTCTGTGTGTGTGTGTGCGTGCGTGTGCGCAACTTTTGGACATGAGTCATTCGCGCAAGGAGAGCGCGTTAACTGAAAGTAATCTGAGCGAAATAGAAAGCCGATACGTTGTGACGTCACAAGCAGCAGTTGCTTTGCCTTAGGGTTCAATGTACGAGCAGCTATCTGTAGAACATGTCTTTAATGTGTGTTCTCAGCAGAATCAAAGCAAATAAACAAATTGTGCAATTGCAATATTGAAATACACACACACACACACACAGATAAAGCAAATGCAAAACATAACAGGCAATGAGAGAGAGAGAGAGTGAGAGAGATGGCAATTAGCGCGCTCAACTTTAGTCAGGTGTGAGCTGAGATGAGAGATGGAAAGGGTAGCTGAGGGGGGGGCGTAAGCGGAAGCTTTACACGGAAGCTGCTGAGCAGCGTTTGAACACGTGATGGGAGAAAGCGCCAACGTCAGCAGCGACAGCAGCAGCAGCGCTTTAAAAAAATATTAATTGATATGCATTTGCTTATTGCGAAGTAAATATACACATACACACACACACACACAAAGAACACGTGAGCGCGTGCGTGTGCGTGTGTGTGCTAAGTAAACATTTGGCGACAGTGTGCAGCCAAGGCCAAGGCTTCGGCAGCAACAAAAAACAACAACAACAACAACAACAACAATGCGCGCCACTGTCGCCGCTGCCAGCGTCTGTGCCTTAGCAGCTGAACTTGTTCAAGGTCAGCGCCATAAGGCGAGCACCGACGCGACATGCAAAGCTGCCAAAGTTGAAGTGCCAAAAGGAAGCCAGCGAGCAGTAGAAGAGGAAGCACAAGCAGCCGCCAATGAAATTCCACAAATAAAACAAATTGAACAGCAGCAACAACAACAATAACGACAGCAAAAGAGAATGTGCCAAAAGCGACACATGAAGCATGGCCAGTGTTGCCTCTTACTCTTTTTAGACCGCCAAATCTGGCCTTTTCCGGCTGACGGCAGACTTGGTCGTTGCAAGACAACTAACAGCAGAAATACCAGATATTAACAAATCTGGTCTGCTTTATCACACTGCTAAATTTTGAAAAAAATAGCGCACCTATGTCATTTATGAGAGTATTTTATATTCGGTGTGCGAAAGCTAGCTTCTTAAACATAGCGTACTTCTTATAGCTTTTTTTCTTGCTTCCCAAAAGCTGGCAACACTGAGCATAGCAGACAGTTAGCGAGAGTGTGGGTGTAAAAGAGACAAACGCTGGCAGAAGGCGCGTGAGAGCGCCGGGCACAACAATGTTGTCGATGATGCTTACGTTGCTGATAAGAAGCGGCGACACCTTCGCAGCGGGCGACGGTGGCAGCCAAGTCTATAAAAATAGAATATAAGCAATATGCATATATGTATGTATACACCTAGTATATGTGTATGTGTGCATATTAATATGAATATAAACATCATTTTCACGCGTAATTAAATTTATAATTTACATGTCGCACTTAATGGCGCATTGGAGCTTTTTTAACCGTTTGGCTGCGACGTCGCTGCCGCAGTCGCTGCTGTTGTTGCCGTGGCGCTTTTTATTCGCACATTAAGTGAACGGCCGCCCACACAACCACAAGCACACACACACACACGCACACACACAGCGACAGAGAGGAAGAGAGCGTAGATTGACAGCCGCTTTCGGGACATCGCAGATAAGAAAGGAAGAAAGGCAAGAAGGAACAAAAATTGCAGTCGGCTCCAACCGACTAAGCAATGCACTGCTTACAAATTGCACATATACGATATGTATTTTCTATATTTTACAACTTTCACATATGCGTTGACCACTTTCATCAAATTAGTTTAATAATTGACTGATTATTTTCGGTGATCAACGATATATAAATTACAAGGCAACACACAAGTCATCTTCCATAAGTTACGAGTTAAGTGACAAGATCATAATGCCCTTTACAGGACGTGTATAACAAGGCAACTGCGCTTTTTGCTCTTGTTGTAGCGCTGCATTTTGAATTGTTTTACGCACACACGCACACATTTGTAGCAACAAATAGTCAATTTATATTTAATTGAGCGCGAGGAATTAATTCGGGCAACACGTTTTTAATATTATTTTGAGCACATTGCACTTTGCAAATTGGAATTTGCAATATATATAAATATTTCAAGGCGGCTGCTGTGAGGGTGGAGCACGCACACACATACGCATACACAAGCGCACACACTCACACGCACGCACACACACACACATAGAGGGACACTCACAAGGATGCTCCGTTTGATGCTGAATGCTGCGCGTCGCTTTGGCTCGGCCAATGGAAATTTTCACATTTTCTATTGTTGCTTTGAATCACTTTGTCACTGCACGTATGTATTTTATTGGCATATTTTTGTGTACACGTTTATTAACTGCTAATTGCAATAAAAGAAACAAAACGCGCGCGATTTTCACAATATATTGCAGAAAGCAGAAATTTAACTCTTTGTGGCGCACGCGCTTCACTTTTGTCCGCTCTTGTTATCCGCGCTTCAGACGTGCGTACTATCTCTTGGAGCAGCCGGCGCACCACTGAGTTCGGTGTTACCTTAGTTCGTACCCATACGCATGCATTAAAAAAATTTAAACAATTTAACGCCAAACGGCAGACGCGAGAGAGAGTGAAAGAGAGCGGGCGCGTCGACACGCACGCGCTTCCCAATACTTGACGCTCGATAGTATGCTATCGATATATCGATAGACTGCCTTTCAGGGCTGAAACAAATTATGTATTTTTAACTAGCATGGTCATTTGATAAACTAATGCACACGTTTACAATAATTAACTGTTTACACATGCTAAATGTTGCATTGATATTCGCTCGTGCATAAAATGAGGGCTAAAAATACTAACAGAAAAAGATGTACCCTATGCTGAGGCGCATCGCGCATGACGCTAAAAAACACCAAAAAGTATGCCGCTTTTAAAAAAGCCCGCTGCAACCAAATTTGAAATTTTTTATGTGTAAAAGAAATAAATTGCAATTATTTAAATATAGATATTGTTGTTATTAAAATGACAAAAATGCAGAATAACGGCTTACGTGCATATAGTAACAATTTGTTAAAAAAGCAGCGTTAAATATACGCGCCAAAAAATACCAAAAAAATTTGCCCTTAAATATACCAGCAAGATGTCAACAATTTACCGCTCATTGAAATATTTTGTTTTCGGTGTGTTTATTTTTTGAAAAATATTTACAAATATAATACAACTAAATATACGCTAACAGCTACAGTTGTAATGATAAAGTGAGTTGTACATGGAAGCGATCACAATTGAATATGCTTAAAATAAAACTAACTGTAAGCATCTTTCAGGCACTTTTCGCTTTGCGTCCCAGCAAAAGGCTGGACAAATTGCTGTAGGGCAGCTCAAAGGCCAGAGAGAAAACGATCGAGGCCAAATAAACGATGACAGCGAAGCCACAGGTGACCACGCACTGCAATAGATATATATATATTAATATTTGACAGATATTTTTTTAGGGATATTTGAACGCACCAGCATGAAGGGATCCGCATGTGTGCTGGCGCTGGTCAAGCTGTAGAAGAGCGCAATCACTAGAGGATTCAGCAGATATATGGCATAGGACAGCCGGCTGAGGTGCTGGAAGCCCTTGGCCTCCAGCAGCCGCGACCACCAGACGCCGCGTCCCTGCGCGCTGCCCGCAATCATCCAGCAGACGCTCAGCGAGAAGAAAAGGCGGCCCAGCACGAACAGCGAGATGGCCATCAGCGGGCCGAGATCCCGCCGTATCGTCGAGTAGATGCACGCAAAGAAGACGAGCAGCGCCAAGTGCCAGGCGCAGCGTTCGCGCAGCTCGCTCAGCGCCAGCTGTGGACGACGCTCGAGCAGCGACCAGGCCGTGATCGCGCCCAGAATGTAGGGCAGAATGCGTACAAAGGGCGATGTGTAGATCTCTGTGCCGGTGGCAAAGGCGGCATCGAACGACAGCTGAAACTTAATGCTCAGCCCGATGCCATAGGACCAGGCTATGGTGGACACCAGAGCCACGGACACCAAACCCTTCGTCAGCTTGGGCTGCCTGCAAAAGGGAGAAGAACTAGTAGATAGTATCCTGTGCTGCAACGGATTCGGGTGCTTACTTGGCGTATAGAAAGAGCAAAGCGTTGGCCAGCATGAAGAACTGCATCTCGCAGGCGAGGGACCAGCTCCAGCTGGCGCACATGTCGCGATGGTCGAAGAGATTCTGTATGAAGAGCAGATTGCGCCACCAGTGCCGGGAGCACATCTCGTCGAAGCGTTCGTTGATGTGATAGACGGACGTGTCGCCGATGTAGGCATAAACCAGATCCACCGAGGACATCACGACCAGATAGAGTGGACCCAGGCGCAGATATCTATGGAAGAGCAGCTTGCCAAAGAGCCGGAGATTCTGGAGCCAGCCGTTGCGACGCACTGCGTCCAGCTGCGCGAAGTTGCGCAGAAAGTTGTACGTTTGCAGGAAGCCACTGAAAGAAGGCGATTAAAGGAGGATTACTCCAGGGATTGCAACTCACCTGATGGTAAAGAAGACATCGACCAGCAGCGGCGCCGAGGAGACATACTGAAAGAACGCCTGCTCCGCGTAGGTGATGAGCACGGTTTTGTTGTGCACAGTGAAGTACATGAACCACACGACATGGAAGATCATAATCCAAATGGCGCAGACGGAACGCAGCCCGTTCATCACGGGTATCTCCCGAGCGTTGTTCTCGCGCACCGCAAAGATCTTGGCCCAATTGCCGGGCAGATCGTAGCAGCTGACCAGCTGCTGCAGCTTTTGCCAGCGGAGCAGCGCGTGCAGCGCGCGCCACAGCTCGGATTCGGCTGGCGCCAGGCCCAGATCCTTGCCGAGATCCTCGGTGAGCTCCTCGCCAGCGTGCGGCAGCTTCTTGGCCGCCAGCAGCTGCTGCGAGCAGAGCATGAGGCCGGCTGTGGCCAGAACGCAGGCGACCAGCAGCCGGAAGCTGGAGCGCTTATAAAAGACATCACGCAGCTGCAGATCCTTCATGTAGAGCACCTCCGGCCGGATGTCAAAGATGTCGTTCTCGGCGAACATGCCGCGCGCGACATACTCGCCGGCCAGCTGCTTCACCTCGCCCGAGGTGCACGCCCTGGGCAGGCACAGGCCAATGTGTATGATCTGCTCGGACATCAGCTTGATCTCCACCTGCCAGGGCGAATTGTGCCGCAGGTAGATCACGCGATAGTCCATGTCGAACGGCGACTGCTGTGTTATCAGGCCGTGGTGCATCACGCGCTCAAAGTTCTTCGACAATGTTATGCCCACCGGACGCTGGACGCCTCTGCACGCCTCCCGACTGCCCAGCCAATAGTTTTGGCCATAGATAAAGCCCGAGGGCTTTGTGCCGGATGCGTCGAGCACTGCAAGAAATTGGGATGGAGTTTGAATCATTTTTCAAACAAAAACATGAGTGGAACTTGCTGCAGGATTTGAAGTTTAAATCATTTTATGAAGAATAACGTGACTGGAACTTGCTGCAGGATTTGAACCAGCGATCTTCCGCTTCTAGTCAAGAGAAACGATTTGAACCAGCATAGCTGATTGATTCCTTGACCTTATTCCCGTTCGTTTTTGGAGCAACTAATTCGGCTTGAGGATCGGCTCAATACTCAAACAAATCATTGGAAATGTCTGCAGGGTTTGAACCAGCGCTCTCCTGCTTCTAGTCAAGAGAAACGATTTGAACCAGCATAGCTGATTGGTTCCTTGACCTTATTCCCGTTCGTTTTTGGAGCAACTAATTCGGCCTAAGCCTCGGCTCAATAACTAACCAAATCATTGGAAATGTATGCGGATTTGAACCAGCGATCTTCCGCTACTAGTCAACAAAAATGGTTTGAACCAGCAAGGCTGGTTAGTTGATTTTGGAGCAACTAATTCGGCTTGAGGCTCTGCTCAATAGCTAAACAAATCATTGGAAATTGTTGCAGGATTTGAACCGGCGAAATCTCGCTTCTAGTCAACAAAAATGACTTGAACCCGCATGTCCGGTGAGTTCGTTTGTCCGATCGTTTTTGGAGCAACTAATTGGGTTTGAGTCTCTGCTCAATAACTAAACAAATCATTGAAAATTGCCGCGAGATTTGAACCAGCGTTCTTCCTCTTATAGTTAACTGAGTTGGTTGATTCGTCCACTTCACGCTCGCAAGTTTTTTGGGCAACTGAATTCGGCTCTCCCGCTTCAAGTTAGCCAAATTGAAATTCCGGGTTCGAACCGGCAAATGCTCGAAACCGGTTTGCGTCTTGTTTACGCCGCGTTCTCTTGGGGTAGGCACGTGTTTTGGGTTGAGTCATGGGACTTTCCATTAATTGTATTGGAATACACTAACCAAACAGTTGCATATTTAGTCAATAGATTTGTTTTTGTTGCTTATTGACAACCAGTCACCTAATCCTGAGTGTTTGCATTATTAATGCGGATGCTTAGACGTCTAACTACAGCGAAGATTTAGCATAAGTTATATAAATGGAGATGCTTATAGATCTATGTGTAATTGCGGGTATTACCCGGCTTTGAACGAGCCAAGTATTGAAATCTGGGAGGCACGTCTTCTATATTTTCTTTTTTTAAGCTTCAACAGTGAAAAAGTGTCATTCAACAGTTTTCCACTCATTTTCCACCTCTGTAGGTGGAATGGTTTAAGATTACTTGAAGAAGCTCAGCTGCTTAACCCTTACGATTTATCCTATGTCTTGTAAATCAGTTAGTCAATCAGTATGTCAGCTTTGTATGTAAAACGATTTGACGTGATTGACTGATTGAGCGACTGATTGACGATTGGATTGGCCTAAATAATACGATCTACGACGCTGAACTTTGTACTCAAGCTTTCTTTTAGTTCCCCAAAGTGTCTACCAAGACGAGGTTTACGAAAAGTCGTTCAGTTGTCTGAGCGTCGGACCAACAAGCGGGAAGTTGCTGGCTCAAATCTCGCTGAAATTTTCAATTTTGAGCGTTTACTTGCTCTATTTTTGTGCACCGTGTTTCGTTTTACTCTGCGCTCTCGCAACTTCTGCATATCTTTTAACGCTGGTAGTAATTATGTCGTGCTGTAAGAAACCTTGCACGTTCAAGCACGGAATATTTATATTACATACTCTTATGTTCCTCCTTCTTCTGATATTCAAGTTTTTATGAAACATATTTCTTATATTAAAGAAGTTTCTTCACACCTGCGTGATAATGACCTATTTATTGTGTTGGGTGATTTTAATTTGGCGAACATCTCTTGGTCACTTTTCACTGGTATGTTTTTTGGTAGACTCCTATCAGTCGGTTGGATAGCATGGTGGACTAGGTTAGGGTTAGGGTTAGGGTTAGGGTTAGGGTTAGGGTTAGGGTTAGGGTTAGGGTTAGGGTTAGGGTTAGGGTTAGGGTTAGGGTTAGGGTTAGGGTTAGGTTTAGGGGTTAGGGTTAGGGATCGAACTCCCGTGAAAAGTACAGATAAATTGCTTTTTAATTTACTTTAAATGGGAAAATGTTGTATCTCTCTAAATTAAAACACTCGCATTTTAAAAGTGCCTCATTTGAGCCTGACAACGCCGGGTAATTGTTGCTAGCTTTGCATAAATATTTGATCGCACTCACCTTTCATGGCCCAGGGCTGTTTGCTGAGTATGCCGCGCTGCACCTGCCGCAGCTGCGCCTGGCACACGGCGCTCGCATTGCTCCCGTTGAGCACCTTGGTCAGCCCGAAGATGACCGAGGTGCGTGTCAGGTGCGGCTCCAGCAGATGGCCGCCGCGCGAGGCGCCCGCATCAAGGTCGTCGGGCATCTCCAGCAGCGAATCGTTCAGGTGTTGCTGATAAAACTGCATTTTCTGCTGCTGCTGCTGCCAGTCGGAGGCGGAGCTCTGGTTAATGGCGCCCTTGGCCACGCCCAGCAATGCCAGCAGCCAGAAGGTGCGCCAGAGCTCCATAATGCTCGGCTCTGGCTCTAACCTTGCTTTATTTGTTGTTATTTGTTGTTGTGATTAGGCACGCCTCTCTCTCTGTTATTGTTGTTTGCCTAACCTGGTTACCTTTTGGCCAGCTTGAAGGTCTTTGCTTGTAATCTTTTCAATTTGATTTGGTCAACTGCTTTTAGAGAGTCGCATGCAAGCTGAAAGCAAACAAAATAGAATAGAAATTTAGCTCGGACGTTGCAACAAATCTAGCCTAATATTGTTTCTAGCTGTTTTTCGCGTCCTCCGGCTAATTAGAATATTGCGCATACGCCGCTGCCTTTTTGTCTTCCCTCATTGTTTTTTGTTGCCTGCTCGGAAAGTTATGCAACAATTGACACTCAATTTGCATTAATCATAATTTTGTTTTATTTCATGGCATTTTCGTATAAATAGATATACATATATAAATATTTATTGGCTCTTTCACAAACGCATCAACGAAAACGTAGTAAAAGTTTTTGGAACGCAACCATAAGATAAACAAAGCTAAAGCAAAACAAAATCAATTAAGAGTGCGACAAGCGAGGCTGACTGACTAGTTAATACCCTGTAGACTATAGATAATACACTAAAATTCCATCCTCGATAACTTTTGTGTTTAATGTTCGATTTTTGATGCCATTCAAGCCTGTTACGAATTGATAGATAATTATCGATTTGGGGCAAATGGCCAGAGATATCGCAAAAATAGAGCTAGCTTCTATATAACGGATATATATGAGAAGTAGCTAAATTTAAACATTTTTTATATAATTTACTGAACATTTTTCCATAAAAATCGATATTTATCGGTTTTAGACAAGTGTCTAGAACTATCGTAAAAAGTTAAACTTATTCTGCGTTTACAAAACGAGAAGCTACATATAAAAATTATATATTCTATATAATTTGCTGAGAATCTATTTGCATTAAGCTCAGTCTATGTCAATCTTAATATGCTAAGAATATCGGAAATTCATAAATTTGGAATAGATCGCTAACTGTAGGATTGAGATTGCCTCGGCTCTTGATCTAATTAAATAATATATATGACTGACAAAATGGACATACATTTGCCAATATACCCATTTGTTACCCATTTTAAATGGCCACAGGGTATTCAAACAAATCAAACTCAACCCAATTTCGATGGCAACGCAACGACTAAGGTTCAATTGAAAACCATCAACAACAAAAACAACGATAACGACTCCCGCCGCCAACACCAACGTCAAGTTTTGAGCTGAGTTTTGAGCGCGTTTATTAACTGACCACTGACGCCAGTGTTGCCACATGTCGCTGCTAAAAAAGTAGCTAAATCGCATTAAAAGAAGCTAAAAAGTAGCTTAAGTGAAGCGTCAAATGTGTACGATATTCTGGTGATGACAAAACGTAAAATATCGGTTATCGGTAATCGATAGACGAAAAACAGGGTTGCCAGGACTTGCTATTGAGATGCTATAGTAAAAATATTCTAAAAAATTAGCCACATTACCTATGGCCTGTTGGCTAGAAAAAAGCTGAATTGACAGCATATTTGTGTATATAGAAAAAAGGTAAATAGACAACATTAACACTGACTCAGACTCGAACTCGAACTAAAACTCGAATTCGGAGTAGGATAATAACCAAATTTAGCTATAAAATACTCAATTTGACAACACTGACTCAGACTTGGACTTGGGGTAGTCAAAAAAGACAAATTTGGCTAGAAAATAGTTAAATCGACAACACTCACTCAGACTCGAACTCGGACTGAGTCTCAAATTCGTAGTAGGAGTGATAATTGCCAAATGTAGATAAAAAATAGGTTAATTGACAACCCTGATCTAGACTCGCGCTTGCATAGACTCGAACTCGGCGCCTAGTCCGAGTGACAATAGTTAAATAAGCTATAAAAAAGCTAAATCGAACACTGACTCTGACTCGAACTTGAACTTACTCTCAAATTCGGAGTAGGAATGTTAGTAGCCAAATATAGCTAAAAAATATCTAGATTGATATCATGGATTAATACTTGAACACAAAGTATGAGATAATAGATAAATTCAGCTAGAAAATAGCTAAACTAACAACACTGGCGTGAACTCGTACTTAGTCTCAAATTCGGAGTAGAAATGTTAATAGCCAAATATAGCTACAAAATGTTCAAATTGATAGAATTGATTCATAATTGAACACAAAGTGGGATTTATAATGGCCAATTTTAGCTATTAAATAGCTAAATTGTCAACACTGACACAGACTCAAACTCGGACTCGAACTCGGCGCAGGTCTCCCTGTTGGGCTTTCGTTTGCGCTTTGGGCTCAAGCCGAGCGCCACACGTAATAATTTCCAAGTTTATTGCTTATTACAGCAAGAGCGAGCGAGCGAGAGAGAGAGAGAGAGAGAGAGGGGCGAGGGAGAGAGAGAGGGAGAGGGAGGGAGGGGAGCATGTTGCTTGACCGAGAATAATTTGCTGGCTGGGAAAAGCAGCTGGCATTGACTAAGGTCGTGTGCTGAAACTGAGCCAAAGACTCCAGCCACAAAAAAATAAATAATAATAATGAAGAAAAAAAATGTTAAACGAGAAAAAAAAAATATAATTTGCATAGTTAACGCGTTTGCATTCCGCTTTCCTCAGCGCGTTTTGTTTGGCTTTTGCATAATTTGAGTCCAAGGGAGGAGGGAGGGGGGGGGGGGGGGGCGCTTCTTGCAGCTGGGCAGATGTTGTAAGAGAGAGAGAGAGAGAGAGAGGGGGGGGGGAGAGAGAGAGATTACATAATATTGACTCAAGCAGAAGATATTTAGCTGAGCAGCGATCAATTAACAGCTTTTTGGCACTTGTTAACACTGAGCACACTGAGAACACTTTGCAGCACTTACTCTTTTTATTATTTTCGGTTTACTTTTCGGTTTACTTTTCTTTTTCTTTCTATATTCGTTTTAGCATGTGGCTAATTTTCACGTTAATTCCGGCTGTTACGAAAAGTCATTTTATGGCGCAAGAGATCTCCAGATCCGTGTGCTTGTTTTTTTATATGGTTTATTTATAATTGTATTTGTATCTTGGTTTGTGCCCGACTTTCGTTTTCGTTTCTGGCTTGTGGCTGATAAAGCTGCTCTCCTCCGGCGAGGCCTGGCCTGGCCCTGGGCCCTGCAACCCGTTTATTGCGCTGTTTCCAGCTCTCGACCGACCGACCAAAATGTTCGTGTTTCTTCTTCTCGCTTCTATATATATTTATATATGTATACTTCTTTTTTTCGAGGGCTACGCGACGTGCAACGTTTTCGAAGCAACTGTGCGACGCTTGCATTTTGGCCCAAAGTTTTATAAACTTGGTCAGTAAGTCGCTGCCGCAGTCGCAGTCGCAGCGACGTCGACGGCAGCCGCAGCAGCAGCAGCGGCTGTCGAGAGATAAATCAACAATTGGTCTTCCCTCTCAAGATCAACAAAAAGTGCCCCGCTCTCCCTCTCCCCTTCCCGCCTGTCCCCCCTGCCCCTCGACTAGTGTCCGAGTCTTTTCGGGCGGCGCTTTCGTCAATGAGTCGAACTCAATTCGGATCGGTATTAGACGGCGGCACGCACCTCACTTACATTTTTACCTGTGCCGATTTAATAGTCTTCGATGCGCGAGAGACCCTTGCATAAATCAAAGTGCTCAAAACCCACGCCCAAATTACGATATTTCTTTTGGCATGTTTCATAGATGATGTCGATTTCGCGTTGATGACGCCGATAAATCTATAGATCCACTTACGGCTTTCCATGCGGGCGAAAGGTTAAAAAAAGCCTAAACTTTTTTGATTAAATGTCTATTATTTTATGTATCTATTTATTTAGATTGTTTTGTGATATCCGCGTTTGAAATTTTGAAAAATTGCACAGTTTTAAATATCGCCTTTCTATGCGATTCTCGTGAGATCAAGTAAGGCCCACAGGCTGTGTTGCCAATCTTATAATCTTACACCCCCATTAACTCTTTTGGATACTCGTTCTCTCCCAGTTTCCTTCTCTATTTTCTAAGTTTATTTCAAAAATAGTTTCAGTCGAGCTAAGTTAAAAAAAAATAATTTTGGTTCACTGCAGTGTCTCACATTAAAAAGCTCTAGCCTAGAGCCTATTAATAAAGATTTATTCCTACAGCAACGTGCAGTAGCTGTATTTTTAATCTACAGATGCAAATATATATTAAATATAATCATATGCTAATGATGGATTCCTAAAACTTTAAGCAAATGGTTATCGTTATATTCAAGATTCGCATTTAAATTAACGTTTATTTATTCTCAAACCCAACTGATCGTGAGCTTTCATAGCAATAAATAAAAGTCGCCAGATGGCGCTGTTAACATGGCAAGCTGCTCGACAGTTAGAAATGAGCGTAACCGGAGTTGGCGCAGCTTTAAAGCACCGCTCAAAGCTCAGCGCAATGCGCTGCAGAGCGCACCTGCAGCGGCGCTCAGTCGTCTCGCGCAGCTTGTGGCCAACAGTTCGAAACGTGAAACGCGCGCTGCTTAATTTTAACGGAACAGAAAGAAAGAGAGAGAGAGCGTGAGCGAGAGCGAGAGGCAGTGCGAAGAGAGCAACAAACAAGAAGACGTGGGTGCTAAACGCGCGCGCGCAACTGAAAAATTCACGAAATTTCATGAAAATATTTTAGTCAAGTGTGCGTGTGTGTGTATTTGTGTGCGCATGTGTGTGTGCTGGTGTTTGAAAAACGACAACAAAAAGCAAGTGCAAAAGAAAAATTCAAATCAGCTAACAAGTTTTTTTTTCTGCGCACAGAATACAACGACAACGACGAAATTTAAAGTAAACAACGGCGGCGGCAGCAGCAACAAAAAGCTGTTGTTATTGTTTTTGGCAGAGCTTTAAAGCGGGTCAAATGCATAAATGAAAAAAATAAAACGTGTACGAAACGAAACGAAATTGAAATCAAATGCAATAAATTCAAGTGAAATGTGGCACAATTAACACACACGCCTTCATTTAGCTAAACCAAAGTTGGAAGTTTATAATAAAAAAAATATCACGAGACGCGCGCAAAGCATGGAAATGCAATTACGAAACGCCGCAAATAGTGTAGCCAGTGTTGCCAAATGGCCAAAAAGTAGCCGAAGCCAATGTTGAAAACAGCTAAATCAGTTTAAAATAACAACTGCTTACGGCTAACGCCCTATGAAAGTAGCCCAATTCAGCTAGAAACTAGCTAAATTGGCAACGCCGCGCGCAGCCAAGGCCTGTTGCCATCCCGCTCGCTCGCGCGCACAGACTAGCGCGAAAGCTCGGCGTAGTATTTAAACAAAAAAACAAAACAACAAACGAAAAAAAGAGGTGGAAAAAAAAAGGCTAAAGTTCTAATCAGAGCCACGGAACCCGAAATGCTACTGCACTTGGCGGCATTGTTTTGAACACCTTTTGCGCATCCACAAATGGCCGCTAAAGTAAGACAACAAATTTCCGATAACTTTATGGGTCATAAATACTTTGTTCAACTGACAGGCAAACATACATTTTGTCGATCTCAGTACCTGTAGCCGTATCTGTATCTGCATCTCAACCTGTATCTAGCTTGTATCTAAAACCGCAACAAACTGTGCGGTTTTTTTGGTTCTCACGCCAAGAAATCCAATAAAAAAAAAAGCTGAAAAACAGGCACCTTTGAACTTTAAAACAGGAGTGCAAACTGCAAACAGTCATCAATGAGGCAGAAAAAAAGAACAGCGGAAAATGCAGACAGTGCCCACAGAAAAAAAAGGTTTCGAGAAAAACCAACTGTTAAAGCGCAGACATTGCACAGTGGGTCAATATATTGAAAACAAGTGAAAAGATGCATTATATTTAGCCAAACACATTTCGAAAAAACAATAGAAGAAAAATTTGTTTATTGGATAAGTGCTTGCAGTAAATGCTGGTCACTAGTTCGAATCCCAGTTTAGGATGTGGAGGAGAATCCAACTGATAAATTCTGTTCTTAGGGAACTAATTTACTCTTACTAGGATGTCATAACATTTTCTGCCCTTCTAGAACCCGCAACTCTTAAAAGTTTAATTGCTCTCGTGGTGGATTCGAACCACTGTGTGCACTGATTGCGTTTTGTGGCCATGTGTCCAACCTGCAATGGGCATGGGGAGCTAAGTAAGTTGCACTTGTTGCTGGAACAGGTTTTTTCGCATTTGTTGTTATTGTTGCTGTTTTTATTGTTGTTGTTGTTGTTGTTGTTGCTTTTTATGATTATTGTTGCTTGTTTTTTTATGACTGTCAACATTTTAATGGCGTCCGCGGCTGCATTTTTCATGTTTTTCCGGCTGACCTCCGTCTCGATCTGCACGGACCAGTTGCGGCCGACAATTGGTTCGACTTCTGGGCCATTCTAATTTGCCAATTGCCACCGTTTGTTGTTGTCGTTGCTGTTGTCTTTGTTTTTATTTTTTGCGCCTAACTGGAGCATTTGCTAATGCGTTGGCCAGCAAAGGTCAGAGGTCGCGTCTATTAGTTAAGGCGGCTGGCACGCCCACAGTCGCAGCAAGAACTTCGAATGGCAGCTGGCAGCTTGTTAAACAAGCTATAAAGATAAAAGGCTTTGCCCTGACCGATTACCAGATCGATTTGGGCGTTGGGCCAGCAAGCGGGAAGTCGCCGGCTCAAATTCAGCAGTGATTTTTACTTTTATAGGTCGAATGCATAGAGGCCGGATGGAAATTGAACGACGCCGGGTAATTTCGTGTTGTTTGACTGGTGATCAGGTTAAACGTTGAACCAGCAAGTGTGAAGTCGACGGCTCAAAGCCAGCAGCAATTTTCACTTTTATAGGTCGAGTGCATAGAGGCCTGATGAGAATTTCGCGTCTGCCTTTAGTTGAACGACGCCGGGTAATTTCCACCAAACCAGCAAGCGTGAAGTCGACGGCTCAAAGCCAACAGCAATTTTCACTTTTATAGGTCAAATAATTCACCTGGCTGGTGGGAATTTCGTGTCTGCCTTCAGTTAAACGACGCCGGGTAATTTCTTTTTGTTTAAAAACAAATTGATGATAAGACGTGTAAACAACGGGGAAAACAAAAAGCACTGCGACAGCGGCAGCTGGCAGTGAAGGCAACTGAAAACTGTGTGAGAAACTGTGCGCAATTGAAAATTGAAAAGTTGTTTGGTCGGAGCCGCCGACAAGTTGGCCATAACCATAACACAGTGGCAATTGGATACGGCCCGGCCAATACCGAGTGAGAGAGAGAGAGAGAGAGCGAGATCAGACATCAACAATTGGTTAACTATTAGCTGTTAACAGTTAAATGTTAACTGAAAACGGATCAGTCCCAGCAGCAACCGGACACCAGCTCAATGATGCTTAATTGTGCTTGTTGTTGTTGTTGTTGCCGCTCGATGGAGCATTAAGTTGCATTTAGCTCTGCGTTATGCAACAGCGACTGCCTCACACTCAAAGATGTTGCCATTACGCATTTAGCGGCTATTTCAGGGACGATTTTGCTGCGCACTTTTACGCTGTGGCTCTTCTTTCCCCTCACTGCTCGGTGCTTGTTGTCCGATCTTGAGCAAATGTTCAGTGCCTAAACTGTGTGAACAGAAGACTAAGACTATATTCCAATTATTTTTTTTCTAATTTTGAGGGATAGTCTCTCACTCGCTGGGACATATGCTGCTTGAGCAGCTCGGTGCTTGTGGTCCGATCTTGATCAAATTTTCAATGCTTAAATGTGGCATATCTTTATTTCTTTTAATACTGAGGGATAGTCTCCCACACGCATCTAAAAGGGAATATAGTGTATGGTATAAAGTAGTACTTCATATATATTGGGAATATAGCTCGGTGCTTGTTGTCCGATCTTGAGCAAATTTTCAGTGCCTAAATGTGGCATCTAAATGTGTGGAAATACAGTAGCCCAAGACAATGTCTCCAATCCTTTTTGATTTAATGTTGGGAGACAACCTGGGTCTGTGTATAGTATAAAGTAGTATTCCGTGAGATATATTGATAGTATATATATATAAAAAACACATCTCTAGCTACTCTCTATATACTTAATGAAGTCGGATATGCCTCTTTCCCACTGTTACCTTTTTACACAAACATTGGGATTCCCCCTTTCAATGGGTTCAGGGTATAAACAACGAAATAGATTCTCAGGTCGTATTCAATTCGTAGTTTATCACTTCGCCATTTGGTTATTATCGCTGTTAGCTGGAAAGCTGCTCTTGGCCAACACATTCACATTAACAGACTCCCGTTTTCAGAGTCGCATTCAATTGTTGACCGCAAATTGTACATTTGGCTTAATGACTCGCTGGCACGTTAACTGTCGTTTTCAGTTAAATTGCAGTTAATTAATTCGCAATGCATTTTAAACTGTTGCACAAGCTGCTGCCGCTGCCGCTGCTGCCAACTTTATTGAGGTTCAATTTCAAGCATTGGTCAAAATTGAATTGCGGCCAAATGTAAATGGAAATGAAATTATGCAATGTGCCACAATTTGCTATACATTTCCATTTAAACAGACACAAAACTTACGAAATATTGTTGTAAAATTTAAATATTCATAATAAAATGGTATTTCATAATCTGATAACTGATATAAAGGTCATTTCTATAGGTAAACCCCTGTGATTTAGTATATACAAATATATTTATGCCATATTTAAGCACTGAAAATTTCATAAAGATCGGACTTTAAGCACCGAAGTTAAACAAGACTGCATTCCTTATAGAATAGGGCTAAGGGAAGAACAAGCACAGCCACGCTTGTGGAATTTTGACGGCATGTATTGACAGCTTTCCTCTTTTCTCTTAAGCTCAGCTCTATTTAAATCGATTTCTAATACGTTTTCCAGAACATTGTTGTGTTTGTTATCTTCAAGGCATTCCAGCTGTGATTTAACGTGGGCGTTCGTTTCAGTTTCTGTGGAATTTCTAGACGCGCCCATGAGTCAGGGGCGCAGCTGAGGCGCTGCTCCGGCTGCTGCTGCTGCTGCTGCAAAATCGCCATAAACAGTTTAAGTAAATTGCATTTCTTTAATTAGTGCGAGCTGCACGTGCCAAACCTTTAACGAGCAGCTGCTTTAGATACAGCTCCCTGAAGTCATATCTGGTATATAGTATGTGCGGTAAAGGTTTTGTTCATAGCCAAAAGTCTTTTATACGTTCTGACAGGCAGCTCAGCTCAAGAGAATATTGTGTTAAAATGCTTGTTAACTTTGTCATCAACTTTGATAAGAACTTATCTGCTCGGCAAGACAGGCATCTCAGCAAAAAGTGATATAACAATGTGTTTAAGCTTTAACAACAATAACATAAGCAGCTGAACATATGTTTAGCTTCACGTTAAACTGCCTGCTTACTGTAACAAGCACTTTGACAGCAGCTATTCTGTTTAATATTATGACGGGGAAATCAATTAAAAAAAATTTTAGCAGGAAAAGTGTGTTTGAAAACATGTAAAAGTGCTTGTTAACTTTGTCGTCAAGTTTGATAAAATCTTATCTTATCATTATGACAGACATCTCGGCAAAAAGTATCTTATGTAAAAGAAAAGGTGTTAAACAACATGTTAAAGAACTTGTTAACTGTGATTCGTATTTTAAAATCGAAGTAGTACACTGACAGGCAGATAAATTAAAAGAATATAGGTGAAAGAAAAGGTGTTAAACAACATGTCAAAGCGCTTGTTAATTTTGACATTAACTTTGACAATTATTTACATACACATTTTGACATGCATCTTGGAAGAAGCTGTCATCAGCTTTGTCAGCAACTGAATTTGTGCTTAACAGCATGTCAAAGTGCCTGTTAACTTTGAAAAGCATCTTGGCAGAACCTATTATAAGCAAATGTATTTGTGTTTAACAGCATGTTAAAGTGCATATCAACTTAGATTCCCAACACCCTGGCCAACAGTTTGACAGGCAGATTATTTAAGTGTTAAACACCTGCCATCGCTTGCTAACTTTGACATTAACTTTGACAATAATTTACATACATATTTTGACAAGCATCTTAGCAGAAACTGACATAAGCAAAAATATTTGTATTTAACAACATGTTAAAGTGCTTGCCAACTGTGATTCATATGTAACAAAATCCATCCAGCCAATTAATTGACAGGCAGATAAGTTAATCGAATATAGGTAAAAGAAAAGGTGTTAAACAAGCATGTCAAAGCGCTTGTTAACTTTGACTTTAACTTTGACTTGGACTTTGACAATAATTTACATACATATTTTGACAAGCATCTCAGCAGAGCCTGTCATAAGCAAAAGAATTCGTGTTTAACAACATGTTAAGGTGCTTGTCAACTGTGATTCATATGTAAGGCATTCGACAAGCTGAAAGTGTGCATTTCATTAGAATGATACGTGTAAAAATCCGATACAAATTATAGTTCTCCATGGAGGCAAACATAACAATGGAACATTCTTACGTGCGCTGCGACTCGTGATGGCGGCGGGGTTCAGGGTCAATTGTTGCGAGGGAATTGCACGATACTCGTATACTCTCCGTTTGCATTATTTGTATTATTAAGTTTGTGTGTCGCAAATTAATATTTGTTCTTCATAATTATTTTATTACGTACACAACGACGAAAGGAAGTTGACGACATCTGATGTCGATTTTGTCATGCGTGGCTTGGAATTAAAAACAATCGAAACTAATGCCAAAAAAAAAAATTAAGACTGCGGACTCACCTTCATGGCTGACAAATTGTGTGTGTTTGTGGATGCGGCAGTCGTGAGCTGCCATATGCTAGATATAAGTATTCCTCTAATTGCCGATGTGCTTATGAGCTTAATAACTATATTTTGTAATGCGCCGAGCTCTGACACGGAGAGGAAGCTAAGCCGAGAGCTGGCTAATTGAAACTTGTTGTTGTTGGCCGGCCAACCTTTGTCGGCGCTATTAGATATGCCAGTTGGCTTGGCTGTCTATAATTAGCTAGCTGGCTAGATCTGAAGCTACTTGGCTTTCTAATAATTTAGTAAGCATTAAGATTCTTGGCGCCTATTAAAGTCGAAAGATGCGCCTCGTGTTCACCTCAGTACATTCCTCCTCTACACTGCGCTACAAATTTATGTGCAATTCGAACTATTTGAGTTTGAAAGTTGACAGAACAACTGGCTTATTGCTTACTGGGATAAATTACCCGGTGTTGCCCGGGCAAACGGAGTTCAAAGCAATTCGATGCGCCAAACTCATAATAAATATTCTGTCTTCCGTCGTCTTGTTTTTATTTTATAACAAATTCATGAATAATAATAAATTAAAGAAATATAAAAATCGAAAATTACCGCCTGACTTGAACTGGCGACCTTCCGCTTGCTAGTTCGACGCTTATATATTAAAGTCACGCATGCTCATAACGTGTCGTTCTCATAGAACACTTTTGTGTGGCTTTTATACAAACTTGGTTGTCCTCCACTCGAAGGTCGAGGATGAAAACAAAAGGAAAGTTCTATGAAAACTGTTTTCTATACATATTTTTGTGCAATTTGATCCATTTGAGTTTGAAAATAAACTGTGCAACCAGTTCATCGCTTCCTCAAATAAATTATCCCCATGACTTGAACCGGCGACCTCTCTTTTGCTGGTTCAACGCTCATATATTAAAGCTGCGCATGCTCCTGACGTGACGTCCTAACATGTTGCTTTTCATAAAAACTTTGACCTTCGTTGTCCTCTACTTGAAGATCGAGAATGTAAACCCCGTCTTGATCTTCACTTTGGACCCAAAAGAAAGGTCGTATATATATATAAAAACTTGTGCAATTTGATCGACTTGAGTTTGAAAACTGATAGATCAACTAGTTTATTGCTTATAAATGTATTAATTACTGTTTATTTTCGAATGTCTCTGATGTCTTGTTTGGCCGCAACACATTTCAGTTTATTTATTGCGTCGGGCTATTTTCTAGTTCTAACCGATCGATAACAGCTCACAATTAATGATGCGCAAATTTATTTTTATTCCTGAAAGTCTTTTCCCTCGGCAATCGGTAGTTGTTTAGGGTAGGGTATTACAACAGCTTGTTTACACTCGCTGTGTGTTTAGATGCTGTTTGGCTGATAAAATTGTATTGATATTAAATAAACATTTTAAGTGCTCGGTTCGTGTCGCTCCGCGATTTCGCATGTTTAATCAGCTGCGGCCCATTGTTCAGCACAAAGGCATAAGCTCATTTCAGTACGACTAGATGATAAATATACGCCACTTTATATAAATAAAATGTAAACTAACAACAGCAACAGCAGCAAAAAAAATGCTTTGTGGGCGTTTGCTTTGATTTGTATTTGCTTTTTTTTTTTTTTCTTGTCATGAGCTTGGAATTAAGTAAAATTCTTTCTTGTCTTTGCCATCCGCTCTGGAGCTCTTCAATCAGGCTAACAATCAGCGGAGCACTTCAAGTACTTCAAACTCAAAGTCATCCAATTGTCGGGCACTTCAGAATTGTTCTGTTCGCCTTTGACGTTGATTGAGCTCCGAGCTCTTTTTTTACCCAGTCCCGAACCCAAACTTGAGACAAAAGTTGCCGCGCCAAAAGCCAAATTGTCTAAGCCGCTGCGCGGCGACTCATTTGGGTCTTGTAAACTTATTGCGCGCATGTTTTTAAGTTTAGAACGCTGATGTTATAAACAAATTAAGAAAATACAAAATAAAAAAAAAACTACCGAAAAAAACAAGTAAGCAAGCGCAAGTCACGATTGTTTGACAAAAAGATGCCCTGCATTTGTAGAGCTTGTTTAAAAACATTCATAAACTCATTCAAAATTAAGTCCTATCAATTTTTTTCGCTTGTTTAACTTTCATAATGTGGAAGTAACATTTTAATATATATGTGCATTAAAAATCGGTTCTTTAACTTGATTAATCATATCTGCAAAACCAAAAGAAATGGTCGATGATTCGGTTCACGCTTCGAACCAGCTTTCTGCCGTTCGTTTATATGCTTGAAGCTGGCTTTACACAGTTTTGAGCCCAGGTTCTGTTTCACAACATGTTTTAAAAAATACTTTAAAAACTTTAAAGAAACAATGCACGTCATTAAAATGATATATTTTATATATTTATATATAATTTATGGGTATTAAATTTATGATTAATTGCATAGCTCTGTTGAAAAGAAAGAAACTTGGCTAGAGCCATGAACCAAACCAACGCAAAAGTTTGTTGGGCTTAAAGCCATAATATATATCTACATATATACCTGTCCCACATGCCCATATACCCCACTAAATCCCGCTCAATGCCTACAGGGTATCAGCTACAAAATCAAGAACGCGCGCTGGCCATGTAAAAAAAGTCAATGGCTTTCTTATAATTAAACTGCGAATATAATTTATATATGTATATATAGTTTTTTCTCGTTAAATTAATGAGCAAAAAATCAGCTGAAATTTAATAATAATAATATGAATATAAACAAAGCGCAAAAATGATATGCTAGCGATAATAATTCGAGATGTTGGGTTTTTCTTTCGGCTCATCTGTCATGCAAATCTCTTGTATTTATTCTTCTTACACGCATCCTGCTTTCTGGCTCCATACAATTAATCACAGTAGCTGCCAAACTAGCGAACGAATCATCCGAAATAACATTTTGGTCGTACATTGAACTTTGGGTTCTATGCTTTGGGTGCGTTGTGAAAGGCCTTTGATTAATGTAAGCGCGGCCAAAGATAGAAATGCCGCATAATTTTGGGCCAATGCTAATGCTTGGCGCTTCTCTTTTGGCTCTTGGCTCTTGGCTCATCGACATCTGCATGACAATTGGTTATTGTTGGCCAAAAAAGATTTCTATAATTTTTGGCATTACACATTACGCAAGTTGGGGGCGGCCAGCCAGGGGGGCGGGGCGTGGCGCACCCATTCGGCTGCATTTTATAAACTGTTTACCAACAAAAATCGAGTGAAATTGCCAACGTAATTTTGCGCAAGCCAACAAATTGTTGTTGTAGTTTTTGGCTTTAATTGATTTCTCGACAGGCAATGACACACATTGCCATAAACCAAACGATTTGCTTATAGATACATATACATACATATATACATACATATATATATATATATATATATATGTATATGAATAGTTGCTTATGCCTATTTAAACGGCAAGCGCAACTGTCAAGCGCCATGTACAACTGGGCGTATGCGTGTTTTTTATTAACATTTATTGAGCCGACCTCAGTTATCACTCTTACTTAATGTGACTTATAATGATGTGTTCATGTATGCCACGCTCCGATGGCCAATGGATCGGCAAGGCTAGGGATCTGCACTCGGCCATAGATCCATATACCATATAAATATATGTATAACTGAATTTCCAGTTGTCGTCCAACTTATTTGTGAAATGCTGTCTGCTTATAGACTTGAGGCTTTACATCAAATCTGCAGCTACTTTTTATAGACATTGGCTGTAATTCATTGTGAAGCCTACACTAAAAAAAGGCCTCGAGTTGTTTTGTAAATGGTTTTCGTACTAGTTTGATTTCCATTTGTATAAAATCTTTCGAATATTTCTATGGCGGATGAGTTCTTGGTTAACTTCGTAGTTTACAGTTCTTTCTTTTTGATATTTTTATGGCATAAAAAAGTGTATACATATGAAAGCCCAAAGCTGTACCAATAAAACTGGGTTTTTGTCAATTTTTTCGGGTATCGAAGTTATTCGAAAAGTGGAATATTCCCCAACTGTGTTTATGTTACGAGAGTTGCATCTAGTTCTCTTAGTCTTCCTACTAAATTTGTTGCCTCTAGATCTTTAAGTCTATATACCAAATTGTGGAGGATCTAGCTCTTTTAGTTTTCGAGGTATGCACCCGAATTCAAGTCCAAAATCGATATTTATCTATATTGTAGAATATATATCGATAAAAAGATAAACTTTGTTTTGCAAACATCTTTCTCTTTTTAAATTTCAAGTAATTATTCAAAGTAAATCCCCAATATTGATAAATTCATCTAAGCAACAGACAGAATTTTCCACTAAAATAGTTAAAATCCCCAACTATTAATGCACATAAGTATAAGCTAGTCTCACGACTCACAATCCACAACTCAAACTCAGCCATTAAATAGATAAGTTATGTAGCTAGAGTTTCGCTAATTTGAATTCTACTGAAAACCTAAGCTTTCATCTATGAGTGTGGGCTGGCTGTAAGCTAATATCTAGATAATTAGCTGCTATTCTCTTGAAATCCGCAAATGCCAATGCATGTGGCTTAGTTTGAAGCGGGTAAGCATCAGCTGGGAGGGATAGATAAGTTGCATTACAAATCGCTCGATTTTCACTAATTCAAATTCTCTTTCACATTTCCGACTTTTGCAGCAACAGCAAGGCGTACGATTTCCCAAGGCAGCAGCACAGATAAGTCGCCAGCAAGACTTGAATTATTGCACGCAACTGCAGCAGCAGCAGCAGCAGCAGGAGGAGGAAGAAGCAGCA
This sequence comes from Drosophila lacicola, assembly GCA_035045355.1. Taxonomy (NCBI): domain Eukaryota; kingdom Metazoa; phylum Arthropoda; class Insecta; order Diptera; family Drosophilidae; genus Drosophila; species Drosophila lacicola. The sequence goes on from JAWNPB010000133.1 coordinate 1,438,449, forward strand.
GCAGTCACTGCAACTGCAACTGCAACGGCAACTGCAACCGCAAGACGCACATATTGCAACGCAGCTTCGGCTACAAACAATTGTGGAAAAGTGTGCAAACGAACAATAGAAACTAGATAGAAAATCAGCAAAAGCGGCAACAAAACAGAGCAACTGGCAACGGGCAACCTATATATAAACTACTCTGTTTTTTTTTTGGTATATGCTTCGGTTACGATGTCGTTGATGAAAATTCATCGAAGCAATGAATCATTTTGGCGTTGCGGATCGTTCATGTTGCTGCTGTCATTGTTGTTGCTGCTGGCAGAGGCTGCCGCGACTGTCGCCAGCGAATCGCAAACGAGTGCAACAAATGCTGCAATTAGACAGCAGCAGGGGACAGACACTGCAACAGCAACTTCGACGGCAACTGCTGTCAGCGAAAGCCAAATGCCAGGCAATTCGGCTGAAATTTTGAGCGCCAGCGATGTGGGTAAGTTTCCCTATATACATAAGTTATACATATTGCACATACGTTAGACAATAGATCAGCTGCGCCCCTTGGCAGCTAACCCAGGAAAATTATGCGCTCGCATTTCGGGGGAAAATTGGCCGAAACGAGCCGAAATAAATCTATGCCAATTATTGACCAACTGCCAGCAGCAGCAGCAACAACAACAACAAAAGCGGCGCAACAATCACCGCAACGACGCAACTTGGCCAACAGTCGCAGTTGGCTGGCAGACGGCAAAAACACAAAAACACAAAAAACAATTGGCCAGCTGAAAGTGCGGCAGAAGAGGCAACAACAGCTACAACAACTGGCATTGGCTAATCTCAGCGCAGTTGAAAGACAGCAAAACGTCGTCAACATACTTATATGTAGCCCAGTCTAAGGCTAGGCTCTCAGTTATTTACCCCTCAAGATTTGCTAGTCCAAAATATTCATCGATTTTTCGAATTGTTTAAGAAAATCGACAAGAAAAATATCGATCAATCGATGCAGCGATAGCTACAAATTTTCAAACATTTTTAAATTCGCTCTAACTTTATTTTGTCCGATAATAATATAATATATGGATAAACAATGATAATTATTAGCGATCGGAAAACATAGGCAAAAATAAAACTTAAAAGTATATCAATAGGATTCACAATTATTTAAACATTTTTAGTTATCGACTAATCGATTTGTTCCTTGTTGATTTTCTGATTGGATTAGAGCTGCGAACTCCATAATTTATTTGAAAATTTTTAGTTATCGATAAGTTGATCCCTTTATTTTACCTTGTTGATTTTCTGATCCGATGTAAACTGTTAGATTTCAATAAGCTTTTAAATTGCTTGAAAAAGTCTAGTTATCGATTAATCGATTTGTTCCCTGCTGTGAGCTCTGCAATTTACTAATTTATTAATTTGTTATCGATTAATCGATTTTCCAAACTGATTTCAACTTTGCGCTCTATATTATTAGACCGAGTAGGTTTCATTTGTGCCACAAGCTGGTTATGGTTTTCCCAGAAGCTAACAGATGCTTTTTACGATGATTCAGGAGTTTCTTGGGAATCTATCGATAACTTTCTTATATAACTTAAGGCCACAAGCGATTTATGTCGTAAAAATATATTTATATCGATTTAAGCTCGTTAAAAATAGCTTTTGATCAGTTACATAACTATATCTATATACGTACTTGCAATCGACTCTTTTATCTAGCTGGCTGTTCGAAAATCTTAGTTTTGTAGTTGATTTTGCTCTCGATAGCCCCAATAACAAATTGTCTACTTCGATGGGCTCGGCATGCCGCAAATAGCCTTCATTTCCTTTCCTTTGCGGCTACGGCTACAGCTGCGGCTGCGGCTGTCTGTTGCATGTGAACTTTAGAGCCAGACTTTGTCCGTGGCGCGCTCACATACGACGACGCTCGTTAAATGTTATTTCTATCAAGTATTTTTTTAAGCAATTATTCGTTAGGTTGCGCCGCGTGTGGGCGTCAATTGTCAATTGTCTTTGTGGCAGCTCGAGTGTTTGGCCAGCTCGGCGGTAGGCCTACTTGCCAAGGCCCGCATTTTCACTCAACTAAAGTAAAAACCCAAAAAATAAATACAATTACGGGTGAGCCAGTCGCAAGTAGCCCACTGAGATATACCCTCTGCCCAAGTTCGAACTCTGATATATCATATATCTCTTCTAAGAAGCTCCGCACTATCAAATTTCCGTTCCTTGACATTTGTGTTTTTTATCTCGTGCTTAAAGGTTACGGGCTGAAAGATTACGTTAAGAGCTTTGTGAATAAACTGTATATCGATATTTATCGATTTTTGCTAGATTAATCTACATTTTTAAACTAAATCTGCGATTGAATATCGATATTTATCGATTCTTGAAAAAGTTAACCATTTTTAAACTAATCTGCGACTGATATGAGACTGGATTTCGACATTTAAAAATCTTTGCAAGAGTTGTAGATAAATTTAAACTGCGAGTGGTCTGGTCGTATAATTATTGGATATCGACATTCATCTATTTTTGACTGAGCTGTCGATAGAAGTTATCGATGTGTAATAGAGTTATCGATAATTCTTAAACAAACTTCATCTGCAATTATTAAATTTAATGTATTTACTCGTCAAGCTTACGAGTGCAAAGACTTCATATGGGTCGACTCTTGATGCTGTTCAAGATTAGCTCACGAATGCCTTCTACTACCTGTTACATACATTTGCAGTAAATCATTCTACCCCTCTTCGCCTTTTGTCAATGGGTATATTGTACAAAAACTGTTTAAAATTATAAATTTATGCATGTTTATTCATGAGCTGAACTGTGGGCTCTTCTCCTATTATGATTTGAATTGTGAGTGTGTGTGTGTGTGTGTGAATGTGTGTGAATGTGTGTGTGTGTGTGTGTGTGTGTGTGTGAATGTGTGTGAATGTGTATGTGTGTGTGTTACCCACTCACATATTTTTGGGTAGCCACAAGTTTGGCTTACATAAACAGGTTGTAGCCGAAAGCCGAAAGCCGAACTAAACAAAAGTTTAATGCATTTTGATTATTTTTAATGTATGCGCGTTTAAATCTCTCGGTGCTAAAAACTCGGCGATGAATGCGCATATATTTTTTTTTCGTATTTTTGGGAAGCTTCGTTTTGTTACGAAATGCAGTTCTTCAACTCTTGAGCTGGAAGTTGTTGCGGCTGCTGCTGTTGTAGGTGTCGCTGGCCAGCCAAAATAATCCTCAACATAAACATCAATATTGGTGGTATCTTGCCTCTCCCTCTCTGCTCTGCTCTGCCTCTCTATTTGCGGGCTCTTTGCTGTGTGTGCTCATTATTGTTACCTGTTGGCTGCTCGTCCGTTCGTCTGTCTGTTTGCCTGCTGCGGCTCATGTGCGTTCATTGCGTAATTCCGACACATTTACCTGGCGTATTCAAGCGTTGGCAGCCCATTCGCCAGCGCAAAGCGAGCAGAAGACCGCCTCATGAGCCGCATGTGCGCTAAATCAGTAAAGTCAACAAAAAGGCAACAGGTCTGCCAGGCAGCCAGTCAACCAGCTAGCTAGCTGCCAAGTGCAGCTGCTTGCAACGTCTGTTGCATCTGCAACTCGAACTCGTACTCGTACTCGTACTCGTACTCGTACCCGTACAGCCTGGCGTATGCGCAATGTGGGCGTTCTGCCACATGCGAATCATACGACTCGTATGCCAACTAGTCGAAGCTGTGCTTATTTTTTTTCTGCGCGAATCTTAAGTGGGTGTAGCTACACACACACACACACACACACACACACAGTTATAATTGTACATTGTGTGGGTGCTTATGATTCATTGTTTTCGACCATTACACACACAAAAAACAAAAGAAAGAATTGCACGCAAAAGCTTAAATACCCTTGTGGATATACGACTGACGGCTGTGCATATATGTGAGGAGAAGTTTATGACTCGTAATTGCTGAGTTTGAGGAGGATACTTAAAAATAAAGGTCACTTTTCTATATCTTTATTCATTTTTCAAACGATTCTCCTTTTAGAGCCATATGATATGCTAGTAGAATATGGATATGACTAGAGCTTGGTAGAGTTAAGATATCTCGTAACGTAAGTTACGGTTGATCAATTGATATATGATATAGTAGTTCGATATGAATTAGAACTGACTCATATGTGTGTAGCATGATTGAGCTAGGTAGAGTTAAGAATCTTAAACGACAGAAATGTTTTGCGTCTGTTGTTATGGATCAAAAATATATATATAGTTTAAGCTGTCGCTGGTTTTCTTTCTTTGCACTGTCACATACTTGGTGACAAAATAAAAATACCCTCTGCTTAGGGTATAAGCATGGTAAAAAATCCCAGTTGCTGCTGCATTACGGGTTTAAAGTACTTGAAAACATGATTTCGAGCTCTCTAGCCCTGCACTGGCCGAACTCCCCACTCAACCCCTGCCCCTCTGATCCCCACTCAACCCCTGCCCCCCTTCCCCGTGCTCCTCACTTGCCCTGCAGGCATACGTAATCGTGTAAATATTTCTCTCGAAGCGACTGCCGGGTTACGTGTTTTGTTTATGTTTAAAAAAAAATAACAAATATTCAATAATAATATTTTTTTTTTCGCTTTGTAGACATTTTAGATTGAAGCAAAGTCTTTAGGCCACTTTAGCGCTAGGGAAAGTTGAGCAGCTTTAGACCCGGAATCCGTTGAAAATGCTTGAAGTGGGTAAAAAGGTCTTGTGCAAATGTATGTATGTATGACAGGCAGAGGAAGGCATCTCTTAGTCCATAAGGTACATATATTATTGATCAGCTGCAGCAGCAACAGTAGATCTAGCCATGTTCGTCTGCCTATCCGCCTGTCCATATGTATAAATACGTCGTCCTCAGAGACTAAGGGCTTAAGGCCTAGAATTTTCAACCTAGCTCATCCTTATAATGGCTAACCCACCCCTCGGAACCTACAAGATCTAGAAACATTCAATTGGGAATGTAGATTCTCGTTTTGTATATACAGATCCAGAATATTCACTTCCCCCGTTGCCACCCAAAAAAAACCTTGCTTTGGAAATATAGTCTTGGGCTTTGCATTTAGAAACATTTGGATGCTCTGATTGATGCCCTGAAAATTGCATATAAATCTGCCAAAAAACACCCAAATTAAAAAGAAATTTGAAACGAATTTCTCATATGATCACTCTGAAGAAAGAAGAAGCACACACACTGCGTGCATATTAAGAAGAAGGCTTGAATGTTTGTATTGACTGATCTATGCTGTTTTCAGGGTATCTCCTAGTCGTGCACTGTCTTAAAACTGTCAAAAAACAGTCAAGATATTTAGGAAAGCATTTCCCATATGGTTGGTCCGAGGGTAGAAGAAGCACACACACTGTGTCCGAGTGCTTTTAGCGCCAGCTCGTCGCTATGTTTAGGGTATCTCCTAGTCGTCCCGCCTCTCATATTCTCACTTGTTTTCACTTGTTGCCAGCGCAATTTGTCAAACCTTTTTCCCTTCCATTTGTGCATTTTGTGCAAACATATTTTCATAACTCGCCAGCGCTTTTCTCTGCGCTGGCTTTTGCCAACTAATTTTTCATTTAAAAGCGCATTTAAAATTGTTTTTTTTTTTCTTTTGCGGTAATTTGTTGTTGGGCGCAGAAAGGAAAAGGAAATGAAACGCGTAATTTGTGTGCGGTTCGCGGCGGCTATTAAAAAAAAAAACAGTTGTCGATTTTTTAACTCAGGTATTTGCTTGTTTTTGCGCCTTTTTGCTATTTTCTGTTTCTTATTTTTGGCTGTTTACATAAAATGTTTATAATTTCATTTTCATTAGCTGGCGTTGCAAAATGCGGCTAATCAAACGAACAAACTAACAAACGAGCAGGTTTATTGAACTCTTGGGCTCCGCATTTTGTCATCGACTTTGGCCAATTTTCCCCCCTCCCCTCAAATTTGTACCTTGTTTTATGGCCCATGATTAATTAAACGCAGCTGGCCCAAAGTCGCGCTGCTTATGTAAGCCGAGAGCTTACATGATTTAGTTGGGAGGGGGGAAACTTAATTTGAGGCACAAAAGAAAGCAAACGGCCAACTAATGATGCCAAAGTTGCACGCGGGTCGCGGCCAAAAGGGTCGGAGAGACAAAAAAAAAAACAAAAAAAGTGAAAAACAAATCATTTTGCATTGCGTAAAACTGTGCAACAAGCTGCTGATGCGAGAGCTGCTGCTGTTGCTTCTCTTGTTGCTGCTGCTGCTGATGATGACGAGCATGTGCCACGCCCCGCAGCCATTTGCAACGCCTCAATGCACAACAACAAACGGCAACAACAACAACAACTTTGGCTATTGAAAACTTTTCAGACCGAGCCAAGCGACTCGCACTGAATTCGTAAAGCCAAAGCCAAAGCCAGACAAATAAACGGAAGCCTCAAACCGGGCACTAAAAAAAAACCAAAAAAAAAACAAGCTAAAACACAAAAAATCTGCGAAAAAAAGGCTGTGCAATTACTCAGTGCTGCATTTGTTATTGTTGCTGTCAACATTTAACATATTGTCAGATGGAAATATAAAAACATTTAAGAGTGCTCAAGTCGGCAGTGCCCGTCCAGAAGATACCCTGCACCCAAAAGGGATAATATATATAGGGAATGCATTCCTAATAAACTTCGGTGCTTGTAGTCCGATCTTTTTGAAATGCTCAGGGCTTAAATGTGGCCGAGATTGGCGTGCAGATCAAGAATATATATATATATATAGGCTGGCAGAAGATATCCTGTACCCAGATCAACCTCGGCGCTTATAGTCCGATCTTTTCTAAATATTCATGGCTTAAATGTGGCCTAACTTGTCGTCCTGATGAAGAAAATATTTAGCTTATGGGCTAGCAGATGCTTTCTTCTGTCCGTTACATAAATATGCACAAAGCTACTATGACCCCTTGTTACAGGGTATTTATAGTCTATTAAAAGATCAAGGCATAAATATGGCTTAACTTGACATGCTGATCAACAATATATATACCTTCTGTCTATTATATACATGTGCACAAAACTATGATGCAACTTGATACGCTTATTTAATATTTACAGGGTATTTATAGTCCGATCTACAGAGTATATATAGCTTAAGGGCTGGCAAATGCTTTCTTCTGTCTTTTACATACATTTAGACAACATTATTATACCCCTTGTTATGCCTTTTTAATTGTTACAGGGTATACAAAACCAACGCCCCATTTGGCGCGCTTTGTTTTTTTGAAAAAAGGTCACTAAGGCAATCAGTTTTTATTCGGCAGCTGTTTCAATTCTAGATGCTAGGGTTACGACCAGGAAACGTCATTTGGGGCATTTCACGACATTTAGTTTTTAGCTTCATTTCCGCATTGACATCCGCAAGGTTTTTGTGTTTTTGTTGTTGTTGTTATTGTTATTGTTACCTTTGCCATTTCTTTGGCTTTCTCACGTCTTTTGTCGTTGTCGCTGGCAGCTGTTGCATTTCCTGCATTAAACTGCACCTACTGCAAGCAGCCCGTGGCAGAGCCCAACCAGCTCCAATTCCAGCTCCATCTCCAGCTCCGACTCCAGCTCCGACTCTGGCTACGACTCCTTCACCCGCTTTGGCAAAATGTCACGCACATGAACTGCCAACTTTGGCAGTGTTCACTGTGGCTCTGCCAGCCTTTCTCTGGCTGCCGCCCCCTCCACCTTGTAGTTGGCTGCTTTTGGCATTTTGTTGCATGTTTCGATTTCACATTAGAAATGCTTTCGATCGCCTCAAGCAAAACGTGTCTTGTGCCTTGCATGCGGCGGCCAACAAACAAGTTAATGCCATGAACGTGGCCAGAGCCGGAGGCAGTGGGCAGGCAGTGCAGCAATGCGCTGTAGGGTGCAGCGCGGCAAAGCGAGCGTGTTAAACTGCCACACTGCGAGATACCCAGCTATTGACATAAGCAGCTGTGCTTTTTCCTACTTTTACCACCACTTAATGGCAAATTGTATTATTAAATAACAGTTGTATTTATAGTCGAGAACTGCTGTACGCTTAAAGTGCGAACAAAAAAAGCGATACTTATCGATAGAGGGTTGGAAAATCGATATTCAACTATTTCGAGGGTATGAAAGTTCGCAAAAAACACAAAAACTTGTCTTAAGCCCTTCAAATGCTCGCAATATGCTTAAAGACAAATATTAGGAGCAAAACGGTTTGAGGAAGAGAGTAAGAATTTAGAGAATAAGAATCGATACTTACCAATTTAGGGGGCTATCGCAAAGGAGAATAGCTTTTTTGTAGCTCTTATAATATCCGAGATATATTCTAAAACAAAGTATAAAAAATGAGCATTTATCGATATGTGCAGAGGGGGTTGAACAATCGATATTAATCGATTTCGAGATTTTGAAGGGCTGTCGCAAAGCAGAAATACTTTTCTATAGCTCTTATTCTATACGAGATTTGTTCAAGAACATAGTCCAAAAGGTTGATATTTATCAATTTAAAGCATACACTAATAAAGAATCGATACCTATCGATTCCTTTTCTTATCTGTAGATCTTCAAATATCCTCAAAAACTTAGTATACAAAGTCGATCTTTATTTAAATCGACCTTAGGGGGTCTAGGAATCGATATTTATCGATTTCAAGAATATGGTTGACTATCGTAAAACAGAAAACACTTATCTATAGCTCTTGTGGTCTTCATGCGTTTTATGTTTTATGTACTATTTCACTAGTACAAAGGCTCTCTGGTGTGTTCGTTATACCCCCTTATCCATTTTCAATGGTTACAGGGTATAAAAGAAATTGCAACGCAAACGGCAAGAAAACTGCAACGAAAGCGCGCGGAGAAAGTTATTTTTTGGCCAAGGCGGCATTTAAAAATTGTATTTATGAGCTGGCTGCAAGCCAAGAAAGCAAAAGTGAAGCTGAGACCGGGACTGAAGCTGAAGCTGGAGCTGGAGCAGTCGCCACATGAATTAGCGGCAATGAATTAATGAAAGTTTTACTCAATTTTTGCTTCGATTGAATTGTATTTGTGTGTGTGGGCCTCTTGATTTGTGGCGGAAATGATTCACAATTAGTCACATTTATTGTGTGTGCAGCTCGAAAAGTATTTGTGTATTAGCTTGTAAACACACTCACACACAAGATCCGCTCACTTTCAGGGCCAAAGCGTGGAAGTCAAGCATTAAATTTACGTTAACATTAAAATCCCAAGTTTTTTTTAGTTATTCTAAAAGTCCATTCAAACTAATCAAATTTAATTTTAACATTGGCCAACATTTGCAAACAATTCTGAGAGAATTTTAAAGCACATTTTGTGCAGATTGTTTCCCCTGTGTTAAGCGAACATTTTAAAATTCAATTAATTCTATTCAACACGCTAAAATTTTCCTATACAGTGAAAGCTCCGCTAACGGACAGCTGGTTTCATTTTAATTTTTTGAAGGAGAAATTACCCAGCGGGACTCGGCTCAGCTGAATAATGTTGAATATTTCACCATAAACTTTGTGTAGCTCGCGTTTACTTCAGATATACATATATATAAATTTCCAGTACTCGACCCTATTTGGGCTTTATTTGTTTGCTGTTTTTAATTTGCTAGCATAAAAATTGAATTTGAACCGGCGACTTTCCGCTTGCTGGTCCGGAGCTTCGACACCATACGAATACATGAACATAAAATGGAAGAAAGATTCTCCTGATTGTTTTTTCTTGTATTTTATTATATTTCGAGCACTTTCAAGTGTTCGCTCTAGGCAGTTTTTACTGCATATGTAAAATTTCCCAAATGTGAACCACTCTTTTAATTTTTTATGCCATGTGCAACGTTGCGTATGATTGACATTTGTGTCATACGTAAACATACGCATGTGTGTGTGTGTATTTTCCACTCATTGCATGTCATTTCATAATTTTTAATATGACACCATTAAATAAGTAAAATCAAAAATTTGTTTGTCATATTTCAGTCAGTCAGTCAGTTAGTCAGCTTGTCAGTTAGTCGATTAGCCAACTGGCAGAACAAAAGTCTACCCACTCGTGTTCGCAATTTATTTTTAATTAAAAGTTCTAAAGAAAAGACATGCGATTCATTCAAGCGCCAAGTATTCGTGTATATATGTATGTGCTCATAATGAGCCCGCAGTCTTGTATATTTGTGTATTCGCATTCAATTGTATTTCACGTAATTCGTAATTAAAACTTGACTTTTAATTCTGCCGCCATCGACTAGGCCCAAAGCAAAGGCCAGCCGCCGGCTCGTGGGAGCCTTGTGGCTTTGTCCAAGTGAAGGCCCAAATGCCTGCGAATAGAACCCGGGCCCCAGCCCAACTGAATGCTCGCCCATTGTGCGCGCAGATCAGCCAAATTGCCGGCAATTTAATTTCACATCAACAGCAAAATTCTGGCCGCAAGTTTAAGCAAATATTGACATTAGTCAGCGCCGTGTCTGGTACATAAATAATATGATCTTTTTATACCCCGAACCCATTGAAAATTATTAGAGAGGGTATGAGGGTTTTGTGCACATTTGTGTAACAGGCAGACGGAGGCTTCTTTGGTGAGAAATTTCACCTATGTCTATACAGGATATTTGAGGGTATCATTTTCACTTCACTGGACCTATGTCGATATACGAATTTTGGGACAAGATTTGGACATGAATTTCGACTAAAAAATATGTGTTCAGATTTGAATGCCAGATTTATCTAGAGGGAAAACCATGAATAAAAATCGAAACCTGGTGAAAATCGGTTGAGATTTGACCGAGTTATGGGAATGGGAAATTTTGGCCCATGTCGATATGGGAATCTTGGGATAGGATTTGGACATGAATTTCGACTAAAAAAGGTGTGTTAAGATTTAAATGCCAAATTATTTAAGAGGGAAAACCATGAAGAACAAGCTAAACTTCGTCAAAATCGGATGAGATTCGACCGAGTTATGGGGGTTGGAAATTTTGACCTATGTCGATATACAAATCTTCGGATAAGATTTGGACATGAATTTCGACTAAAAAATATGTGTTCAGATTTGAATGCCAGATTAATCTAGAGGGAAAACCATGAATAAAAAGCCAAACCTCGTGGAAATCGGTTGAGATTTGACCGAGTTATAGTAACATTTTGTACGAATCATATAATATGTGTGTGTGTGTGTGTTAGTGCATGCATGTATGTATGTCTGCATTGATGTATATATGTACATATGTTTGTTTTCTAATACCAAACGCAGAACAAACTTATTTGTCGTGCTGCAAATTTAAATAAAACGAATTTCTACTAAGTGCTCTTCTCCTCGATTCTCATGAATTCAACTGGGCCCCGCAGTTTTGGATGCATTTCTAGTAAGTGCCCTGACAAGTGCGATGGTGATGAAGTCAGGGGTGAGTAGGTATGTAGGTATGTATGTAGGTATGTAGATAAGTAGGTATGTATGTGTGTGTGTGTGTGTGTATATTTTTATGTATATATGTATATATACATGTATATGCAAATAAACATGCGTGCATACATATGCAGACATGCACACAAAAATGCAAAACTGCATGCATACATGCATGTATATATGTGTGTATGAAGGTATGCATGTATATACCTATGGATGTATATAGGCATCCGGACAAGTATTTGTCGCTGTGCTGCAAATTTAAATAAAACAAATTTCTACCAAGTGCTCTACTCCTCGATTCTCATGTATGTAGGCATCCGGACATGTATTCATACATGTACGCATGCAAGCATGCATGTGTTCATACATGTACGCATGCAAGCATGCATGTATTCATACATGTACGCATGCAAGCATGCATGCACATATACAAAACAAACATGAATTTTTCGTATAGATCTTTGGAATTAAATTTGAACAGCTGCTGCGTCTGCTTGCAGGCATAGGGCATCTGCTAGTCGGTCACTTTCGACTGGAGCACTCTTGATTGTTCAGTAGAATTTGTGTTTTTGCGCCAAACGAGAATTTTTCGTGGAGACCCGCAACGTTTCGGCGTTTTCGCGCTTTGTTGACCATTTTGTGGCTGCGGTTCGTTCGTTTTGGTTCGCTTCGTGCAGCCGCTGCCCAAAAACAAAATCGTGTCTATGGCCAAATTCAAATTAAAATTCCACAGCGCATGCCAAGCAGCAGCAGCAGCGGCAGCGGCAGCAGCATAGCTAATGCCAAGAAGTTGCGCGGCCAAGTGGATTGACGATTGTCTGTCCGACTGCAGCACGACAAACACCGCAACAGCGACAACAACTTAAACAAATTTATATGAATACTTGTAAAAACACCGAATTTCGAATGCTCTCTATTTGCTTATCTTTTCTTTTCCTTTGAGAAAACTAACTTCTAGCTTCTGTTTGCTGTCTGATACACTGACTTTGTCTCCCTCTTGCTCACACTATTTGCTTCTCCTCTCACTGTCTCTCTCACTCCTTCACTCTTGTTCTCTCTTTTATTATCTGCTGTCTCCCTATTCTGTCCTCTCTTTTTCTCTTGCTGTCTCTTCTTATATCTCTCATCCATTTATCCCTTTGCTCTCTCTTATTATCAGTCACTCTCTCTATCTCCTTCTTACTCGCAATCTTTGGCTCTCCTCTCCTTTTCTCTCCCTGTCTCTCTTACTCCTTCACTCTTTGTCTCTATATTATTATCTGGTGTCTTACAGACGAACTTACTTTGCTTCCTTCTTGCTCACACTATTTGCTTCTCTCTTTTAACTCTTGCTGACTCTCTCACTTATTTACGCTTTTTTGGTCTCTGATTCCTACTTACTTATTTAATTTGTCTCCATGTTGCTCATACTCTTTTTCTTCTCTCTCTCTTTTTCTTCTCACTCTCTCTACTCTTATCTATCATTCACTCTATCCTCTAGCTTTATCATTCTGGACAATATCTTCGTTCTCTTCTTAAGAGAACGTATTCCTTCGTTCTCTTAAGTCTTTCTCCCCTCTCTCTCTCTCTCTCTCTCTCTCTCTCTCCCTCTCTCTTTCTCTCTCTCCCTCTCTCTCTCTCTCTGTCACTCTCTCTCTTGACAGTTCGATTGACTTGGGCTGGGTCTGGTAGTTTCTTTATCCAGGCACATCATGAACTTTCTGCCCAACAAATGGAATGCCATAGTTCATATTCACATTTAAGTAAGGGTATTAAAAGTAGGCACAGCAACGCCCGCGTCTCGCAACATAGAGCAAAAATGGCAGTCGCAGTTCGTAGCTGCTGTTGTTGTTGTTGTTGTTGTTGTTGTTGCTGTTGTTGTTGTTGGTTCTGTTGAAGGCAGCGACGTGACGAGACGCCCAAATGGGGCGCACTGTTGTGCTGTACAGTGAAATAGGCAGACTATGGAGCGCACTCAATGGAGCAGCCAGCGAGGCTCGAACCCAAAAAAAAAAGACAAAACTACGAATATATAAAATCCAAGTCTTCGAGCCAAAGGCGGCAGCGAGCTTTGTCGCTTGTTCTAGTCTCGCCGCGCTTGAGATGCCAGGCCTAACCTTGGCCTAAACTGCAAGCCAATGAACTAAATGCTTGTGAAAAGCAGCAGCAGCAGCAGCAGCAGCAACATTGTTGGCTGTTTTGTTAGCTTGCGAGTCGTTTTGGCAGTTTTAATGGCAACGTGAAAATTAAACAATTGTGCAAGCAGCCGCTTGATAATCGCCTCAATGATTCATGGCCCGAGCAGCAGAATAAGATTTGGCCAGCAAAAAAAAAAAAAAAAAAAAGGCCACTAACAAATCCACTGCACAATGGGCAGCTGTTCTGCCCGAGGGGCAAATACGTCGCGTAGCTGCCACCAATTTGTGGCCAACTAATTACTCAGCTCAGCTGCTGCCCCACGGTGCAAACATGTCAAGAGGCTACTGTGAACCAGTTGGAGCCGTAGCCGAAATCGAAAATATTTCTAGGCTGAATTGATAAAAGTGCTCCAGCCCGACTAGAAGATGCCCTGTGCTGTGAGTCTGCTAAAAGAGTTGCCTAATTTGCCACGTCTAACTCTTATAAGTAAGGGAATATTTGTGCTCAACGCAAGCTTTGCAGATAATCGATAATTATCGAAGCCTGTACAAGAGGTCGGTCTAAGAGTTTTCGATTTAAATGTTTATATTATTAAATGCCCTTGTAGACATATGGCCAGCATACAATGAAATGCTATATGATATAGTAGTCCGATGTTGATAAGATTGGACTTATATATAAGCAGCATAGTTTAACTTGTAAATGCTAGGTTTGGTAAAGATATCTTGATAAACATAATGCTCATAATACTTAGCTCGTATAAAATAAGCACAGGGAAAATAGTTGATGCCGAGTATAGTTAAAATATCTTGATAAACAAAAAGTTGTTCATACAAGAACCTCATTTTCGACCGATCGTTCCTATGGCAGCCACATGATGTAATGATCCGATTCGGTTCCGATATATGAACTGCGTGCCACAGAAAGAGGGACTTCAGCAAAGTTTCATGACGATAGCTTTAAAACTGAGAGACTAGTTCGCATAGAAACAGACAGACGGACAGACGGACAGACAGACATGAATATATCCACTCAGCTGTTGATACTGATCAAGAATATATATACTTTATGGGGTCGGAGATGTCTCCTTCTACGCGTTATACATTTCGAGACATATAAATCATATAATGCCCTTTGCTAGGGTATACAATTTTGTTCATACAAGAGCCTACTTTACGACCGATCGTTCCTATGGGAGCTATATGATATTCTGTTCAGATCTGGCCTGTACCGACATATGTGCTGCCTGCAATAGAGAGAGAGAGGGGGAGATAGATAGATAGATACTGATCTAGAATATATATATACTTTTTAGACTCAAATATGTCACACTTCATTATAATACCCCCTACAAGGAAATATGCTTTATATTTAATTTAAGGTCTTTAGGTCTTGTAGTCTCTGATATCGACAAGTTCTTCTCGGATATTGACATGACAGAGGACAAGCGGATATGGTCTACACATCTGTAGCTGATCGTGAATATTTTCTATAATGTACGCTTATTTGTAGTCCATATTCAATTTGTAGTTGGCAAAAAGACTCAACTCTTAACTCAACTGTTGCCCACTTGGCAATTGAAACAAGTTTCTGCTCGTGTTTTTGTCTGCGGACTTAGCGCTTGCTCTGAACGCATTAATATTCATTTATTTATTTGATTTATTTACAAGACGCGTCACGTTTCTGGCCTCAAGCTAACAGGAACTCTCTCGCTGCTCGGCTTTACTAATCCGTTGCCCTTCTTCTCCTGCAGATGCGGTTGCCGAGAAGCCCACGACGTACCGGCCCGCCGCGGCTGGAGGGGGTCGCCCTTCGCTGGCGCCACTTAACTCGGCGCTGGAGCGGGATCGCAAGCTGAGGAATGTGTTGGCCGCTCGCCGCACCGCACTGCAACGCGGTGGTTTTCGCACGCGCATCGGTGGCACCACCGGACGCAGCGCCACCTCGCCGGCGGCTGCGGCTGCCGTGGAGAGCACCTCGAAGTCGCCGAGCGATCCGCGCTCCGTTTGCATACGCAACTGCACCAAGAACTTCACGCGCCGCACAACCGCCAGCTGCATGCGACAGTGCGCCAACTTTACGCGCATGGCCATGGCGGGCACCGCCAACAACAACAGCTCCTCGGTGGTGCTGCGTGCGCCCAGCAAGGCGGCCAGCACGGGCACGGGCACGGGCACGGGTGAGCGGGACACCAACGAGATACTCTTCAGCGATGAGTCCTCGCATGGGCTCTTTGTCGTGGCCAAGGAGCAAAACGATACGCTCAACCACATAGCTGATGCTGTCAAGCAGCAGCAGCGTGGGCGTGGCAAGCCCATGCTGGCCGCTGTCGACGAGGCGGACGTGGATGAGGATGAGGCCGAGCTGCAGCCGTATCTGTACTTTGGCGCCAAGCTGCCGCCGATCAAGCCCGGCGCATTGACCATCACGCCAGCCGACGGCGACGATCAGCATCCGCGCGTGCTCGAGGTCTCCGTCAGCCAGACCAGCAGCACCACCAGCCCCGCCAGCCCCGCCAGCACCACCGCAGCGCCGTCGGCCAAACCCACCGTCTCCACGCGACGGCCACTGACCGCCGTGGAGCGCAGCCGCAGCCGCTACAAGTATCATATGCGCGAACGCGGCGTGGCGCCCACTGCACCACTGACCCCACCAGCAGCAGCTATCAGTCGCACACGCTACGTGGGCTCGGGCCGACCCACAGCGGGTCTCGCGGAGAGCTCGGTGGAGCAAAAGCCCGTCGAGCCAGCTGAGCCCGAGCTGCTGCTGCCGAAGCCCGTGCTGGTGCGTCGAGTGGTGGGCAAACCACAGACATCCTCGACACCACTCATCATCACCGTGCTGAGCGCCGAGGAGGAGACAACCGTGGCGGCCGAGCCAAGCAGCACCACAAGCAGCAGCCCCACCACGACAGAGCCACCCAGCACCACGAGAAAGCCAACGACAACGAGCACCACCACGACAAGCAGCACCACAACAACGAGCACCACCACAACGAGCACCACCACGACTAGCAGCACCACAACCACAACAGCTGCCCCAACGACAAGCACGAGCACCACCACAACAAGCACCACAACAACCCTTCGGCCCAGCACCACAATTGCAGCCCCAACCACCACCACAAGCACCACCACAGGCACACTGTCGGCCAAGACGAAGACCATCATCGAGGAGGATACGGAACGTTTGCGCGCCTTGGGTCCCTCTCTGACGCAGGAGATCAATATCGAGGACCAGAATAATCTGATCATATTCTGCAACAGCACCGCCAACTGTGCGGCGACACCGCGCACACCGCCACAGCTGGCGGCCACCACCGACTCGAGCTCGGGCTCGAAAATATTGCGCACCACCGTGCTGACATCCGTACGTTCCACGGTGAATCCGCGCACCACCACCAGCCCAGCGCCCAACATCTTCATAGGCATTGTGGAGTCCTCCTCCTCCTCGCTGCCATCCGACGTCAGCTCCACGGCAATTGCGGAGGAGCGTGACGTGGGCCTCGAGATGAGGCGCATGAATTTGGTCACACTGGTTTTGGTCGCAGTGGGCGTGGTTCCACTGGTGGCCATTGTTTTATATTTGGTGCGCAACTATGTGGTGCGGCGCCAGGCCAAGCAGGACGATGTCTTCGATGTGTGCATCACGGATCAGCAGCCCATTAGCCCCGTCAAAAAGATCGACTCCAAGTATCAGCTGGAGCCCGACGACGACGAAGTCGACCATCATCAGCAGCAGCTGCAGCAGGCCATGCCCATGTCCAACTCGCAGCAGCAGCAACAAAGTCCGCGCGACTCCAACCACAATCGCTACGATGACAAAACATCGTTGGCCAGCGAGTATCAGGAGTTCGAGCGCACCAACATCCGGCTGAAGAGTCTGCTCGGCGAGGGCAACTTCGGCCAGGTGTGGAAGGCCGAGGCGGACGACCTGAGCGGCCATTTCGGTGCCACGCGCATCGTCGCCGTCAAGACAATACGCGCCTGCAGCGCCCAGGTCAGCCTCAAGGATGAGGCCAACATTATGCGCAAGCTGGGCTCCCATCAGAATGTGGTCACACTGCTCGGCGCCTGCGTCGAGAGCGGTACGTATTGCAGCGGCAGACAAATGACAGCCGACTGACAGATACCCTGCTGAGCTATGCTCACAATTCGATGGGCTAAAAAAAGTCAACCTTTTTTTTGATGATTTTTTGGCATATCTCGTTTAAATAATGTCAGATTTTGTTATTTCATACCATTTTGGACTCGTAAGGATCGGTACTATCGATTGGCATCAATCTGAAAATGAAAATCTAAATTTTGACCAAAATCAACAAAATGGCAAGGGGTTACATCACGTTTTTTCTCAAATTCGGGGTCGGTGCGAAAATCGAAGCTTTTTTGATGATTTTTATTGAATATCTCGGGTAAATTCTGTCCGATTTTGAAATGTTATAGCTTTTTGAATTCGTAGGGATCCCTACTATAAATTGGCATTCAAACAAATTAAAAATCGATGGGATAGATTAGTTTGTTGACTTAAAAACGATTCGTTTCTAAAGTCCACATTCTAACTTTCTTCTATACATACATATGTTACATACATATGTTACATACCTAGGTAAGATCACGCATAAAAAAAGTTGTTGCCAAAAAAAAACGATTCGTTTGTAGAGTCAATATTCTAGCTTTCTTCTATACATACATATGGTACATACATATGTTACATACCTAGGTAAGATCACGCACACATGTACGCATGCTTTGACAGCGTAGCTGTGCTTCTTCTTCTCTTAACCCCACATTATGGAAAGTGCGTTCTTAAATAACTTCGGTGTTTAAAGTCCGATCATTATGCGGTTTTCAAGTACTTAATATATGAGCAAAAAGTGTGTGTATACCAAAGTGCAGGTCTCTAGCTTGAAAGATGCGTATTTTTATAATTCTGTGAAGAATGCAGTGAGGTCTTTAAAATGTGAAATATATTTAATCTTGGTAAAGTATATGAGAACCTACAAAAAAAGTTTGGTCTATATAGAACTTGTAATTCTCCAGTTTTGCTTAAAAAAGCAAGTTTCCAAATCGATACTTATCGATATTAAGATAATGGGAGCAGATATCGAAAATACCTCCGGATATGGCATAGGAGAACATATGTCTAAAATTTCTATACTCTGTAGCTTTTTTAGTGTTCTTGCAGGGACTTGGCTAGCTCGTCTTCCTGATCCATAGTATGTGAGGTCGGACATGCTTCCATTAACGTCTTCAATACATATGCTCCTTTTTAGCTATAATTAATCAAATTTAATCCTTTTACGATCTGTATACGCAGAGCCGCACATGCTGATCATGGAGTACGCGATGCGCGGACGTCTGCTGTCGCTGCTGCGGGCCGCACGCAGCGCGACGAATATTCTGCCCGCCTCGGTGCCGGGCGGACGCAGCCTGGCGCCGCTCTCGCCACGCACCCTGGCGGGCTTTGCGCTGGACATTGCCTGCGGCATGGAGTACATAGCCGGGCACAGGGTAAGCTCAGCTTCTAGCTAACCGAGGAGAACACAAGTCGCCTAACTTCTACTCTCTTTGGATCGACAGATTGTCCATCGGGATCTGGCGGCGAGGAATGTGCTGCTGGATCACAATGGCATGTGCAAGATCTGTGATTTTGGCATGTCCATTGATCTGGATGCGGAGCGCATGCGCAAGGAGCAGGAGAAGAATGCGGCCAACGATCTAATGCGCAGCAATGCGCAAAAGTTTAAATTCGACTTTGGCAGTCGCTATATTTTGCAACATTGGCAGCACACCTTCGGCCAGGGCCAGGGCCAGGGCGGCGGCGGCGGCTGCTCCAAGGATCAGGCGGAGAAGAAGCATCATGGCCATGATACGATTGGCAAACGGCATGCCCTGCCCATACGCTGGATGGCGCCGGAGAGTCTACAGTTTCACATGTTCACCACGGAAACGGACATTTGGGCCTTTGGCATCGTCCTCTGGGAGATTGCCACGCTGGGTAGGCTGAGGCTCAGCTCCTTATATATATATATATTTCCTCTACTCACATCTCCTTGCTTTGGCAGGCTCCACGCCGTACTCTCATCTGACGGGGCGCGAGGTCATACGCCGTGTGCCGCAGGGCCTGCGACCGGAGCTGCCCAAGGAGAGCCGGCACGAGTTCTACAATCTGATGTCGCGCTGCTGGCACAAGGAGCCGCAGCTGCGGCCCACGTTCGCACAGTCGCGTCTGGAGATCACACGATCGCTGCACAAGTGGGTCGATGATGATTCCGCCGCCTCGGACTATATGGACGTGAGCGGCTTTAGCGAGGATCTCGAACATGGCGTTGTCTACTTCAACCACCGCATCTCGGAGTTTGAGTGCGAAATATGACGTTGACTGAATCACCCCATCCACCAATCCACCATCAACAACCACCTGCACACTAGGGCCCGGCATCGGTTAATTCATTTGCCTCAAACTCGGGTACTCAATCGTTTTAAACGAAAACCGACAAACTCCAGCCTACGAGTATCGAGCTAAACGAGTAACCAAACAAAGTTCGAGCTGCTCGAGCAGCTGCAACACGTTCGAGTTAACGGTCTGATATCATACATGTATGATCGATTAGCTCGAACGAGTTTGCAGCGAGTTAGATTAGTTCTTTTGAAACGAATCTTCGTTCGAGTAGACTTATTTATTTTCTTGCTTGCAGCTTGGGCTTGTTTCCAGCTTAAGAATAATTGTTCGAGTATTCGAAACTTGTTTCAGCTGATTCGATGCAGGGTTCTGTTGCACTCCATCATCTCGTCGCCATTGCCCACCAACTAATGTGTACATCAGGCTCATCCGCACACACACACACACATATTTCCTGTACCATTTCAAAATTCGCGTGCTTGTCGAGCAGTATTATTTGTATCTTATATCTGTATCTTTGCCTCTTAGTTTCGTTACGTTTTCGGTTGAGAGCCTCTCAATCTTTTGTATATATTGTATGCGTTGCACATGATTTATTTTATGATTTTATTATTTAGGCCCTATGTTTAATTAATGGCGCTACTTGTGCTTAGTTGATATTAGTCACTTAGTTCTTCTAGTCTATATCTAAAATTCATTTCCCCAAGTTGAGCCGCCCAACGTAATCCGTAGCCTTAGTCGAGTTGACTGCACCGCAATATATGTATGGCACAGAGTTTAGTTTTGAAATTTATTCTTCTCAACGTAGGACTTAATATTATTGTTATCGATATAGATATATATAATTGTACAAATAAATTAATTAAACACGAAATATAATAATTATATTTACACCAATTGACAAATTGAGCTATATGTACATATGTGTACATAACTTTATCGAGCCAATTTAAGCGTAAATTTTTAAAATTTAAAAATTGCATTGTGTTTATTGTCAATCGATTCTAGAGATTCGTATGAGTTTCAAGATTCCAAATCTGAATTTATGTACACAATATTCATTTTAAAAATTATGAATTTTTATAGCTTGGTTAATTGAAGTCTGATTTGGAAAAGATCTGAAATTCTGGAAGCTCCATAGATTAGATTGGAATTAAAAATTGTCGATTTCTGAATCGTTTCAATATTCGCCAACAAATTTAATTCAATTCAAAAGTAAACTAGTAATTTTTATTAAACTCGAGAGTAGGGATCGTTCCGGATCGTTGATTTCCGAACAATCCGAACTCTCACCAACATTTTTATGTAATCCCTAGCCATTTTTATCATATGGGCAAAATTACAAATTTGTTTGTATGTGTCAATCGATAGTAGAGTAGCAATATTATTCGCAGTATTATTCGCAGATCGGACTCAGTTTACCCGAGTTGCAAATATTTAACATTTGTTATAATATGAATACCTCGGGTAAGTATAGTCGGATCTGCGGGAAATATCCGCAAATCATTTAAGTGCTGAGATAGTTAGAATAGATTTTAAGAGAGCTTGAGAGTTATTTAGACGATTGATTAATTTGAGAAATTGAGAATGTAGAAAGAATGTAGCTTAGTTTATTTAGTTTCTTTATCTAAATGGAATGCAATAGCTTAAATATTATAGCTAATAGAAGGCTAATCGAAGTAATGTTTCAAGCTGATATATAAACTAGCTTTAAGCTTTTTCCAGCGAGCTGGCAGCGCTGCTCTCGCGCTCATAAGGTTGCCACCCAGCTAAACTTAAGTTTACAACGTGTTTGTAAGCAGCTGGCAACTACAACAAGTTACGATTGGAGTTAGTTTTTTTGAACTAGCTCAAAATTTAAATTTGTTTGTTGGGCAAACGAAAACGTAAAATCAAAAAACATTTCGTTAGTTTATATATTAATTTATTTTTTTATTAATTAGTAAAGTTTCAATGGATTGGATTTGGGCTGGATTGACAGATAACTTGTGCTTAGACGCATAAAATGTATAATTACCACAAATCGAAGCTGATTTACCTTGAGGCATCATTTAACCGGAAGGCGCTTCGCTCATCAGTGCTTAGCATATTCTAAACGAGACTTAATGCATAATTAAGCAAACGCTATGCATTTAGGCAGCATATTAATGAGTTTTTGCTCAGCTAAGTTTGGTTGAAGTTCACAGTTGCATAGGCAGCGCGCACATCTTCCTCGTTGTTGCACAATTGAGGAACTGAGCGAATCGCGTCGCAGCGGGATCATCAATCAAGGGATAAATTTTATGACTGCCAGCAATTTGGCTGCTCAGCTTGGCACAACAACAAAGGGAGTTGGCCGTAATTTGCAAATTAGCCAAGCTGAATGCGGGCTTTTTATGGCCATGTCAGATGTTAGTCGAATGAAAGTCGGCAGAAGAGTTTTCCGTTTGAATCGCTGATTGATGACGCTGCAATAAAATAAAACGCCAGCGATGCGGTAATATGTTTAATGGACATAAACATAATGTGCGTAACGGCCTAAAGAGCCGAAACACGCACTGCGTGAAAAACAGAAGAAAAAAAATAAAATCCAAAGTAATGCTGAAAATGCGGCCGTTGTGCCAAGAAAGTGTGAAGAAAATTTCAAGTGGCAATTGAAAGCGAGGCCGGCCGCAGCAGATGCCAACTTAAGCGTCTTTTTAATTTCCACTAGCCAAACGATAAAGATATAAACATAAAAGTGCACAAAACCGAAACACACCGAAAATGATCATTAATGGAAAAATGGCCGGAGTTTGCAGTTCAATTAGCGGGGAGTAAGCCGCTAACTGTGCAGTTTAAGTCACGGCCGAGGGCAGACTTGCAAAAGGAAAACAACTTAAGTTGGGCTGGTCGAAAGTGACAGACGAGCAGATACCCTGCACCTAGCGACAAGCCTTCTAGCTTCCTTCTAGGCAGACGCGCGATCGAGGTATGATTAAAAGATTAATATTTATCGACTTTATGAATATAGCACGAATGTTGAAAATACGATAAATAATGGAGATATATTCCTCTTCTCATATTTTAAGTATCTGCATCTTAAAC
This sequence comes from Drosophila lacicola, assembly GCA_035045355.1. NCBI lineage: Eukaryota > Metazoa > Arthropoda > Insecta > Diptera > Drosophilidae > Drosophila > Drosophila lacicola. Next base: position 1,461,394 of record JAWNPB010000133.1, read on the forward strand.
TTAAAGATTGATCAGATCGACTTAGCTCGCTATCCTGAACAAGAATATAGATTTGCCTTCTGCCTGTCACATACCTTTGCACAAAACCAACAAACCCTTTTTTGGCCATTTTCAGATTATAGACAAAAGAAGAAAGAAAAACGAAAGTTAGCCGCCTGCCTTTCGTCTGGCTGCCAAAAGTGGCAGCTTGTTAAATTGATTTACGCTGCGGGCCCTCGCCTGACCCCTTTGACAGGCTGCAGCTGGATTGCAGCGTCAGGCAAATTGTTAGTTAACGACTCTTTAACTATTTAATTTAGCTATGCATATTTGACAGGCTTCCGTTAGGGCGTTTTGTTTCCTGACCCACAAAACAAAAGACTTAAGACACGAACTTTGTAATGAGGCGTGAAGAAGCGCGCAAAGGCTTCCGCATTACGTGCGAGCTATTTGTGCAAATTGAAATTGTGTGTGTGTTTTTAATGCCAGCTAACGGTTCACCGAACTGCAAAAGAAAAGCAATTAGACAATTGGCAATTTAATGCAGACACGTCGCAGCAGCAGCAGCAGCAACAGAACCAGCGGCGCCGTCGGCAGCGCAGTCAGCAGAGGCAGCAGCAGCAGCAGAGATAGCGGCAACGGCGGCGCCTCAGCAAACAGTCGGCGGCGAGTGTTGAAAGCGTTAAGACGTGCAAGCGGCAGCTGTGCACAGTTATTCACAGTGTTTGCTCTACTCTCTTGCTCCCGATCTACTCTCGCGTCTCCGTCTCTCTCTCGCTCACACTCTCTCGCCAGCGAGAAAAAAGCTGCTGTAGCGGCAAATAAAGGCGCGTGTGAAATCTGTGAAAATTTGCCTTCGAAACAAAATCAACAACTAGATGAAGAAGAAGCCAACATAAAAAGTGAATAGAAAATTAGTGAAGAAGTTCGATTGCGGTTCTCAGGAAATATATAAACGGGGCTAAGCATAAAGCCGCAGCTCCAAAGCGAACGAGGTGATTTCTTGCGACGCGCAGCCTCATTTTATAAATTAATCATAAAACGTAGCAGCAAATAAAACGACAGCAACAAAAACGAACACCTAAAATCGAAAATGGAATCTTTAAATGCTGCTGCTTCTTTTTTTTATTTATGTTTTTAGCCAAATATGTGAAATGGAAACAACTTTCTAAAAGAAACAAAAACAACAACAGCAACAAACACAGCGCGACGCACCAAAATTTGAATTCTTTTTATTCTTTACGGCCGAGGAAATTGTGTCAGCTTGTTAAGCTGTGCGTGCTGTGCGTCTTGCTGTTGTTGTTGTGTTTATACCCTGCGCCCATTGCAAATGTATAAAAAGGGTATACTCTTTTCGTGCAAATGGGGGAGGCTACTTCAAGCACGACGAGCGGAGTCGACCTAGCCAAGTCTGTCTGTCTATAAACTATATCTAGCTATGTCTGTCTGTCTTTAAATTATATCTAGCTATGTCTGTCTGTCTGTCTACAAATTACATATTTTACTATGCCATAGGCAGAATAAGTTTTCGATATCTACTCCCACTTATCGATAATTATCGATTTGAAGAACATGGTTTTTAAGGCTTAACCCGAAGATGAAGACTCTAAGAGTTCTAGAGTTCTAGAGTCTAAGAGTTCTCTAAGAGATATAGGCTCCTGTGTTTTATATACCAATTAAAAATATATCCCTTTGTGAATACCCCCTCCCCCCTCTCTCTCTCTCTCTCTCTCTTTCCATCAAAACTATAAAAAACTAATGTTTGGAGCTAGAGCCTTGCGCTCTGGTATATACACCCAAGCGTATGCCATATTTAATCCCGGAAAATATCATTAAAATAAGACTATAAGTTTCTCAGTTAATCAGAAACGTTTTATCCATTTTGTAAGGCCAAAGCAAGAAGAAGCATTGTCTAGGGTATTTTCTAGTCGTGCATGCCCAGCGTGAGCAACCCTCTTTCTAATTGTTTTTAATGGCATCGTTAACAGCGCCGCTTTGCCCTAGTGTCAAGTTCGTTGCCTAAGTCTTTCGTTTAGGGCCGGCAAATTGAATGTGTTAGCACGCGCCATCGATTATTTTTCACCGCTTGCGCGGGCTGGACAGTGTACACTGTCCAATCTGTGAGCTGTCTAGTTCAAGTTGCGTTTACTAGGTTAGTCGGTTAGTTGTTGTTGTTGTTGTTGTAGTTGTTGTTGTAGTTGTTGTTGCTGCAGCAGCCACAAGCTGGTGTCTGCTTATAGAATTCTCGACTCGCGACTTTCTTGCTGCGGTTGTTTCTCTTATTGCAGCGCTTTAATTTGTTGCTTGATGTGTTTTTTATTTTGCTTGTTTTTCATTTTTTTCGACTGGCCCAGTTTGAACGTCGGTCGCAACGCACGCGAATTATAAGCTAATTACGAGCTGCCAAAGAATTAGCCAGTGAAATTGCATTCAGCATCTGCAGCATCTGCGCAATTTGTATATCTATTCACTTTTACTGAAAATGTGGGCGCCTGGGAACCGAATGGCCTGTGGGAAACATTGCGGCTTATTGGCTTAATTTGATTTATGGCATCACTTTCCCAGTGCCCAGCGCATGTTCATATGCAAAAGGCCGCAAAAAACCAGAAGCGCCGAGCTCGGCCTCTCTCTCCCTCTCTCTCTCTCCCTCCCTCTCTCTTTCTCTGGGGCCATTTGACGCGTTGCCAATGCCATTGCGCAGGTGTGCAAAATAATTTAAAGACACGGCCACAACGGCAACATCCTCACGACCTGCGCGCCGCTTAAAGCCAAAGCAAACGATGCGCACAAATCTCGGCTCGTTGGCAGCTGGGGGCGGCCGCGCTGCCAACTGAGCTAGCGATGGTCGCGGGCCGTGTTTTATTGCACGTTCCAAAACGAACACGAAATTAAATATAAATAAAATATATATTATATATTAAATATATACATATATATTCCAAGGCAGCCCAGCTTAGATCAGTCGAAAATATATTTTTATTTTGTTTTTTTTTTTTTTCTAAGAATTTAAATCAGGCTTAATATAATTATAAATATATTATTATATAAAGTGTATTGTCTTGTATATTTTATATATTTTCTCGTGTTATTTATTTTTACTTTTGAAAAAATCGGTTCGCTAGTTGCTGAGCTGGAATACAAAGTCAAAGTGTGCTAACGAATAGGCTTGAGTCAAAAGTTATAGTTGGTAAAAATGTTCTTACTTTAGCCTTATTTAAGAGAACGTGCTCCAAGATGAGCACGAAGAAACAGACGAGCACGACCCGCGCTCATCTCTAAGTTGAAGATGCAACCTGAAGATCTGGCAACAGCTTTTTATTTACTGGCCTTGTGGCTTGTTTTGGCAGGCTCCTTTGCCAAATGCTGTTAATGTCTCTCGCTGCCTTTTCTAAACTGTCAACCAGTCGATAGATAAAGCCAAAGCGTCGGCAAGTTTTCACTTTTCAACTGCGCAAAGGTCACCGCAAAGGCAACTGCAACTGCTGCAGCTGCTGCAGAGGCTGCCTCTGGCCATGCCTTAAGGAGCCGCTGCCTGTCCGTTTGTCCGTCTATCTGTCTGTCCGCCTCCCTCGGGCCGGGGTGTAGTTAGCATTTGAATTTGTCAGCTCCCATCGCATTGGCATTCACAGACGAGCACTTTCGAATGCAATTGTTTGCATTCCGTGGGCGCGCGCCTTTGCATTGTGATCGACCAAAAAAAAAAAAAAAAATAAAGTAAAAAAAACAATCAACATACATATCAATGCGGGTTCAAGACGAGGGCACGAGCATGTCTAGCTTATTAATCAGGATATCGGTAGCTTCGGTTTTTTAACCCCAAAATGCAAACTTGATTCATATCAACTGTGCTAGAAAAGTCGCACATTTAATAAACTTATATGAATCACATCTATAGATATAAATGTTTCTGGTATTTCTCAGCCTTGCCCGTTCTAAGTTTTTTGCTTTAAATTTAAGACGTCTCAATTTATGTATTACACAGATATTTGAAAATGAGTTTGACATCCATCGACAGAATATACAAAATAAACTTTCGTTCTTTAACCTTTGGCCCTTGTTTCTATCCAAGAGGCTTGGAATTGAGCTTGAAGCCGATTGGGTGCAGCCTTTGAAGAGGCGGAGGAGTTGAGGCTTAACTTGTCATCGACTCTAGGAAGCTGAATGAGTGAATCATATGTATTAAATGTCAAACATTCCTAGGATATTGGCCAATTTGGGTACGGCCAAATACTTCACGATACTGGACTTAAAGTCCGGTGGTTGGGATACAATTCAAATCTCCCAGCAAAGGGAACAGCAAAATCTACCGGGCTTTAAGTGCTTGCAATCTATTTAAATCCTTTATAGAGGTCTATGAGCCCTTGAACTCTTAACCCTTGACGATATTTAAGTTTAGTCTAGGATTAAGATAAACATAGAAGAACACATTTCCGACCCCATAGAGTAGATATATTCTAGATCAGTATTAACAGCCGATACGACATTGTCATGTTCGTCTGTCTCTTTCTATTTCAGAAATAGACTTCTATGTAAACTAATCTCTCAGTCTTGAAGCTTTCCTCATGAATCTTTATTAAGGTCCGTCTATGTCTTGCTGATATATAGCTGGATTATTCCTTATAAATTTATATGAACCAATTGGGGCATTTACTAGTTTCTCTGTGCTCCTTACAACTAAGCAAAAAATTTCCCATATCGGACTTCTGTATTTATATAGCTCTATAGGAAGAATCAGTTGATTATATTATATTATATTTCCTAAGGATGAATTTTCATTTATCCAAATATCTGCACCAAATTCGGCAATTACGAGTTTTACAATACTTCTCATGCATCGTCAAGGCCTTAATTCTACGAGCGTATTTAAACTTCGGCGTGCCGAAGACAGCCGTTCTTTATTATTTATGTTATGTCTTGTTGGCAGCAGAATGTTGTTGCATAGTGTAAAATTATTGTTATCAGCCGCAAGGCCTTTTGCCTAGTTAACTGCACAGATCACAGCTTGCAGAGGTTGCCTGATTTATGACTGAGTACGTGAAGTGGCAGCAGCAGAAGAGCAACTGCAGCAACAACAACAACAACAACAAGAGCAACAACAACTTATGAGTTGTTTGGTGCTTCACGCCTTGTTGAGCAGGCGAAGATGACGTTGGCCACAATGCGGCGCTGGCTATGACTGTGACTGCGACTACAGCTATGACTATGGCTATAACTATGACTTTGGCTATGACTATGACTTCGGCTATGGCCTATAGCTTTGGCTATGGCTGTGCCGATGGCGATTACCTAAAGCCGCAGCGGTAGCTGCCGTAATAGCCACTGCGACGACTTGATTATGATTGCGGCTCAGCCCCTGGCGCTGACGCCGTGTGTGTGTGTGTGTGTGTGTGTGTGGTGCATTGTGGTGTTTACGGTTTTATTACAATTGTTAATGCTCATGTTAATGGCTTTTACTTTCGGTGGAAAGGCGAACGACAACAACAACAGCAGCAACGAATTCAAATCTGAGGCAATGAAAGCAAAAGTTCGTTGCCTAAGTCTTTCGTTTAGAATGCGCGCTGTTGAAAGCGTGCGACGCATAACAATAAATTATATTTTTTTTTTGGGTGTTTTTTTTTTGGATGCCTTTATTTGTGGAATTTAATTTCGTCTTAATAACTGCAATCTGTACTCGGCGCATTTTCCCATTAACTTTCGTTTGTTTCGCAGCGAAAATGAAAGCGGGCCGCGCTTTTGGCTGCCTCTTCTGGGCGTTGCTCTATTGTGTGCTTTATTTGGATTTGGTCAGCGCCAGCGAGGATGAGCTGCTGGACTTTGATTTTGCCGACGCCACCGAAACGGACGCCAGAGCCAGCAACATCGAAGACTGGCAGCTGGCCGCCGATGAGCAGCAGGCACAGCAGGCGGAAAAGAAACTGGAGGACAATATGCTTGACTTTAGCGTGGATTTGGACGAACCGGAGCCGGAGAAGCAGCTGCCCCAGTTCGACTGGCGCGAAAGAGTGCTGCGCACAGCCCTGTCCAAGGCTCTGACGGATCGTGTGCTGCGCCAGAAATTTGCCGAAGTGATGCCCATTCTGCGCGTGTTGTCCTCGCAGCAGCGCCTCGCGCTCTCCGCCCTCATCTCGGCGCAAATGAACGCCAAGCGCGGACACGAGCTGAAGCTGGAGCAGGTGAGCAAATGCTACATTTAATTAAATCACAATTTGTCTCACGATTTTTGCCATGCTGCAGGTGCGCATGATGTTTGGCGACGACCGGAAGCTGCTGCTGCCCGTTGTCTACGATCTGGCCAATCTGGTGAAGAGCTCGGCGCGCAAGTACATCCGGCTGGGCAACGAGCTGGCGTCTGCGGCGCTGCAGAAGCGCAAGGATGTGCTCACCTTCGAGGAGTCCGAGCAGGACGACAGCGTGGGCACCATCGATGTCAGCGCCCAGCCAAGCCAAGAGCCGCCGGCCAGCTCGCTGGAGGACTTCTTCGACGAGATGCAGGCGGAGGTGCTCGATCCGCAGATGATCAACGAGGCGCTGCAGCCAGCCACGCCCACGGCTGCGAATCGAACTCGGCGTGTGCGTCGCACGGCGGACGAATTTGTGCACAAGCTGACGCGCTCGGTGCCCGTCTCGGTCAGCGAGCAGCAGCTGCTGGGCGGCGCCGCGGGACGCACCATCAAGCTGAACACGACAATCTTTCAGCAGCCGCCCAGCGCTGCAGCTGCCGGCACAGAGCCCAACCCCAGCACAGAGTCCTACGAGCAAGTCGAAGATCTCGCCCTAGCCAGCCTCAATGGCACCGAGCTGCCGCCCAATGCAGACGAGCGTCTCTTTAACAACGAGAACAGCAGCAGCAGCAGCGCCGAGGAGCCGCTGCCCAGTCCCGAGGAGCTCATTGCGGGTCCGCGCTATCGGCGACCCGGCGCCAAGCTGCCGGCCATCAAGCGCAAGCGCGTCCAGAGCTCCGTTTACAGCCGCGGGCGGCCGAAGAGCGCGGCCAGCTCGCACAGTCCGGTGGTGGCGCCGCCGCACAAGAAATGCGAACGCTTCACCAACAACATGTGCCTACGCACCGACGACTATCCGCTGTAAGATCCACTTGGTGCCCCTACCCGGGTCGAGTCTAGTGTAGTACTTTTTTTTAGGCTAAATAAACGTAATTTATTTTGTTCACCTCCTCAATCCAATTGCACAAGTATTTTAGTGGTTTCGGTGGTTCTACTAATTCCCCTCTTACCAGATAAAAAAAAACTGTCTTGACTCTCCACTTTCACCTCAACGCAGCGAACAGATCATGGGCAGCATTCGGCGGCACAAGAATGCGATGAGCGCTCTGCTGGCCGAATTCTACGATAAGCCCAACAACAATCTCGAGTTTGGCGACGAGTTCGACGACTATCTGGTCAACAAAAAGCGGTGAGTCAAAGATCGAGCGAGCGTAAGAAAAAATAACTCTCTTAATATACATTCAAGGCGCGAGGACGAGGGCAGCGCCGGCGGCATGTGCCAGAGCGTTGTGCGCTATGCCCGCCCACAAAAAGCCAAAGCCGCCTCCGGCGAATGGAAGTTCATTGTCAACACGGGTCAGCACACACAAACGCTGCGGCTGGAGAAGTGCAGGTGAGTCTAGCTGTCAAATTGAATTAGTTTCAATTTAATTAGATTGAAAAATTACTGAATTTGAGCCCGCGACCTCTCGCTTAAAGGTTCTACGCCCAGCCTTCTATTTTGAATCAAAAGAAAGATTCAGTATAAATTGCTCCCTTTTTCGTTTAGCTAGTCCATTTATCATCAAAATGTATCAATCAGTCAGGATTATATCTCTTATATGTATAAAATAACTTGCTTCACAAAGTTTCGGCAACCCACAATAATAACTTTCAAAAGTTCATCAACCCAAAATGAGCAAAATCGAGTTACATAAAGAGTTTACTATTTTTGGCACACTAAGCTAATGATAGAGCTATCAATCATCATCATCAACATTTGCTTCATTGAAATTATAGTTGATTTCAATTTAAAAATAGCTGAAACTTTACTGAAGTAAAAACTAATATATTGTGAAAATGTGAATATTAAGCTTTCTTTATGTCGTATTTTATCATTAGCACATTATCTATCACATGAAGTAACCATCTTGCAGTTAAGAAAATATGTGCAAATATCGCCCCTCTATGCGATTTTCATGAATTCAAGTCCTGCTTACGGAAGAAAATAGGAGGCGAATCTGTTAATATGAGAATGGAGTGCTATAATATTTGTTTGTTCAGATAGCATTATAAAAATGCCTCTCAGATAAGGAAATATGTCGTAGGCAAGAAGTGCAAATAACGCCCCTCTATGCGATTTTCATGAATTCAAGAATTGCTTATATATGAAAAAATAAGGCGAATCTCAAATATGAGAATAGAGTAAGGGACTGAGAGACATAATATTTTCTGCTATATAATTTGTTTAATCAGATAGCATTATATAAATGCCATATGAATTATTAGCATAACCAAGCTATTAGTCATAATGTCAGCTGGTTTTCATTGGACTTGACTGCAGCATTTCGTATTCATAAACTGTTCTAATTGCGCTGCTTTCTCTGTTGGTTAGTAATCCTGGCGAAAGCTGTTCGTATCTGGCGCAAACGTATCGCTCGCACTGCGCACAGGTCTACAACTACCATCGGCTGCTGAGCTGGGACAAGGTGCGTGGCCTGCATGTGGACATATTCAAGGTGCCCACCTGCTGTTCGTGCCAGGTGGACGGCTATCGGCAGCAGTTTCCGCCGCTCTCCTCCATCCAGGCCAAGGAGTATTCGCCGGGCGGCTACAAGCTGGCCACCAATGGCAACGGCAACGGGAACAGCAACGGCTATAGCACCATCAACGAGGAGGATCTGGACTACAACGACGAGAGCGACGAGGACGATTTGGGGCTCAGCTATGCGCCATATAACACGCGCGACAACAACGAGCTGAGCTACCTGAGCAGCAAGAAGGTGCGCTCCAAGCTGCCGGCGCCCGCCAGCGTGGGCCCCTATCTCAGTCCGCCCGACGATGAGGATCCCTTTGGCATTGGCTACAAGAGCCACAAGAGCAGCAGTTCCAGTTCCAGCTCCGGCTCCGGCTCGAAAAAGTATTACAGCCAGCTGAGCCGACGGCGGCCGCAGCAGAATGAGCCGCGCGTCGACATCGACATGGATCTGTCGCCCAGCGAGACACAGGCCGGACAAGAGGTAAACGTATTTGGGCCAACGCTGGCTGGGGAACAGCCGCGCGTGCCCATCAAGCGCAAGCGTATTTATAGCTCCACCACCCACACAGCCGCAACCGTTGCCAGCGAAGCAGCCGGAGGATCAGCTCGACTACGCATACCCATACACATATCCAAATCACAGAGCACAGTCGCAGCCACAGTTGCCAGCCTACCAGCCCGCACAGGAGCCGCAGCCGGGGTCGGGGTCGGTGTCGGTGCTGCCGCCCATGCCCACCAAGCGTCTGCTGCATCCGGCGCAGCTGCATCATCTAACGCTGCCCTCGGCCAGGGTCAGCGCCACAACGCCGCGAGCAAGTCGCGACCACGTTTCTATGCGCCCGCTGCGACGACGACCGCAGCCGCAGTCGCTGCCAGCCCAGCGGCGCCACTACCGACCACCTACGTCCAGCATAAGCAGCAGCAGCAGCAATCGACGGCACTTCCACAGCCGCCACATGTGAGCTACACCTTTGGAGATTCGGGCAACAACAATGGCACGAGGCGCATCAACTACAGCTACCATCCCATCATTGATTTCTTCGAGAAGAACAGACGCGCGGAGGCGACACCGACAGCCGGGGTTAAGCCGGAGCCGGAGTCGGAGCCGGACTATGTGGTGGAGGAGTCGCGGCTGGTGGAGCAGCGCCTGGGCATGGGCGTCTATCAGCATGCGATGCCCGCCTCGCACGAGCGTCGCATCGGCTTTGGTGCGGGCGGTGCGGCTGCTCCTGGACGCTTTGGCTTTGCCAATGACAATGCATGGCAGCCGCTGGTTGTGGCCCATTAAATTTAAGTCGCATGACACCTCCGCCCCCGCCCCCCTTTTCACTCGAATACCTTTGCTAACAGAGTCGCATGCGGCAGTTTGTTGTATTAATTCGTTGATGCCTTAGCTTGTAGTTGTGCCTGGCGGGAGTAAATCCTATAATTGTCTAGTTATTGCAACTGAATGACGTAATCTGCCTAATCTTACCTAATCTTTATGTTTAACAGCATCTTCATTAATTTATGCATTAATTATTTATTTATTTATTTGTAGTGCGTAGCAAAAAAAAAAAAAACAACTGAGGGCTTGTTGAGTTGTAGAAGTAAAAAATAATTTATTAAAGTATAATAAATAAAAATTCATTACATTTACATTTCTTTTTAAATTTACTGTTTACAGTAAAAAGAATATATTTCAGCTTAACAGAAATATTTATTCAAATAATAAAATGAAAATCTTGGGGTATTTTTTTTACATATTTTTATTGTTGCATTTTCCAGCTAAATTATATACGATTTGCTCAGATTAAAAAAAGTATTTATTCAAAAAATACAAATTAAATCTTTCCCTTCTTTTTAGCAAAATTTAAAGTTTTTATTTTGAGTTTTAAAAGCAAACTAATCTATGAAAATAATAAAAATTAAAATCAGTTATTATCGTGTTAAAATTACAGTTAAAACTCATTTAACACGAATTCCCAGTTGAAGCTTGACTTAACCATAGATAGAAATAATTATAATTATAATCAATTAATAATATTATTTTTTTACTTAAATTTGTTACAACTTTTCAACAAATTCAAGTTGCTAGCTACGCAAAGTTGTGCACACTTATTTGAATTTGAATTGTTTCATTTCCAACGTTCCGCTCGGCATCTCGTGCATAGCTGTCAGCTTTTGACAGTCAGCACCAAGGCGCGCTTTTCGAATGCCGTTCAAAATGTGATTTAGTGTATTTATAAAGGCAAATGTGTTAATACAATTTGCATTTGATTAAATTTAGTTAAACTTGAAATTCACAATTAATTATGCATGCTTTCTCCCAATTAAGTTCAAGTTTAGGGTCAAGTCAAGTGCCAGCTGCTGCTTACTAATAAGATATGAGTTTGGACTTAAGGGAAAAACAAAAGCACTTCATAAAATTAATTTCAAACTAGTTTTCAAATGTGAAATGTGCCAAACTCAAGAGCTGTTCGCTTTGCATATGCAAAGTGGGTTTCTAAATCAAATCGTGGATATACTTGATAGAGGGGGATGAAGAGGGGAGGGGGCAAGACTTGGGGCAACGTCTTTGACCGGTTATAACATTGAATGCAGCAGCAATTGTTGCGACTTGCAACGTCACGCAGTTGCAGTTGCAGTTGCCAGTTTCGCTTTCATTGAACGTTGATGAAGAAGTGGAAGAGTCATGGCAAATAGTGTGCAGAGGGAGAAATGAGCTGGCAAAGAAAAGCGGCAAAGCGCAATCAAACTGGAAAATTGGCAAAAACGCAAAACGCTGAGCAAATTTTATAAAGGCGCAACGATGCGAACGCCTGGGCGCAGTTGTGGAGCAGCCGCAGTCGATGTCGTTGTCCGGATCGCGCGAAAGTGAAAAGTTGGCCTTGAAAGTGAGAGTGAAATTGAGAGCGAGAGTAAAAGTGCAAATGGCGCCACAAAGGAGATGCGCCTGGAGCTGCCTGCTCGGCCTGCTGCAGCTCAGTCTGGCCTTAAGGGTTGAGCCAGCGCCTGGGAATGCCTCCACCTTGCCGCCCGACTATCGCGTATCCCGCCCGCAGTCCAAGCAGCCTGCGCAGCGCGTGCCGCCACATCTGCAGGATATACGGCCCGGCTATGTGGACGAGGATGCGGGCGATGTGATACGCATCATTGAGCCGCCGCCGCACTTTCAACAGCTCAAGCGTCTGCGGCAAAGGCAGCCACAGCCACAGCCAGGGAAACGGCCACAGGCCGTCGTCTGGGAGCAGCCGCGCAAGGTGAGCACAAATCGAGCAGCGCCTCCAGCCAGCGGGGATCTGCTGACGCAGGAGACGCAGCTGGCAGCGCAGTTCGCCAATCAGAATCAGAATCAGCTGCAGCTGCCGATGGAAATCCTCGCCTCGGTGCGCAAAACGGAGCGTCTGCTGCAGCGTCAGCGCCAGCCGCAGCAGCCGCCGCTCCGCCAGCGTCACATCCAGCGCCAGACGCACACGCTGATCGCCCAGAAATCCCTCGAGCAGCAGCTCTACCAGCGCGGCCAGCAGCAGCGCCTGCGCGCAGCGCTCCGACCTGGCCACAAGCGCAGCAAGCGGGTGAGGCGGCAAGCGGCGGGAGGGGAAGGCAGCTACGATGTGGCGCACGGCCTGCAGCTGGTGGCGCACATTGGGCAGCTGCTCCAGAATGCGACGCGCTATGTGCCCGATGAGGAGCCCGAGAAGACGACGCCGCGCGATGCAAATGCAACCGACTGCGACAGTCGACGGCGACGCCAGCGTCTGTTCAGGCTGGGGACCGCGAGGGGTCGCAATTTCCGGCATGAGGCAACCACAACGACAACGACAACAACAACAACAACAACTACAGAGACAGCAGCCAATTTGGAGACGACTTCCAGCTTAACAACTTCCGCAACTCCATTGGCCAGCCGCTTGGTTAACTCACGCAAATCACAAATCACAATCGCCTCGCCCTCCGCCCGCCTCGCTCCGCCCGCCGACTCCGTGCTCTATGCGGAAGTCATGGCAACCATACGCAATTTGTGGCAGGAGCACGATCTGACCGCTGGCCCACAATTTGTGGACGCGCAGCAGGTGCGCAACAATAGCGACTATCGCGCCTTGGATGTCTATTTGAGGCAGCTGGATGAGATCGCCCGTAGGCTGCCCTCTGTGGCGCCCATCACGACGCTCAATCGGGAGGAGTTTGCGCTGGCCACGCCCACGCCCAGCTGGTATCTGATCAACAGGGAGGGCATGATCTATGAGACGCGTCTGACAAGCGAAACGAAGCCAAGCTCCGCGCTCTTCCATCTGTTTCCAGATATGCCCAAGGCAAAGGATCCCATCGCGACGCTGGACCTGGAATAGCTCACTTGAATTTAACTGTTATTTATTTGCCTTTAGCTGTAAGTTAGTTTAAGTTCGACTGTCGCATAAATAGATTGATAACTTTATAAATATTTCACTTAGAAATATTTATACCTTGTCCTCATTGAGAATGAACGATAGTAAGGGAATATATTGTCTCTCTGTCTGTCTGTCTGTCTAAACGGGTCGATCTTTCGAGATATCTCCCTTTACCTTAAAATTTATAAGAATCGATTAAAATACATTTTCTTTAGTTCGGGGCTGGGGTTAAGAAGTTGCCCCAATCTTTAAAAGAAAGTATAAGTGTGTGCGTATGTATGTATTTTCTTTTTACCGCTTGTGTAAAACAAAACTTTTGTTTAAACATCGCCCTACTATGCGATTCTCATAAATTCAAGTAAGCATTGCACGTTTTCATGCTTTAGATATAAGTGTTTTTTTTTGCATTTTATTTGAATTTGGTTGGGTGTCTAAGTGTGTATGTATGCATTCATGTATGCATGTATATACATTCATGTATGTATGAATGTACGTATGCATATAGGATATTTGATGGTACATATTTCACATGAATTAAAAAATAATGCTGCCAGATTTAGATGCCAAATTGATAAGGAAGCCAAACCATGAACAAAGACCCAAACCTCGTGAAAATCGGATGAGATTTGACCGAGTTATGGAGGTGGGAAATTTTGACCTATGTCTTTATACGAATCTTGGGGTAAGATTTTGACATGAATTTCGACTAAAAAATATGTGTTCATATTTGAATGCCAGATTAATCTAGAGGGAAAACCATGAAGAAAAAGCCAAACCTCGTTAAAATAGGATGAGATTTGACCGAGTTATTGTGGTGGGACATACCCTAGTCAGTCAGTCAGTCAATCAGCTAGTCAGTCAGTCCGTCAGTCAGCTAGCCATTCAGTCGGTCAGTCGGTCAGTCAGTCAGTCAGTCAGGACAAACCAAAAATTGAGATTATATACAATTATTTTTTTACGAAGGCATATTAGTATTATATATGTGTGTGTGTGTTTGTGTGGGTGTGTATGCATGTGTATTTGTGTGGGCGTGTGTGTATTAGTGTATGCATGTATGTATGTATGTCTTTATGTATATATGTATGCATGCAGGTTTGTTTTCTAATACCAAACGCAGACCAAGCCTATATGTCGCTGTGCTGAAAATTTAAATAAAAAAAATTTCTGCCAAGTGCCCTTCTCCTCGATTCTCAAGAATTCAAGTAGGCCTTGCTGAAATTCAACAAGGCAGGAAACGTTGCCTCCAACGGCCTGTGGAGGAGCAACTTGCGGCGGTGGAGCAGGAGGCGTCGGAGGTGGGGCAGGTTAGTAGATGTATGTATGTAGATGTATGTATGTAAATGTATGTATGTGGATGTATGTATGTAGATGTATGTATGTAGATGTATGTATGTAGATGTATGTATGTAGATGTATGTATGTATGTATGTATGTATGTATGTATGTATGTATGTATGTATGTATGTATGTATGTATGTATGTATGTATGTATGTATGTATGTATGTATGTATGTATGTATGTATGTATGTATGTATGTATGTATGTATGTATGTATGTATGTATGTATGTATGTATGTATGTATGTATGTATGTGTGTATGTATGTATGTATGAATGTGAATGTATGTAAGTGTACATATGTATTTGTGCGTATGTATGCATGTATTTGTGTGCCGCTTGTATGTTTATATACATAAGTGGGTACAGGGTAACTTCTGGTCGAGCACTGCCGACTAGAGCACAATTGCTTTAATTTAAATATATTTCTAAGATTTCAATAACTCACATAAATTTTGAAAGCCCTTGTTCCATGCATGTTTGGGGTAGGGGGACTAATGAGTCTTTGGATTCTCTTGCTGGCCAGCCAAGCATTTAATTTGGCTAATTACAACGGCTGCGTCGCAGGTTCTTGGCTAATGCGGCAATTTAGATAAGCCAACTGGCAATTAGCTGGCTAGCTGGAACCTTAGCTCGTTCTCTTAACGTGCCAGAGCCCATTGTCTTGAACCCTGACCCCGCACAACATACAAATTGCTGAGAAACAACACTCAAAGCATGAACACGGCTGCAAAGCTGTCAACAATTAGCAGTTGGATGAAAGAGAAAGACAAGTGCAAAGAGAATAAAGAAAAAAGATCATAAACTATTTTGACCTCGTTACCCAGTAGCTTCTAACCAGAAAAGAGACGTAATTGAGCCCAATGAACTTGAATAGTGTAAATAATAAAAACATGTTTCTATTTATAACTAGCGGACATTACCCAGCTTTGCCCGACCAAGTTATTTTCCATCAAATCTTACACATAACCTGTCCACCCTTTTAAAATATATTTCATAGATATTTGACAATAAGTTTTATGTCGGGCGGATGATAAAATAGAAAAGTATAAACACTTTTTCCTAAACAATAATTTTCAACCGTTTCCGCTCGTTTTCCACATTTATGGGTGAAATGTTAGATAAACGTATTTATTACGTTTTTTTGTTGGGCTTAGAAAAAACCTGTGAAATTTTCAAACCTTTCTAACCTTTGATACACACTTTCCACTACAAAGGGTGGATTTTGCGAAAAGTGTGAAAAACCTGTAAAATATATTTTCATTTCATATTTCGTATGGGAAACAGAAATGTTTTGTGTATGGAGATAGGAAGCAATTTACTTTATATATGTATATATATAGACTTCCAGACTTCCGTTTAAAAGTTAGTAGCACGTATTTTCCAAATAGTTTTATATCAACTTTGTTTATCTTAGTTTTTTATGTTCCCCTTTTTCGCCTATTTCGTCTGTTACATTTTGAGAAGCTCCAAATGGACGCATTCTCATTTCCACATTTATATTGTTTTGACATCTTATGTTTAACTAGAGTTCTATTTTTATTGTTTTAGAATGTTGTTTAGCAACTTTGCCAAAAGTTTAATTTATTTAGGAGCGCGTGCTTAGCGCTATGTGTTGGTGGACTAGACAGCCATAAATAAAGCTTTTTAAAATACTTGGATGCTGCCAAGCGTGTTCTTGTTATGTAATCACAACTTTCTCTACGTCAGAAGGTTTTTGAACTGCTGCAGATATAGATCTATGGATGCGAGCCAAGAACTGCAATTAAATTGAGTAAATAATTTGTAGGCTTTTAGGAATTGATATTGCTTGCGACATTGACCCCACTGACCAAGACTCAGAGCTGGGAGGCGAGAGAGAGGCAGAGAGAGAGAGAGAGGGGGGGGAGAGAGGGTGAGAGGTAGACAGAGTTAGCAGCATTGTAATTAGTAATCGGTCATGCAAGAAATAGTAGCCCCTCGAGGCCCCAAGGCACGAGTCGCGAGCACCAAGTATACTGAGTACGCTTCATTGAGAAGCTGGCTGCCCGCTGGTGGGGCATTGTTAGAGGCACACGCAGCCATGGAGTCGCCCAATTGGGGGATTTTTTGTTTTTTGATTTTCTAGGCAAATTTTCCGTAGACAATTGTTTTGTCGCTGCGCTTTGATGGCGACGTTGCAAGAATCGCTGGCATTATATAAACATGCAGCACGGCTCCAGCGTCAGTCAGTTGTACACTTCAAGTGGCATTTGCACCACCAGCAAGAAGCAAAAGGAAAACCCAATAGTAATCTAACAAAATGTTCAACTTGCGCTCCGTCTATCTGCTGCTGGGATGCGCCCTGTTTTGCCTGCTGCTGAGCTGTGCGGAGGCAGCGCCACGTCCGCAGGAGGAGCAGGGCGCGGCCAGCGACCTGGAGGCGGGCGTCGAGGCTGAGGAAAAGGATTTGCAGGGCGCCGCCTCCTATGGCTATGGCTACTATGCCTCACCCTACCTGGGCGGATACTATGGCGGCGGCGGCGGCTACTGGCCCCACTACAGCGGCAGCTACTACGGCCTGGGTGAGTTCGGTGAGTCGAGGGTGGACCAAGTCCATCTAATGTGTGCTAAAATCTCTACTCTCTATTAACAGGCTATCCCTACTATGGCGGCTACTATGGACTGCATCACCATCATCATGGACACTATGGACACTATTTCTAAATGGGAAACAACCTCTCACCTCATAGCTCATGCTCAGCGCTCAAATTCCTTAGTAGTTTGCACTTTAGCTTCAATTTAATTGCACAAGGATAATTGCTTTAATTAAGCAACAAAATCACAAAAAAAAACATGAGAGAAATGAAAAACAAACAATATTAATTTATAGCCACAATCGTTTCAACTTTACGACCTACACAATCTAAAGAAGAAGCAGACGTAGTCGCAACATCCATACAAAAGTATTATATATATATTAGATGTCATAAAAAACCGAGTGAACCGTTGCTGAAATAAAATGCCGAAAACGCCGAAATAAATAAATAAAAATGTAAACAATTTAAAATTCAAATGGAGCTTCGGCAAATATGTGCAGAGCCCATAACTCGACTTCGACTGCGACTTGCGCTAATTAACTGACTGCTCAAACAAATTAAGAGTCGAATTAATCACAGGCGTTGCCCATTTCTATGCAAATGAAACAAATTCAACTCATGTTCTCGAAGTGCTCGCAAATCTGGTAAGAACTTTGTCACGCAATTCTTAGATTACTAGTAGCTGTTGTGCTTTTGCCTCGTTTTAGCGGGGCGTATGCGTAATTTATGAGCGTAATAAAATTGAGAGTCGCTTCTTCGGGCACATTGTGTAAGCCCTTTGCAGCTGACATTTGGTCAGCGACGAAAAAACAATTAGCTATTGGGCCATAAATAAACACAGCGTCAACTGTCAGTCTGTCCGTCCGTCCGTCCGTCTGTCTGTCCGTCTATCCGGCTGTCTGTCCGTCAGCTTGTCTCTTGAACTGCAGCGACGAAAGGTCGCGCGGAAGTGCTGCAAGATTAACGTGCAAAGGTGACAGACTGACAGACAGACAGGCTTATAACCGTTTGATTCGATTCGATCGTACGGATCAGCTTTGCATAAAATTTACATGCCAAATTCATGATGAATGGGTGCACGGCAGCTGTGAACCTTGCCAAAAAAAAAGCAAGCCAGAGTGCTTTAGTTGAAAGTGCCCGACTAGGAGATACCCTGAACTCAGCGAAGAGCTGCTTCTCCTTTCCCTCGTCTCCCACTATGTATGCTTTGTTAACATGAATGTTTATTGTCCGATCTATCTGAAATTTATATGGCTTAAATATGGTATACTAAAGGGTATATATAAGTAGTAAAGGAAGATTCTATTTTTTAAGTTAGTTTTTGCTCCGATTTTGGAGAGAAATGTTGGGAAGTATTCAAAAAGTGAATTATTTTTAATCTGTGCATACTAAACGAGAGCCTATAAACCTTGCTAAATGAATTCAGCTTTGATAATTTTCGAGTTATGCCTAATAAAACTAAATCTCTAAATCGATATTTATCGATTATATGAAAATGGGAGGAAGTTTTGGCTATATTGACAGAATATATATATCAAACATCAAGTCGTAAGCATTTGTAGTCTGGAACGGACTTGGATTGAGACTATATGGACTCCATTCGTAGACCTGATCAATGATATATATATATACTTTTGGAGCTCTTTTGCCTCTTAGGTTCTTTATTTATTTATTTATTTATTTATTTATTTATTTATTTATTTATTTATTTATTTATTTATTTATTTATTTATTATTGCTCCATGCCCAACACATTTGCACAAAAACATGATACCCCATTCACCCTTTTTTTTTATAAGTATATAAACACACAAAAGTCATAATTGTCGCGCTTAAATCAAGCCAAGAATTCGATGCGTTATTGACCTTTGGTCACATTTATATACTTAAGCTGTCTTTTATTTCTCGATATTTGTTTGCCTCATAAATGTCAATATCAAGAACATTTGCGTGTATTCATTCAAAAACGTTTTGTCCCGCGTACGCTTTGTGTTCATATTTGCAGACAATGCTGTTAAATTGGCTATTAAATAATCATTTGTTGAGTGGCGCTCACGTTTTGTATTTATATTTTGTATATTTTTCTCATATATCTTTCTTTTCATTTGGCTGAAGCGTGGCCAAGCTGAGCATTTATCATAATTGATGTTAGGCAAATTTTCAAATTTTTGCAATTCTACTTTAGGCAAGCCGCCAAAGCGTTAAATATTCGTTAAATGTAGCAATAAACTTGTTTTCAAAAATACAAATCAAACTCGAAAAAAAACCAATAATTAATAACAATAACATTCCGCATTGCACTTGCGCCTGCGCTTACAGTCAACAAACGGATGAAATATCCGGATTATTTTTGGATCATTGCTCATGACTAAGTCGCATGAATGGCCCAAATTTGAAGAGCATGACTTGCCCAATAATCACATTAAATGGGTTTTACACTCTCATTACGAAAGTCAAAAAAAAAGGAAACAATGCAACAAACCGGACTAGCAAATTGTCCAAGTCCAAGAATAATCGAAAAGCTTCAAGTCATGAGCAGGTTTTCGTTTAAACGTTTATAGATATTGTATCTGCAGTATATTGTATCTCATATGTATACCAAAAACAATTGTTCGACTCGAGTTCAAGTGCACGATCGCGCCCACAATTTGATTTATTTCTTTTGTGCGAAGCTGCGTGGGTTATGTTATAATTCAATTAGACGCTAATCGGGTCATTAGCGGGCGCCTTGAACAATCAGATATTGCTGGCGTTAAAATGCAATCAGCCCTCCTGGCTTGTCTTATGGTAATTCTATGCGATTATAAATAAATAATCAATCTATATGCAAGGGGCATTAACTGTTTAGAGTCGGCTTAAAGCTGTTGCTGCAATCTGAAAAGTTCCTGCTGCGACAAGTTCGTGTCTTAAGTCTTTCGTTTGACTGCCTCATTGATATGTGGCGCGCATACCGCAAGGCACCAGCCACAACAACAACAATAAAAATTACTTGGTCTGTGTCGTGTTCGTCTGCTTGCCACCAAGGACATCGTTGCATACGCACTTGAACCCCATCCTGTTGCTGCGACTCGACCCTCAAAACTGGCCATTGAACTGGCCGCAAAAACGTGTTTACCTGTGTTTGGCGACTTTTGTGGTGCTGCCGCAGGTGAGAATCGAGCTGGCCGCGACCTGCGGTCGTACTCTCGGTCATGCCAAAAGGCATTTAAGTTTCGTCTTTGACCTTGCACGCTGATCTTCATGCGATCTTCATGTGTGAATGGCGCACCACAGGGCGCGGTGTGCGTGTGTGCGTGTGTGTGGGATGTTGTTCTGCTCGTTTTTTTTTCTTTTCTGAGACGCCCCGCACACCTTAATTACCTGTGTCCCATGCTCGAGTTGGCAAGAGCAAGGGCAATCAATTGTGGCCAACGTGGCTCTAGATGCATCCGACCAGAAACGCGCCCCAAACCGAAACAAGTAAGTGTGCTCTGCCCGACTTGCAGATACCCTTAATTTTCTCCACAAATATTCTTAGCTTTCTTTATGCAGCTGCTGAGCTTTGTCTTATATTTGCCCTACTCTGGGGGACAAGGATTCCGGATTAAATTCGGTATTTATAGTCGGATCTTTATGTTTCCATCGTGAATATATTGTACAAACTTTAATTCTCTAGCTATTAACTGTTTAGAGTCGGCTTGAAGCTCTTGCTGCAATTCGAAAAGTTAATGCTGCGACAAGTTCGTGTCCTAAGTCTTTCGTTTTAAATTTCCAATGTCACCGCCAGATCGACTCAGCTCGTCTTCCTGCTTTCCTCACTCAGTTACATGCATTTGCACATAACTATCATACCCGCTCTGCCTATTATTAATGGATATACCAGCTCGTAATTTTATTACCAGCAATTCCAAAAGTCAAGCGCTTTAATTAGCCTTTAACTTCCGCAACATTTGCAACATTTGCGTTAAAGAATGTTTAGTTTTTAGTTTTTTTCTTTCGGTTCTGCTTGTCCATCGGACATGGTATTTATTTTTGGCCAACCGAATACTTAACACGCTTGTGGGTGCACTCCTCCCGAGTCAAGTGATTTATGAACGCACCGAAATGTTCATAAATAAAACTTTACGGCATTCGTTTGATTTGTGAAACTATTATTTGGCTTTGATTAAAGCGCTCGGTGCCGTTCAGTGAGCCATATAATCAGAGCTAGCCCCAGCTGCGGCTAGATTAATTTGTGCTAAGAAGGAAACACAATAGACAATAGCTGTCCAGCTGTCCATTTTGGCACATATTCTAAATCATAATATAATAATCATTATTTTGCGTCAAATTGCTGACGGGAAGTCTCATTTGATTTAAGGCCATATTTTTGCTAATTAATTGTGGAAACTGCGACATCATTCACAGCCACAAAAGGCCGCCTTTAGAAAGGCAGCACATCAAATCCTGTACGCTAAGGTCACGCATGCTGTAAACTTTCTGAACGAGAACCAGAATCGATAAACAGAACCCGATCTCCGCCTCGCCGATGCCAGCAGCTCCGCTTCCTTCTTTGTAACAGGATCAGATGGCGCATCTCCCGGCACTTAAAACGATAATTCATTGTGCAGCCGAAGTCGAAGTTGAAGTCGAAGCTGATGCTGATGACTCTGATGCTGACTCTGATGCTGCTTCTGCTGCTGCTGCGACCTTGAGGCAAAAGTGCAAAAATTGTTGACGTTTTGCTGTTGCTGCTGCTGCTGCTGATCTGGTCATGTTGTAGGATGTATGTAATTAACTTGAACTTGTTGTTGCTCTTGTTGTTGTCGTTGTTATTGTTGCCGGTTTCAGCTGGCAGTCGCTGTGGCTGCTGCTGCTGATTTTATGACCGAAAATTTATACTGCAAATAAAACCAAAGTTCGGCTGCCTCAAAAGCTAATCGTTGAAGAATGTTTGCTATAAATTAAATGCTCAAATTTCTGAAATTTATTGCAGCCGCTGCCTATAAACAATATACAAAAAAATCAATTAGAAGTGTTACATGTGTTTTTTTTTTTTAGCTCTTGAAAGTTTATTATTGCGGGTATTATTATTATTATATATTTATTATTACTATTGGTTATATTACTATTATTGGTAATATTCCTAGTATTATCATTATTATTATTCTTATTATTATTGATTTCATTATTCATTATTATTCTTAGGATTCATTATATTATTATTATTAGCATTATCATTATTATTATCATTATTATTTTTATTATTATTATTATTATTATTATTATTATTATTATTATTATTATTATTATTATTATTATTATTATTATTATTATTTTTATTCTTATTAATAATAATATTATTATTATTTTTATTAATCTTATTATTATTATTATTATTTTTAGTATTATTATTATTATAGTAACAAGCTATCAACCGATTGGATTCGAACCAGCATCCTTCTTCTTCAGCTGGACTCTATTGAATTGGCTTATGCATCAGAAATGGTTTGTGTATTGGACAAAGGCACACATTGCAGGGAGAAGATATTAATAATATATCAACTATAAATTTATTCGACATTTATAGTCAATCGATGTTAGACAAAGTTGTGGGAAGAGCATATTTGCGTCGGCCTTGCGCTGACAGATTTCTCTGCCAGCTAATTTATTTATTTTGTCGTTATATTGTATCATTTTTCATCAATATTAAAAAAGTATCGTTGAGGTTTATTGAACTGCTCGCGGATTTGCAGTGGGAGAAAATGCTTGCTGCTGATTCATTTGTTGTCGCTGATTTTACATTGCGGTTTGATTGAGCAGCGTTTATTTATTTATTTTATTTAATTTTAATTTTACCTTTTTTTGTATGCCACTGGCGAAATTGTTGTAGTCAGGTTGGTCAGGTGTCGAAATCCATAAAACCGCCAAGTGAACTTATTATTTATGTGCCAAGTGCGAAGCATCTTAACTAGTTCTGGCCAAGCACATCCTGACAGCGACTGTCACTGGGATCGCATACAAATCAGCGTGGAGTACGCAAAGAGAACCTGTCCACTTAGCCGCTGGCAACTAAATTGCGCAATTAAATGCTTGTATTTTAAGTATTTTCTATTTTCATAAATATTTAAAATCGTTCTCAGGCGACAAGCTGCGACTTCGTAGACTAAGCGGCTTTAGTTTCGCTTTATATAACAGACTTAGAATAGAGCATCTCGACTCGTCTGTCTCCTGGTTTAATTTTTTAATTAACAGTTTAGGTTGTTAATGGCATTTATTTGCTTTGATTGCCACAAATATCGCAATTTGAAAGTTGAAATACTTGAACCGTGCTCGCAGCGGATCGTACAAATCGTTTGGGATTTCGATATGCGTATCTTCCGGTTTTTCGACCAACTTATTATTAATAATAATTTCAATTTCTAGCTTTTAAACGAGCTGTGCGCAACCAGCATATTTTTTCCCCTTCTTCTTCTTCTTAGTTTACATAGATTATTTCTTTTGTTTTGCTTTTTTAGGGTTTTCAATTAAAAGCAACTGCCTCGCAATCCATTAAACATTCGATAATTTGTCAGCGAAGCGATTAATGAATGAAACAACATTAATTAACAATTAAAAGTGTTAAGAGCAAGGTTTTTAGAATAGTTTGAACCCAAAAACAGGCTGCACTCGCGTCTGGGTGCAGTTTTAATTTCATGATTTTAGTCTCAGTTGAGCCGATGATTGATGGATGTTGGATCAATTGTGGCTTTGCATTACTTTTCGATTGCCCAGCGACAAGCCCCAAGTATACCCCTCAGAGTATCTGAAAGTGAAACTAAGTGAATTTCGAGTGGAACTGTCAGCTAAGGTCGATTGGCAGCTCTCAAAATGTTTGGCAAAAACACAACTAAAGCCAATCAAATCAGGAGTGCTCTAGTCGAACGTGCTCCACTGTTAGATACCCTGTAAGCAGGCTCAGGTTGTGTGCAGCATGCAGAAGGATTTATCTCCGATCTTTTAAGGTATATAAATATATATCATATATATAATCATATATAATCATTTATAATCAATTTAGCCATGTCAATCTTTTTCAGATCTCCGAGCTCATGCGATCAAAAAAGGAGTGCTCGAACATGCACCACTTGTAGATACCCTGTAATCAGGCTTAGGTTGTATGGTAGCAGGTTGAAGGATTTATAGCCGACCTTTTAGGGTATATATATATCATGTATAATAATTTATCATTAATAATTAATTTATAATTTAGCCATGTCTGTCTTTTTCAGATCTCCGAGCTCATGAGAATATCGGGAATATCTAGGGAATATCATCGAAAACTCGCTTCGTTGCCACGAAATCGATTAAAATCGATATCAATATCCCTTTTTTCTTATCATAACTCGGTGAGTTTAAAAGTTATAGAAAACAACTTAAGGCTTTAGCATATCTTAGATAATAATCAAAGTCTTCTTCTTCCGTTCCAGAGTTGATGCTGCCTGCATATCTGCCACATACCTCTCTTCTTCCATTTGTGTACAGGGTATACAAAGTTTAAGCTTTGCTTTGGACAATTGCATTGCGATTTCAGCAAGTCAGCGAGTCGGAGACACAGTCAAGGTCAGCTCGAATTTGAAACAGTAGCCTAAATACGTGAATCTTGTGTTTTGTTTTGGCAGCTCTGTTGCACACACGAGCTGTGTGGCAAATCGATCAACAGGCAGGAAGCCGAGCCACTGTTGCACTTGAAATTCTTCTCGGCCTGGCCCAAGTCAACCACCTGCCACCACCTGCATTAGCTGCGAGTTGGCGCATGCGTAGCCGACGCGTTGGAGTCGCAGTCGGAGCCGAAGTCTCGGCCTGACGCTCGGGCTGACGCTCTTATAAATAAGCCGTGCGTTGGCGCAGTTTTTGTTATTTGAACTTCAAATCTGATCGAGTTCGCATCGTCTGCTGCCAGGCGGCGTTACAATAATTCTCGTGCGTCGTTCTCACTAGCGAAACGCGCGCGTTTTCCCAGCGTTTTTAACCGCGCGTGTTCTTGTTTGTGAGTGGGCAGCTGTTGCCATAAACAGATAAATAGAGAGACACTGTGACTTCTATATAGAACATATGCTAATCCATATATAAACTATATATAAATATATATATGTATTTTTAGCTGCTGACGCAAGTGTTGCTCTAAGCTCTATATTTCGGTTGCAGCCCAGCTCAAGCATGAGGATGGTGAGTTTGAGTGTTAAATAGTGTGTGTGTGCCGCATCTGAACAATCAAGCAATAACAATATCAGCTGAGAGGCAACTTAAGGCTAGAATGCAAGAAAGGTTCACACTTTTTTGGGGTGCAGTTCCAGTTGCAGTTGCAGTTGCAGTTGCAGTGGCAGCTGGCATCGACTGCGACTTCGGCATCGCATTTGTCTGTCAAACAAAATTGCTCAACCGACGAAGACGAAAAGACAAAAAAAAATCAAGTAAGAGTATTTAAGCGGGGAGCACTCGACTAGCAGATAAACCAAACACACAGCCAAACTGTGCATTCGGTGCTTGAAGTCCGATCTTTATAAAATTTACAATGTTCTACATATGTGTATTCTATGCTAGATTTTTGACTCTTGTAAGCTTCGAAGTATGAACATGCTTTTGTTATCTATTTATATCGACTTAATAGAGTCGACGCAAGTTATCGATACTTTCAGACAAACTTAATCAAAAGGAGAAGCTGCATTCCAAATATTAAATCTCTAGCTCTTACAGTCTCTAAGATAGACGCATTCATTTAGAGGGAAGAACCCATCGATCGACTCGTTTGTTCATCTGACTTCATCGATATCGTTAACGATTTATATCGAGTTCATGGAAACGACGCTAGGTATCGATACTTTTAGACAAACTTAATCAAAAGGAGAAGCTACATTCCAAATACAAATCTCCAGCTCTAATAGTCTTAAATATCCTCATACAGAGAGAAAAAAGTATCGATCGAGCTGTTTGCTCAAAATAGTTTCGATGCCTTCTGCTGCCTGTTGCATACATATGCACAAATGCTTTATACCCCTTTTGGGCATTTTCAATGGGTTTAGGGTATGGAAAAACGGTTTCTAAAAGCGACAGCAAAAACAAACAACTTACGAGCAAGCCGACGATTCGTTTACGTATTTCCATGCGCTGGCTAAATTTGCATAAATGGCGCTACAATTGAGGAAAATCGGTACAAGTACAAATTAAATAACAGAAAACTGAGAAAAAAAAAAACTGAAAAAAAAAACAGGTGGCAAACAAAACGGTCGAGCAACGCGACCTGCCGCAACAGCCATTAGGCGTTGCATGTGGCTGATGACAACAACAACAACAACAACAACAACAACAACAGCAAAGGAAACGAGTTACCCTTAAGTCGAATTATAAGTCTAATACCTCGCAAAGTGTTACCCAAAGCTCAGTTGACGCGCCGCTGAGCAAAGCGAAGACCCACGAACCGGAAACGCTCATAAATACGCTCGTTTCGTCGCCTTGTCCCTCCCCCCTTCTGCTGCCACTTGGCGCTCTTCACGCTAAAACGCACCTGTTCTTGGCCGATGCCACAAATGTTGCAAGAGATTTGCCCAACCCAATTTGCTCGACCAGCGGCCACGTTGCGTATGCGCAATGCGCAAAGTGTGCCGCAGCAGAACAAAAGTTGTCATCGTACTGACTTTTTGAGTGTTGGGTGGCAAACTGTAATTAATGCCAGCTATAAAAAGCCACAACCAGATTTTCTTCAAGGTCGCCAACACACGCACACGCACACAGACAGACTGTTTTTTGTTAAGGGAATTTCACACGCCTCAATTGTGACAATTAACGCGCCCCAAAGCTAGTTGTTGTTGCTGCTTTGTTGCCATTACGCATTGTTGTAAAAATGACTCGTCGTGATTTAACAATCAGATTCTCTGTCTCTCTCTCTTCGCTTCCCCTTCTAGTCTTGTGGGTGCAGCTATTGCAACAGTTATGAGAATTACAGAATTATGCCACTTGAAATGAGTTGGCAATTTGTCAAAAATGTTGTAATTAACAGGGCTGCAAAAACAAAAAATTGTGTGATCTATTCGGTTCAGGGTTAGAATTAGCAGCCGGACTTGAGTTGCGGTTCATGAAGCTGATTTAGCACAGACATGAACCCAGGTTTTGGTTCATTTTTATTTTTAATGGAACTTAATGGAATTTCATATACAAAACGTGGCTGGGTCTAACTTAAGAACTTATTAATCTTTTTCCCAACTATTTTCAGGATTCTGTTTTATAAATATAATGATTAGAATTCTAGTCTTGAACCGGTTCGGTTTGCAGCCTTGGCTGTTTAAGCTGTTTTATAGCTATAAATAATATCCAAAAATCTGATGTGTAACTCTTAATTAGAGCGGAAATTTACAATCTACAACAGCTCATCTAATAATTGCTTGCTGTTGCCCAAAAAAAATGAATTGTTTTCGTTTTTTTCAGCACACTTCCATATGTGTTAAATTAAATTAAAAGCAGCAAAAAAAAGGCGAATCACATTTGCGGTACGCCTTCTACTCGGCACGTTGAGAATTTATTGTATGACACCTGAGTCACAGCCATATACAAACAATTCAACACAAAGCAAAATATTCACTTAATTGGGCTGCGACTTAATGGTCAACATATCACAAAGTTGTTCTTTGCTCTTTGCTAAATGCGGTTGAACAAAATCATTTAAGCCATAAAACTATAATAAATGTCGCCCAGAACAGAGAACTCTGAACCGAGACAACTCTGACAGCAGCCGTAGCTGAGGAAGCAACAGTTGTTATACCCTTTTACAGAGCATTCCAATAGAGTCTTGAACTGTGTTACGCATAGAAGATGTCTCCTTCTTAGACTCTGTTGGAGATCAGTGTCAAGGAACGAGTCGATATAGGATTAGGGCTATCCACATGAAACTTTATTACGCAGCTTCCAAAGGAATAAATGCTTGTATAAAATACATTTTTGTTTTACAAGAGCTGAACAATAGATTATTTACTTTTATTATTTAGTTCATGATACACACAGGAGCCAAGTCTTATTGGACAACTTTATCATCTAGCTTTAAAGTAATGCTCTTAAAATGTTCCTAGCCAAACTTAGAGCTTCACAATTTTTCCCAAACTTCTGCAAGTGTATTTAGACTAAGCAATTAAGAGCTTCACTATTTAACTCAAATTTCGGCAAGTGTATTAAGACTTCGAGGTGCTTTTAATAGTTGTTCTCTCTCTGGTTTTTTATGGGTCCAGTGCAATTGCACTTTTGTACAGACGAGCTTCAGTTTTAGCACTGACAGCTGACAACTCGGCCTCAGTTGCTGTGGCAAATTTTGTTTAATATCTTTTTTTTTTGCTTACAATTAATCAAAAAATGTCTGTCTCAGCTCGACGAGTTGAGTTAAGTCACAGCCGCATGTTGCGTGGGAGTCTGAAACTATTTTTATATATTTATTTAGATGGGTTCTTTGCTTTGTTTCTGCGTTACCGAATCGTTTGATAGCTTGTCGTTTGGAGTTTATGGCTTTTGAGAGCTCACTCAAGGTGGTCTCTAATGCCCCCAACAAATTATGTGCTTCAGAAATTCCGGGTTCTTTGCCAAAATCTAATGCCAGACTTGTTTGTTTGTCTCACACGGATCTATCAGCTCGATTGGATTGAAACTATGACATAAAATGAATGCAGAAAATACTTTTTATATAATTTGTTTGATTCCTGTTACGAACAACTGACAGATTTGCGGTATACCCACGGCAAGGGTATGGAGTTTAATGGCAACAATTTGTTTTCTCCGCTTCAAGGTTGACAAAAAGTTGTCTCAAATTAGTTTCGAGCCATTCGCCGCTGTTCAATTTAAATAAATCCGACAGTTTACTAATTAAGCCAAACTTTAATAATCAAATGCGAGCTGATGAATGGCTCGGGACGGGCCGTAAAAAGTTCTTTGAACTGGCCGAGCATCAAATAAAAAAAAAAAGAACGACCACAAAATTACGTAACATCGTTAACACTTACGTAATTAGAACATTTGTCGGGCCTGACTGCCATATGTTAATTGCAGACGCACTGACATTGAGTCGCAGTCCGAGGCTTTGGCTGTGGCAGCTGCTACCAGTTTCTGCTGCCCCAATAGGCCGGCGAGGCAGCTTGGCATGCGGGCGCCTTTGGCTCATAATTAATGAACAGCCTGTCATTGGGGGGCCATCATGCGGCATTCCACGTTGCGCTTAAATGCGTTTAGCTTGTTAATCAAAAGTCATTTACAGATGGAACACGTTGCGCGCCTCTGCGAAGCAAGTGACCCGTTTAGACCAAACCAATTAGGGGCTTTATGAGCTGTGCCAATTGTGACCTCAGGTGCTTGTGTCCAAATTAAATATTTCCAAAATATTACAAAAGCATTCGCCAAAAAATTGTGTGCGGAAACTTGACGTGTTAATCCACGCTTCAATGTCCATTCGAACACCATTGAGGCTGTCCATCAGCTGTCTA
This sequence comes from Drosophila lacicola, assembly GCA_035045355.1. NCBI lineage: Eukaryota > Metazoa > Arthropoda > Insecta > Diptera > Drosophilidae > Drosophila > Drosophila lacicola. The sequence goes on from JAWNPB010000133.1 coordinate 1,490,830, forward strand.
GTAAAGTGTTTATGAGCTCGACTAATCGATTTTATTATTTATTTTATTTTTATTTTGAAGCAACTTCGCTTTTTATGCATCATTCTAGGCGCCGTGAGCGCCCAGTGCCTGTCTCCATACTCCACCCAGCAGGATGGCCAGCTGCAGGTATGCTTTATCCATATTTAATTCCACCTCCACATATCTGATGCTCGCTTTTTGCAGGACCTGAGCCATGACGTGCACGGGGGATATGATTACCCGCAGCCGAAGGTGCCCTTTACGGATGGTTATGCCTATCCACGCCCATCGGTGCCCTTCCCACCGCAGCCCCAACCGCCGAGCAGAGGCTATGATTACCCCAAGCCGACGATTTCCTTCCCGCCAGCAACGAGCCCTCCATCACCACCACCACCACCACCACAGAAGATACAGAGTGGCTATTCATATCCACGCCCATCGGTGCCGTTCCCGCCACCAGAGCAACCGAAGTATATTCCGCCGCCGCAGCAAATTATTCCAGTGCAACCCAGCAAAGGCTACGATTATCCCAAGCCATCAATTCCATTCCCAGTGATACCGAAGAGTCCACCTCAACCACAATATTTGCCACCCGCGAAGCCAACAAATCCACCTCAACCACAGTACTTGCCGCCGCCGAAACCGACCAGCCCACCACAGCCTAAATACTTACCTCCCGCCAAGCCGAGTGGAGGATATGATTACCCGAAGCCGGCAATTCCATTCCCACCACCCGTTCAACCCACAAGCCCACCTCAGCCCAAATACTTGCCGCCCGTGAAGCCGACCAACCCGCCTCAGCCCAAATATCTGCCCCCAGTGCAGCCCAGCAAGGGATATGATTACCCTAAGCCAGCAATTCCTTTCCCTCCACCTGTTATAGTCAAGACTACACCACAACCTCAGTACTTGCCTCCCGTCAAGCCAACAAGTCCGCCTCAACCTCAATATTTGCCACCTGTCAAGCCAAAATCAGGCTATGATTATCCAAAACCGGCCATACCTTTCCCACCACCTGCTCCGGTAAGACCGACAAGTCCACCACAACCAAAATACTTGCCTCCCGTAAAGCCGACCAGCCCACCTCAGCCCAAATATCTGCCTCCGGTGCAGCCAAAATCAGGCTATGATTACCCAAAGCCGTCAATTCCATTCCCACCACCAGTTATTCCGAAGAGCCCACCTCAACCACAATATCTGCCGCCCGCAAAGCCAACAAGTCCACCTCAACCACAGTACTTGCCTCCTGTTAAGCCTACAAATCCACCGCAGCCTCAATATTTGCCTCCTGTTAAGCCAAAATCGGGATATGATTATCCAAAGCCAGCAATTCCATTCCCACCTCCGGCTCCTTTACCCACTAATCCACCTCAGCCCAAATACTTACCTCCCGTGAAACCCACCAGCCCACCACAGCCCAAATACTTACCTCCCGTGAAACCCACCAGCCCACCACAGCCCAAATACTTACCTCCAGTCAAGCTGAGTGGTGGATATGATTATCCAAAGCCCGCAATTCCATTCCCACCACCCGTCATACCCAAGACCACACCTCCACCACAATACTTACCACCCGTGGTGCCGACCAGGCCACCTCAGCCCAAGCATCAGGGTTACGACTATCCGAAGCCAGCAATTCCATTCCCAGCACCTACCCCGGCCCAATATCTGCCACCTCCGGCACCGAAGAGCGAGGGATACTCCTATCCAAAACCGGCGATCGCCTTCAATTACTAGGTTCGTTGCCCGTCCCGCCCAGCACTAATTAATTGACGCGATTGCCTCTCCCGTGCCCATAGGAACTTGCGATATTGAATAATTGTAATTAACTATAATAATATTATTTAATATTTAATATTAATGATGTACCTGAGTCCGCGCCGGCGGGCTCTGCAATCGAATTTTAGTCATTAAAATATGTTTATGAAATCTACAACTGTGCGATTCTGCCGAAATAAAACGAACGATGTCAATGCTACCAGTCCAAAGGCGACGACCTTTGGAACAGTTTCTTTTCAATTTCAAATAAACATTTAATTAAAGGAGTTCTTAGTAATAATTTTATGATATTCGATAAATTCATCTCTGGGATGAGCCATGTCTAAAATGTCATTAAACTTAATACTCAGTTCACTTTTCGTAGAGCAAGGAGAACATTCAAGAGGTATTAAAAATTGTTTTAAAACTTAAATTAAATTACATTTTAATTTAAAATTTACAAGATCAAAAGCTTGTCAATTAAAACATTATTTAATAACGAAATAAGAACTTCTCCAGAATCGCACAAAATATTCCGTTTTCTACCTATTTTAAACCCAGAGTCGATTTTAAAGCAAAATGTGCGCTTTAATATTTCAAATATTTTATTTAATTTTTTATCGGAATTCATTACCGAATTTCGGAGCTTTAAGATAGTTTTCTATGTCCCTTGTGAGCATATATCAAGAAGCATTACAGATATCAAGAAGCATTACAGATATAATGTCAAAAATGCGATGGTGCATGACATTTTTTTCTAAAAAATTAAATATTGTTTTCAGAAATGAAATCTGGGGATGCCAACATTATTTTTTTTGAATATTGATGTACAATTTTGATGTACTATAATTTAATTTAAGCTTGGTAGAGTATACTTTTAGGAGGATACAAGAAATGCACCCAAAAATATGCTAGATGTTTCTGACATTGTCACAGAACTACCTTTAATAGATTTTTACCTGTAGATTTATTGTGAATGGTTTTTATATAGGTGTATAAATGTATGTTGGATTATTCACAGGTTTCCCAAGACAGATGCTAATTGGAATTGCATTGAAAATATTAAAAACAAAGATCTAAAGTAAAATCGGTAAGAATTTGAATAACAACTTAATATTTGATCGACCGATCGCCATTGATCCAATGTTAATTATATGGTATATAATATATGTATATAATACATCATATTTGAACTCTTACAATTCTAGTGTAGCTGAGATATCATGATAAGCAAAAAGCTTTCCATAAAAGAACCTAATTTTTGATATGATATGATATGATACTGTGTTCCGATCCGGCCAAACCCTAACAGATCATTAATATATTTGAATGAAACAGATTGATTCCTCATAAATATTCCTAAGAATTTTCCTGCTATGGCATTTTAGTTGGAGAATATATTTCCCTTTAAGGCACTCGAGGTAGATAATTGAAAACAAGTTTGTAAATCGTTTTATAGGCATTTCTTTATTAATTGCGTTCCCTGACAATTGCCAGACAAATCATAAAATTCAACTTTTCAGTTAAAGTTAACATTGGGATTTGCTGTTCTTGCTTTGGGAGCCTCGTTAGCGTTCCATTTAGTATCTGCGGCGACGGATGACGCGACGGTGGGTCTTGTAACGGTAGCCATCCGAAGAGGAGAAGCTGTGGGCTGGTGCCGGCTCAGAGGCAGCGGACTCGTAGCTCTCGACGGCGGGTGCGCTGTACGACTGAACGGGTGCCGAGTAGGATTGAGCGGGAGCCGAGTAGGACTGAACGGGAGCCGAGTAGGACTGGACGGGAGCCGAGGCGGCGGCAGTGTAGACTGGAGCTGGAGCCGAAGCTGCTGGGGGCAGATACTCGCTGGTTGGAGCAGAGGCAGCAGCCTGCACAGGGGGCAGGTAATCGTTGGATGGCAGGTGGCTCACATCACGACGGTGGCGACGGAGGACCACACGACGGTGGGTCTTGTAGCGGTAACCATCCGAAGACGAGAAGCTGTGGGCTGGTGCTGGCTCAGAGGCAGCGGTCTCGTAGCTCTCGGCAACGGCAGCGGGTGCGCTGTAGCTCTGGACTGGAGCCGAGGCGGCGGGCGTGTAGCTCTCAACGGCAGCGGGAGCTGCGTAGCTCTGAACTGGAGCAGAAGCAGCGGCGGTGTAGACTGGAGCTGGAGCCGAGTAGGACGGGGCAGGAGCTGCGTACGACTGAACTGGAGCGGAAGCAGCGGCAGTGTAGGTAGCTGGAGCCGAGTAGGATTGAGCAGGAGCTGCGTAGCTCTGAACTGGAGCCGAAGCAGCGGCGGTGTAGGTAGCTGGAGCCGAGTAGGACTGGGCAGGAGCCGAGTACGATTGGCTGGCGAAGCTCTGGACTGGAGCCGAAGCGGCTGTCTCGTAGCTGGGGGCAGCGTAGGAGGCAACCGGCGCGGAGGCAGCACCACGGTTGGGTGGCAGATACTGGTTGCTGGGCAGATGGCTGACATCCGCGGCAACGGCGGCGACGAGGGCACAGATCAGCAACAGTTTCTGCAAAAGAGAGAGAGAGAATTAAAACAAAAGGTAAGTTGGCTTGAGTGAGCCTCCGAAGGATCTGGTTTTCTGTACCATTTTGCTAGCTTGCTTCTGTAGAATCCAAGAAGAAATGATGCTGTTGCCAGGCTTGTGTCGCATATTTATATGTTTCTAATCGTTGCGGCTGTGCTACCAAAATTAGCATTTGGCTTTGCATTAAATTAATGTATTTTGCATTTATCTAAAAACCAACCAAAAAAAAAAAACAAGAAGACATCGCCGCAAAATAAATCTATTATAGTTTTTTTTCATCTACAATCAGGTTTAATACAAGTTTTTCGCTCTACACTTAAAATACATATCTTAATATATTTATTTTTTTGTATTTGCAGCGAATCAATTGGTCGGTTACCCCCGATCCCCGATGGAATATGGACGGGGTATATTAATATTGATGTCCGCATCCACTTGCAGCTCGTGCTTTAATTGCCATCCAAACTGGCCACAAAATAATCCGTTCTAATTAGCATTGGCCGCGAGCTGGTTTATTTTTTTGTGCCTTCCTCCCAAATTTCTCTCATCTTAGCGCGTGCCGCCTTTTTGGTTAATTAATTTGTAATTATTTTTTAAATATAATTCGATTATTGCTCAATTTACATAATGCCGAAGACGAGCATGCGCTGTCGAGCCAAATCTCTACCAGACCAGACACTTTGGCAGACAGTGCCTCAAAAAAGTATTGCATAACCCAAGGCGGACATTTGAAACTAACTCTCAGGCAAACTTGTTTTGATTTCAAAGGTAAGTCTAAACGAAACAGCACATATTTCTTAAGAGTCAAACCATTAAATATAACAATGAGTTTGCCCCGATTGATTGACTGATTGACTGACTGATTGATGATCAACGAGCAGCCTAACCCAGAGGAGCGAGGACCTCCTCGCCTGATCCTATGGGTCGGATGTGAGAAATAAGACTGAGATTGGAATAATGGGGACTACCATGGTAAGAAAAACATCAAAAACAATACAGTCAAGAGTTTACGTAGTTTTAGTTGTTGTGCGTCTAGCAAACGAGAGTTCGCTGGTTCAAATTCCGCATGTTTTATTTGCTTACTTAACTTGTTAATATTCCATTGGAATATGAATGGGAATCAATATTAAATACAATTTGTACAGTGCTGACATGTATTCTTTTGCAGATCCCTAAAGTGGATCACCAAGAAGACGGAAGAAGAAAGGAAGGAAGGAAGGAAGGAAGGAAGGAAGGATGGAAGGAAGGAAGGAAGGAAGGAAGGAAGGAAGGAAGGAAGAAAGGAAGGAAGGAATATAATATGTGAGGAGGAAGAGCAAGTCTCGTGCGCTGGAATTTTGAGCGGAGTTGCAACTGTCTGAATAATACGAACCAGACAACGGCGGTAAGTTCTCTTCTAATCAAAAATATTAATAATGCATTAAAAAATTATTCCATTTAGGAAGTTCGTGTATCCGGAGCAGAAGACCAAGCGAGCTTCGATAAAGGAAAGCTGATGACCGATAATGGAAGACATCAGGAATTTATCTTCCTTTCGTTTTGTTGAAATTTAACGAGCATGGGTAAGTTAAAAAAAAAATATATATAAAAAGTGATTTTGCTCCTATAATAAGTAAATCGAATTAGAATTAGTTGAAGCTTCTATGTTTTCGTTATATTTTTATTTCGTGAACGAAAAGAGGAAATATTCTTATGTATATTAAACTTGCACTCCAAAATGAGTACAAGTTGATCACTTAGTGAATCATTTCAGATGAGGGTTTAATGACGACGACGGAAGACGACACGACGCTGGGTCTTGTAGCGGTATCCATCATCAGCAAGGCTGCCCTGGCCGACCTGGGCGTAGCTAGCCTCGTTGGCAACTGGAGCCAAGTATTCGTTGCTGGGAGCGGCGATGACTTGAGCCTCCTGCTGCACTGGGGGCAGGTATTCGTTGGAGGGCAGCTCGTTCACATCACGACGGTGGCGACGGAGGACCACACGACGGTGGGTCTTGTAACGGTAGCCATCATCGGCAAGGCTGCCCTGGCCGACCTGGGCGTAGCTGGCCTCGTTGGCAACTGGAGCCAAGTACTCGTTGCTGGGAGCAGCGACGGTCTGGAAATCCTGCTGCACGGGGGGCAGGTACTCGTTGGAGGGCAGCTCGTTCACATCACGACGGTGGCGACGGAGAACAACGCGACGGTGGGTCTTGTAGCGGTAACCATCGTCAGCAAGGTTGCCCTGGCCGACCTGGGCGTAGCTGGCCTCATTGGCGACTGGAGCCAAGTATTCGTTGCTGGGAGCGGCGATGACTTGAGCCTCCTGCTGCACTGGGGGCAGGTACTCGTTGGAGGGCAGCTCGTTCACATCACGACGGTGGCGACGGAGGACCACACGACGGTGGGTCTTGTAGCGGTAACCATCATCGGCAAGACCGCCCTGCTGAACACCGGAGTACTCATCAACGCCGTTGGAGACGGGGGGCAGGTACTCGCTGGTGGGACCGGCGACGATCTGGGCTTCCTGCTGCACAGGGGGCAAGTACTCGCTGGTGGGCAGATGGCTGACATCACGACGATGGCGACGGTAGACAACGCGACGGTGGGTCTTGTAGCGGTATCCATCATCGGCCAGCTCATGAGCGGGAGCAGCCTCCTGAATTGGAGCGGAGATGGCAATGGGAGCTGGGGCAGCATACTGGACTGGAGCGGGAGCTGGTGCAGCATACTGGACTGGAGCGGGAGCTGGGGCAGCATACTGGACTGGAGCGGGAGCTGGGGCAGCAAACTGGACTGGAGCAGGGGCAGCAGCCTGGACGGGTGGCAGGTACTCGTTGGATGGAGCTGGGGCAGAGACCTGGACAGGGGGCAGGTACTCGTTGGAAGGCAGATGGCTCACATCACGACGGTTGCGACGGTAGACGACGCGACGGTGGGTCTTGTAGCGGTATCCATCATCAGCAAGGCTGCCCTGGCCGACCTGGGCGTAGCTGGCCTCATTGGCAACTGGAGCCAAGTACTCGTTGCTGGGAGCGGAGATGATCTGGGCCTCCTCCTGCACAGGGGGCAGGTAGTCGTTGGAGGGCAGCTCGTTCACATCACGACGGTTGCGGCGGACCACAACGCGACGCTGGGTCTTGTAGCGGTATCCATCGGCGGCAAGGTCGCCCTGGCCGACCTGGGCGTAGCTGGCCTCATTGGCAACTGGAGCCAGGTACTCGTTGCTGGGAGCAGCGACGGTCTGGAAATCCTGCTGCACGGGCGGTAGGTATTCGTTGGAGGGCAGATGGCTGACATCAGCAGCGACAGCTGCGATCACCGCGAAAGCAACCAGGAAAAGTTTCTGTAAAGCAGATGCGAGAGATTGATTAGTTAGAGATGTGGACTATATTCCTTAGATGCCCAATGATGATCTTGATGATGATCTTGATGGGAGGCTGCTTGGCTCGGAAGACTTAGCGTACCATCTTGACTGCTTGAGTTTGCTTGTTCACACCAGTTAAACCGAAACTCTAATGAAGAAATACGCAGAACCTTTTGGTATTTATACAAATTCTTCTCTCTTGGCCCGCTTATTACAGAGCGGCCAGCGGCTCTTCCCTGCATTCGGCGTCGCAGTCGCCGTCACCGTCGCCGTCGCAGTCGCAGTCGCAGTCGACGTCGGCATCGCCTCTGTAAATTCGCACGGCCTGCACGAGTTCTAAGCCACTCCAATGGCTCCAATTAACTGAGCACACTCGGATGGCGAGTTGGCCAACTCGCTCAGCGTCAAGCGTGAAGCGCGACTGCGACAGCGACGTCGGCAGCGGCAGCGACGTCGACGCCAACGCTTACATTCGCACAATAAGCTAAGCCAATTCGCTCGAACAGATTCTCTTAATTGTTTTCTTTAATCTTATGCAAAACATTTGATGGACAACACACACGCACACACACACACACACACACACAAAGACCTAGCTCTTGTCTACAATAGAAAAGATTTGATTTGATTTTTGTTTTAATTTTTTTTTCATTGGTTTTTTTTTTTTGGGGGCTTTTCATTCAAGCCGTCAAAACGCGCTCGGATTTAATTCGAAATGTGCTCCAATAAAAGTCGCCCATTGGATCAATATAATATATATATATATATACAGATACTCGAGTACTTATTGTGAACATATGTTGTGTTTATTGTGCCTTGAGTTATTGTTGTTATTGTTGTTCGTGTCGTCGCCGTTCATCATTAATCATTGAAAGGAACTGGCATTCAATTCAATTCAGAAAAGATGTTCATAATGATGGCATATTTCATTTTGGTTTATCTAGTGCGTAAATTAAATGCCGGATATAATACGTTGATATTAGCCGCACGCTTGCATATATTTTCCGACATATTCACACTTTGACAATATGTTAAAATTGTAAACAATAATATAATACCGAATACCATTTTCAAAAGACCAATCAAAGTTGTGCCACATTGGCAAAATCCCTTCGAATTGCCCGCTCGCTTTCAAATCTTTCGCAAGTTTTCTTAATTTGCTGACAATTCTTATCTACAATCTAACTACGAATCTTGAAATAAAATAAACTATAATAAATTAAGAAAAATACTAAGCGCATATGCCACGAAGAAGTGTGTACACTGAGAGAAACATACTGCATTTTGTGCTATTTGGTCATTCGAAAGGAAGAAAATCTTATATTAAGATATGTAATTCCATAATTTCGAGAACTCAATCTAAGAAATTTACTTATTTTATTGAGATCACTTTGCGCTTCCTTAAAGTATTTTGTACTTAATTCAAGGCATTTCTTCTTCTAATTAATATATATTCTGTACTGAAATCAAGGATAAATAATACTTAATAATAATAATACTCTATTAATACTACATTATCAAATTTTATATTCATTATATTTATTTTATTGAATTACCTATTGAATTTTTCTCGGTGTATATTTAATCACAGTTCTTTTTATATCCTTACTATTATGTATTTATTACAAATAATTTCTATTTCTAGTCTTACATTCAATATTGAACATTTCTCTGTGCATATTCAATCTGAGCAAATTTCTTTTATTTTTTTTTGTACTTATTCAAGTTTTTTTTTAAAGCTTTACGTTCAATATTAAAATCAAGGATAACTTATGCGGAATTTAAGAATCTTCCAGAACAAAATTAAGTTACAATTTGAAGAGCAATATTTTGTGTTATGGTCGCTTTTCTCTGCGTATAATTAATCTGAGAAATTTCCTTAATTCTTAAGGTATAATTAACTTAATTCAAGTCATTTCTTTTAGTAGATTTACACTCAACATTGACACCGAGGACAACCACTACCGAATTCGAAAATCTACAAGAACAAAATTCATTTTAATTGGCAGTAGATTTTCTCTGTGTGTATATAACTCAATCTGAGCAGATTAACTTCCTCTGCAGCAGCTGCTGAACTATTGGCATGATTAATGATCTGTGCAAATCGAACATGAAAAGGAATTGCAAACATTTAGTGCTATGTGTTAGCTAAACTCAATGCTAAACTGTGCCAACTCGCATCAGGCTCGTTAGTGGCGCCAAGAACTAATTGGTTCCGTGCGATTGAAGGATGGGGGAAGACCAAAACAGCATCCGTTCCGATGTTATTGATTCTGAGAATTACGCCAGCCAACAGGTATATAATGATCATAATTAAAATACAAATAATTAAATCTTTAAGTGAAGGCTAGAGTACTTGGGGCCTTGATCTTGAGTGGGTGGCATTGCCACGTGATCATTTTTTGGACTCTATTCGTTGATGTTTTTAATTTTTTTTTGTGAGATAAAATACAAGTTCGGCTAATTGACTTGTGCTATAAACCAAATGTGCTGGCCATCATAAATTTACATTTAGTTTCAATGCATTCACACACATATCAAGAATTAGAGTTCTTGTTTTCGCATAAAACAAAGCCAAACAATGAAAAAATACAAATACGAAATTTTGATTTCCTGTATGCGTGCAACATTTAAAAAGTGCCAGCTCTCAATTGATGTCTCGGCAAATTTACAATCTAATCTAGCGCCCCGTATCGGAGCTCATTTACTAGTCTACTTTATGTGCGGCTATTCAATTTTATTCGAAACTACTTTTTTCTTTTTCCTCTTTTTATACCCTGAACGCATTGAAAACGGGTAAAAAGGGGTATTATGTATTTGTGCAAATGTATTTAACAGGCAGAAGGAAGCCCGACCCCATAAAGTATATATATTCTTGATCAGCATCAATAGCCGAGTCGATCTAGCTATGTCCGTCTGTCTTTCCGTCTGTCCATCCGTCTGTCTGTCCGTCCGTCTGTCTGTGTGAACGCAAGGATCTCGGAACCTATAAGAGCTAGAGACTTGAAATATTAGCTGTAGGTCCTCCTAGTGCCCGCGCAGATCGAGCTTGTATCCGATATTCGATAACTTGCCCCATTTCAAAGTTATCGATAAAAATCGATATCGAAATCCTGTTTTCTGAGCAATTGCGGCAAATAATATGAGCTAGAGTCACCAAACTTGACATTTACCTTCTAGAATAGTATATATATATCAAGTATCTTTCATTTTATAGCTATCGCCTGTCGGAAGAAGAGGGTTCAGGGTATCCCCTAGACGGGAGCTCCCGACTAGAACCTCTTACTTGTTTTCTATTTCTATTTCCATTTTATTGTGTTGTGCTCGGTTCTATTCTAGCCAAATCTAGTACTGGTTCAGTTGGCCGTAAATGTTGCGAGCAGCCCGATGCTGGACAATAGATCAACGTCGGTAATTATTATGGCGCGGAGTTGTCTCTCATTCGGCAGCAGCCCGATGAGCCGGTCCAAGCACTTAAAAGTGCCATTTCGGAATTAATGCTTATGCTGAAATGGCATAAATATGCAAATTAGTGAATGGCAGTTTTCGGCTCGTCCCGCCGAATCGCACAGAATCGAGAACACACAAAATAATAATACAAAAGCCATCATAATGCCCATTAAACATAAAATGGTCAGCCAAAAAAAGTCAAAAAAATAGACAAAAAAACAAAAAAAAAAACGTGTGTGCACATATTAACTTGTCCAGCTCCAGCTCCAGCTTAAATCAACGCATCCCATTAAAAGTATCTGAAAGGCGGCAGGGTACGTCAAACAGGGAACGATGCTAACTAATTCGCATTCAGGTAGGATTAAGCCGACCTTTGGCTACGCTTCAGTTAGCCAGAACTATATATACCGCAGCTTTTGGCAGAAGCGAAGCGCTCAGCTCAGCGACTGTTGCCAGGCCAGGCATTATTTCTATTTATGTTTTATTTTTATTTGGTCTTTCTTCGGCGTCGTCGCTCTGTCTAACAGAAATCTGTTTGCCTAAATCTATGCAAATTCTATTTTAATTAATATTATTCGCATTGGTTTTAGCATTTCGAGTGGCAGCAACAGTCTCTTTTTCGTCGCTTCCTTCAAGCCACACTCACACGCGCGCGCCTTAATTTAGTTTTCTGCTCGTATACCCTAACCAAATTGGGGGCTAACAGCTTTGGCCATGCCTTGCTGTTAATTAAGCATGTCTTGCTGCAATAATTCTGCAAATATCCAACAAATGGGCGGTACTTAATAATAATTTACACTTCAATTAAAAACCAGTTCTTAATCGATTCACTTAACATCTTCATTCCACGCTAACTGCGCTGTGACTTTAATAGAGTATACAAGTTTTGGGCTTTGTGTGGCTACCAGACAGAAAATGGCTTCTCCCACCTCTGAATATATATCTATATATATTCGATCTCATCATCAATAGAAGGGTTGAGATCTAGGCAGGTATTAAAGTATCTTAAAAACTATGACAGAGGGTAACTTTAATCGTATGTCTTCTTATTCTAGATGAAGTTTATCTAAAATCAAGTAATCGATAAAAATGTTTATCGTATTCCCATCTCGAATCTTACAAAGCTGAAGACAACAAGTTTGGGATTTTGAGATAAAGTCTTGGGCTTTGGTATATATACACCTTAGTGTGCCATATCTGATTCCTCAAAATCTCTTATGGATCGGACTGTAAATACCGAAGTTACTCAAGAATGCATTTCCCCTGAAAAGTGTATAGTCATGGGAAGAAGAAGCAAGTCCGCAGCGAAAATATCAATAGTTTATATCGTCAGCTCGACGCTGCTTTCAGGGTATCTGCTAGTCGTGCATGGCCGACTAGAGCACGCTTAGTTATTTATTTTATTCTTGTTTGAAGTACACGTTTTAGTCTTTTATGATAAATTAAGCTTTTGTTTTAGATGCTCGTTTTTGGTTGTCTTTAATTTAAATGCATGATAAATCATTCGGGAAACCAGTTTTCTTTCTCGCTTCAAATATTGCGGCTGCGACTAGAAAGTGCCGACAGCGACATGGATCTCATCTGCAGAGCGACAAAAAAAAATAGAAAAAAATAAACTGACAAGAAAAAAAAGACAAATTCATAAATAGAATAATAATAATCGCGCACACTTCCAACACGCGGCCGGGTCATTAAAAATTCATACGCGTGGCACAAGAAATTTGGCAAGTTCCTTTCAAATTGCTATTTTTTTGTTTTGGCCCAATAGTGAGCCAGGGGAGGGCCAGCAGGGGGCCAGCAGGGGGGCCCGTTGGGATCTCAAGTGTGAACGAGGCATCCAATTGTGCGTCTGCAATTGCCTGAGCAGAACGAATTAATCACTTGGCCATCGAATGTTGAGTTTCTTTCTATGTTTGGGGCATGACGTAAGCCGAGGGCAGCCCTTTTGGCCAGTTCCCACAGACAACTTACAAGCTTACAATACAAATAATAAAAACGAGAAAGAAGTGCTATCTTCGGCACGCCGAATATTTAATACCCTTGCAGACCGATCTTTTTTATAATACTCATAATGCTTGGGACTTCTGCAAAGATGATAGCTTTAAAACTGAGAGATTAGTTCGCATAGAAACAGACGGAAGGACAGACGAACGGACGGACATAGCTATATCGACTCGGCTGTTGACTCTGATCGACACACATTGCACGACAACATTATAATACCCCCCGCAAGGGTATATAGCAAAATATTAAACGATGTGCCAATTAAGCGGGGCGTGCTCAATTACCGAGGCATAGTAGAAATGGCAGCCGGCGGCGGATCATTGAACTCTCTGGCCGACGCTTGATCTCGAGCCGCACTCGCTTTGCATAGCTCAAAAAAATAAATAAATAAAATAGATATAAAATATACTTAAGGGAAAAAAGGCAGAAAATTCGCACACACCATAATAAAAATATGTATATAACGTAAGCAAAGTAAATTTATGCAGAGACCCAGCTGGATTCTTACCCCCTCCCATAAATTAAATTAAATTAAGCTTTGTTCACTTAATTTCAGCTGCATTTACCAAAAAATACTACACTGAGATTTATGGGAGCTCTTTCTTCTTCATAATTAGAAATTTGCCCTGCCAGAGGTCAGCTACCCAAGAGATCGGTTCAGATAAATATCTAAGCCAAGCTAATGAACCACTCTGCATATGTAATGCTTGCCACAGTTACTGCCACAGCTACTGCCACAGCTACTGCTACTGCTACTGCTGCTGCTGCTGCTGCTTTTACTGCTGACCTACAGCATAGATGGAGACGTGAGCAGACAATGAGCGGCCCCGCCCGACTATGATTTGGCAGCTATTTGACTGCGATGGCAAACAGCAAATAAATATTACTTTGAATACATTGTTTGCGGGCCCGCCTTAGTTTACCTTTAGCTATATATCTATATAGACTTTGGGTATCTTACATTATATTGGCATAATGGCAGCCCACGTCAGCGCTGCGTTTTATTTCAACTGTTTTGTGGTCTTTTCTTTAAACAGTCGATTGCCTAGATTTTATTTATTTTTGGTCATATCCACATATATGTATATATATTTATTTCTATTTATTTATTTTATTTTTGGCTTGTTGAATTTGCATGAGAATCGTGTCTAAATGAACGCATTAATTTATGCTGGCAATTGGCTTTGTGTGCTCATCTTCCTTTCTATTGTGTCCAAAAACTTGCATGACCTGTGTGTATCTATTTCCATTGAGCTGCAAATGTGTGCGTGGCTCTGAACTAGTTTCCTACCCAAACATATCTACAGTCTGACGTTTATCGCTTTTTTCTTGAAGCGAGAGAACCGACTAAATTCAAAGAGTTGCTAAAACTATGGATGCACAACTATCAAAAGTTTCTTGCTGGTTCACGATTCGAGCCACAAGCTCGGCTTATGATGCATTATGAGTTCGTGAATTGGACAAGTTTATAAAATCAAGGGCCAAAAACAGTTCCAACTAACCAACTTCTTTAAGCTTTCCTAGGTAGCTGCACTAGATTTTCTTCAATTTTGATCAAAGACTTGCTTCAAGCTTTGGTTTTTTTAAATATTAATGAAATAATTTATTTATATTTTTTTATATATTTTTAGAAACCCGGGCAACTATCGAAATACCATAGGCTCATATGCCAGCAGCGACCTTTCAGACCATTTAATAACTTCATAATTATCAGGTATAATTAAACAAATATTTATTTTTTAATTCATAATTGCCCGCTCTCTTGAAAATATTGCAAGCCATAGATATTTTCATACAGAACTAACGGGCTAGATTTGCGTTGCATTCAAAATTGTCATCCATTCAATATGGTTAGATAATTCGAATGTTTAGGCTCTAAGTTATTTGCATGGGGGCTAAGTCAGCCCAAAAAATAAATTTTGTAATTTAAATCTGTCCGCTCTCTGGAAAATATGGCTAGACTTAGGGGCTAGGTATTAATTACATTCAAAATTATCATCCATCCAATATGGTTAGATAATTCGAATGTTAAGGGTCTAAGTTATTTGCATTGGGACTAAGTCAGCCCAAAAATATATTTTGTAATTTAAAGTTGTCCGCTCTCTGGAAAATATGGCAAGCCATATATATTTTCATACAGATCTAAGGTTCTAGATTTTATCTACATTTAATATTGTTAGCCATCCAATATGTTTAGATAATTCGAATGTTTAGGCTCTAAGTTATTTGCATTGGGACTAAGTCACACCTTAGTTATTTATTCTAAGCCAATCTATTTTTAAAAAACATAGCTTCGGCTCGGTCTTAAGTTCAGCTGATTTTTTGATAATTAGTTCGCTTTAGGGTTTGGGTAAAAGTAAAAAGTAAATTAGAATTCCTGGTACAGTTTGCAGCCCTATTTAAATCTCATCCATCTAATTTATATTCATATTATCAGACACTTTAAATACGTGCCCAGCAACAACTAATTAAGTTTTCTCTTCAAATGTCATGCAGTCCAGTGTAAAGCTCTGTTTAAAAGCTCAAGCTAGCAAATTTGAGCGTGAATAGGCTAACCGCGAGCTTTTAAGCTGAGCTCCGCTCAAGCGGAAACGGAACTACAATTTATAGATAACGCCAAAAAGCAGGCAACATTATTTTCAATTTAGATGTGTGCTCTTTCAGCAATTGCTTGATATATTTTTAAATACATATACATAATTGAGAAGTCAAACGGAATCGTGGGCTCTCATTTGGTGTGCCTGGGATTCCGGTAGTGATAGCCATCCTCGCGATACTCCGAGGCAGCCGTCTCGTGGTCCAAGCTGGCGCTGCTCTGGCTGCCCTGGCTGCCCTTCTGGCGAGATCGTCTGTGTTCGGGCGCTGCGTAGCTCAGCTCGGGCGAGCTGGCCGCAATGCCAATGTCTGTGGCCTCGTCATCGTCGTAATAGTCGCCATCGGCTAGGAACACGCTGCGCTGATTGCCATTCACCCTGATTAGCCGCCTTTGATACGCCGGATAGCTAGAATAGAAGCTGCCATCGATGATGTTTGTGTCCTGCTGATTGCCCACTGCATTCGTGGGTCCCTGCAGCACTGGCTGGCCAAACACATTGCCCCGCACCACATTGAGGCCTTGGTAGTTGGAGCGACTGCGTTGACGTCCGCTGCGCCGGCGACCATTGAAGCGCGCCACAGCTGCAGCCTGATTTGGATTGCCATTGCCCGCTGCTTGAGCCGAGGCGGGCAGCTGGCCACCGAGTGCCGGATCGAATGCCTGTGCTCCTGCTGCCAGCTGAGCGCCCAAAACGGGCACAGCTGGCGCCTGTCCTCCAGCAGGCAGCTGACCGCCCAGAGCTGGCGCCTGTCCTCCAGCAGGAGCTCCATTTGGACCAGCTGGCGCCTGTCCAGCGCCAAGCTGTGCGCCCAAAAATGGACCAAATTGATTTGCATTGCCGGGCAGCTGGCCGCCAAATGCTGGATCAATCTGGATCAGCACAGAGCCGGGTCGCTGAACAACCCCTCCAGCCTGCCCACTTACCAATGGAGCCTGTCCGCCAACAGCCAGCTGACCTCCAACTGCCGGTATGAACAGATTCTGATTGCCAAATCCTTGCAAGGCGCCGCCATTTTGATTGCCAGCTGCCAGCTGAGCGCCCTGCGAGGGATCTACAAAGAGATTGTTGCCGTTGCCCAGATTACCGCCCGCTGCCAGGCCAAGGGCGGGCAATTGTCCGCCACCAGCTTGAAGCCCAGCATTGGCTGGCAATTGTCCACCAGCTGGAAGCCCAGCATTAGCTGGCAACTGGCCGCCAGCTGGGAGAGCATCGGCGCCCAACTGAGCGCCAGCTGGATCAGCCACGCGACAGCCAATGGGCGGATTGCCAGCAACTGGCGACTGGCAGTTGGGCAAAGCCGTGACGGGCAGCTGGGCGCCTGCATTGGCAGGCAGCTGGGCGCCTGGCACACCGGGATCTGTTCGGATCTGTGAGCTCAGCTCGGAGTCCTGCGACTGCACATTGATCTGTGTGTGGAACACGGAATTCGGCGCACTCGCATAGAGCACGCGATTGGGACGCCGACGTCGCGTGACAATCTGGGAAGGAGCCGCAGTCAGTATTTGAGCGGTTCGCAGCTGTGGTGCGACCTGCTGGTAGTGTATGTGCTTGGTCTTCAGCGCGGGCTGCTTGTCGTAGTGATGGTAATGATCGATGCGCTTGGGCTCGCGATGCTCGTCGTCCTTGTGGTAGACAACGTGCTCGCTGGTGTGCTTGTCCTTGCGGAAGAAGGGCTTCAGTGCGTGCTGCTCCGGCGGCAAATAGTGCTGATCCTCGTCGTCCTCGTACTCCCGATGGTGTCTGTGATGCGTCGATGGCGCCACCTCCGACAGCCAACCGATCGCCAGCAGGCACAGCAACAGGCTTCTGAACAGCTCCTGTGAACAGAATTAATGGCTCGTTTAGATTCTCCAAAATGGGTATTCCATGCTGCGCTTACCATGACATCTGTGCTCAACTGGGCATCTCCACTTCAATTATATACCAAAACTCTGTCGACTTTTGTGGAATTGCATTGCACTTCCAAATGGGCGGACCTGTTATCGAGCGTGAGAAATTTGTCAGGCACTTTTTGTGACCCATTTGTCGTATTGAATACTCGCAATTAAAATACAAATGTCGCTTCTAAGACAAAGCCAGCACAAGGCGCAATTTATGGAGCAAATCGAACTGAACTGAATCAGAGGTTTTTAACATGCTTGCAAAAAAAATTCAACACTCTACGAAAGAAATTAGTGCACCTTTTAGAAGCAACCAAATGGTAAGCCTAATCCATAAAAGTAAGGGAGGTTTATATGTTAACAGAAATTTCCTTTTGGGTGGAAAGGGAGTAGAAAGGTGGAGGTAAGATGTGATCATAACAGAAGCTTCCTCTTGGGTGGTAAGGAAGTAGAAAGGAGTCATAAGACAAAGATCAGCCTCTGTGTGAGACTTACGAGTGTGCGCGTCGGACTAGCAAGCGAGAGGACGCTGGTTCAAATGAAGAAGCAAATTTAAAATTTTTATATTTGCTTGTTAAATTTGTCATTATTCACAAGGAAAAGCATCTAAGAAATTTAAAATGAGTGGCAATTAACAAAAATAGCTTATAAGTAACTTCTTCTATTACATAATATCATGCCCTTCCACCCAGTATTTAATAGGTATTTGATTTGTGTTTATAATCGGGTTAATCATTTTATTGCATATATTCTTGTAAATCCTTCGAGTGTGCGATTTAGGCGCGATGCCTGTAGACGCGGCGACGCACAGTTCTGTACTCGTAGCCGGAGTGAGCGACTGCCGGAGCAGGACCTGAAGCAGAAGCAGCTGCTTCATAGTTGGAATCCGAGGAATCGGCAGCTTGGAAACTCTGAACAGGAGCAGAGGCAGCAGCATGATGCTGGACGGGAGCTGGCGCAGCAACGTGAACAGGAACAGGAGCTGGGCGAGCAGCCTGTGGAGCAGGCGGCACATATGTCTGAACGGGAGCAGGAGCTGACTCAGCTGGGGCAAAGGACTGCACGGGAGCAGAGGCAGCTGCATGATGGGCAACAGGAGCAGGAGCTGGCGGCACATAAGTTCTGGTCGGAGCTGGAGCGGACGCAGCAGCATGGAAGACCGGAGCAGGAGCAGGAGCAGGAGCTGGAGCTGCAGGTGCCACATAGGACTTTACTGGAGCTGGAGCAGAGGCAGCCGCAGCGGAACCGGGAGCTGCATAATTGTAGCCCGCTTCGGCGGCGACGCAACCCACCAAAGCCAGAGCCAGGACAAAGTGCTGCTGCAAGGATAATCGATAATCTGTGATGAGCTTAAAGTCCAGAGTAAGTCCATTAAATACTAACCATATTTGAAGTTCTGTCTGCTGTTGGGCCAATTTAGCGAATAATAACCAATAAGCAGCCGAGCATTACTTTTATACACGGCCATTCGGCGAACGGAAGCAATGCACATCATCAATCAAAGCAGAGGCTAAATGATTTTCTACTCCATTAAATTTGGCACACAAATATTTGCCAAATTATCCACTAGCCTTTAAAGTATTCCTCATTCATTAACCACTCGACTCTCAAATATTCCTCATTCATTGCTGTCAATCGTAATTGGAATTGCCATGTCATGAATATTTATAGCTCAAACCTGATTGCACTACCGAGCACTTAACGCATTTGATTCACCCATTCAAAAAGGGATCAAAAAGGGGTCAATTGTTTTAGTCCGAATTTATGTAACAGGCAGAGGGATGCCTCCTTTACATCCTTTAGAACAGGTAGAGTATTCCTTTTCAGGATGATGAAATAATTTCCGACTGTCCGTCTGCGTGAACCCGTCCATCTTTTTTACAACTACAAAATGAAGAGACTTGGTATATTTTCTAAATATTTATTATTGTATATCTTGTTTGTCTCTACATCTAAGCCCATTTTTGGAATATCCATAAGAGTCTATATAGATATCCTGAAATCGGATGTCAGATAATGTGAGACCCAGGGACGAAGAGCTCCTGGCGCCTTCTTTAGGGTATCCGGCTAGTCGGACACTCCCGACTAGAGCACTCTTACTTTTTAATAGCAAGTTTCATTGTTATTAATATCGATAATTAACTTTGTCGTGAACCAAGTGACATATAGCATACATATAGAGAATACGCCAATAAATCGAAGCGAAACGTTTATGCAAATTCCGCTAGAGCAATAGATTGATGTCCATTTCAGCTCGTACGATTCATTCATTTGTCAGAGTTTAATGACTGAAAAGCAAATTCTATTGCAGCCATATGTTTAGACAAAGGTTATTGTCTTCTTTACAAGACATCATATTTGGTTCGTTTTGGGGCTGTGCGATCTGGCGATAAGGCTGATTAAATTTATGTCTTTGACGCGATGGTTTTCTTGTTTCGTTTTGTGTTTTCTCTTTATTGGTAAAATGCTAATTAAGTTGAAATAATTCTGCATTTAAAGAACTCTTTTCGGTACGATTAGCATTTGAATATATAGTTTGCGGTCGGTCTGGGTTAAACCGCAAACCAGTTGACGTTTCTGTCTGACGGAATATTTTTTTAGAATTGGCCACGCAAATCAATATCGTATTGCTCCTCCAGGCCGGATGCAGCTGCCTGTGGCGGCAGATATGTGCGGGACAATGATGCATACTGTGGCTGCGACAGAATCGATACAGCTGGCCGTTGCACTGCAGCGGGCGGCAGGTAGACATTGAGAGGACGCACCACCGGACGCTGCACCACCGGACGCTGCACCACCAGCTGAGGTCGCGATATATATTGCGGCTGTGCGATCTGTACGGCGGGCGACAAGTATGTGCGCTCGGGTATCGATACCACACGGCTCACCTGGCGATAGGCAGCTGCAGGTGGCAGGTAGACATTCTGCGGACGCTGCACCAACAGCTGCGGCTGTGCAACGTATTGGGGTGGCAAGTAGGTTCTGCTCGGTATTGTGGCAGCGACGCTGCCCACCAACAACACAGCCATGGCCACAATTATGGAATGCTGCAAAAGGGGATAACATTGTAATATAAAATAGCTGCCAAAATTGAGCAGAGCTCTCGAAGACTCACCATGTTGCTTGCTCCAAGTGCAATAATTAAATCGTTTCAAGACTCTGGAATGTTTTCATATTTATAAGACAGCTGCCCAAACCCAAATCGCGTGTACTTAGTATATATTATGACATAGCCACAACAAACACGGTCCATAAAATTAGTTTTAATCGCATTTCAAGAAAGAACAGACATATCGGCACACCAAAGATTAAATACCCTTACATATGCTTAGGAGTTTGCAGATATGTGAGGATAATTGTGAAGCTTCTTATTGCTGAGTTGGGTAAATTGACAGACGAACATGTCTATATTGACAATATATATACTTTATAGAGAATGTATATACTTTACTGAATAATATATATTTACTTTATAGAGTCAGCAGTCTGTAATACTCTCCAAAAGGGTAACTAGAAGCAGCTCGGACAAGTCAATCGAAGCCATAAAATATAACTGTTCATTTATAATGTATATACTATATATATATTCTCTTATTGTCGTATTGATATTCTTTCACTGTAGCGCTTGCAATTTATTCTAAAAATTGGGATACGTCTCATTGTTCAAAATTAATCGCCAGGCAGAACATAAATCGAAACCTGTTGAGCGTCTAACAGCGCGAGTTAACAGCCTTAGCAGAGTCACAAACCCCTGAATGTTAACTACCTGGCAGAGCTGTTAAGTGCATGTTAAATTTGTAGTTGAGCATTTATATGTGGCGTATACGTGATGTGCTGTATTTGTTTGTCTAGCCTGGCTAGATTTTTATTACGATTAAATTATGAGTGTCTGGTCTGATATTTTATTGGGTTTTTATCAGAATTTGCAAATAACTTTGGTGTATTTTCTTGTATAGTTTGTAAATTGGCTGTTTAGTTTGATTCGAAGCTCGTTTTTGTTATCGACAACATTCTTGGGACAAGCTTTGATTGGGCAAACAGAACAAGAATCTTTTCTAATCATGCCTTAGAATATAAATTTATGCACATTTAATACTTGAAAATTCACAAAACTAATAGAACCGGTTGCATTGAATAGATGCTTTGTATTAAATGTGCTTCTACTCATTTTTGTTTCTTTAGAGCGTGGTTTTAGCTTGGTTTCGTTTCGTTTCGTTTTGACAGCGCTCTGCCAATCCAGCTCTATTTCAGGCGCTGACACAAGTCGCAGGCATTTGCATTACCATTTTTGGATATAGGCTTTACATATAGAGATATATGTATATATATATACTAGATATTGGGATGTCTATATGTGCTGTTGCTTCTGTTCATTTGTACAATTGTCACACCCATAAATAATTATACACTTATACGATTTTAACTTATATTAATTTATTGTTAACAGCTTCAAACTCGTTTCATTTGTTTGGCATTTAATGTGCCGCTGCCTAAATAAAATAAGCGACAAAATTTTCAAACTTTTCGATGAAGTAATCGAATTTGAATCGAATTTGAATATAGACTACAGTCCAGAATTAGCTTCCATTTAAATGCCGGAAATTCACAGATCGAATTAATACAGTTAACGGACGGCCAAACGCGATTGTTTTCGGCCAAGAAGATGATATCAAAGTTGGGGCCAGGAAAGCAAAAGTGATTGAGCTACGATGAGTAAAGCCCCTCAGGGTCGGTCAGTCTCGGGTTTCCAGTGTGATTAACCGTTAAGCATCAGCTCTGCTGACAAATTGCTGATCAAAGGCAAGAACAAGATGAAGAAGAAGTTGAAGCTGTTTTAAATTATGATTAATTTCAAGAAGTCGGAATATTTCGATATAAGAAATTATGAAATTCAAAGAGTGTGTTTCGGTTCTCATAACTCTTTAGTCAGCTATGCGGGGGGAAATCCCAACTAAAACGTGTTCTATTTTAAGCCCAAAACCGGCAAGCTTTATTATGGGCAAATTTTAGGCACTTAAAGCTAAGATACCCTGTAAAAGGCTGTCACATATTCACTGATGCATATCAGGTCACGATTCTAGATGCTGTAGAAAATGATGAGAAAGAAATTGCACAAATTTTTTTAATTTATTTTCCCATTTAACATGCTCTACGTGTAACAAGTTGCGAGGTATTCGACAAAAAATTACTTGTATTTTTCGTAAATCGCAAACGTGTTTTTTGTTTAAGTCTTTCGTAAAACTGTATATTATGGAATACATTTAAATTTTTAATATTTTACACACAGCGAAAACTCTTCGAAAACCGAAATCGATGTAAAAAGAACTTTGGCTAAGTTAGAAATGAAATATGAATAATTTATATGATATGTTGCCTTAGTTCAATGCTCGCTTAGCATTGACTGCGGCTTGATTAGTCGCCGTCGACGTCAGCGGCCAGCATTAAGCTTGATGGCGATCCGCTAAGACGATCCGAAGTTTTTGGCGAGGCCAATTCTAAGTTGAGTTAATTGCGTGCTAATCGAATAGCGAGCGCCCATTTATAATATATGCGATCCAAGTAAACAATTGCCAAAAATTATGTTCATTAAGAGCTGCTGCAGCTGAGGCCCGCTTGTGGGTCAAATGTGACAAGGAAAGTGGCGCGCAGAGAGGTCGCTTTGGGGCGCTTCCTTTCAAACTGGTTTCACACTCCATACACATACATATATGACCCACTGTTAGCGCGCGCGAAGGTTGCCCAAAAGGCAACCAGTCCCAGGTCTGGGACCTGCTTGTGAGTAATTGAGGGCCCAATTGCGTGTTCGATTACGAGAGCTTGGCGGAACTGACGCCTTCTCATGCAAATTGTGTCGTTGTATTCTCATAAATAAAATATCATATAAAATCTCGGGTCCGGGCGCATTTATATCGCTTTTGTGTTTCATTAATAGTCATAAAGTGGCAAATATTTTGGTTTTATTTGCGCACGTCAGGGCAGCCTGAAAATAAAGAGCATCTCTGTTCGGGGCGATAAATCTAACTGGAATATAGGCTTGAATATATGACAGTTTTATGGAGTTGTCTTCTATTATAAACTTCATGGTTTAGCATATTGTTTTCGCATCTAATTATGTGTAATTTAGCACACTTGCCCTTTTGGGTATATTTACACACTGCTTAATCAAAGCGGATTACAAATCGATTAAAATTTATCGATAATTGAATAAAATATTATACATAGATGTTAAATTATTATTCGATTGGGATTTATCGATATTAGCATATAATATTAGGGTTGGGTCTTAAATCATTTACCGACTATCAAGTATCGATAAATGCTTATACTATAAAGGCAAGATTGGAACCCATTTATCGATATTATTATTAATCGATTAACGAGTATCGATTGGAAAGCATCGATATATTTATATAAGATTTCAACTTCTTTATTGATTAACAATTATCGATAAATGCATTTAAATATTATGTGAAGATTTGAACATATTTCTTCTGCTTGCTCAAGAAGCCAGCTGGAAGAGTATTTGGATATCGGTGCGTCACATTTTTCTTAGCTGTTTGTATTTATTTAGTAAAATTTGACTGCCTGCTGATAACTCAGTGCTTCATTGTGCTTAAATCTATAACGCTGGGGATCTGCCAAAGAGCGAGCAGAATAATTTTATGAGTGTCGTTCTGTCATAGCCGGTTAACCAGCCCAATCAGGTTCGGTTAATTTTGCGGCAGCTGTTGTTGCTGTTGTTGTCGAGAAGATTCTGCTTTTGCCGAACATATTTTGGATTGTCGAAGCTATCCTGAAACGACGCTGCCGACGTATAAATAATGTCGTACTCTTCATCGGCAACACAGTAATATTTCAACCTTCGTGTTGTGAATTTGTAGCTGAGCAAAATGGTAAGACAAGAAAAAATGAAAAAAAAATAAAAGAAAAAAAGTGAGAATAACCGAGGATAATTGAGACATAAAAAGATCAAAAGATTACCCAATTGGGCCTATATAGATTATTGAAGCGTGCTGATCGAATTATATTCGTCTGATCCGACTTACAGAAACTCTTGATCGCCTTCGCCCTGGTGGCAGCCGTCAGCGCTGACGTGTCCCATCTGTTCTCGAACAGCGACAACCTGCAAGAGGATGGATACCACTACCAGCAGCCAGCCAAGCAGTTCGTCATCGATGTGCCACAGTCCTATGAGCAGCCCGCTCCCGTTGTCTACCAGCAGCCAGCTCCAGCTCCAGTCTATCAGAAGCCCGCTCCCGTTGTCTACGAGAAGCCCGCTCCAGTTGTCTACGAGCAGCCAGCTCCAGTCTACCAGAAGCCCGCTCCTGTAGTCTACGAGAAGCCAGCTCCAGTCTACCAGAAGCCCGCTCCTGTTGTCTACGAGAAGCCCGCTCCCGTTGTCTATGAGCAGCCTGCTCCTGCTGGCATCCTGAAGGAAGATGGATATCATTATGGCCAGCCTGCTGTCAAATTCGAACCGACTCAGGAATACCTGCCCCCAGTTGTTCAGAAGCCTGTCTACAAGCCAGCTCCAGCTCCAGCTCCCGTCTACAAGCCAGCTCCAGCTCCAGCTCCTGTCTACAAGCCAGCTCCAGCTCCTGTCTACAAGCCAGCTCCAGCTCCAGTTGCGCCCGTGTACAAGCCCCAGCCCGTGATCCCAGCCGCTCCCAAGGTTGTGATCCCCGCTAAGCCCGTCAACGAGTACCTGCCCCCAGTTGTCCAGAAGCCTGTCTACCAGCCAGCTCCAGCTCCAGCTCCTGTCTACAAGCCAGCTCCAGCTCCTGTATACAAGCCAGCTCCAGCTCCTGTCTACAAGCCAGCTCCAGCTCCAGTTGCGCCTAAGGTTGTGATTCCCGCTAAGCCCGTCAACGAGTACCTGCCCCCAGTTGTCCAGAAGCCTGTTTACCAGCCAGCTCCAGCTCCAGCTCCTGTCTACAAGCCAGCTCCAGCTCCAGCTCCAGTCTACAAGCCAGCTCCAGCTCCTGTCTACAAGCCAGCTCCAGCTCCAGCTCCTGTCTACAAGCCAGCTCCAGCTCCAGTTGCGCCTAAGGTTGTGATCCCCGCTAAGCCCGTCAACGAGTACCTGCCCCCCGTTGTCCAGAAGCCTGTCTACCAGCCAGCTCCAGCTCCAGTCTACAAGCCAGCTCCAGCTCCAGCTCCAGTCTACAAGCCAGCTCCAGCTCCAGCTCCAGTCTACAAGCCAGCTCCAGCTCCTGTCTATCAGCCAGCTCCAGCTCCAGCTCCTGTCTACCAGCCAGCTCCAGCTCCCGTCTACCGCCAGCCAGAGCCTGTTGCCCAAGGACCTAAGGGCTACAGCTACCCCAACGATCCCCAGCCATCTTTCGACTTTTAGGGAACACTTGTTGTAATTAGAAACTATCTTCCTCTAGTATTAGACCCTTTTTTCGAATTCCTGATGCGAAGTCACTTGAAATAAATAAAAACGACATAGAAAAAAATTAAATAACTTATTTATCTGCAACTAAAATCAGTTTGAACATAAATGAACAGCAATTCAATTTTTTAATAATTTTAAATCTCAAGCTTAGTATAGAAATGCTCGACTGAAGCATTCCCAGTCAGTATTACCTACTTGATAGCTTTATTTAAAAGATAGCTGTATTTTTTCTTGATTGGAAACACTTTACAATTTTCATTTCGAAATTTATATTAAATAACTTGTTTTTCTATCTCGATTAACTTTCCTTAGCTTCATTTTCCATTTTAATTTCATATTAATCAACCATTAATTTCTTCATTTTATTTTGAGGTTAAGTCTCTTTTATTTTATTTCAAAACTTTTTTAAAATTGTCCATTATTCAGAATTTCATTCAGACAAATTGCTCTTTTTAGCTAGATTAAGTTCTTTGTTAAGCTCTACTTCTCCTTTCCTACAAATTCCATATTAATATGCCATTTCTTAGCTTTTTTTTTTAAGTTAAGTAAGTTAAGTATATTTTTTATTATTTGAAAATATTGCTTGACATTCCCATTTCGAAATTGGAATTAAGTCAGTTGCTTCGTCTCCCTATATTAAGTTTTGAAAGATTCCGTTCCTGTAAATTTCATTTTAAATTTCCATTTGTCAATTCTAATTTCTAATTTCAACATATTTCGATGACTCCCATTTTAATCTTTTTTTCTCTTGAGAACATTTTAAAATCATTTTTTAAGATTTTTATTTTCGAATTTTATTTAAAATGCTTTATTTATCATGTGAACCAAATTACTTGTATCTGTAACTGTGCCCAAAAAAACGTAATTTAGGTTTAATTTATTTAGAGGAACTTCTTAATTTTTTTAGCCCACATTTATGCTATATTGTGTGAATGTATACTATTCGTCTAAAAGTATGCAGCGATAGGTACGGGTGTCTATCTTGTTATACGCCAAACCAAAAAAAAGGCGGTCAACTAAATAAATATTTATATTGACCAAAACAAAGAGTTAAGAACTGCGGCTATGAGCAGAGAGCTCATAAAAAAGGCCTGCGAGCAGCTGTGGACCGAAGAGAAGTAAAACAAATTTAAAGTTTCGTTTAAAATCTGGTTTTCTTGTGCTGCAGAGAGTGAGAGTGATGAGAGGCGGTTCGATCTGCTGCTGCTGGAGGAGGAGGGTCAAAGGTGCAACTGGATCGAGTTATCGAGAGACGCGAGAGCGACAATAAAATTGTCCAGATTGACAGAGACAAATGGCTCAGAGCATTAATTGAAACGGAAATGTGCTGAAGAGTGTTGACAGCAGGTGCTTTATGGAGTTGGAATCGGAGTTGGAGTCGGATTTGGTGGCGCATAGAATCATTAATTCAATGTGAAGTGAAGACAAAGCCACAGAGTGAATCAACTGACACTTGACCCCACAAAAGCCAAACGAGTCGCGGCCTTGACAATGAGGCGCTGTTGTAGCATTTCGATTTTTTCGATTCGATTCGAGTGAACGCAGCAATGGCCCCAAACCCAAACAGCCAGCTTGTGTTTATCTAGGGCCGCTCTAACTATCGAATTGCTGTCGCTTGACAAGCAGCATCCACAACAACAACAACAGCAGCAGCAGCATTAGCATTAGCATTAGCAATTTTTTAAGCTGAGCTAAAAAACAAACACGATCGACATATAGAAGTATAAATAGTTGGCGTCTCGGCGGCGTTGCCTGCATTCGCGCGAGCCACGTTGCTGGCAGCTATAAAACATAAAAAACATTTAAATACATAAGTATATTCTATAAGGTTTCGTTTTGCCCCTGTCTGCCTAGAAAAATGGTAAGCTTTATTTGTCCACATGCATTACTACATTTATTATTCGGATTGTGACTTTTAGCGTTTGTTTATTTGGACTCTGCTGGCGGCGGCGGCGCTTTGTCTGCATTGGGCCAAGGCGGATGTTTCGCAGCTGGTTCAGTCGGGCAATGGATTTGTCTACGATGTGCCCAGGGTCAGCGAGCTGGAGCTGGAGCTGAACAATGAGTTTCCCACGGGCCAGGAGTTTCCCCAAGATGCCATACCCGTCGCCCCCTCCGATGCCGAGCTGGGCCAGCTTGAGGAGGAGGAGCCGGTCGCCGACCAGAGCGCTGCCTATGCCTCGTCCAAGAGTCATGGATATGCCTACCGCGTGCCCAGCAGACGCTTCAAGAGCTAAGCTCTCAATCCATTTAGCTAGATATTACTTTGTACCAAAGTCCTAACACAATAAAATTTAGAAACAAAATCAAATATACTCTTGCAGATATTTTACTATATAAGATATAGAGCTATACGATCAAGTTTTATGTTGCTGTTAAGATTTTGCTTAGATTGTAGTAAAACATTCTACTCTTCCACTTATTATGCAGGGATTCGATCTCTAAACTTCGTGTAGACTCTAGCGACTGATTCAAACTTTGATTAAGATATTTTAGGAAAGAATTTACAATTCTTATCGATGCTTTCTTTAGCGACTAAGCAATATAATTATTTCAGTCTGCAGACAACAAGAACTACAGAGTTTCATCAAGATTTCCTTTAAAATTAAGTCCCTAGTCTTACGGACTCGACTCTTGCTACTGATATAAAATAGATGTGCTTTATTTAGACGCGATATCTCCTTGCACAGTTCGTAACAAAAGTATAATAACCACTTGTATTAAAGCCACGTTCAGGGCAATTGTTTGTTAACCTTTCACCAGCCAAGGGCCTAGGCTTGCCTTGGACAGCGCTTAGAATAGAAACGATATTGAAAAACATATACAAAGATGTGGCTCTTGCTCTCAATCCTATGCTGTTTGTGTACAACAAAAAAACCAATAAATTAAAAATATTCAAGCAAAATACAAACCGGTTGCAGTTCGAGAAGTCAACGACAAATTTGCACATGTTGCTGGAATTTTGTATACTTGCGCCTATAAATTTGTGGGAAGTGCACAATTAATTAAATTATATTTACATTAATTACGCCACAAATTGTGGCTAAATGCGAGCAGTGCGAAACAAGCGCATGCCAAAGCAATCGCTTTTCAAACATTTCGGTAATCGATCAAGCCGCTGGCGGTTCAACAACCCGCATTAATTAGCTAAGCCAAACGAAGATGTCTTGAAATCAAAGTATGCAAACAAATAAGGCCGCTCAAGAGGAGTCTGCCTGACTTGGAAATACCCTATACCCACTCTATTCCATTTTTGGTGTTTCAGCTCTTATAATCTTTGAGATATTTTCTTAAAAACAATAATTAACATCGATTATTATCGATTTTATACAAATCGGAGAAAATTATTTATTGTATATAACATACAAAACTGCGTTTCTTTAGCTCAAAAAATCTATGAGATAAGTTCAAAAAGTAGCTTTCCATTTTTATCGATTGCGGTAATGTGCTGAGATATATCGATAATTTATAACATATTCACCAGCTCATATACGAGATAAGTTTGGTTGTATTTCTCTGGACGGAGATATCGGTCACAAAAAACATTTTCTCTAGCTTTTACAATCTACGATATAAGTTTAATGAGCCGTTTTCGATTTTCATATAAGCTACGAGATCAAATAGAAATAAAGTTATCGGTTTTTATCGATTGTGGTAATGTGATGTGAGTTATAGATAATAACATACTCGCAGCTTAAAGAGGCTTTTATTGTTTTTTATCGATTGCAGTAATGTGGTGGGAGTTATCGATAGTTTATAGAAAACTCTCTAGATGCAATAAAAAAGTTATCGATCAATTGCGCGTGCCATACGATTAGGCACATTTCGAACTGGAAGTCTGCATCCTATACATCACATAATCATAACACCCATTTTTCAATAAGTATAGGGTATTTGAAAAGTGATAGTTGAAACGACAGCACAAGAACGAGATGCCAGAGCAGAGCTGCTTCAAATACAATCTTAACTGATCTTCGATCTGCTCGTAAACTCTTTTGTGGCTACCAATTAAATAAGTCAACTCGATTTAAATGCGGGCAAATGTGTCGCAGTTTACGGCGTATCCGCTTACGTTTGCCCTAAAGATTCACGTGGGCTGAGCTGAGCTGACAATTTGATAGGTGGCACAGTTTTGATGTGTGTCTTAAGTACTTGTTTAATCCGAATCCGAATGCTTCCGCAAGCTTTGAAGCGACAACTTTATTGTGTGTGCGCGCGATGTTTTGTCAAGGGGCGAGGGGAGGGGAAGGGGGAGGGGGGAGGCCATGAAATGCTGACCACTCCAACTTCTTGAGACGGTAATTATTATAAATGAAGTCGAAATGATTTATGACAGGCAGCGCAGTGCGCTTACAACGCGACCAGCGGCCAGCGGAACTCAAATGCTATTTGCCCAGCTCGGAAGTGTGGTATTGTTATTTGGCAACAAGCATAAATAAATGTCTAACTTTGGCACGTCGAAATTTAAATACCCTTGCAGATAACTGGCTGCCTGTTGGGAGGGTAAGTGTGGAGAATTTGATGCTCTTAATTATTGAGTTTGGTGAACATACAAAATTCCAACCAACATTCAATTTCGATAGACTTCGGAGCTATATGATATGATGGTCCGTTCTTGACTTAAGATTTAAGTCAGTTATAGTAAGTTAAAAAATAGTTATAGTACTAGTTAAAATAGTAAGTAGCAAATTTAGTTGACAACGTTTTGATTAAATAATTCAAGCAATGGCGGGAAGTTTAGGGCTCGAATCTCTGGAAGATAAATGACTGAATAAATAGCCGTACCTAACTTTAAGACCGATTGTAAGTATGACAGCTATATTATATAAAAAGCGTTATTTTATGTATTATTATTATTTTTTATTATTATTTTTATTATTATCTTTATCTTTTTTTTATCTTTTTATCTTTTTTTTTATTATTATATTTTTTGTTATTATTTTGTTTTATTATCTTTAATTATTTTATTATAGTTTTAAATTTTTTATTAAATTAAATTTTATTATAGTTTATTATTATTATTTTTTTTATAATGTTTTATTATAATTTTTAATATTATTTTTATTATTTATATTTATTTTTTATTATTATTTTTTAAATTTACATATTTTTAATTATTATTATTTATTATTATTTATTATTATTTATTATTATTATTTATTATATAAATTTAATGCTTTCAGAGATGTCTTCTTCCAAGCGTTACACACTTTATGACCAACTTATAATACCCTCTGCGAGCGTATAACAAGAATACAGTTGCTTTGAGGTTGCTTTATGACGACGTTGATGAAAATGCTCGGAGAGCATTTATCTTGACGCCGTTTGTAGATGGCACCAAAAGAAAAAACAACAACAACAATCGAGTCGCAAACAAAACTTGGCTTAAATAATGCATAATGACTACAGACAAAGATACAGATACAAAGAATGCATGTGTATGTGTATGTATATATATATATTAATCGATTTAAATAATAACAATAATTGGCCTTTTGAGCCACCATGGACAATGGTGGCTCACGAAGTTAGAATTGTGAGTATAAATAAACAGGTGCCGCTGTTATTGGTCAATCATTGAACGTCTTCGAGTCCAAGGTGTAACATGGTGCGTGCTGCCTGCTCGGCTGAACTACTCCCGCAGCTGAACTCTGACACTGTTGTCTTTTGATTTTTGTAGAACGCATTCCTTAGCCTCGCACTGGCCTCTTGCCTGCTGGCCCTGGCCGCTGCCGATGTCTCCCACCTGCCGCTGGAGCAGCTCGAGCAGCACCTGGAACACCCCGAACATCACTATGGCTATGACTATCCCAAGCCGGTGGTGCCATTTGTCATAGCCAGCACGACGACGCCTGCACCTACGCCCGCGCCCACCTACCTGCCACCGCCACCAGCCACGCCCGCTCCCACCTACCTGCCACCGCCGCCACCCACACCTGTGCCCACCTACCTGCCACCCCCGCCGGCTACCACCACAACGACGACGCCTGCCCCGACGCCAGCTCCAACTTATCTGCCGCCTCCACCACCCACCACAACGACGACGCCTGCCCCGACGCCCGCGCCCACCTATCTGCCGCCGATCATTGTGCCAGAGCCGGAGCCAGAGCCGGGCTATCACTATGACGCACCCGCCGAGCCCTTCATATTCTAGGCCGAACCACTTTCCACCACTTTGTTTGTTGACCCGCAATGCTGTTATTTCTCCCGTTTGCCTAGTCGTTGGTATTATATAAGTTCCGATATAATTAATAAATCACGTTTGTTATCGTCTAATTCCCAATCACCGTCAATTGTCCAAAATAACCCAAAATTGAACTGAAAATTATCTTATTGAACCGCGGCGGCTGCTCTGCATATTCATGAGTCCCAAATGCGAGGGGTCTCGTGTTTTGTTGTTATGGACTTAATTAAGAGCGAAATTCGTTTTAATTATTTTCACCCAAAATAGTCGTGGGGTGCCAGAGCAAAAGTCGGCTCGACTTGCAAATACCCTGGAAATACCCTGAATAGAGCGGCGAGGTTTCTCTTCTTCCATTAAACGTAGACTATAAGAAAAGAGTTCCTTTTTAACTGAGTTAATTATAGTCAGATCTTAGTCAAATTTTCAAGTGTAAGATTTGGCATAAAAACAGAGTGTATATACAAAGTCGCAAAGCTTTAACTTTAATATGGAATTGGAATGGAGAGAGGTATCTAAAAAGTGATATATTTTATATCTCCTAATATTAAGCTAGAACCTTCAACCAAGTTTTGTGTATCTAGCTCTCATAGTTCTCGAGATATGCTAATATAACAATATCTCAAAATCGATATTTGTCGATGATTTATCGATAGTTATGATTAACAAGTCAAGTCTTTAGCTCTTGTAATTTCAGAGATCCACGAACTCACAGAGAAGGACAGACAGCTGGAGATGGCGACCTGATCAGGAAAATATTTAGGGTAAGATGATTTCTCTTTCTGTGACACACATTTCCATTGAAACCAATCAGCTTTTTGATCATTTTCAGGGTATCATAAAGACACGGCAATAATTGGCCACGGCTTCAAGTTCAAGAAAACCAAGAAAAGTGTGAAGCAGGCAAATTATGCGCTGGCCTTTGTCTCTTGACGGCGACACAAACAACAAGTATTAATTATTTCCCCAAATATTTAGCTGGAGCCGCAACTTTGGCCACTTTCAGCTGCAACATCGCGTATAAAAGCCTAAACCCCAACAAGCTGAGGCATTATTTCCAGTTGTCAGCAAAGCGCAGCAGCAACTGCTTTGGACAGCCCCATTAAGATGGTAGCTAATATTGAGGCTGAATCTTATTTTCCTCTTATTAATTGCCTTGCTTCTTTTTTAGAAATCCTTGTGCCTCCTGCTGGCCGTCCTGGCCATTTGCGCCAGTGGACGCGCCGACGTCTCCCACTTGTTCGGAGGCGGCAATCATCAGCACCACGACTCGCATTACGATTCGCACCACGATTCGCACCACGACTCACACCACGACTCGCATTACGACTCGCACCACGATTCGCACCACGATTCCCATCATTACGATCCTCATCATCACGACTCGCACCACCACGACTCGCATCAGGATAGCCATGGTTACCACCAGGACGCGCACTCGCAATCGCACAATCATGATTCCCATCGCAATCCCGGCCTGCACTTCGATCTGCATTTCGATGCACTGCGCCAGCATCAGCCCAAATCTGATGCACCCAATGGCTACAACTATGTGGCACCACCTGCACCGCCTGCACCACCTGCACCACCTGCACCCAAGCCGGAGTATTTGCCGCCACCGAAGCCAAGCAACACGTATCTGCCAGCGGCCAAGCCGGAAACCAAGTATCTGCCACCTAAGGTGGCGCCCAGCTTGCCACCACCGCCACCACCACCGCCGGTGAAGACGCCCAAGGCGGAATACTTGCCACCACAGAAGCCACGCAGCAAGTATCTGCCACCTGCTCAACCCGACAACAAGTACCTGCCACCTGCAGGAGAGCCTGCTGGCAAGCCAGAGACCAAGTATCTGCCACCCAAGATTCCACCAAGCCTGCCGCCACCACCGCCACCACCAGCCACAGCAGCGCCCAAGTCCAACTATCTGCCGCCTGCGGAGCCAAAGGAAACCTATCTGCCACCCAAGTCCAACTATCTGCCACCTGCCCCACCCAAGTCCAACTATCTGCCACCCGCCCCACCCAAGTCCAACTATCTGCAGCCGGAGTCGCAGTACTTGCCACCCGCTCAGTCGGCGGAGGCACGTGCGGCACAGCCAGAGCCAAGCTTTCACATTCCCATACCCTCGTATGCGCTGCCCCTGAGCCAGTCGGCATCGCTGCCAGCTCCATCTGGGCCGGGCAATCCGGGCTATCAATACAACCAGCCGCTGCGCCGCTTCAAGTTTTGAGCTCGACAAATTTAATTTTAAGTTGTGCGAATAAAATATATTACAAAAAATCTATACATTTACATCGAATATGCTGTTATTTAAATTAAGCGATCGATAATTATTTGGATCTTCAGACAATTTGGAGGTAATTTAAATCATTTCAATTAAGCCCAAAAGTTTTCTCATTTACAGCACACAGCATGAGATTGAAATATGATGCAAGCCAAGGCTAATTGTAAAAGATATTACAGGTGTGCACTAATTGAGGTAAAGTTTATAAGATTTGCTGAACTGGCAGATACCCTGTTACGAAGTAGTCAAAACTTATATCCACAATACAAGTCTTGGACTTTTAATAGATATAAGTTTTAGGTATAGCCTAAGTTTGAATAGCAATGTCTTCTTTAAGCCTCAGTCAAGAAAAAAAGATGCGGGCTTGAACCCCGAGGTTTGAACCGGCAACCTCACAGAAGGGATTATTAAATAACTTCTGTGTTTATTTTCGGATCGTCTACAAACAAGTTCTAAAATAACATTGACTAATTTGAACGTAAGCCTAATATTAACTTATCCTAGTCTAGTTTAAGGATGAAAAGTCGGGGGTTTGAACCGGCAACCTCGCAGCTCAGTACAAAGAAGAGTTCATTGAATAACTTCTGGGTTTATTTTTAGATCGTCAATAAACAAGCTCTTAAATAATAACAAATACATAACTACTAAAAACTATTCCCAGTCTATATTAGTTTAAGGCTGACAAGTCGGGAGTTCGAACCGGCAACCTCACAGTTAAGTACAGAAAGTAGTTTATTGAGTAACTTCTTTTTTAATTTTTGTACTTTCATGAAATCAAACAAGCTCTATGCAGGACTGACTGTTGCAGCCGCGGAAAAAGGATTTGGGGTTCAAATCTCAGGCTAGCTTAGGGATGACCCGCCGAGGGCTTGAACCGGCAACCTTAAAGATTAGTATAAAGTATATATCATTGAATCACGTCTGTGCATACATATATTTTCATATCTTAATGAACTTTACTTGCATTTAAAGTTGAATTAGTATATTTTATAGCTTTATAATCTGCTCCAATTCGATGGAAAGCCAGCCGTGAATTACATCAAACGCTTTGTCGCGCTGCGAACGCATCTTTCGACAGTCGAAGCGAAAGCGATTAAAGCTAATTGGCCATTGTCTAAGGTCAGCTTTCGATATATTGGCTTTCGATATACCCCACTGAAAAGAAAGGGTCATCGAGCGACTCTGCGCCCAATCAAACGCCGTCGCAGTCTACTTTAGAGACCCGAAGCACGCGCTACGCGCCGCATCGCGGCCTCAGCTTCGACACTTGCAGCTATAATTATAATTGTCTGGTGCGGATTCGAAAATGAATAATGATGGGAATGGATATTGATTGGTTGGTCTGTTACACAAAACATTAAACAAAATCGCTAATTGCCAATTGCAGCCAAAGGCAGCGTCGTCGCTTTTGTTGACCTCTTTCAGTCCCGAGATCCGAGCGGCCCGTTGTCGACTGAGGCCAATCGATTGTATTGGCTCTCCGATCTTGGCCAAAACTAGTGTACGCCATAAAAAAAAAAAAATCAATAAAAATGTTCGCTAACTCTTAACTATGTGGGGACTTCCAAAGCGAACGTAATTTTAAATACTCATTTTCAAATGGGAGGCGTTTATAGCTGCCGGCTATAAAAACCAGAGTAGGCATAAATATTGTGCCGCATCTTTAATACCCTTGCAAAGAGATATGGTAATCTGAGCAGATTAAAGATATATTTTCTTAACTTTTCACAATTTATTAGCTCAGCAAATTGATGTTGATCAAAGACACTGATATACCCTACTAGGCTGTAAGTCCCACAGACAAGTCGATGGCTTGGTTAAGAGTTCAAGCCAATTTCTTGCCTTAAAATTCGCTTCGTTAATCTAGTTTTACATCCTTTTATTATCCTTGAAATCAGGCTTTGACTTAAAGCATAATTTTCTCACAATTTGAATGCAACAATTAAATTAAATTAATTAATCTACAATTTCTTAACCATCTAAAACATTACATACTTCGTGAAGAGTAGTCTATGGCCTTCTGTAAGGGCATCTATCGCCTTATTTGATACATTTGCACAGATGTCCATTCCTCGAGCTTATAATTAAGTGCAGATTTAATGTCCGCTTCGTGCAGAGCAACAACAACAAAGACGCAAAAGGCGATTGAAAATTCAAAGAGAATTAATAGAATTTATATGCGAATAAAGGCAGCTCAGGGGTGAGACAAAAAGTCGCTTCGTCGACGCATCCGAGACGAAGACCGAGATGAAGACTGAGCTGGAGATCGAGTTGATGATCGCTCTATTGCGCGCTCGGTTCTCGCTGTTTGTATAAATAATGAAGCACTTGCCGGAAACTGTATCATTTCAGAGCCAAGCATCGCACCGAGAACGTTGTCTCACAGCCCAGATTAAATAAAATGGTTAGTTCGCGATCCTCTCATCTCATCCGATCCGATCTGATCTAATTCTCTTGTGCCATTTAGAAAGTCCTTGCGCTAACTCTGCTCAGCCTGGCGCTGGTTGCCGCCGATGTCTCGCATCTGTTTGGCCACGATCACCAGCACGAGGAGCACGCGCATCCTGGCTACAATTACGAGCCGCCGAGCATTCCCTTCGAGCTGCCAACGCCCGCCGCCGTTTATCTGCCGGCAAAGGAGCCGCAGCCGGAGCCCAGCTATTTGCCACCAGCACAGCCCAAGCCAACCTATCTGCCGCCCGTGCAACCCAAGCCGACTTACCTGCCTCCCGCACCGGTGGTGCAGCCGGAAAGCAGCTACTTGCCCCCGGCCCCGGTGGTGCCCACCTACAAGATACCCATTCCCTCGTATGCCGCACCTCTGGAGCCGGATAACACATATTTGCCACCGCTGGAGATTGTCGAGCCGCACAGCGAGGATGGATATCATTACAATGCACCCGCCACGCCCTTCTTCTACTAAGCCCACTCTTAACCCATGTTAGCCATGTTTTTCCTTACTTGATATTACCTAACCGCATGTGTATATACCTATATATGTTTTATGTCTGTATCTGTAAATTGTGATTGTAAATTGTCCAGCTATTTATTTATGACAGAGCCCCAAATGCAACTAAAAAAATATTAAAAAGCATCAAATTCAAAACTCTAGATTTTGAGGGAGAAATCCTCCATTTAATTTTGTTGATGCTTAACTCAGTTTATGCATTTTTATATCTTATTAATTTTAATATCTAAAATATAACAACAATTCTTCAAATTTTTAACTTAATTTTCTGCTGAACGGGAAAAGTCCTCTATGCAATATCACATATTATATTTATGAATATAAATATGTATTTATTCAAATAGGCACAAAAGAAAAAGAAGCCTCAGCTTAAACTTTGAACTTGAGGTTCAGTTGTGTTGGGCAAAAATCCTCTCTCAGATATTATAAATTTTATGAAATTATTGAAGCTTTTGTCAGCACATCAATTAGAATATTCATATTTATTATTTATATTTATTTATTTAAAACAATAAGAAACTTAACGTCAGGTTTTGAACTTGAGCTGCAGTTGTGTTGGGGAAAAATTCTCTCTATGATATTATATATTTTGTAAAATTATTGAATCAATTTGAATATTCATATTTATTATTTATAGCTGCCGCCCGGAATATCAAAAAGAAACTTAACGTCAAGCTTTGAACTTGAACTTCTGTTGTGTGGGGAAAATCCTCTTTGAGATACAATTACGAGTGCTCAGCTCGAGGGCCGCGACAGCATAATTACGCGTCATCGAATACAACTGAATGTATATAATACTCAAACAAAACACTCAAACGAAAAAAACCGTTTCATTCATTCATTCATTCATGTGGGCTGTGCTCGAGATCGAACACCCACAACCGGAGTCGGATCGTGATGGTATGTCCAAAAATTCTTGGCATATTGCGTGCTGATTTATTGGACCGTTTTTGTTCGTTTGTTAATTCGCGTGAGTAATTGCAGCCAAACAAGCCGAAAGGCCGATTCCATATGGCCCCCCGCCGGAGCCGATGATTTATGGCATTCGCTTGGTCAGCGGATCACAGACGCTGCCATTGTCTCTCGGGGCAGAAGGTGCGAAGAGCTCTGTCAGCGTGAAAGTGAAACTAATGCCAGCAGGAAATAAATAACGAGCTCTGCGCCAATTTGGCTGGCACTTGCTCTGCGGCAACTTGTTGTTGACAAAATTAATACATTTTCTGTTTATGTTAATTGTGCTTATGATCTAATGCCGAATTATGCGCCGGCTATGGAACCAGTTCGCCAGCCCGATCCACACACACTCCTAATGCTATGCTAATTAATTAGATAATTTCGCTTAAATGCCTTAAATGTTTTCTTATTGTCTAGCTCTGCAATAGTTATTGTCATCAGCACTACATAAATACTTATAAATATACAAAGCAGCATAAATTATACTTGAGCTATTAGCGCTTGCGATTCCTAAGAGCCGAAATCAAGCTATTTCTGTTCACTTTGCAACTGGTTTCGTATAAATATATATTGCATAAGGCTAGAATTTGATAAGACGAGCGTTTTAAAGAGAAAGGTGTCCGCGAATTCCAAGCATAAGCAATAAATCGATTCTTTCTCAGCAGCAAATTTGCTTGATATAAAAAAATTTAATGTGAATACAATTTATTGTTCAAAGCCCTGATTTAATTTACACCCGAGATATTGACATTAAAGGTTCAAAAATGGTTTATTTTTGAATCGATTAAATCTCGCAAAAATTATTATGCATGCCTTTATTTATTTATTTGACATGATTGTAGAGATTCGAATAAGTCTATTAACTGAGATTTATATTATATTTATTTGTATTTAAACACCAAGGCAATTTTCGTGAAAATTATAATGTAATCCCTTGCTTTTTTTGACATTTCGGCCAACATTTTATTTAAATTTAATTTTTTGAATGTCAATTGATATTATTATATATTCTATTCTAATATAGCTCAAAGCTCTGGATATAATATAGATATAGACATTTCTAACATGGTTGATTTTAGCGTCGAGACCATTTTCGCAAAATTATTGCCTTTTTTAAAATAATCGATAATAGGGATCTGATCTGATCAATTTTTTACATTTAACTTAATTCAACCAAGACATTAACATTTGATTTTTATTTAAGGTTCATTTCAGAATGGAAAATAGAGCCCTTAAAAATGGATATTTATTTGATGTTTACCATATTCTTGCGCATTCTGCAGGGACTCGGATCTTTAGGTTCAACAGGACTCCTTTCTGGGTATGTTTACCAAGGAGATTGAGGTCAAATAGGAACCATTTTCTATTTCTTTCGTAACACAGATTTTGCTGGCAAAAACAAAACAAGCTGAAACTCGATCCAATTTAATGTAGACATAAAAAACGATTTTTCAGGCAAAGAATTTCGCATCTACGAATAAAATGCCTTCAGAACGGATCTTTGCTATCAATTGGTATGAATAAAAACAAAAATAAAAAAATTCTCAGATCGAGCTTTGTGGAGCTGACATATTTCAATTCTCATTCTCAGCTATATAATATACAAACTTTAAATGCATAAAAATGAGATGAAGTCCGATGTTGCCTTTGCTTAAGTCAAAAATATTATCTACTTTTAGGCTGGTCTTAACACATCCAAAAGATATGCTGTAAGTTTTTCATTCTCATAGTATAACAGTTTGAATTCAAGCTGAAATTTGGTAATCTCTTCTCTTCTTCTTTATATAGTTTTTGTAGACATCTCAGAGCATGCCTTACATGAAACCAATCAACAAATTTGCTTTCCTTTGCGCGTCCGCGTAATATCCCATTGTGAGATGTGCAGATCATTGCAGAACAAAGCGCTTGCCCGGATGAGATATCAAGTTGTGGACATGCTCATGTAAGTAAATGTAATTAATCAAATCAAGATTGAAGGTCAAGCTTGCGGCTGTCGTAATTATACTGAAGGAGCCTCCACGCGGAAGTCTTACAGCAATCGATAGACGCCCATTCGGCAGCCATTAACACCACGGCAGTGTCATAAATCGAATCAAATCTGTGATCGACTGTGGCACAATAAAAATGGGCAATCAATTCATCAAACATCAATCAAAAGCACTTGGCCGAGAGCCAGTTGAGAGATGACCACCACAGATGACAGACAAGCGGAGCGGAGCCGTTGGAAAGGCTCCTTAACTCATTTGTTTGCACTTTTGGAGACGATCTAGCTGCTTAATCTAGACAAATAACATCGAGATCGTAAACCGGTTAATTTAATTTATTTTGAAAGTATTTTAGCAGATTTGCGTATTTGTCTTTGACGCGCTGCTCGTTAGACGACATTAAAAAAAAAAAACAGCCACCATTCCAAGTCGCAACTTATAAAACTATATAAAATATTATG
The DNA here is from genome assembly GCA_035045355.1 of Drosophila lacicola. Taxonomy (NCBI): domain Eukaryota; kingdom Metazoa; phylum Arthropoda; class Insecta; order Diptera; family Drosophilidae; genus Drosophila; species Drosophila lacicola. The sequence continues at coordinate 1,531,620 of JAWNPB010000133.1, forward strand.
GCTTCCGAAAGTTCACAAGATAAAACATGAGTGCTGCAGTCGGCCGTGTCCGACTAGTACATACCCTACAGCCGTTACAAAGCTTCCAGCTGCCTTCTATAATAATTTAATATAAGCAGAATAATATTTAAAGACTTCTCCTTGCCCCACATTCTCTCCTAACTTCGCTATTTATTGTCCGATTTTTATGCAATTTTCAGGGCTTAAGTGTGACCTGCTAAAGAGTGTAAATACCAAAGAGCAAGGCTCTACCTTTATTAATAAGTAACTTATATAATTCTAAGGGAAAAGCTTTTATAATTCTCGAATCGATACTCATCGATTTTAAGAAAGTCGGAGTAGTTATCGAAAAAGAATTATGATATTTACAATTAATGATAAGAAATTATATATTATTTTTTAAAGAAGAGTCTATCAAGTCAGCGCTCAACTTGTTCCTCTCTATAAAAACCATTGCGTAGATTATTATTTTAATTATTTAGCTGGCAGACAGTAAACAGTAACAGCTTCCGTATGCAAATGGTACTCAGTTCCCATAGAGACGAGTACTGCACGTAGCAGGTCTTCATATCATCAGGTTTCGTGATTAATGATGAGTAACTACTGGTCAGTTGGAGTAATAAGAACGCCTCTGCGTGCATTGTTCGACACAGATTTCTTGTATAACTTTTGGTTTGACTTTGATGCGAGCTGTGAATGGCATAATTACAGTCATGCTTCGATATGGCATATCATGCACAGACCTTGGCCGTGCAAATGAAACATTACCATATTCATGTGGTTCGTTTTCTTTACAAATAATTTATCTTTATTTATTCGAGTTTGCAATTCAACAATAACTAAATACTTTGTTTCGATGCGATTTCGTCTGCCGAACTTCATTTGTCTCTTTGTACTTTGATGTTTAGTTCTTATTTTCGTTTTCGTGGGAAAAAAACGCCATTGATTAGGGTTTGGTTAGTTTGGATAGTTGAATGGAAGCTGAAGAGTTTTCTGTGATAATGTGCGCTTTTTGGCTACTGCTAACGATGCCGATAGCAGTTCCACGAGTGCAGACAGTAGTAGTAGATGTAGTAGTAGTAGAAGAAGTAGTAGGAAGCGGGATCGGGAACGGGAACGGGAGCGGGAGAGAGAGAATATATGTATGGTATGTAAATAAAAAAAAAGGCAAAAACAAATAAGAAATCATATAGAAATTATATATATTAAATAGACAAAGTTAATTGCTAGGCATCCGCCCCTCTTTAGTAGCGGCGCTGACGATAGAAGCGCCTTACATAGACTGGACGACGGTACTGATAGCCGGACTGGCTGCTGTACGAATGCCCGGGCAACTGATGCTGCTGGGCCTGCAGGGGCGGCAGGTATTGGGCGCGCTGCAGAATTGGCTGCTGGGCATAGGCGGTGATCGGCTGGGCCGCCACAGCGATGGGCCGTGAAATGGGACGCGGCAGCGGTGCAATGGAGAGCTGACGTGGCGCGGCGACTGGACGTGGCGCTGGGGCAGCAGCAGCAGCTGGTCCTGGTGCCGGCTCCTCGATGTCAATGTATTCCGGTTCGGGTGTGGCAATGTCCTGCGGATTGGGTCCCTGTGTCGCCGAGTCGGGCAGCTGTGCGGCAGCCGCGCAGCCAACCAGCGCCAGAGCGATGAACACGAAGAATTTCTGCCGGAAACAAGAGCAAACATTTTTTTTGAAGTACACTTTAATTTTGCGGCCATTTTGGGGTTTATTTTAAGCAGCTCCAGGAATGCACGAGTGCCGCCACTCGAGCCCGTCAGTTCGCAATGAAGCTGTACACTTGAGTTGGGGCGCACTTGAATCGCGTTCGCGTTCTAAGCTTTTCACACATGCCCGAAAAGGTTTATAAATAAATATAATATAAATTTATATATATTTATTTTTGCTTTGGTCACTTTAGTCCTTACTACACTATGAGCACTGTTTTATTCCTTGCTGCAGGATCGTCACATACCATTTTGTTAAATTAAGTTATTTTTATTTATTCAATGATTGGTTACGCAAAAATTTCTCGTCCAGAAGCGCACGAGCAATTTACACTCAAGAAGTTCAAAGCACAAATGATGATGAGCTGGGCAGTTTCTATGAAATTTATACTATATCTGGCCCGTCCGGTTCGCTATGTGGGTCTAAGAGAAGCAGCGCAAAGCGACGACCGCCAAAAATATCCAAAACACACACATACGGTGTTATAAATAAAGTAACAGCAACAGCAGCAGCAGCAGCAGCAACAACAACAACTTTAACAACATCAAACAAATTCAAATCAAAATTTAAATTATATAATATGATATTGGTTGGATAGAAACCACATAGCTAGAAGTGGTCACATGTCTGAGCATCTGCCGAATCGCTAGACACGGTCACAATCACAATCACAATCACAGTCACAATCACAATCACTTTGGTGTCGTCACGAGCCGTGACGCATCAGGCGAAGACACAACAAATCGACAAAGACCTAAACAAAAGAAGATAGTTGGCCCCCAAAGAGTTAACTCGATCAGACACACTCTCTCTTTCTCTCCCTCTCTCTCTCTCTTTCTCTGTCATTCTCGGTTGGACTCTCTTGAGTGTGCTGTGCGGTGCTTGGCACGGCTCGTGGCTCATAAGTGAAGTTCGTTGCCTAAGTCTTTTGTATTGTTCGCTCCAATTTGCATAACATTTTGTAAGAACAATATTTTTAGCCAACACTTCGATGAAGTATAGCTCTCTAATTATGCAGATAGCTTGAAGTTTTTATTTTCGAATTTAGTGCCACATAAATCTATTGGGGCTGTAAAACAAAAATGGTGGGCGTGGCACATGTTTTGTCAACACTTGTGCTTAGCTGTGGCCGGGAGGGGGGAGGGGATCTGTTGTCTTTTACGATATGCTGCTAAATCTTTTGATCAACACAGCTGAGGAGATTGTCTGCCCCATCGACAATTGTTTGTCTGCGCACTTGACCTCTGCTGCAAACAAATAGACAACAAATTTAACGGCTTTCGGGGCATACGAATATCATTTCCGTTTTCGTGCATGTGTGTGGGGGAAATACATTCACCATAGCCTAAGCTAGAGATGAGCCTGGCTCACGATCTCTTCAATCAAAGCCAGTCGATAGCTTGTATGTAGAACAACATGAGTTAACTGTGATAATATATAATGTCTTCGAATTTCGTGCTCGTGTTGGGCCATCTCTAGTCTGAAGTGTATCAGTTGAGGCTTTCAAATGCAGGCAACTTTTTTGGCATCAAGGCTGGCCTACAAACCTCTCAGCTAGTCGGCCATTTTGAATGGGAACATAAAAATGAGTTAGAACTTGGTCTCCATTGTATTGCGAGTGTGTGACATCATGGCACGACGGGCTGCTGTGGCTGTTGCCTTTCACCTGCTCGGCGCCTTGATTAATTGAATCTTTGTCATCGAAAACATCGAAAACATCGAAAACTAAGCAAACAGTCGAACGATGCGCACCGAAAATTAATAGTTGTTTTTACGGTTATTAGAAAATTGAAAAGTAATTAATAACGACTTTGTTGGCATATTAAATTTCGAGCCAAGCAAACTAAGTATCGATAAATCTGTCATTAGCCACGGGTTGCGTCAATCTTTCGACTGTCATTTCATATGGAAAACGGAAACGAAACAGGAACATTTGCAACGAGCTCACCAATTCGGTTAAGGGGCGTGCCAGATTTATGGAGTTGCTGTGCATTGAATTGGAGCGCATTTAAAGATATATATAGCCCAATTTTATTATTATTTTTATGGCAATAATCATCTAAAGTGAATATGTTTATCATTTCAGACGTTCAGCTTTGGCAGCACCGGAACAAAAATAAACTCGCACCAAATTAGCATAGTCAAAGATTTGAGAAACATCAATAAAATGAATAAAATGAAAATGCAAAGAACCGGTACACAAAAAGCTATCGCACAGCTAAATCAAAAGCCGTGAGCCGACCCGATGCCGGCAATCGATACATGTGCCTAATATTTATGGAGCCCAATGTGTCGCATCATTAGCCAAATGCACCAAAAAAAAAGTGGGCCTAATTGAAAGTCGAGTGCCGCCATATACGAGCATTAACCTTGCGTCTTCGGCAACGCCTAATTTAATTATAATGCTGCCAGCGTGGCGTGACAATAGTTCCAGGTAACATGATTTATATATATATTGTATACGACCTGTTATCCGAGCCATGTTTATGGCTCGTTTACAAGCCAGATGCGGCGATAAGAACAATGCGCTGGCCAAAACGCTGTGGACAACAACAGCGGATTCCCACGTCTACAAATTATGGCTTAAAAGAGAGACACGCCTCGTTCTTCGACGTCGGCTGCCGGTTTTGGGGCTTTGCATTTGAATTGAGCTGTGTAAATACCAACAAATATGACAAATTTGCATGGCTGAGCAAAGTCATCGAGCGGTGGCCTATTGTCAACACAGCCAACAATCGGGCAGCAGCTGTTTTGTTTTTCTTTAACATTTCAATCGGAACATGGCGTATGCGCAATGCCAAATTAAGTTGCTAGGTTAAACACTTCTACGCATCTTTAGCATAAATTGACAATAACTGCATGCTAAATGCTCATAAATTCAAACAAAGCTAAGCCAAATTGCACAATTTAAATTAAATGTTGCCAGCAGGCCAGCCTTGGCCACAGATGTTTTTATTAAATAAATTCTTTTGCCGTGAATTAGCCAGCCAATGTTGACTCGCTCCTGTCATCCACTCAAACTGATTTTGTCAAGTGTCCAAAACAATGAATCGTAAATAACTGACGTGTTTCCGCACATTCACCAACGCCAGCAGCAGCAGTCCGCATTAGCATTATAAATATTCAATTAATAACGAATCAAGTAAAGCAGAAACGCAAACAACGAAATTATTGATACCCTAACTCAACTGAAGTATTTCTACATTGCATCAAAAAATTGTACTCAAGCTAGGTACAAATGTCAGATAAGTTCAACAACTTTTTTTAGTCTTACTTTTTAAACATTTCAAATCAAAATTCTACACTTTATTGGAATGTTAAATCTCACAATATTTGTGTTTCTATTTGGCAAAGTTTGTGTTAACTCGTAAAAGAATCAATTATTTTGTACTTATATTAATTACTATCTCAATATCTTAAATACTTTAAATACGAAAACTTATTTTAAGTTTGTACTTTGTGAATGCCTTAATTCTTGGGTTTTGGGAATACTTTAAGTTCGCTTAAACTTAATTTTAAGGCTCTTTATGTTATTTATATCCATTTATCTATATCAAAGCCGAAATGCACTCGAATCAAGCATAAATAATGCTTATATTGAAGTACAAAATAGGCTCGATTTAAAACAATAATATACCTAATACGAACTTTAACCCGAAACTATTTTTATGGTTTTTCCATTAACAGGCTTGATTTATACCTAGTATGAGAATATTTATGAAAGTAATATACTAATATTTTTAAACATAATATTTTTACTAGAATATAATAATTATTTTGACCCAGTCCCGCTTATTTTAAGTATACCAAATCTTATAATCAACTGTTTGCTCTTAATCCAAGCATTAATTAGCTTGTTTTTGCCCAATTTTTGTTAAGCTTAGGGCATGGAATAGTTTTAAAAGTTGAGTTTAAAAGTAAGAACATGGTTTTTCTCTCAGTGCACGCTGTATTTTGTCCGCATAACTCATAGTCAAGTAGACATGCGAGTATTCTAAAATGTGGCCAAAAAAGCAGACAGATCAGATAGTTGGACTGACAGACTTGTAGAATGTTCAGAGTGCTCGAGTGATTTATAAATGCTTCAATAAATTGTATTTAAATGCCTGCTCGAGCAAATAAACAAATGTTGCCCATTCGCATTATTTCCGCCTCCGCATTTAGCCAATCACATGCTGTAAACAACAAATTGAGCTGGGCCAGAAGCCAAGAAGCACTTGACCCAGACGACGGCAGCTGTTTTTATTGTTTTTTTATTCCCAAAATGTCACACTGCTATTTTTATATATATTTCTCATTCTCAATATTAGCGACACGCGCTGTGAAAGTTGACAGAGATTATAAAAGTTAATTGGCAGCGAATTAATTTATGCAAATTGGTCGAACCAGCATAGAACGGGCAAAAACAAGCTGGATCTAATCATTGTTTAACTTAGTAATTAGCTTTGATATCGCTGAAAAAGAAATAAAACTCAATAATTATGATGCCGGGCTGCCCGTTGGCCATTTAATATCAGCGATGGCCAAAACGCTTAACAATTTTCTTAGACACTTTGGCACCTTTTTTTCGTGGCTCGTGCCGCAGTTTGACACTTTGAACTTTTGCACAAAAAAAGCACATATTGAACAATTGATTATTGATTATTGACTATTGATTATTGACTATTGATTGATGTACAATTCTATCAATAAAACTTGAGCAGATAATTTGTACACTTAGCTGCCAAACTTGTTTAGCTGGCATTTGAGCCAGTTCGCAGCTGGTCTCCATTCATATTTTTTTGTGTTGGCTTTGGTGACAAATCTAGTTCATAGCTAAACATGAGCTGCCCCGCCGATAACTATCGATCTAACACACTAAAAATTCAACCCGTTCTCGTTCTGTCAGTCGATCTGGCCCCTGGCACTTGGCTTTAAGCCAACAGAAACGGAGACTCGAAACTTGTTGATTTAAATGTTTATACTTATTTATCTGTCATTCAAGTTAATTTGTACAAATGCAAATGCCTTTATCTTTGTCCAGATATCAGTTAGCTTATTTTTTATATTCCGCATCCATTTCAAAATGGGTAGCCAGGGTATGATGGGCGCGTGCAAGGGCTTGCTACAGCCGGGAGAAGGCGACTTTGAGAAAATTGGGTTAGGTCTATATATCGATAAAGCCATCTGCCTAGCTAAAGATATAAATTCTCATTAAACATATCGATAATATTGACAATACCTTTCGGTTTTAAAACAAATCTATCTTGGACTTAAAGTTTAGTAAGTAGGTTTTAGGCATGGAATATAAAGATTAAGAGTGTACTAAAGAATTGAACAAATCCCAACTTTTAAGCTAGAGTCTTGTGCTTTAGTATGTAAATATATTTTTTGGTATCATATTTATGGCCTACAAATTTTATAAAGATTGAACAGGAGAGTGGATATTAGAAAGCAATTCACATGGTGTGTAGACAAGACAAGAAGAAGCACAACTGAAGCATAAGTGTGTTATTGTTGTATAAATGGAAGCTAGAATGTTAATGATGGCAGCTCGGCAATGGGATTAGGGTATTTGATAGTCGAGCATACCCACTAGATAACTCTTACTAAGTTTTTGTTGTTGTCGAAGCCGAGAACTCGTTTCGCTTAGGCAGACACGTGACGTAGTTTGGCTGGCAAGCAAAAGGTTCTCTGCCGGTCCCGCCACAAAGTCTGGCCAAGATGTTCTGTAAAGTTCCTAAACTAAGCGGTGTCAATGGCCCAGCTAATTGCGGCTGTAAAGGCTTATGGAGAGAGTGTGCGAGTGTGTGTGAGTGTGTGCGAGTGTGTGTGAGTGTGCGTGTGTGTGTGGATGAAAAGATAAGTAACTGCTGTGACATTGTTTCGCGTTGGCTGCCGCTTTGCTGCGCTTTGTTTGCGTCCGTGCAGCTTGAAAATGGCTTGAATGTGATTGTTGTGCGAGTGTGTGTGAGTGTGTGTGTAAGGCCAAGGTTAAAATTTGTAAAGAGATTGTAAACATTGGATAATTTTAATTTTTGGTGGTTTCTTTCAGTCTTTCAGCCAGCCTCATTTGCATTTTTGGCGCTGCGCTGCGCCGAGTCGTCGTTGTTGATTTGTGTTTGACACGTCTTATGGATTTTTCTTTGACAAGTGCCTGTCAGCGCTGGAGGCCCTCACGGCGCACGACGACGACGACGACGACGACGACGACGACGACGACGACGACGACGACGACGACGACGACGACGACGACCCACATTGCTGTTGTTGCTGGCCAGCTCCAGTTAAATTTGACCGCTGCACAACGCACATTTGACGTGCGGTTAATTGTGTTTCCTGCTGCCAGTCGACAATATTTAACAGCATTTGCGTGACAAAAGCCACCCAGAGGCATCATGAATGGTCCGAATGGTCTGAAAGGTATATGCATCTATCATAACATATATAACATATATATGCTATACACATTCGTCAATGAACTGCTTGTGAGGCATTGTAAAAATTTAATTGAATTTTAATAGCCAACAGAATGTTTTCCTTGATAATATGCTAATCTTTGGTAGGGCCTCAAACCATAAAAAAATTAATAAAAAATAAAAGAAATCATATCAGTTACAAGAGCTTATATCGATTTAATAGCACATATTAATTATCACCCAAGCATTGCCTTTATTCATTGTGAATAATTTAATAAAATAATAATAAATACATATACAAATTGTCAACTGCTGCTTCGCTTGAACCAGCGTCTTCTTTCTTGTTAGTCTGGCGCTCAGAGAGAACAAACTCTTTTCGTTATCTATATCTGTATCCATAACTATATCTATCATATATCAATATCTGTTGTATATATCTATATCCATATCTATAGCAATTATATCTGTTATTTTTGAACAAAGGCTTAGCTAATAAGCTGCTGACTGATTCGCTGTTCACGAGTCGGGAGTTTCGCCACAAGTAATTGCCATTTTTTTCTTTTTTGATATTTTTAGACACTAAACGATTTTGTTCGCGCTTCGCTTGTTCATTCAATTCATAATTGTTGTTGCTGTTGTTGTATTTGGATGCTACTTGGAGAAGATTTTGATTTATTTGCAATCACTTGAACGCTCAGAAGGTTAATTGTGGTTAAACGTCTATTAAACAATTGATTAATTTGCAGATAATGCGCTGCAATTGTGTAAAAAGAGGCGCGTATTTTCGGGGAGAAATATTTATGTATATGTTTTCTATATCGGTTAATCCCCCACTGGTAAGGAAGTTGGGTATTTTAAGAAATTAACCCAATTGAAAAATACTTCAATAATAATCAATCGGCATTCAAATAAATCTTTTCTTATTTTTCCAGTTGACCTTAAAACTTGAAGAAAACTTGTGCAGTCATTCGAATTACGAATTCAAAAAGTTATCCATTTATTTGTACTATCGAAATCTACCACTTTTTTTCACGCATCGATTTTTAAAATGTTTGAATGCCAATTTATAGTAGGGATCCCTACGAATTCAAAAAGGTATAACATTTCAAAATCTGACAGTATTTTGGGTCAATCACATTTTTTCACGCATCGATTTTTAAAATGTTTGAATGCCAATTTATAGTAGGGATTCCTACGAATTCAAAAAGGTATAACATTTCAAAATCGGACAGTATTTACCCAAGATATTCAATAAAAATCATCGAAATAGTTTCGATTTTCGAACCGACCCCGAATTTGAGAAAAAACGTGATGCCATTTTGTTGATTTTGGTCAAAATTTAGATTTTCTTTTTTTTTGATGCCAATCGATATTCCTGATCCTTACGAGTCCAAAATGGTATAAAATTCCCAAATCGAGCATTATTTACGAGATATTCCAAAAAATCATCAAAAAAGGTTGATTTTACAAACCAATCGGTTTTTGGTCAACCACTTTTTTTCACGCATCGATTTTTAAAATGTTTGAATGCCAATTTATAGTCACGTTTTTTTTCAAATTCGGGGTCGGTTCGAAAATCGAAACTTTTTTGATGATTCTTATTGAATATCTCGGGTAAATACTGTCAGATTTTGAAATGTTATACCTTTTTGAATTCGTAAAGATCCCTACTATAAATAGGCATTCAAGCATTTTAAAAATCGATGCGTGAAAAAAAGTGGTTGACCAAAAAGCGATTGTTTGTAAAATCAACCTTTTTTGATGATTATTATAATTAAATTTTCCTAAACATGTACAAAAAAAGCAATTCACAGGCGAAATTGCATCGGATAGTGAGATGCTGCACATTGCATACTTTGAAGAGCGTACAATTAGATAGTTTGCAGAGCTTTTAATATACTCTTTCTTATATCCACAGGAAACGTAATCACATTTTTGTAGTTTTCTGCTAACAATATGATTATTCCACGAAAGTTCAACTTTCAAGCAGCTGGGAAACGAACCCTGTTCGACAACTAAAGGTATGCAGCAGGTGAGAAAGCACAGTTTGTGTTAAAGCTTTGCCCTAACACGCAAAGCACATTTTTAGGCTTGAGTTAAGCAACTGTGTGTCGCAAGCACAATCCAAATGCTAGGCGCAATCATGATTGAGCTAACGTGATTTTCATGCGTGGTTGGGCCTGAAGCATATTTTTTCTGCTGCTGCTGTCCGTTCATATGAGCGCACTATTTCATATATCTTTCAAGTCCGGCCCGTCTACACAAATCATCGTACGCAATGTGTAAATGTTAAAAAAATGTAAAGTGCGTTCCTAACGTAGCTGCTTCTGTAATTGTTGTTGTTGCTGCTGCTGCTGCTGCTGCTGTACACACCTCCATTTGGTTTTTTTTGGTGTTGTTGTTGTTGTGGCAGGGCAGCCAAATTGTAGAAATCAGCAATACAATTGTGTGCCAAGGGCAATTTCGCCTTTGATTGATTTACAAGAGGCGTTGCCCTGCCGCAGTCTTGTTAGCTGCGGGCCAACATTGCGTATGCGTAATTAGAAAACATGACGAATGATTCTTGAATGGAATCCGTTGCCGATTAAGTCATAATTATAATTTGTCAGTTAACAATAAATTTGATTAGCTGCCAGTGTGATAGAGAGAGAGAGGAGAGAGATTAATATGCCAGATAAGATAAAAAACATTTCGCCGCCGGGCTGCGTAACAATTTATTTTAGCCACAGAAGAAATACTATTTTTTTGATATATTAATATTCTTTTTTGTTTTCAGCTTAGTTATTTATTTGTGCTGTTCAAAAATATTTACATTTGCGTGACTATTCCGGCATATTAATAAGTTGTTTGGGAAATTACACCCGGATGGGCAGCGTTGGGTTAGGTAGGTTTAGATTCAGATTGTCGTTACTTAGAATTGGACAAGGTCAGCCAGGCGCTAAATGAACTAAATGAACTTGTTCTAGGCAATGTTCAGACAATGAATCTCTCGACTAATCAGCACAATGCGTGCCGAATCTTTTAACATGCCAAAAAAAAATCTCAAACGCCGTAATCATAAATCAAGCAAAAAGTCAGCGGCGAGCTGCTGCCACCAGCGACAGCCTCAAGCTGCAGCTGCAGCCAACTCAAATAGACAAAGAGACGTGAAATTAACAAGCGAGCATGCTCGACTGCAAGATACCTAGCTTTGCCTGTAAGTACTTAAATATATATAACAGACCTTCTCTTGTGCTTAATGTCCCATCTCTTTGATTTTCAGTGCTCGAGGAGTCAACGCTGGATATCGATATTTATCGACATTTATCGATTTAAATAGATTAAATGGATTTAAATGCTATGGTCTGAAATACGCTTAAGAAACTTTGTATTATCTATTAGATAAACGTAGATAAACTAGAACCGAAGCCTAAAAGCTATATATATTCATTTAAGGTAAGCTAGTACAGTTATCGATAGTTTAAAATAAGCTCAAAGAAAATGTGCTTAAAATAAATTATCATGAACTGGAAAGCCTCAAAAACCATTAAATATAAAATAAACTATAAAAAAATGCACTTGTAAATTATATATATTCATTTATGTTATGGAAGTTAGTAAAGTTATCGATAGTTTAAAATAAGCTCAAGGAAAATGTACTAAAATTAAATAAACATTTACTGGAAAGGTTCAAAAAATATAGAATAAACTATATCAAAATTCACTTGTAAAATTTTATATATTAATTTAAGGTACGTTAGTAAAGTTATCGATAGTTTAAAGTAAGCTCAAGGAAAATGTGTTAAAATTAAATGAAAATTTTCTGGAAAGCTTCAAAAAATATGAAATAAAAAATAAACTATATCAAAAAACACTTGTAAAATTTTAAAAATGATAAATAAATATGTGAAAACTAAAGATGACAATCGATATTTATTGGTTTAAACTTGCGAATCTTTCAAGAGCTTGAGCTGGCTAAAATCGTCTCTACGATCGAAACTTCTGCCTTGGGTCCATTATACCCAGCTTAGACACATTTTCCATAGATGCAGGGTGTTTTAAAAAAAGCATAAATCACACCCGAGAGAGACACTCGTTAAGACGTTAATCAAAAGCAATCCAGTGGGTCGCGACGAAGGGCGCGTGTCTTCGTCAGCAGCGGCTCCGGCTCCGGCTCCAGCTTCAACTCCGTGTCCAGCTGTAGCCAAATCGAAGGCCGAATGTCCAATGCTTATGTAATTATGTGTGTGTGTGTGTGTGTGTGTGAGTGTGTGGCAGGGCCCAGGCAGCAAAAAGCATTGCACAACCCGGTTGCAGTTGCAGTTGCAATTGCATTTTCTTCTCATTTTTTTTTTGGGCGCCCCAAAACGCGCTGCTTAATGAACAACGGCAGCAAATTTATTGACTGAGCGCGGCTGACACATTGACTAAATGACTGATGAACCAACTGACGACAGCTTGTGGGAATTGAGTCGTCGACAGGTTGCAACAGACGAGGGAGGGAGGGAGGGTGGAGGGGGGTAAACACCTTGAGTGCGTCCAAGTAAGGCGAATTCAGGTTGCAGCACAGAGTCGGATTTATGGATTCATCGAGTTATGGATTTTATGGATTTACTAAGCATTCGATAAACAATAAACAGACGCGCCAAATTCAATATTACAAATTTCAAATAAACAATTGCGAATTGCTGCTGGATTTGAACCGGCGAACTGTCGCTGGCAAGGCTCCAATTTAAAATAAAGAGGACTTTCAGAGCTTCTCATTGAATTGTCAACAAATCGAATTTCCACTGCTTCCGGCTGACGACCTTTGCCAGCAGCCAAATTAAGCTAGAAAACAGCTAGAATTGGCCACACTGCACACCGCACGGCATTTCCGCCTGTGCATCGTTTATTAATGGCAACTTCCCCTGTCCGCGCATGGATTTGAACTGGCGGGCTGCACTTGAACCGTTGATATTTTCAGCTGGCATCTGCTGCTGCGGCTGCTTTTGATGCTGCTGCTGCTTTTGATGCTGCTGCTGCTTTTTATGCTGCCCGGCTCGAATGACCCTCGCAATTTAGCTTGAACGCGTCAACACGGCTGTCAGAACTGCGAGAGAAGGTCAACTAGTGTGGACACAATTGTGGCTTTTAATTGGTTTTTGGTGTTGATTTTACTTTATTTGGAAACGTTTCATTACAAAGGTTTCTTTAAAATGTACCCTAAAACTCCGGCGGGTGTGGAGGGGGGTGGAGGGGGGGGTTGGCAGCAACTGTTCCAGAATTGTTTTTGGAATGTTTTTAGGCTAAGAATACTTTGTGTTTAGTAGGTGAAAGGATTGGAGGGCTTGTTGTAGTTGTAGCCATCGGGACCCAAGGAGCCGGCATCCGTCGGTTGTGGCTCTGGATAGTTTGAGGTGGGTGGGCCCGGTGGTGCGGGCGGGCGCGGCTGGTAGGTGGGCGGTGCGGGTGGACTAGAAGGAGGAGGAGGAGGACCATAGCCGGGAGTAGGTGCTGGAGGAGCTGGCGGTGCTGGTGGGCGTGGCTGGTAGGTGGGCGGTGCGGGTGGACTGGAAGGAGGAGGAGGACCATAGCCTGGAGTGGGAGCTGGTGGTTGCGGTGGCCGTGGCTGGTAAGTGGGCGGTGCTGGCGGGCCAGCTGGTGCTGGTGGGCGTGGCTGGTAGGTAGGCTGTGCAGGTGGTGGCACATAGCCGGGTGTGGGTGCTGGTGGTGCAGGTGGTGCTGGCGGGCGTGGCTGATATGTGGGCGGTGCTGGTGGTGGTCCAGACGGTGGTGGTCCATAAGACGGAGCCGGAGCCGAGGGCTGTGCTGCGGGCGGACCAGAGGGCGGCAGGTACTCAGCGGGCGGCTGCTGTGGACGCGGTGCCGGAGGACTAGGTGGCTGCGGACGTGGTGGCTGCGGACGCGGTGGCTGTGGCTGTGGCTGCGTTGGCGGTGGACCATACGAAGGCTGTGGTGCTGGCGGGGTAGGACGTTGAGGCACGGGCCGTGGCTTGGGCTGCTGCGGCTGATCGGGCGGCAAGTATTCCGGTCCGGCTGGCGGCGGCGGAGACTGTGGCGGTCCATAAGACGGAGCCGGAGCCGAGGGCTGCGGCTGCGGACGCGGTGGTTGCGTTTGCGGCGGTCCATAGGACGGACCTGGAGCCGTGGGCTGTGGCTGCGGCTGCGGCTGTGGACGCGGCGGCTGAGTTTGTGGCGGACCGTATGAGGGAGCAGGAGCCGTGGGCTGCGGACGCGGCGGCTGCGTTTGCGGCGGTCCATAAGACGGGCCGGGTGCGGTGGGTATTGGCTGTGGCTGCGTCTGAGGCGGGCCGTAAGACGGCGACGGAGGCTGCGGCTGCGGCTGTGGTCGCGGCGGCGGCTGCGTCTGAGGTGGCCCGTAAGACGGCGACGGAGGCTGCGGCTGCGGCTGGGGCTGTGGTCGCGGCGGCGGCTGCGTCTGTGGCGGTCCGTACGAAGGCGCCGGCGCCGAAGGAGCCGGTCCAGGTATCAGGCCGCTATCCTCGATGCCATTGCCCGTGGGCGGCGGTGGAAACGGCTGCGATGGCTGCTTATAATGATATCCATCCTCCTGCAGATCGGTGTCCAGATGCGAGACATCCGCATAGACGCCAACCGCAGCGAGCACCGCCGCCAACAGAGGCAGTAAAAGGCGCTGCGAGGGGAACACAATAATATAATCAGGTACAAAACGAGGGGGAGGAAGGAGAGGGTATTTATTTAGAGAGAGAAGATGCCTGTGACGAACTCACCATGCTGGCTCAAGCGAACGACAATCCCAGAAACGTAGCGCGAATTCTCACACACAGTTTTTCCCAGCACAAGTGGAAAATGGACGCGACGAGAGCACACGAAAATTTATTTTTACCGGTTTGGCGAACACACACGAAACTCGAGATTCGAGACTGGGAGTGGGAGCAAGCGAAGCCAGCGACGTCTTCGTTGCAAAATCAGAAAATCGAATGATGCCCAAATGTTCTCCCTTGGCGAATTTATACCGCAGCAGCAGCAGCAGCAGCCCCTAAGCCGGAGCTCAGCTCAGCTCAGCTCAGCTCAATAGATGCCAAATGCTTTTGACTCGGCTTTTTTGAGTCGGGCCAACGAGTTTTGTGGCTCAGACTCGAGTCTCTCGAGTTGGAGTCATCGTCGTGATGCTGCAACCTTTGTTAGTCGTTGTTGTTGTTGTTGTTGTTGTTGTAGTTGTTGCTGTGCTTGGTAATCAACGGCGATTGTAAGTCAATAACAACGCGTACCAGTTAGGTTTTTGTATTTAAGCGCTTAGGGTTTTTATGCCACACGACGGGTTGGCCCTGGCTAGCAGAAGTGTTAACCAGGAACCAGGTGCTTATCAAGCTGCTCATCAAGCAAATATTATATCATATTACCAGAATAGATTACCCGGCGCTGTTCGAGTCCAATTAATATTGTTGCAGATCGAGAAATTCTTATAATTCGCAACGATTAAAATCCGCTCTGCTGGGCCTTTTTTTGCCCTTTTTATATATTCTTATTAGCTTCTACTAATTTTATATGTTTTGTTTGTTTTTTAGTTAAATATTATTGCTTTATTCCTAATTAAAAATTAAATAGGCATTAAAAATTGTTACTGCCTTTGAGTTAGAAATTAAATAAACATTAAAAATTGTTACTGCCTTTGAACCGATGACCTCTCGCTTTCTTTTCCGACGCTTAAACACCTAAGCCTCACAGACTCCTTACCTCAAGCTTTCAAAGCACAATTGTATGATGTATGATGTATGATGTATGATGTATGATGTATGGTGTATGATGTATGATGTATGATGTATGATGTATGATGTATGATGTATGATGAATGGTGTATGATGTATAATGTATGATGTATGATGTATGATGTATGAAGAAGGATGCATAATTTATGATGTATAATGTATAATCTATGATTTATGATGCAAGATGATGTTCTATTAGGTTTTTCATACAACATTTGAACATCCTTCTTCTCAAATTGAAGTCAGAATTTCCCAAAGTCCCTTCTTACTGCTTGTGCCTGCTATGATGTATGATGTATGATGTATGATGTATAATGTATGATGTAAGATGTATGATGTATAATGTATGACTTGTGATGCAAGATGCTGTTCTATTAGCTTTTTCATACAACATTTGAAAATCCTTCTTCTCAAATTGAAGCCAGAATTTCCCAAAGTCCCTTTTTACTGCTCCCTTGTGACTCTAAAGGAAGATTCTGTAAAAATCTCAGCCTCCTATCTCCAACGTCATGTACATATATTGATCGCCAGCCCTTCCCTCTGTCAAGTCAAACTCTAATGTATATATTTGTATGCCCAAGCTCAATCATGGACATGTATTTGAATGACAGCGCGTGGGTTGATAAATGTGCGAAATACCTGGCGCATTTGCATATTTTTAGACATTCGCAAATCATCATAACTGAAGCTGGCGGCGATGACAAATCGTGGCTAACAGCAAAATCGTGCCAAAAGAGCTGCTTTTGTCAAAATGGCCGCTGCCTACTGTGTGTAGTATATTTACTGTTATTTATGGCAGTGGCAACAATTGGAAAATCATTTGACTTGACAGCCGCCCAGCTGGTCCATAAATACAATGCTTGCAGATAAAATGTCAATTCCAATTAATTAATAAGCCAATTAGCCAGGCGGGCTGCGGGCTGCGGGCTGCGGGTTACGCGGCGTATGCGCAATGCACACTGCGCTGAGCCAGTTTCCAGTCGAGACGATTCAGTTTCTCTTCGTATACCCTGTAAACACGGCAAATGTTTATAGAAAGGGTATATTTGTGCTTATATGTATGTGAGAAGCAGAAGCTGGTCTATATGTTAGTCTGTATTCATGAAATTTAAGTACTTTAAAAGATAAAGACTTCAAACATCAAGGTGCTCTTTCGTATACATACCACAAAGAACAAGCTAATATGTTTTCTTCAGCATCGATAAATATCGATTGTAGCTTAGGTTACTCAAACATGTTATTAAGAGTTTATAAAAGGAAAATTTCTCTAGCTCTATCTACGATTTCGTATTTGGAATTAAATATAGAGGAATCTGCTTCTTCTTTATCTGTCTTAATTAATCGATAAATATCGATATACACATTATTAAGAAGAATATCAGATCGAGTATATTTCCAACTCTGGACACTTTCCCCTCACGACCAAATAAAACTGAAGGAATTTATAAATAAAACTATCTTGAGAAAATGTATGTAATTATTTTATATGTCCTTTAAAACAGGGTATCGCCCAGTCGCACTCTCACACACTTGTTGCTTGAATTTGTTTTTTTTATTAATTAACTTTGCATTTTTATTAGTTTTCGTGTTTTTGGCTTTGCTTTGGTGTACTGCCTACAGGTTTTTGGTTGTGTGTTTTTGCGTTTGTTTTGAATTTTCAATTTGAAGTTTTCATTTCATTGTTATTGTTGTGTGCGTGAAGCATTTACAAATTGTGTTTAGGTTTTAATCTTAAATTGCTTTACTTAAGTGTCTAACATAACAAGCTGCGAAAACCGTCCAGTTATCAGTTTTTATTGCGCTTAAACTAAGACAATTCTATTAATTATTTAGTCAATTACTCGTACATTATATAATAAATAAAAGATCTGTTCACAATTCCACTAGTTTGTTTGTTTTTGTTTTTTTATGGCCTGCCTCTTTTTAATTGATTAATTTGCTTTTGATTTGGTTTTGTATGAATTCTATGCCTAAATGTGAAGCGTTTAATGAGATAATTTTTCTTTTTTTTTTGTTTATTTTTTATTAACTTGTCGTTAGCCCTAAAAGGTGCCAATTATTGTTATTAGAAATCGTTTCGTATTATTTAAGTTCGTTTATTGTTGCAATTTTGCAATGTTTAACCTTTTAGTTGCCGCGATGCGCTGCGTCCGCGTCTACTTGCCGCGATAGATCTCAATGATGCGATCCTGGTCGACATACTCGAAGATATGTGGCGCATCCATCAGAATGCCAATCGTGCCGGCCGTGGTCACAATAAAGAATATGTACAGCTGCAGGCGATCAATAACCATGGCCACGTACTTCCAATCCTCGCGAGTCTGTCAAAAGTCAATCTTGAGATAATCCCCAGCGAAAGTATCTTGAAAAACGTATCTCACCTGTATGTAGAGATCCTCGTTGCGCAGATGCTCGGCTATGAACTCGACCGCCTCGGTGGCCTTGCTGGCCTCCGGCGATAATAATATGGAGTCGGAGGATTCGCTCTCGCGTCGGCAGCCGTCGCCCAGGCCCAGCTCGGCGCCGCTGTTCACCTTGCGATTGATCTTGCAGTTGGGATGATGCAGATCCGACAGCTCCATCACCTCCATTTTGGACTGCTTGCCGCCGATTGCGCTGATATGCTTGGGCAGCTCGGCCGGCGAGCCGTACGAGGGATGCGGATGCGCCGGCATGCTCATCCCGGGCATTTCCATCATCCAACGGAGGCGTGTCTTGCGCGGCCTCTTCATCAGCAGAAACGCGGGCAGATAGTGCAGGAAGACGGAACGTATCCACATGGGCATGCGATGGGTGCGCGGCCCACGGAAGTTCCAATTGATAATTATGACCGTGACCAGAATGGAGACCGTGTTCATAATGAACGTAAAGAGCAGATATTTGGCTATCAGCGGCAGCACCAGCGATGTCGGCGGCAGAATCTTCGAGACGAGCAACAGGAACACAACCAGTGACAGCAGAATGCTAATGCCCAGCGTGACCTGCGGCATCGGAACCGGCTTAGAAGCTGAACAAATAACTGAGCTCTAGTCGGCGGTGCCCGACTGCCAGATACCCTGTGCCTACCTATCTTTAAGAAGAACCATGCTAGAAGCATTCTTTGTATAGATTCACAAATAAAACACATTCTTCCCGTTCTTCTCTTCTTTCCATGTACGGGAAATCTCGTTTTGGTTAACCTCGGAGCTTGAAGTCCGATCAGGGCTTAAATACATATATTCTATACGAGAAACTACATTCTAAGTTTGATTTATATAGCTCTTATAATCATCGAGACACGCTTAAAAAACCAAGTGTATGTATCGATATTTATCGATATTATGAACAAGGAAGTAAATATCGAAAGGACAGAAAATCTCTTTCTACGTTTGGCTTACGAGAATATATATATCTCAAACTCTAGGAATCCAGCTTTTTACTCTTAAATAAACCAAGTGTTAGTATCGATATTTATCGATGTTATAAAAACGGAATAATATTCGAAAAGACTGAGAACTGAGAGTCTCCTTCTGCTTTTGGTCTGCGAGAGAATATATCTGAAACTTCAGGTCTCCAGCTTTTTATGCTTAAAAAAACCAAGTGCAAATATCGATATTTATCGATATTATGAAAAAAGGAGTAGATATCGAAAGGACTGGGAATCTCTTTTTGCTTTGGGCTTACGAGAATATATATTTCAAACTTCCAGTCTTCAGATCTTATAGTCTTCGAGATAGTTGCCTTCATAAAGACAGAGAAACGGACAGACATGATTCGATAGGTCGAGTCAGCTATTGAATAAAAGAATATATATAATTTATAGAGTCTGCCCGTTACATACGTATTAACAAAAACAATATACTCTTCTTACCCAATTTCCAGTGGGTTCAAGATATAAAAATTGAAACGAACCCGTGTCAAATTGAGCTCACCTTTTCGCCAGCCTCGGCGGGCAGATAGAAGACGAGCACGCAGAGAAATGAGATCAGCACCGTGGGCAAAATCAAGTTGACCGTGTAGAACAGAGTTTTGCGTCGTATGATTATGTAAAAGGTGATGTCCGTTTCGGTTGGATGATTGCTGTCGCCCTCGTATACGTTGAGATAGGCGGGCACTTCGATAATATCCCAGGTGCCCGATTTCCAGTAATCGGACAGATCGACAAAGTTCTTGTTGTTGTACAGCGCCAGCGAGACCTGATCCCCATTAAATGTCCACGAGCCGAACTTCATGATGCACGTCTGCTGATCGAAGGGGAAGTAGGTGACATCAATTGTGCAGGAGCTCTGATAAATTGCAGGCGGAACCCAGAGCACCTCGCCCGTCGGATAGATGAGCACGTTCGACTTGTAGCGCACCTCGTAGTTGCCATCGGCGCTGGGACACAAAAGACAGAAAGGCATATTAGTAGCTGGCACGCGACAAAACGAGCAAAACCTAAGTACAGTAAACATTCAATACGATGCACAATACAAAGAGTTACAGAGAGAGAGAGTGAGCGAGAGAGAGGGGGAGAGTTGTTAGTAGAGCTAAAGAGCCATTTACTCACTTATTGAAGAGCACAATGTCCGGCTTCCAAACCTTATCCGGGGGCAGACGGAGCACCCCGATGCCGCCGTAGTCAGCCTCATCCCATTGCAGCTGATAGTCGTACCAAACCAAACGTAGCCAAACGTTTGATTTCATAATTTGATTTTTCTCATTCTTGGTTTCAATTTGGTTTCAGTTCGGTTTTTTTTTTTTTCGAGTGAATTGATATTCGATATATTCGATATTTGTGGAGATGATGGTGGTTGATTGTTTAAGGTGATGGTAGAGAATCGATCGTACGCACCGTATACGTAATATTTGTATATTTTGTTTATTTTGGCGATTCAATGCGAATCGGAATCAATTTCAGACAGAGAGCAAAATATATTTGAGAGAGCGGGTGGGAAGTTGAAGTTAAGTTAAGTCATTATTTGCATTTGATTGTTGTTGTTGTTGATGTTTGTTGTTTAATAATTTTCTCATAATTGTTAGTATATGTCTTAGATTGTTTAGTTTTAAGTTGTAATTTAAAAAATGCAATGCAATTGTTTTATTTATTAATTAGAGTTAGTTTTTATCGTATTGCTAGGCATGAAGTTTCACTACAAACATACAAATACAAGTCAAGACAACACGTGTAATTAAGTATATTTACAAAGCATAAACGTAACTGAAAATGGCTGGCGGGCCAAAGCCACGCCCACAAATCGAACGCATATATATATCATATATATAGCATATATACGTTGGGGGCGTTGGGGCGTGGCTGTGCAGCAACAAAACTCAAGAATTATTTATGAACAGAACTCGTAAGTACAGTTTTACACGCTACTAAAGTTAGTATCTTTTATTATTTAGCATTAGTTTTTGTTTTCTATTTTTTGTTTAAATTTTGATTTGGATTTTATGGGAACACTTACGACATTGATTAGCTGTACGAACGCCAAACCAAATCTTACTCCAACTTTTTGTGTCATATTTTGTACGGGTCGTATGAGTTTATTGTAGCCTCGAAAGAGGTCACGCACCAGGCGCTCTTCGTCTTCGGATGCACTGACTAAAGAAACACACACGAAACGGAAAAACCACAAGAAAAACCGAAAAAGCCGGGGAAAAGCCGGGTAAAAGCAAAATGTTTGGCAAAACAATAAAGAGAAAACCCAAAAAAGAAAAACAACAGAATGCGGAGAATAGAACAAAGAAGAGTCAGAAAAAAAACACACAAAGACGAAACAAATATGAGCAAATTTTTCTTAATTTCTTCTTTAATTTTTAATTTATTTTTTTTTTTTGTGTGGATTGTATTTTCTTTTTATACCCTGAACCCATTAGAGATGTGTGAGAAGGTCGATGGGTTTTGTGCAAGTGTATGTGACGGAAGGAAATGTCTTCCAATAATATATATACCCTTTCCTTCTGTCTGTTCGTCTGAGTGAACTACAAATCCAGGGACTGGAAATTTGAAATCCGTATTCTCGTATTGTACCCAGAAGGAATTTGCTAAATATTTTTGATATCTCTTTTCGATTTCATGTTATCGATAAATATCGCCTTAGATATATGATTTTAGGCAACCCATAAATATTTATATTCCTTTCCATCCGTCAGTTCTTATGAGTAAATCCAGAGACTGGAAATTGAAAATCTGTATTCTCTTATACCATACCCAAAAGGATTTTGTTAATTTTTGTTTGATATCCCTTTCCGATCGCATATTATCGATAAGTATCGCATTTGATACATTATTTTAAGCATCTTAAGCATCAATCCCATTAAAGTATATATTCCTTCCCTATGTCTGTCTAAAAATCTAGAGTCCTGTAATTTGAATATATACCGTAGGCAGGAGGAGTTTTTAATTATATTTCGATATATATTGCCATTATAATGTTATCGATAAATTTGGCATTCGATACCTGGTTTTTTAAGCATAACTCGAAGATTATAAAACTAGATATACCAAACTTGTGTCTTCTTAGATATACTCAACATTTTCCCCAAAATCTTAAATAAAATAGTAATTTTTAGAGGCAGAGCCTGTCGCTTTGGTACATGTGCATCGTAAAATGCAAATCTTCGTAAAGATCGGACTATAAGCACCGAAGGTACTCAAGAATGCATTTCCCTTAATGTGGAGCAAAGTGGAGAAGTTGGTGCACATGTGTGTATGTATGTGTTGAAGGAGAACAGAATGTTTTTAAAGTTAGCGCTAGGTTCAGGGTATCTCCTAGTCGGGCACGCCCGACTAGCTTATATTGTTATAGTTCTTGTTAATGTTCATGTTGTAGTTGTGATAGTCTTTAGTTTCAATGGGCTTATAATGGTTGGCAAAGCGTAGACAGTGTAACGGAGATAGAGAGAGGGAGAGAGCGAGAGAGAGAGAGAGAGAGAGGGGGAGAGAGAGAGAAAGAGACGGAGACAGAGCCAGAGTGGGAGAGGGAAAAAGCGCGCGAGAGTTAGTTAAAGGTTTTTCACTTAACGCCGATTCTTGAAGAGCTTTCATTTAAATTTCAACTAGGGAAAAATTAAGATGACGAAACATGAAAGCCGCTCGTTTTGTTTTTGTTGTTTTTATCAATTTTCATAAGTTCAGTGTTTGTTGTGTTGTTGTTGTATTTGTTGTATTTGTTGAGATGCGAATATAAGTATATGTGATTGGTTAAGGCCTACGTTGCGTATACGCCGCATGTGACGCCGTTGCATTAAAGCGGCGCACTTTAATGCAAGGACCTCTTTCGAAAAAACAGTCCTAGAGCTAGTTACAATAGAGTGCCAAACGGGTGTGCTCGACTAAAGGCTGCCCTGCAAAGCTGCTAAGACAAGCTCAAACATTTTAATGCTACTCTAATTTGTTGACAGCTACGTTTATCCGACAGCTAAAGGGAGCGAGAGAGAGCGACAGAGAGAGAGAGAGAGCAGAACTCTCTGCTGACAGCGCACATGTGCAGAAAACTGGGATGCGGATGCTGCTGCTGATGATGGTATGAGTGTGTGTGTGTGTGTGTGTGTGTGTGTGTGTGTGTGTGTGTGTGTGTGTGTGTGTGAAGTAGCTATCATGACCGGGTTATGCTTGTCTATGTGTGTTATATAGAGCACAAACTGCCGCTGTACCCACTAAAAGTGGTTAAAAAGGGCATATTGCTTACGGGCAAATGTTTGTTACAGGCAGAAGGAGAAGAGCGAGTATAAATATTCCTCATCTGTGTCGATCTGGCAAGAGACGTACAATTTTATGTACCTATATTTCCCTAAATATAGATGAAAATCAATTTTGAGACTTGGCTTTTAAGCATAACTCGAGAATTATAACATCTATTTACACCAAACTTATTATGTGGCTTGTCTTTTGGTATATACAGATAAAGAATACTTCATTTTGTTGATATATTCCCCGTTTCCCTCTGGAATTGGCCAAATACTAATTTTTAAAGACAGCGCCTTGCGCTTTGGTATGTACACACATTTTTATGCCATATTTAAGCACTGAAAATTTCATAAAAATCGAACTATAAACAACTGAGTTATTTAAGAACATATTTTCATAAATGGATTGAAAGAGAAGGCACATTTAGTTAAAGGCGTGAGTTCGTGTGTGTGTCTTTGTGAGTGTATAGAGGTTCACTTCAGGGTATCTTCTAGTCGGGCACTCCCGACTGGAGCACTCTTGGTACTTGATTTATTCTATGCTGCTGGTGCTGGGTTGTTTGAGTTGCAGTTGAGCTATTTGATTGTATGAGCATGTATATGAGTGTGTGTGCGTGTGTGTGTGTGTGTGTGAGCTCTAAGTAGACACCATGTTTGGGGGGTTTTCTTTGTCGCGTGTTTTTCTTTTCGCTTACAATTTTAGGCTAGGCTTGGACTAAGTACTCGATTTAGGCGATATTGGACTGCTCAGAACAGAAGGAGTATGAATTAAGATTCGGCAGTTGATACAGAAATCTGTTTTGCATTTTGATCAACAAAACTATTTCGGTTCATTTTTTTTTTCTCAATATTTTGTTGTTTTTTTCTTCTTCATATATATATATTTTTTTGCTTTTTTTTTTTTGTATTCAGTTGCTTTGATGTGTATCCAACTGCGGCAGCGCCAAAAAAAGGGAGTTTTTGCTACGCTTTGCAGTACAAAATTCATAATTATTTTCGGGGGTAGAGGGTGTGGGGGTGGTATAAGATGATTAATTACAAAAAGCAGAGAGATTGGCTAATAGCGCTAAGTAGTTGGATTGTTATGAGAAATAGTAGTAGTTGCTTGTAAGTAGTAAAAGTAAGGGAGCATATATTTGATATAGATAGGTTAAGAAGTTAGAGCTATGCTAAGGCATTTGTTTATATAGCTAGCAGGAGGATATATAAAGAAGATCTAAGCTGCAGTTAAAGTAAGAGCGGGTGCTAGGAGAGAGAGAGATAGATAGAGAAAACGAGAGAGAGAGAGAGAGAGAGAGGCTATGGCTACTTTACGAGTATATTTCTTGGCATATACAAATTTAGAAGAGTTGCATTTAATGATCGGCGCAGTCGTTGGTATCGTATTCTTTTTTTATCGCATTTTTTTTTTGGCAGCGCTGCAGCAGAGCGACGCTTTGGCAAATTCCTCAAGTTTTGTTTGTGTGTTGTTGTACTTATTTGAATATTTGTTGTTATACTATATATAGATATCTGAAGCTGGACAAAGGCGGCGGCACAGGCTGAGGCAGAGGCAGAGGCTGAGGAAGAGCTGGTTGCTGCGGCTAAGGCTGAGGCAGAGGCCGAGGCAGAGGCCGAGGCTGTTGGGTTGTCGTTGGTTTTCGTTTTTTTTGGCTAGTGGAAAAACTTTGCGGAATTTGTCAAGGCGTCGCTGCTAGCGCGTTTGTATTAAATTTAAGAAAAAAATCAAATCATTGCTGTAAAATTTGTTGCTTGCGCTTTGGCTTTCAACACGGCTTTCAAAAATACATATAGATATATATAGATGGGATTATGTTGCATAACTCCCCCGAAAATTTTGGGCAAATGCCACGCCCCCACCACGTACCTTGTGCAATCAATAGCAGCGCCAGGAGGCTGCCCAGCAGCCAAGTTCTGGCATTTAAATCCATTTTCCGTGTGTGTTATGTATTTCCTCTTAAATATGCAGTCCAGGCATAATTATTAATTGATGTAAGGTACTTTCCACTTCCAGGGAAAAATAACTTATAATTCCCGAAAAGTTAGCTCTTCTGTATATTGTGAACTTTACCTAGTAATTGTTGTCTTTCTGCTGTTTTTACACAATTTTTCCGCAGCTTTTCGTTTGACCTGCACGAATTTTCCAACTTTTAGCTGCGGCAGCTCGAGTGCGGATTAAGAAGAACTTCGAGTTCTGGATAAAATCAATGCGAGGCGAGATGTTCGATGCGCACAGCAGCCGAGAGAGGAGAGAGGAGCGCAGGCGCTCTCTCTCACTCTCTCTCTCTCTCTCTCTCTGAGAGCGCGGCACAGTTTGTAAACAAAGGACACGTTTTAAGGGTTGGCCTTGTCGTCGGCTTCTGGTTCAGCACCCTTCATTGTTTCGGCCAGGGCTCAGCTGTTGCTGGCATTGTTTACATGAAAATCCAAGCCAGAGTTGCCAACGTCAATAAGATTCTTACACAGTGCGTGGGAATAGTAATGCTCCAATGCGAACGCTTCCTCAATTTTATTTTGTATTTTTTCGAGCTGTTTTTTTAGCTGCTTAATTATGACACAAACAACTGTGCGAGGTCAAAGGGGGGGCGTCAACGGGGCATACGATTTGCTACGCTTCATCATTATAGCCAGAAGCTGGCCATTAACATTAAGCAGTTCCTCATGGCGCCCAAATGATATGCAAAAAAATACAAAAAAATTAAAACATCATAAACTTGTCCCAACATTTCGTTACGCACCTTAGTTAAACGCTAGCGGAAAGATGATTCGATTAGCATTTTTAATAGAAGTAAACAACTGCGACAAAGTATATATATTCTGGAGCTGAGCTAATATGAGAGATGAACATCTGCAAAATAGTCTCTCAGTTGAGGCAAAGTTTCGTCTTTCTGTTGCAGACATTACACAAGTCGAAGCTGACCGGATCGAACTTATATATCATATAGCTGCAATAGGAATCTCTTTTGCTTATCAAGCAAGCTTCCCACATATGAGATAAATCTTAATAACAACAGACTTATATATCATCTAGCTCTATAGAGGAATCATATGCCACAAGGGTATTTAAGCTTCGGTAGCAATTCTTTCTTGTTTTTCCCTAATAGCCGCACAATTATGTAAAGTGTTTTGGTAATAAAAGCCATCAATTCAACTGATTAGCTTTTAATTACGGCTGAAATATGTTTTTTAAAATTACAAGAGAAACGCGGCGGGCAAAGCCGGGTGACACTTCCGTGTGCAGGCAAGAACAATGGCCGACTGCAAGTGGCAAAAACTGCTGAAGAAATAAATGAAATAAAATAAAATAAAATAAAATAAAAGTAAATGAAAATATAATAAAATAAAACAGATATCTTTATGCATGCCGAGAGCTGTAAAGCCGCGTGTGAGACGTTTGGTAATGAAAGCATATTTTTGCATTGTTGATGCCTGCGGCTGCTGCTGCTGCTGCTGCTGCGGCTGCTGCTGATGATTTTCATATGCGCATGACAGCGCAATACAATGCAAACGAAAGACTCAGGCCACGAACGTGCAGCCGCACACAACAACAACAACAACAAACAACAAGGTATGAGGCATGTGCCTGACAACTTGAAGAAGTAGAGAAAAAAAAGCTAAGGTCGCCAGCGCGCATAAAAACTCAATTTTTGTAGCTTTTGTTGTAGTTGGCGCAATTTGGCTGCCTATTTGGTGTCAACACACATCATCACCCAGTCTCAGTCTCAGTCTCGGTTGCAGTTGCAGTTGCGATAGAAATCGATGGCGAACGCCAACGCAAATTACATGATATTAATTTTTGTATTTTCATCAATTTTCATACTTAATTATTTTGACTGCATTCAATTGAAACACTTTTCGGGCAGCTGCTCATCGCTTTTTCAAGGTTGCGACGTGCCTCAGATCTGCGCGATTCGAGATGGCCCACAAAAAAATAAGGTAAAAACACACACAGATCTATTTGCTAACTGACTCACCACAGCTGGGCGTAGCTGGGTGTAGCTGGGTGTAGCTGGGTGTAGCTTTACAGTTATGATTTGGCATACCTAAGCAGCCCATTTGTTTGTTGCCATAGCCTGAACCCATTTGTCATTGGCTCACAAGGGTGAGTTGGCTTTTTGCAAAGGTATGGAACAAACAGAAGAAGGTAGCTTGATGCTAAAAAGAGTATATAACTTGATCCGAACGAGGAGATAAGTTGGGGTAAGCTAAGCCAGTCTGTACATATATGCTGCTATACATATGTGTATATATATTATATATATATTCTATATATATGCCCTATATACGCAGAATGATTTATCTTGTTGCTTCGCCCAATTAATAAATTTAAATTATTAAATTAATTAATTAACGATTAAAATCACATTTAAGACTTGGTTCTTTAAGCATAACTCGATAATATTGAGAGCTAAATATAAAACAATACAACATAAAGGTAGGGACATTTTTAAAGGTAAAATAAAATATAAATGCCTTAATTTCAGCTCTAAAAACTTCGTAAAACTTTCATAAATAATTCATAAATATTTTATAAAAATTTCATAAATATTTCATAAAAATTTCATAAATATTTCATAAAAATTTCATAAATATTTCATAAAAATTTCATAAAAATACCAATCCAATTGCAGACTATCGAAAAAAGTCGGTCTTGAGACTTAATTCTGTATAACTCGCTAATTATATGAGCTAGATATAATAATGAATATCGAAAGGTTAATTTTTAAAGATAGGGACTTCTTATTTGGTATAAACAAGCATGGCATGAAATTGTCATAAAGATCGAGCTGTGATCATAGAAATTCATGAAGAATGCATTACCTAAAGATAGACCCATAGATATATCTATAGATAGACCTTAGATTGTGTTTTTGTGTATTTCTGTATATTTTTGTATATGTATTTACAATAGAAAGCGAGCATAAGGGCATTTGTAATGGACGCTTGGCGCCGGGTTCAGGGTCCTTGTTGACAAATGTGCTTAAAGCATTTTGTCAAAAATTGAATTTCTGACAGGTACTCGCTTTAATGGATTGCTTAATTATTTAGTTGAGCATCCGCTTGGGTTTTTGTGTGTGTGCTTTTAAAGCACAATTAATCATAAATGAAAGACATGTAGGTATAAATGGGAATGTGCATGTGTTTGCGCTTCATTCTATGCAAATTGTGTGTGAAAATAATAATTATAATTCGCAAACTCGTAAATGGCAACGTAATGTGATACCATAAACATTTAGACTGTGAGTGCTGGCCTTTGTCTATGTTTGTCTGTCTATTTGCTTCTCATAACTAAATAAATTAATTAGCCATGGCAATTTGAGTCTGACGCTGTATACAAATCACTTTAATGAATCTGTGTTAATTTTTACACCAAAGATTCTTGCACACATGCTAAAGCTCTGCGGCCGCAGCAACTATATATATATATAACTATATTTATTTACAGACCAAAATGAGCGACTCACCGAAAATTGCACAATTAGCAAAAGTCTGCTGCTGCCAGTTGCCGCTGTTGGGCAACATTAAAAGTCCTCAACCATATTAACACTTTGGGCAATGTTTTGCGGCGCGCCGCAGCGCTCAAAATTTGTGTCAAACCCAGCAGCAGCAACAACAATGATCGAAAATCATGCAGCAAAGCGCACGAACAAAAAACAAAAACAGAAAAAATAAACAAAAACAGAAAGCCAGTCAAAATACAGCACAGCATATAAATCGCACACGATTTGACACACGTTCAAGATGTTTGCATCTCGTTTTGCTGCCAGCCCCATTTCTGGGGGCAGGCCAATGAGGAAGTGCAGCATGTGCCGCAAGTGCTTCCTCATGTGCGGCACATGCCGCCGCGTTAATAAATCCACAGGCGTACGCCATTTTATTAGCTCGCCCGCCAAATGAAGAGGCTGCAAATAATGCGACCGCCTGAAAGTAGGCAACACTTTTTGTACACCGGACTCTTGCCAAGCGCCGCAAAGTATGGCATGGGTAAAACTTAAAACAATATTACAAATGTCATGGGTCAAATACGATGCTGAACGTGGAAAATTCTTTGTGTAATTTAGAATTTTTTTTACATTTTACTCTGATTTGGCGCAGGAATGTATGACATGTGAAAAACTCACAATATTATTACAAATTATTATTTATGAATTTCTAGATACAATTACCTGGTGTGGCATGGGTCACATATAATGTAAAATTCATTTTGTAATTTGCAACACTTTTTTACATTTAACTCTGATCAAAGGCAGGAAACTATGGCATGGGTAAAACTTAAAGTAATATGACTTATTATTATTTATGAATTTCTCTCGTGTGGCATGGGTCAAATATGCTGGAAAAGTCTCTGTGCAATTTGCAACACTTTTTTACACTTAACTCTGATCTGGCGCAGGAAAGTATAGCATGGGAAAAACTTAAAATAATATTGTAAATTATTATTTATGAATTTCTAGAGAAAATTTTTCGATGTTGCACGGGTCAAACATGATGTTGAATGTGAAAATTTGTTTGTATAATTTGCGCCTATTTCAGTCACATATAAAGTAGCTCAAATTATTATATATATTGTCTAGTCTGAATTGCAGAAAGGCAAAAATTTCTATTCTATAATATTTAAAGGCAAATATGTTCTTATTTAAATAACAAAATCTTCGCCAAAGAATACATATTAAAGCAATACATATAATTAATTAAGCAAATAAAACGAGATAATATTTTTAAATTCCTGCCTCACGTTCCATGACACGAGAAATGTGAAATTAAATAAATCGTTTTTAACTTGTGATATATTTAAAATATTCTGTCATTTTTTAAGCACTTTGTTGTTGGAATTTGTATACTATTTCCAGACTTACCAGTATTTTGAACTTTAGTTTTCGCTGTCAAAGGATGAACACTCAACTGAAGCAGAAAATCTTAAAGTGCACTTAACTTTAAGGCAAAGACACAAAGACACAATTGGACAGCTACATTCAATGTGCACTTAACTCTTGAGGCAATAAAAACACATTCATTTTTCTTGTGAATAATAAATGAATAAGTGAATTGTAGATTGCTGTTAAATTTGAACCGTCGATCTCTTGTTTCTTAGTCCGACGCACCGTTAAAGCTGACAGATATACAGACAGACACACAGAGTCACATTTGTAGGTTGAACTTTCCAAAATCGCACTTTCGACACAAAAGGAAGCTTCTGTAAAAATTACCAACTAGATTGATCAATCAGTCAATCAGTTAGTCAGTCAGCACAAACAGCTTTACATGTATATTAAATTTAATTAAATTTATATTAAATTTTCAATTGATTTTCTCTTTTCTTTTAACTATGAGCGAACAAAACTTCGTTGGTACATTTGTATTTTATGCAATAAAAACTATTTACAAAACGCGTGTAGACACCAAAACACCCAACCATATCCAAATAGCATCCAGCTCTGCCCGTGTCAATCAATCTGTCCCTTGTGCGCTATGTAGGAGTCGTAGAGCGTCGACTGCTTGCGCCGGCTCAGCCGGGAGCAGGCTATGAACAGGATGACCGCCAGGATGCAGAGCAGCGCCGAGCAGCTGGCGGTGAGCGCCGAGAATGTGGACGTCTTGAGGCAGGTCTGATGCGGCAGCTGCGGCTTGGCCCGACGCTGCGCATAGACATCGTCTATGCCATCCGACTCGCCCTCCTGCAGCACGCGCAGCGACTGAAACAGATTCACATTCTCCGACAGCGAAGCCTGCGCCGGACTCTCTGTGCCGCCGTCGACGACAGCAGCAGCGGCATTCGCGAGCGGCGGCAGCGACAAATTCGTGGCCGTCATATTGGAGGTGTCGCGCTTGGTAACGGCCTTCAAGTTGCGCCAGTGACACGGCTGACTCTGTGATCGAGGAATGTTTTTGAGTGGATCTTCAGTCTAGTATAATCTGCAGTCGCTTACCGGACAACGTCCATGGCACATGCGCACATCGCACTCAATATACAGCGCCGGCGAGCCTGTAAAGCGGAAGGTTTTCATATACGCATAGACCTGCGTCTCGAAGACGCCCGCATCCGACCAGGAGCCTCGAAAGCGCGAGATGAGCTTGTCGTCCACGGGACAACCCTGCTGATCGATCAGCTGGATGCGCTTGTTGGCCCCGTTGTGCGCATAGCAATCGTTCACCACAATATCAAAGCCGTCTAAAAAAATGCACAATTATATCCAACAGATCGTAAAGTTAAAAGTTGAGTAGCGTATACTTACCGTACTTGCTTCTCATGTAGATAATCAGGGTCAAGGGATCGCCCACGCGCACGGGTCCGGTAACGCGTGGTCCACCAATGCCATAACCATTCTGGATTTCCATATAGCACTCCGGCGGACTCAGGGTGAAGACCACGGGATTACCAGTTGCCACTCTGCAAACAGTAGGACAAACGATAAGCTAAAGGTACCAACTTTACCGAAGGGTTCTAGTCGAAAGTGCCCGACTGGAAAATACTCGACTAGGGGATACCCGACTGCAAGATTCCTGACTAAGAGATGGACTAGAGATACCAGACTATGAGATACGTGACTATGAGATACCTGATTGGATGATATCCAACTGGAAGACGAATGATAATAATATAGACAGGGATATACTCGACTAGGAGATGCATGACTAAGAGTCGCCCGACTAGGCATTAGCCGACTGGAAGATATCCGACTAAGAGTTTCTCGACTAGGAATTACCTGACTAGGAGTTACTCAACTAGGAGAAAACCCATTGGCAGATATCTGGCTAAGAGACAAGGAAATGTCCGACTAGAAGATAGACTAGGAGAAATCGGAGGAGAAGTTAACCTACTCGGAGATGCACCCGACCGAAAGATACCCGACTGGCAGACACTCGACTGAAAGATGCTAAAGATACAAAAAATACCTGCCACATAAATAGACTAGGAGTTACGGGAAATATCTAGGGAAATACCTGACTAGGAGTTACTCAACTGGGAGAGACCCGAATTGCAAATATCTGGCCAAAAGATTGACGAGAAGTTCCCGGAAATACCCGACTGGAAGATGGACTAGGAAACATTGGACCAGAAGATAACCTACTGAGAGATGCACGACTAGGAGATACCCGACTGAAAGACATCTGACTGATAAAAACTCGACTGAAAGATAAAGATACAAAAGGTAGCTGCCTCATTAATAGACTAGGAGCTACGAGACTAGTAAATACCCAACTAGAAGTTAGACTAGGAAATATCCGACTAAGAGGTGCCCGACTGAGAGATGCACGACTAGGAGATACCCGACTGGGAAATACCCAAATAGGACATATCCAACGAATAGACTATCAGATTCCCGACCAGACCGACTAGCTCCAACAATCTAACAATATCAATATTTCTCAAGTCAGGGTAAATGGGATGAATTATAGACAGTTAAATATTCAACTGATTTTGGTAATCAAGAGTCAAGCTAGGTCTGTTTAAAAAGGAAGATTAAAATAAAAAATACTAAAAATATAAAATACTTCTACATACTCGACATCCAGAAAGGGAAACGTGACAGTCTTCCAGAAATCGTAGCCGTACTCGCAGGTGACCTTGAAATGCTCATCGTACTCCTCCTCAATCAGAGGATTGTATTGCACTGTGACCGTATTCCACATGAAGTTCTACAGAAAAGTATATATAGTAATAGATGGTCACACTGAAAGCAAATATCACGCATGCGCACCGTGGGATTCTTGCGACTCTCCTCCTGCAGCGAATTCTTGCCCAAGGTGCCGCAGCGATTCAGTTGGATATAGAACTCGTAATAATCCCTGCCGGAGCCATTGATGTACATGCAATCCGGATCGTAGGCATAGCCGGCGGAGTAGAGCAGACCACTGAACGAGCCATTGAAGCCAATGCGGATTTTCATATAATCATCCTGACACTCGGCCTCAATGTCTGCAAGGAGTTGGGCATAAGTGAGAAGCTGCTAAGAGATTGAAGGGCGGAACTTACGCTGCACCCGGGTGCTGTTGTGCGTAAACTGTTGCCCGGAGTAGTCCTGCTCCCAGTACTCCTCGTGCCACTTGTTGCCCTCGTAGGGCGCCGCATGATAGCCGCCCGAGTCGACGCCCGTCGGCGCGCCGCTCGAGTCGACGCCCGTGGAGCCCGCATACTCCAGATGCACGGGATGTCCAATGCGCTGCGGCACATAGCCAGACGAGTCGGGCACATGGTCGGGCTGGAGTAAAACAACATTAATAATAGATTAATCATGACTCGAGTCCAAGTCGACTCACCACCTCGTGCTGCAATCGGTTGCGCTCGACGGCGAGGCTGCTGCGATTGCGCACATCCTTGGCGAACTTCTTGGGTGCCGGCAGTCCGGCGCGCTTGGCCAGCTTGGAGGGCTGTGCGGTGGGTCCCGAGATGTACGACTTGACCAGCTGCTGCTCATCGGACTGACGCTTGCTGCTCGCATTGCGCGGCGTTGTCGTCTGCACGCGACCCTTGAAGCTGCGCCCGGGAGTCGCAGCAGGCGGGGTAGACGGGGCTGGCGGAGCTGGCGGGGATGTGGTTGTGGCCACCGCTGCTTTGCTTACTATGGCATAGTCTGTGCTCAGCTCAATGCTCCAGCTGGGCTGCGGCTGCTGCAGAGAGAAAGAGAGAGAGGGAGAGGGAGAGGGGCATTAGCATATGCGTTGCCAGTTTGTGTCTTAAGTCTTTCGTTTGAAACTGCTGCATCATTGATTAAGAAATGGCCAGAGGGCAACATAATTTTGCGCCAGCGCCACATCTTCCGCTCGAGCTACGCAATGTGGCAGCGCATATCCGTTAGACGGGCCAAAAGATTGGCCAACGATTGGTTACGGTTCATGTGTCCGACTCCGACTCCGACTCCGGCTGCGTCTCTGCTTAGCATAATCAGGAAGTTGATGCTTAGAATGCGCTGTTTAACTGTTAAATAGATTAGTTTTTCCAACTGATTCGCTAGCAGCAGCAGCAGCAGCAAAACAAAAGACTTAGGCAACGAACTTGGGCAACAGTGAAAGGCAAAACAGTTAGTTCTCAGCTCACCTGCAGCATCAGGCAGAACAGCAGCAGCGGCAGCAGCATTAGTTGGCCCGCAAATCTGCACCGATTCATGTCTCGCACGCAACTGACAGCTGCAAACATACAAATATTCAATATAATCATCGAGGCAACAACAACAACAACCTTGCCAGCGGCCAGTCAAGGGTTCTTTCTGTTCAGCCTGGCTGGATGCGTGGCGGCAGGCAGGAAGTTTGTGGTTCATAAATTAATTATGGTCAATATGCGAGAGAAACATAAACAACAACAAGACGTCGCATCAATGTCGCCCAGAACAATGGCTGACAATGACTCTGCCCCTGCCCCCCGTCCCCGCCCCCGCCCCTGCCTCGGCCGCCTCTGTCACGCGTTAAGGTCAAAGGCATAAAAAACTGAAACTGTCAGCTTTGCCTTAATTAATATTATTATTAGCGACACGCAGCTAGAACCCTTCTTGGCTGTTTCTCTATTTTAACTTAGATTACATTTTAATGAATCACTGTGTCCCCTCCCCTTCCCTTCCCACCTCACCACACCTCTCCGTAGTTTACCTTGCCAGCGCCCACGCGGAATGGTTGGCTGCGTTTTATACATAGCTGTAAAAACGCACGCCGTTTGCTTAATTGTTGCTGTTAATACCCTGCCAGAGGGTATACATATTTTCTCAGCGTATATAGTATATATATAATTGTGATCTACAGCAAAAGCTGGATAAGTATAGATTTGTCCATCTGTTTAAATGAATATATTGTATGGCTGTCATAGGAAAAGATAGATGGAAATCAAAGTATTTATAAAAAATATTTATATAAAAAATCTTGATCAATAAATATGTAAATAAATATGAAAATAAGTCTATCGCGGAGTCAGACCAATTGGAAAAAAAAATATGATATAGCTGTCATATATTTATATAAAATATTTAAATGCAACATATTGATCAATAAATATCTTGCTCTTACAAGTCTTTATTTCCTCCTAATATGGGACTACTTTATCATGTCATATCATATTATATTATACCATATCTTTATTCCAAAATATATTTTAAATTTCAACCAAGCTTTGCTGTAAGAAGCTTGACTGTAATATATAAAATTTTTTCCATTATAAGATATGATATATATTTTTATATGAGATCATATCATATCATATCATATCATATCATAGCATATCATATCATATCATATCCCATTAAATCATATCATATCATATCATATTACAACATATCCTATCATACCATATCATATCATATTATATATCACATCAAATAATATCATATAATATCATATCAAATTAATTCATATCATATTATATAAAATTATATCATCCTTTCATATCTTGTCATATCCCATCATATCATATGCTATTAAATCGCATCATATCTGAACAAATCCAATTTGAGTTCTATTTCTCAAAATCCATTGTAGTCCAGCTACAGCTACATCGCAAATATTCTGCCATATGTCTGCAAGAGTATTTGATTTGCGGCTTTCCAAAAAGAAACTCTTTCTTCTTGTGATAATTACTTTAGCTCGTTGTTTGTTTTGTTTATTTGTTGATTCGGTTCGCTTTGGTTTTACATCTGTTATGCAATACTCTAGACACTGTTTTTTTTTCTTTTTTTTTTGGCTTTGGTTGCGGTTTCGGTTTTTGGCTTTCATTATTTTTATTTCTTTATCTATTTATTTTTTTTGCTTATTTTTTTTATAGTTTGTTCGCATTGCTGTTCTTTAACGGCGGCCACGCTTTGCTCCTCCGCCGCCGCCGCCGCCTTGTTGACTTGGCTTATAATTATATTTAATTGTTGTTGCCTGACCTTGAGCCGTTTGTGTTTTGTTTCTTACAACAACATTCACCCACAATGTTAGCATTGCTAACGGTATCTGCACGTTATGGCCATAGCACGCGTTTAACATGAACCGTTTCGAGCAGTTGACAGTTCTTTAAACTGAGAGCCTTTTGCGGTTTATTGACCGCAACACTGAGGTAATTTAACCATTTACGTGGGTTAGATTAAAACGAAGATCGAGGTAGAATAGCAACTAAAAGCAAGTAGATAAAAGAAGAGCTCAAACTAAAGAAAGGGGCAAACTGACTTGCGGGAGGTCGCTTGTTCAAATCCTCCATTCTATTTAGATAAAAACTAAAGAAGAAGCAAGCATTGCGCTGACAAGCGGGAGGTCGCTGGTTCAAATCCTCCATTCTATTTAGACAAAAACCATTGAATAGGCCAACGTCGAACTAACAAGGGGAACGTCGCTGGTTCAAATCCTATTCCATTCCGTTTAGATAAAAACCAAAGAAAGGACAAATGTCGATCTGACAAGGAGCAAGTCGCTGGTTCAAATCCACCAATCTATTTGGATAAAAACCAAGTAAGGGAAAAACGTCGAACTGACTAGCGTGAGGTCGTTGGTTCAAATCCACCAATTTTTATTTGTTTACTTAATTTTTTGAAGGCGAATATTTGAGCGCGTGGTGGCATTTTTTCTCTCTAAAGTATGCCCGAATGGAACAAACATTTTTCGTACCATTAAATTTTTTACATTATTAATTTGACCATAGGTTAAAAATAGATTAAATTAAAATACTAGGGATTTACACTAAAAATTTGATTGTATACAAACAATTAATAGTTGGTGGATCAACTCTTAATGAAAAAAAGAAACAGCGAGTTTGAACCGAGTTTGTTTGGAGCTCAAAAATCCAACAAAAGCGAACCTACGACCGGACCAAATCAGTTATTCAAAAATATAGCCAAACTTAATCTGAATTAAAATATACTTTTCTCAAAAAATTGTTTCCTTCAACAAACTTGTTTTTAAGGAGGAATACTAAAAAGGTGATAATTAAAAGTATCTAAAATAAGTAATCATATTTTTGAAATAAAAGACGCTTCGATAAGAAAACCATATCTATATGAATGTAAAAGCACAAACTGTGTGAAATTCACACGAATTCTGAAAAGAAACACCAACTTTTTGCTTACCTTCTTTTAGGCCTATTCCAAGACGGCTTTTCTATCTGCGCCTTCCACTTGCCTGTATTCGCTTTTTGCACAACTTTAGCTGCCCAAAAACTGACCTGCTCCAAGCTTGATGCGCCCAAAATGTTAATGGCCTTAATAATGCTTAACACACACACTCACACACACACACTCAGGCGGCACGCACTTTGACCAGCTGACATGAAAAAACTTGGCCCATTTTTTTTTTGGGGGGCGTTAAACAAATCCTCTATAAAAGTTGACGAGCCGTGCCCAAAATAAAGACAAAACGTTAACAAAACGCTGTTTTTTTTTTGATTATTTTCTTCACTCGCACTTTTCGAATTTTGTGATGCCTTTTTGCTGTGGTATTGCGCGATATTTTCTACACCATTTATGCCATTTATCTGTCTGCCTTGCTTTACATGTTGCACGTCTGTTAAAACTTTTGTTAGTTTTCCGTCCAATTTTTGTGCTTTTTTTTTTTTGTGGAAGCCCGAAAAATCACTCAAGTGCAACTTGCCAAATAGAATCAGCGGCGTATATGTGGTGGTTGGCGCTAGCGATTGCCTAACATTACATAAGAGCCCTCCTTTAGCTCGAATTCAAGTTCCGAATGGCCCGGACGATGGTCTGTTGCCTGATGTTTGCAGCTCGCCACGTTACGCGCAGGTGTGAAGCGAAGCGCGGCTGGCGCAAATCTTTATAGAGTTTCAGCCAGGCCAGGCCAGGCCAGGCCTGGGCTTAGAAGCTGAGCCGCAGAGTCGACCAGCATTAAACCATGGGCAGATTGTTGTGAAAGAAGCTGCCAGCCTATCTGGCGACCTGCTCTGATCTGCGGAGTCCGCCCAGCTAACAGCTTTATCTGCATTTGCTGCTTTACTTTCGTTACGATTCGCCGTTAGTTGCCAGACACTCGGAGAAAAGCGCTGTTCGAAGCGATCCTCAACATAACATAAGTATCTCAAAACAAGAAAAAGCTCTCTTAAAGCAAGAAATGTGCCTAAAAGATTGCAAGTGCACGTTATTCTAGAAAATTTCTTAATTAAGTACAAAGCATTCTTGCCTCAAACGAAAATATCTCAAATTGAGCATAAAACTCGTATAACAAGAATTGCATATTAAAAATATGATTAAAATGATCAAAAAGGAAGTACAAACTTTCTTAAAGCAAATTTTCTTTCTCAATAAAGTCTAGAATTAAGAACAATATACTTAAAACAAAAATTTGCATACTTCAAATATGTTTAAAATGTTCGCAAAGGAAGAACAAACTTTCTTAAAGCAAGAACTGTACTCAAAAGACTTCAGGAGCAATTCGTTTTATAATACTCCAAAATTAAGTAAAAATTATTCTTGTTACTTAAACAAAAACAATTTCTTGAATTAAGCCCAAAATACTTATAACAAGAATATGCAAAATTGAAATGCTCTCGAAGAGAGTTAAGAAACTTTCTTGAATTATATGAGAACTTTTCATTAAATTCTCTTCTAAAATATTAAAAGAAACTAAAAGGAAAAGTCTCAAATTAAGCAACAGAATACTTATTACAAGAATTTGCAGGCATAGAAAAAACCTAAGATTTTCTCAAACGAAGCACAAACATGCTAAAATTGAGAACTTTATTTGTGTCTTGAAGTAAGGAATTTTGCAATAAATATCAGTTTTTGAAGCTACAAATTCTTGGCTGCATATTGAGAAAGTTTGTACTTAATTTAAGCACAACATTTTTTATATATTCTCTGAGTTGCGAAGGATTGTACTTAATTTAAGCAGAAAATTCTTGATTTTTTCTCTGAGTGCATATTGAGAAGGCTTGTGCTTAATTTAAGCCAACATTTTTTTATATTTTCTCTCAGTGCATATTAAGAAGGTTTGCACTTGATTTAAGCACAAAATTCTTGATATTTTCTCTGAGTGCATATTGAGATGGATTTTACTAAATTAAAGCACAAATTTATTTAAGCCAAAATTTTTTTATATTTTCTCTCAGTGCATATTAGGAAGGTTTGCACTTAATTTAAGCACAAAATTCTTGATATTTTCTCTGAGTGCATTTTGAGATGGATTTTACTAAATTAAAGCACAAAATTCTTGATATTTTCTCTGAGTGCACACTGAGAAGGTTTTCACTTAAATCAAGCCAAATATTTTTGATAAATTCTCTGAGTGCATTTTGAGATGGTTTGTACCTAATTTTCTCTGAGTGTATGGCGGAAGCGCAACAGGAACGGGTCTGAGCGTGTTGCATATCTGCTGCTGCTGCTCTTACTGCTGCTTTTACTGCTGCTGCTGCTCTTACTGCTGCTGCTGCTTCTGCTGCTGCTTTTACTGCTGCTTCTGCTTTTACTGCTGCTGCTGCTGCTGCTTCTGCTGCTGCTTGACCCATTACCTTTTGCGTCAAGGTCAACGGCACCTAACTGTAACTGCTGGCAGCGCACATTTAATTGGCCCGTGCAACATTGCAGCAGACGTTTACCAAGCGTGTCTGCGTTAAAATACAAATTACTAATTAGTTTAGTTAGCACGTTAAGCGTTAGTTAATTAAACGCTCTGCTTTGAGCCCAACTCGAAGCAAGTTGTGAAAGGCGCTCCCTCGCCTGACCCTGACAGCGGGCGCAAGGGCAGCCCAGCCACTGTGACCAGACCGAGAAACTCTGACCCAATTTATGAGCCAAAATATGCACTCGATGATTGATCTTCATTTAACTGAATTTTTACGGCATGAAATCCTCTTGAAGATGGGCTGAGCAAATGTACGATCAGGACGAGGAGCTTAGTCGATCTAGCCTTGCTTAGGAAACTACAAAAAAAACTTCTAAGTAGAACTAGATCTAAACTACAAAAGAGATTGGATAATATATCCCCATAATACACATTATCATTTGGATATCTCCATCCACTTTCACAATATCGAAATAATATATTTTAAGACATGATTCTTTAATCCAAACTCGAAGTTTAAATTCGTATAATATAATATATGAAGTCTAAATACCAAGTTTAACATTTCTAGCTCTATTGAAGCTAGCTCTTTTGATGAAAGAATCAACGTAAATCAATATTTTGAGACATGATTCTTTAAACAAAAGTCGAAGATTAAGTTCGTACCAGCCTTAAAATTTCTAGCTCTCTTAATCCTTTAGTTTCGATTAAAGAATCACATCTTAAAATATTTTTATATTTTTTCTGTATATAAATAGAGTTTACAAATATTTCATATTTTGAATATCTGCCACAACTAACAGCAATTAATAAAGGAAAAGCCTTGTGATTTGTTATAAACATATTCTAGACATGCAACATTTCATAATCGGACTATAAGTACCGAAGTTTATTGGGAATAATTCGTGTGCAGCGGGAAGAAGAAGCAGCCGCTGCGTAAAGTCCATGAAGGCATAGATCAAAGCTGTTTGTTTGGGCGACTTGGCACTGAGCTCAAGGTATCTTCTAGTCAGTCACTCCCTGTTATCTTGATTCTTATTGCGATTGTCTGACCGATAAATTTAGATGCCTGAACAAAGTGTAGAATAATGGGATTATATGTAAATATGAAGCCAGGAGTATTTGTAGCATCAGCTTGGATACAGGGTAACTACTAGTCGTGCACTCCCGACAGATGCACTCTTATTTGTTTAATCTATTGGAAACGTACAAAGTGTAGGATTATGGGATTATATATATATGTATATAAATATGAAGCCTGGAATATGTTGAGCATTAGCTTGCCGCTGTGTCCAAATATATCTCCTAGTCGTGCAGTCCCGATTGATGTAGGAGTTTGATTAATTGGAAACAAAGTGTAGAATAATGGGATTATGGGTAAATATGAAGCCTGACGCTGTGTTTAGGGTATCTCCTAGTCGTGTACTCCCAACTGATGCACTCCTGTTTGATTGATAAATATGAAGCATGAAGTATTTCTGGCTGCAGGCTGACGCTGTTTTCAGGGTATACCATAGTCGGGCACACCCAACTGCTCCAAATTTACAGAGTGTTGGATATTGGGATTATGTGTATATTTATGTATATTTATGAAGCCTGGAATATGTTGATCATTTGCTTGGCGCTGTTTGCAGGGTATCTACCAGTCGTGCACACCCAACTGTTCCACTCTTCCTTATTTGATTCACTGTAAACTCGAGTCGCGCTTAAGATTGTAGCATTATCATTTTTATTGGGATTTCTATTTATATAGTTAATTAATTCACATATTTCTTTTTTGTTTTTCACATTTTCTTCATACTTGCTTTCATACTCATCAACATGAACGGGTCGATTAGCTTAATAGATACTCCTCTCGTGCCGTTTGTAATACATTTTACATAAAGGTTAAGCATACACAAATACATACACATAAATCATTTCATTTCATTTCATTTCGGTTTTCTTCTTATCAAAAATCATAAACACAAATTCATTCGGAAGCGTTAAAACTAAATTCAGAATTGTTCGAACTACTTTCTGCTTGTTTAGAGTTTAGTTTTTTAGAGTACAAATAAATAATAAGTGTGTTTAAATAATTATTTAATTAATTGTTAAGGCTACGTTAGTAAAATGTTTTAATTTATACATTTCTTTATACTCTTCGTTTTTTTTTTTTTTGTAAGTTTCTGTAAACTTTTGTCATTTTTTGTTGTTTCTTTTTTGCATATTCATTTTG
Organism: Drosophila lacicola; assembly: GCA_035045355.1. Classification (NCBI taxonomy): domain Eukaryota; kingdom Metazoa; phylum Arthropoda; class Insecta; order Diptera; family Drosophilidae; genus Drosophila; species Drosophila lacicola. The sequence goes on from JAWNPB010000133.1 coordinate 1,573,816, forward strand.
AAAACTTTTTATTGCATTTTTTGGTATTTATTTTATATATTTTTTTTTTTTAGTTTTATCTTTTTTCTTCCAGTGTAAATTGAAACTGTGAACATTAAAAAGTACGCATTTACACGGCATTTAAATTTTTTTTTTCTTTTTACACATTTCTAATTTTTAATTTTTTTTTCTCCTTTATTAAATGTGTTTTTTTTGTAGTTGCTAAAATTTTGATATTTTTGTGGCTTTGTTTTTAAATGTTTTTTTTTGTTGTTTTGGTATTTTTTGTGTTCTCTGTTTTTTTTTTTTGGCAATTTAAAATACTAATTAAAATTTGTGCGCGTTGCCAGCGCGCTTTTTTTTTATTATTTTTATTTTTTTTCTTTTGCCATGATTGTTTGAAGAGAGCCAGCTTGGATTGGGGGCGTGTCTGCCGCCCACTAGCAGCACTTGCGATTGTTGTTGGCGCCGCTGAGCAGCTTGCAGTGCTGCATATCGGAGCGACGCGACCTCTGACCCTTCGCCTGGATGTCGCGCACCTTGTTGGCGCGCTTCATGGCGCTGCGGCAGAGCTGCTGACGCTGCGCCTTGTTGTGGCTCTGCGAGAGAGAGAGAGAGATGGATTAGGGATATGCTCTATCGAGTTTGGATTTGGGCTGCTCACCTTCTGGCTTTGACGAGCCAGCGTCTGCTGCTTCAACTTCTCCGCCGCATGGCGATCGAAGTATGCGTTGTGGTTGCGCGGCGCCTGCTGCGGCGCCTGCTGCGGCTGCTGCTGCTGCTGCTGCTGGACCACAGCTGAGACCGGAGCTGGCTCTGGCTCTGGCTCCGCCGAGCCGAGATCAAGATTAACAAAACTTTCGGTGCCCGCCTGGCTGCTTCTAATACTATGATAAACCGACATGCTGCAGCGTCACAAAATGAAAAGAAATCGTATTAGTACAAATATCACGTATACGCCGGGTAGTGCGTGCAGTTTTTGATTTTAGTTTTTTGGGGTGGGGTACAACAAAGATCACCAACCTTGGATGCTCAATCAATAGATTCTCAAAGGGTGATGCTTCCATATTGATTGGCCCAATCGAGGTGAAGCATGGTGGCGGTGTTACGTACCAGGACTCCTCCATCAGCACGCCCGAGCCCAGACCCTTGCCGCTGCTCTCACTGCCGCTGGGTGAGATTGCGACGACGGGCGCATATAGCGACTGGCTGACCGCATTGTCGCTGTCGTCCGGCACAGTTCGGGGCGGGCTGAGGGTCGAGATGCTCAGCGTGCGTGCGGCACGCGTGCGCTGCAAATGATTGCGCTGCTGCTGCGGCCGCGGTCCGCTGTACAAGGAATGCGAATTGATGTGCTGGCGCCGGCGCGTTGCAGCTGCTGCGGTGGCAGCTGCACCGCTACCGCTCGGCGACGCCTTCGACACGGACAGCTCCTCCTCGGAGTCGCTGCGCGGCAGCGAATCGTCCTCCTCGTCTGCAAGACACAAAGTGGACATTAAGAAGAGCGATAAGACTGCAATCCTCAAAGGTAACAAAAAGACTCGGGAATTAAACAATTCCCAAGCCTGGAGATATTCATTCAAACGAGGTTCGATCTGCTCGAGCAGCTGCAACATGTTTGAGACACAAATTGGACATTCATATTATTAGATCGCAGCAGAAATGCGATAAGACTGCAATCCTGAAACGACTTGGGAATCGAGCTAAGCATTGTATGAATAAACGATTGACCAAGCCTGGAGATACTCATTCAAACGAGGTTCGATCTGCTCGAGCAGCTGCAACATGTTCGAGCTAAAGGCTTGAGACTCAAATTGGACATTCATATTATTAGATCGCAGCAGAAATGCGATAAGACTGCAATCCTCAAAAGACTCGGGAATCGAGCTAAGCATTCCCAAGCCTGGAGATATTTATTCAAACGAGGTTCGATCTGCTCCAGCAGCTGCAACGTGTTCGAGCTAAAGGCTTGAGACAATACAAGTATGTACGTTTAGCTCGAACATAACCGAAATGGAGTCAGATTAGCTCTAGCTTACTTTTTCGACTGAACCTCAATTTATGTGCAACTCGAACAGCTCGAGCTTAAATTGTTCGAGTATCCGAAACATATTACGGTTAACTCGAAGCAGATGAACTTTGGGCCGACTACTTACCTTCTTTTTCGACAATATACCATTCGTCCTCGTTGAAGTCGTCCTCGATGACGCACTCGCCGTTGGGTGTCAGTAGCTTCGTTAGAGTCGGCGGCTGCTTGCGTTGTCCGCCCTGCTGCTGCTGCTGCTGCTGCTGCTGCTGCTGTTGGAGCTGCTGCTGCTGGTGTCGCTGCCTGCCACGCCTATTCTTGGCGCCGCCTCGCTTGCCGTTGCTCAGACGGACAGTGCCACGATTGTTGCCCGCTACGGATGGGGTCGTTGAGGTCACCTCAATTACATCGCCCACGGGCTGATCGTTGGCCGTATCGTTGACGTTGGCGTTGGTCTGGACAGGATTCGCTTGGCTTGGATTGGTTGACTCGGACGTTGGCTGCGCTCCAAATAGAAACGTTGCGAGACTGCTAAACATTATACAAAGCGAGCGGAGCTGGCTGTGATTGAGTGCTTGATTGATTGTTTGATTGATTGATTGATTGATTGATTGATTGATTGCTTGATATTGCTTATCGGGTTTGAGATCAATATGTTGTGCTAGAGATTGCTTTAATGGTGCTTTATTCCTTAGATTTGTTTATGTTTTTTTTTTTGTTATTTATTTTGTTGCTCAGTCTTTTATTCCTTTGGACGCGGCGTCTTTTTGCTGCGTTCCGTTTTGTCTTTGTCTGAAAGCAAAAAAAGCGAATTGTTAGCATTTTTTTTAATTAACAAATTGCGTAATCCACACACACACACACACACACCCGCACACCCTGCTTTAATCAACTGAGTTGGGTGTGGGCTACTTGATATTTATTGAATTCCACTTGTTTTTTTATTGAGCTGGCAATTAAAATTTGCTCTTGGCTCGATTTCAATTGAATTACGTTTTTTGCCAATGCGAAAGTGAAATTCGAAATTCGAAATGGAAATCAGTTGCCAATTACTTTGATTACACTAATTACACTTTTTTTTCCACTGTGGAAAAATGCGAATTTTTTAGTTGCGTTTTATACCCTATAAAATAGGAGAGAAAACAAAATTGGGGCATATTGCTGCAAAAATATATCATGTGTTCAATTGAGCAGCGTATCTTTTTAATTTTTTAATTTAATTAATGTAAATATTTAAACGAATTTTTGGAAATTTCTTCTTTTCGATGTCTTTTCCCATTTTCATATAACATCTAGATACTCTACATTTTCTCTATATCTCATCTAGTCTAACCTGATCAAAAATGTCTCTACTTCCCTTCACCCACATTTAACAGCCTGTTGTTCTTTACAGGGCATCTGCTAGTCGAGCTAGTCTTAATTGCACTTCGCGTTGACCTGGCATCGAACAGTTTGACAAGCACTGTGTGCTGACAGCTATATTTTGCCTCTATAGTATGTCATAAACGCGACGCTGCACAGCCCATTAAGTTGCCAACTTGATAGCTGGATGCGGTCCCCGCCCCCGACCCCGCCCCCGCCCCGTTCCGCCCTCGTCTCAGCCTCGCCTCAGCTGTGCATGCGGCGAGCATATGATCAAGGCAATTATATATAAGCACACACACACACACACACACACACATGCATAACATTTAAATTGAGCGCACGTCATGACAAATGCATAAAAGTATCTCTATCTCTCAATTTCTATCTGTATCTATGTACACTGTAACTGTATCTCGAGCTGCGTGTGTTAGGGTATTATAATTTGCGCTTTAAATGTGTAATGCTTGGTAGAAGAAATCTTCGTCCCCAGTTATATATATTTATATATATTCTCGATCAGCATCAACAGTCGAGTTGATATAGCAAAGTCCATCTGTTCGTCTATCTATTTCTATGGCAACTATTCTCTCAGTATGGAAAATATTGTGATGAAACTCTGAACAGTTTTGTCTATCTGCTCTAGGCAGTAAATATATCCGAATCGAATGGATCGGACCAATATTATCATATAGCTACCATAGGATCGAACTTTCTAAAATTAAGTTTTTGTATAACAAACGTTTTTTGTTTCCCGAAATATCTTGAACAAACTAGGAACAAGTTCACAATTATCAGCCGAAGCTTCACTTTATCGGATTACTATATCTATATATATATATATTTAAATCTATAGGAAAGATCTTTCGCTCTTTCAAGCTGTCTAAAGCAAACCCAGCTCTTATCTCTTATCAGCCTTATGTCTGGCAGGGTATTCAGTCTTCGGCCTGGCGAAACCTCTCGCATGTTTTGTGTTTGTTTTGCTGTTGCTGCTTTGCTGCCACTTTGCCACTTTGAATTGCTCTCAAAACGTTTCTGTTGCCAGCTTCAAATGATAATCAAAACTGTGCCAATGGGCGAATGCAAAATGATGGCTCTAGTTTATGGCGATTATCTGTGAAACTCTGTGACTGTCGAAGCCGTCAAATAAACACACACACACACACACACAGCGAGAGAGAGACATGGCCAAAACAAAGCCAGACTCAATTGCACTCGGCTGCAATTTACAAGTTGACCGCAAAACGAAGCACACGAAGCAGCTAAATAACCAACTCTAGGCTCTCTAGGTTCGCCGTGCGGGCAAGTGAAATCCGCAGAGACACAAAAATAAAAAAATAAACAAGTCTTAGTTCAGCTACTAAGTTTAGTCGGAGCTCGCAAACGTGCGACAATTTGCGCAGTCAAATGTCAGCGAAAGTTGACCAAAAGCATTTGATTCGACACAGGTAGAAATGTTTGCATACCCTTACAGAGGGTATTCGACTTTTGCCAGCAAATTGGGCAAGGCATAGATTAAATTTCTTATATAGTGTATCTTTTAGGGATGATCAGTAGATCGAGTTATCTTAATCAATTTACCTATAAACATGTATCTATAGAAAAAATCTCAAATAAATTTCTTACTATTAAATACACTTTTATATTATATGTAATATTTATTTTATATTAATAATCAGTTGCAACTGGCGAGTTATATCTTAACCAAGGAACCTTTAAAAATGTATCTATAGAAACAATCTCTAATAAATTCCTTTTCGAAGCGAATCGAACCGAGAGAGTATTAAATTTCTGTTAGGGTATATGTATTATCTATCAATAGATCGAATTATCTTAAACAATTTATCTAATAAATTCGTTATTATCATATACACTTTTATATTATATATAATATTTCTTTTACATTAATAATCAGTTGCAACTGGCGAGTTATATCTTAAAAATATCTTTAAAAATGTATCTATAGAAACAATCTCAAATAAATTTCTTTCCGAAACGAACCTGATCTTAAGGCAGGAAGCTGTTTCGAACCGTGGAATCGAACCAAATACATTTTTTGCTCGGTTTGCAGTTCTGTCTAAATATCTGCCAGACTATTTACTTAGACGTCAGTAAACCAAAAAATACTATTATATCTTATTCCTAAATAAGTCAGCTTCGCTTTGCTAGAACTAATAGCATCAGCCATGGCTAATAATCGTCTACAGTCACAGTCGTAAGTATTTGGTCAGTTGTATACTTGTACCCAAATATAAATTCACATCTAAATCTTGGTTATATATCATAATATGCCACATATTAAATATATCTTTCTGGTATTATAATATCTGGTATTATATCACTATATACCAGTTATTATATATCTGCCAGCACAAGTCAACTGTTTGCCATTTTAAGCAGGCATATTTCCAATATGCACTCTATATTTATTAAATATGCAGATATATATATAATATGTTTTAATGGCATTTGGGGGGCAGCTGCATTTCGTGCTGGCATATTAAATACGAACACGTTCCAAATCAAACTGCGTCTCAAACATTGGCTTTTACTTTTGTTTTGACATAAGCGAAGTAAATAAAACAATTGATAAGACCCTGTGGGGTGTGAGCTAAACAAAGGCAATGACTGCAGAATATAAGTATATTCATATATATATAATATATGTATATATAAAATATATATGTGTAGATCACTCTTACTTGTTTTGAATAATAACAAGTGAAATAAGCAAATAACAAATTGAACATTTTAGTTAAATTTGAACAAGCCACCTCACGTTTGCTGGTTCAACGCGCCCTAACTTGGATGTAGTCAGTCAGTCAGTTAGTCAGGCCAAACTATTTAATATATAAAGAAGTATTTAACAGTTGAATTTGAGCCAGCCACCTCACGTTTGCTGGTTCAACGCTCCATAACTTGGATGTAGTCAGTCAGTCAGTTAGTCAGGGCAAACTATTTAATATAGATGTTTATACCAGTTGAATTTGAACCAGCTATCTCACGTTTGCTGGTTCAACTGTCAAATCAAAATGCTCAGCAGCTTTAGCAAATATTTCCCAGCTTCTATTAGTCAGTCAGTCACTAGAAACTATTTGATATATATAGCTGTATATACTCTATATATACTCTATATCTCTGTATGCTTGATTTTCACTTTTGTCAGCTGTGTCTGTTTGCAGAGACGTAACCTTGACCATGTAAATGATTTGCCAGCTAGCTAAAAGTGCGCTCATATATAGCGCATGACATCAAAATGGCAATTGTCTTGGCTTTACTAAGACTATATATATATATATATATATATATATATCTATATACGAGTAGATACAGTATCTAGCGTTTATTTTCGCTGTCATTTGCAACGACCTTGATCGATGATTGCCCGCGCTTATATAAGTCTATGTACAATGTATCTATATGTCTATATGGTATCTATATATCGGAAACAGCTTTTGCAAGATTAGCTTCTATTGATAAGTTTTTTTTGGTTCATTTTGCCAACTCATTTCGACACGATAAGCCACGAGCCAGACGAGCTGACTAGACAGCGACAAGAACTAAATTCTAAACAAAATATAATAATATTATATATATTATAATAATAAATAGGCATGTGTTATAGCTAAAGTCTGGCGTGTGCACAGTCGAAAGTTCAGGCAATGATTAACTCATGGGGGAGGCTGTGCATGCAAATGGGGCTGAGGCTGGTTCTAGTCTAATGAACTTGAACTAATTGACTGTGGCTGGGGTAATACGTAATAGCTGGCGATTGACTGATTGTACGAATAGCTGGAATACACTCAGAGAAAAGGCGAGGGTTCGCAAGAGAACTCAAAGTTCAAAGAACTATTTTAAATAATAAAATTGTGTGAATATTATTCTTGCTTGAGTTGAAATACACTCAGAAAAAAAACAGAGAATTCACAAGAGAATGCTCCAGTTCAAAGAACTATTTTAAATAATTTAATTATGCGAATATTATTCTTAATTTAAATTAAGATACATAGAAAAAACCTCTAAGTGGAAGCAAAAAATATCTGAAAATAATTAATTTTGGGCTAAAAGTTTTCAGCTAGAGAAAAATAGCGCAAAAATGAAAGTAAATTTTTTAAATCAATTCATTTTGTTATTATATAGAGAAAACAATTGAAATTTAGCTAGGCTGAACTTTGACCAAGTTTGAACTTAAATTCCTAAATGGAAACCCCTCAAATAAATAGAATTTCCCCCGTTTTCTCAGTTGCTGCTGATTTTCGTTATGCATGGCAATAAAATGGCTATTTCGACAGCAAATTAAATTTAATTATCAATTGGCCAACTCAGCGACGATAAGCAAACAAAGCGTTATACTAGATGCATTAGGTATCTAAAGCTTTTCAGGTACATTGCGCCCACACATAAAAAACGAAACGAAAAAATAAATAAAGCTAGACGCGTATCAGTTAACGTATCTAACAAGTTGAAAGCTTTAAGCGGCCTTTGTTTAGGCTCTTTGTTTAACATGTATATATATACATATATATTTTGATTTTTATGACGGTTCAAACTGCAATTAGAAAACGGCAAAAAAAAAGAGGCAACCGCAAGGCGCATAATAATAATTAGAATTATGCAATAAGTGCGCACACAGAGACGACGCTGACGTCATTGGCGACCTTGGCGTGTACCAAAAAAAAAATAAAACAAAATAAAACAAAATAAATATGTAAATAGAAAATGCACTTAATTAGCACGGTGGGTGGGCACCTGGCATCAGCTGTTCGCTCACCTGGTTTGTGGAGAGTAGCACTTTTTTTTTTTTTTTTGGTATAAATTTAGCTGCGTTTGCGATTTAAAGCTTGTTGCGAATCAAACGAATAGCCAAAAAAGATACACAGAGAGAGACACAGATACAGATACAGATACGGATACAGCAACTGCAGATACTGCAAAGTCGACACTCGTTTGCCAACTGAAAACCACAGCGCGCTGAACGGAAGCGTATTTGAATTTCAAAAGAACAAAAGCTACAACTGCGTGTGTGTGTGTGTGCGAGAGTGTACAAGCTGTAAATGTGTCTGTATTTGTATTTGTAGCTGTGTCTGCAGCAGCTGCAGCTTAGTTCAAATTTATTTTATTTTTTTTCTCCTTTTTGGCTTTACACAATTTATCAACACTTTGGCTTTATCTTAAGCATCGTTTTTATCTTAACCGTTGCATTAGCTATTTACCTAAGTATGTGTGTGCGTGCCTGTGTGTACGTGTGTGCGTATGTATTTGTTTCACTTTTCTTTGCTGCACTTTGCTGTGCTTCGTCGCGTTGCGTTTGCTTTCAAATATCAAAGGCGAATGTCAACGGGACAGCAGCAGCAGCAGCAGCAGCAGCTGCTGCTCAGCGCCAGTTCAAGCCGCGCTGCCGCTGCGCTGCTGCTGTCAGTCAGAGAGCGAGCCAGAGAGGCAGAGCGCACGAGAGAGAGAGAGCGAGAGAGCGCGCGATCGTGCGAGCGTATCTAAGCACATAATTATGTATTTTTTTAAAACGCAAAAAAAGCGACGCCACAAATACACAAGCACACACACACACACACAATTGGTGCTGAGTATTGGTTGCTGCGACGCACAGTGGGGCGAGGGGCGGATTTTCAGCTGGTAAACAAAAGCACAGCAGAGCCAAATTTATGCTACACGAGCGAGCAGCTGAGCAGCCGCCGATCATATGCGCAGCTCGTGTTATTTTGTTTACCAACAAATGACGCGCTCTCACTCTAGCTGTCTCTCTCGCTCACTCACTCACGCTCTCTCTAATAATTGTGCCCCCTCCCCCTCTCACACTCTTTATATGTGTGTATTTCGTTTAGCTTTTGGCACTGCGCTCAGCGATCAGCTGCGCTGACGTTTGCGCACTGACACACTTTTTTGTGCCGCCCGCCCACCCTTCCTCCCTTCTTTTGCCGAGCAACCGTCGTTAGTTTTGTGTATCTCGCAGATACTTTTCCTATAGCCGCCAGACCAAGTGGCTCAGCGTCTGTTGTTTGCTTTTGTAGTTTGTGACTAAGCACTTGGAGAGCGCCACACAAAAGAGCTGCCCAATGTAGTTTATTTCTTCTTCTTCTTCTTTTTGTTTTTTTCGCTGCGTCTGCTCAAAGTTCAATCTATATAGTTTTTTGTATAGACACAATCTAAAATGCCAAGTCACGGTTGGAACAAGTCGCACAATCATTCGAATTCGCATAAAAAAAACATGGGGAATATAACATTAAATAACGAAGAAGAAGCATAAAGCCAGACATCGACGGCATTCTAATTAACTGGCCGAAATATACTTATGTGTGTATATATGGCAAATATATCAATTTAACAATAGATTTATTTCGCAAGAGTTAAGCGATATACGACTAACAATCAGATGCTTGACTGTACCTGGCTTGCAGAAATGTGCGTAAATATAATCAAATAATTATTGAACATTGTAACAAGAAGATAGCTTGTAAAAATAATAAAACCTTTTTAAATTTCTTTTTAATCTTTTGATTAGATAAATCAAATTTTACCTAATTCCTGTTATATATGGGCCGTGTGGTTTGAGGGGGGAGGGGGGTTCGTTTAGGGATCTGACACATTAATTAATCTCCTAAGTCTCTATATTATTTATAATATATAATATGTTCTGTAACTCCATAAATTCCGATCTTTGCTAAAGAATTATTTACCAGCTTCTTTCTGGTTGATATGAAAAGTAATATTAATAATGTTTATAAAAATAGGAAGGATGCGGGTTCGAATCCCAGACCAGTGCTGCTTGTTAAATAAATAAAAATAAATCGAATAAATATTATGCTATTCTAAACAGCTTTTATATAAATATAGTTGAAAGACTTTCTATTGTGCTAAGTCTAAAATACATCCATATATTGGCCTGGGATTCGAACCCTGAAAAATCGTTGTTTATTCGACCTATTCACTGGATTGGACAGCTCATCTATGAAGAACTGAATTTATGCATATTATAATAAGAGAAATGTCAAATTATTGAATACATAAAACTTAACTTCTCTAATTGAAATTCCACTTGAATTGTCTTTAATTTCTTTCTTCTTTAGCCCGCGTTATGTAACCCAAAATATTTTCTATAAACAATCGAGCACTTTCATTATTAGAACAACAGCCCATAGCTCGCCTGCACAAAAGCTTTCACATTTTGATATAGTACTATATATATGCATATATTCGATAATATATTGTATATATATGTGGGCAGAAAGCTGCACAACCTCGCGGCCAGGTTCAAGGTGATTTTGTTTGCAGCTCTTTTTGCTTTAATTTCTTCTTTTTTTTTTTATATATTTTTAGACATTTTGTCATGCAACAGCTGACGGAACGAAGAGGCCAACAAATTGGTTTGGCCAAAACGACAACAAGAGCGACAACTTGTGGCTATCAACAAGCAAAAGTGCTCTAGTCGAAGGTGAACGACTAGCAGATACCCCTTACCAAGCAAGCACTCCGACTTTCTACTAAATGTACATACACATAGGCGCACGCACTCTTCTTCTTTCCTTTGATCAAATTATGCTTGAGAAACGCAATCTCTATTAACTTCGGCATATATAGTCCGATCGTTATGATATTTTCAGGGCATCCAAATGTGTGTGTATACTAAGGCACAAGGCTCTACTTCTCATAGTCTTCGAGTACGGCTTTGATCACATTATGCTTGAGAAACCCAATCTCTATTAACTTCGGCTTATATAGTCCGATCGTTATGATATTTTCAGGGCTAAGTTATGACAACCAAATGTGTATGTATACCAAAGCACAAGGCTCTACTTCCCATAGTCTTCGAGTTAGGCTCAGAAATCCATGTCTTAAAATCTGTACTTATCGATATTATGAAAGTATAAGGAGACATTTACTTGTCTTATATAATAATATAGATAAATCATATCACATTGACTCAACTCCTCATCCCGATCAGGAATATATATATTCGCCTTGTCACACCCTGTTACATTCCTTTGCACCAAAACATTCTACCCGTTCAACCCCTTTTCAATGGGTATAAAAAGTAGCTGACGCAAAAAGACAAGAGCGGGCGACAACAGATTGAGCCACAAACGTATGTCTAGATGTATAGATGTGGGTATATCTGTGGATCTTGTGATTTTTCAGTTCGCACGCGCGATAGTTGGTTATAAACAAAAAGCAAGAAATGTGCCACTGCGTAGAGAAATCGACTGATGTGTAAACAAACATTGGCGTCATTGCATAAAATGATATAAACAAATTATGTGGAAAAAAGGTACAGCAATAAATAAATATATGAAGAAGGTATAAACAACACTTAAAACTCAAATAAACAACAACAGAATTGTCGGAATTTCTAATACAATATGTTGTTGTTGTTTTGGGGGGGACCCTGCACTCTATCTAATCATTCGGCTTGTTTACTGATAAACATACCGCCAGGCTGCGAGCTACAGTAGCTGCCGAGCAGGCCAGACCCATAAATAATTGTTTGCATCTATGCTCAGAGTCTGACAGCGAAATGTTTGCCCATTTCCCAAGCAAAGGCGGCTCATCAAAAGGGCATAACTCAGTCCAAATCCAATCAAATCGCGTGACCCCAAAAATCCAACCCAACCCCGCCCACCCTTTTGAACCGCCCACCAACTGCGCATAGTTGGAGGCAAATGCGCAGTTTGACAAAAAAAAAAAAAAAAGCGAACTTCAGCCAGATGCGACATCAAATCAAATGTCGAAGTGACCCAGAAAGAAATACTCTCCGATGCGCAAGCTGAAATTTAATGCGACACTTATGGAATAGAAGAGAAAATATGCAAGAAGTATAGAGTAGAAGACTGAATACCCTTTCTAAAATATATACAGTATGGAATATATATTATCATGAAAAAGTACAGCAGATGTACGACAAGATATAGAGAAAAGTGAACCCCCTTTTAGTGTTACTCACAGCTGATGTACAACTGATTGACTCTACTTACAAGCATATGTACAGCAGATGTAAGGCAATTTTTGGAAAGTAAAGAAAACATTGAATAGCCTAACAATCATGGTATAGAAAAGAAAAGATTGAACAAACCTTTCAATATTACTTAGAGCTGATGTACAACTGATTGACTGCTCTTTGAAGCATATGTACATATAAAGAAGATGTACAACTATTATAGTATAGTATTGAGACAATGATTGACTAAAATGAAAATGGTGTACAGAAAATGTACGACAATTATGGTATGAAGAGAAAGATTGAACACCCTTCCAAAATAATATGCAGCTGATGTAAGACAATAGTGCAGAGAAGAAGATTGAATATCTTATCAAAATGACATAGAACTGATTTACCAGTATAATATAGAATAGAGTATGATAGCATAAAACAGAAAAAGTGATTGACTGCACCTGCAAGCATATATACATTTGATGTACGATTATTATGGATTAGTGTAGGAAAGATGATTGAATACACTTTTAAGCAGATGCGCAGAAATTAGATAAAGACCCCTTTCAGACATATATACAGCAGATGTACGACAATCAATCAATCAAAAATAGTATAAAGAAGCTAAAATAACCTTTTTATAATATCATAGAACAACCGTATATCAGCTGTTTATATTTTTAAAAGACTATTCAATCTGCTTCTCTATCACTTAAAATATTATTCTTTCATATAATGTACATATGATGTACGAAAATGATGGAAGTGTTGTGAATAAGATTGAATACCCTTTTATTATAGGGTACAGCAGATGTGCGATATATTCCTACAGCCTCACTGCGTACAGAGTATTATAAACATACTTAAGATTGAATGCTATCGATCCACTTTCAACACACACACACACACCCACACACACACACACACACACGCACACAACACACACACTGGGGGTATTACTGCTCGTAAAATCAAATTCAATTGCAAAGCTTTCGCCTGGGCATGACGCAAGCGTTGCGCCAGCTTTGATGTCTCCGTCCACATTCGACACTTGTTCCGAGATTGAATATTACGAATTTTGGACTGTCAATGTGTGTGTGTGTGTCTGTGTGTGGCAAGCCTATGGCAAGTTCTTTGATCGCAGATAAATGCTCCCAGGCAGGTTTCGCATGCAGGCATTATATAGAAGTATATACAGGGATTATTTAATATATATATATATATATATGTCTGTGAGTCCGACTGTCTGTCTTTACAGGCTAATAACTGGCATTTGAATGTGTTTTTTATTGTATATAAAATTTGTGCATATTTAATAACGCGTAATTTCAATTGATAATGCGTCGCAGTTGATATTTTTAGGCAATTCTTCTTCTT